>CM068716.1:11039079-12319079 GCA_035079005.1 Fraxinus americana | reverse complement strand
ATGTAGCAGTGTTTTTCTCTCCATCAGGCAATACACTAAATATTTTTGCAGCAGAAACAGGATCTCTGTTGCAGCCAAGATGATATATAAGAAGAGCACTTTGTTGTGTTCCGAGAGAATGACCTTCCCTAACCAATTCCTCAACAATCTCCACAGCCTTTGAAAATGAATTTGTTCTTATGGATAAGCCTATTAAGGCAATATATGCAATTCTATCAATATTTAACCCAAACTTCACACCATATTCAAATGCAAATAAAGCACTATTCCGTCTACCATTAGTACTGTTTAGCTCAATAATTGTTGAGATTATCTTAGAGTCTAATCGCACACCCTTGTCCATCATGTCAGCAAGTAAATAGTCAACAGCAACAAGATTCTGCTTATTGATTAAATTCAACACAAATCCACTATCCACATTGGAACAGTTAACCCTAGCAGTTTCACCAAATTTATCAGTCTTTTCCTCTTTGAAATGTTCTATAACGAAGTGCCGATTAACTTGCCTAAGAATCTCATAACTTTCACCAGCCATTTTAAAAGTTTCAAGTGCTTTTTGATATACAGGATACCGTAGGACAAGGAAATTTTCCTTCATGTATTGAAGAATTTTCAACATTGCCCATGTCTCCCCAGTTCTGCAGCATATCTCAACCAAAATATTGCAAGTAGCTTTGTCAGGTTGTGCGCCAGCCTCTTGCATTTTGTTAAATACCTCCAGAGCTTCATCAAATTTTCCTGAAATTAATTTGGAGAAAATACTCATAAACAAATTACTACATCATACAACTTTGGAAGTCAAACGAAAGCTACATGCAACAGTTTTAGTCAACTTTATATCTGCAAATTATAGCATATTGTTGTATCCTTATGACAACAAGACTTCTATATTATAAAATAAACTTCATCCTCAGAACTAAGCTCTAAGCCCCTATTTGGCCCCCATTTTCTAAAGCTCATTTTCCGTCAAACTCATTTTCAACCGCACATTTCATCGTTTTTTTATCAAAATCTACTAAAAATTTGACTTTTAGCCAAACCAAATAGGGGCTAAATTTGTTTTAGTGCATATGGCTTCAGTAAGGCGGTGCAAAAGAAAGACATATACTATTGTTTTCATATGAAGGGTGTTTCCATTCGTAGCTGAACCCATATGGCCTCAAATGATTTCGCTCATTTTCAAGTATATAGATGACAAAAATTGTGTAATTAAGTGCTTGTTTGGTAGGGATTTTTGGGGGAAGAATTGATTTTTGAATAGTGATATGATGGAAAATATGTGGTTGAAAAAGAAGAAAATATTGATGTGGTGGAAAATATTATTTTATTGAAGAATGTGTGATTGAAAATAAGAATTGATTTGAGAATTGAATGTGTGGTTGAAAATGAATCAAAAACAAACACCCAGTAAAGTATGAATCTAACTGTTTCTCATTTTAGCAACAGAATGAATCAGGGATATAATATTTAAAAATGCACATTGAAAATGTTATAAAGCATTCAGAAGAAACAAAAAGAATGGAGTTTTCAAAGTTTATGAGATGCTAAAAGGTCGTCAAACTTCTTAGCTTTAAAAGGAGTTTGAAATTGGAATATAGAGACTCTTGTAAACAATGTATATCAGTTTCACTACATACTTTAACCTCTGGTGATTACAAAATAATCCCAAAATTCTCTATTTATTTGCGGCCCATCAGTTGGATGGAAAATGAATGCTTCAGAAGTTCTTAAAGAACAGTCCACTTATACATTTTATTAACATAGGAATAAGCAGGTCCCAACTCATGCACTCTTTGCTCTGTTACTTTCATTTCAACCAAAGATAGCATTGCCTTCACATTTCTCATGATTTCCTCTCTTTTCTGCATCCAATTCTAGTGGCATCATGGAGCTATAGGAAAACAAGTTACCCTCAAGAATGGAACAGTTAAAGATTCAAAGAGTTGGAAGTTTACTATAAATTCGAGAGCTATAAGCACGCATCCTAACCATGATTAACAAAGATACAAATGACAGAAACAAAAATTGATAAAGAAGAAAGTTAAGCAAGCACAAAAAGTAATCTCCCTTACCAGAGCGAGCAAGATGCTCCATTAAGACTGTGTATGTGTAACAATTGGGGGACAAGCCAGACTGAAGCATTTCCTTGTACACCTCAGTGGCCTCCTTCACTCTTTTGTGATCAAACAAAATCTTCATGTAAGCAGTGTATGATACAACTGTTGGATGACACCCTTTAAGTTTCATCTCCTCCCACAACTTAACCGCCCCATCAACATCCCCATCATTGGACATCCAATGCAATAGAGAAGTGTAAGTAACTACATCAATCTTAATCCCTTTCTCTTGCATTTGTTGAAAGACATACTTCATTGATGAAATCCTCCTAGCTTCCCCAAAAATATCCAGCATTGTAGTATAAGTATATTGATCGTGTTTAAAGTTTTTCCTCCCTGAAGCCCAATTGAAAAACAGCCAGGCCTTTTCCATTGGAGGATGAGTCTTGAGAACTTGGTTGACAGTGTAAGAATCCCATTTAATAGAGCGATTTTCCAACTGCTCTTGAGCAGAATCCCAAGTAGAATACTTCAAAACATTGTATATTTTTGCAATTATGTCTCTCATATAAACTTTAGGCTCTACATTTTCTTTCCTGACCGATAATTTCGGAGATTTCTTATTTTTTTGATGGGTTTTCTTGACGAGTTTTTTCTGTTTAATAATTCTTTCAGAGCTAAAAGGCTTGGTAGTACTAATCAGCAAACCAAAGCAAGGTCGGATTTTTTTGAGGAATTCACGGGTACCGTTAGAAGTAAACATTAAGATATACTACAAGAAATCTCTGGATTGGCAGAAAACATAAAGGGTACATGTAATCGAGAAAATTAATAGATATTTATCGATTGAATCACCTCACAAGTAATAGAACTCACAGGAAAGAGATAGTAGAAAGAGGGGTGAAGGGTTCCTCTCCAATCTTCTTTCAATCAGTGCCAATTTGAAATCACATTTATATCGGCTTAATTGAATCCAAGCTTTTTCGTAATGGCAAAAAAATGGAGACGGAGTTCACGGGACGGGGGAATTGATTGGAAATGTGTGTGTGTTTTTTTTTTTTTTTTTTTTTGTTAAAAAGAAAATTAAAATTGGAGTAATGTGTACTTGTAATTGGGTGATCCGTATCTTATCTCAATATTTAAATATAAAAGAAATACAAGTCCCTAAAAATAAATGTTAATTATTATATATATATATGAAAATATTGAAATATATATTTGAACGAGAGTATTAGAATTATAACTAAATGCATAAATAAAGATGAATGACAAATACGATACATGAATTAACATAAATGTTGATTAATACTAAAGAATGTTAAATTATTTATATTAAATTAGTATAATTTAATTTTAAATTAAGTGAAATTAGATGCTAATTAACATATATGTACATGAATAATGAATTGTATTCTTGAATGCGAAATTCTAATTAACATTAATTAAATTAATGTAAATGTTATTTAATTGAGAATTAATAATAGGAACATGGACATGTGAATGTGAATGTGAAAGTCTAATTAATATTAATTAAATAGTGTTAATTAATTGAGAATTAATTATAATATTTATTACATTTTGTAAATTAAACACATATTAAAAAATGAAAAGTAAGATATTATTGAAACAACTGAATTGTAGTGGGCCTATAATAGTTCAAAAAATAATTTTCACTTGATATAATATTTAATATATTATAGATGTATAAGGAGAAAAAAATTAATAACAATAAAGAAAGAAGAAGGGTAAGAAAAGAAAAGAAGAGAGAAAGTTAGCCACATACAATCAATATTTCAGAATTCTTTAATTTTCATACTCATTTTTAACCACACATTTATATAATAAAATATTTTGCACGTAAATTTAAAACTATTCTCTACTTTTTTATCTAAGCATTCTTCAAAAAATTATTATTCAAAACTTCATTTTCTCCAAAAAATGGCCATCAAACAGGATCAATTTTTATGTCAATTTACTGTCAAAAATAAAAATTGGTTTTGACTTTTTTTTTCTCGATAAATTGCACTGGGATTCGGTGTATCCAACATAGTGTCTCCAACTTATCATTTGTTACGGTTATGTTCCCTATCATTTAACATTATGGCACTCACGACCCAACTAACAAATTTTTTTTTATTTAAATGGTTAATAATCGTATGCCACTTACGTGATATGGAAGACATGTTAAAGACAGGGGTAGATTTCATGAACACGAAGGAATTTTACCTGACTGGGATTTTTAATGAAAGTCGAAGTTTCCAATTGTTTTGGAATAAAGGGAATTTACAAGTTCCCCATTTCAGTCAGACATTACGTGAATATCATGTAGTCATTTGATGTTTAAATAAATATTTTTGGTTATCTAGGATATGGGTGCCAAATGACGACATGAGTGCAAGAAATGGTAGGTTGGGGACATAATTGCTATACTTGTGAAAGGTTGGGGACCATCGGTGGAATTTACCCTTTTGTTCAACTCATTCATTTTGTAGCTAAATAACCCTGATACCAAAATGGCGGAGTGACAGCAACCTACAGCAAAGTCACGGTATTCTAGCCCAAACAACACCTCAACAGGCTTCAACAAAGGGTCTGACTCTCGGACTTTGCTGTGAATTACTGTAACTCCGGACGGATCATAAAGTTTTGTGATGCAGAGGTTCACCATGAAGGTGCAACTACAGAGCATACTCATGTTTCTACTCAAATCTTACTCCATATCACTCAAATCTACAAATATTTTGATAGGTTAAATGAAATGTGAAATTAAATGATTTATTTAATTTCACCTATCATTTAATAGCACATTAACGTCACGTAAACTGTATTTTCATCCCCAATGGGAATGAATAGCATTACTCCTCAATTTTACTCCCCAACTTTTACTGCCTATTTAGATTCAATAATTTTTTTATTTAAAATTCAATTATTATGTATTACTTAAATTTTTTAAGTTTTTCACTCTCATAGAAAATTTTATCCTTAGCCAATATTTTTTTTATAAAATGAATCCAAGATTGTCTATAATTAGTGCTTTTCTTCTTATTAAATTAATTTCTTTGATAATATAGTCCTAAAAATGAAGCTAAGCCCTTTTTTGATTTCATTATTTTCAAAATACATTTTTTTCTCTTTTTTATTTAAACCACACTTTATTCAATAAATTAATATTACACGCAAATTCAAAAAAAAATCTTATTTTTTAATCACATATTCTCCATCAATCCACTATTCCAAAATGCAAAAAAAAAAAAAAAATTGGAGCTAAAATAGGCTCTAATTTTGATTGATCATTTTCTGTTAGAAATTCGAATCCTAATGGATAATGGCTTGTGCCTTGGATATGGCAACGTCGTGTAAAAAAATAGGGAAAAGTGTTCAAGCAACTACATTGAGAGTCACCGTGGGCACGTTTATATTTCACCTTACAACGTACGAATTAGAGAACTCACGCGACGTAATATAAGAAGAGGGAAAATGCAAAACCGAGAACATTAAAAACATGGCAAAATAATCATTATTCAGTTTTATACGGTCTGCATTCTGATTTCTTCAACTTACCACCATTGCTCTGGCTATGCATTGCTCCTATGATGTTTTCAATTATAAAGGCCGGTTCCAAAGATTATTACATCCCATCCACGACGTCTTTCTTGGTCAAATCCATATTTTCTGGTAAAGAGCCCTTCAACTTGACCATTTTGTTGGGCATGCTAATACTCGCTCATTTTTCCAAACTTGTACTCGGGGAACTCTGTGGTCGAGTTCATTCAGTTTCCAAGCTTTGATGAGGAAGACTGCGGCGTTATTACATGTCATTTGCAAAGAAAATACTTGCTCAACTCGACCATTTTTCTAAACTTGTACTCGGGGAACTCTGTGGTCGAGTTCATTCAGTTCCCAAGCTTTGACGAGGAAGACTGCGGCGTTATTACATGTCATTTGCAAAGAAAATACTTATCTTCCTGAAATTCTGAACTCATAATTTATTTTCCCTCAGTATCTATTGTTGGAAAGTTTTGATGTTACTCGAAAATTAGTTCACTTTTGTCCAGAAGTTTATGCTCTCTTTTTTTCATTTTCGTATTGTTGGAAATTCCTCAAGTTGACCTTCAGGGCTTGACCAGAAATCGTATGTTGGAAGTGCCACTTAAGTAGTTAAGTTGTGGTTCAAGATTCAATCTCGTCTGTACATATGACGGTCCCTCCGCCACTGGATGGAGGGCAAAATTGGAGTGTTGTTTAAAAGGGACTTAACACTCATTTTCTTAGCACACTACGTGTGCAGATTTGTTCCGTCCCGTTCTTAAAAGTTCATTTTTCTTTCTACTAAAATTTTTAGTGCATTTCGTTTGTACATTTGTGTAGACAAAGGGAGTTTATGTTTACCATGGTGAATAGTGTTTTATAGAACTTTCTGTGAGACGAGAGAAAGCAGAAATCTATGTGATTTATACATTTGTATTGAACTTGTTTAAAGTGATTTGATTCTAGTATTAAGCCATATCTACCTAGGTAGATGTTAAAGAGATAAAATTCCACTCGAATAAAGATGTTGGAATACTAAACTCATGTCTCCAGTTCAAGCAGCCAAACAGCAAAATAACTCAACCAATCAGTTCACCAACAATCACGTGTTCACCGGCAGCTCAACAGCAAACCAGTAACTCAGCAAACCAGTCCAGAATTCAGATCCTTCCTCTTACAGATTCTAACTTATTCTAGATTGTTCTTAGTTTGTTATCTTGTTAGATAGGTTGTTAGTTTTTCTCTATAAATAAATTAGTTGCCTTGTAATTTCCCTAAGCAAGTATGAATGAATTTCATCTTCTTCCCTGCTCATTAAGAGCAGGTCTATCATCCCGTTTTTCTGTCCTCTGTTTTTCTTCCTGCATTTCAGTTTACTAATTCCAGCTCAATCTCGTTTATGTGCTTGATTTTATAAAAACATGAAAATATAAATCAACTTATAACAGTTTAATACTACTCATTTTAACAAGATTAACATATTAAGATGAAACTCCGAATCTCAACAGGTATTAGAGCCCATTAAGCTCTAACGAGTAATTCAATTGAATAAAAATGAAAATATAGACTAACTTATAAGAGTTTGAACTACTCCTCTTTACAAGGTTGACATTTTAATATGGAACCCAAATCTTAACAGTAGATACTCAACAAGTTAATAGTGTTTAGAGCACGTGCACATCCGAATACATTAGTACATGAATTTTTTACTTTCATTTGTGTGTGTGTGCGCGCGTGTGTACAATCTTCTACTGTCTGCAAGGTCTCCAAATTTTTCCAGTCGAAAATGAAATATATCATAGCTATTCACATATGAAAGAATATAATGCGCACCAAAGTATCCTTAAACAGAAGAGCTTAATCATCAAACATTATCAATTATAGATTAATCCATGAAATGTGTAACCCTTTAATTTGGCTAATTTAGTAATGATACATGGTTAACAATATAAATACTTTTGCTATACTAATTTACAGTGACTATAATCTACATTATTCAAAACAAAATTGGAGAAATGGAATTCAGTCATCAAGAAAACATACTAGAGTTCTGGATGGTGCCATTAGGACGATCCATAATTCTTCGCAATACTAATGCTCTTGCCATTCTTGTTTCTCGACTACACCTATCGGCATGTTCATTCAAATCGTGTATAGTTTTCATAAATCCATTTACATTCTTCTTGATCTCCTCAACCGCGATCACCACTGCCTCTTCTTCCCTCATTGCAAAATCCGCATTTGCCAACAATGCCTCAATCTCAATCTGAAACCTGTCGACTAGGACACGAATACCATCCAAATCTTTAATCATAATGTAATTTCCAATCTGCATTGAGAGGAGTACTTCCCTTTGCCTCATCAACTCATTCTCGTGCTTCTTCCAAATCGAGTTAAGCCATGTCCCCATCGACCCTAAAGGCACCGAGGCAGCTGCAGCCAATGCAGTTAGCACCGGAGGTGCACTGACTGCAGCTGCCACCACCGAGCATATCAAAACCGAGGCAAACGCCACCACGAATATCACATTTGACACCTTCCTCCATGCCTTCAATTTACCCATCTTCTTATCCAGCTTTCGCTTCTTCGCTTGCAGTTTCTCCAACATCAAGATTTGCTGTTTGTACACCGAATTAAACAAGTTAAAAAACTCCTCTTTAAAGGGCTCATCCGTCCCTCTAAAATTCCTCAATTCCTCTAAAGTTTTTGAATAATTTTTTACAGATCCATGTTCCGAATCCCCGAAATGTTCTTCCTCGAATTTTCTGAGGGCGACATTGACTATGGATTGAATATGAGAAGCGCGTTTGAGGCAGGACTCAAGGGCAGTGCAAAAATCTAGGGTTTGGAGACTATTTTCGAAATAATCATCAACAAGATCGGATAATTCTTTATTTTTCCAAATATCCCTTTTGTTTTGGAGTATGATTTTGACTACTCCTTGGTTCATTTCAAGGAGACATTCAGTTACATCCCGGAGGGAGTCAAGGGATACGCTTTGCACATCGAGGCTTCCAGCAATAGAGTTGATGGCTCGGCTCGTCCGAGCTTGGAGGTTCGAATCGAAGTTCCTAAGATCCGGATCGGCTCTGCAGGCGGCTTCATAGGAGCTCAGATTGGCGTCATCTGGGTTAACTGAGCTAGAAGTGGTTCGACCAGGCGGCGGCGACGCCGTAGAGTGATGGCTGCTTTTACTAATTTCACAGCCCATTAGTCGATGATTCAGAAATTCTTGGCTAAAGTAAATTTCATCTGTGTACCTGCTTTGAATTTGTAGGAGAGAATATATGGGTGTTTTACAAAGTGCTACTTCCAAGAAGTTTCTGCCTGAGGACTTTGAAAAGAACAAGACCACTATTCACTCGACTTACATATCCAAAGCCAAATGAAATAATACAAAACAGAAAAGTAAAGTTACGTAGGTCACTGAACTTCGAGGTTTATTTCATATTGGTTGCTCAACTTTAATTTATTGACGTTATTTAGCTCTTGTTTGGTTCCAATTTTTTAACATTCATTTTTCCTTTCAATCATACAATTTGTAAATTCACTACTTCGATCAATTTTTTAACAATAGATTTCATCAAACGTTATCAAATTCTACTAAAATTTTAATTTTTAACCAAACCGAACAAGGACTTAGTTATAATTACCAATCATTTGAATGAGTCATTTCTCTTGTAGAGATTTTGGAGGCGACGATGAGGCGATGTATATCTCTAGAAGACAAGTGAGCAGAAAAATGAAGTACCATTTTTAATTTTCACGTTTTTGATTTTTTATTTCTTTAATTTAATTATTTGTAAGAATTTTAAACTTAAGAGCGTGTCTGGTGTCAAATCTTTGGCAGATTCTAATGGAAATTTCAACTGTTGGGAGAAAAAGCGATCGCAACATTTGATTGTGTGTGAGAGGTGTGGGCCCAGCATTTGAAAAAAAGGGTCATATTTATGCTCAAAATCTGATGAAAATCACCAACAGATACAACCTTACTTTTATTTCATTAAATCCGTCATTTATATTTATTAGTTAACTAAATGTCATCCATTATTTCTGTTATGAATATTGACAATATTCGTGACTCAACGGACATAATTCACGACTAGCTAGTGAAGTATGAATTTCTTTAGTTTTGTTAATAATTGCACGTGGTTAAAATAAATCGAATTTACGTGACTAACATGAAACTAATCTGTAGGTTGAATGACCTCTAGACAATTTTTTCCCTGTAAGAATTATCGTTTAGATTTTTAATAAATGAATTAACTATGAGCTAAAACTACAGTCAACGGGGAAAGTGGGAAACCTTTCTTTTTGAGTATTGACCAAGTCTCTTTAGATATTTTGATTATGTCCCTGTTTGTCTACCATTTTTCAAAACATTGTTTTTTACAGTAATCAATCTCTACCACACATTCAAATAATAAAATATTCTACACATAAATCGATAAAGTCTCTTTCAATTTTAACCACACATTCTTCAAAAAATACTACTCATTACACAATGTTCATCACAATAATAGTAGACAAACAGGCACTATAAACCACAAATTTGTGGATATGAGTAAATTAATGCAACCTTTCTCTAATTGGTTGTGAACTTTCAAACAAATTTACCGTGTTCGTGTTCTTCTTTTTCTTCTTCTTCTTCTCCTCCTCTTTTTTTTTTTTTTTTAATATGTGAAAATAAAAGATATACAATTTTCCCTCGAAGGAGGTATAAATTCAGATCATTCTTCCAACAAAACTTCGTTCTTACTACTATATAATTAGGCATTGATCTTACGTTCTGTGTACATATACATATGTGAACGTGTAACAATATTTAACTAGTTTAAAATTAGAATTTAATAATTTACATTAAATACATGCTTGAGCTAAAAAATTTAGAAATTCTTTTTAAGAACTTTTGGTTAAATGGTATGAAAAAATATGAACTAACGTGTAAAATAATTTATTAGAGAATGCGTGATTGAAAAAAAGTAAAAAATTGAATTTTTAAAAAATTTCTACTAAATTGGGGCTAAATATGACATAAATTATTAAAATAGATAATTTTTAACCAGTAATATACCTTTGAGGGCAAAATGTAGAACTCATATTGTCGTTTGTTAATAAAATTTGTTTTAGTACACCAGTAAACAACCTGTCGTTGTAGTATAGTGGTAAGTATTCCCGCCTGTCACGCGGGTGACCCGGGTTCGATCCCCGGCAACGGCGAAATTTTTCATTTTTGGATCCTCCATTTTTCACCCAATAAAAGAATCCGAATTTCAATACGCCCAACCCAAACGCAGCCCACTGAGCCTGCCCTATTATTTTCCAATAAATTATTTTTCTGTCACTTGGCATTTTTGCATCAACTCCAAGACATCTTCTAACAAATTAAATTTCATCTAATTTCCCATATTTTCAACTCATCTTATTGGGTGGTTTAGATATGAACCTAACAAAATAACATTTTTCATATGATGTGTAAATCTATGTTTTCATTAAGAGCCCGTTTGGTAAAGATTAAAATCAGATTAAAATTGAAAAAATAGTCGTTATTGTTGACTTTTATTAGACGAGTAGGGCCCAATAACGGCTATATTTTCAATTTTAATTGGATTTTAATCGGTACCAAACGGACTCTAAATATTTGAAAAATTTGCGGAATTTTGTTTACAAATACTTAGTAAGTAAAAAGCTTTAGCCAATTTAATTAGAATCTTATTTCTGATGGATTCCATATTTCCTTTGGAATTGTGATGTAGGACAATTCTATTGTAAATATGATTATAATTATATATTTGTAATAAGATATTTAATTGTAATAAGTTTTATCTTTAGTTCTAATATTTATTTATAATGTGATTTCTTTTTTTTATGGATTAGAATATGATTTCTAATTTCTTTTAGATTATGATTTTAGTTTATTTCTTTTTAAAATTTAATTTCCTTATATCAATAGGATTATGGAATAAGTTTTGCCTATAAATACAAAGACATTGTACATTTTTCAATAACAATCAATTATAATTCAATATATACAAGATACGATTATTCTTATTTATTACATAATTCTTATTATAAGAATTTCTAAAACGTTTCCGTACAAAAATTGGTATCAGAGTAAGGAAATTGCCTTAATCCGATGGCCAACGAAGGTATTGGTGGCAGTCGAATCACCGACGACGAAAGGAGGACGAGCCCCGACCTAGTTCGAAAACACACAAATTATCAAGGATTATTTTCTTCAACAAAACTCGAGGACAAGTTTTTTCAAGTGGGAGAGATTGATGTAGGACAATCCTTTTGTAAATAGGATTATGATTATATATTTATAATAAGATATTTAGTTGTAATAAGTTTTATTTTTAGTTCTAATATTTGTTTAGAATATGATTTCTAATTTCTTTTAAATTAGGATTTTAGTGTATTTTCTTTTAGAATTTAGTTTCCTTATATCTATAGGATTAGGGAATAGTTCTGCCAATAAATACAAAGACATTGTACATTTTTTCAACAACAATAAATTATTATTCAATATATACAAAACATGATTGTTCAAATATTATTCTTATTTATTACATACTTCTTATTATAAGAATTTATAAAACGCTTCCGCACCAAATTGGTTCAGTAATTAGGAAGAAATTAGAATTAGATTAGTTTTCAGTCAAATAAAAAATGTTAACAACATTATATAATGGCATTGTTGATTTGTCACATATTTACACTTTTTATATCCTATATAGATAATCACTAACGCCATCATAATTTGGTGAAAAAAAAACATTGTCTAACTCTACGACAAGATGAGGGTGGATTTCTGGATTATCACTCTCGCATCGCGCTAACAATTTTTTGCATTGAAATAAAAATTCAATTGCGAGGGAACTTAACCTTAGGGCAACATACAAGGTCAAATTGTGCATAGTAAGATTGCAATTTGAAACTTACATGTGGGGGTGAATCGTATGAATGCACATACAAAGGGCTTGTTTGAGCCTTTTTTTTTTTTCCTAAGAATAAATTTTATAGTAGTGATGTTTTGGAGAATGTATGGATAAAAAGTAAAGAAAAATTTGGATTTATGTGTAAAATAATTTTATTGAACAAATATGCGATTAAAATGAATTTGAGAAAAAAAAAGATTTTGAAGAATGAATCGGAACTGAGAAAGTTTGATGAATAAATGGCAATAAATAAAGGGTAATGCTATTAGTACAGAAAATGGACAGAATACACACAATAGGTGGGTCCCGATTTTTTTAGCAATATTTAATTCAATGTGGGCCCAACACTCCACGTGAGTGGAATTCAAAATCCTGTAGAAAATCTGTATTTTTTTCCCATACTTGCAGCCTTTTTCGTAAATAAAAGGTGTTCAGCCGATTTGATGATATATGTGTAAATGAATATGCTACTTGTACATAGCCCATGTTTGATACTAATTAATTTCTCATTCTCATTTTCATTATTTATTTCAACCACACATTTTTCAAATAAAATAATATTATACACAAATCAAAAAAATTTCATCATTTTTCCACCACATATTCTCACATCAATCACTATTCCAAAATTTTCATTCTCTTCAAAAATAGATTCAAACAAGGGCATAATGCGATATTTATAACGGTGTCCACATCTTCACATGAAGAGGGACCCCTTCGAATATATTATATTTTATTCGAAGTGGGTCCCTCTCCATGTCAGGGAGTGGACACCGTATTATGTACACGTAACATTACCATTACCCGTGTGTAATTTCGTTTCTGAACGGGGTCATAGAACGACGTCGCGTTATATTTGCCCATTCACTTTTCTTGTGGAGTAAATTTAATCAATGGTCACTGAACTTTCAAGTTGTTACTACTTACTCATTGAATTTTGACGCGTTACCGAACGCTCACTCAACTTTTCTCATGGTTACCCATCCACCACCCACTCCATTCCCGTCACTCAAAGTTGACAGAAAATTACACGTGGCTACCGGTTTTCTTACGTGGCAAATAACCCACGTTAAATTGCCAACTTGTCATTAAACCCACGACATTAAACATCTAAAATCACGACATTTATCTGTCTTCCCCATTTTCACATTTCTCTGCTGACTGGAAGAGAAAATCAACACCAATCGTCTACATTTCTTGAAATTCTCCCTGAAATCAGCATCCTAAGCTTGGGAATTCTTCTCTTGTGTGGATAATGGAGGGCATAGGTGACCCACAAGGCCCTCACATGGAAGATGCATTGTTAGAAGATGAGCAAAAAGAGTTCTAGAAGGTAATATTTTGTTTCCTTATAGACATAAAGTCTAAGAAATGGATGTTTATCTAACTGACTATAAAATGGAGGAGGAAATCATGGCTGAGAATTAGGGTTTTCAAAAAGTGCAGTAATGTCTTCCATTTGCAGTGTATACAACATGGTTGTTATGAAGGAGAAGTGCAGTCATTGCTTAGTATATGTTAAAACACTTTCTTTATCTGTTTGGGAAATCTTAAAAAACAAAGCAGTTAAATTCAAACTTCACAAATGTCCCAGTTGCATATTTGTTTTAATTACCTTTCTTTTATATCCAAACATTAAGCCTATTATTTTTGCATTGTAGTGACGAACAATGAGAGTGAAGATTTGGTGCCACTAGAGTGCCAGTTAAATGACTCGGAGGATGATGTGGACGATGGTGGTTTGCAGTACCAGAGAAACGCACATGAAAGAGTTTTGGTTGGTTTGAATGCGGACCTTCAATGTCAAACAGCTGGGGAAGATAATGACTCAGAATTGGATGATCCATATTATGCATATTCTGAGGAGGAGTTGCATACTGATCATTCTTCAGATGAGGAAAATAATTTTCGTTTCCCTACATATGATGCTGAGATGGAGAAGTTTAATCCACAATTAGAGGTTGGGAAAGAGTTCAAAGACATAGAAGAGTTTAAGAAAGCAGTTAGACATTATGGAGTTGTCACTAGGCGTAATTTGAAGTTTACGGCCAATGATGAAAAGAGAGCACAGGGAGTGTGCAAAAATAAGGATTGCAAGTGGAAGATTTGGGCTTCATGGAATAAGAATAAAGGTTGCGTGCAAATTAAGACCTTCAATTCACAGCACACATGCATACGAAACAGAATAAATAGGCATTGTACAGCTAAGTATATTGCTGAAAAGTACATAGAGACTTTCAAGATTGCCCCTGATTGGAAGTCAGAACTCATTATTAAGGCTGTGAGAGATGACTTGAAATTAATAATCAATAGAGTGACTGCATGGCGAGCTAGAAGGCACGCGAGGATATTGATTGAGGGCTCTAATGAACACCAGTTTGGCCTGCTTTGGTCTTTTGCTCATGAGACATTGAGAAGCAATCCAGGATCCACGTGTATAGTTTCCACGCATGAGTCGAAGTTTCAAGGAGTTTATATATGTTTAGAAGCTGCAAGAGAGGTTTTATGAGTGGTTGTAGGCAACTGTTAGGCTTAGATGGATGTTTTTTGAAAGGGAATTTTGGCGGACAGATGCTTGTTTCTATGGCACTAGATGCCAATGATTGTATTTACCCCGTAACGTACGCAATAGTGGAGACGGAGAATGCTAGAAGTTGGAGATGGTTCGTTAGTCATTTGGGTGAAGATTTGAGGATTGTGAATAGTAACGAATGGACTTTTATGACTGATAGGCAGAAAGGATTACAAAAAGTTATCGAGGATTTGTACCCTGATGCTGAACATAGGTTTTGTGTGAGGCACATGTATACAAATTTTTTTAGGGCTGAATTTAAGAGCTTGGCACTTAAAGGTTACTTATGGAAAGCTGCAAAGTCAACTACTGTGCCTGATTGGAAGTTTTGGATGGATGAACTTGCAAAGGAGAGTGCGGGTGCATTTGAGTGGTTAAGTAAAAAGGATCCACGTGAATAGAGTAAGTCGCATTTTTCCACTAAGGTAAAGAGTGATATAGCACTTAACAATTTATGTGAAGTTTTCAACAATGTAGTGTTAGAGGATAGGGAAAAATCTATCTTGACTATGTTAATTGACATGCATATTAGCTGCATGAAGAGGATATAATCAAGGAGGAATAAGATGAGAAGAGTCAGAGGACCTTTGTGTCCTAAGATTCAACAAAAATTAGCTAAATCCATGGAAATAGCTGAGGAGTGTGAAGTAGAGTGGTCTGGGGGCCCACAGTTCTATGTGAAATGTCGTACTGGGGAATATGTAGTTGATTTGTCAAATAAGACGTGTGCATGTAGGAGATGAGATTTGACAGGGATTCCATGTGGACATGTGGTTGCTGTTATACTAGATAGAGGGGATAATCCTACAAAGTATGTGCATGAGTGCTACACGGTGCAAACCTATTTAAATTGTTATGAAAACATTGTCAATCCCATTAATGGAAAGAAATTGTGGCCGGAAGTGAATGCTATCCCTATACAACCACCGGGTTGGGTGGTGGCGAAGAGGAGAAGGAAACAAAAAAAACGTAGAAGGCAGCAAGAGGAAGATGTAATCACTCAGTCCGGTACAACTTCACGAATGAAGAAAAAAGGCACAGTGACGATGACATGCAGTCTATGTAGGTTACCTGGCCACAACAAGCGTTACCATGATAGGGCAGATGCACCGATGGAGGTTTGTATTTCTTTAACTATGAAGAGATTTGTTCTAAAGTTTTGTAGTAGAGGTCGTGTTTTGTAACTATTTTTCCTAATTTCAGGATTGGGCTGGAAATGATCTCGATCACATAAATCAAGATGGAGCAAGCCAAGTTGAAAGTCAAAGGACAAGGGTAATTTTTTCGATGTTGTTTCTCTATGACTACCACAAATTTGTCCGATGTTGTTACTCTATGATTACCACTGATTACCTATTTCTTAACATAGGCCAAGCTGGCAACTCGAAGAGCAAACAAGAATTCAACAAATGAAGTGCAACTCCAGGATCCAACAGATGGATACATTTTCATACCCACACCAGGACTTCGGGTCACGAGTGATGCACAACCTAACAACAATGATCCTTCCAAATAGCTGTAGTTTAGGGACTGATCTTACAAGTTTTTGACAATGAACTATCTGTAGAAATGTGTCGTGGGCACACACTTAGAAGTTTTTGACAGTGAAGTTTTTGGGAAGTTGTTGACAGTGAAGTTTTTGGGAAGTTGTTGACGGTGAACTAATTTTGTAGCAGCAGATTTTAGTTTGTATTTTGGATTATGTAATCATGTCTGCTCATTCATATGGTTGGTACTAGTGAAACAAAGTTTGACTCATCTTGTTCTCTGTGGTGTTTGTGTTGTTTTTTGTACTTCTAACATAACATGATAAGCTTCTGAGGTGCTGATCATTGAGGTGCTGGTGCACAGAAATTTTGGTGCTGGTGTGCTGATGCACAGAAATTTCACCAAAATCTCAATGAAACCATGATGCACCAGCACCAAAATCTCAATCAAACCAATAGACCATTATCAATTTCATTCATCATCACCAGCACCAAAATCTCAATCAAACCATGATGCACCAGCACTAAAATCTCAATCAAACCAATAGACAATATATCAATTTCATTCATCATCACCAGCACCAAAATCTCAATCAAACCAACAGACAATTTCATTCATTCATCAATCCAATAGACAGAAATGTAAGACAATGTATCAATTTCATTTATCAATCCAATGGACAGAAAATCTCAATCAAACAAATTTTCATCACATTCATTCTGCTTCAGCCCCACCAGCAAAACAACCAACTATACAACAACCAACACAATTTAAGAAATTAAGGATTTCAAACTACGAATGAACCAGACTATTAAACTGGAAAAGCTAATTTTTCTAATTTCTCATGTTCAGCTATTTTTCAGGCATCTTCATACGCGGCTACGCCTGTAGAAAGTGAGTGCAGCTGGGAAGGCTCCAAAATGACTAGCTATATCACACGAAACAGCAATGGAGATGCCACCGGTTATGGTCACTCGCGATCAGAACAATCTTCTCGTCTGTCCTTGCGGCCTCTACGTGGAGCAGATCTCCGACACCTCCTTCACTTTCCCTCGCAAACTCAATCAACACAGGTTAATGCTTTGAAGAATCTATTTTGTGTAACTCCGCTCGCAAACTCAACCAACCGCTTCTCGATTTTTCAGGGCACACAACCTGCCAACAACAACAGCAACAATTACTTGAGAACGGGGAGTGGAAGGCTTCGGTTTTGGGAATTAAAGGATTTCAATTTGGGGGTTTCAATTAGGAATTAAAGGGTTTCATTTTAGGGGTTTCAGTCGTGACTGGTGAGGAGGGGGAGAACTGGAGAAGCGTCAATTATTTTGTGAAAATCGTGGGTTTAATGACAAGTTGGCAATTTAATGTGGGTTATTTGCCACGTAAGAAAACCGGTAGCCACGTGTAATTTTCTGTCAACTTTGAGCGACTGGAATGGAGTGGGTGGTGGATGGGTAACCATGAGGAAAGTTGAGTGAGCGTTCGATAACGCGTCAAAGTTCAATGAGTAAGTAGTAACAACTTGAGCCCTTGTTTGCCCTCCATTATATTCCATTCTATTACATTAATTTTTTTTCTCTCTTCATCTCAACCATCCATTCATCAAATAAAATAATAATACACACAAATCAAAAATTTTTTAACCACACATTTTCCATCAATCATTATTCTAAAAATTATCTACCCCAAAAATTTAAATTAATGGGGGGGCAAACCGGGGCTGAAAGTTCAGTGACCATTGATTAAATTTACTCTTTTCTTGTGTAAAAAGATTTTGGATCCTCTTAAAGCACATCAATCATTCACAATCTCACACAGGCATCTCAGAGAGAGAAGAATGGAATCGCCGAAGACAATTCCACACGAAATTGGAGGACTGAGAAACGATCCACTCCGAAATGGACTTCATGGCGTCAAGTGTGATATTATAGGATCTCACCCTCTTCAATCTTCCTACCAATCTGTAAAATTTTTTTGCATTTGATTTACTCTATTGATTTTTTTATTGATTATGAAGTCATAATTTTTTGTTTGAATGATTAGGCGAAAGTGAGGCAAGAGGATATGAAGAAGAAAATCTTAGCGAATACCTACGGGGCGGCTTTTCCGTTGAAGATGGAGCTCGACTGTCAAATTATTTCCAAGTTTGTGTTTCCTTAGCTCTTTTTTTTTTTTGGTAGTTTTGGATCGTTTTTATTGTATTTATTGTGATCTTTTCTAAATGCTGGTGTATTGAACTGAAATTTAGGGTTTAAGATGAGATTTTAAGGTTTCTTTTGGACGTTTTATTTTTGTTTTCATGTTTCTGGGAACTTTAAGAGTGCGTTTGATTGCGAAGTTGAAATTTGCATGGAAAGAAAATAAATTCCAGCCAATACAATTGTTTGGAACTTATTTGTATGGAAATTATTAACTAAATGTGTTTGAAAGAAAATAAATTCCAACCAATTCAATTGTTCGGAACTTATTTGTATGGAAATTACTAACTAAATGTGTTTGATCGATTTAGTTTTCAACCTAGAAAAAAATATTATACTTGTCCATTTTTATTGGTGGCTAGACGAGAGAGATGGGATAGATGAGAGAGAGTAAATTACTTGAAAAATAAAACCTTCTCTTCCTAAAGAAAATATGTTCACATAACCAAAAGTTGGAAAATATTTTTCATGGAAAAAATTGTCAAATTAAACCGCACAAAAGTAGGAAATTAAGTGGAAAAGAATACATTTTCCATGAAAAATATTGACAATCTAACGCACCCTAACTAAAAGTTTGAAGGTTGATTTGGTTAGTTAGTTTGGTTTCTAACAAACGAATTCTAAGTAATTTGGGTATCTGGATGCTGAAATCAATGGCGTTTGATGTCACTGGTTGAAAAAAATGTTTTAGTGCACATTCAATCATCAATGCTAACTGAATGCGTGTTTAATACTAAAGTGGAAGAATGTACTAGAGCTAAAATGCTACCCTATGTTCCACAGCATCAAATTGAAAGAATAAGATTGGAATCAGAAATTATTCTGTCTAGAAAGATTTTATGTTAATGTTTACTCGTTGTAAAAATTGTTTGACTTCATCTGTTCAATGTGAATGGCAATTGAATGGAACTTGGAATTAAAGAATTCTCTAGAGCTCAATGCTGCCTATTTAGCACCAGTATCTAGAAACCTCAGAATTGGAATTAGAAGTCTGTTCATTGTTTTGTTTAAATTGATTCTTCACGTATTTCCCTTTTGGCACTCCAATTCTATGTTACTAACCTTAATTATTTTCAGTTGTCACTGTGTATATACTGAATCTAGTTCATTAACTTTCTTGAATTCTAATTGAGCCTCAGATGTCATATGTGGTCTCAGAAATACTTGAATGAGTTTATTTTGTTATAATAATATTAGTGGAAAGTTGTTTTCTGCATCTGTAACATTTTGTATATACCTGAATTGAGGAAACTTTTATGTAAGATTAGCTTTTTGTGGTCTGGTTCTGGTCCGCTTTTCAGATGTTGAATCCCAGGGTTCTTCCAACAAGTGAGCTATTATTATCAATACAAGTAAATGGTATTGGATTGTGAAATGCGGGAAGCAGTGGATACCTTTTTTCTGACCTTTCCATTTTTCTCTTCCTTTCACCTTATAATTGATTATATAGCCTTTTCTTAAACAGGAAACTGAAGTTATGAAATTTTTATTCATATTTAGTATCTAGAAAGAAGGATGCTTGAGAAAATGGATATTGCTTTTGTAAGTATGCCTCAGTTCCAAATATCTTCTGGTTCCCACTTTTGTAGTACAATATTTTGCTCTTGTTTACAATGCTACTGCAAAATGCTTGTCCTTGAGTTATAGAAACAACGCTATTTGACTTTTTCAGTCATACACATGTTTTTCAGAGCTATCTTTCACTTTTTTTTTTTATTCCAATAACAATCTAAATAGTAGTATTCAATTTGCATTTTAGTATTATATATAATTGACCTTAAATATGTAAGTAAATCCCTCCAAATAGTAAGTTGATCGACTAAAGAAAGTGAAGTTTTTGTTGGCCTTTCCCTTTTACTTGGGGAGAAAGAATCTTGTGTGTGAGTTGGGGAAGGGGGCTGCATTATGGCCATCTTTTTACTTTTGGAATTGCAGTCAAAAGGTTTGTACTAAATTAAACATATAAAACTTATTAGTTATTACACGAAAATTAAATATCTAGAACGAAGAATAATTTTTAATAATGGACATTTCTTTTTGTAAGTAGGCTTGTCTGTTCTGAGCAATCAGAATGTTAGTTTCTTAAGTTTTGATAATCTTGACAGAAGCTGCTAGTGATGCTTCATGAAAGTGCAGATGTTGTGTGTGTACAATGCTACTGCAGCACGGAAAATTAATTACTGAATGAATTCTTGTTTAATGCTAATTTGCTGAAGTTTCTAAGTTTAGGACATTTTATTGACCCTATTGAAGATTATTTTCAGATTACTGATGTTAACTTATCTTGGAGAGGAATAGTGCATTTATATCATAATTTATGTTGATGAATATGATTATTAGTTTGTTTGGGAGGAATTTTTGGGGAAAGAATTAATTTTTGAATAGTGACATGATGAGAAATGTGTGGTTAAAAAAGAAGAAAAAATTATTAATGTGATGGAAAATATTATTTTATTGAAGAATGTGTGGTTGAAAATGAGAATTGATTTACTGTAGAATTTGAGAATCTCTCCCAAACACCCCCTATATTAATGCTCTACTATTATTTGAGATTTTATTATGCTAATATATTTCCATTATTTTGAAATTGAAAGTGAAAATTACAGGGCTGATCTGAGGTTATCTTAAGTGATTTTTTGGGGCTTTTCTGATGTTAATACAAATGAGGGAGTCATTGACCCAAGACAACTTCGTTTTGAAATGCTCTCCTACAGCAAGCTTTGGAATATGAAGCTTAAGGATGGATATTTGGAGCTCATATGTCCGAATAGCTTAGATAAGTATCTAGCTAAAATGGTATAAATTTGACTATACAAGTATTCTATTGATAAAGGGCTTGGGTCTCAAGGAGGGGAAAGAAGAATAATGAGCTCTCTTTGGACTGATTAATAGTATTGGAGTACAGTAGCTTTTAGGAGTAAAAGGTATATAGAGTGAGGTTTTGGTGGGGCAGAAAATATCATAACCTTCTCAAGTACTGTACCAAAGATGTCATCCATTCATATATTCTAATAATAATCAATTCTATCATAATAAGTAGATCAGCTCAATATTATTGATGTATAAGACTCCTTTTCTAAGATTCAAGACTTCCCGAGCACAAACATAACCTATTCAGTACTGTAATTGATAAACTTGCCAAATTATGCTTGACTGATAAATTTAGTGATGTAAACCTAATGGTAGTATTAAGCTAAACATTACCTAGTGAAGCGTAACTGTGATTCAAGTGTCATCATGGTGACTTTCTCTGGGAAGAAAGCTCTTTGTAGTTGATGCCGGACACCTCGGTTTCTAAGTTGTGTTTTACTCATTTCAGATTATAGGCTCGATGTCTTTTTGCATCCAACGCAGAATTTGAATCTGTGTTTCAGTCATTCTTGGTCCATTGCTGTCTTGTGATGAAGACTATACCTTCTTGAATTCCTATTTTCTGTAACTTAAATGCTAAGCTTTATTCCTTGTGATTATTGTAAATTTTATGTGGTTCTTTGTGGAAACTATGCAATATTTTCACACACATCATTAACTAGTAGTACATAGATAAAAAGGTGTTCTGGTTCTTAAATGATCTCTGCAAGATTTTAGGAATCGAGTCTCTGTAATGTTCATTTTTAATCTTTGAAATTCTGTAGATTTCAAAGGCCTCCTGGAGCTATACCATCTTCCTTTTTGGGATTGGAAGCCATAAATGGAACTCTGGAAGATTTTGGCTTCCAAGACTACCTCAATGGTAACAAAATACTAATGAACTGCAGATCTCTTCCGTGTTAAATATGTTCATATTATCCTATGTTATTTGTTTTCGTCATTCTAAATTATTTGTTATAATTATTCAAGTTAGATGGCTTTGCACATGGAAATAACGAATATCTGTTGTGTTAGTATCATGTATATTTGAGAAATGAAACGAAAACAAGTCAAATATGATCGTACTTTAGCTTAACAGTCTCACTTAACAAATTCTCTTCTCAGGTTTCCCCCCATTATTTATGTCTTTGAGTTTTAATTACTAGTCTCTAGAATGGTAAGCATTTATGCGTTCAGGTGTATATGCTGAACTGTGTTAACTCAAAACTGTGTAAAAGTTACATGTAATGTAACTGTTTGTTGAGGTTGTTCGCCTGTTACGGTTCCATGCTTTGGTGACTTTTGCGTGTTGATTTGCATCTTTCAGATCCAAGGGAGTTGGAATCATTCCGTCCAGTTGACATGCATCATGGCATGGAAGTGCGTTTAGGGATGTCTAAGGGACCGGCCTGCCCCAGTTTTATTTGAAGCACTGATAAATCTTCTAAGAACGAACTTTTGAGTTCGGTATTGTGCGCCACTGAAATTAGGCTTGTGTTTTTATAACTATTACGGGTGTGAATGGTATTTTTAATTATTTGACAGCGGGAAATGCCACCTTTTTTTCTATTATTTCTTTTCTTCACATTTTATATTTATTTATATTTCTGGGAAATTTGTTTTTTTCACGCCACCTTAACAATTTTTTTTAACTTAGCAAGGACCATCTCTGCCAATTAATGACGGTCGAGGTGCTCAGTGACGAGTAAAAAGGGGACCATTTCCTCAACGAAGATAGGTTGGATGACTTGACAAGCTCAAAGGTACAAGCTATTGTCCTTGAAGAGCATCCTCTTCAAGAATCCAACCACGGCAGAGAATGGAAAATGACAAGGTTATTTACTTTCCAAGCCATGAAATCACGGCAATAAAAGTGGATTGACCGAGTTAGAAATTAACTTAAACCAAACATGCTGCATGTACATTATTTTTTACATGAACTATGAATTTTGACATCCTTCCCCATGACATCTATTATAGCATTTGATTTCCCAATACCCCTTCGTATCACTAGGTTAGATTTTAACACGAGAGAGAATGTCATCTTTAATACTCCCTCCGTCCCAATTATATAGGCTGGGTTTCCTTTTTCTCCTGCCCCAAATATATAGGCTTGTTTCCTAATATAGAATATTTTATTGTGTTCTTTTACTAATATACCCTTATTAAATTTTCCTCACTTAATATGCAAACTTCTTGAAAATTCAAATTCTTTATGAATTCCAACAATAATTTAGTTTTACCCACTGAAAATTAAATAGGGGTAAACTAGGAAAGATCTTGGCAAAAATTAATTTTCCAATGACATTAAATAAGTTTTCTTAATCCGTGTGAAAAACCAAACAAGCATATATAATTGGGACGGAGGGAGTATAAATAACTGTACATTTAGAATAATTCTTAACTTAAAAGGCTCATAGGCCCCATTTGATCTACCTTGAAATGGACCTATGAGGTGAGATAGTCTTCCAAGAAATATGATGGATGGGCCTTGGTCTAGAAACCCTTGGCTCTATTTTAGCATAAATACAAATTTCTATTTGTACTTTGTATTAAAAAACAAAAACATTTTTTTGTTTTGTGGAATTAATCTATCTTTTGGAAAAAAATTACGTTCGAATAAGCGTTAATATGTCATGATTATAGGAGTCTATCCATCATGTATAGGCAGCATTAGATCTCTCTTCAACAAGCTTAAACCTCGTTGATACCTTAATAAAGTATAATAAAAATGGTAGACACAGTTGTATCTTAATCTGCTCATTCAAAAATTGACTAAAGAAATTATCACAAAATGCATGGATAGAGCAAAAGATCAACACCACGCAACCCAAATGGAGAGGAGAACATTTGCTTACGGCCTGGGAGAAAGCATTACCTTAGAGGAGGTCCCTGCGCTAAATGTTACATTTTTTTCTTTAATTCTGTTTACTCATTTATCTCACGCGACATTTTAGGTATTGCACCTTTTTTGTTTGAAAATATTCAAGTAGAATTTATTAAACAAAAGTTACAATAGAAAGAGCAAGTTTCTTAATTTTTGCAAAAAAATAAAAATAAAAAAATATTTTGTACATAAATCATAAGTAGCTAGCAATTAATATCATTTGCTCTTCCAAACTCACCATTTGGTTCTCTGGTGATTATGCCTTAAAACCCTCACATGAAGGTGGATGGTCTTTATCAAAAAATAAATAAAACACAAAAATGTAATTTTCTCTTGGAGTAACCAGCACAAACCATCCCAAGCCTTTATTCTCATTACGTAAATTGTCTCTGTCATTTCTCTTTTAATATTTGACCATCGGATTATCATTTTGTCACGTAAAAATATCCTTGTCACGAGATTCCGTCCATTTGGATCGTCAAATGAATGAATTCAACGTTTTTAACCAAAGATTCATCATTTGACCCCTATTGGAATCCTATTGGGACACTGACATTATTGAAATTGGATAAGCTTGATGTCTTGGAAGTAGAGTGCTACTAGGTTAAGTATCAGGGTTCTTTTAAAATTGGCGCGGTCAAAGGAGCCAAATTCAACTTTGATTTTTCCACTATTGAATATTACACAATGGCATAATATTGTTCAAAAGACAAATATGCCCTTAAGTGAATAAAACAATTACAAAATATGATTTTATTAAAAAGACAATACTACCATTTTACTTAACAAATAAAAACCAAATACCCCTTCATAAAATTACAAATTCAGTTCAAACACAAATAAAAACTCTCATCTTCTTCACTCTGAAAATCTCAAAAATATCGATAGTAGAAGGAAAAAATTATTTTTTGTCAATTACTACGAATCGGTAAGTATATTTTCGTATGTTTAATTTCGTTATACTGAAATGTGTATGCTTTTTACTCGATAAATTAAGATTCGACATAGGTAACAAGCAGAAATTTTTTTTTAGTAGATCTATATAATATTTTTGATTGAATGGGAAAAAAATTCATCTGCATAATTTTTCGACTTAACGTTAAGAAAATAACGGGCGAAATCGCCTGTTAACGGCGAATTAGCCTGCTAACCACTGTTTTTTTTTTTTTTGTTTCTGTTTCCAATTTAATCCGAATTTTCGAATGTTCGTTTACAAATTTTGTTTTGCCATACACATATATGAGGTTTGTATTTTTGATTTGTTATTTTAGTGATTTTGAATTGGTTGAAAATGATCGATGGTTATGGAAATGGACGGATAACATAAAAGGTGGCAGACCAACACATACAATAGAGTCTACATCGTACGAGAAACAGTACCATGATATACAAAACAAGCTGAATGTCGATCCATATCAATACAATATGGTACTGAGATATCAATACGACGAGAATTTTCCATATTCAATTCCACCCTTAAATGTTACATCTGATATTGACGCGAATTATCTGTATGACTTGAACAAAGTGCAACGGGCGCTGATTTTCGTGACTTTAGTGGCGAAGGAAGACGAGGAAGGTGGACATGAACATTCAGGTGAACATGATAGTAATGCAAATGATTTTTGGGATACAGTAGAAATAGCTCGCAATGATGACGCTGATATTCCCAAGACAATTGTTGTTCACCGTGATACCGCTACGGGGCAGCCATCAATGGAACGATCACTGCAAGCGGCTCCAAGAAAGTCTCGAGCTTGCCCTGTGTCGACATGAATGGTTGGAGTCGTACACATACATCGTGGAGTCGGCAAAAATAATCTCCACTGCAATGATATGCTGGTTCACGATCACTGGAACATATATTCGTCTACGAGCCTCCCGTGCCTTTTCCTCAAGGCTCGGCAACAGCCCTACGACCTATTCGGCCATATATTCCGGCAGCACATACTCGTTACCGGTACTTTGCAGCGCTCGATACTCAATGTCAACAGCACCAAAAAACTCGGTGCTCAGTATGATCCGACCAGACATGTCGAATGATCGTGGATATCGTAGAGCTCGATCTCGCAATAATTCCATAGCCATGTCGATGTACTATATCAAGAAATACATATAAAAAACAAAATAATTATGTATACATGAGAAATAACAATAGGACTATTTCACTTACATCGTCGGCGATCCACGTCCCTAAAATGGTGATGTCGTGAAACCACTTATAGGCATTTGAGATCGTCTTCGTTCCAACGATCCGACTATCTTTGAAAAAAAAATTGCAAAATACTTACTCAGGCTTAATCATTCTCCACTCCGTCTCGAGCGCTTTCTAGTTGGCTGCGTCCACCTCCCGGAATAGATTGGGGGTATGTCCCGTCGACGAATGTCCTCCTCTTCGCCTTGGTCGTGAATGGAGAAACGACGTACTGCGAAGGCACCCGAACCCTCTTGCCGATCACCTGCTTCGGGGCATCAAGGCGTGCCTTTTTCTTGCAGCTACGTTGGCGTACGCTCGTCCTCCACCATGGGGACCACCATCTTCTCAGGGGCCAATGCCTCTATCATACTTAGGGATGGCAAAAAAGCTCGGCGGCTCGGACGGCTCGGGCTCGGCTCGGAAAAAGCCCGAGCCGGGCCCGGCTCGGGCTCGATGGAACCGAGCCAAGGCTCGGGCCGAGCCTCATGTTGAGGAGTCGGCCCGAGCCGGGCCGGCCCGTGTGGCTCGCGGGCCGGCCCGTAAAAAAAAAAAAAAAAAACCTTGCCCAACACTTTTTATTTTACACCATAAATTATTGGGGATGAATTGTTTAAATTAAGATAAATGATCACAATTTACTTAATCAACTTATTCTTCTCATCATGAAACTAATAAACTAATTATAAACTACAATTTTATCTCATAATTTATCAACTAGATTATTTTGGAAAATGTGTGATATTTGTTTGTTTAATATTTATTGCATTATTACTATTTCATTAATCTAAGTGCCTAAATATTTAAAGTAAGAATTTTTTTTCATTTACACACGTTTATTCTTCTATATTAATTATTAAGTGAAATTATTAGTGATCTATATTACTTGATTACATTTAAAAATTGAGCTAATTTCACCAATGGGCAATGCCGCAAACACTAAAATTTGTAAGAAATTTCAAATCGGTTATTAAAAAAGATTTATCACTTTGTTATAATGGATAGTCACTCATTTAGTCATTTATAAATCTAACATGTTTTCCGATATTAGGCTATAAGGTGCCACCAAAAAAGTAGATTTTTTTAAAATGTAGATTTTTAAAACTTCATTATATATTATGTTCAAATTTCAAAGAATCGTTCCAATTAGATTTTTGTTTATAACTTTCTTATGTAAAGGTCATTGTCTAAAGGTGGAAAGAATGCAAATTGTAACGTTCACTGTCCATTTGAATAAGCAAATATCCATGTAATGAATTTTTACAAAAAAAAAAAAAAAGAAAGAAAAAAAAAACCCGAGCCAGCTCGGCCCGCTAAGGCTCGGGCCAAAAGCTCGGGCCGAGCCTCATTTTTTTTGGCCGGGCCCGGCTCGGCTCGGCTCGGCTCGGGCCGAAAAAAGCTCGGTCCAAAAAAGCTCGGGCTCGGCCCGAGCTTTTTTTTCCCGGCTCGAGCTCGGCTCGGCTCGGCTCGGCTCGTTGCCACCGCTAATCATACTCTCCTCCAGGCCTTCCCACCATCACCATGATCAGGGTTACCCCCTCCGACTCCCCACCTCCTCCGAGGCCTCCATCCTACCATTCGGGCCCTCCGTCACCCCCTTCAGGGTTAACAAATATGATTGCAACGCATCATTATCCGTCCAGAAATTACCCCCTCCGTCACTCCCTCTATCACCCCCTCCGTCACCTCCTTCGTCACCCCGTCCCAAGCCTATTATATCGCCTCAGATGGCTGCAAGCTCCTCATTAAGATCCACTACATGGCGACGTAGAACAACGACATCATTAGATAAATCCTCGATCCGTCTCTTAAACTCACGTGACATCTCTCCCATCTGTTGACCTATGGTTGATCATGACCTTAATGTTTTGATTATAACAAACAAGTCCATCTTGTTTACTAACAAATTAAATTGAGTGTTTAAGCCTTCAAAGTTATAAAGATTATTATTCACACTCAAATGAAGTACAAGTGAAGGTTAAACGAGCATTCAAGATAAATCATTCGAGACAATAGTGATTTACATGTCACAATCAAATTGAAACTTAACAAAATTGCAAATCAAGATACAAGTGCAAATCAAGATACAAGCCAAAGAGAGGCTCGAAGAGATCAAGAACATTGAAAAAAGAGTTATTTATCGAACCTCATTTATATATGTAAAGGTATAACTCGTCAATATTTAGTAGGTGCATAAAGCTCAAGTATTTCTCATAAATTCATCACTTGCATAAATTGGTTTGACATGAAAATGATTTTGAAAAAATGAACATTTGTAATATATCAAAAACCTTGAAAAATCATTTTCAAACGTCCCTCAAAAGATCACACTTCAACTTTCAATCAAAAAGTTATACTCCGATTTTCAATCTCATATTGGGATAGATTTTTGACGCGTAAGATGATCTAATGTGAAGATAATTTCTGAAGTAAAGTTGTATAACTTTGAGTTAGCTTTCTAACTCATTTTGAATCACCTTAATCGTATATCGAAAGAGAAACATATGATTAAAATACTGAAAGCTGTCCGGCTTGTTTGCAACTTTCGGTCAACCGACGGTCGACCGAAAGGTCAACTTCGGTCGACCGAAATGTCAACAGTCTGATTTCCAACAGCTATATTACTGTTTCGATCGATCGAAAGTTACTGTTCATCAACCGAAAGTTCCTGCAGCTTGTTTTTCTTGCTCTATAAATACCTATCTCTTTTCCATTCAATTTGATCAACTTACAAGAGGTTTTTGAGAGCTTTTTTATTGAGAAATCATTGAGTTTACTTGAGTTTAAATTCTATTTCGTTTATTACAAAAGAATTTCTTGATTGATTCAACCTATTTCATTCATTTTATTAAGAAATATTTTTAGCAAAGAACTTTTCACAACTTCATCTATTCTTCATTCTTAATAAAAGTTTTTTTTTTTTACCAACACTTTTATTAAAGTGTAAGATCTCTCTTCATACTTAACGTGTATTATTTGTTAAGATAGATCATTGGTTGAAAACTTT
Source organism: Fraxinus americana (assembly GCA_035079005.1). Taxonomy (NCBI): domain Eukaryota; kingdom Viridiplantae; phylum Streptophyta; class Magnoliopsida; order Lamiales; family Oleaceae; genus Fraxinus; species Fraxinus americana. Next base: position 12,289,357 of record CM068716.1, on the reverse strand, counting down.
GATACAAAGATACAAACTATTTCATCATCCATCATTCATCAAAGTTTACAACATCAACACTTGAACTTCATTATTTGCTATCTATTGAAGTGTTTACCTAAATCTTTAATACTTAACTTGATTATATCATTTGTTAAGAGAGTTTCTTTATTGTAAAATTATCACTTATTTCTTGACGATTTCGAGAGTCTTGTGAAAACTCGATTGTAAGGATAGATGCTCCTTGTTGTAAGTCACCTAAGGATAAGTGCTCCTTGTTGTAAGTCACCTAAAGATAAGTGCTCATTGTTGTAAGTTACCATTATAGTGCATTTGACCTTACTCGTGACGGAGAGCTTGGTAATTAGGGACGTAGATCATTGCATTGGATCGAACATCTATAACATATCGTTTACATTCTCTATCCCTTTTACTTAACGCATTTACTTCGCACAAATTTACATTGTTCCGTTTACGTATTTACTTGTGTTTAGACTATTATTTATCATTTGCGTGCTCACTTATTAAAATTTTGAGTGAATAACAAAAAAGATTTAATAACCAATTCACCCCCTCTTGGTTAGTTATTCTTGAGCTAACACCATCTGCTCCGTCGTCGCCCCCATCGGCTTCGCAAAATCTCGGCGCATCTCGCCCATCCGCTTTGCCAATGCGCCCATTTGCTCCGCCGAATCTCGGAGCATCTCACCCCGTCTGACCTGGTATAAATATTGTCATGCAGTCATACAGTTTGGTAGATGGTTGAGAAGGTTCCCTGATCGTCGGTGGTGATGCCCACGGCGAGGTGATGCCCTTGGCGGCGACGATGAGTCCCACAGCGGTGGTGATGCCCTCGGAGGCGGGGGTGGGACCCTCGACAAAAGTGATCGTCGATCTACTGGACTGCTCTCCTACACGAATTGGAACATTCAAAATTATTATATTTAATGAAAATCGACTAACGCATGGAAAACTGTAATAAAAAAAATTATATTCAATTCACGTACCTCATCTCGGTCTAGGATGGAATCAGATACATGGTCGGCTTCATTGTGCGGAACGGCCAATTCACGCACATATCCACGAGCCTCCTCCTCCATGACGGCATCAACTCCGTAATGATTTCAAGCTGGCATACCAACATTTCGACTACTTAATAATCACGTCATCATATTTTAGAGCTACACACTACACAAATCATTTTATTATCTCACCTGAGGGTCGTCAAGGAGAACATATAACTTCTCTTTCCTTGGATATCCATCTGCTCAGGATGCTCGCCAACGATACATTCGAGGGCAGCGTGTCTCTCCTCGCCTCGAAAACCGGGTATCTAGGACAGGGACAGTCCCGTACACCCAGATCTGCAGCATATACAATTATTATATTCATATTTATTGTAAACAATATTTTTATAATAAATTATGTCAAACATTTACCTGGACTGCCATAGGCAATCCGTATGTATTGTATTTACGTAAGGCCCCCTTCGGCCTCGATGGTGATCTGGTGAAAACGTGCACTGTGTCCTCAAAACATCTCCGGCCCCACGGATATGTGTTGAAGACATCAAGATGGTCGACGATTTGCAGATGGAATGGGTCGATCACAGACCTCCTATGGTGACATCGCAACACGCTCTCAAGGATGTGACCAGGCCGAGCTTTAGTCTGTCCAACATATGGTCACACCTCCTGATTGCGTCCATCAGATCTGACAACAGCACCGTCCCCTGTCCCTTGAAGTAAGTCTCGTATAACCTGGTGCCTCTTTGAGTATCGGCATGAGATGCATCATCACTCGTAACCTCCAGTCCAGTGATTAGGACAAACTTGAATATGGATGAACTGGCGACCTTGACCCCGAGGTCAAGTAGAGGGCATCGCAGTCGACTGGACTCAGTAACCGACACAATAGAGCATCGATGATCTGCCTTGAGTACTGTACACGCCTCAACTCGTACGGGGGCCAAAAAAATGAACGTCGTAGCATCTCTGCATGCTGCTCATCCAACAGCTCCAACAAGGCAGTGTAAATGCCAAAGTTACCGTTCCAGGTAGCTTTACTAAGTATCTGTCTCAACTCAAATCCAAGTGATAATCCATACTGCAAAAAATAATTTAAATATTAGCATATCGGCATAAGATAATGGAATAAAGTATAATCTCATAAAATTAAGTGAACCGAATTATAACGACTACACAAAAGAAATAATTACATAAAATATTTATTTTTCAATTACGCAAAATATTGAATTATATAAATTTTATTCAATTACGTAAAATAATTATTTATATAAATATTTTTAATATTCAATTTATTAAATTATTAATAAAATTTAAAAGAAAAAATAATAATTTTCTAATTTGTTAAAATACAATTTTTAATATTACTCGATACTCAAAAATTAAATTTATTAATTTAATTATATAAATATTATAGAATTACGTAAAATATTTAATTATATAAATATTTTTAATATTCGATCTATTAAATTATTAATAAAATTTTTAAAAAATATAAGAATTTTCTAATTTTTTAAAATATAATTTTTAAATATTTCTTTATACTCAAATTAAAATTATTAATTTAATTATCTAAATATTATAGAATTACCTAAAATGTTTAATTATATAATTTTTTTTCAATTTCGTAAATTATTGAATTATATAAATTTTATTCAATTACCTAAAATAGTTAATTATATAAATATTTTTTAATATTTGATTTATTTACTTATTAATAAAACTTAAAAGAAAAAAATAAGAATTTTCTAATTTGTTAAAATATAATATTTAATACTGGTATTTATCAAATTGAAATTATTTATTTCATTATCTAAATATTATTCAATTTCGTAAAATATTTAATTATATAAATATTTTTAATATTCGATTTATTAAAATATTAATAAAATTTAAAAGAAAAAATAATAATTTTCTAATTTGTTAAAATACAATTTTTAATATTACTCGATACTCAAATCAAAATTATTAATTTAATTATCTAAATATTATTCAATTTCTTAAAATATTTAATTATATAAATATTATAGAATTACGTAAAATATTTAATTATATAAATTTTATTCAATTATCTAAAATATTTAATTATATAAGTATTTTTCAATTTCGTAAATTATTGAATTATATAAATTTTACATAAATATTTATTTAATTACGTAAAATATTTAATTTTTTAAAATTCATTTCTTAATAAAATTTAAAAAAAAAAAGTTTCTGGGCCTTAACGGGCGGCCCAATCTTATTTTAAAATTAAAAAACAATTGGGCCGCTGTTAAAGGCCCAAAAAATCGCTGTTAACAGCGGTTCATCGTTGTTAACAGCGGTTTGAACAGTAATCGCTGTTAACAGCGGTTCCGACACGTTTTGGCAGAAATGGAGCCGGAAAACTCTATTTCCGGCCACCCAAGTATCATAAATCCATTTCAATATTACTAACAATGACCCTAATCACTTATTCTACTCGATCTACAACAAAATCAAACAAAATAAATTCAAACCATTTCAAAAAAATTCGAAGAAAATCACAACAATAGTTCAAAACTAACCTATCTCGTCGATTCACGGTGTGTTGAGATCCCTTTTTGCTTTTTTTTTTTTTGGTCGGTTTATGGCAAAAAAAAATTTGGTCGGTTTCTTTGGTTTATTGGAGGATGTTTCACGTGTAAAGGGGTATTTTGCCTTTTTAGGTATTTCAAATTAGTTTTGATTTTTTTTTAATGCTATTTCTTGGTTAAAGGCTGAACTTGAATATTGGCATTTTCAATCTGCTATTCACGGGTATTTCCTCTTAAGTATCTTAGTTGGAAATCAAGCCAAGGTAATAACTCAAGGACAACATATCCCAATCTATAGACATGACCCCAACGAGGGTGAAGCCCGACAAGTAGCTTGCGTAAATAGGCTCAAAATTTGCTCAGGCACCTTGAGGTTGGGGGTAGACAAATTTTGGCATCATCAGAGATGCCTAAATGCTTCAAGCCAAGAACGAGCCCGATGATGCTCGGCCAATGGTGAGAACATGACCTGGAGTTCAAGGCCGAACCTAAGAATGTTTTGGCAAAAAGGAGAGAAAATGACCTCGAGCTCGAGATTGAACCCGTGGATGTTCTTGGATTGAGCATACCATTCAAATTAGAATTAAGCTCCTCTGCCAGGCTGGTAAAAGGCCAGGCAGAGCTGAGCCTCTCACATGAGACCCACATCATTAAAAAATCACTCCAAAAATACTCACCCCACCCCTGTTTTTGTGTGTTCGATGTGAACCTCTACCTTTACATCAAGCTTCATCCTTCAAATTATAATGTTTTATCTTTTATTTTTGTTGAATTTGGATTATAATTGTAAATTTCTTGTGGTGTATTTATTAAGAAGAAGTTGTGCTTTTAGTTCACCAAGTGGTTGTTTGGTATGGATTTTTGGGGGAAGAATTGATTTTGAATAGTGATATGATGGGAAATGTGTGGTTGAAAAAAAAGAAAAAATTATTGATGTGATGGAAAATATTTTTTATTGAAGAATGTATGGTTGAAAATGAGAATTGATTTGAGAATTGATTTTGAGAATAAAAAACAAACAACCCCAGATTTTGTGGCGGTAATATAATTACTTTTCTTTCTTTCTTTTTTTTTTTATACTCTACTTTTTTTAAAATGTTTTAATTTCTTTAATTAGTTAAATGAAGAAACTATTATATTATTCTCAAAAAGGGTCAAATGCTGGACTTTTTGTCAAAACTTCAAATTGACGGGGTCAGACGACTCTGATGTTTTACAGAAATGCTAAAATGAAACGATTGGACGGTTTGCGCAATAGGGAGATGATCATTTTATTCATTTAAAATGTTCCTATTTTCAACTTTTATTTCTTTTAAACTAAACAAATTCAGAATAATGTTATAGAAATTGTCTAATTAAAACAAATAAAGGATGCAAATTACGTAAAATGGTGGTTATATTAGTACCATAATTTTTATTTGTTACATCACATTTTTAATTACAGTCAAACTCATTAATCTTAGATCGTTGTAGACTTGTAGTAATTATTTCCCTAATTTTCTTCGCGAATTCTTATTTTAAATCTTCTATTAATTAGTCAATTTTGTCTTTGATGATGATTCATGTCAAAATGTTTTACTTTCATATTTTAAAATTAGGAAAAAAAAATATTTTTTCTTATTTATTTATTTATTTTTAAAATATGATGAAAAAACATGTTATTCGTTGTGAAATAAAGGACTTTTGGGCATTAACTGTTATCTAGGGATTGTTTGAGCCCACATTTTTTGAAACTTTTTTTTCAAAACTCATTTTAAACCATATATTCTCTCTAAAATAATATTACACGTAAATCAAAGATTTTTTTTCTTAATTTTTAACAAAACATTCTCCAAAAATTACTATTTAAAAATGTAATTTTTCTCTCAAAATGAGACTCAAATAAGGTCCTAATATAAAATGTATTAATTAATGAAAAGTATGAGAATAAGAATGTTTTGAAAAATAGTTAAGAGATATAAAGGTTATAATGATTAGAATCTTGCTACAAGTACAGAATAATTATATAGATTTTATACAGAATTTTGAAATGAAGGGAATAGATTCAAAGATGGGAAGAGGGAAAATACACGATGACGGAAAGGATATAGGAAATTCAAAATTCTGTGAGTTATTCTTGTACTTGAGGAATAACTGTAATGAATAAGGAGTGTAATTAAAATAGGTGTTAGAAATAAAATTTGTGATTTAATATATAATTACCGAACTAACCCTAAATGTGTCATGGATTGTGCAGTCCACCTCAGCTTAATTGCGTCACCCGGCGGCGGCCCCACATTTTACCCCTTAAATACTCCCCATAACAATAAGAAAATAATAATAAAAACTTATTTACTTTTCGAAATGGACCCTCGCCGGGTTCCTAGAAATGTGACCGACCCGAAAGTCCGGCAAGTCGGGTTCTTCGCGCCCGTGGCCCCACCCGATGTCTCTATGTCGGCACTACCACGTCCGACCAGTCCATCTCCTCCGGTCTACGGCAACTCCTTGTCTCCCGTCATGATCCCTCCGCCGCGACACCTCACCTCCGACAACGCCCCACTCTCTCCCCTCAACGCCGCATCTGGCGACTCTTTCGGCATTTACAACCCGTCGGAATTTTCATCCCCTAGAGCAACTGAGGACTTCTCGGAAGACAACTTCTCCGAAGACAACTTCTCCAAAGACACAGGCTGGATCCTCAATGAGAATTCTGGTAAAATTGCCACTTCATTGCCCACAGGTGGTCCCGATGTAGCCGCCTTGAAACAGAATTATCATGCCGCCGGTGGATTGGTCCCTGGCGTTACAGGTTAGGTTTTGTTTTCGTTGTCCTATTTTTCGTATTTATTTGTTTCTTTTTAATTTTTTTAAGAGAGTTTAATTGAATTTGGGTTTTGCTTGTGAAATTTGTTGAATTAGATGGAGGGCCACCTTCAGATGTGCAGAAGAAGCAGCCGCCAGCTAGTTCCATGCCGAAAAAGGATAAAACGACAAAGGCCGAAAGACGTGCTCTTCAGGAGGCTCAGCGAGCCGCCAAAGCTGCTGCTAATGGTGAATTTTTTTGAGTTGTTTACAATTTTTTTTTTCTTTTAACTTTGTGGTAATATAATTTTTGAGTTGATAATTTCTCTATTAATCAACTTACCAGAGCCACAATTATTCTTAGCCCCGTTTGGTGATATAAGTCAAAGAGGCCCGTAAATTTTCAAGCACACACTCTTTACTTGTCAGTGTCTGTAATTTTGTTCTTTGCATTATTAGCATGTATTGTCTATATTTTGTCACAAAGCTGATCATCCGAAGAAATGCTGATTATGGATCTTAATATTGTTTGAATAATTTGTTTTCAATTTAACTATTTGGGTTAATACGTGGGAGTGGAAATATTCATTTTCGTTTGAAAGTTATGGTACAAACGCTGTCAACAAGTTCATGATTTTCGTGGTTTCTTTTTATTAATAAGAATATTCGTCTTAGTTCCGTAACATGGTTCGACCTCATGAATATGAAACTATATTTTAGTGCGCTGAATAATTGTCCTTTCCTTGTACGGATTTTAGTACGAAGGCTCACCCCAAAGAGCGAATATTCCTTTGCTTTTCGTTGGTATCGCCACTTGTTAGCAGGTAACCCGTAACCCACTCCTGGCTAATGGAAGACTTGGTATATAAAGATCGAACCTTTTTTTCTCGTTCTCTTTTCCCGCATATTTAAATACTTTGTAGCAACCCTTGCATTTGCAAGACTCGTCTTGCATCTTTCCAGGAATTAAGTAATGGGTTCTTACTTTTCAAACCAATGATAAAAGAATCTTTGCAATCACGTTTAGTGCATGCATGAATGGATTATGTGATGTACGCTTGCTAACTCCATTTCCTCAGCGTCAATAAGTTTTCTTTGTATGCGTTCTCCTTTTCTTTGGGGATAAACAGTGGCAAAATGTGTTTGTTCTGATTAATATCTTCATCATTTTGGAATTCAACTTGCAATCTGTCATATACTTCCACAATCTGTTTATCTTCTTAATAGTCAAAATCGTATTTATTCAGCTGATGGAAGTAAGAAGTCTGCTGCTGCTTTAGCAATGGTCAATTCAGCCAATGCAAATACAAAAAAGGTTGCAAAAGCTCCTTCACAAAAGAAAGACAGCTCCTTAGTTGCAACTTCCGAGAAAAGAGGTGGTGATCGTCAAACAGATAAAGATAGGAAGAAAGACGTTCCTCATCCACGTATGCAGTTTGATGATGAGAACCGAGTTGAGAAGGCAAATAAGCGTTCTATGGTAAAACAAACTGAATCCAGGAACAGAGTTGAACTATTTAGGCATCTACCTCAATATGAACATGGACCTCGGCTTCCTGACCTTGAATCAAAGTTCTTTCAACTTGAACCAGTTCATCCTGCAATTTATAAGGTAGATTCTTAGATAATTATTTTGTTTCCCTCTGTAACATTCTACGGATCCTTATAATTTTGGTGTAAGAACCTCCACCCTTGGACATTTTTGTTACAAATATTTAGTTATGGTCATATAATCTGATGTCGACTATTAAATTCATGGTCTGCACATGAAATCTTTTCTGGGAATCATGAGGTGGAAAGCTGCTTCTTCAGATAATAAAAATCCACTTATCTCTCTCTCTCTCTCTCTCTCTCTCTCTCTCTCTCTCTATATATATATATATATATATATATATATATATATATGGGTCTTTTTTTGTTGTCAGGTTGGGCTGAGGTTTTTAACTGGGGATATATCTGGTGGCAATGCCCGCTGTATTGCAATGCTTCAGGCATTTCAAGAAGCAATCAAAGATTACTCTACTCCACTGGATAAAGAACTTACCAGGGACCTCCCTACAAAGATAAATGGTTATGTCTCATTTCTAATTCAATGCAGGCCACTTTCAATTAGCATGGGAAATGCAATTAATTTTCTTAAACCCAAAATTCCTGAATTACCTTCGACCATGTCCGAGTCAGAAGCAAAAGCCAGTCTTCTCTCTGATATCAACCGCTTCATAAATGAGAAGATAATTCTAGCAGATAAAGAAATCGTGAGGCATGCTTTAACAAAAATTAGGGATGGTGATGTCCTTCTCACATATGGGTCATCCTCTATTGTAGAAATGATATTCTTATGTGCCCTAGAGCTTGGCAAACAGTTCCGAGTTGTGATTGTGGATTCACGCCCAAAGCTTGAAGGGAGGATGTTACTTCGTAGGTTGGTGGGAAAGGGTGTTAATTGTACTTACACCCATATAAATGCTATTTCTTATATCATGCATGAAGTAACACGAGTATTTTTGGGTGCTTCATCGGTGTTTTCTAATGGTACTGTTTATTCGAGGGTCGGCACTGCATCTGTTGCTATGGTTGCCCATCAGTTCCGTGTTCCAGTCTTAGTATGTTGTGAAGCATATAAGTTTCATAGAAGGGTTCAACTTGATTCAATATGCTTTAATGAACTTGGTAAGAACTCTTCATTTTCATTCAAATTGAAATGTCTCCTCCATTAGATATGGCTGTACATTCTGTTTCTAACATTTTCAGCTGTTCTCACATTATTGCAGGTGACCCTGATGCTATTGCAAGGGTTTCTGGTAAAGAGGATATTAATTATTTGGATGATTGGTCCAGTAGCCAAAATCTTCAACTTCTAAATCTGAAGTAAGTTTTGATTTTTAGATTTAGTAGTTGACCATGTATTGCAGACTAAAGTTTTGATTTCCACTCTAACAGTTATGATGCAACACCTTCAGACTACATTTCAATGATCATCACCGAATATGGCATGGTAAGTCAAAACAAGGTTCATATATATTACCATATTCTGCTATTAGGTTAAGCTATGATTATTCCTTGAAATCTCAGTGAAGTAATGCTAGCAAGATCTTGAGTTTGCTTTTTATGGTTGCAAAATATATGGGGGTCACTGCTGCCCCTGGATATAAAGAATAATTGCGATCATGTTCCTCACTTGCCATCGTTTAATCACCAAACTGTGATCACTGTATGTCAAAAGAGTAATTACCCTTGCTAAAAATAGTCATTAGTCTAAGTAGTGAGTCAACCTGCAGCTTTGTCGACATACTATATGCAAGCTTGAGGTGTACTTAAAAGATGAGGTGTACTCAGGATACTTGACAACTTTAACGAGCTCATAGCTCAGTCAGTACATTTTATAGAGTATTGATTTTAGCTTGATTTTGTTCTCCACAAGTCATTCCAACCAGTTCTTTTGCTTATGTGACCCAAACTATGTAAATTTTATGATTCATTTAAATTTCGAACTTAAAAGTTGTACCTTCTATTCTTCCTCCAATATTTTGAAGCCCCTTAATGTTTGTTGCAATATGCGTAGATCCCTCCAACAAGTGTTCCTGTTATTGTTCAAGAGTACGGAGAACATTTATTGACATAGAGATGTAAAATACAAATATGCTGGCTTTGCTCTGCTCCTGACTACTCCCCCCAGATCTCACTGGCAGACATGGAAGCGATTTGGAGTAACTCTACTGCAACATCATACCGTTTATTTCTTGTTGATCTTTCTTAACGATTTGCATCTCAAAACATACTTGTTTGTTTTGGTTTACAATTTTTGCTACTCATGAAGAGTACGAATCATCCGCCTCTCCAGGCAGTTCTGACCAGTTGTTTTAGAAGGATAGATTTCTGTAAATTTAGAGCAAAACTAGCAACTTGAATGACTTAACATTTATAATACATACATGCATATATAGATGGCCAGCTTGCTTTAGTCTCACAATATTTCTTTCATATACTTAGCTTTGAACATGAGTGTAACTGCTAATTCTTCAACATCAGTCGGTTTAGAGTTCCAATTAATTTCAGTTAAGCTTCCTCATCACCCAATTTCGGGTCATAGGCAGTAACAAAAGCATTGCAGTTGAAACATCATAAAAACTCAAAAATTTCATCTGATGTTTCTATAAATCTGGCAAAAAATGAAAATTTATTGACTTCAGTCTTTTCACATCTTTCTCTCTACAATAATGAGACTACTCTATAGATCCTCTTATAATGTCACCTTTGCCATACACAGGAGAGACAACAGCAAGAATAACAAAACCACCCAAAACAACTATTAATACACCAAGAGAGTTCACCACCAAGGCCTCAGATGAATAGCGTGATATTATGTTGTTTGTTTGAAGAAATGTCGCTTTCTCTAAAATACCTGTGGTGCAAGTAGCGATAGCTAGAGCATAAATATAAACACCAAAAAATACATGCCAAGGCAGCAGACTAGCTCTGCTGTTTCTTGAACCACCGGGATACCAAAAGGTAACAAATCCAGCAGTCCACTGCGAAAAAAAGTATCGAAATAATTAATAGACGGAATCTGAGAAAATATTTGAGAATTTGTTGAAGAAAGGGATTAAAAGACTACCTGGATTCCAAACAAGAAAAGGCAGGCTAAGCCGAGCCAAGAGTGAAGGCTATAGAAGTTGTCAATACCCTTGTCATTGTGAAACTTCAAAGCAGCCCATACTCCAATGACGCTCAAACAGAATGACAAGAATTGCAAACACAGATGAACTGATTTTTTGAATTTTTTTGTTCCTGAGACAGTCTTGTAGGCCAGCATGGCTGCCGAAAGCCATACGAAGCAATTATAACTAATCCTGTGATGCTAGCAATATAGGCAATGATGACTAGGTACAATAAGAGCATGTTCAGACAAAATACAACAATTTACTACTATCGATATGCCTTGGGCATGACCATACATAACTTAGAAATCAGACATGGAAAGGCTGGACAATTAATTAGAGCAAGTAGGTGCTAGATTGAAATTGATTGCAAAAATGGACAATCAGCCAAATTAAAATTTCTTAAATTGAGGGTAACAAAGCAAAAAAAGGTTGACATATCATAAGCAGGGAAATATATCTGTACCTTAGAACCACCAAATTTCCATAAACTGATTCTTCATATATTATAGAGGCAAGTTACGGAGATGAGCAGGATTTTTATGCATACCAATGTCAAGGCATATTGAATATGCATATATATATATATATATATATATGCTAACCATTTAAGTAGAAGTTTAATTTTACAGTTTACAGTACACTTTTCATCTGTCTTTCAGTTTCTTGCGCAGCCATAGAGAACACCAAAAATAGTCCCTGTTCGCTAACCTCAAAGTTCCTCTGGACTATTTAAAGATTTGAGACAACTTCGTCTGGGGTTCAAAATTTATTGAGAGATTTATTCAATGATTTTGAGAGAAGGTAGGTGTTTGAAACAAGTGCCTATGTTGGTTCTAAAAATCCATATTTTTCCTTTTTGAAGGAATATATTATATTTTAGTAGTGTAAGCAAAATTTGAAGGGAGCAATTGTTTAGATTACCAAACTTCCTTTTGTGTGCAACACAAGTGCAATATTTATATACGATTACATCTTCTTGCACTTCACTGTACTGTTTTGAGAGTAAAAGTATAATGCATCTGTACCATAAAAATTGTAATCGGCTTGTACCATAGAATAAAGCATAATGTCCACAAATCATTTTGATCATGGTATTATTGACTTATATTAGCAGGTAAATGACTCAAATAAAAGCGCACCAAGTTGCTTAAGTCTAAGCTAATAAGGCTGTTGCTACCATTCATCTGAAGATTTCTTTAAACTCATCAAACAAATTGTCATTTTAAAGGAAGGGAGTCGTAACTTTCAGAACAAAGTACACCGAAACAAACCATAAATTAAAGGTTTCAATGCCTTCATCTCAATAATCCACAAAATATCATACAAAGACATTTGGACGGTAGGTTGGTAACATGGCAACTTAGCACTGTTGGTTTAATGCACGTATTATTTTTTGTTAATTTGGGATATCATAAAAGGAATTTGAAAAGGAGATGGGAGGAGGATGGGACAACCGGGAAGTCGATATGGCACCTATAGGACATGTTCGTTACACAGTAATGGACATCGAAAAAATATAAAATAATCCTATCCAGTACTCTCCAATAGAAAACGCCATTAACTATTAATGAGATTGCTAGTCCCTTATTGATGTAGGACAGACTGTGTCAATTTTTTTTCTTTGATTTAATGTTTTAAGGCAATATTGATGACATATAATGGGAATTGAATTAGGTCCTACATTGTATCCTTACCTTCACCATTCAGAAGTACAAGACCAATCACCATTAAAACAGGATGGACCTACATAATTCACAATACAGAAGATCAGTTTCAATCAGAAGTCAAAATAAGTTCAAAAGTATATTGATCTACACCATCTAAATCTTAATCAGTCAGAGAGTGGATAAACCTATTTATTAAAATTAACTGTTCAACAAAACCCCTTCTGTAACAAAACAGCCACCATTTTTTAAGTGTTCAGCTCCTCAATTTAATTGTTAACCAATCATAATGATAACATGATTAATTCGAGAAAATAAGGAATATGTAAAAGTTAAACAAAAAGTGGAAAGTACATTGAAAATTAGATCTTTGTTATCGGAAATTAGAGCCAAGCCTCCTCTGTAATGCACAGTCCAGGTTAGAACCAACGCCGTTACCGCGATTCCGATTATCCTCACCACCGGAAATATTGGAAACCGAACCACTGGCACCGCCATTGGAAATTTTGAGAGAAAAAACTGAGATAAGGAAACTGTATTTATTGCAAGATCAAAATTGAGGGTTTTGCATAGATCTCTTATTACTTTAATTAATTTGACTGTTATTTGACATTCAGAGAGAGAGAGAGAGAGAGATGACTTTCAAGGGATTGCCAGGTCAGCATGACCTGCACGACGGACACAATTTAAGATAAGTATAAAAATAATATTATTTTCCTAGAGATAAAAAAACTATGTTTGTGCTGTATAATAATTTAGAGTACTATTTACCATTATAACGATAAAATATTGGTGATGTGATTGTTTATGTAAAATAATGAAATTGTGCAGTTCATTTTTTATGAGAGAAACAGAGAAAAATATGAGGGATAATGAGTTGGCACGTCATCGATATTCGATGAGATAAGCAATGGAGAAAGTAGATACAATCTCGACCCAAGTTTCGCCCTTCAATTTTCCTTCCAAATTGTGTTTGTTACGAGTCAAAATGTACGATTGGAAAGAGAGATTTCGAGTATTTGATGCATATATTTCAAATAGAGTAGCTTATGTATACTTATGCTAATCTGTTTATGAAATCCAATTTTCGAAATCGATAATTTGTTTGTACAAAACCAAACATTTAATTTTGATATTTTAGAAGTGGTTTGAAACCAAATTGAACTGGTAAAAAAAAAAAAAAAAAAATCATGCAAAGTCACAAATTTATTGTCACACTTGTCATTAGTCACAAGTTGACAAAATAGTTAGAGGTGTCAAGACGGGCGGGCCGACCATGACCCGTGAAAATCGGCCCGTGAAAATCGGGACCGTGGGTCGACCCGTGACCCGTGCGGGCGGTTCACGGGCCAAAGAGTTGTGACCCGCGGGTTTCGCGGGTTTAGGCTTCATGGGCCGCGGTTAACCCGCGGCCCGTGAAGAAAAAAAAATTTTTTTTTAAAAATGGAGGGAGAGCCGTTGAACGGGCCACAGCCTGCTGCAAGCAGGCTACGCCTGCAGCAAGCAGCCGCATGCAGGCGTAGCGTTAGCTACGCCTGCATGCCATTTTTATTTTATTATTATCATTATTATTATTATTATTATTTTTTGTAAATCACTTTGTAACTAACGGTAATATTTTCAACATGTATAAATTCAGTTAATTGGTAGTATTAGTTCATTTCATTTTCGCCTTTCAACTACAAATATTATCATCATCTCTATTATATTTCTTTTTTCTTACTACGAAACTGTTTAATACTACTATATTATGGATTCTCACGATTTTTGTCTCAAAATCCTATTTTCAATGATAGTTGCTCCCCAATAAATTTAGAAGATGATAATGTTGCAGAAGTTGGATCATCTCAATCATCAAGGAAAAAAAAACAAACATCAGAGGTGTGGCAAATTTTTACAGTAAATGAAAAGGATGGAAAAGTAGTATGCAATATCTGCAAAAAAGATTATGTCTGGAGATATGGTCAAAGCACCGGCACGCTACGGAGGCACAAAGAGAAACATCTAAATGAAACAGGACATTTGGATCCTAGACAAACTCAAATTACTGATTTTACTAATGCTAGTGGATCAGTCACTTTTACTAATTTTGTTTATTCGCAGGAACGAATGCGAGTTGGGATATCGGAATTTTTAGCAGCTCGTGAGATGCCCTTCACATTTGCAGAAGATCAGTATTTTGAAGAATTCCTGCAAAAGTACATTCAACCTTCTTACAGGAGTGTAAGTAGAAATACTGCTCGTTCTGATTCTATGAAATTATTTCATACAATGGCTGAGAATTTAAAAAATGAACTTAAAAAAATTGATGGAATTATGTGTTTCACGTCTGATTGTTAGTCTGGACGAAATCATAATGGTTATGCTTGTGTTACAGCACATTTCATTGATAATAATTGGTTATTGCATAAGAGAATTATTGCTTTTCGTTTACTTGAATATCCACATAATGGTGTAAATTTGTGTGAAAATTTATTACAAGTTTTTAATGAATTTGGTATGTTAAATAAACTATTTAGTGTTACCTTTGATAATGCAAGTGCTAATAATGCATGTATTGAGCTTTTAATTATGGCGATTAGACCCCTATATGATTCTAAATTATTTTACATGCGTTGTGTTTGTCATATATATAATTTAGTTGTGCAAGATGGTTTGAAATTAATAACACCACAAATAAGTATAATTAGAGAATCTATTAATTATATTTCTTGTTCAGATTCTAGACAACAAGAATTTGCAAAAATTTGTAAAAATCTTGGATTGAGAAGAAGAAAATTTGTTGATGATGTTCCTAATAGATGGAATTCAACATTTTTAATGTTAAAATCGTGTGTTATACTAATACTATTAATGCATTTGTTAATTCAAAACAAAGTCAATTTTATATAACTGATTCGGACTGAGAAAAAGCATTTCAAGTTATGAAATTTTTGAAACCTTTTTATAAGGCAACAAAAGTTAGTTCTGGAGTTTATTATCCAACTAGTAATCTTGTACTTTTACAATTAGTAGAAATTGCTGAACAGTTTTCATCATTTAGAGACGATCCATTTTTCTTTCAAATTATTTACTCAATGGAGGAAAAGTTTAAAAAATATTATGAAAACATGCCACTAATTTTTCCACTGGCAGCTGTAATGGATCCTCGCATTAAGTTGTTTGGTGTTCATTGTACTTTAGAATCACTTTCTGATACACTAGCTTTTAACATAATTATTACAAATCGACAATTGGATACTTTTATTAATGAAATGTATAACGACTATTTTATTAAATATGGTAACAATGAAAATATTTCTTCTACAAACTCTACTACAACTTCGAAAGGCAAATCTTCTTTTTTCTCCATGATAGCTAAGAAACGTAATATTCTTGGTTCTTCATCTACAACTTCAACTGCAAATCCAAATACCACACCTGCTGAATTATAAAGATATTATCAATTTGATCATTATAGTGTAATACCTGAAGATGAAGTTGATAAATTAGATATTTTAGGATGGTGGAAATTAAATGAGCGGTCGTATCTTGTATTATCTAAAATGGTACGAGATTTACTAACAGTTCCAGTCTCAACAGTTGCATCCGAGTCTGCTTTTAGTACAGGTAACAGGGTATTGGACGAAAGAAGATCTAGACTTTAAGAAGATATTTTGGAAGCTCTCATATGCGTGAAAGATTGGATATTCGCGGATTGAAGGATACAAGATAAAATTATTGATGATATTGCTGAAGACTTCAAAAATCTTGCAATTCCTGAAAATTGCAATTCCTGAAAATTGATTGGAAAACAAAAATTATAGTTAAGTAGGTGCCAACCTAGTTGGGATGTACTTAAATTATAAATTATAGTAAAAGTAGGTGCCAACCTAGTTGGGATGTACTTATACTATAAATATTTGATAATAATAATTAAACATGTATTTTGATGTAGTTGTTATTTGTTTGAATTAAATTTAAGTTTGTAAAGTTATAAATAATTCATGTAACATTAAATTTGAATTCTATGTAAAAATTTCTTGATATAATTATGAATTTATCATTTTGTTCAATTCTTAGTTTACATTTAACAAAAAAATATATTTTTTGCTATAAATATAAAAAATTCTATATTTTTATAAATTTATTTATACAATCATACGAGCCAAACCGGAACGAACCGCGATCCGCGCGACCCGCGCGACCCGCGACCCGGATGGGTCAGCGGGCTTGGGTTGTAGTCGAAAATTGTGGGCCGACCCGTAACCGGCCCGGAACCCGCAGCGGGCGGGCTTTTTTTCACGCGGGCCGTTACCGGGCTCACATGTTGGCGGGCCGACCCGACCCGGACCACCCGGATTGACACCTCTAAAAATAGTGGAAGGTGGCCATTAAAGGACAATTGACATGGACAGATGTATATGATTGTTCAGTTATGTCACAGGTACGGGAAAAAGTTGATAGAATTTTTACATAACAATACTTGACAATTTTTCATCGGTTTTAAACCCAATAATGACAGAAAATGCACCACACATGTTGTCAGCGCATCGCCTGTATGGTTTCTGCGAAATATTCCTTGTACGCAGGGAATTATTCATGATTGTTACTCTATTTTGTTGGGAAGATTAGACCAAATCATGGCATACATTTGTTTTCTCAATAATCAAGTATTTATTAAAAAAAAAAACTAATTTAAATCGTTTTTTAGTATTTCAATTTATATTTTCACGAATCCTAGTAATTGGGGTAATATTATCTAATGTTTAATTTTTAAAATCCAAATTCCCTTAATTCCGATCGTCGTTCTCGTGATTTGAAGACAGAAAGTCCGTCCTTGTTAAGAATTTATTCCCTATTCCTTGTTGAGAATGACACGTGCCCAACTTGACCCATTTTATACACATTCATCACAAACTTACATGAAAAAAATGAAGTAACAAAGACACCAATGTCATATTATATAGGAGTATACAAATGGAGGTCACGAATATAATTTTGACAAATAAAGGTATGATCAAATGCGGTAGAGGTCACAAATAAATTTTACACAATTAGAAAATTACACAAGTCAAATCATGGTATTTATATTTATTTGTTACATGGACAATTGTATTATAAGTCACAACATACGTTAAATCTTTATCGTGTTTCACTTTCGTGGTCACAACAAGAAAAATGATATAAATGGATGACTATGGAGAGAGTACTATTTTGCTGAAATTTAGGGTGGAATATGGCGAGAGAAAATATATTTATATATTAATTTTGTTCTTGTTATCATCTTTTTTTAAAAAAAAAAATTTGTAAATTACAACCAGATTTCTGAAAAGTTTCTCAAATTTTGATATTTGTGAAAACGTAAAATTAATGATTGTCGTTACAATTACTTTGTTTCGTTTGATGTACACGATGTCGTGTTTATTGAAGAGCAATTCCATTGACTAATTTTCATCAAAACTAGGTATTTGCATTTGTGCTAGTCAGGTTCTTTTGAAAAAGAAACCAAGTCGTTTTGACTCGTGTGAAACATAACCAAGGCCCTGAAATTGCAAATACATGGACAAGAATTAGTCATCAAGCAACAAACTGCACTGGTTAAATGAAGATGGGCCAACTTCAAATATTGTACATGAACAACGGAGAATAGTCGAAGAAAGAAATACTGTATTAATATATAAACTATTTATGTACAACTTCTGTAACCATACACGGTTTATTATCTAGAATGTTATGTGTAATATGGAAAAAGATATATGTACAGAGGAAATCTTGCTAGATGTTTTACAGGTGCTGCTGTGGCAGCTCCTGGTTGGTTACTTTTTTCTTTTCTTTTTTTTTCTTTTTTTGCCCCTGTCGAATGAAAAACTGTCAACTATATTTGTAAATAATCTGGCAGAGCTTTATTCTGTAAATGTAGCATTGTCCGTGTAATATGGAAAATTAGTTTAGCTTACAGATGTTTGTTCTGATACTGTGCAACAATTTGAGCAGTCCAGTCATGTAGAGGCTACCCTCGTTTGACGACTTGCAGACTGCGCTGTGAGAGTTTTCCTCTTTTTGATATCCCTGCATAATATTTATTGTAAGTTAGAAATCGAAATCAGTGCAGCGAGGAAGCAAGAAGGATGTGGATGAAAATAATAACATACATGCAACGCGGCATACGGCAATTGGAATCTTTACAGTCCTCCGAGTGCAAAAGCAACAGATACCAGATTCTCTTACACTTCTTACAATCACCGGCTAATCGAATTTCACATTCATGTGAGTGGCGAAAAAGCCATTTGATATGAATGCAATTACGATGTGAACAAGGGTTGTCTCTTGTTGCTCGACACTGATTAGCATGCTCTAGAAGATCCAACATTTCTTTTTTCTGCATCAAAAGTTTTATTGAATGTTTAAAATAAAAAATCGTAGAAAATCCCTCAAAAGCAATAGTTCTATTTGATGATCACGGAAGCAAATATATAAAGGATTTTGGACATTTCGAATATTTATATTTGTAATCTAATTAACAAGTACAAGTAGATATCAACTATACCTTAAATGCTTTGCGCTCTTCGAGTTCTTGTTTATTCTTTGTTTTGCAGTCGGTTTCCAGTACGTGCGGAATTAACAGGTGGACATGACAGCCTTCACCTTCTTTTGAATAGCACGTAGAGCAAACATCGAAACTTGGGCAAATCTCACAATGCCATTCCAACACAACGTCATTATGACAAAGGCTGCAGGTTCTCCGCTTGGTTAATGCTGTCATTTTGTGGAGGTGATACAGGATCATCATGGATGAATGTTTAGCACGGCGAAGTGTGTCAAATTGATAACTATTTTCCTCACAAAAGCTCAAGAAAGAGCGTCTATCGCTGAAGATATCATTATCTAAAATGACATCGTTATCCTCCGTGTCAGCAGGTACGTCATTCACCAAAATCTGGAGAAGGATTAGCACCCCGAGGAAAATGAAGAAAATTCAAGGTGGTGAAGTGATTTCAAAACCATGGAAATTTGTCTGCAATAAACTTTGAAGATTTTGGAATTTACCTGAGACAGTAGATGTTTTTCTCCACTGATGGAAATGTGTGTTTTCAACTCAGTAGGACATTTAACTTCAAGGCATCTGAGATAATAACACAGAGTAAGAATATAGAATCTACTTTCAGAATTTTTTTTATCAAATCAATGAAAGGTCATTAAACAAGTCCTTCGAGATGCAAAGGTTGTGTTGCACAGAGAATATACGTTGGGAGAGCATAAATCATAATTTGATAACAATTTATATTATTGAGTTTATCTTGACTGAATATGAGACGCATCTGAACTAAATGATGCTTTGTTTCCAGGGGTAAGGTCGTGTTTTCTGACTGTACAGAAGACTGATAACAATATGTTTGGTGTTAACAAATTGCAATTCTCCAAAAAAGTCATTTCCCAAAATAAATGACGAAGTACATAACATTTAATGCTATCAAAATTGAAGATTGATTACAGAATTTTAACTTATAATTATTCTTACCTATCATTTGCTGAGATATAAATGCACGGTAGATCAAAACTTATGCGACAAGTAATCTACAAACTGTAGAAATACATAATAGCTCAACCTTTCTATTCATGTGCCACAGACCCTACAATTCTTCCCCAGGTTGGGAATGATTTTATTTTTAATTTTCCAAAAAATCTATAGGGCATGCTGGGGTTTCTTGGTATGGGCCTACTAGTTTCACTGGTCTTGATCGTTATTACTTCTTCCCCATGAAAGAGGAAAAGACATTTCTCGTAATGTGAAGTTTGATTTAACTTTCCAAAGCATTCATTATGTATAGACTCTCGATCCACCTAATGAAGATTGTGTACACCTTGAAAAGATAGACACTGAAAGTTACACGAATTTCAGCTAAAGGGTTAAGAAAGCGAAGAGCTTCCAGCTGCTCAGAAGGACATATTTATGGACATATGATTATAGAAGCAGCTAATTTAAGTAAGTATTTCACTGCTTCAGCATGAATGATTTTATTTTTAAGACCTTTGTAATAATATGATGTGATTCAAAAGGAAGGCAAATATTTCCCAATTCCAGATGAAAGTATAGTGATAAACAAAAATTTATTACATGGATCAATAAATGTCAGAATCATGGTGCTGAAATAATTTATGTGAATCCAAGGAAACATTTAATCACTCTAAAACATAAATACTTTTCAATTGTGACTAAGAATATGATGCAATACAACAATGTTATTAGCCATTTCACGGGCAGCATTTATTTTTATCTCTTGTAGAGCTTGGTGACTGGAAGACCCAAAAGAACAGAAGCACAGATTGACAGGGGTACCGATATAAAGAACAATGTTTCTTGCTAGAATGTCAATTATTGAAAATAAAAAGACAAAGCATGACGTTGAAGATGATAATCACCTTGCACATAAATGAAATTTTTTGCATTGTTTACAAGCCCAACGACTTCCAGATAGTATCACTTCGTGGCAGTTTGTACAAGTGAACTGCAAGCGGAGAATGATAAAGTCTTCCTTTGTAGGTAGGATGGTCTGCCCCAGCTATCAAACAGGGTAAAACAGTAAAACACCTTGCATCAGTAGATAATACAACAGAAGACAAAAGTAATCAGTCTTTAACCTTTCTCAGCGGAGACCCCTTAGACAATCAAAAAGAAAGAAAAAAACAACCAGTAGAATTTCTTAAAAACAAATTCTGAGTATCAACTACCACAGTATCCATTTACATATTACTTGCTTGTACATATCTGTACATTAATCAATGTTGTTAAGTTGGTTTGAATGTCTTCATTGGATAACAGCGTTGTTGAAAAAATGATGCAAAAACTATGCCCAAGATCAACAAGGATACCAATAACCAAAGAATACAAGATGGACAAGAGCAAGAAAAACATAATATAAATATCCACGATCGAATATAACTAAAAAGTTTACCTCAAAATAATGTTTCTTTTGTTGAATTTGTTTTTAAGCTATATATAAAATCAACATACCACTCTTGGCGTGTTGACCAGGCAAGGTGGGTTAGAACCTGAATTTTCTATGCAATTTGCTGTGGAAATACCATGAGGCTAAACATCTATCTAATAGTTCACAGAAATTCCTTCATTGAAACCTAACCAACGTTACTTGCTTCCTGTTTAGTGATGAATTTTTCCCCTCAATTGATTGGCAAGGAGTTTTGTGCAGAGAGATCATATCATTCAACTCTAAGGTCTAAAAAAGATTCGTCCTGCTCTAATCTGACATCTGTGTGTTTCCTGGCACTGGCATTGAATAGCGAGACCTCAGCACTTTCAAGCATCAAATTTACATACTTTACTTACCCTTAAAATATATTACACTGCTCCAATAATGTAAATAACAAGTATAGAGTATGTAAAATCCAAGTTTACACATGAACTGCAACATCAAGAATTCTCTAAGAAATCTACCTTTTCCATGACCATCAAATCTTTTGTTGCATCGGCTGAAAGATCACTATGTCCCATTGATTTTAAAGTTCTCCGTCTCCTTAGCTGTTGCACCATCTTCTCAGATCCTTCTCCACTTCCTTTTTCAATATTTTGCATCACATCCTCAGCAGCAGTTGACCAATAGGCTCCATCAAAATAAGGTAAGCGAGCTGCCGTTATCTTGACATTGCATTCCACATTCGGAACAAAAAAGTGATCATAAAAATTGGTGTGATCCACCACTATATTCTTTTCTACTGCTTTTCTAATCATTGACTTGTACCTGTACATAGAAAAATTCTCTGAACAAACAGGACAGCAAAACTTTAAAGACAAATAGACAATTGTTCAGAATAAGAAGTCCAACTTCTGTAATGAACTTATTCAGGCTGACATCAGAACACTTGTGTGCACAAAGATAAATTGGAAAGCTACCTAACCAAAAATATTGGCGTAGTATAGCATGACGAATACTTCCTATGTTGTACCATTTTATAATTTAACACTGTGCACAAGAAGGAGGGGGACGGGGGGGATAAAGAAAGATATATACCAGTGACGCAGCTTATCTGACTTCGGTGTTTTTTGAGTATCTGGATGACAATATAAAATGTAATCTTCCCCTTTTATAGGTGGGCACGCCCATATATAGCAAGTCGTAAAACCACATTTCTTGCAGTAATCAAGGTATGCAATCTGCAGTCACATCAGATGAAAAGAAAATAGCTCAGTCAAGTCACGTCGGTCCCATTAACAACTCTAGTTGCTAAACAAAGAAATGAAGAAATGATGTAGTTGGAGACAGAGCAATTACCAATATCTCATGGTATACAAAGGTACGTAGAGCCTCACCGGTAGCAGCTCTAATTTCAGGTCTAAAATACTTAACCGAATCAAGATACGAAATATAGACGCAACGCTGATTGGGTGATCTGCAATCTGACCCAAACTTTTGGACATACATACCAAAGAGACAAACATCTACACCTTCAATTTTTTGAAACAATAGGACCACCTACAATAAAAGGATTGATCAACAAATGAAACATAAATGGAATATAAAGAAAGGAAACAATGAGATAAAAACCAAAAATATTTTCATAAAAATAGTGAAAATCTATATTGCATGTGTAACTTCCTCCCACTTCCTCATTATATCATATTATAGCTCCATTCATTTACATAGGCGGAGGTTATTCAGGCGGTATCAAGCATGAGAAGTCGAAAGTTAAGGGGTAAAGAAGTCGAGGAGGAAACCATATCAATTCAACAGAAAACTGATGCCTATCCAGAAGTCACAATACTGCTCTTATGAACAACAGTCTCTTTAAGTCTACGCAAGACATATCCTAAATACCGAAGTCATCCTTCCCTTAATTTAGCCTCAATTGTTGCTAGCTCCTTGTTGTATGTATGTTCTCATTTCTTATCCCAGCCATACTAGTATGACCACAACCAGACAAAAGTCAAAGAAAAAGAAAGATGTTGATGAACTAAACAACCAAATTTTTTTGGAAGGAATACTAATTTCGTTTCGAAATCTAGAGCCCTGTTAATGAAAGAAGAAAACATAAACATATTCATAATAATCACTACATCTTACCTCAGACTTATATGGGAACTCTGCTGGATAGTGTTGACCATGGAAAATATCTAGAAATTGCTGCTTCACTTTTAATCTAGTGTTGACGGCTAAAACCACTCTAACCACAAGATCTGTGGCTCCAGGTACCTGTGGGAAGTGAAAAATACTTTAGATAAACATATATATATCTGGGACATGCACAAGGAGGAACTTTAGCAAGATCTGTATAGAACCATCATGTAAGAAAATCTAAATAGAATGATAGGTCTAATAAATTGTGGCATAAATACACGTATACTATTGTAAAATTTACAAATGAAAACTTAAGCATACGTCAGCAACTTTGATGAACTAAATAAAGATATCTGCATCTTCAAATAAGTATATTTTCTAGTTCTTTTTTGTTGTTTTCATTAACAAAAACCTATTAATACAGGTAAACAATAAAGTGTTAATAAACCTTATCTTGTGATCATGCAACTTGGGCTAGTTTAGTCATTTTACAACTTGCTGACAGATTTGTTAAGGTTCCTCGTGGTATTGTGGAGGACATTTTATACACGTTGACAAATTTTATTTCCTTGTTAATGGTATTGTTATCGATACTCAACTTGTGCATGATTCTAAAAAGTATATTTATGTTATTTTGAGACGTCCTTTTTTCACAACATGCAATGCTATTATTAATTGTCTAAATGGAATAATGCAATTATCCTTTGATAATATCACCACTAATATAATGCCCCAAAATCGTTTACAGTCGTTCATTATGAAAATTAGGACCTTAATGTAAGAGAATGAAAGTTAGAGGACAAAATTGTATATCGACCAACAGTTGAGGGACTACAAGTGCATTTTTCTGAACTCTCTCTCTCTCTCTCTCTCTCTCTCTCTCTATATATATATATATATATATATATATATATATATATATATATATATATATATATATATACACGAAAATAAGTTAGGAAGATTCATTCAGTAAACTACCATATATATCTGTGAATATATAATATATATAATTATGATTAATTGAGTTAATTGTATGATTACTATAATTACGCGTGTCTATATATTTATAATTATGATTGATAGAGTTAAATTATAGTATTACTACAATTACGTGCATCTATTTATGTATCATTATATGTAATTATGGTTAGTTGATTTAAAATATGGTATTACTATAATTACGTGCGTCTATATATGTATAATTATATATAGTTGTGGTTGATTAACTTCAAATATAGTATTACTACAATTACGTGCGCCTATATATGCATAATTATGCTTCTGTTTGGCCCTCATTAAATTAAAATTCATTTTTCTCTCTTCTCTTATCAACCAAATATTCTCCAATAAAATAATATTACACGTAAAACTAAGAACTTTCCTTCTTTTTTAATCACACATTCTCCTAAAAATTACTATTCCCCTCATTATAATTGGGACAAATGGAGCCCAAACGGGGGCTATATATAATTATGGTTAATTGATTTCAAATATAGAATTACTATAATTACGTGTGTCTATGCATATATAATTATAATTTATTGATTTTAAATTATATGATTACTAATGCGTGTCTATATATGTATGATTATATCTAATTATGATTGATTAATTTAAAACCTATGTCAAAGGCCTTAAGAACATAATACAAACATTTGAAAGATTACTAATTTAATTTGTTTTAGATACTCCTATTTAGAATAGGAATTAAATCATGTTTTGATCGAATGGAGTTTTAACATGGGATAATATATAGGACTTCACAAAAATTATCAAATGTGAAAATTTAGATTTTATAAAGGTTCTAAAAGGCATAAGGTGTGATATTGTGGAAAAGTCGAGTGTCAAGCCTTACGAGCTAGGCATAATAAGGTGTTTTATTATTTTTAATATTATTTTAATCATTCTAAGATTTTTAAAAATAATACCTTTTATATATAAATTAAAAATTGAAAAAAATAAATAATAAAAGGCGCGCGAGTTTTGGCGCCTAGGTTCGCAT
This sequence comes from Fraxinus americana, assembly GCA_035079005.1. Lineage (NCBI taxonomy): Eukaryota > Viridiplantae > Streptophyta > Magnoliopsida > Lamiales > Oleaceae > Fraxinus > Fraxinus americana. The sequence continues at coordinate 12,263,630 of CM068716.1, read as the reverse complement.
TAGTTGAGCCTTTTGGTGCCTAGTCACGCCTTTGCCGCCTAGGCAGGCATTATATGCTGTCAAAATAAAGTTGACTGCCTTTCGCATATGTAGAGTGCCTTCTTCACTTTTCATGCCTAGGCCCGACTGGGTCCCACCTTTTCAAACACTGGATTGATTAATATAATGATATTATTAAATCAGATTTCGTGGCTGGAAGGATGACATTTGGGAGGTTATGAACAGGATTACCATGTTCAAGAAGCTCGAGCCTATGCTGAGCTAAAGTGCCTATTATTATCAACAATAAATTCTGCCACCTCAAATTAACATGTCGAAAAGAATAGTTATCCCTTTTGTATTCAAACTTTGTACCTTGGTTCTAGAGATGAGATTAAACCTAATCCTGACTAATTACATAAAACCAAGTGTGGTATACACATAAAATAGGCAGAGAGAGATAACTTGGGGACGGATCTTTGGAAAAATAAAATCTGCAATATTCTTGCTGGCTGATATTTAGGATACAAGTTGTGAACTATTCTTTGTACCGAATTTCTATGACATGTCTCATAAAACATCATTAGTTTAAGAGCTTAAGACTAAGAAAAGATAAATCTTGAGTTGCATAAGATTCACATACACCACAAATGATAGTATTGGTTGGAAGACACCATGATTTTTGGGATTTGGAGCTCGTGCATAAATATTCAGGTTCGGTCTTTGTTCTCATTAAGTATAATTTAACCCTTCCATCTCCAATTTATTATAACTATGTATCCTAATCTACTCTACTGCAGGCTAAATGATGCGATGACAAGACAGCAAACAATATTGCTGCAGTAACTTTCATTGGCTGCTATCGTAGGAAACATTTTTTCTTTGTGAAAAAAACTTTGAATTGTAGTGTAGGCTGCTGCATTAGGTTGAGGGTTTAAAAATTTGGGTTTATGACTGTGGGCATAGATCAGCTATGATGTTGGGTTTTATTGATGTATGTACTTATATTTTTTGTAGTTGAAGGGGTCTGGGAAACTCTGGGAAATCTTCAGATCTACAACCAATAATAATAGCCAGAACCAGTTGCTCCAATGAAAATGAAAAAACTTGGACTCAGGAACAGAAAAGGTGCAAAGGGGCAATGTTGCAATTTACTATGGGTGTAAGGAAGATACTAACAAGAAAGTTTTGATGTGCGTAGTAGATATACGTGTCTACAATTTAATAAAAAACTAAGAAATTTTACAAGAACGCCATAGCATATATGTATAGGTAGTTTTGTGAAAGTGAGTACACACACTGTTCATGTAGAAAATTTGTTCTTCCTATATTTTCAGGGCTAAGAACTAATGACAGGTTATTTAAGTAATAAGGCTTATCTTAATGTTTATTTGCTAAATTTTCATATAAAATTGGTTAGCAAGATTTATAGGTTATGGAATTTTTGGCACAACGAGTGTTGATCTAATCTCAGGCTTGAATAATACTACACAATAAACCTAACCACATTAAAGTTTCGCAAATTCATCATTCAATCCTAGTCAAGATCTGGCAATCAATATTGGGACATACTATACGTGTTGCATCAATGCAAGAACATTCTTGGGATGAGATGGTAAAAAAAGTTTATTTTCCACCACAATGTTCAAGCATTCTACAATTTGGCCTTCAATCCAATCTTTTCTTCTTTTTCATGGGTCAGAGCGAAGAGGAAATGAGGGGAAATAATCTGAAGCCTAGTCATTTGTTTTTACCATACGACTAATTGATTTATCCTCTCTATGATCCTATTTTTTTGTAAGGTTATCCAACCTTAGTTCCTTTAATTCTTGGGCAGAATGAAAAGAAAATGAGGATACTTTTAGTGAAATCATATGTATGAATGGAATGATTAATTTGATTCAGTATCTGGTCTAACACTTCATGATGCAATTGAAACTGGACAATAGACGAGCAAACAAATATAAAAAATGAATTGTAAGAATTGTTAAGCAATTGTCATGTCAAACAGATAAGAAAATGTCAAATATGAATTGTATATCAGTTTTTGCAACTTACCTCAGTAGGAGATTTTCCAGATAATTTTGCCCTCTCTTTTCTCTCTCTGTCAAGGCTCTCGAAGAGTCTTAGCTCTATATGATCACTAAGCTTAGTTCTGGGAAGATCTTCTGCCCCCAAAGCAGTAGGTATGGTCACATGCTCTTGAACTCCTATCTCAGCTAAGCGGCAAAAAGGACAAATGTATTTTCTTTTCCCTTCCAAATCACTTTTTGGATTATACAGCGCACAAGTCTGATGTTGCCAGCATTCACATTTGTCACATTGTACCCACTGAAAACACACAAGTAAAGGGATAAGGTATTAAACTTAAAATAAAATAAAATAAAATTTACAACCAAAAGCTCAAAGGGGACCAAGCTGACCGATTCTTCAATTCCTGCTGTATTTTTGTACTTTTGCAGCTTAGTTTTGGGAAAAGACAGCCCTCTAAACGAGATTTTACCACCACGGGACTTCCGGAAGCACAACGTGCAAAAACAGTATCGTGCATCCATTTCATCCTGTGTCCAATAATAAGTCATATTGCTCTTGATACAAGCTTCGCAGTATGAACAATATATGGGTGGTGAAGTTAGCATAATCCTATCCCTGGCACACAACTGGCAGGTATTCTGACCAAGGGATTGGGCTCTTGTATTTTCAGTTGATCCCTTCATGATGCTCTATCAAAAAGGAAAAACATCAGTAGAACATCTACTTGGCATGTTTCGAAAAGAAAGAGCAACTAACATTTCCAAGAAAAGATTGCACCGGGCAAAAGACGGATTACCAAAATCCAAGCAAAATTTCAAGAAAAGAGATTAAATTTGGGCAAATCTCACTGCAGATAATGGGAATATTTTATCATTTCTTTCACTAATCTCTCTCTCGTCTTGTTCTATAGCTTAATTAATTATCTGATCCATTAAACATAATATGATAGGAAGAACATGTTGACGGAAAGCAGCAGGTTTAGTCATAGAAAGTGGATAGTGTCAAAATAGGTGCTTAAAATCTTCATACACTGCTTGCAATGAACGTGGTTAAACACCACAGCCACATGCATATATTGAAGTACAAGGAACGAGTTATGAACCACAATCCTGTACTGTCTCCAGAACACCTAAAATTACTTCATGACTCAATTTAAAGTGTAAAATATCTACGCTAGGAAGAAATATTTACAAAATCAATGGTATGTTAAGACCCAAAACCTCTGAAGTACATAATGATCTTAACTATAGTCCATATAGCCTATTTACTTTTCCTCATAATCTACACTACATTTGCCTATGTACGACACACTTAACTACCACCATCAACAAATCCACAAGCACGTGATCATTTGCAACACATCTTACGATAGCTCAACCAAGGAGAAGACTTAATTCATAAGAAAGAACTTCAAGTTTAGGAAATCTCAACCTAGTTTAGCTGTTTGGGTGGAGTTTCTGAGAACAAATAATCAAGATACATGGTCCCAAACGGAGATGAACAAAGAAAACTTCTTAGAGTGCTCTAAAGAAATTTGTGTCTATTTGTGTAGTTAAATCTTAGGAAATTAATTGAAGAAAAGAGAGGCTGTATATGTAACATATTTCATGTCTACTGTCTAGTGAGTTCAGGCCTTAAAAAATCTATATATGGGAATGTTAAGTAGATAAGTCCATTAGAGATGATTGTTATTCCTCACGAATTATAAAATCAGGGAGATATAAAAGCTAAACTGGGTAAGAAAAAATATTTGACAAACCTGACCAATGCACTGGTTGAGACTACTCAAGTGTTCCTTTATTTGCTGTGCGTTGAAAAAATCAGTTAAAGAAACACCACATCTTTTTGAATACTCTGACTCCATCTGCAACATACAATTAGCTGCAGATTCAGCCGAAGAACAGTGCATATCTATTTTGGCGTAATTAGCCTTGTCCTTGATATTGCTATCTGCTTTCACATTAGTGCACTCCTCAGAAAGAACAGACTTGCTGTCAGAATTAAAGCCTTGAGAAGTCAAAGTCACATCGGTTTTGACCTCACTAGTGTTTGTACCATCCATCACCGGAGGTGACTCTACGGACGTTAACAGATCCTTGTTCGTCTCGCTTGAATCTTGCTGATTGTACATAGGACCTTCAGATGACTTCTTCAATTCCGAATATACTACGGTTCTTCTGAAGCAGGCATTGGCACTCTCAAGTCTATTTTTATCTACAGCAAAATTTACAGCTATTAGAGGATCTTCCAGACTTCCACATGGTTGATTCACAGGAAGAGTAACTGCACCAAGAGCATTGACACACTTAAATCTAATGTTATCTACAGAACACTTCGCAGGTAACCCACCTCTTATAGGGTCTTCCATGGAGCTTGACGGTTCATATTTCATTACCAATTCCTCTTCCTCAAAATACATAGGACTTCCAAACCTCTTCCCCAAGAGTGGATGTCCTTCAGTTTTGCATCGTTGATTCACTGGAAGAGTCACTGCACTAGGAGGCCTGTTGTGGGACAGAATACTGCTTTCCATCTTTGTACGTTTCGAAGGAGGTTGAACATCTTCAACAATGCAGGAACTCATCCAGTTAGAATCTTTAGCATGGAGATCTTCTGGCAGGTCTCTTTTTAATTTTCCAGCTCCTGATTGAGTTTCACCAGTAGGATACAACTCTCGAACAGGTCCACATATGCTACAGCCCGTATCATGACAGTCATCAAAATGGGATATCAGTATATAGTAAATTTCACACTCACATTTTTGGACATTGCACACATTCAAGTGCAAATAATCCAAAAAGTTCTCTCGGATTGTCCCTGCATTCACCGGAATGCTTTTGTAGGTAATATATAAGAGAAGAATATCATCCAAAGACAGAATGGATTCTTTACGTTTGGCAGCTCCAACTGGACCGAAAGATGGTGCTGGACCTTCTAAAGTATCATTATGAAAACAAGTTTCTTGTAGCTGAACTTCTTGATGTTGAACCATACACGAATATGTGGAGCACTCTATTTTTGAGGTGCAGCCATGTGACTGGGCATTTGACGACTTGTCGAAATATGCAGGCTGCTGGTGACAATTATTTGATCCCAGCATCTGTAGCTCAGATTGCAATGGCTCGTCATGGCTGGATTTTGATTTCCAGGCAGTCATAGTAGAGAAAGTGCCAGAATCTCCCGGAATCCTTTCTGATACCTGTTGTGGGAGCCAATTTCTGTATTTATCTAGCACGACATTCTTCCCAAATGAAAATGGAGCATCCATGTGATATGCATTCAGATAGTTCTCTGTAAGACCTCCATCTTTTAGCAGATAGTTCTCTGTAAGCCCACCCTCTTTTATCAGATTTGATTCCCCTGTTTAAAATAATCATTAGAGGGGCAAAAGGTCTGGTTCAAAATCACGTAACATGGAAAGACAGAGAACCTTGGCTAACCATTACAATAGGATAACACATTATCTAGAATAAAGCACCAGAATCGATCTTAAGTTGAGTAAATTAGATCAACCTAGGATGATGATGAAATGTTCAAATAGAAAATTTCAAGAAAATAACGAAAAGAATCAGATGTTGATCCATATTCTTAATCACTTAAGAATATCAAGCACATAAAACACTGAATATCAAATTTTTCACTTCAAAAATCAAATGATATATATGATTAACGCATCAATTAATTCAATGATACAAAAGAATCTAGGAATTTTAGGCACGGTCGAGAAAATAAGATTACCCTTGCAAGAATCAAGAATCATTTGGGAAATAGAAAAGGTTCTGAGAAGAATTGATTAAAGGAAATTAATCACTATTTATTTCACATACTATAAGGCATATAATTCAGTCAGGATAAACAAATTAAGTTAGATTATTGGTATAGTTCCCGAGTTTGAAATTTAGAGAACTAAGCATTAGTTTTTGGAGTAATACCCTGATCACCATATTTCTGCAGAGTATAGTTTTTTGATGTTGACTCGGATACCTCTAAACTGCTACAGATATTAGAATATCCTGTGATAGAGGAGATATGATCTAAAGAAGGATCAACGTCGCCGACAACTTGCATTAGATCCATCGGGAAGAACACATTCTTTCCATCAGAAGCAACTAGTTCCTGGCCATTACTACGAGGTCCTGCATTTGAATTACCATGAAACACTATTGTTAAGATTCAGTTTTGAAAATTAAAAGTTTAACATGATTTAGTTGAAGTTGAAAGACCTACCTTGAAAGCCATGAGAATCATTGACGCCATATGTTCTGTTCGTACTACAGACAGCACGTGATGGCACCGAGTAATCAAACCCAGGGTAAGGTGGATTTGAGTTGTAAGAACTAGACGAAACATGTAAGCCTGGTGTTGTTCTAAGAATAGGCATCCAGGAGGAAACAAGAAAGGAAGATGCTTCATGATGCACACTATTATACCCAATTTCATGCTGGATTAGGTTTTCCAATTGACAAGATTGCATGTCCTGGTTCGGGCAGTCCTAAAAGAATTTGAAAATGTATGAGCTTAGGTATATGTCATGCATATCAAAGACCCGAAAAAGAATTCCAGCCAATTTATTCCTCTAGAAACATTGTCTTAATCAGCGGAAAGTAATTCTATTCATCTTAAAAGCATGCAACTTATCATCCACATCTCAAACTGATATAATACAACGTGACTAACAATGATAAAAGCTAGAATTCTACAAAAAATGAAGCCAAACAACTTTGAATTACATCCATACAGAAAAAAAGATAGTAAATGGAAATAATGACAATAAGAAAAGTAAATTGCTAATCGACTGTCTAGAGGATACCTCGAAAGCAGAAACCCCAGATAGCTGTAGTTCCATGTCAGTTACAGAATCTGATCTCTGTTTTCTTGATCCTGAATATATTTTCTTCTGGAGGTTTTCCTCACTGCAGAAAGATGTGAGACAAATATTATACATTTCAAAACCAGAATGGATGGCTACAGGTTCGATGATTAAACTTGAAGCAATGTCACCAATAAACTTAGCTCACAACTTTGGAAACCTACATCTTATTACTTGAAAATTCATTGACGTGAGAAGGATAGCAGCTCCAATCACTTTGCAATTGGTTATTATAGCCAATGTTGCACATTTGTCGTACACTTGAAAACTGTTCAACAGAACCTTTTATTCCACGATTGAACACTGGATCATAATTTTGTTCGTCTGTATCCATCTTGCTTTTATGTAATCCTGCAAAGGTTGGGAGAAAAAAAATTAAAGCACGTGATGAGAAAAAACAATGTTCATTTGTGATTCTGACCAGTGGACGTTATCCTGATGGCAGCCTCATGCTGCATAATCAATGAGATCAGAACTGAAATTGCAAAATATAAAAAATTTATTTCTCAAAAGTTCTAGTCAGAATTTAGGCTGTCCAAATGGATGTATAGTAGTAGTAATATAACATAGCTCGGACAAAAATGCAAGAAAGAGATTACGAACAATTGTCACAGACATATATAACACTTCATAGATCTGTGTAAAGGTCATAATTTACAGGATTTCTGGACTACCAATTAGGTAAACATAATACAATAAGAGATTTGACGATTAAGACTATTGTATCATCATTGTTTCTTCTCCATTCGTATTGAAGACATTACATCCTTACCAATTCAACATGACAAAAGTACCATAGAACTTGCCAATTGCCATTTTAACTTGGCAAGTATTTCCGATTACATACAATCCCAGTAGTACTTCTCAAATTTGCTCAAACCACTGTTGCCAAACGGAGATTCAATGTAGTCCATCTTAGTTCTACTTCACTTAGAATACCATGAAGCATGAATACGAACACAACACTGACACATAACTTTCAAGTAAGCAGGACACGGATACTGGGGCCACGTTGACCAAAAATAAACATTTATGTGTGTTAAATTAATTAATTTTTTAATAAATTAATACTTTTTTAGATTTGATTGCTGAATGTTAACGTCTTCTGAAAATGAGGATTGATAAAAAAAATAAAAAATATCATGAAGCAAAATTTGCATTAGTAATAAACAAATTCTACAGAAGTTCCTAAAATTTGTCTCACAATATTTTGAATCTTTACCCAAATAGTTTAATTATTAATATTTTGTTATTTTATACTCCGAAATTTCACAATCTTACCTGTCATGTCCTTGAAGCATTGAGGACTTGAACCTCGTGTATCCAAAAAAATATATATAGGACGTGTCGTGTGATGTTTAGCACACTTGTTTGAGGCATGCCAATAATGTGTCCATCGCACGTCAAAAACTCAAACATGGAAAAATAGGAATCATCATATAGCATGTCAAACACATGTCCCTGAGTGTCAGATACATATTTGACACTAACACACTACCCTAGGAGTGACCATCCTTTGCAAGTAACATATTCCAGAGTTGTAATTTAAAATTTATACACAACTCCTAGTCTCATCAACAAAATCTATAATGTAACCAAATTTACAGTCATATTAGCAAATGTAGACATTGCACAATGTCAAGCTCTAATGTAATGCGGAAAGATGCTTTACATAGATGTTTAATTTCACAATCCAATATAAGAAGGGGGAAAAAGTCTATTTCATCAGAAATAAAATAGGTATAGAAAGTTTATGTCAAACTAGAACATAAGCAAAATTGTGACCTATTCAAACCTTGACAACTTTCCACTCCATTCAACTGTTGGAACTCGTATAGTATTTTACTTTACATTCAATTGACTAGGAGCACAAGGGAAAGAAAACAAGAATATATCTGAGCAATAGGATTTAAGTGAGAAGGACGACCAAGATAGTCAGAGAAAGTGGGAAAGAATTTTTTTTTTTTTTTAAATTTTCTTAATGGAGGCCCCACTTCATTAGTCAATAACTTCATTTAAAAATACCCCAATGTTTTAAAGATTATAAATTTTTATTGTCACACTCTACACCATTGTTAATAGAGAAGCAATCAATTTTTTTTAGATGCCCATCCCATTTCAGCCTTCGTAGGAAACTAGAAGTAGAAAGAATAACTGAAGAAACAAATGTGTACCTTAGGCAACTTATGGAAAAGATTGAAGGTGACATTATTTCTATTGTTGTTTATGTGTTCCTATGTGAATATCGAGACGAAGAAGGACAAAAGTGAGAGGACAAAAAGTGCAATCAGACATGGTGTGAGCCGAGCAAAAAACTTGTGTGACTCAAGGGATGCAACATAAAGCTTTTTAACGACAAGCACAGCAAGTGATAGTTCACCTTCTCCTTTCTTTCAAATTTTCCAATATTTGGTTGGGGGGGTGGGGAAGTAAAGTAAAGTAGTTAAAGGCTTTAACTGCACCATTATTTGACTCCATTTCATTTATTTCATATGATTTAAATTCAACAAACTATTCCCTAGCTTCCCTTTCTTTCCCTCTACCCCCGCCCCTCAGGGTGGATTCCCTTCATCAAATTAGATAATAACTGATAATTTTTTTCAAAATGAACAAACAATATGAGAATAATTCATCCATTGTGCCACTTGAAATATCAATCAAATTGGAAACAAAGGCACATGACAAATTAATAGGCTCCGCTCCTAAACAAATAAGTACTAATCCACTCAATTTTCCCCCCAAAAAAGCATTTCGCTTGCAATAACCTAATATTATACAACGATGTTCCTCACAACTTTTTCCGTTAACCTTAATGGATAATTCTATTTATCCCCCTTAAATTACCAATATTTGAAAACAGTCATATCACAAGTAAAATTAATTTATTGGCACACAACCTGTAATTATTTTCATCAATTATGGCTTCCTACGATGACCATATACAATAAGTTAGTTAATATCAAAATAAAAATCCCATTAAGAAAAGAATTTCAAGATTTCAACCATTCTGCAAAACTCTACTTCAATTCATCAAAACCCACACCACAAATTGTCCAAAATCAAACTAACGTATCGTCCAAAAAAAAAAAAAAAAAGGCAATTCAAATTCTTTTTTAAGTTCTATTTTCTTCCAATCGAGAACAGAATTTTCTTTACGCCAAACCAAGCCCCACATTAGATATAGAGGCTTCATTAACAATTCAACAACTCCAAAGACGATGATCACAAAACCCTAGGTTCATTCAATGATGTCGGTCAAAATTCTAATACACCACCATGCATGCATATATTGTTGCATATGCAAGTATATGCATGAATATGCAGGAAAAAAAATAGATGAAAGAGAAAAGGCGACGCACCTATTTAGGGTTTCTATTAAAAAAATTGGTGTTGGCGTTGAAATCAGCAGTAGCAAGGAGTCAAACCCTAAAAATTGGAAGGTGTAAAATAATAGAGAAATTCTTGTATCAGCGTTCTTCTCCTCTTTTTGCTCTCCTGCTGTGCGTATTGTCTGATATATATAGTAGTAAGTAGTGTGTGTTGTGCGTGTTTTGAGAGATCTTGTGGGGCCTTTAGCGACGTCGTTTTCGAGGAGACCTACCCTGTCCGACGTCGTTGGTGGATTTGTAGGGCAAGGAGACACGTGCTTAAACCCACCTGGCACGAACTTCAAATTCCAAACATTGTATTTGTGAAAAACTTATTCAGATAGTCGATGGGTCTTACCTTAGGAATTAGAGTAAATATATTTTCAAAAATTCTGTTTGCTTAGTAGTAGACATATTAGAATTACACTTTATTAAACATAAAACATAAAATAATATATATATATATATATATATATATATATATATATATATATATATATATATATAATTAGAGTAAATATATTTTCAAAAATTCTGTTTGCTTAGTAGTAGACATATTAGAATTACACTTTATTAAACATAAAACATAAAATAATATATATATATATATATATATATATATATATATATATATATATATATATATATATATATATATATATTTATCTATTGATGAAAGGTTAAATCTATCGATGACCATTCAACTTTATATTTAGTGTCACCAAAACCACTTGATTTGATTTTATTTAATTGTGACCATCCAATTTCATATAACGTTTCACCATGGTCATCCAACTTTTTATCACCATTTTCACTAATTTTAAAATGGGTAAAACGATAACTCTGCATATATATAATAAATTTTGAAAAAAACAAAAATAAACTTTTTTTATATTAATTTTTTAAATATCTTTTTATTGTATTTTATTTTATTTTTCTAAGTAACTTTTTTAAAATAAATTTTTATTTTATTTTTTATAAATTTATTTTATATATATAATACAATTTTACAATTTTACCCATTTTAAAATTAGTGAAAATTGTTGAAAGAAGTTGAATGGTTATGATGAAACGTTATATGAAAGTGGGAGGTCATGATGAAATAAAATCAAATTGAGTAGTCATGGTGACACTAAATATAAAATTGGATGACGGTGATGAAACAAAATCAAATTGGATAGTCATAGTGATACGAAGTATAAAGTTGAAGCTATTGGTGAATTTAACTCGTTGATGAGAAAGTCGTAACTTTTACTTTTGCGATCTAGTCAAACCTACATTATTGAAACTTTAAATTTTATCCTATCTGTTCACCTTTAGCTCTCCCACGACCAACTTGTCTATTTCACGATATATGGGAAGATTTGCAAGAAGAATCATAGTGAAAGAATAAAGTATTATTAAAGTATTTGTGAACTCAATATCCTGCAAGTTTAATAGTCAATTCTATGTCATACTCATATCACAACCTTTATTATTATACTAGTTTTTTACCCGTGTGCAATGCAAGGATTGTGTTATTTTGAAAATCATGTTAGCGTCTTGAATTTTAAGAATTGATGGGAGCTTGTATTACAAGATTTTAATAAACATATTTGTATAAAAATAATAATGTTTGATAAAGATGTAAGGGACAACATAAAATTTGAACGAAGAGGAAGCACTAATGTACAAGATGGAATACAATGATTGACTAATGTACAAGGTGGAATACAATGATAATTTCATCAAGTTTCTTTTTTCTTCTACTGACATAGAAATAAAACAAAAACTCCCTACAATCGAAATAAAAAACACAGATGGTAGCAATTATTAGCCAATAAAACAAAATCAATCAATTTCCAAGCTGAGTAAAAATCAAAATTTGTATCATATGTATGAATGCACCAGTGTTGCCATTAGCATAACCTAATGGATCCCGTCGACTTAGAGAAACTGGCATAGCTTGGGGCTCAATGGAAGCAGAAGTGGCATATTAGTGAAATGCAATATCCTTCATGATGCTCGCACACAAATTCTGAAGAAAGAAATTAAACAATAAACTTTAAATTATAGTTAGCGAAAAATAAAAGAATGTGATGAATCAAATCTTTATTAATTGATACCCAAGAGCATGCAGTTAAGTGTAATACATACTAACTTCAAATAATACTACCAAGATAAATTGTTGAACCTTACCATGATGGGGCAAACTGAGGATGTAAATGGATTACTTCAATTGTTTCAGGTGCAACAGCAAACATGAATTATTCTTTTGAGGCTTCGAGTCAAATGCTATGACTTTCACCCATAACATAGAGCAAACTAGACACAAAAAATATAAACATAAAAGAAATAGAAAAAACATATGGACGCTAAAATAAAGCAAATATAAAGCATTCGTAGCCAATGGAAAAATTACTACAGAAATTCGAATAGTGAAGTTGCAAATAGTAATTTATCAAGATCTAATGATGAGTTATGAAATGGTAAAATGACTAAAAAATCACAATTGGAAGGGATGTTCCAAAGGTGGACATTTGACATGTGAATAAGCATGAAGGATAATTGATTTCATATGTTACCTTTCTGTTTGTAAGTGTGGGAGTTTCTTCAGCTCTGTTGTTAAGTACGAATCCAATGAGTTGTAAAATATGTTTCGAGCAGTTTTGTGCGCAAATATGATTGTTCATTAGTATCAAGATCAATGAGGATGTGAAAGTATTGATTATAACAAATATCTACTGCGATCTTTTGTCTTGTATATAGTCATCATGTCTGGATAAACTGATTCTATTGGATATCCTAGAATGAAGCATTATATCTATTTGAGCAAAAAAATTACACAGTTTGGCCTATGAAAGATATAGTTTTATGTTAGATTAAATTAATACGATAAAATGTAAATCAAATTAAATAGAAAAATGAAATGTTATAGTACATAGTAAATAGTTTAAATACTCACCCATTATTTGCACAAGGCAAGTAAGGTATGATGTCCAACTCCATTTGCTTGTTTCTATTTTTCCTTATGTCTCGTGTGATGGAGAAGTCTGAAGACATTAACAATGTTTGGAATATATTGAATACTGCATTTACATGTGCCCTAACAGGTTGTGGCGTATGAACATTGTAGCTACAATCATATATTTCGAATTTCCATTCGCGGAGATTAACAAGAAAAAGATACCAACTGTTGTCTGGATACGAACATGAAATTAATAGATAATTGCATAATATCCATGGATGATCAGCTATTGGTAAATTGTCATTTATATACTCTCCTAAAATGGTTAAATCCAGTGAATTTGTACTGGCACTTCCTTCTTGTATGATTCTTTAAAACATCATTTGACGAGTACATTCGTTTTCAAATGTGAAATCTAGAATTGCATACTCATTTGAAACAAGGGTGCAACCGTCGTTAATAAGTCGCCTCAACGGTTTTAACTACAGGTCAAGATGCTAATAGAATAAATAGAAGTAAATTAAATATATTAAGTATGGAATGAAATTTATTATGATGACTAAACTTTACTAACCGTAGTATTGATATTTTGTGTTGTGTTCATTATGACTTTTAATGTGTACCTTCCGTACAAATTACCAGTTTTATCATCCTAATATGCATTACATAACATAATTTGAATTAGTTTTAAATAAATCAAATTATAATTATAATATTCAATCTAATAAATTAGAATTAGATTTATTACCTTGATGGATTCTTTATTACCCAATCTCTAATTGTCGTGTATCTGTCCATAGGATAGTCTTCTAAAGGATAATCTGTGGATAGTGGTGGAAGACTTTATCTTTTTTCCTTTAGCCTTTTTTTTTTCTTTTGTCTAACTTTTCAACATTTTCAATTTGTTGAGATGTTGAAGCATGCTTTTGAATTGGACTCCTGGAGGAAAGCTACAACAACTTTCATGTTTGATTTCCAATCAGATAATTTGTTCAGCATATTGCTAATTTGTTCATCAATATAAGATCTTACCGAACTCAAATTGGTATCTACATAATTTTGCATGGTAGATTGCATGTCTTGGTAGTGTTCTTCTTGCTATTGTTGGAAGAATTGTTTCTGATTGTCAAGAAGTGTCTAGTAGTGGACTTCTTGCTTTTGCGATTCTTCAACAATGCGTGCGTTAAACAAATTATTGTACAAACTTATAATATCCACGGGTTGCATGCTAGATTGCATATGTTAATAGTGGTCTTGTTGCCACTTCTGATGCTGTTCAAACAATTCTTTTTGGTTTTGAAGAATTGCTTGATAGTGGTTTTCTTGTCTCCTTGATTTTTCAACAATGTTTGTTTTCAAATTGTCGCATAAACCAGATATGTCTGATATTATATGTTGCCTATATATGTTCAGCATCTATTCCATTTCTTCTTTAGTTACATAGTTGAAGCCAATGGAAGTGGAAATTGGGCCAGCTCCAACTGAAGTATATGTCCTTGAAGTACCAGGACTAGTCGGCATATAAGTGTTATCTGGGATTTGTTGCGCTACATTGTTGAATTTTCCATTCACAATGACATCTAGTATGTTATGTTGGTTGTCTTGTAGCAATGAAAGAGTTGTGTACCACAGTGTTTGCAATTCTTCATCCATAGGCTGTAACACTGTAAGCACTTGGATCTGTAATTGTAATGAAATATTTAAATACTTTGTCTTGAATTTTTTTTAAAAGGGACAAAAAATATAATTAAATGTATAATGTAATTTAATAAAGAAATATAATGAAGTAATTAAATTACGTCTTGAGTAGCTAAAAATTGCTTAACTATTTTCTCCGTTAATATTTTTATTTGGTTTCCATCTGTACATTCTTGGACTCTGTAATGTTTTATATCTACGATGTCCAAATTTTTGTCTAACTTATGAAGATACTTCGTATATCCAATACTGAAACATAATTGAAAATAAATATTAGATTTATAAGAGTAAACTAAACTATATATAGATTGGTGAAAAATAAAAAAACTGAAGAAAAGTACCTAGAATGCAGGTGGATATCCGTGTAATGAATATTTACATTCGTTTTGATCATTTTATTGCATTCTCGGTACTCGTTCTAGCTGTAATTCTTGCAGTGAATTTAATCGCAACTCATTGATTTGCAAAACAAAAATCATTGTTGCTTGATGTAGTTCTACCTACAATAGATGAGGATGTTTTTTCCAAAACATATAAAAAAAATGTACTATACAACTGCCTATACAAAATAAATGTAGACGTTTTCATCATTCATGTTGTTTTCCCAAAGTGAGAATATTGGCAGCGTCATCAGAAGCTTTGGAAATTTTCTTGTTGGATTTTGCTTCCGTATTTTCAGCTAGTGTTTGGAAGAGAGGTCTTTTTATAGAAGATTCAGTGATTTCTTTTATGCATGTGGAAAGTTCAGCATCTGTGTTGATCATCTTGTGTTTGCCTTTTGTGTCTGTTTTCTTGGCATTGGCGTTCATTTCAGTTGAATCTTTCACATGACTGCTCATAGTTGAAGGATTTACTTCGATCATTGTGTTTGAGGAATCAGTATCAGCAATTGATGCTGCATGGTAGAAGACAAAGATAATTTCATAACGGTACTCAGGTGGATCCTCTTTTTTTTACTTATTTTTAGATAAAATGGTAAATATGTTTCACTATTGGTTTGAGCAAGATTGTTCACCACTGTATCTGGATTATGTGACGGTTGTAATGTATCGCATTAGTTATTTGTGTGTTCGAAAGGGTATTCTTAAAGAATGCTAGTATCTGGGATTTATCTGTTGGAAGTGTTCCAGTAATTGTATTGACATTCGTTTCCAATAAGGCTTTTGCTGCCTCATCGATGATGCTTGCATCCAACTGTCCAATTGTCTTCGAGTGAAACAAAAACATTAGCTCTGGAGATAAAATTGGTTTGAATTAAGTATATTGTATTGTTTTAACGATATCGGCATTAGTGGATATGCTAATATATGTTTAAATATATGATTTATTGGGATCGAGCTCTTGCATGCTCGTATTTCCAAAAGCGACATTTATGAATTTGTTCTAAGTCTGCAGTTGACGTTTTCTTATAGTTGGTGCAGGACATATACCAAAATCTCTGATGGATTGTCATACTTGCCCAACGGGCCTTGATCCAATAAAAAATTTTCTGTTACAACAATGTATGGGTTATTAAATTATGAATATAAGCAAGCGAAAAAAATATTTGGTGCGTTCATAGTGAAAATGTACATATGCTATATTTATTCGATAAAAGAATTTAGAAGAAACCTCTAAATAGACTTCCAGTAATTCAGCAATTGATGTGAATTTTTTATCTGTAGGGGGCGAAAGCTTTGGTGGGCTCACATGAATCAATGAGTTCCCGTCCATAAGTTGGTTAATGCTTTTGTTATTAGTTAACACCCAGTGAAAAACAATTACACAATTACATATCTCTTCTATATAATAAGTGTGTATGAAACGGAGGCAAACGGAATTTCTTGTTTTCCATTCCCCACACCGTTATCAGACGGAACAGAATGAATGTTGAACAGAATGAAAGGGAGATGAAGAGGGTTAACTGTAATCAGAAATTAAGGATGTTAAGTATAGCAATGAAGGCATCCGTTTATCTACAGCTTAGGAACCCAAGAGGCTTGAAACTGTAATGGAAGTATAAGTCTAATATTATTGGCAATTACCTGTAATTCCAGAGACGAGAGCAATCTACATTCCCATTTTAGCCTAATAACAAGGTGATGATTCCACAGAATTCTGAAGCTGAAAATCACATTTTCCCTAAAATCCAACTGCAATTGACGTCCAGCCAATGCGCCAAATCGCATCCACCATCATTCATCCTCAACCGAACCCTGAAACCACAATTTGCAACCCAAAAACGACACCATTGACAGCCACACCCATCACCCCAAAAGCTCAAAATGGAACTGCCAAAAGCTCAAAAAACCCGACTGCTCAAACAATAACACCCAATGCGGAACCAACCTCCAACTCCCAAGACACCACAGCAACCATTGCACCACCACCAACCTCACACCGTAGCCCCAAACCTACCAGTCGTAACGCAGCCCAGCCACCAATCGTGCTACTGCCCGACAACCATCTCACCCAAAATCAATACCAAGCAACCCCAAAAAAACCCAGAAATCAGAAAACCCATGAACTTACCTCCATTTCCCAAACCTTTTCAGTTTGATTGCCACAAAGAAACCCAAATGAAATCGAACCTCCAAGTCTCGAATGACTTTGATTCGCACACCAAAAACCCCCTACCCGCCGACGCCGGCCTGCTGGCCGACGGTTGGATCGTCTCCCTCGCCTCTCTTCTCTCTGCTTCGAATAAGAGAGAGAGAGAGAGAGTGATGAATATATAATTAGTTTTATAATTTGTATATATTTTGTTGTTTTCAGAAATTGCTCATTTAGCCCCCATTTTTAAAAGTCTTTTATTACAGTCCCCATAATTCAGTAATTAGTAAATCAGTCCCTGATTTCCTATTTTCCCAGTCAGCCCACAAGTTCTGAAAGATCTGATTTCAAATTTTCAATTTCAGTTTAATAAATTTTCAATTAAGTCCCTGAACTTTATTTTTATTATTTTAAGTATTTATTTCTTTCCCAAAGTTTATGTTATAGACAAAACAGCTCCTAAAGTTTGGCCCTGTTTGCTACTGATTTTTCATTTTAACAATTGTGATTTTTTTACCGTTGGCTGTTGCAGGCGGGTCCCACACTACACACAGCAGGTCAAACATTGCGGCTTGATTGTATTCCAACGGTAGGAATTTTGCTCCACAACGGCTGGAAATCTGCTTTTTGGCAGAAACAAACAGCCTCTTTATTTTTGTTGTGAAATTGCCCCTGAAGCCCAAGTTTTTAAAGTTGTTTGATTTGAGTCCCAAAGGTTTCCGTCATTTATGAAACTGTCCCTGCAGTTTATGTTTTTCTTCAGTCAGTCCCCTAATTTAGAACATTTTACTTTCAGTCCTTAAATTTTCAAATACAGTTTCATAAATTTGAAATTAAGCCGCTGAACTTTATTTTTATTATTTTAAGTATTTATTTTAGCCCCAAAGTTTATGCTATACACAAAATAGGTCTTGAAGTTCTTAATTCCCACAATTAGTCCACAAATTTTGAAAAAGTTTATTTCAGTCGTTAAACTTTTGAATTTCCACTTTTAATAAATTTTCAATTAAGCCCCTAAACTTTATTTTATCATTTTAAAACTTTGAAATTTCGAAATACTAATTCAAACTTATTTTCTGTTTTGGATAGACGAAACGTCCGGACGAATAGGAGATTGAGGTTTTCTACCCACTTCACTGTTCACGGAACTCGAGAAAATTGAGGTAAACTTGCCACCATTAATTAGATTAAATATAATTGCATGTTTTATGTGAATTTACGTAATTTATATAATTTAATGCATGAACTTTAAAATAGATAGGATTATAATTTTTACGAAAATTGTTGTTTGACCGAAAGTTACCTGAAAAAATTTGTCGTAAATGTTTCAGACCATAAGAAACTAATAGAAGAACCATGTAGATGTCATTGCAATCTATTTTCATCAAAAACTTGAGGAAAATTAATAACCAAAATCTTGAATTCAACAGCCGAAGTAAAATGAATTTGGTGATTACAGTGTAATGAAGAAATAAGTGGGGGGTAAGTATTAATTCATAATTATAAAACTATTTGAATTAATACCTTCGTGAAATTGTAAAAGCCATCAACCAATGGGACTAAAAATTAGAATAAATGGAAAATGCCAGTAAATGAGAATATTGTGGTGTACTTAATAAAATTTGTAGTGATAATAGAATTACCTTAACTCAAAACCCTGAAAGCCATCTGTTCTGACATGTGTCTTTGCTGTTCCGCCATAAGGCCTATCAAACGGTCCAAAAAGGCCCCTCAACAAACACAGAGAAACACAAAGCCTAGAGAGAGGAGGTAAAAGTCGGTGGGAATAGATTCTCAACCAATGAATTATGATAACACAAATCGATGACGTGGCATAAGGAATTTGATGTTCTGCCTAAAAATGAACAATAAAAAACTAAAAAATTCATAACATCCAAATTAAAAATTAGCAGAGAAATATTTTAAAATAATTAGTTGAGAAATGGTTGATAGTTGCTTACCAAAGGTTTCCGTCATTTATGAAAGCTTGTCCTTGCGGTTTATGTTTTTCTTGATCAGTTCCCTAATTTAGAACATTTTACTTCCAGTCCTTAAATTTTCAAATACGAGTTTCATAAATTTGAAATTAAGCCATTGAACTTTATTTTTATTATTTTAAGTATTTATTTTAGGCCCAAATTTTTATGCTATATACAAAATAGGTCTTGAAGTTCTTATTTCCCACAATTAGTCCACAAATTTTGAAAAAGTTTATTTCGATCGTTAAACTTTTGAATTTCCACTTTTAATAAATTTTCAATTAAGCCCCTAAACTTTATTTTATCATTTTAAAACTTTGAAATTTCGAAATACTAATTCAAACTTATTTTCTGTTTTGGATAGACGAAACGTCCGGACGAATAGGAGATTGAGGTTTTCTACCCACTTCACCGTTCACGGAACTCGAGAAAATTGAGGTAAACTTGCCACCATTAATTAGATTAAATATAATTGCATGTTTTATGTGAATTTACGTAATTTATATAATTTAATGCATGAACTTTAAAATAGATAGGATTATAATTTTTACGAAAATTGTTGTTTGACCGAAAGTTACCTGAAAAAATTTGTCGTAAATGTTTCAGACCATAAGAAACTAATAGAAGAACCATGTAGATGTCATTGCAATCTATTTTCATCAAAAACTTGAGGAAAATTAATAACCAAAATCTTGAATTCAACAGCCGAAGTAAAATGAATTTGGTGATTACAGTGTAATGAAGAAATAAGTGGGGGGTAAGTATTAATTCATAATTATAAAACTATTTGAATTAATACCTTCGTGAAATTGTAAAAGCCATCAACCAATGGGACTAAAAATTAGAATAAATGGAAAATGCCAGTAAATGAGAATATTGTGGTGTACTTAATAAAATTTGTAGTGATAATAGAATTACCTTAACTCAAAACCCTGAAAGCCATCTGTTCTGACATGTGTCTTTGCTGTTCCGCCATAAGGCCTATCAAACGGTCCAAAAAGGCCCCTCAACAAACACAGAGAAACACAAAGCCTAGAGAGAGGAGGTAAAAGTCGGTGGGAATAGATTCTCAACCAATGAATTATGATAACACAAATCGATGACGTGGCATAAGGAATTTGATGTTCTGCCTAAAAATGAACAATAAAAAACTAAAAAATTCATAACATCCAAATTAAAAATTAGCAGAGAAATATTTTAAAATAATTAGTTGAGAAATGGTTGATAGTTGCTTACCAAAGGTTTCCGTCATTTATGAAACTGTCCTTGCAGTTTATGTTTTTCTTCAGTCAGTTCCCTAATTTAGAACATTTTACTTCCAGTCCTTAAATTTTCAAATACGATTTCATAAATTTGAAATTAAGCCGCTGAACTTTATTTTTATTATTTTAAGTATTTATTTTAGCCCCAAAGTTTATGCTATAGACAAAATAGGTCTTGAAGTTCTTATTTCCCACAATTAGTCCACAAATTTTGAAAAAGTTTATTTCGGTCGTTAAACTTTTGAATTTCCACTTTTAATAAATTTTCAATTAAGCCCCTAAACTTTATTTTATCATTTTAAAACTTTGAAATTTCGAAATACTAATTCAAACTTATTTTCTGTTTTGGATAGACGAAACGTCCGGACGAATAGTAGATTGAGGTTGTCTACCCAATTCAAAGTTCACGGAACTCGATAAAATTGAGGTAAACTTGCCACCATTAATTATATTAAATATAATTGCATGTTTTATGTGAATTTACGTAATTTATATAATTTAATGCATGAACTTTAAAATAGATAGGATTATAATTTTTACGAAAATTGTTGTTTGACCGAAAGTTACACGAAAAAATTTGTCGTAAATGTTTCGGACCATAAGAAACTAATAGAAGAACCATGTAGATGTCATTGCAATCTATTTTCATCAAAAACTTGAGGAAAATTAATAACCAAAATCTTGAATTCAACGGCCAAGTAAAATGAATTTGGTGATTACGATGTAATGAAGAAATAAGTGGGGGTAAGTATTAATTCATAATTATAAAACTATTTGAATTAATACCTTCGTGAAATTGTAAAAGCCATCAACCAATGGGACTAAAAATTAGAATAAATGGAAAATGCCGATTAAATGAGAATATTGTGGTGTACTTAATAAAATTTGTAGTGATAATAGAATTACCTTAACTCAAAACCCCGAAAGCCATCTCTGTTTACGACATGTGTCTTTCTTTGTTCCGCCATAAGGCCTATCAAACGGTCCAAAAAGGCCCCTCAACAAACACAGAGAAACACAAAGCCTAGAGAGAGGAGGTAAAAGTCGGTGGGAATAGATTCTCAACCAATGAATTATGATAACACAAATCGATGACGTGGCATAAGGAATTTGATGTTCTGCCTAAAAATGAACAATAAAAAACTAAAAAATTCATAACATCCAAATTAAAAATTAGCGAGAGAAATATTTTAAAATAATTAGTTGAGAAATGGTTGATAGTTGCTTACCAAAGGTTTCCGTCATTTATGAAAGCTTGTCCTTGCAGTTTATGTTTTTCTTCAGTCAGTTCCCTAATTTAGAACATTTTACTTCCAGTCCTTAAATTTTCAAATACAGTTTCATAAATTTGAAATTAAGCCGCTGAACTTTATTTTTATTATTTTAAGTATTTATTTTAGCCCCAAAGTTTATGCTATAGACAAAATAGGTCTTGAAGTTCTTATTTCCCACAATTAGTCCACAAATTTTGAAAAAGTTTATTTCAGTCGTTAAACTTTTGAATTTCCACTTTTAATAAATTTTCAATTAAGCCCCTAAACTTTATTTTATCATTTTAAAACTTTGAAATTTCGAAATACTAATTCAAACTTATTTTGTTTTGGATAGACGAAACGTCCGACGAATAGGAGATTGAGGTTTTCTACCCACTTCACTGTTCACGGAACTCGAGAAAATTGAGGTAAACTTGCCACCATTAATTAGATTAAATATAATTGCATGTTTTATGTGAATTTACGTAATTTATATAATTTAATGCATGAACTTTAAAATAGATAGGATTATAATTTTTACGAAAATTGTTGTTTGACCGAAAGTTACCTGAAAAAATTTGTCGTAAATGTTTCAGACCATAAGAAACTAATAGAAGAACCATGTAGATGTCATTGCAATCTATTTTCATCAAAAACTTGAGGAAAATTAATAACCAAAATCTTGAATTCAACAGCCGAAGTAAAATGAATTTGGTGATTACAGTGTAATGAAGAAATAAGTGGGGGGTAAGTATTAATTCATAATTATAAAACTATTTGAATTAATACCTTCGTGAAATTGTAAAAGCCATCAACCAATGGGACTAAAAATTAGAATAAATGGAAAATGCCAGTAAATGAGAATATTGTGGTGTACTTAATAAAATTTGTAGTGATAATAGAATTACCTTAACTCAAAACCCTGAAAGCCATCTGTTCTGACATGTGTCTTTGCTGTTCCGCCATAAGGCCTATCAAACGGTCCAAAAAGGCCCCTCAACAAACACAGAGAAACACAAAGCCTAGAGAGAGGAGGTAAAAGTCGGTGGGAATAGATTCTCAACCAATGAATTATGATAACACAAATCGATGACGTGGCATAAGGAATTTGATGTTCTGCCTAAAAATGAACAATAAAAAACTAAAAAATTCATAACATCCAAATTAAAAATTAGCAGAGAAATATTTTAAAATAATTAGTTGAGAAATGGTTGATAGTTGCTTACCAAAGGTTTCCGTCATTTATGAAACTGTCCTTGCAGTTTATGTTTTTCTTCAGTCAGTTCCCTAATTTAGAACATTTTACTTCCAGTCCTTAAATTTTCAAATACAGTTTCATAAATTTGAAATTAAGCCGCTGAACTTTATTTTTATTATTTTAAGTATTTATTTTAGCCCCAAAGTTTATGCTATAGACAAAATAGGTCTTGAAGTTCTTATTTCCCACAATTAGTCCACAAATTTTGAAAAAGTTTATTTCAGTCGTTAAACTTTTGAATTTCCACTTTTAATAAATTTTCAATTAAGCCCCTAAACTTTATTTTATCATTTTAAAACTTTGAAATTTCGAAATACTAATTCAAACTTATTTTCTGTTTTGGATAGACGAAACGTCCGGACGAATAGGAGATTGAGGTTTTCTACCCACTTCACTGTTCACGGAACTCGAGAAAATTGAGGTAAACTTGCCACCATTAATTAGATTAAATATAATTGCATGTTTTATGTGAATTTACGTAATTTATATAATTTAATGCATGAACTTTAAAATAGATAGGATTATAATTTTTACGAAAATTGTTGTTTGACCGAAAGTTACCTGAAAAAATTTGTCGTAAATGTTTCAGACCATAAGAAACTAATAGAAGAACCATGTAGATGTCATTGCAATCTATTTTCATCAAAAACTTGAGGAAAATTAATAACCAAAATCTTGAATTCAACAGTCGAAGTAAAATGAATTTGGTGATTACAGTGTAATGAAGAAATAAGTGGGGGGTAAGTATTAATTCATAATTATAAAACTATTTGAATTAATACCTTCGTGAAATTGTAAAAGCCATCAATCAATGGGACTAAAAATTAGAATAAATGGAAAATGCCAGTAAATGAGAATATTGTGGTGTACTTAATAAAATTTGTAGTGATAATAGAATTACCTTAACTCAAAACCCTGAAAGCCATCTGCTTACGACATGTGTCTTTCTTTGTTCCGCCATAAGGCCTATCAAACGGTCCAAAAAGGCCCCTCAACAAACACAGAGAAACACAAAGCCTAGAGAGAGGAGGTAAAAGTCGGTGGGAATAGATTCTCAACCAATGAATTATGATAACACAAATCGATGACGTGGCATAAGGAATTTGATGTTCTGCCTAAAAATGAACAATAAAAAACTAAAAAATTCATAACATCCAAATTAAAAATTAGCAGAGAAATATTTTAAAATAATTAGTTGAGAAATGGTTGATAGTTGCTTACCAAAGGTTTCCGTCATTTATGAAACTGTCCTTGCAGTTTATGTTTTTCTTCAGTCAGTTCCCTAATTTAGAACATTTTACTTCCAGTCCTTAAATTTTCAAATACAGTTTCATAAATTTGAAATTAAGCCGCTGAACTTTATTTTTATTATTTTAAGTATTTATTTTAGCCCCAAAGTTTATGCTATAGACAAAATAGGTCTTGAAGTTCTTATTTCCCACAATTAGTCCACAAATTTTGAAAAAGTTTATTTCAGTCGTTAAACTTTTGAATTTCCACTTTTAATAAATTTTCAATTAAGCCCCTAAACTTTATTTTATCATTTTAAAACTTTGAAATTTCGAAATACTAATTCAAACTTATTTTCTGTTTTGGATAGACGAAACGTCCGGACGAATAGGAGATTGAGGTTTTCTACCCACTTCACTGTTCACGGAACTCGAGAAAATTGAGGTAAACTTGCCACCATTAATTAGATTAAATATAATTGCATGTTTTATGTGAATTTACGTAATTTATATAATTTAATGCATGAACTTTAAAATAGATAGGATTATAATTTTTACGAAAATTGTTGTTTGACCGAAAGTTACCTGAAAAAATTTGTCGTAAATGTTTCAGACCATAAGAAACTAATAGAAGAACCATGTAGATGTCATTGCAATCTATTTTCATCAAAAACTTGAGGAAAATTAATAACCAAAATCTTGAATTCAACAGCCGAAGTAAAATGAATTTGGTGATTACAGTGTAATGAAGAAATAAGTGGGGGGTAAGTATTAATTCATAATTATAAAACTATTTGAATTAATACCTTCGTGAAATTGTAAAAGCCATCAACCAATGGGACTAAAAATTAGAATAAATGGAAAATGCCAGTAAATGAGAATATTGTGGTGTACTTAATAAAATTTGTAGTGATAATAGAATTACCTTAACTCAAAACCCTGAAAGCCATACATTACGACATGTGTCTTTGCTGTTCCGCCATAAGGCCTATCAAACGGTCCAAAAAGGCCCCTCAACAAACACAGAGAAACACAAAGCCTAGAGAGAGGAGGTAAAAGTCGGTGGGAATAGATTCTCAACCAATGAATTATGATAACACAAATCGATGACGTGGCATAAGGAATTTGATGTTCTGCCTAAAAATGAACAATAAAAAACTAAAAAATTCATAACATCCAAATTAAAAATTAGCAGAGAAATATTTTAAAATAATTAGTTGAGAAATGGTTGATAGTTGCTTACCAAAGGTTTCCGTCATTTATGAAACTGTCCTTGCAGTTTATGTTTTTCTTCAGTCAGTTCCCTAATTTAGAACATTTTACTTCCAGTCCTTAAATTTTCAAATACAGTTTCATAAATTTGAAATTAAGCCGCTGAACTTTATTTTTATTATTTTAAGTATTTATTTTAGCCCAAAGTTTATGCTATAGACAAAATAGGTCTTGAAGTTCTTATTTCCCACAATTAGTCCACAAATTTTGAAAAAGTTTATTTCAGTCGTTAAACTTTTGAATTTCCACTTTTAATAAATTTTCAATTAAGCCCCTAAACTTTATTTTATCATTTTAAAACTTTGAAATTTCGAAATACTAATTCAAACTTATTTTCTATTTTGGATAGACGAAACGTCCGGACGAATAGGAGATTGAGGTTTTCTACCCACTTCACTGTTCACTTTAACTCGAGAAAATTGAGGTAAACTTGCCACCATTAATTAGATTAAATATAATTGCATGTTTTATGTGAATTTACGTAATTTATATAATTTAATGCATGAACTTTAAAATAGATAGGATTATAATTTTTACGAAAATTGTTGTTTGACCGAAAGTTACACGAAAAATTTGTAGTAAATGTTTCAGACCATAAGAAACTAATAGAAGAACCATGTAGATGTCATTGCAATCTATTTTCATCAAAAACTTGAGAAAAATTAATAACCAAAATCTTGAATTCAACAGCAGAAGTAAAATGAATTTGGTGATTACGGTGTAATGAAGAAATAAGTGGGGGTAAGTATTAATTCATAATTATAAAACTATTTGAATTAATACCTTCGTGAAATTGTAAAAGCCATCAACCAATGGGACTAAAAATTAGAATAAATGGAAAATGCCAGTAAATGAGAATATTGTGGTGTACTTAATAAAATTTGTAGTGATAATAGAATTACCTTAACTCAAAACCCTGAAAGCCATCTGTTCTGACATGTGTCTTTGCTGTTCCGCCATAAGGCCTATCAAACGGTCCAAAAAGGCCCCTCAACAAACACAGAGAAACACAAAGCCTAGAGAGAGGAGGTAAAAGTCGGTGGGAATAGATTCTCAACCAATGAATTATGATAACACAAATCGATGACGTGGCATAAGGAATTTGATGTTCTGCCTAAAAATGAACAATAAAAAACTAAAAAATTCATAACATCCAAATTAAAAATTAGCGAGAGAAATATTTTAAAATAATTAGTTGAGAAATGGTTGATAGTTGCTTACCAAAGGTTTAGTCATTTATGAAAGCTTGTCCTTGCGGTTTATGTTTTTCTTCAGTCAGTTCCCTAATTTAGAACATTTTACTTCCAGTCCTTAAATTTTCAAATACAGTTTCATAAATTTGAAATTAAGCCGCTGAACTTTATTTTTATTATTTTAAGTATTTATTTTAGCCCCAAAGTTTATGCTATAGACAAAATAGGTCTTGAAGTTCTTATTTCCCACAATTAGTCCACAAATTTTGAAAAAGTTTATTTCGAATTCGTTAAACTTTTGAATTTCCACTTTTAATAAATTTTCAATTAAGCCCCTAAACTTTATTTTATCATTTTAAAACTTTGAAATTTCGAAATACTAATTCAAACTTATTTTCTGTTTTGGATAGACGAAACGTCCGGACGAATAGGAGATTGAGGTTTTCTACCCACTTCACATTCACTTTAACTCGAGAAAATTGAGGTAAACTTGCCACCATTAATTAGATTAAATATAATTGCATGTTTTATGTGAATTTACGTAATTTATATAATTTAATGCATGAACTTTAAAATAGATAGGATTATAATTTTTACGAAAATTGTTGTTTGACCGAAAGTTACCTGAAAAAATTTGTCGTAAATGTTTCAGACCATAAGAAACTAATAGAAGAACCATGTAGATGTCATTGCAATCTATTTTCATCAAAAACTTGAGAAAAATTAATAACCAAAATCTTGAATTCAACAGCCGAAGTAAAATGAATTTGGTGATTACAGTGTAATGAAGAAATAAGTGGGGGGTAAGTATTAATTCATAATTATAAAACTATTTGAATTAATACCTTCGTGAAATTGTAAAAGCCATCAACCAATGGGACTAAAAATTAGAATAAATGGAAAATGCCAGTAAATGAGAATATTGTGGTGTACTTAATAAAATTTGTAGTGATAATAGAATTACCTTAACTCAAAACCCTGAAAGCCATACATTACGACATGTGTCTTTCTTTGTTCCGCCATAAGGCCTATCAAACGGTCCAAAAGGCCCCTCAACAAACACAGAGAAACACAAAGCCTAGAGAGAGGAGGTAAAAGTCGGTGGGAATAGATTCTCAACCAATGAATTATGATAACACAAATCGATGACGTGGCATAAGGAATTTGATGTTCTGCCTAAAAATGAACAATAAAAAACTAAAAAATTCATAACATCCAAATTAAAAATTAGCAGAGAAATATTTTAAAATAATTAGTTGAGAAATGGTTGATAGTTGCTTACCAAAGGTTTCCGTCATTTATGAAACTGTCCTTGCAGTTTATGTTTTTCTTCAGTCAGTTCCCTAATTTAGAACATTTTACTTCCAGTCCTTAAATTTTCAAATACAGTTTCATAAATTTGAAATTAAGCCGCTGAACTTTATTTTTATTATTTTAAGTATTTATTTTAGCCCCAAAGTTTATGCTATAGACAAAATAGGTCTTGAAGTTCTTATTTCCCACAATTAGTCCACAAATTTTGAAAAAGTTTATTTCGATCGTTAAACTTTTGAATTTCCACTTTTAATAAATTTTCAATTAAGCCCCTAAACTTTATTTTATCATTTTAAAACTTTGAAATTTCGAAATACTAATTCAAACTTATTTTCTGTTTTGGATAGACGAAACGTCCGGACGAATAGGAGATTGAGGTTTTCTACCCACTTCACTGTTCACGGAACTCGAGAAAATTGAGGTAAACTTGCCACCATTAATTAGATTAAATATAATTGCATGTTTTATGTGAATTTACGTAATTTATATAATTTAATGCATGAACTTTAAAATAGATAGGATTATAATTTTTACGAAAATTGTTGTTTGACCGAAAGTTACCCCAAAAAATTTGTCGTAAATGTTTCAGACCATAAGAAACTAATAGAAGAACCATGTAGATGTCATTGCAATCTATTTTCATCAAAAACTTGAGGAAAATTAATAACCAAAATCTTGAATTCAACAGCCGAAGTAAAATGAATTTGGTGATTACAGTGTAATGAAGAAATAAGTGGGGGGTAAGTATTAATTCATAATTATAAAACTATTTGAATTAATACCTTCGTGAAATTGTAAAAGCCATCAACCAATGGGACTAAAAATTAGAATAAATGGAAAATGCCAGTAAATGAGAATATTGTGGTGTACTTAATAAAATTTGTAGTGATAATAGAATTACCTTAACTCAAAACCCTGAAAGCCATACATTACGACATGTGTCTTTGCTGTTCCGCCATAAGGCCTATCAAACGGTCCAAAAAGGCCCCTCAACAAACACAGAGAAACACAAAGCCTAGAGAGAGGAGGTAAAAGTCGGTGGGAATAGATTCTCAACCAATGAATTATGATAACACAAATCGATGACGTGGCATAAGGAATTTGATGTTCTGCCTAAAAATGAACAATAAAAAACTAAAAAATTCATAACATCCAAATTAAAAATTAGCGAGAGAAATATTTTAAAATAATTAGTTGAGAAATGGTTGATAGTTGCTTACCAAAGGTTTCCGTCATTTATGAAACTGTCCTTGCAGTTTATGTTTTTCTTCAGTCAGTTCCCTAATTTAGAACATTTTACTTCCAGTCCTTAAATTTTCAAATACAGTTTCATAAATTTGAAATTAAGCCGCTGAACTTTATTTTTATTATTTTAAGTATTTATTTTAGCCCCAAAGTTTATGCTATAGACAAAATAGGTCTTGAAGTTCTTATTTCCCACAATTAGTCCACAAATTTTGAAAAAGTTTATTTCGATCGTTAAACTTTTGAATTTCCACTTTTAATAAATTTTCAATTAAGCCCCTAAACTTTATTTTATCATTTTAAAACTTTGAAATTTCGAAATACTAATTCAAACTTATTTTTCTGTTTGGATAGACGAAACGTCCGGACGAATAGGAGATTGAGGTTTTCTACCCACTTCACTGTTCACGGAACTCGAGAAAATTGAGGTAAACTTGCCACCATTAATTAGATTAAATATAATTGCATGTTTTATGTGAATTTACGTAATTTATATAATTTAATGCATGAACTTTAAAATAGATAGGATTATAATTTTTACGAAAATTGTTGTTTGACCGAAAGTTACCTGAAAAAATTTGTCGTAAATGTTTCAGACCATAAGAAACTAATAGAAGAACCATGTAGATGTCATTGCAATCTATTTTCATCAAAAACTTGAGGAAAATTAATAACCAAAATCTTGAATTCAACAGCCGAAGTAAAATGAATTTGGTGATTACAGTGTAATGAAGAAATAAGTGGGGGGTAAGTATTAATTCATAATTATAAAACTATTTGAATTAATACCTTCGTGAAATTGTAAAAGCCATCAACCAATGGGACTAAAAATTAGAATAAATGGAAAATGCCAGTAAATGAGAATATTGTGGTGTACTTAATAAAATTTGTAGTGATAATAGAATTACCTTAACTCAAAACCCTGAAAGCCATCTGTTCTGACATGTGTCTTTGCTGTTCCGCCATTAGGCCTATCAAACGGCCCAAAAAGGCCCCTCAACAAACACAGAGAAACACAAAGCCTAGAGAGGGGAGGTAAAAGTCGGTGGGAATAGATTCTCAACCAATGAATTATGATAACACAAATCGATGACGTGGCATAAGGAATTTGATGTTCTGCCTAAAAATGAACAATAAAAAACTAAAAAATTCATAACATCCAAATTAAAAATTAGTAGAGAAATATTTTAAAATAATTAGTTGAGAAATGGTTGATAGTTGCTTAGAATAAGGAATTAAGTTTGACAAATAGTTTCAAAAACATTTTTTGAATGTCAAATTGATATATGGTTTTGTTAGTTTCCAATTTCATAGTATTTTGTTATTTGATTACTTATTTAATTGAGCATATGAAATAACTATGACTTATTTCTTTCATCTTTGCTTGCGTAGAACAGTATCTAACAGTTGAAACAATCATTTCCTTCGTTAACATAATGAGAAGTGGTAAGATTCTGTAAATAATTTTAAAAAAATTACAAACAAAAAATATAAAGTTATGTCAAATTTAAGTGTGTGAACTATTTTTTGAAGATCATGGTAAACAACCTGCAAAGAGAATCCTCTATAGAGATTTACCAGAAGAGAAAAAGGAGGAGATTCGTAGAAAACAAAGAGAAAGATATGCTAAACAAAAAGCATCAAAAAAGAACTCCATTCGTATAAATGATTTCGATACATCCGGTGGCGATCAAACGACTACGTCGATTGCTCGATATTCAAACAATGATGTCCAATATACGGACAACATTCAAGACTTTAGTGTTGTTGAAAAAGCATCCAAGAGACAGCGGAACACTGGTGTTCATAGTGATATTGTTGAAAAGGATTCGTCTCATGAAGTATGTATTCTTCCTGGTGTTAAAGACTGTGTCATTAATTCAGAGACAAATTCATCCTCAAACAATGTCTCCAAATCTTCTAATCAACTCTTTATCCAGCAGGTTCTCCTCCAATCATTTTTCTATATTTTTTATTCAACCATCATTCTATTCTTTTCCTCTGAGATTTTGGAATGTATTATACAAATAGGATCCATATGTCTTTCGAGAGGAGTCGAGCTGTGATACAAATATGCTGACACCTTCTAGGGGTAAGAAACAAATGTAAAATTGGTTGGTTCTTTCAATTCAGTAATCACATATTGGTACTGTACCAGTAATGTCCTTACTCAGATAATTCAAACAACATGACAAGCTTGCTTATGTTGCGTTATTTTCATTTTTCAACCAAATAGGTGAGTCGCATCACGTTCCTAGCAGATTTAGACAATTGATGAAGGTAGTTCCATCTGAAGCATATTCTCTGCCATTAGTACCCAGCTGCATACATTGTAAAGCAAAGCGATTCCACCTTGAAACAACTGGCTTCTGCTGTGCTGATGGAACAATTTCTTTAGCCACAAATGATGTTCCTGATAAGCTTTATTCGTTGTTCACCTGCAACACAGATGAATCTGCACATTTCAGGACATACATTCGAACTTATAATAACAAGTTCGCTTTCACATCCTTCGGAGTGAAATTTGATAAAGATCTTTGCAGGAGAAATAGAGGAATCTACACTTTCAGAACTCAGGGACAGATCTATCACTATATCAATGATTTGATTCCTTCAAATGGTCGTCCTTCTTATCTCCAGTTGTATTTCTATGATACAGAACATGAATTAGAAAATCGCGTTTATGATTCAGACAGAATGGATCCATCAATTGTAACTCAACTCATCGATATTCTTCGCATCAATCCATATTCTGTTTTTTTCCGCTCTCTTGGTGATTTTCCAAATTTGGAAAATAGAATAATTCATATAAGATCAGATGCCGGCGTAGATCAACGTGTATTCAATGCTCCCACGTGTTCACAAGTTGCAGCAATATGGGTAGAAAATGATGGTGAAGATCAACTAAGAGGACGTAACATTTTTGTCTTTAATCATTCTGGTGGAAGCCATATAGTTCAGTACTATTTCGGGTGTTACGATCCATTGCAATATCCGTTGTTATTTCCATGTGGCGATGTTGGTTGGCATCAAGGGATTCAAAGGGTTAGTAGAGGAAGGAGATCTACATATAACAAAACAAACGAATCAATAAATCCTGAACAATCAGAGACCGCAGAAGAATTACTTGCACGAGAACAACTAGGTTAGATTGCATTATTAAAATTCAAAAATTTCATTTAGTATGTACGTCCAACTTAGTAACCTTTGATTCACATTCAACTTTTGCAGCATTAAACAGAAGAAGGAAGGACCCAGTTGTTTCATGCCGTGAATATTATTGCTACAAATTGCAAATCAGAGAAAATGCCAGATCAATTCTGCTACTTTCTGGTCGACTATTGCAACAATTTGTAGTAGATATGTATGTTAAGATCGAGACGTCAAGATTGGATTATTTTAGGAAACAGCAACAACATATCCGATCAGAGTTATATCAATGTATTGTTGATACAATTACGCTTGGGGAAAGAAACGCTTCTAATGTTGGAAAACGAATTATTCTGCCTTCATCATTTATTGGAGGACCAAGAGACATGAGAAAAAGATATATGGAAGCAATGGCTTTAGTTCAACGCTACGGAAAACCGGACATTTTCTTAACGATGACGTGCAATCCAAACTGGAAAGAAATTACAAATGAACTAAATCCACAAGAGGAGAGTCAGAATCGACCAGATTTGGTTGCTCGAGTTTTTCGTGCAAAACTAGAAGAATTAAAGGATCAATTATTCAAAAGGAAAATATTTGGTAAAGTCTCAGCATATGTCTACGTCATTGAGCATCAAAAGAGAGGTCTTCCACATGCGCATTTCTTAATTATCTTACAAAAGGATTGGAAGGTCTATGCACCTGAATCTTTTGACGAGATCGTATCAGCAGAGATACCTGATAAAAATGTAAACTTGCACTTGCATAATGCTGTTGTAAAGCATATGATGCATGGACCATGTGGAGTTTTCAACCCATCAAATGTTTGTATGAAAAAAAATGGTTGTTGCAAAAGTAATTATCCAAAGAATTACGCATCTGCTACAACCGTTGGAAATGATTGCTTTCCAATATATAGGCGTTCAAACAATGGAATAGTTGTCAAAGTCAGAGGCAAAAATTTAGATAATCGTTGGGTTGTTCCATATAATCCATATCTGCTTGCAACATTTGACTGTCACATTAATGTCGAGATTTGTTCAACGATAAAAGCAGTCAAATATCTTTATAAATACGTTTATAAAGGACATGATCGTGTTGCTTTCAACTTGATTTCTGAACAACGCGATGAACAAGTTGATGAAATCCAACAATTCCAATCAGCCCGATGGATTGCTCCCCCTGAAGCTATGTGGAGGATATTTGGCTTTACTATTAATGAAATGTACCCAGCAGTGTATAGTTTACATTTACATCTGCAAGATCAACACCCAGTGACTTTCAGAGCAAATGACGATCTAAACAATGTTGTAAACTTAGATCGTTCTAGAAAATCGATGTTAACAGAGTTCTTTGCATTAAATCAAGTAGACGAGAACGCAAAAACATTATTGTATAAAGATTTTCCGGAACATTATGTTTGGAGCCAACAAAACAGGAATTGGACTCCTCGGAAAAAAAGAACAGTTATAGGCCGTATTGTTACCGCAAATCCATTTGAAGGTGAGAGGTATTTTCTACGGATATTGCTAAACCATGTAAGAGGACCTTTGTCGTTTGAAAACCTTAGGACAGTTGATGGTGTTGTGGCCCCAACATTTCGCGAGGCAGCAACATTGCATGGGTTGCTACAGAGAGACAGCAGCTTAGAAGATTGTTTAAACGAAGCGACTCTATATCAGATGCCTTCAACTTTGAGACGGTTATTTGCAACAATATTGGTTTATTGTAATCCAACCAATCCGAGGGAGCTTTGGGAACTTTTTGAGCAAGATATGTCAGCTGATTTCAAATCAACAGAAGATTCTATATCAAATGTAAGAACCAAAGTATTGAGGTCAATCTCATTTACAATTGAATCAATGGGGAAAGACATTAATTCCTATCATCTTCTTGATGACGACATTTGTTTCGATGAAGAGGAATATAGATCCAGAGAAATCAATGACGAATTGGCTGTTGAAATTCCAGAAAAGGATATCACTGCATCACAATCTCTTAATAGTGAACAACAACATGCCTATAATGCAATACTAGATAAAGTATTTGCAAACCAAAATGCTGCATTCTTTGTAGATGGCCCAGGTGGGACGGGGAAAACATTCCTGTACAAAGCACTTCTCGCAACAGTACGATCAAGAAAATTAGTAGCACTTGCAACTGCTTCATCAGGTGTTGCTGCATCTATTCTTCCGGGAGGTCGAACAGCACACTCACGCTTTAAGCTTCCACTTGATACTGACGAAAGAAGCACATGCTGTATCAGCAAACAAAGTGCACTGGCAAACCTACTACGTGCAGCAAAATTAATAATTTGGGATGAGGCTCCAATGACGAGAAAACAACACATAGAAGCATTAGATAAAATGCTACGAGACATCAACGATTCAGATCTAACATTCGGTGGCAAGGTTGTTGTTTTCGGTGGAGATTTCCGACAGGTTTTGCCTGTCGTTCGTAAAGGAACAAGACAAGAACAAGTAAATTCCAGTTTGGTTTATTCGTATTTGTGGCCTATATTGATTAAGTTCCGATTAAAACAAAATATGCGAGCAAGACTGGATCCAGAATTTTCAGATTATGTATTAGAAACAGGAAACGGAATGCCGCCAAACACAATCGATGAAACCATTAAAATACCAAACAAGATGCTTGTTCCCTATGATGATGACAACACTTCTTTAGATCATTTGATAGAAGATGTTTTCCACGATATTCATAAATATTCAATAAATATTTCATCTATGATGAATCGGGCCATATTAACACCGAAGAACGGTTATGTTGATGAAATAAATGCATTGTTAATTCATAGATTCCCAGGAGAAATACATCGATATTATAGTTTCGATGAGACAACAGATGCATCTGAACAATCAGTTATGGAAGATTTCTTAAATACTCTAACCCCAAACGGACTTCCGCCACATGAATTATTACTAAAGAAAAACTGCCCCATCATGCTGCTTAGAAACATTAATCCTTCAGAAGGACTATGCAATGGAACCCGTTTGATTTGTCGGGCTTTTGATCGAAATGTCATAGATGCAGAAATTGCAGTTGGACACCATATTGGAAAAAGAGTGTTCATTCCAAGGATACCATTCCTACCAAATGTTGAAGAAAATAGTGGTTTCCCATTCAAACGAACTCAGTTCCCCATAAGATTGAGTTTTGCAATGACTATAAATAAGTCACAAGGGCAGACATTGGATTATGTTGGGATTTATTTACCTCAACCAGTTTTTTCACATGGTCAATTATATGTGGCTTTATCGAGGGCAAAGACAGCATCTACGGTGAGGGTTCTAATACGACCACTGTCTACTGAACAACGTGAAAACAACACCACAAAAAACATTGTGTTCACAGAATTGCTTACATTATCATGTTTGAATTAATGTTATTCAGGTAACTAGATTTAATTGTATACTTTCGATTTATTATGTATTACAATATTTTTCTCCATATGTCTAATATTCAGTAATTTAATTCAAAGTCTTCATCAATTGTTTTAGTAGTTTATGAATTTAAACTAAGATCTGTTACACTTACACATCTAATATTTCTTTATTAGAAAAGAGAAAAAATGTGGACGGTGCACACATCAATAAAGGATATCACTCCGAATACAAAAAACTGGAAGATTAAGATGATCGTTGCGGAGAAGTCACATAAGCGAACAAGCCCACGCACAACGGTGAAATACCAAAATTTGACATTAATTGATCAAGAGGTATGATATTCGTTACCCTATATTTTATTTCCAATTATCAATATCCTCTCAAATTACAGGTTCTTAAATTATATCATATCATATAAAAAATATGAACTACATTGTATTAATTTAACTCTCTTTTTACAACATATTTTGTGTAAAAATAAATAAATGATACATAAATTATTTACAAAATTTAGTACAGAAAAACAATCCACATAACTTTACATAATACAATATTAATCACAATTACTTTTATTCTTTGTACAGGGAAATCGAGTGCAGGCGGCAATGTTTGGCTCTGACATTAACCCCCGGACCGACACTTTACAAATTTTACACTCATATTATATCATCAATGCATATGTCAAACCAGTGGATCCGAAGTACAAAATTGGAGAATACAAATATCAGTGGATTCTGAACTCAAAAACAATAATAGAAGATGTTCCACGGAACGAACAGCAAATAGATGCACCGAAATATGAGATCGTCCCATTCAAGGATTTAGAGACTCATAGAGGGTCGACTGAAGAAATAGGTAATTCAATTTAAATTTTATTACAAATTTATTATCAATACAAATTAACATTTCATATTTCAATATTTAGCTATTTTAGCTGTTGCAATAAAAATTAAGCCAACTAAAGAGGTAACGACAACATTTGGACCAACAACAATTCAAGAGATATATGTTATCGACGAAAGGTAAAAAATTCTTATAACTTCACATTCCCTTCAAATTCTAATTCCTATATTAATTCAGGAATACTTTATTAATTCTTTTAATAATTTCAATTTTGTAGCTTGAACCCCATATGTTTGACCATGTGGGGTCGATTTGTCGAAGAAGAATGTCAGAAAATATCAGATCTTATTGAAGATAAGCCAATACTACTTGGAACAAAAATATCTGTTGGCTCATATAACGGTATTTATAATAATAACAAATGTTACATATTCTTCCATACTACATATACTTGCGCTAAAATCGATCTCAATTTCAACAAAGGACTGTCTCTTTCATCACGTCCGTCAAGTACCTTTATAATCAATCCTGTTCTTCCTCAGGCATCTGCAATGAAGCAATGGTAATTCTCATCAATTAAAAATTAGATATTAATGCATTAATATTAGACATAATTATGTGATGTATGTAATTTACATGTATATTTCATTTCCATGCATTATTCTTCTTTTTTGTTGAATTCTAAGGGCGGAGAACAATGATTCGATAATCAAAGCTATCATTGCAAGATCCTTGACATACACATCTACACCACTTTCATCTGTTGGAATTCGAGAAGTTGTCAAGATTTGCGATATCGCAGATTTTATTAAGAGTTTACAACCCACAGAGGTAAATATTATTTTATAGGTAATTCATCATAATATTTACACAAACATTCATTCTAAAAATTAATTATGATTTAATATAGAAAGCAAAAATCTGGATAAAGGCGAAGATAAAGGTGATTGAGTTTGCCCAAGTATTTTATTACATGTCATGCGTTGCCTGTAATAGAGGAACTGGATATAAATACAATGAAACCTTCGTTTGCATATATTGCAAGAGCCAAGGGATCAGCAAACCGCGGTGTGTATCTCACAATTTTCGTTCAAAATTCATGTTTTATTTCATTTATAATTTAACGACATTCAAATTCTAATTAATATATTCGACGCATTTAAAGTGCTAGAGCATATGTTGAACTGGACGATAATACTGGAAATATTGCTGCTACTTTGTTTGGTGAAGTAGCAGAACAGACACTTGGTTGTTCAGCAGAACAATTGATGGAACATCTTTGCGAGAGGTAACTCTTTAATTTCTCTTCAAAATTTCAATTACATTACAAACGATTATTTAAAATATATTTAAATTGGTTTTATATTAATTATGTAAACCTATCCAAAATTCATTTTGCAGGAAAATCAACCATATGTTAAAAGCGTCGCAGAGAAATTATCCGACAAATTCTGGAACCTTCAACTTTTTGTAGATCCAGAAAAGCTGAATCAGAAAAAATACAAGAACTTCAATGTCCTCTCTGTTGAAACAGTGCAAGACGACGAAAATGCTGGATCGTCATCTTAGAAACAAAATTATCTCAAAAACCATTCGTAAAACTATTCAACTATGTTTCTTGAAAGGATCATTCCATACATTCTATTAATGCTCTTCTTTTTATATATCACGTGCAATTATTTATACATCACATCAACGGTTACAAACATCTTTATTAATAAGAGATTTCTTCTCAACCAAATAAACATAACATCAACTAAGCAAACGTGCATTGCACGTTGCTTTTAACTAGTAGAACATAAAATATGGTATTTCGATGTTTTTTAGCAAAAAGAGGGAAATGTAAAAAATGTTTTAATATCACTCTTTGTAGTCAGTCACAGACAATGACTCAGCATTAATGAAAATGTTGCTATTGACTTTAGTAGGGAGTGTAATGCCTGTAAAAGGAAGAAAATAATAATTATTATGTTTATTTTTTTTTTAGTTTTGTTTATATTATTTTAAACGAAAGCATATGTTGAAGTTACAGTTACCATTAAAAGAAGAAGATTTAAAATTTGTAGCTCATAGCACATGTTTTGTTGGTAGGTTTTGAATAATAACAATGCACTCTCTTTCAACGAAAGTGTCCCATAGAGTTAATATCACTGTCTGAAAATTTTTATCTATCAATACGACATCTTAAAGACTGACTTGGGTACCAAAATGAGCCAGATAATCCATTTTTGTCGAACTTCTATAGAAACACCAATTACATCTGCAACAAGAACAAAAAACTATCTGTCATGTATTTTGTATGTATTAAATGTTATGAAACATTACATGAAAATACTTCATGTACAGTTTGTATGGTAGAATTCTTACTTATGTTTGTGATCTTGTCCATATAATGTTTTAGTACATGAAATGGAGTGAGATCGTATTTGGAAAACAAGAAGTCTAAGTTATTTTTATTGAGCTCTTCAACCTTTATTCTTCCTGTTATACTCAAAATCTTTTCTTCAGGTGTACTTTGAAATTCACTTTTGTTATATTTGACAGTTACATTTGAGATTATATATGTCTTTTCGAGTGTCAACTGGTCAGTAAAAGCTGTAATAATAGCATCATACATTGTAACTGTAACTTTTTTACCCTGTTGAATGTTAAAATGAGATGAACATGTGAATAGGAAATATATAGTATAGTAAAAGTTGGAAAATCCCTATGTAGTATGTAGTTACCTGCAAATCCATGAAAATGAGATTTTGATATCGAGTTATAGAGTTACGTGCAGTTTTGGGAGCTTGTTTTCCTGCAACAATAAGCTTCGCAGACCAGTTCCTCTCTGATGTAGTAATTTGTAGAATAAACTTGTAAGTTGTAGCTATTGATATATGTAACTTGCAAGAAAAATAAGCTTAAGTATAAAAAGTTATGGTTATGATTTATGAATATAAAATTATAACTCCTTAACGTGAATGTAAAGATGAAGAAAAAAGTTGTAGAATGGAGATGTAAAAAATTACCAGTAGGAAATTGAAGTTAGAACTTAAGAAGTATTGGTAGGTGTACGTGGTAATTGTAATACGGTTGTAGATGTGAAAAAATGAAGTATTGAGTTCAGTTATTTATAGAAGATTTATAAAGGAAGTCTAGTTGAATATATATATTTTGAGTTTTCAATATTAATTCTAGTGTTCACATGTTTCAATTTGAGTTTATAGTTAGAGTATTTATAAAATACTTAGACATGATATTTGAATGTACACAGGATAAAGTTAAAAGTGCTAACGTGGCATAGTTAGTTGTTGTATTGTTGTTTGCATTGAATAAAACAAAAATATTAAATTAGTGAAAACTAAAATTGTATTTACTTCATTTGACTGAAAATAAAAGGAATTGCCAATTTTAAAAATAGAAGAGAAATTGGGATTTTTTTTGTATTTTTATGAAGTCACTAAAATGCGTTGATAGTTTTGAAAAAATTATGGTGGTAAGATATGATGAAGTGAAGAATGTGTTGGTCAAGATCTGAAGACATGCAGGTAATAAATTGTTCGTGAAAGAAATAAATAATTAACGTAATGAGAATTTATAATTTATTTAACTAAAAATGAAGATGTTATGATGAAGACTTTAGAAGTTAGTGAAGTAATATTTAAATTGATATATGGTTGTGCGCATTGAAGTTATGAGGATTAAAAACGAGAAGAAGATCAAGAGAATTAAATTGGGAAATAATAGTAAAGTTAATAATAAGTTTAATTAACAAATTAATTATGGTGGTATATTAAATTATATATATATATATATATATATATATATATATATATATGGATGAAGTTTTGTGACGGAGGGATTACGAAGTTAAAAGTACTAAAGGGCATGTGGTAGTTTAAAAATATCTACTATTAAATATTAAATATGTATGGATAAAGTTTTGTTTTTCAATAGGGATGAATTTCTTTTCTTGCTGTTTTTTATATCATATATTCAAATAGAAATTTTTAAATATTAATGTGTAACAGAATTGAGTATTTCCAAAAAGTAATATGATTTGTAAACGAATGTGAGTTTTTGTAGTGTTTATGAATTTTTTTGAATTAAATTATTGAAAATTGAAATTGTATTTAGTTTGTTTAAAATATAAGAAAATGTTAGAACCTAACTCTAATTAAGTAGAATAACGGAATTTAAGAAGGCGCGCTATAGAAGGTTTTAACATTGTGAAACTATTTAATTTTTAGTTAAAAAAATATAAGAAATAAATTAGTACTTTTAAAAATAAAAATGAAAATCTTTTTTTATGAAATTGTAGTCCTCTCCGCACAATGCGAAGAGTGACTATGCGCAGCGCGCGAAGTTCTTCTCCGCTTTCAGACAGTGATATTAACTTTATGGGGCACTTTTGTTAAAAGAGAGTGCATTGTTATTGTTCAAAACCTGCCAACAAAACCTGTGATATGAGCTACAAATCTTAAAGCTTCTTCTTTTAATGGTAACTGCAACTTCAACATATGCTTTCGTTTAAAATAATATAAACAAAACTAAAAGAAATAAACATAATAATTATTATTTTCTTCCTTTTACAGACATTACACTCTCTACAAGTATTGCATGTGGATAATACATATGAAGTCATCGGTATATTCAATAAATAAGAACCATTTCGGAATGCAGAATTGCAAATATCAGGTGTCTGCTGGTTTGAAGTAGAAGCCTCAAAATCATGATTCATTGTAGAATGTTGCATTTGCATAGGATTCGAATTATTATTTCTGGATGACATAGGAGCAACTATTCTTTTGCGATGGTCAGTGCGTCCAATTCGAAGTCGATTTCGACAATCCCTTTGCCTTTGGTTTTGTTGTTGGCGATGTGATATTGTTTCGAAATTTAAAGAACCAGTAACTCCATCTGAACATGTATTTAGAACATCCATCAGAAGAATATGCTAACCTATGGAATAGTTGAGTCTGAAAGTAACCAACAGAAATTGAAGAAGGCTATTAGCACATATAATTCTGTTCCTGGGTGGAACTAAGGTTCCTACGAAATATATTAACATACGTACATACAATATGTAAAAAACTAATAGAAATAAATGAAATAGGCAAGCTACTGAAGCTTATGTATAATATATGTTTTAAAGGAAATTTATTTTAAATTTCGTTTGAGAATACCTCAAAACGTCTGCAAAAAGTTTGTAGCATTGGAAAACTTCCAGAGAAGATCAAACGAGGAAACTGTAACTTTTCTCTCATGTTTCAGTTTGAATTGATTTCTCGAGTGGAACACAGATTTCAGGAATTTTGTACAAAATCCCCATAGTCGTCGTATGCTTGCAGTGGGGAATTCGAAAACGGCAAAATATACGATTTAGTATTGAATTGTAACCTCCGTTAACCTGCTAGTGAAGATGAAATTGATGTTGTGATCTGAAACAGAGAACTTGTGAAAGAAGTTGTCGTGTCCTCTTTTTCCTCTTCCAGAAGCAATCAGATATTCAAACTTCAAGATTGGATGAATACTGGAGAATCGATATGGATAAGATGGAAAAGTAGGAATACAATTCAATGGTTGCTTCCCTTTTTATTATTATTATTATTTTTTTTTTTTTGAGACACATAAGAAGAGTCAACAATTGTGGTTGCTTCCCTTTTTTTCTTTCCCCAATCAACAATTGTGGGTAAGAGGAAGTCCATAGTACCCTTTTGTTTTAAATCTACGTGGATGGATAGTGGAGGATGTCTATAGATAAGATGGGGATAAAAAATGCTTCACAAATTAATAGTAAATGGTGGATTGCCTCTTTTAAGATAGTAGGAATATAAGGCAAGATTGATTTGAATTTTTGAATAATCTAATATGAACTAAAAACATAAAAAGAGATGTCAATCAACTGGATGATCCTATCAAGCGCCCACAAAGTCGGGGCGAGTTGACTTGCAATGTTTATTTTTGGGTTAGTTATATGGTCAATGAAATTTTGAGTGATTACTTCAATAATTATGAAATTATTTTCTTATAGTAATAATCACTCTAATTTTTAACTTTAAATCCTATATAGCATCAACATGCCACCAAACGACATTATTTATTATTTTAAATCAGCAAAATTCATTGTTGTAAAATGATTTTACTATATGATTCAAGTTCAAAATTTTAATTAAAACTAAAGCCGCATTATATTATCTCCAAATTCCTAACTCTCAAATTCGCTAACTTGACGTAATAAATAACTTCATTTTGTGACATGTAAACACTTAACGACACAATATTCGTTAATGATTTAACCAACTGATCATTAGCGTAACAATTAAAAACTAAAGTGAGCATTACCATAAATAACCACTCCAGTTAGTGTAACTACTCAAAATTTATGTGACCATTGACTTAATTTGCCCTTTTATTTTTTATTTTTTACTTGAACTTGTTGAAACTCCTTGTAGCTTCGATGGTGGAAATATGAAAGAAGAAAAAGACCCAAAGTGTGAAAAAGCACCTTTAAAAAAGGTTTTAAAAGAGTAAAAATCGACTATTATCATTATAGCAAGGCATAAAAGGGAACCCAAAATTTGCAAAAATAAAGAATTTGTTATCATTTCAACTATTGCTAAGAATATGACGCATTACCATATTTGTTAATGAAAATTAAGTAACACCTTATAATCAAATTGAAATCAGATCTAAAATACCATAAAAATATCATGACAAATTCAATAATACACTAAAAAACCTGTCAAATTCATTATCTGTTTCTGTAAAACTAGGTCTGGTTTATTTATGCCACACTACTGTTTCAAATCAATAGAAAGTGTCAAAACACAAAACAAAACATAGTTAAGACACTACCATTCTAAGGAGAAGATAAGAAACAGAAAACTTCAATAAACTCAACATCGCCCTCTGAACGATAAGTTCCAATGTGATTATTAGTAAAAAGTTATACATCAAAATCTTAGTCAAGTGACTGATTAATCATATATCCGGTTCTGAATAATCGAGATTTACATGTCTCGAGAGGAAAGACATGCACATGTTGTCATTAACTTCCTTCTCTCCAAGCTTTTTACCTAAACCACAATTTCTGAATAGCACTAATTGGAGTGTTCAGGAAAGGTACATAGCGATAGATTAGTGGATTTAAGGTCCTCCCGATCCTGGCCCATGCACTTTGATGGTAACCGGCAGTTGCAGGGGCCTGGTACATAAGCTTTAAAAGCTGCCAGAAGGAAACAAAATGTTTACGTAGCATAAGAATACTAACTTAACAATCTACAAAAGCCATATTTTTCTCAAGAACCATCATCATTTAATAACAAAAATATCTAGACAACAGTCTTACAGGCACCAAGTGCACATGAATGACATGGAGGGCTAAGTTTACAAGTAAAAGTTACTTTTGAGGCATCACTATTTTCTTACTTTCCATGTAACACGAGTTGCTTATTTAGAAAATAAGTCTTACCTTACTGTTAAAATAAGTAATTACTTCCAGCCCAGTCCAGTAAAAATAAAAATATTCTAAAACTTGCTTACTTATAAGCAAAAATCTTTATCTTACATGCTGCCAAGTTTTACATTTTCAGAGAAGAACATTTGGATGTTGTGAAGTTCCCTAGTAGACAAACAATGAGAAGGCCATTATAGACCAACGTTATATAGAGAGAACTTAGTCAGATGTTCTTATAGGTTATAATACAAGATCATCTGAACTGCTCCACCAGAACACCAGGTACATGTTAGATCAGTTATCTAGCTAGGAATGGCATAATCCTGGCATCATCATAGAAGAACCAGAAGCAGAAAATAGGAAAAATATTTTTTCTTGAATTCTGCAGTTGGTCATTTCAGTCAACAAGAGCGAATATAAATTTCTAGACAACTAAAGAAATTTAAGTCACGTAAAATTAAAAATTCCGTATTCAAGTATAAAAGGAGAAGCGGTACACACCTGCCAATACATAAATG
This sequence comes from Fraxinus americana, assembly GCA_035079005.1. NCBI lineage: Eukaryota > Viridiplantae > Streptophyta > Magnoliopsida > Lamiales > Oleaceae > Fraxinus > Fraxinus americana. The sequence continues at coordinate 12,218,841 of CM068716.1, read as the reverse complement.
CTTGTACAATGTTGCGCTGCCACCTGGATGGTTAAGAAAAAAATTGAGGAGATAACCTTAACAATTACGTACGCATTTTTTTTAATAAGAATCAAAAGTTCCAGAACAAAAATATCAAACCCAGAAAAATTTATAGGGAAGCAAAGATACTGACGAGAAAAGAGAGAGAATCAGAAGAAATCCAAGTCCAATCTCAGCCTGTGAAGACAGAATGCTAAGTGTTGTTGTATTTGAATCAATCCAAACACAGGCCTCTTCCAAGTATTTCCTGCAGAATGACAGAATCCACGATTAAGTCGCAGATGTGAAAGAAGGAACTTACATGGCAACTAATAAAGCATCTAGATCAATTTAATCAATGTCAACCTCTCTACTTGTCCTACATAGGAATGCATACAACTAAAACTATGATATGAAATAAAATTGTATGTTGATTCATGAAATTTTTTCTCTCTCTGTCTTTTTCAAGTTCAAGTAAAGACCACCATCATGTCACATGTAAATGTCCTTAGCAGCATATATGGTAAGGATCAGACACTTCATCGCTTAGTTGAAAGTAGACCTATGATGCACCAACACGCGTCGACGTGTCTAACACGCAATTTTTCAAAGAGTACTGACATGACACGTTGCCGACCAGTTAATTAACATCTTTAAGATTCTTCGTTATATATATAAACTTAGTTTTGTACTTGTTATTAATTTTTTTTGTTGAATCTTTTAAATATGAGTACCTATTTATTATTTAATAATAACTTTGAGTTAAACGTACTTAATATTTCTAACAAAGAAAGAAGAATAATCATGGTAGAATGTCAATATCCGACACGAGTCCAAAACGTGTCGAATACGGTCATACTACCCTACTCGTGTCAGTGCAACACAGAAGTAGGCCCATGCTGTCTTTTTCTAACATTAAAAGAATGCAATAACACTACTGGTATGCAGATTTCATAGTTGGAGTCTTGAGTTCACAAAACTGTCTTGAATTAGGCTCTTATTCAAATTTCCTTCAAAAGTCCACCCAACATGACTTGGCTTTAGGCCTACACACCGCATATTAACAAATGACAAACAGCTATTTCTTCACTTAATATCCTCACATTAAGAATGCTATCTAAAAAATTCCTCAGTGTTTTCTTGACTCTTTGTATAGAAATTTACCATGCAATAGTCTAACAGAGAAGTAACAAATCCCGGATCCAATACTGATATACAGCCTAGTTGCCCAACACACCCCAAAAAAAAACCCTGGTAAGATAACTTAAAATTACTACAAACACATATTTATATTTCCCTTAGCAACACCATGTCAGTACAACCTGAAAGGAATGGAATCGCATGTTAAGAGTCCGCGGAACTATATTTCGTACGAATCAAAGAAATTTATAATAAAATGGTTAAATTCCAGCCTTCACACAAGATTCATGTCATAGAGTAATGCCACCAGACAATCGTAAAATGAAGAAATTTCAAGCACTCTACCATTCCAATCCAATCTTCAATTAGAATACACATACATGCAGACTTCTTTACCTGTACAAGGTGGATCCGCTAAAGTTACGCCGAAGGAACTTTGCAACATGCTGAAGGGACAAACACAAAATTGGAATCAAAGCAACTGCCAACATTGAACATCAGCATATTATGTGCATGGAGAGGCAGAGCTGGTATAGCTTAGGCAAATAAGACGAGAAAACTAGTGCAGAATTGGAATAATACTGACATTTGAGGCACAGATTTGAAGTGACAAAGGTGAGGCAGTAAATGGAGTAGATAAAATCTTTGGTAACTGCCACTGATTGAAACCAAACTTGCAGCGCCTGCAAGTTCCATGCTCTAGGTTTCTGCAAGCAATGACTAGTTACTAGAATCGATGAAGCCATGAATAGAACATAAACCAGGCACAGGAAAAGATAATGAAAAAAACTAACTACAAATTACCCCATATAATGAATATAATGAATACAGAGAAGAACATGCAGTCCCCATGAAGGAAAGCCGAAATGCCCGGTTTGACAGATTCTTAGGAACAAGAGGAAAGATAGCAAGAACGGCAACCGCAGAGACCTGCAAGGGAAAGCATAAACATGTACCGTCTTTTAACAATAACCTAAACTAATAAGATGTATGATACAACAGCTTAGTGAAATAACATCGACCAAAAAGAAAGAGAGAAATTAAGCCCCTGGTGCACATTTTGTAGCCAAGAATGCATTTTTTTTTATGTGATGGGAAATATGTGGTTGAAAAAGAAGGAAATGTTATTGATATGATGGAAAATATTATTTTATCGAAGAATGTGTAGTTGAAAATGAGTAAAAGAATGAGAATGAAAAAAATAATGTTGCTCAAGCCTCAAACAGGGGCTCAGCCCATGTTATTCCAAAAATTTATTCTTCTCTCTCTTATTTTCAACTATACAATTTTCCATAAAATAATATTACACATAAACCAAAAACTTTTCCTTCTTTTCCAACCACACATTAGCAAACAGCTAGGTAACCTTGATTCTATGATTCTTGATCTCCCAATTACAATTCAGTTAGAAAATAGGAACAAATGGAGTAATTAAGAGGTTTATCCTAAAAGCAACGAGAATGCTTAAGTTCATAGGAAACAAGGTTAGATGAGAAAAGGTGAGCAAAAATCAGAAATTTGTTGGTAACTGAAAGATGATTAAAATTTATTAGACATCCCACAACAGGAGAATAATTTTAGCCATAAAAAGTCTGACAAGAATAATGGAAGACATAATAATAGTAGCATGAGTCACACGAGTAACGATTATCTAATATGGTGATTCAGTGAGAAACTTGGACCACACTTTTCTTGTTGAAGTATATTTAAGAAGAGTAGACAGAATCATTTCAACCTAGAATATTTGGTATATAAGTTACGAGTAAGAGAGGGGCAGAGGGCCCTTTATCATTCATGGTAATAATATCAAAGAAAAAAATAAAAAGTGAGATAAAAAGAAAAGTAAGAGGGCAGAAAACTCGAGCCTTAATGAATTAGTAGAAAATTACTGGAGACTAAGTTATATTTTCAAAGAACTTAATAATTACTTATGTTTCTAAAGTTATATTGACAAAAATAGCATTTCCAAAACCCCCTTCCTGTGTAGCTCCACCATAGGTGATGTTAGAATTAGATACCAATAGTAAGTACCTACAGTGGAGGTCAAACAACACGAGGTTAATTTGGAGAGGCAGTTACATTACAAAAGCAACTGATCACAACCCAAGCTTTCATTACAATCAGCATAGTAAATAATACTGTAAACATACATGCATATAATAGGACCTGTGGATTTCGTAAAATTTTTGAAAACAAGATGACATAAATTTTACCTATGACATGTTAACTGAAGTCTAAAAGCACTTGATAACATTCCATTTTTGGGATCATTGTTGTATTTTCCCTTGATATTGACAATAGTGTGCACTTGATATTTTGGAACACTGAAGAAGCCAGAGTTCCATTTGTTATTCACCCCTAGGTCATAAAAGTTTTTGTTCTCACATCTGCCTAGTGTAGTACTTGTTTATATATGTGAACTTAACATACCCAAGCATTGACAGAAAATTGAATAGTTTGTTTATCCCAACGCAACGATGTTGAATTCGGAGCTGGTGTTCTGTCCGTGCCCGTAGTTCTACTAGCAGAACCTACAAAATGAATTTAAGTAGAGTTCAAGTAGCAAGCATATATAGAGTGCAAAACATTATGTAGCAATAGTTAAATTGGCCAACTTGAGAGGAATTAACCACCAGAGAAGCTGAAATTAGACCTGAATTCTGTGTATGTGAATTACTATTTGTCGCAGAAGTTGACGAAGATGTTGCTGATGGTCTTGCTTGCTGAGATGTACTGCCAGTAGTCATTGACTCAACAATCAGATTGGGATCCTGCATAGTAAAATACATCAAATTAATAATCTCTCGAGGAGGAGCCTACAGGAGAAACACGTGTGAAAAAATATTCTTTTAATGAATGTATAAACTCATGAAATGAAAAGGGATAAGCCCATATACAAAAATATGGAAAGCCAAAAGACCCACAAAAGTTAATTTTTATGGAGAATCATTCTCATTCCAGTCCATCCACAAATCTACAAATATGTGTCTCAATAGTCATGATTACAGATATATATGGATAGAGAGAAATGGCTTTAATCAGTTCAGAAACTGTCATCAAAACTACGAACTTGAATGATAACCAGAGGATAAAATTATAAACTGACACAAAATCTAATTCAGCCACATCTTGAGCATTTTGATTTTGACCCCTTGAAGTTATTAAGCCCCTGTTTGAACCCCATTCTATAAAAAATTCATTTTTTTCAAACTCATTTTCAATCATACACTTTTCCAATAAAATAATTTTACAAGTAAGCCCAACGTTTTTCCCTACTTTTTAATCACACTTTCCCCCAAAAAAATCACTATTACAAAACCTATTTTTCCAACAAAATATAGCTCAAACAAACCCTAAATGAACCAGAAGCAACAAGAAATGTATAGTATCATGAGAAAAAAAATGACCAACGCCCCATTAGTAAAGGATAGTCTTAAATCAATAAAAAATTACAACCAGCAACGCAGACTGAATTGAAAAGAACAATAAAACTGGAAAAGAAGACTTGAAAAGTACAGTCCAAATGCACATCAGATTCAACCATATTCTGAAATTCTAACATCAGGTTTCATCAAATTGTTCATATTTATTTACTGAGGACAGCTGTATCAATTTGAAACCCAGAAAAAAATAGCTACAAATCATCACAAGCTTTAATATTAACTACACAAGCAAACACAAAAAAGAACAAATATTTCTTCACTTATATCATCACGATTTATAGCAGAGAAAACACAACCAATTACAACCCCATAAAATTCAATTTAACAATCAGACAAAAAACTAAATCTCAACCAAGTAAAAAGTAATCAAAAACTCAAATTGGGTTCACGCCATGTACTCAATCAAAAAAAGAAAGGGAAAAAAGCCAGAATTATCTTACAATGTAACGCTGGTAGAACTTGCGCTTATAGTGATTAATAACATCGGAGCGGGATGCCATGTTGGGTGGAACGAGAACGTTGGACCAATAGTCCGCCCATCGTGGGTCGGTGTTGTAGTCGTACGCCGCCGCCGCCATTCTCTTCAACTTCTGTGTATCTTCCCCTTCTTCTCCCATTTCTTTCAAACTGCCTTAGGTTACGAGTCCAAGATTTACACTCGTTAGTCTTCTAATTTTTGAGAAATACTGTGAAGAGGGTCGTCGTTATAATTTTCTTTATTATTTCACTTTGTAATTTTATAGGTACAGTAAATATCGGCTGGCTTGTCGTTATTCTTTCAGGCGTATAGTCTTTACTTATCAGTAATTAATTCAGATTTGGATAGCAGACAACAAATGATAAAATCTATATTTAAAAAAAATCTCATTACGATTCTACAAAAATGGTAAAAATGAAATTTAAATCATTTTATTAACATTACTAAAAAAATAAAAATGAAACTGCTAAGATGTTTCAACTTGAATTTCATTAAATTGAGACGCAAGCATGTTTGGAAGTGCTTTTAAGTAATTATAAATTGTATATTACAAAATATGTAAATATTGAGTGAAAGTCCGATCATATGAAATATGCAGATTATAAGTACTATTTGATCCGTTTAAATTGTAGTTTGAGTTGAATAACTTGTGTGCCAAAAAATGTATGACACGGAGAATGACAGAATAAGGGTTGGCATTATATGATTTGATGAAAAAGTTAACTGTGTTTTAAACAATCTAATGATAGATTGCCACGTGACATTTTGTTAAAGGTTATGTCAACCATTATGTTTGTATATCGTGATTGATTTGAGTTAAACATGTACATAAATAATCATAATATAGATAGTTAAATATCTAATAGATTAACTTGTAATTCTTGGAAATAATCAATTATCACTATATACTACGTCATTTCTATTGATATGCTATATATTTAAAGAATAATGCTAAGTGTATATTGTTTGGTTGATATCATTGTGTACATCTCATTGGATTTCAAAAAGTTGTGAGCGAGAAAAAATTGTTTAATGGTGTATTGTCACGTGACACAATGTCAAAAATGATGTAATGTAACATGATTGATATTTAAAATGGACAATCCCTTAAGTGGTGTACAAACACCCAAGTATTTCAGTGTGCTTATAGATTTACCAAATTATCCTCCTAATATGGTTAATCGGTATTGATAAGGCTAAAGTTGATATCACTTCGAGCACAAAGATCGGTGTGTGCCCTAGGTATAATCCAATCGAGGTCAAGCTTATCGGGGTGGCCTGTGCATGACCTCTTTACAAATGTCTCCAAGAACTACCTTGATGCCGTGGTCGGTAACTCGAGTTCGTGATTAGTATATTGAAACAAGATATAAGTATGATTTTTGTGACTAGAATCCTACCGTTGCTCAACCATTCAGTGATAGTGTCGACTCTAGCTCTTTGTCAACTATAGTGGGACACTCCCATTACCATTCACCTACGAATGATAAACCCGGAAGACCCCTAAACATATTAGGATTACAACACTATTGGATCATTCCTATCCAACATGTACCCTAGTCCTGCTGTAATAAGCTTAGAAAGTATCATATATTGTTTCATATACAGTTGTACGTGTTGAGAAATGTGCCCAAAAGTATTAAAATTTTACTATAATAAGATAGACATTTCAAATGTTATTGAATAGGTAATAGATTTTTATTTGTTTCTATAAAAATTGAGGTGAATTATATTTTAAACAACCGCATAAAGTCCCTTCGATTGATAAGTGAAATATAAAATGTGAAGGTTAGTATAGAAGACCCAAATTTTTATGTTGATCTATAAATTAATTGTTCTTGATCGTAGAATAAGAGATTGTCACTCTATTCATTACTTTACCAACTGATATATGTGATTTGTCTTAACCGTGGCAAGAAGATATCTGAAGTATGCTTGGTAAATCCATTAGTGTAATGGACACGATCGTTATGTGTAATAGTTTAGCCCCTGTTTGGTGGGATTAAAATTAAATTTTTAATAGATTTTGATAAAAGTTGATAAAATGTGTGATTGACAAGTTATGAAACCCATGAAACATGTGGTTAAAATTAATTATTAACTTTGACATATATTAAAATCTGAATTCTAATCAATACCAAACATCTTAATTCTAATGCATGACCATACTAGAGAATTAAACTCCACACCGATTGCTTTATGATTTATCTAATGTGTCACATATTAGTGATTGCTATCCGTGAACTCCAAAATCTTTGATGTACCAACTAGTGAGATTCAATGCTTGAATCAAATACATCGATACATTGGGAAACAAAATTAAGCGAAATAGTGATGGTTATTCGTGTTCGGAATCTGCCGCCCATTTCAAAATGTAAAAGAGTTCGCTCAAGTACTATCCTTGATCTATTTTAATCTGGGCTTAGTATTTGACGACATCTGAATTGTTACTGTGATTTGATAGCAAAGAAATAGTTGAAATAAAAGTTAGCTTTGGTAAGAAAATAATTAGTAGAGGTAAAACGATCATTTTCACCCAACACTAATTATTTGATGGCGGCATAGGTAATGAATTAAGATAGCAAATGAAGACGATTTAACTGCATGAATTTTAAATAAAATTGTCTCTCTAATTTTATATATTTCGAGAAGACCTTTAGTGGAATAAGCTCATTCTAAAATTTGATAGCCCAATAATAACTAACCAAGAGAGGGTGAATTGGTTTTTAAAATAGGTTAATTTCACAAATGGTCACTAAAGTTACAGCAAAACAACAAAATGGTCACTAAAGTTCGAAACTTGCATAAACGGTCACTCAACTTTCAGTCACTTTCAAAAATGGTCACTAAACAAAATTAAGGGACTTCTTTGTTCTAATTGAAACCCAAATTAACAAACTCAGGCCCCTTTAAAATTGGAGGGGCTGAAGTGCAATTCCATTTTTTGCCCTTTTTTTCACCAAAAATGCATCTTCAATTTCATCACACAGAACTCCTTCACGCTCAACTTCACTTGACAAAATCAATCCAGAGTTTTGATTGTTAATTGGGTCAATTGATTGGTTACCCATGATGCTACTAACCTCTATAGATGTTTCCTTCACTGCCAAAGATATACGGATGATAAATCTCAACAGCTCGACATGATTTGTGGAGTGATAAGGAATCCCAAAGCTGCCAATGAGATAAGGATGATAAATCCCAACAGCTCATGCTATATTAATGGAGAGATGTTGAAGGATGAAGGAGTCCCAATGGCAACAAATTCAACTCAAAATGATAGTTCAATAAGATAAGGAAACTCCAACAGAAGATGAGAGCATATCTTGGATTCAACAAAATTCAGTTCACTCAAAAAAACTGATGCAGATTGCAGAGCACGTTTTCTTGGATATCAAATATTTTTTTCAGATTCGTTGGAATCTTTTCTAGTAATCTGTTGTTAAGTTTTATGTATAAATAGAGGCAGTATTCCTTTCTTTAAGTATGTAAAAAAATGCAAAGTGTTCACGTTTATTAATAAAAGCAGAATTTTCTCATTTTTCCTCTGTTCGCTGGCTGTGTCGCGATGCTCGCGACTGGTGAAATTTCTTGGTTGCAATTGACATTTTTTGCTGTTGCTTGTAATGAGTTGTTCGCATGGGTGTGGTCGCCTGGTGAAGGGCAGTTGGCTGGAGGTGGGTTTCGACCATGGGGGTAGCCGGAAGCATGTTTCCTGACGGATTTCAATTTGGAAGGCAGTGAACTTTGCACACAGATTTCGGCCGCTGTAGTTGTTGGAATTAGGCGATGTTTGGTGGTATGTGAAGCTAGAGTTGAGGGCTGTCGACCGGTGGTAATGTCCGGCGGCTTTGGTTGCCGGAGCTTGCCGGAGTTGGGATGCATTTTTGGTGAAAAAGGGCAAAAAAGGGAATTGCACTTCAGCCCCTCCAATTTTGAAGGGGACTGAGTTTGTTAATTTGGGTTTCAATTAGAACAAAGAAGTCCCTTAATTTTGCTCAATGATCATTTTTTAAAGTAACTGAAAGTTGAGTGACCGTTTATGTAAGTTTCGAATTTCAGTGACCATTTTGTTATTTTGCTGTAACTTCAGTGACTATTTGTGAAATTAACCATTTTTAAAATTGTTTTTGAAGAATTAATCTAAATTCAAGTAAGTAAAAAATAAATAGATTAATTCAAATAGTAAGCACAAATATAAAAGTGATAAGTAAAAGAGAGAGAGAATGCAAACGATATAATTGTGGAAGTTCGATTCAAGGCAATGATCTACGTCCTCCGCTACCAAACTCTTCGTCACGAGCAATGCATTTTCACTATATTGATTGACTTATGGTGCAATCCAATCCTTTACAATACTTCCGATAACTTACAAACGAATAGCATCGATCCTTATACAATGTTGAGCTTTAAGGGATCTCAACACGACCCACATTATTGAGCTTTAAGAGATCTTAATATGACCAACACGGAGACTTACACCAAGGAGCACCGATCCTTATACAATGGTTGATCTTTAAGGAATTTCAACACGACCCACACTTTATCAAAGTGATTTTACAATAAAATTCATCTCTTGATAAATAATACAAACAAATTAAGTACTCAGAGAGGCTAACAATTCAATGAATAATAATAAATGATAGCACAAGTGTTAAATGAAAAACTTTGATGAATATGATAGCCAAAAATTAGATTCAATCAATCAAAATGTTTCAATGAGAAGATGAAGAAATAAATATAATGTAAGTTCAAAAATCTTCTCAAGAAATATCTCTCTTTTAATGGGTGGTTGTAATAAATTAAGTATTAAGAGAGAAATAAGAAATTTTGATGAATATGATTATTTTACAAGTTTAACTCAATCAATCAAAGTTTCAATATGAAAAAGAAGAAAAAGAAAAAAAGTTTATGCAATGTAAGTATAAAAATCTTTTTCAAAAATATATCTCTCTTTCAATGAATAATTCTTGATAAATTAATTACTAAGAGAGAAATTAGAAATTTTGATGAATATGATATTTACAAGTTTGATTCAATCAAAGTTTCAATATGAAGAAGTAGAAAAATTTTATGCAATGTAAATGCAAATATTTTCTTCAAAAATATATATCTATTAAAATTAATATAGATAAATTAAGCACAGAGATAAATGAAAAAACTTTGATAAGAAAAATGATTCAAGAAATTTGATCTAACAGTCAAAGTTTTTGCTATGAAGAAATGAATGTAAAAATATAAGTTCAAAGAATATTTTTCAAATGAAAAATTTTGATGAGTAGATTTTCGAAAGTTAATTTCATCAAAAAAAATTTCAAAAATAAATGATTTGATAATAATAAATGAGATGAGAAATAAATATAATTTTAGTTCAAAAGAATCTCAGTTGAATGCTTTAAAATTATTATAATAAATGACAAGTGAGTTGGTATTTATAGAAGTGAAAAACGTCAAATTTTCTGTCAAACCATGACTAGTCCAATCGACCGTCAATTTTCAGATGACCGATATAATTGTTCATACAGAAAATATCAGAGGTTAGAACGATCAAATTTTGGATCGTTGGAGAAGTCCGATCGACAGCCTGGTCCACCAGACGTTCGATTGATCGGTGACTTTTTTTTTTAGAGATATGATATAAGTTTGAAAGATCAATCTTACTTTTGATCAAAAATATTTTATACAAGTGATATGAAAATAACTTTTCGTGTACAAAATGATTTTTGAGCTATTGTCATTTATTACTAAAAATCAAAGTGTTACACCATTACATATGATCTCGAAAGCTTAGGTGCCGTTCTCTTTGTTGTTTTGGGGTCGTTTTCTGTTTTCGATTTTTCAAAACAGTGAAAACGCGTTCTCTTTTCTGTTTTCGAAAACGATTTTTTGAAAACAAAAAAAAAAATTGCCTGAAAACTCAAAACGTCAAAATTGACGTTTTGAATTTTGACGTTTTGAGTGTTTTCAGGCAAAACACGGCAAAATTCCAAAACACGGGAAACGCCCCCTCTTTCTCATTAGAGGGCCAGAAGAAGCCAAGGCAGGAAGAACCGCAACCACCGCCTTCTTTCTCAACAATAGACCACCACCCGCCACTGAGACCACCAGACCCCTCTACCATTCTAACCCCCTCACCTCCATCTTCGACCTTTTGTCATCTCCTGGCCACGGAGTTGCCGAAAACAGCCCCAATCACCACCCAAAAACCGCACTACCAGTCAATGATTTTCGCAATATTTCCACCGCCGTCTCGATCGCGGACCACCACCACTCCAGCCCTCTCAATCAAGCGCATCCAGTACCACCATGGGTCACCTGCAATTTTGTCCAGAATCGAGTTAGCTTGCAAGAGATTAAGTACACGTAACTGAGTTTTAATCTAGATTTTCAATTTTTCATATTCCGTAAATGACTTTTCTTTTTCCTTCACGAACTTGGGATTTACGTTGTAACCAAAGAGCATTAGTTTTGATACTAGTCAAACACCTCAAATGGGACAAGTACGGAATCAAATTGCTACTACTGTAGACGTCATACATAATTCCGTGGATTTATTTACACTTATACTACTAATTGTATAGATTGAATTGTTTTGCCTAATTTAATTTAAATTGTGATTTTAATATTTGGAAAAACAAATTTAAGATTCACCAACTTCATATATGTTATTTAATACTATATTAATATTAAACTATTAAAATTTATTGAACAATCAAATTTCTTGAATAAAATATTATAAAAAAATTATCAAAATTTCAAAGTAAACGCGTTTTTCATTTTTATGTTTTCGGAAACAGTTTTTCAGAATGACAAAAAGAACGCATTTTCAGAAATCTCAAAACAGACACTCAAAACACAAAACGAATTCAAAACTCAAAACACAAAACTGAAACACAAAGAGAACATCACCTTAGTCTTTGATCTTGTTTCGAAATTTCTTTCATTTTTTGTTCTTAAATTCTTGATCATGTTCTTCTTCATGAGCTTGATTTGATAGTCTTGATTTGATCTTTTAAACTCTCGTCTCGAATGATTTGACTTGAATGCTTAACTTTCACTTTGATCTTCATTTCGAGTCCGATTTATGTTGTGTTGATTTTGACAATGTTTGATTGATTTTAACGTTGAACTATCATCATTCAAAATCAATTGTTAGAAATAATATTAATCTTGTTTGTTATGATCAAAATATTAAAGATGCAATCAACCATAGGTCAACAAAATTGACCGGGTAGATAAGATGTGTTCAATTATTATAATTTAATAATATATACAGCTATAATTGGGGTCCCTTTTGTAGCTCTGATAAAGTTCAATGACTTAATTATGCATATAATTGAAATCTAAATATTGCACATATTAATTGGTCAAAGTTTGATTGACCAGATGGTCAAACTCAAATTTTAATTAATTAAAAGTTAAAATTTTCTTTAGTTTCAAGCTACCAATGTGCTACAATATCCTAAGTATTCTAAACAAGAAAACAATATTTATTTAATTCTATTTGAAGATTAGAAATTTTAATAACATTTTTTTATCAAGGTTGTAGATTCAAAGAAATCAACACGGTGGAATTAATAAATAGACAGGTATTCTGTTTTGATTAGTTGTTTAGAATCCGTAATACGTAGTAATCCAAAAAAAAAAAATCATTGTCCTAAGTTAAAGATTTTTTTTTTTTTTTTTTTCACATTCCTTGAAACTAAATTTTCAACGGTGTATATTTTGTCCATGTTGACTAACTTGGTAGCTTTGTACGAGGTTTGTTTTTTTCACTCCAAGTTTAAATCGTTCATCTCTTGGTACAATTTGTTGATAAAATTTTGCATAAATTATATCCCCGACTACTAAACATGTGAATCCAAGTATGTTTAGAATAACGACTTACTAAAATGTAAAAAAAAAAAATGATTAAATAGATTTGGTCGAAGCAAACTAATTTCTCTTGATAGCAACACTACAAATTTTGATAACAATGAATCCGCTCCGATCACATGGATAAATGACAAGTCGTGTTGTGAAAAGACCATCTGAAATGAGCGATTAGAATAATGATGATTGGACAGGCTGAAAAATCGAGAAATGTTGGACAGACTAATATGACAAAATTTGTTTGGGTGTTTTTTCTCAACTGTTCAATCATGTAACAATACGTGTCCCTCCCCCTTTTTAACCTATTTCCAAGTCTGTTTGTGTATGATGATTGGGGTAACTATTATAATGTATAAAGAAATGAAAGTCTGGTTTAAAGGCATGCCCTTAAAAGAGGTGTTTTACAAATCCAGACAAGACCTTTTAATCAAACAGTATCTAAAATATTATGTTACGTGTTGCAATGGGACTAATTGAATACTTCTCCGTATTTTAATTTCAATATCCGACATTTCTCATATTTTAAGACGCTTAGTTTTCAACCTTAATTTCTTATTTACCCAAAATTTATTTCAAATTAATATACAACAATAATCTACTTGTGAAATGGAACAGTTGGACCTTCGAATTCCTTAATGAATCCTGCTTAAGTAGTTGGTTATTGTTGATTAAAATCGACTTTTACTATCCCAATTATTGATCGCATCAGGTATAATACTAAGCATGCATCAAAATTCTAATACAAAATTGATTTAATTAATTGTATCGATTCTTTTTCTCTATAAAAGTTAATTATTTTTTCAGCTACTCATAAAATATTACTTTGCTTTTTTATAATAGGGGCGGAGCTAGAATTTTAGAATTGATGACAAATTTCAAAAAAATTAAATAAAATTGTTGTGGTGGAAAATTTGAAAATTGTTAAGGAATTTTTTTGAAAAATTTGTGCAAAATCTTAGAAAATGTTGTGCAGAATTTTGGATATAAAATTTAGTATGGGGGCAGGTGATCCCACTACCCTCGCTGTAGATCCGCTCATGTTTTATAATGTAATGATCTATTCTATTGAAAGACTTAACATAAAAAATCGAGAAGTAGAAGGATTTCAATTCGAAGTGAAAATCTTTAACACTTGAACCCTTGATCTCCTCCTCTCAACATTAACAAATTCCCAAGAAAATATGTTACCCACTAAAATAATGTATTCACCTCTAATGGGAATGATCTTCAGTTTATTGGATAATAGAATTGCTGTCACGTTATTCAATATAATTAGGATGCATTTATATTCATCGAATAATATTACAATAACATTGTCGTTGAAATATGCATTTATGATTTGGATATATTGTTGTTGGTCTTTTGGTTTTGTTTATGCATCATATGGGTACGAAGAAATCATTCATAACATCACATTCGATCAAGGTAGTCCAGACTTAACAAAAATTTAGAGCATGTTATCTTTACCATTTTCAAACCGTTTTTTGTTTTTTGATTCTTTAAAACAGTGAAAATGTGTTTTCGAAAATAAGTTAAAAATTTACAACGAAAACTCAAAAACGACGAATTGTCGTTTTGAGTATTTTCAATTATAATCAAGTCAAAATTTTCAAAACACGTTTTGAGTATTTTTAAAATGCCAAAAAGAATACATTTTCAATAATATCAAAATGGACACTTAGAATATAAAATCCAAAATGAAATCAAAACTCAAAACACAAAATTGAAACACAAAGAGAACAGTCCATTAATGTTTTGAAAATTGATTCCAACATTAATCGACAAAAGAGAGAAAATCAAAGGTCAAAAAGTCGAAATGAGATCGAATCGAACATAATTTAATTTAATTCAAAATTCTTATATTGATATATATCCTATTAAAATTTTATACCAATTAAAAGAGTAATTTTAATATTAATGATTTACTTTCATTAATCATTTTATACCCACGTATAATTAACACTATATGGGAACAACATGCCGAAGGTAATTAAAAGATACAATTTCAAAATTAAGAAACTTGTTTTAAATTTCAATAATCATGTCATAATTCAAATTTCAATAATTAAGTAAATAACTAAAATTATTTTATTAATTAAATATATTAAGATAACAATATTATACAATTTATGGTCACGATTACATATCAATCACAATCACAAAACGTCATAGTCGCAAATCACAAATTTCATAGATCACAATTTATTTATCTATTACAAATTATCAAACTAATTTGTCAAACATTACCTCTCGATCACAAATCACCAATTTTATAGTTCATGGCTTATTTATTGATGACAAAATATCAAATTAATAGGCAACACATTATTTATCGACACAAATCACAAATTTAATAAGTCACGACTTATTTCAAGGTCACAAAATATCAAATTAATTGATAATAAATTTATTTTTTATTACAAATTATCAAATTAAGTAGTCACAATTTAAGAAACTATGAGTAACAATTACAAATTTAATCACAATCCTACATTTTTCTAGGTTATATATTATTTTTTTGGTTACAAATTATCCATTTTATCTATCACATATTTTTATTAATCACAAATTAATCATTTTATTCATCACAATCGTCTAAATAATTGATCACAAATGCACCCGCCGCAGTCCACCCCCTCCATCACCACCTGCACAAATCGAATGCCACGTGACATTTTATTAAAGGTTATGTCAACCATTATGTTTGTATATCGTGATTGATTTGAGTTAAACATGTACATAAATAATCATAATATAGATAGTTAAATATCTAATAGATTAACTTGTAATTCTTGGAAATAATCAATTATCACTATATACTACGTCATTTCTATTGATATGCTATATATTTAAAGAATAATGCTAAGTGTATATTGTTTGATTGATATCATTGTGTACATCCCGTTGGATTTCAAAAAGTTGTGAGCGAGAAAAAATGTTCAATGGTGTATTGTCACGTGACACAATGTCAAAAATGATGCATATGTAGCATGATTGATATTTAAAATGGACAATCCCTCAAGTGGTGTACGAACACCCAAGTATTTCAGTGTGCTTATAGATTTACCAAATTATCCTCCTAATATGGTTAATCGGTATTGATAAGGCTAAAGTTGATATCACTTCGAGCACAAAGATCGGTGTGTGCCCTAGGTATAATCCAATCGAGGTCAAGCTTATCGGGGTGGCCCATGCATGACCTCTTTACAAATGTCTCCAAGAACTACCTTGATGCCGTGGTCGGTAACTCGAGTTCGTGATTAGTATATTGAAACAAGATATAAGTATGATTTTTGTGACTAGAATCCTACCGTTGCTCAACCATTCAGTGATAGTGTCGACTCTAGCTCTTTGTCAACTATAGTGGGACACTCCCATTACTATTCACCTACAAATGATAAACCCGGGAGACCCCTAAACATATTAGGATTACAACACTATTGAATCATTCCTATCCAACATGTACCCTAGTCCTGCTGTAATAAGCTTAGAAAGTATCATATATTGTTTCATATACAGTTGTACGTGTTGAGAAATGTGCCCAAAAGTATTAAAATTTTACTATAATAAGATAGACATTTCAAATGTTATTGAATAGGTAATAGATTTTTATTTGTTTCTATAAAAATTGAGGTGAATTATATTTTGAACATCCGCATAAAGTTCCTTCGATTGATAAGTGAAATATAAAATGTGAAGGTTAGTACAGAAGACCCAATTTTTTATGTTGATCTATAAAATAATTGTTCTTGATAGTAGAATAAGAGATTGCCACTATCTATTGTTGGGAAATTATTTAATTTGCCATGTGGGCCGACATATGTAATTAATTGTGTATAAATGATATCTTAAAGTTAAGCCAAAAATTAAAGTGATCTAATAAGGAATTAAGTAATTGGGCTTTAAGCATCTAAATAAAGTGTGTGCCGAACTATATGCGTAGAAACCGGATCCATTTGGGTTTGTATTAGATGATGGGCCAAATACATATGGAACTATATAAAGGGTTATGGTCTCCAATTTATAGGTGATTTTCTTATTTTAAGTGACATCACATCAACATAAGAATACAAGAGAAAGCATATGAAGAGGAAGATCCATAAACCCACAATCAGGAATCAAGAAGGAGGTTTGAAGCAACAAAATTGAAGATTTACGGATCAAGATTCACCATTCAGGTCAGAAATCAATGGATTAAAGTATATTTTGCGTTAATGTAATTTAGTTTCTTGATGGTTTGACATGAAGATCTTGGCAAGTTCATAAAATTTAAGTTTCGATAAAGTTACAACATCTATTACTTTACCAACTGATATATGTGATTTGTGTTAACCTTGGCAAGAAGATATCTGAAGTATGCTAGTTAAATCCGTAAGAGTAATGGACACGATCGTTATGTGTAATAGTTTAGCCCTTGTTTGGTGGGGGATTAAAATTAGATTTTTAATAGATTTTGCTAAAAGTTGATAAAATGTATAATTGACAAGTTATGGGACCCATGAAACATGTGGTTAAAATTAATTATTAACTTTGACATATATTAAAATTTGAATTCTAATCAGCACCAAACATCTTAATTTTAATGCACGACCATACTACAGAATTAAACTCCACACCGATTGCTTTATGATTTATCTAATGTGTCACAGATTAGTGATTGCTATCCGTGAACTCCAAAATCTTTGGTGTACCAACTAGTGAGATTCAATGATTGAATCAAATACATCGATACATTGGGAAACAAAATTAAGCGAAATAGTGATGGTTATTCGTGTTCGGAATCTGCCGCCCCTTTCAAAATGTGAAAGAGTTCGCTCAAGTACTATCCTTGATCTATTTTAATCTGAGCTCAGTATTTGACGACATCTGAATTGTTACTGTGATTTGATAGCAAAGAAATAGTTGAAATAAAAGTTAGCTTTGGTAAGAAAATAATTAGTAGAGGTAAAACGATCATTTTCACCTAACACTAATTATTTGATGTCGGCATAGGTAATGAATTAAGATAGCAAATCAAGACGATTTAACTGCATGAATTTTAAACAAAATTGTCTCTCTAATTTTATATATTTCGAGTAGAATTTTAGTGGAATAAGCTCATTCTAAAATTTGATAGCCCAATAATAACTAACCAAGAGGGGATGAATTGATTTTTAAAATTGTTTTCGAAGAATTAATCTAAATTCAAGCAAGTAAAAACTAAATAGATTAATTTAAATAGTAAGCACAAATATAAAAGCGATAAGTAAAAGTGAGAGAGAATGCAAACGATATAATTGTGGAAGGTCGATCCAAGACAATGATTTACGTCCTCCGTTACCAAGTTCTCCAGCACGAGCAATGCCTTTTCACTATATTGATTGACTTATGGTGTAATCCAATCCTTTACAACGCTTCCGATAACTTACAAACAAATAGCACCGATCCTTATGCAATGTTGAGCTTTAAGGGACCTCAACACGTCCCACATTATTGAGCTTTAAGGAACCTTAATATGACCAATACGGAGACTTACAACAAGGAACACCGATCCTTATACAATGTTGATCTTTAAGGAATTTCAACATGACCCACACTTTATCAAAGTGATTTTACAATGAAATTCATCTCTTGATAAATAATACAAACAAATTAAGTGCTCAGAGAGGTTAACATTTCAATGAATAGTAATAAATGATAGCCCAAGTGTTAAATGAAAAACTTTGATGAATATGATAGCCAAAAAATTAGATCAATCAATCAAAATATTTCAATGAGAAGATGAAGAAATAAATATAATGTAGGTTCAAAAATCTTCTCAAGAAATATCTCTCTTTTAATGGATGGTTGTAATAAATTAAGTATTAAGAGAGAAATGAGAAATTTTGATGAATATGATGATTTTACAAGTCTAACTCAATCAATCAAAATTTCAATATGAAAAATAAGAAAAAGAAAAAAAATTTATGCAATGTAAGTATTAAAATCTTTTTCAAAAATATTCTCTTTCAATGAATAATTCGTGATAAATTAATTACTAATAGAGAAATTAGAAATTTTGATGAATATGATATTTACAAGTTTGATTCAATCAAAGTTTCAATATGAAGAAGTAGAAAAATTTTATGCAATGTAAGTGCAAATATTTTCTTCAAAAATATATCTATTTTAAAATTAATATAAATAACTTAAGCACAGAGAGAAATGAAAAAACTTTGATAAGAAAAATGATTCAAAAAATTTGATCTAACAATCAAAGTTTTTGCTATGAAGAAGTGAATGTAAAAATGTAAGTTCAAAGAATATTTTTCAAATGAAAAATTTTGATGAGTAGATTTTTAAAAGTTAATTTGATCAAAAAAATTTCAAAAATAAATGATTTGATAATAATAAATGAGATGAGAAATAAATATAATTTTAGTTCAAAAGAATCTCAGTTGAATGCTTTAAAATTGTTATAACAAATGACAAGTGAGTTGATATTTATAGAAGTGAAAAACATCAAATTTTCTGTCAAACCATGACTAGTTCAGTCGATCGTCAATTTTCGGATGACCAATATAATTGTTTGTACAGAAAATATCAGAAGTCAGAACGATCAAATTTTGGACCGTTGGAGAAGTCCAATCGACCGCCTGGTCCACCGAATGTTCGATTGACCGTTGACTTTTTTTTTTTTTAGAGATATGATATAAGTTTGAAAGATCAATCTTACTTTTGATCAAAAATATTTTATGCAAGTAATATGAAAATAACTTTTCGTGTACAAAATGATTTTTGAGCTATTGTCATTCATTATTAAAAATCAAAATATAAACCTTTACATATGATCTCGAAAGTCTAGTCTTTGATCTTGCTTAGAAATTTATTTCATATTTGGCTCTTAAACTCTTGATTTTGTTCTTCTTTATAAGCTCGATTTGAAAGTCTTGATTTTGATCTTTTAAGCTCTCGTCTCGAATGATTTGACTTGAATACTTAATTTTTACTTTGATCTTCATTTCGAGTCTGATTTATGATGTGTTGATTTTGGCAATGCTTTATTAATTTTAACGTTGAACTTTCTTCACTCAAAATCAATTCTTAGAAATAATATTAATCTTATTTGTTATGATCAAAATATTAAGAATGAAATTAACCATAGGTCAACAAAATTGACCGGGTAGATAAGATGTGTTCAATTATTATAATTTAATATATATAGCTATAATTGGGGTCCCTTTATTAGCTCCGATAAAGTTCAATGACTTAATTATGCATATAATTGAAATCTAAATGTTGCACATATTAATTGGTCAAAGTTTGATTGACCAGATGGTCAAACTCAAATTTTAATTAATTAAAAGTTAAAATTTTCTTTAGTTTCAAGCTACCAATGTGCTACAATAGCCTAAGTATTCTAAACAAGAAAACAATATTTATTTCTATTTAAAGATTTGAAGATTAGAAATTTTAATAACATTTTTTTTATCAAGGTTGTAGATTCAAAGAAATCAACACGGTGGAATTAATAAATAGACATGTATTCTGTTTTGATTAGTTGTTTAGAATCCGTAATACGAAGTAATCCAAAAAAAAAAAAAATCATTGTCCTAAGTTAAAAGATTTTTTTTTTTCACATTCCTTGAAACTAAATTTTCAACGGTGTATATTTTGTCCATGTTGACTAACTTGGTAGCTTTGTACGAGGTTTGTTTTTTTCACTCCAAGTTTAAATCGTTCAACATTAACAAATTCCCAAGAAAATATGTTACCCACTAAAATAATGTATTCACCTCTAATGGAAATGATCTTCAGTTTATTTGATAATAGAATTGCTGTCACGTTATTCAATATAATTAGGATGCATTTATATTCATCGAATAATATTACAATAACATTGTCGTAGACTCATATAGGCCCGACATAGTGATGAATATTGTTACTCTATTTTAGCTCTTATTTGACAAAGTTTTCTTGAAATTATAAGATGATGAAACTTTAATTTTAATCACATATTTAACGGTTGTACATCACAATTTACAAATTTGTTTACCAACAAATAACATTACGAGACTTCATTAGGTCAAAATATCATCAATAAAATAAAATAGAATAAAAATTCACACTTTCTTTTTGACATCGCAGCTTATAATCTTTAAAAAGTAACTATTCAAGAACCCAAACTTACCCAATCTGGAGTTGAAAACATTTTGGGGAGACAATCATGCTCTCCACTACTAATCTGTGGTTGTTTTAATGATTTGAATATATTGTTGTTGGTCTTTTGGTTTTGTTTATGCATCTATGAGTGCTTGGTATGAAGAAATCATTCATAACATCACATTGGATCAAGGTACTCCAGACTTCACAAAAATTTAGGGTATGTTCTCTTTACCATTTTCAAACCGTTTTTTGTTTTCGATTCTCCAAATCAGTGAAAACGCATTTTCGAAAACAAGTTAAAAATTTACAAAGAAAACTCAAAACAACAAATTGTTGTTTTGAGTGTTTTCAATTATAATCAAGTCAAAATTTTCAAAACACTTTTTGGGTGTTTTCAAAATAATTTTTCAAAATACCAAAAAGAATATATTTTCAACAATATCAAATTGGATACTTAGAACACAAAATGAATTCAAAACTCCAAACACAAAATTGTAACACAAAAAGAACAGTACATTAATGTTTTGAAAATTGATTCCAACATTAATTGACAAAAGAGAGAAAATCAAAGGTCAAAAAGTCGAAATGAGATCGAATCGAACATAATTTAATTAAATTCAAAATTCTTATATTGATATATATCCTATTAAAATTTTATACCAATTAAAAGAGTAATTTTAATATTAATGATTTACTTTCATTAATCATTTGATACCCACGTTAAATTAACACTATATGGGAACAATACATATAGAAGGTAATTAAAAGATACAATTTCAAAATTAAGAAACTTGTTTTAAATTTCAATAATCATGTCATAATACAAATTTCAATAATTAAGTAAATAACTAAAATTATTTTATTAATTAAATATATTAAGGTAACAATATTATACAATTTATGGTCACGATTACGTATTAGTCACAATCACATAACGTCATAGTCGCAAATCACAAATTTCATATATCGCAATTTATTTATCGATTACAAATTATCAAATTAATTGGTCAAACATTATCTCTCGATCACAAATCACCAATTTTATAGTTCACAACTTATTTATTGATAACAAATTATCAAATTAATAGGCAACACATTATTTATCGACACAAATCACAAATTTAATAAGCCACAACTTATTTCAATGTCACAAAATATCAAATTAATTGATAAAAAATTTATTTTTTATTACAAATTATCAAATTAATTAGCCACAACTTAAGAAATTGTGAGTAACAATTACAAATGTAATCGCAATCTTGCATTTTTTTAGGTTATATATTATTTTTTTGGTTACAAATTATCGGTTTTATCGATCACATATTTTTATTAATCATAAATTAATCATTTTATTGATCCCAATCATCCAAATAATTGATCACAGACGCACCCACCCCACTCCACCCCCTCCATCACCACCGGCACAAATCGAATGTCGCACCACTTCACCACCACCAAGACCACGTCACAAAAGATTATACTTACATGTATATATTCAGCATACAAAATTAAATAGAATCGAATCATTTATAAAAACAAAATTTATTTACTTTTTCTTCTTTAATACAATTCAAAACTATACTGCCCACCTCATGAAATGGGCACTGAATCTTTGAATAATACAAAGAATATTTGTCCAATCTATAACTAATACACAAGAGGAGAAAATTCAATAAACCAGGATTTTTACACGAAATGCAAATGAAAAGTAATTAAAAAATAATTTGTAATTGAGAGACAGTAATGAAGAAGCAGCTTTTAAGCACGATGGAACATCATCTTTTAGCCTCTTCCTCGTAATCTTAATTACAAGAACCTCGCAGAGCTTGTTTAAATGGCTCCATTAACTTCTCCAACTGCCTTGAGAATTATTGAAGAAATCAGAACTATATTCTTGACTTCCAAATGCCATCCTCTGAAACATTCTGATCTGAGCAGATTGTTCCCTTGAAGTAAAAATTCCACTTTGGCCGGGTATTATTCCGTTGTTCAAATCTGTTAACTCCTCCATAGTCTCTAAAGCTCTGACTACCTGGTGATTAAGATAGAGCAGAAGGAAAAACGATCAATTAATGAGCAGTGTAAAACGGTCAGTGATGAATTCAAAGTCCATTTGAATGGTTTATCTTAGTCACCATTCCAAAACTGAACTTTCCTCAGTCCACCTCCAGCTTTTGAAACTAACGTAATTATTGACTTCTATGACGGAAATATATTGGTTTTGTTGTCCAAATTGCCAAAAATGCTTATTTTTTTGTAAAAATTGTGTAGATGCACTAATAGTGATGCCAAGATTTATGCATTAATGGGCTTTTCAAGCCACCTCATTTCTATCATAAAAGTCAACAGTTCTGTTACTTTTGGAAGACAATGGTAGACAGGAGTACCTAAATTGAAATCAAATATAACCCGACATTTACTAAAAACTACCTGACTCATCCGTGGCCGTTTTGAAGCTAAATGACGCACACAAGCAGCCGCGGCTTCAATCATGCAGAACATTTCACTGGCAACAAAGTTCTTTTCCAGCCTAGGATCTACTATCTCTTCAAAACTTTCGGTCTCAATTGCTTGGGTAAGCAATGGTCGAGCCTACAGGATAGGTGGTATCAAATTGAACTGTTCTCCAAGAATATACAAGAAATATAACTAATTGCAATGATCACGATCAAAATACAAGAGAGGGCATTTATATGGCTCCAAGCCTTCGTTTTATGATCTAAATGCAACTAATAATTTCAAAAAATAAAAATAAAATTATAGTGATAATTCTACTAATTGTGCTTTCAGCACAAATTTATCGCCAATCACTTTGTCTCCATACAAGTCAACCAACTTTGCTACATCATTTTCTTCCATTTTTTCTTAGAAAACTCAAGAAGTTGGATAGAAATGCTAATCAAATAACAAAAAGACAAAAAAAGACAGAATGGTTAATAGTTAAAAGAGATTTGGTAGATGCTATTTGCTTCCAACTGAATCATCCAAATGTTGCATGGAAGATTTATGGTCACATATGCAAAGAAAACTTATCAATAACACTTATATGCATTAACATTATGATGTCTATCCAGAGGAGGAGCCAACACCCCGGCCGCACTCGTGCTGGCTTCGTTGGAATTTACAGATCGGATTTGGATGAAGTCTTTGTTGCAGTCGCCATCGTTGCAGAATATGGGAAGCTTAAAGAGAGGGAGGAAGACAAGTGTTAGACTTGGGCCAATTTTTTTTTTAATTAATTAGGCCCCATTAATATTATCCATAGGCTTGTATTGTGATTAGCCATAGTCCATTGGCCTCCTAAACGATTAACTGATTAAGCATACACAGACATGAGACAAATCAAACCCTATCTCTCTAGTCCCTCCCACTGCGCAGCCCGACGCCAAGTAAGTTGTGAGTTGTGACTTGTTGCAGGCTGCCGCCAAGTCGCCGACACTGACCTCCGCCCTCCACCACTGCCTGCCGCCACTGTGTGAGCCTCTTTTTTTTTTTTAATTTCATTTTTTATGCCATTTTCATTAGGAAATGATTTATGATTCATGTTTTTTTACTGTAAGCCCACTGCTGAGGTTTATGATTTATGAAAATTGGGGAATTTATCAACTTGTGAATATGTGATATGTATCTAGTATGGAAGTGCTTGCTAATATTTTTGAAAATTTGGAGTTGCTAGTATTTACTTCACATGACCTTTTCTTTGAATTTATATTTTTATAAATTGGAGGTGCTAGTATACCAATTTCAGTTGGTTTTTGAAATTTGTATTCTATTTCATGAATTGTGAAAGCTGTGTTATTTAGAAATGATGCGCTAAAACCAATTCAAATGTCTACAAGACCATGTCCTAAAATTCTGGATGACTCGGATATTATTAGCTCGATAAGATGGGAAAATGAGGTGCAAAGTTAAGTTGGCAGTGGCTTAATTACATATTATGGAACGGTTGAAACAAGCACTTTGTGGAATTCTTTCTCTATGAAGAATTTTTTAATATTATTTAATTAAATATTAATAATTGATCTATTGACGATAAATGGTCAAAGGCCGTCCTAGCTCACCAACGTTCCTGGATCCACCACCGTGTCCATCGTTATCATATTTTCAGTTTTTACCTTTCCACTATGCTGCACATTGCAATATCAATTTTCCCTATGCTATGGAGGAATTAGTTCACTGAGTTTAAAAGAGCTCTGGTAACTCATCTTTCCGGGGTTGATAAAAGTGATCAAGAAACTAATTCGGTGAATTTGGTTATGGAGGCTACTCAAGTGAGTAAAGTTAAATGAAGGTACCCAGCCACTTGATACTGTAGTTATGAGCCGAGGAACATGAAGGGGGAGTGAAAATGCAGTACAACATCATAGTCAAGAGGATGTGAGCAACATGGAGTTTTACGATTTTGCATGAATAACTAAGATCATGATCCTCAGTCAATATGGCTAAGGGGACCTTTCCAGGTAGGGCAGGTGGCTGTATCCTTACTACTAGGGAGTTATGCCTTACAGAGGGATTCATGTGACATTCCCCTGGAGGTTTTCAACCTACACGGGCATACTCAATCGAATGTAAGACATTAACAATAGTTATGAGGAGCAAATAATATACCTAACTCGACGTATGAAAACTGCGTAGCACGACAAGGGCACGAGTTAAGATTTGGGCCACTTTATCTTTAAATTATGGACTGGTTATGCTTTGTACTTTCACTGGCTGAATATCTGGTCAGGGGCGGATCCAGCACCCGGTGAGCCAGCACGGCCGCCCGTGCTGGATCCGTCGGGGGAAAAAAATTAATGAAGATATTTATTTTTTATTTTTTATTTTTTTGTAGAAACATTTAGCAAAACCGTGTGCAGATCGGGTGGTCACGTGTTGGCTGTTGCGTTCAAGATGCTCATGTTCGATTCCCTTTCATGGCACTCCTCCTTTTAATTTTTAAACACAATAAATAATAATTAACTTTTAATATATAATTGTACTAACTTCAACAATATGGAGGGTAGCTCATATGACACTGGGGTTACTTTGTATCCAAAAGGTATGGGGTTCAATTCCATGTCAATCCACCTTTTTGTTTAATTTTTTTCATACAATAAATATTAAATAAATAATTATATTTTGTTAGTTTTTGTTTTTAAAATAATTTTTTTGACTCAAATTATTACTTCATATTATAGATACTTTTATTTTTAAGTTTAATCAATTTATTTTATAAAATATAAATTTAGACAATTTAAGAACTGCTCTTTATTTTTTTAAGAGTTCGAAAAACACTTTTCTTTTGGGGTAAAAAAATAATTTTAGTTCTAAAAATCATTATTTTCAAAATATTGCATAACATTCGCCTAGATTTAGAGACTGTGTTTACCATTCAATCGTGCTTTACGTATAAACTTTATTTTATCGCGTTTAAGTTAGTAAAAAATTTGAAACTTGATCATATATACATGACTGATAAATGTATTTTTTTTCCTTATTATTTTGGGTTGTATTGGATGACATTTTCAAATGCATATGACTTTTACGTTCTAATATATTTATATATAGATTAAATTTTTAAAATATTATTTAATTAATTATTAATAAACAATTTTATTATTGCGACGTCAACAATGAATGACCGCCCTAGCTCGCTCAGTTTCCTGGATCCGCCACTGGATCTGGTTGAATGTCCTTTCCTATATTTGTATTTTGTTTCGTTAAAAATAAATACTCCACCCATACTGTGGTTTGATTAGAAAAGAAGAACACACATTAGCATCACTAAATTTGGTCTTCTAGTCTCTCTTCAGCTACCATTTCACAACGTTTCTTTACTCATAAAAATTTCAACCCTGCTGTTAAAAATTTGGTCCCCCAATCAACTCTAGGCATGGCACCATTCTAGTGGATGGGTAGAAATAGAAGCAAAGAAGTTGATAAATGACACAATATATTGGGCATGTCATCAGTGCAGCAAAATGGAAACAAACGCCTACCACTACTAAAAAGGCATATTGACAGAGCTGCTAGTTCTTCTTCTTCTTCTTTTTTTCTTGGCGACACAAAATCATATCAAAGGAGTTAATAAAGAAGATAACAATGATCTCTTTAATGTCAAATGCACAACATGCAATGAGAGGACATAAATGACTTTTAAGTCCAGTTTTTCCAATATAATTTGCGAAAATTTCTAGAGATTATATAAAAATATTCTCAAATATATTAGATTATCATTTCTGGTTAAATCTTTATTCCAACAAATTTGCACCTTGTGGAACAAATCTGCAGGGCTATAGGTCCTTTTTCTTAATTTAGTTTTTATCAGATGTCCTAGAATATACCACTTACATTTTAAAAGACAACATATGCAGATTGCAGCCCCACATTGCCGAACTTGGGAGGAGCACATAGAACCTTAGAAAGTAGCCCTACTTTTACAACCTTATTAAGAAAGTAGGGATGGAATTAATTAGCCAATAGATGTATCATGCATTAAGGTTACATATGCAAATACAGCACGCTCAATTGAGGATTTCATTTTTAGGATTTTATACTACACAGAATACAAGAGGTCAAAAATAAAAAAAGCAAGGGTCTAGGTCTCAAAGTTTGGAACTTGATGGTAGTAATCTTGATAACTAGAGGTTAAAGGAAAATATAGCCAAACAATAATGCATAACAAGGTTCATTCCATTCGAGGAACTTACCCATTCCACCAGGCTTTCATCCCCTAATGGTTGGGATGTGTCAACAGGCTTACGACCAGTAATGATCTCCAAAAGCACAACACCAAACGAAAAAATGTCAGACTTTTCAGTCAGTTTACCAGTTGATGCATACTCCGGAGCCAAGTATCTGTAAATAATCCAAATAGATTTGAATAAGAGATGCACAATAGAAGTTCCTATTGCTTATGATCAACATCATGCCTTTTGCAAAATAAAATCCATCAACAATCACAAGTGAAAGCACGTTTGCCTAAGCATAAAAGTAACTTTTTTGTTTCCAAAAAGTGTTTGGCAATTTTACTTCTCTTTAAGCAAAACAAATTACGTATCTTGACCATAAGATAGGAATTGCATCCAAATAAGTAACTCATGCAGAATGCCCAAAAACCTATGGCTAAATTTTTCCAACTGTAACAAAATATGCACGAGAGTAACGCACCCAAAAGTTCCCATTACGC
Organism: Fraxinus americana; assembly: GCA_035079005.1. Taxonomy (NCBI): domain Eukaryota; kingdom Viridiplantae; phylum Streptophyta; class Magnoliopsida; order Lamiales; family Oleaceae; genus Fraxinus; species Fraxinus americana. Next base: position 12,190,613 of record CM068716.1, on the reverse strand, counting down.
GAGTTGATACATGAGTTTCTAAATCCAATTCCTTTGCTATCTTAGCAAGCCCGAAATCTGCAACCTGTTGATGAGCAGCACAGTTAAAATGTAACTAATGCGGAATGAATAATTATTTACACTTAATATACAAGGTACCCCTCGGCATACCTGTGCTTCGAAGTTGTTATCCAACAGAATGTTTGACGACTTAATATCCCTGTGGATAATACGGGGATGACCTGATCACAAAAGAAAAAAATAATAATAAATAAATAATTACCAGAATTTGAAAAAAAAAAAAAAAAGAATCAGCAGAAATTATATTACAAGAATAATAAGATATTTTTCATCACTGTAAACTCTTTTCTGGATCAGTCAAAAAGTATATTGCTAGACGTTAGTTATTTAAAATCTTGTCACTCATATTAGAGTTTCTACAGACTAAATTAATTAGTAAATTTGGCACTTCTACAACAACTAAAAATATAAATCTGTGCCTTTTATGGCAAGGAGAGTTCTGAAAATAAGTGTCAGAACATTGAGATCCTGTTTGGGACAGCTAACAAGGTCCCCAACATATAAGATATTGCAGATAATGTAAGATGTATATTTGATACAAAAACAAAAACTTTAAGAGTAGAGAATAAAAATTACAGGCTTCATGAAGATAAGCTATTCCACGAGCTGCACCAACCGCAACTTTAACTCTGGTTGCCCAATCCATCACCGGCCTTCCTTCACCTGAAAACGTCAGATAATTCAGGAAATTAGTCCGACAGGTATCACATAAATTTTAAATGGAACTTTAGTTGAATGTCAAAGAGTGCTGCATCTTTTGAATACGTTTCCAAGAAGAGAACCCAATATAATAAAGGGGCTGTTTATGTGAACGTATCACTGTTGTTGGGTGCTCACACAACTCAATAGGGGTGTACAAAGCACGACAAACTAAGCCTTAACATTTGCAATATTTCTTGATTTAAATGTATCATCCATGTGCAGAGAAGGGGTGTACCCTATCCCCCAAAAATTAGCAGTTTTAGCAGGACTGCAATAGAGTATGGACCTCAGGCTCAAATTCACAAAATTTAAGAATTCTTATTGATTTAATGAGTTCTTACCATGAAGATGGTAATCAAGGGTGTTGTTTGGCACATAATCATAGACAAGCAACCTTTGATGCTCAGATATACAGTAACCCACAAGTGAAACTAAATGCCGATGGTGAATCCGGCTGATGATCTCAACTTCAGCTCTAAATTCACGCTCCCCTTGTCCACTACCAGCCTTTAGCTGTTTAACAGCAATTTCTCGTCCATCTGATAGAACTCCTTTATAAACACAACCAAAGCCACCTGCACCCAGAATTGCTGAAAACCCATTTGTTGCCTGGGATAGTTCTTCATACGTGAACCATGACCTTGAATTGCTTATGCCACCATGCTCTGGTGAGTAAATGAAATTGCTTGCAGCAGCACTTCCAGCTAGTTGAGCTGAATGCTGTGTCCTTAGGAATGACGAAGCTGGAAATAATAGAATAAATGGTTTATCATCACCGATGAAAAAAAAAGAATTATTGATCAATGTTCACTAACTGTTTATAAGATGGACAGAAGCTTGTCAATATTATTAAGTTACTTTCAAGAACTAAAAATGCAACATAAAAGTATAAAAAGTCGATAGTTGAGTTCTGAAACAGTTAAGCCTGTTTCAAAATTCCAAAAGGACAAATAGATCACCCTAACATTAGCCCTGTAAAGTTAGGGGTTCATCATCTTGGAAAGTTGGGCTTAACTTTTTATAATTAAATGAAAAGCAGTTTAAAAATGACAAAGTTAAATAAGCTAAGGGGTGTGAAGCTATGTTTTGGTGAAGACAACGAACTGAAAAATGTATCTTTCATCATACAATATGTTGTAAAATGTATCACACGAGCAAATTCATTTGAAAATGTCTTAAGATCACCAATTTCTTCTGAGGACTATATTTATCAGTGTATGAGCTATAATTATTTTTTCTTCCAGCAAGTTAATATCATGAGACAGTGTATATAGGTTTCATGATCCACATAGGAAAATGCGGTTATAACGTGTGCTGGCTAAATAAGAAAGCTATTTGAAGGAATAATCAACATAGTCTAAATGCACAAATGAATACATTATCCAAGACGGAAGATAAGTATTGTATGAAGAATCTTGGAAATGCGGTCAAAAAGTACCTGAATTTTGCGAGGATGCAAAAGGAGAGGGCATGGCTTCCTGATTAAACGTGTCCTTCCTTTTCTTTCTTTTATGTGTATACCACACTGCCAGCACTACAAGACTTAGTGCCAAAAACCCCACAACAATGCCAATAGCTGCTACACCTCCTCCTCTAAAACCCCCTGAATTATTTGATTGTACATCTGCAGTTATATTAGGATTAGGTTGAATTGATCTTGCAGTGGGTTTCTCTGCAGGGGAGGAAGGGAATGGTGAAGACGGGGCACTTCCATTTGAAGATCCATTCCTCGTGGGAGCAGGAGGAGATATAGAAGGTGGCAAAGATGATGATGGGACAGGAGGAGGAGATGAAATGGAAGCCGGGGGAGGAGCAGTAGTTAAAGGTGGGGAACCAGCAGGAGGGGGTGACAATGCAGGAGGTGGAGGAGAACTTTCTGGTGGATTTACAACTGATGGGGGTGGTGGATTAGCTATAGGTGGTGATGCAACTCTTTCTGGTGGGGGAGGTGAGGATGGAATAGCTGGAGTAGGAGGTGGTGATGCTTTGGGAGGGGAAGCTTCTGACGGTGGGGGAGGAGAGAGTGGATTAGCAGGAGGTGGTGGTGGTGAAGCTTTGGGTGGGGAAGCTTCTGATGGTGGGGGAGGAGACAAAATTGGAGGTGGTGGCGAATTGGCTGTTGGAGGAGGGGTAGCAGAAGGAGTTGGCGGTGGTGAATTCACCGTGGGAGATGGCGGGGGCAATGGGGGTGGTGAAGTAGGCGGCGGCGGCGGTTGTAAATCTGGTGAGGGTGATTGAAGTGGGGCAGGAGGAATTGGTGGAGGAGGAGCTGAAGAATTGGAGGGGCGAGAAGGAGAATTTGGAGATGGTGATGTAGAAGCCATCTACCAAGTTCTAACAATTCCCTAATCAAGAAATTCTGTATTTCAAACTCAAATCATTCCTATAGCCAAATTTCACCCAACAAACCAATCTTTACTAATCAAACAATCAATAAACTTCATCCATTCAAAGAAATTAATAAAAAAATTCGTATCCAAAGACCAAATCTCTTTCTGAAAACCCAAATTCTGCACACATCAAGAAACAGCAAAAAGACTTACAACTTTCAGTAAGGAAATGGAAGCCAAGTTAACAAGAACCTAACCAAATTCAAGATTTCTTATTAATAAAAGTGATGAGAAAATCCCAAATTGAGCACACTCAAAAATCGTATGTTGATTTTAGCAGAATGAAGATTCACAATTTTACTGTAAACCTCAAAAGGCCATAAACATTCAATTTTGAAGCGGCAAAGAAGAACGAAAGAAAGTTCCTACGCTGAAATATGAAGAAAGTCTCACCACACTATAACAGGCTGTAATCATGAATTCCAGAAAAAGAAAAAGAATTAAGCGTGCTGTACTTTCTTCGTGTACAATAAGTAAGTTTGACGAGGTATCAAAATGTGAGACACTGGTTATTTTAAAGTACAAAAATGCTAGTTGTACATCAAGAATTATACATCAAGCTGTACATCACACTCACGTAGGGGTGGGATCCACTTGTATAAAATATTTTTTTACTCAAGCGGATTCCACCCCCATGTGAGTGTGATGTACACGCCGATGTACACCTTGATGTACCGATAGCAAAACCGTTTAAAGTATTGAGATAATCATGATACATGTACGATGGAGGGATGACAACTAGGGATGACCAGCGCTCACAAAAGTCATCTGCTTGTACTAATGTCAAACTTATTGGGTGTTTGGTGGGAGATTAAATTAAATTTTTTGTAGATTGAAATAGAAATTTTGAAATGTGTTGTTAAAAAATGTGGGACTTATGAAAAATATAATTAATATTAATTGTTTGATTTTAATTTAGATTAAAATCTGGTTTTAATCTGAAACAAACAGTGTCTTCACGTGCAAAATTGAAAGAAGTCCCCAAAGAAAAATTCTTCTCCATTGGTACAATGGCCCAAGCAACGTGGCTGCAACTTAAAAATAATCTTAAATTATTTCCCTTATATGTTACAAGTTCTTAAAGGGCTAAATTGCATTGGAAGTCACTGAACTCTCACCATACTTCTGTTTAGGTTATTGAGCTTCAATTTGGTGCAATCAAATCACCGTACTTTAATTTACAAGCAATTAGATCACACCGTTTTGGGTTCCGTCAATAAGCATGCTTACATGTCCCTCAAAACTAATGACGTGTCAACATGTCTGTCCATTTTCCACCTCAGCCTATCCAAGAGTGCATTGGATGGCTTGAACTTTCACTATACTTGCATCTAGGTCAATTAATTTCAATACGGTGAAATCAATCAAGTCACTTATATTTGAATTTCGTCAATGTGTCTAGTTAGTTTAGTTAAGAATGGTTGATTTAGCAATCGAATTGATTTAGTTAAAAAAAAAAGCATAAAGGAATACCATAAATACATATGATTGCATCTTTTTCGATGATCATTTTCAATCTTTAATGACTAATGTTATCTAGCACCAATGGTGCTAAGATACAATTTTATGTGACAATATGTGATATGTTCAATTGAAAATGAAATTATAAGATTTATTTAACAGAACGTGTAATTTAATGTCATTAGTGTAGCCACCTAGATCGGTGTTAAACATCAGTAATGTTAAATAACATTATTTATTATTAATTTTGTTTGAAGGTAACAACTTTCAACAATAAATCTCACATTACAATGTAATTTAGAAGAGAGCAAAAAATACAAAAAGATACATGAATAGGAACGTCAAATACCTCGAATTTCTTGCATCAATAAATAGGTGGCCTGGATTTTACCGTTTGTTTTTTATGTCCTAAGGATCAACTTTCTCATTGTCATTATGATTGATCGAACTTTCACCCCAACTACAATTATAGATGTGAAAAAAACCCTTACCACCAAACATATTGATGTGATTACTCATAAAAAGTACATTGACGTGATTGCACAAAATTGAAGTTCAACACCAAGTTGCAAGTATTATAAAATTTCAGTGACATAGTTGTGAATATATCGAAAGATTAAGTGACCTCTAGTGCAATTTAAGGTGAGCTGCGTGGCAAATCTGCTGACATATTGACACTTCTTTGATTTTGACAGACGTGAAAACATCCTTGTAAACGAGTGACCTGATTGCTTGTAAATTAAAGTATAATGGCGCGATAATGATGTACTCACCACTATGAATCTTTATTTGATTATTTCAAGTTATTTGATAATCATATTCAAATTTATTTTTTTTCAAACAAGCACGTGATCTCATGTTGTCACATTCTTGATTTGGTAATCATACGGCGCGTGAGATATATAATCTCCTCATTATATGACTCAAAATTACTGGTCGTCACAATCTGTCGTCCATGTTCCTCGGTAATTCCCATGTCGCCATGAGGTCCAAACATGTTACCCATGTAGTTTTATAATCCTCTTGCTGCCATCATAAGCTGAAGTAACTGTCCCAAGTGTCTGTGTAGTGGAATGGCTAATTGAGGAACGGGGATGGAGATCGAGCAACTTATACGTAGTTCATGAATTGAGGTTATCAGATTTTCTGATTGTGGCGTAGCAATAAGAAATTGATGTTTTCGTCAATAATAAGAAATAAAGAATAAAGAGATTTGGTGAAGGTGGTTGGAACATGGATGTGACACTGCCATAATTATTTAATTTTGATACTTCATCATAACTTACTAATTATTATTCACGAAATAAACGTTAGGCAGAAGCAAAGTCAAACCAAACAAACACGAGCCCACGTTCAAGTTCAAGGATTGGGGGTGTGATCTCTGCTCACATTTGTAGTTGAAACTTTCTTAAAAATAATTCTTAAAATATTTAAATTTATTTTCATTTTAATTGACAATTTTTTTTTTTTTTTAAAAAGTCCGTTTGGTTAACAATCTCGTATTAAAATAAGAAGAATGAAAGATAAATATGAAAATACGATCCACTGGGGTTATTATTGTAAAGAAGTTTTTATTATTTGGAAAGTGACATATCATTGGTAGTGACATAATTATTTACCTACTATTTTTCTCCCGAAATAGTAAAAAGTTCAATAATTTATGTTAATACTACCTCACGATTCACGAATTGAGATGAGTCAGAGCGTGTTTGTCTAAGCTCACAAAATCAAAGAACAATAAAGAAGCTCTAATATAAAGGAGAATAATACTTGCAAACTATTTTGATCTATCTATGTGAGATACACAAATCGATTTCAATTAATTTCTTTTCTATCTAAAAATCTGTAAAGATGTAAAATAAAGTTTTGCATTGATTAAAGATGTAAACAATTCATAATATATAAAAAAAATTGTGCTGTTGTTCTTCTTCTTAATAAGATTGATATATTTCCTTGTTTGGGCTCAATTTTAATGAGATTTTTCAAAATATATTTTGTAAAGATATAAAATGCAAAATTTCATAAAGGGTAAAAATTTCAAATAGATTAAAAATGCAAACAATTTACAACATATAGGGAATGTTTGAGTCCCATTTTTTGGTTAAAATGTATTTTGAAATAATAGATTGATGGAGAATGTGTAGTTAAAAAATAAGGAAAAATTTTAAATTTGCGTGGGTGGATTGAAGACAACTACATTTGGAAAAGGGAAAAATTCACATATAACCAAGTAACTAAAAATAATTCAGTAAATACTACGTATTAATCTATTTATTATAAATACTAGATATTAAACCCCTATTTAAGCCACATTAAAATTTTCATTCTCATTCTTTTACTCATTTTCAACTATACATTCTTCAATAAAATAATATTTTCCATCATATCAATAACTTTTTTTCTTTTTCAATCACATATTCTCCATTAATTTACTATTTCAAAATACATTCTTACAAAATAATGTGGCTCAAACACACCATAAGTAAAAGTAATTCAAAATTACTCCCAAAAATTACTCCTATTTTGATAACTGAAACTCAATAATAGTGAACAATAAGTTTTCCATTAATTACAATTCCTCAACATTCACTCATTTGAAAACCCATGGAAACTTCAAAGCTTCAACTTTGACAAACCCATGTATATGTACCTAATAGATTTTGAAGAATTATATATCTTAAAATCAACATAGAAAATCATGAATTTAACTACAACTCCCATACCATATCCACTTTGTTAAATCATTTGTATTGTAGCTTGGTAAATGGAGAGCATTAACCCTATACGATTTCCAACTTTGAAATTAAATTAATATGTTACAATGACGTTAATTCAATAAAACGTGTCATTGTCTAATACATTGCTTGGGTAGATAATATTTCGCCCCTGTTTTACATTCTCATTCTTTTACTTATTTTCAACCACACATTTTTCAATAAAATAATATTTTTCATCACATCAATAAATTTCTCTTCTTTTTCAACCACATATTCACCATTACATCACAAAAAAAAAATGCATTATCTCGTAAAAAATGTGCATCAAACACACTTTTCATTCGAAAATCCGACAAAATATATTTGAAATTGTATTTCACTACATCTTCTATTATGAAAACAAGATTAATTATGTATCTATCAAATAAAATAAAAAAAATTGTATTCAACAATGTGCAACGTCCTAATGACACCTTGCTTGCGTAGCTGATATATGTTGTGTTGTACAAATAATGGTTATAATATGATTTATGTACATCTGTTGCAAATTATGTAATGGAAATTAGATCGGAAGCAGACAATGAATATTGAATCCCAATCCCAAAATCCTCATACGAGGGTTTTGACAATTATTTTATAGTTAGGTCATATCCTCACTCAAACATTCCTAGCTCCCATCATTCATTCAGGGGTGTGAAAGAGAGAGGAAAAAACATGATATGGAAAAAGAATTGCTTGTTGGACCGTTGCAAGAGGAGCCATCCAATTCTTTGACTTTTCATCTCACAATGGGCCCCATATACGGCCAACAAAGGTAAAAAAAATCAATTTTTGAGATTGAAAAAGCTCTCCCAAACATGCTCTGAATATAAACATAAAAAGGAAACCACACAATTTATTGTTTAATGTAAAAACAAAGCCTTCATTTACAAAAGTCACTATAGAGGAATAATCATTTCGCTTGCATGAACAAAAAAAATGCAACAAACAAGCTCAATTGTCTCATCTTGTGAAAGGATAATCCAAACGCATTACTTATAATTAAGTCTACAACTCATTATTTGGAAAACCGCTGCTCATTTACAGAAATAACTTACGACTACATAGCGTGCACAAATATGTTGTTGGATTGAACTGTTGGAAAATTCAAAATTGGTTGTGACCAATTTAAGTGATTGTTTAACTGAAATTTTTTGTTTGGTGAATGAGAAATTAAACCACAAACTTAAAATGCTTAAATGCTTGAAATTGTTGGAAATTGTATAGAATATTGTGGAATATTCTAGAGAGTGAGTAGATGAAAAGATGAGTCTTTTCATATGGAAGATCATGACTCTTGGAGATCATGACTTTTGGTGTGAATAACATCTAATAATTATGATTCTTAATTTCAAGAGATGTGTCTCTTGGTGTGGTTTCCAACTAATATATATATAGATCCCCATGTGTTTGGATTTCATGATAAAAAAAAGAAAGAGGAACAATTCAATTGATAGTTCCATATCATTCCATTTCATGTTTTACTTTAGTTCTGCATAAACCAATTTGTAGAAGTGATTATTTCCTACATCAAAATCATGGTTATGGTAGAGAGGGAATTCCGTTCGAGTTCGTTGGTTTAAACTATTTGGAGTGCTCCTATGACTTGACATGGCCGTTGTATCTTGGGAGATGATTGCAGAGAAATCGTTAGCACCGATGCGGGGCAAATTCATCTTAAGGACAAAGTGTGACGTGTCAAACACTTGCCTCGACTGATCGCATCACTTGCTTATCATCTTTCTTCTTTCTGATTTCATTCTAATTTAATATTCAAATTTCGGAAAGTAACTAATATTCTTTTGATTTCATACAATATTTGAAATAAAGAATGAAACGCGTACAAGATTGGAAGGTGATGAATCCATATTCATATATTGGAAGTCGGTAATCACTATTTTGTCTTCTCAAATCAAATTTCGGTAAATTGAATGATATTTCAATTTCACGGTATCTTCTTGATTAATATAATATGCACATTATCGGTGTAATATCTACAACAATTTTAAGATGAATTTTGTGTTGTACTTTATATTCTAAAGTTATTTTTGAATTGTTGAAATTCGTAAGCCAATAAACTTTTCGTAATTATATACTTGGTTGACAAATAATTTGCATGTTGTATGGAAAGATGTATCTCTCCACATTAAAAATTCTGGAATTAATTTATCTTATGGCATAAAGTGTTCCGTTTAATTAGATGAAGGGTATGTGAATATTATCGATATGATATTCTCAACAATCTTAACATGAATTCTGCGTGTTAGATGTTAAGTATTTACATGAGTTTTAACAACATATTAAATCTGATTTTGAATTTTTGATGAATGGATTCGAAAAGAAATCAGTTTTCTCTTTCGGTTAAATGGCGTCCTTTTACTTTAGCATTGGACTAAGCATAATATTATTAATGTTTGGTCTGATTTGTTAAGTCATTACTTCATGTTATGTTTGTGTTGGATATTTGCCGTCAATTTAAATGATGAACACGGAAATTGGTTAACGGAAACGGATCAGTGGGTATATGAAGTGAGCATGTTATATATATTTGCTGAAATAAATTCCTCTAGATTATAGTTGCATGTGTTCATGAGAATAAAGATTTTAATGTTTTTTATTTTGATATGCATTCTGCATAGTTATGCATTAAAATATATTATTCCATGTGATTGTGCATAATTGTGGAATTCTAAGTAGTAAGTTCCAGTATGTTTGTAAATATAATAACCAATTAAAGACAGAATATGATTTTAAGTATATTTAAAAGTCATGTGGAATTTATTTGTATAATTACTGAGTATAAAATGGATGATTCGTCATTGTTAAGGACAAGAGGTGCTTCAACAATTATCTTCCAGTGCATGCAAATTAGTGTGTATATCCTTAACTGTTTAACTAATTAAATGAAAGCTTTCAAGTCAGATTATGAATTGTTACAAATTTACTTCTATCTATTGGATTGTATATATGTTGGAAGAATGCCAACTATTTATTTGAAAGTACATGAACTTCCATGACTATTTCTTATATTGAAATATGAGATGATATGGTTAGAGTTTCATAGAAATTATACCAACTTTATTTGATGGTGATAGCCTCGATTAATTCTATGAATTAAGTGAAATGACTTATGGAAGTTATATTTGGATAAAAATATGACAAAATTCGATTTGTTGTAATTGTATTAAATGGAAATCATTATTTGATAATGAGATTTAAGCCACTTAATTACTTGAAATTGGTAGAATATTATAAAATATTCTAGAATCGATTTAGATGGAAAGATCTATCTTTTCATATGAAAAATCATGACCTTGGTATGATTAATTTCCAATTGGTGTATCTCTTCATAGAAATTTATTTGAAGATGTGTGTCCTCTCGTTGGGTTGTGTCTTTTGAGAACACAATTATCGAACCGATAGATGATTCGTTCATTAAATTTGAACGTGGTGAATAAGTATTATTTAATATGAAATAATGTCATCTTGTGAAATGTCACAAATGTGATATGTTGCATATGTTGGGAGAAGTTGCAATTCTTGTGAATCAAGATGCTTAGCTTTCTTCGTTGTTGAATTCGATTTCAATCGTAGAACCAATAAAATTTGTATATGTTTGAGAGAATCGTTGGTCTATGTGATGACCTTAATTTAATTTGGATGATCAAATCAAAAGAAAGTTGGATTGAAGTATAATTTATAAATTGTGGGTTGACGACCACTATTTTGAAAGTACTTAAACTTTCACGAAGCATTCGATATGGACATTATCTATTCGATAAATGAATTGAACTACAAAAGAGTTGATGAACTCTAAGTTCAAGTAACCCAAAAATGTGGGGGTTAACATCAATGCTTGAGAACTTATATGAAAAGTTCAAGATTTGTGGATGCAACATTATTAGTTGCACATGCATTCCTAATTGAGGAATTGTGGGGGTAACTTATGTTTAAATGTTACAATTTTCTATACTTTATAATCATAAAAATATATCTATGAAAGTGAAAAGGTAGAAAACCCTTATATTAATTATAAGGATGTTATACACTAAGTCTAAAGTGGATGAAATGGGATAAAAGATGATTACGGCATTTGTTTGGATATGCAAGATCAATTAGAATATTTGAAAAATATTCAAAAAAGTTGAAATGCATAGTAGTATTTCAATAATGGTATTGAATACCCATGTTTCTGAAATCCACTAGTGAAAAGTGATTGACTGGTGTAGTGCGTGATAGAAATTATCTAACATTGTTGTTTGAAATTTATAAAGCTTTAGATAATGCTAATTAGAAGCATGTAGCGTCATGAGAGGATTTCTTGGTGGTGACATGTTGTATCTATTAAATTAATCGATAGTTGGCTAGTTATATTTGATGAGATATTAAGTCACATGTAATGATAAGTCTAGACATATAAGTAATAGACATAATACCGTTAAGTAGTCGATCTCAATGGTGTAAACTCGTGGTACCTTTAAGAGATTTATCGAGAGATCAAGAATACTGCATATCGAGGGGAATGAGATTAAAGCCTACTACGTAAGAGTTTTTGTAATGGTAACCCTACCTTGTTGACTGGAGATCCCAAGATCTTGGTTCAAAGGGATAACTAAGTTATGATGATTGAATAAAGTACTCAGGGAAATACATCCCAACTCATTCCTATGATAATTACAGTACTTTCTGCAAAGTGTGAGGTTAAGCTATGCTTTTAATGATTCATATATTTTGATTAAGTCAAGTAGAGTAAGAGAGAATACTCTTAATAGGAGATCACCTATGTAAGTGTGAAGTGGGGCCGCTTCAATGAGAATTGTTCGAGGCTAAAATTCTCTAAACACTTATAAAACCAAGAGTGGTACATGGTCAAAATGGACACAATCATGAGAACCATGAACGGTTTAGGGAAGACATTTGTGTGAGTATTGTTATCTTGACTTACACCAACGGCTGAATGGTTCAAGACATCACGTTTACCAATTAGCCAGTAAGTCCGATAGTATTTCACTAAGGGAGGTTCAAAGCCAAAAGCTACCTTCTCCGATGCAGTGTTTTCCGCCCTCTCTCTACTAGTGTCTACATAGTCATTTGCATTAATTTTCATTCATATGGGGGATTGTTGGAAAATTCGAAATTGGTTGTGACCAATTTAAGTGATCGTTTAAGTGAAATTTTTTGTTTGATGAATGAGAAATTAAACCAAACTTAAAATGCTTAAATGTTTGAAATTGTTGGAATTTTTATAGAATATTGTGGAATATTCTAGAGAATGAGTAGATGAAAAGAGGAGTCTTTTCATATGGAAGATCATGACTTTTGGAGATCAGACTTTTGGTGTGAATAACTTCCAATAATTATGATTCTTAATTTCAAGAGATGTGTCTCTTGGTGTGGTTTCCAACTACTATATATATAGATCCCCATGTGTTTGGATTTCATGATGAAAAAAAGAAAGAGGAACAATTCAATTGATAGTTCCATATCATTTTATTCCATGTTTTACTTTAGCTCTGCATAAACCAATTTGTAGAAGTGATTATTTCCTACATCAAAATCATGGTTATGGTAGAGAGGGAACTCCGTTCGAGTTCGTTGGTCTAAGCCATTTGGAGTGCTCCTATGGCTTGACATGGTCATTGTATCTTGGGAGATGATTGCCGAGAAACCGTTAGCACCGATGCGGAGCAAATTCATCTTAAGGACAAAGTGTCAAACACTTTTCTCGACCGATCGCATCATTTGCATCTCATCTTTCTTCTTTTTGATTTCATTCTAATTTAATATTCAGATTTCGAAAAGTAACTAATATTCTTTTGATTTCATGCAAAGTTTGAAATAAAGAATGAAACGCGTTCAAGATTGGAAAGTGATAAATCCATATTCAATATTGAAAGTCGGTAATCATTATTTTGTTTTCTCAAATCAGATTTCGGTAAATGGAATAATATTTCGATTTCACGGTATGTTCTTGATTAATATAATATGCACATTATCGGTGTAATATCTCCAACATGGACTCCTATAAGAAGAGCATTCCTTCTTCCGTGCTTATCGTGAAGCTCGTTGCACAATGTACAAACCACCTAATGTGCATACGGGAAGAGAACTATGGACATTTCCTCTGATAGACACATTACACACTCTAGTTCACGTTCATTCCTTGTCAAGCCAGGGAAATGTCTCCATTATGTAAGAAATAGAGGAATCCATTGATATACCTTTTCTAAGTGCAGCTATTTTTGATGAGTCTGCAATCAATCTTAAATTGGAAATATATTATTGAAGCCATTCAATATTGTTTTTGCATTTCTCCATATTGTTTTTCTGCTTCCTATTTCATCTTGTCCTCCTTCGATTTAGCCAAAGCTTCAAGGCAATGGATTTCGGGATGGAGATTCAATTGAAAACAGACAATGGAAATGGGATGAGGGTTATGTTTGAAATTGGGGTCTAAGAAAGGAAGCATTTTGGAGGGGTATTGACTGATTGGTAATTTTCCAATTTCTTGAGCGTAAAATGTGGAATTGAGTATGATTGATGATTTTTTTAGTTTTACTTCAAAGTCAGTAATTGTGGAATAGAAAATTTTAGTATAATTTCCACTTTTGAAAAATTTATAAATAATCAAATTTCATTTTTAACCACAATTTCAATAGACACATAAGTACTATCACTTGTTCATAACTCAAATCAATTTATCTATAAATTACACCATATGTAAATTCTTTCAAAATGGAGGCTAAATGGGTATATGTGATCCATTGCTAACACGTCAGCTTTTAGACGAGATGATTAATGTTGACCTTAAAATCTGTCTAATTGAGTAAGCAACAGATCTTGACCATCTTTTCATCCACCTAAGCATCACATGCATATTGAAATGTACCATTTGGGTGCCAAGATCAAGTCAACTGTTGAAACTGCCAAAACAAATAGAATGAGGGCAAGAGAGATTAGTGAGAGGTGATCAGGCTAGAGTTCAGATTAACATAACTCTTGATTGTCAACCACGCAAATATATATAAAGATGGATATAAGTGGGCCAAAATGAATTAGTGGACCAGATACTAGCCCAAAAGTGATTGTTTGATCCAGTCCAGTCCAATCTAATTGATATTGTTGATGCCCAAGAAATATGCTGACGATCGCAGAATATCAATACAGGGTACTTACAAAAATACCCTTAAAATTAAGGATGTTTTGAAAAATCATATGAAAAGTTTTTAGGAAATAAAAAATACTGTATGAAATGAAAAAGTGACACAATGTCACTTTTTTTTTATAAAAAATGTCACTTTTTTTTAAAAAGTGAACAAACTCAAAAAAAAATGACAAATACCAAAATAGCACCATCCATTTAAGTAGCACCAGTAATCATGTTCTTAAAATAATCATCACGTTCAGGTCAATCCACATGCTGATTATGTTAGGAAAATATAAAATATTATTTCATTTTTTTATCTTCTTAAAAAGTGACAAAAACTTAAAAGGAGACAAAAAACTAAAAAAAGTGACAAAATTCAAAAAAGTGATAAATTTTAAGACGAATTCAAAAAAGTGACACAAATTAGAAGAAATTATATAGATTAAAAAGTGAGATAATAAAAAAAATGACACTCAAAAAGTGACAAAATTCAAAAAAAAAAAAAAAGTGACAAATTCAAACTATAAAAAATTATAACACCCCTTCAAACTAAAATAGATGGCTCGCGAAAACACAACCAAAACCATAGAACATACTAAATCAAGAGCATCCACTAAAATCAACCAAATGCAATCAGAATAATCACTGAATCTATTAGAAAATAGATTAGTCATCAACTCATTAGCCGTAGAACCACCCTAGCACAATTATTATGCCCAATCCATGAGCCTTTTTTTATATATACTAGTGGGTGCACGTGCTTTGCACGTGTTGTGGCAGTGCAGTGTAAGTAATAACATTCACATTTGGCTATGTTGTATTTGAATGAATAATGAAACCTGTTTGAAGGATGATTATATTGGGTTATATGAAATGTGTTTATGGATACTTACATTAGTGATAATAATATAAAGCAAAAAACAAAAGATTTTATTTGCCATACTTGGATACATGGTTTAAACATGTCTATATGTACAATAAACAAAATGTGGTATGGCAAATAGTGCTATTGAGAGTTAGGCAGTGGAGTCTGACTATAAGGATGCAAAAGAGATTCAAAATACATATTTTCAACTTGTGAACTCCTACTCCTGTTTTTGTTTTTTGGTTGGATGTTTGTCAGCTTCTTGTGTAAATGGTGTCTCCATTGTTGAGCTGCTTGGTGTAGTGTTTGCATTTTGAAGTTGAGATTTCTGTGATGTGTTTTGTTGTATCATGTCGGTAGGCAATTGATGTTGAAGTTGTGATTCAAGGATAAAGATGACTTCATATGGGGCTTTGTTGGTCGCCGCTTCTACATTTACAGTTTTGATGTATAAAATGTGCTCTTGTGTAGTAGCTGTCTGAATTGTAGAGTTGTTCTCCATGGGTTCCTATTAGAATGTTTATGAAAAGCAGTTAACAATACATTTAAGGCGGAAAATAAGGAGGTATGTAGAGAAATTTAATTTTTTGATCCATACCTGAGCAGTTTGTTTCATCAGCTCTTTTGCTGGGCATTTCAGGAATGTTTCGGCTGGGTTTCCAATAATTGATGCTGTTATCGAGCCTGTGGAATCTTGTAATTCGACGGTTGCTCTTGCTCTGTTAAAATAGAAGTGCAATTGATGTTAATGTTGGATGGTTTATGATCATTAGATAATATGTAATGCATAGATTCATATAGATGATGTGGTTGTGACGTGATTATAATCATACCTTGGAGTTGGTGTAGCGTAATTGTGCTTGCAAAATCTACAGAAATATGTTTCATTCACATTTGCACTTGCTGATTTATTGCAATTGTCACACGATAGATACCATAGTGGTTGGTTTAATGGAACTAATGTGACATTTGCTTTAGTCCAGAAGTGTTTTTGCTGCAATGTAGAAAATAATATGTGGAAAAAAATGGGTTAGTGGTCGGTGTTAAATGTTATGCAAGTGAGAAGGAGTAGTAGTTTAGTGTACCATATGTTGGAATTGTTGTATTTGTTTGATGTTGAGTAATTTTTGTTTCGGTGGAGAACAAATTGTGGCGGACGTGGGGAAGATATAATCTTTTCTTGCCACAATTTCATTTACTGTGGTTATGTTGGTTTCCAGCCTAATATGCATGTAAGATTTCAATTGTTAAAAAGAATAAAGAAATGAAGAATAATAACAACAATAGATATACGTAAGTTAATTGAGTGAGGGAGAGAATATACCAATTCTTTAGGTCAAGAACTTGCTCAAATGGGGGATTAATGAGCACTGATGAGTTCATTTTTGTAGAGATGGATATACCTAAATAGCCATTGAATTTAGCTTTTGTGTATGAGCTTTGAATTGGTATGTGTTTGTGTGATTGTGTAGCAGGATGAGTGAATTTACCATTGAAAGAAGTTACTTTCAGTCTACTGCCCACAAGAACTGGGTTTTTTGTGATGGTGTTGCAAATTGTATGACATTCATTTGTGACGAAATTGTCCCACATTTGAAGAATCCGTGTTTCGAACCTGTAAGGTTTTTATTTGTATTTAATATCTACTTGAGAGAATTATTTTAGTATAGACAGTAGCAAGTGTCTAACCTTTCGTTCATGAGGATAACGTCTTGCACTGTTGATTGGTTGTCACGAACTTGAATTACTCTTTTGGGGAAGATGTCGATTGCAATTCCAATTATGCCTACAGGAAGTAAGTTGTGTTTGTAATTAGTATGAGTTGTAGTACATGTCTAAAAAAGAGGTAATGAAGTGTAGGATGCTAAATAGGATTGCAAGTACTTACTAATTTATGCATTTGTGTCCATGTATGGCTGAAGGTTTTGGAATGATATGAAGGTGTAAGCTGATGAAAGGAGGGAGTTGAATTGTTCATTAAGTTCAACAATTTTGGTTTTCGCATTGATTGTCCATCGGATGTTACCGAGTTGGGCGGCATAGTTTTTATCAGTTTCTTTAACTTGTGCATTTGAGATGAGGTATGTTTTTTGTGGTAGTAAGGTGTCTTCGAAAGCTGTGATGGCATTGTCGAATAGTGTAGCCTGAACTTTGTTCCCCTGGAAGAAAATCAAGTTGAAAGATGTTATGGTCACATTTTCTAAGAGAAGAAACATAAGAAGTTAAAGGAATAGTAGTATGGACTTGTAGTAAGAGAAAGGATGGTATCCGTATGCATTATGTTTATCAGAACTAAATTTTTCTTTATTACCAAGCAGATGTAAGAATTTTCTCTCTTGGATTGTAATATCCAAATTCAACATCCAGAAAGGTGTAGCATAGTAAAAGAATGTGACAAGATGCATCCATAAATTTAGAGACAGAATAATAAATTTGGTGAAATTTTATCTACCAAAATCTAGATTCACATTAGCCACTTTTAATTCCTTAAAACACAAATATCAGGATTGCTAACCACAATTTTATTTTCCTCAAAAAATCCAAATTGTTTACAGGAACAGAAGTGCTTTGCTCTGGATAAGCAATTTCATAAAATTTAGTGATGATATCATTGTTCGATCATCTAAGGAACAAATTCAATCTTGGTTCTGTGGACCAAAAAATTCATATAAGCAACAAGTTGTGTACAACTCAACTTAACAGAAAGTTTTGGAACCATTTACAACAAGAATAGAAGATTCCTATATGAGACATATCACCATGTTTAGGAAGAATATAATTATAAACATAAACATATAATTAGCACAAGTAAACAAACAGATAAATTAAGGCAATCTTTTAATGGCCACGTTTTAAGTTTTTTGTTTAAAAGGCCTTCTTTATAGATCAAATGTTCAATTTAACCTCTGCTATACTTAGTGCTATAAAATATCTTTATTCGACTTGGTTGTCGAGCTAAAATCATGGAATTTAAAACTGTATGAGAAGATTTACCTTAGGATCCATTAACCAAATGTGTTGGTATTTCAATGGGCTGTTGCGAGCTTTGTTGGGAGAGCATTTTTCTGAAACTACTATCTTCACAAATTCAGCCAAACTCTCCTGGTTTGATGTCAGGTATTAGCTTGTATTCTGTGGCCATTTCTATCTGCAATCAATTTTATTTGATTAGTAAATGAGAATGGGTAGAAATAGAAGAGTGAAAATGAAACATAGAATATATGAAAAGATGTATTTCAAAATGTTTGAAGTTAATGCATCCTATTAGGTGAAAGAGAGGAAATTACCAGGTTGAAGTTGACAATGAGGAAATAAAGCTGGAGATGATAAGCTGCGGGGGAGTGTGATGTTGTATGTTATATGTTGAGAGGTGGTAGTGGAAAGAGATGATTGAAGTTTACAATGAGTGGTGTGAAAGTTAGATTTTTATTATTAATATAGATTGAAAAATGTTGTGGCAGGCAAGAA
Organism: Fraxinus americana; assembly: GCA_035079005.1. Lineage (NCBI taxonomy): Eukaryota > Viridiplantae > Streptophyta > Magnoliopsida > Lamiales > Oleaceae > Fraxinus > Fraxinus americana. The sequence continues at coordinate 12,171,764 of CM068716.1, read as the reverse complement.
TTTTTGGTCACTATTATAAGCAAAAGTTTGTAGTGAATGGCGGTTGGAAGTGGGTTGCCAGATGGTGTTTGGTGGTTTTTTGCAATAAATGTATGAAGGTAAAGAAAATAAACTGGGTAGAATTTTTAGTGGTGTTTTATATGTTGAGATATGGTAGTGGGTGGAAATGATTAAAATTTAAAATGAGTGCAGTTAGGGCTGGGCGCGGTTCGATTTGGATTGGTTTCGACCCCAACCCGAAACCAAAACCAAATTAGTCGGTTTGGAAAAATTTCAACCCCAAACCAACCCACTCTAGCTCTTAAACCGAACCAAACCAAACCGATTCGGTTTGGTTTGGTTCGGTTCGGTTAATCGGTTTGAATTTTTGTCCAAATTGAATTTTTTTTTAAAAAAAAAAACTCTCGAGTTTTAGACTCACTTATAGTATATATAATTTTTTTTTTTGATTTATACAACTTTTTTTATTTGAGTTATAACTTATAGCAACTAAAAACATTTTTGAAACTTCAATTTTCAAAAAATGAAAATAATTATCTCAACTTTCATTTTCACAATATCTAAACTGTAATTAACTAATCAGAATGTAATATATGATTAAAAAGATTCAATATTGTAACTAATACATAATCATAAATCAATAATCATTATCTCAACATGCATTTTCAGAATGTGAACTTATTACATGTAAAACTTGCTATATATAAAAAAAATTAACTAAAAAAAAAAAGCGTACCAACCGAAACAGAAAACAATGTTTATAAAGAATATAAAATAATATCAAAGTTTCATTGAAAGTGTCATCATAAAACAAAATGTTTATATAGTATTCAACGAGACTACTGAAATAGACAGTTTGGACACCTCCACATTGTGGAGAACATCATTAAGCTTTTGATTTTGACTTTTCTTTTTTAAAAAAAAAATGGAAACATGTGTAAGTGGGTTGGGTCGGTTAACCAGTGGTTTGAGGCATTAAATCATGACCAAACCGAACCGCCGTGGTTTTGTTTAAAATAAAACCAAACCAAACCAATTAACTATGTCAAACCGACCCAAACCGACCCAAGTCGGTTCGGTTTGATCGGTTTGGTCGGTTTTTCGGTTTTTTTGCCCACCCCTAAGTGCAGTGAAAGTGGGACTTCTATTTTCAATGCAGACTGGAAACTTTTTAATGGCAGGCAAAAAATTTGTTTACTGGGAAGTGGGTTGTCAGGGGTGATTATGTGGTTTTTGGTAAGGGACAATTGTTGTGTTCAGGAAATTAGTGGTGTGTAGTGATGTAGAAAGAATTTTGAAAATTTTCTATGTACGTGAAGAATAAGAATTGGATTCTAAATGCTGGAAAAAATTTGTAATGGTGTATGCTTTCATCTAATGAAGGGGATAAACCTGCAACTTTAATACACGTAAGAATAAATGAAGCTCTTTTGTCGATTCGGCAAATTTTTTGTTGCTGTTTTAATTTATTTAAAAATATGGATATAGTGAATGTTATGACTTAAAAAAATTGAAGCAAAAGAATTTCATAACCTTCATCCCAAGAATTTGGATCCACTCCACAAATAGCTTAAAGGCTTTTGATAAAAACTCTCTCAAGGTCTTTTCTGCAATGGACAAAATTCTGAAAAAAATACAATAACATTATGTTAATTATAGAACAATAGAGTAATAGAAGTAATGAAAAAGAAATTCAGAGTTGGAAGTGGGCAGAGGCAAACACCTGAATCCAACTATCTAATTTGCACAAGCGTTTGAGGTCTTCAATCTGAATGGAAGAACAAAATTAATTGTACGGAATCTCCACCAAATTTAGCTAGGAAATTATCTATTGGCATGACATTCATCTACTTTGATTTTGTTCCAACATAGGAAGAAATTATAAGTTAGCTCAAAAAAAGAAAATAACAATGCCAAGATGATACGAAATTTATGCTGGGGGTTCCAAGATTGGAATTCAGACAATGAGGAAAGCTGGAAAATGATCTTACCATAAATGGATGAGAAACTTTCCTTGTTAGCTTCATTTGAAGCTCTCATCAAGTTTAAAAGGGTTGAAGTAGATGAATTACACGCGAGGTTTTTCCGGTCAAGATTCAATGTCAGTCAACATTTTGCTCAACCAAACTCCTCGAAAGCTGAAGACAATCAACTGCAAGAAAGACAGGCCATCTCCAAAGAATAAGCTGGAATCGATATGCAGGAAAATAATCGCATAGCAGATTCTGAATTGATAATAAATCAATACTGGGAAAGTGAAATTGATCTAAGCATGCAAGTCTCCATTAACCAATGTGCAGGAAATTGATTAACCTTTAAAGATCAATAATCAGTGAACTGGATTGAAGGGGGGAAAATGAAATAAGAAACTGTTGTGTAAATTAGAAAGGTATTGCAGCCTTTGTACTGAAAACCGTGTCAAGAGAATTCCTGAGCTGAAGAAGCCCGAATACTGGTGTCAACCACAACAGAAGACTGATTTGGAAGATCTCACAAGGAATTAAGTACTTAAAGTATAATTTTGATAAGCTGATGGAAGTGACTGCTCAGATTTGATCAAGTTAATACGTTTCTCAATAACCATGATATGATTTTTTTGTTAACGCTTTTGCACTTAGAACAAGTAGAAGTCTTACTGACCAGTCAGTCACCATCACCACCACCACCATTCCCAATAACCCCTCACCGAAAACAAAAGAAAAAGAATACATCAGATGCCCAAAAATGCATCATACCTTATATGGAAGTCCAAGATACTTAATAGTATTTCCTCAAATAGAACATTTTGGCATTTTCCAAAATCTATCCCCATCTGACAACCTTCGTATACAAAGCATACTTCATAAATTACCTTAACCGAAACAAAGAAAAAGTTATTATGTTAGCTACAAATTACGCAAACAAAGAAAAAAAAAATTAAAAACACCAAATTACGAAGAAATAAAATAGATCTTCAAATAAATATAGAGATAAAATATGAAAAAAGTATAAACCTGAAAAAAGTAGGCTGTCGATTTCTGTACAATCTAAGTGTATCCACCCTCAGCACTGGGTACAAACTCAGCTCCATAGGAAATGTCCCAGCCTACCACTCTCACCTCCCAAACCAATTTGCAAGTCTGCCAATCCAAAGAAATTTCGAAAATCAGCATTCAAAAATGAAAATGAATGGTTAATAATAATAGGATTACTCATGCAGGGAAGCTTGTATGAACAAGTGAAAACCCATAATTCACAACCAATATTCTAGTTTTTGTTGAATCAATCATAAAGACCAGGATGTTAACATAAAAAATGCTTTGATTCATACCACAATCCCTACCCCCATTACCTAAAAATCTCACCTCTAAAACCAAGACAAAAGATACAATATGCCACTTAACACATGATTAATGATCCCAGCCTATAGGCTGATTCTCTCTCTACGCTCAGCCCCTCATCTCTAATTCAATCTTGTACCTAAATATTTATTGACATTTTGCACCCAATAACATGATCAGGCCTAATGGGCATGCGGAATATATGTGAAACTTAGAAGCATCAGTTAAATAAAACGGACTAAAGAAATTTTCATATTAAAAAATAGCTTCATAAAAACTTATGTCCTACTTCAATCACTCTTATTCTAGTTAATAGAAATCACCAACCTGCCCCTGGCGAAACAAGGCCTTAGCATTGTTTTCACCATCACGAAGAGCGAATTATGTGTCAAAAGTGCTTCCTTCAAATTTCCCGATTTCAATTTACAAGCCTAAGAAAGATAGCAAACCAGGTATTAGTAAGCACAATTTATCGTTAAGATTCTTATGTACATAATCAATTCTTGGAAATTTTAAAAGTTCCTCTAAAAAAAAGTATGCAATCATTGCTCCCTTCGAGACAAGGTGAAATGCCAAAATGCAATTAACAGGATTCATTTGAAATGAAGTGTAGTACAATATTTATGCTAAAATGTACAACTCATCATTGCCAACAATAACCACCATTAATATGTAACTCTTGAAACAATGATCACATTTTTTTATCAAGCAGCATACCACTTTGCACTGAAATAATCATATCTTTTGTCAAGCACCATTACCACTTTACACTGATACCCTACAGTATTTTTCTTTTCAAAGACAAAAAAGAAACAAACTACATTTTGAACAATTAAATAATTGAATTCAAAAATAAAAAACAGACATTATACTGGGATTGGGGATTATGAAACAATTGCAAGAGGAGTTTCATCCTACCAAGATCAAACCCATCATCAGAATCCCTTTCAATTTCGTTTGCGGTCGAACGCCGCAACCTGGCGCCGGCATCGGGTTTAGTGACTGTGAGGAGCGGGGCGGAAGGTGAGAAGACTACTTTCGGTGAATGATTTGGAGACATGCCTTTTGTGTGTGAGCAAGTTTTATTACATAAATGCGGAATAAAAGTTCTTTTTACACTGCCAGTGAAGTGAAAATGGAATGTTTCCTTCAAATAAATACATTGCAAACATATTAGAACTTTTAAATTTATATATATGGTTCTCTAAAAATCAAGGTTGAGAATGAGCTGCTAAACCTTGAAAAGTAGGCAAGACATTGTTCAAAGTCGGTGTTTTCAATTCCACCGAGTCAATTTTGTATTTTGGAATTTGCTGAGCTATGATGGGTGCTGCTATTTTCTTTGCCGTCTTGCAAATTGCCTGAGGACTTATACTTGTCAGTACACAATTCAAAAAAGGAAGAGTTATGACAGAAGCATACAAGAAAATAAACCTTCTCGCAATATGGCCACATAAGTTCAATTAATTTGTTGAGCCAATCAATCTGCAAGATAAAAAAATAAGACCAAGAATAATTATCGTGTTAAAATTATGCAATAAAGTAAAGGGAAATAATAATTTACCCGATCATAATCTGGATTTTTTATCCAAAGAGGTATCTTTGGGAGGAGCCGCTCAAGAGTCTTAGAATCTTGCTCAGCTAAGGGATGAGCATCGGGATCCTAAACAGAGCACATTTCAGAGAATGAACATAAACTCGTCTACATTCGTTCTTCAATAATAGAGGGGCAGATATTAAGCCATTTCTGTTTTCCCTTTTACCTTATTCTTGATAGTAGAATTTTCATATTTCATTAAACTCATCACAAGTTATATCCACTCAAAGTAGTGACTGTAATTCAACATGGAAGATTTTGGAGGAAAGTTTCGAGGAAACTAAGCATTAAGCATAATTACACAAGTTGCTAAGTACATAAGAAGAAGTAATGGAGGAATGAAAAGAAGAAGAACCTGAAGTTGGATGAGACCATCATCCTGATGAAGTATTTGGAGAGACAAGGTGCCCTGAACATCAAAGTTTCCAATACCACCATCATGTTTCAAAGTTAAACTAATCTTTTCTTCAACTGTCAATGTGACAGGATCAGTTGGTGTTGGAGCAACTGGCTTGGACTGACCAACATGTGGTGTCATACCTTCACCAATCACTTCACCTTTAGCTTTCAAAGATTCCAAAAATTGGTTGGTCCTTTGTGATTTCCCTAGCTTCATACCAAGATCTTTTGGTGGAGGCGTGGAGCTGTCGCCAAAAAAAAAATGCAGAATTAGAGGAGAATTACATACCAAATCCACTGTCAATCAGGAAATTCAATGTATGCCCATCGCAAGAGTAAGTGTGCTTGCTACTGTTAGAAGGGAGCTTTTGCAGGCATTGGACGGCAATGATACCAAAATTTATATAATGGTTCAGAAAAATCCTATTAGGATTTAACTCCCAGGACAGGTTTTAGTTAAGAAAAACATGGAATACAAAAAGCGTCCTTAAAAGATTCTTGCACATGCAGCAATTACCCAAATGAAGCTTTTTCAGAAAGGAAAAATCCCAAATTCGGAGCTCCGAAATTGACCGATGTGATGGTCACTAAAGAGATTGTATCATGCATGATAAGCCGAGTCTATTTGCTGAGTATAATCCTTTTCTAAAATAAGCCATATTTTGACGATGAAAGACGCTACCTACTACAATTTGTCTAGCATTTTTATTTAAATACGGATAAGTACAAGTAGAAAAGGTACTGAGGAAGGAAGAAACTCAGTAAAACATTCCACCAAGACTTCGTTAAATTCAAAGTACGATGAGCAGTATACTGACACATCAAAATTAAAATATTACTAATAGTACAAAAATTACAGTTTTCAAAGAATTTACCATTAGAATGCACGAAGAGAAAGATGAAACAAAACAAACCTGTGCAGCGTATGTTCTCTGGAATGGGCTCTTTTCTGTATTTAGCTGGCAAAGAAACAAATAAGTTAATATACAAAAGTTGAGCATCACATGTATCATTTGTAAATGAACAAGAATTCATAGCCAGTACAATAACTAATCCTAAGCATAAAACTCAATAAAAATACGGTCAATAACCATCATATATGTTACAGAACCAGGTAGTAGGACAAGGTCAGGAAAATAATGAAAGATGTATTGTTTCATCACATGTGTTGACCAAGAATGCATGGAAGAACAGCAGAAGAACGACATTGGTAAACCTTTATGAAAAATTAATTTCATTATCGACACAAGATTGGCACAGAAAATGTCCCCAATTAATAAATCAAGACAACAAACTATTTTTCAAACCAGAGGCACCAAAGTTTATATAAATTGTTAAAAACTAAAAAAGAAATAACAAATTAATGCAGTACCCAAATTAAATTCGAAACTTAAAAGATGAGACATTTACCAGAATCGGTTGTCGGTTTGTACCGGAGCTCCTTTCTTGCCAAACTGATGTTTACTACATTTTAACACATTGACACATTACTTCTTCCTAATAAATTCAAAAACGTAACCAAAAAACAAAAGAACATGTAAGAGATTGTACGTAAAGAAAATCCCATAATAAACGTTGAGCTAAATAAAAAGTCACAATTTTTTAAATAAAATGTCGTAGACCAATGACTATTTTGTGCCCATTAATTTGTCTCAATGTAATGGAGCTCATAATTAAATTGTAATATATGTCGACCAATCATGTGAATCCTATACTTTGTAAGAGCCACTGAGCATTTTTTGCTGATAGAGAAGACACCTATTACTTAATCATATCCACACTTCTCATTCACAAAATTCATATGAACTCAAGTTCTCTATGCGATGAAGGAATTTTATATGCATTGCCAAATTTTCAGCTTTTAATGTGACAAGTGGAAAACTATATACAAAAGAAAAACATCTAAAATATCATTGTATTTTAACTTTTTTGCGAACGATACATCAGATTCTGTAATATTCAAAATATAAAACGAATTCCTAATTATGAAGCTATACAATGACAATTGCGTATTTAAGGCTTTTCATTGAAAAAAATGTAAGAGAAGTAAATTCAGACTAAAATTTACCAGGACCAATTTGGACACTTGGCAAGAACGCCTTTTTCCTTGTGAGAACCCTAATTGGAGAAAAAAAAACAAAATATGAAAAGAAATCGCTCAAAAGGTAGTATATGACAACAAGAAGTAGCAAAAAGGATGAACAAGCTTCAGTTTCGAGATCCAAATGAAGATTCCAGCCTCGATTCGTAAATAAAATTCCAAAAATTCATCACAATTCAAACCGGCTAAATCCAAATAAAACCCACATTGGTACTTGGAAGTTACCTCAAATCAAGATTTATGGAGATTTCTTTGCATTTGCTAAAATTTCGAAATCTCTACAAATTTTTCACAGGATTTTTCATTCGGAAGAATCGTAGAGATGAATGGCAACAAACTGAGTGGAAAGAAAAGAAAATTATGGAGTGAGTGAATGAATGTTCTGGACGAAAGATTATTTTTTTAGACCCAATTCACTTTCAAACGGCTGAAAAAGAAAAGAAGAGCTTATCAAGGGTGGCTGAATCACTCTGTCCATTTATGTAAATTTAAGGTTTGGACAATTTCAAATTTATCTAAGCTGGTATCATTTGCACCTTCAAAGCTCAATTGGAAAGTTAATTCCCTCAAACTCTCAAATTCCACAACAGGTCGTGGTGGTGATGGGTCGAAATTGGTGGGTTAGGGAGAAGATAAGAAGAATTAGTATATATATTTCTATGTGCATAAAAATAACAACGGTAAAATGTGGTATGTAATGATTATTAGCAAATGTAAAAGAGAAGAGATTGTTATGTATTTACCATTGCTAAAATTTCATCGTAAACAACATTTTTAGTACATTTCATATGTGATTTTCGGATTGTAGTTGGTTTGATGAGAACTTTAATAGATTTGCTATTTTTTGCTCGAGACAAAGCAACGTATAATTGTCCATGGGAAAATACTGGTTCAGGAAGATATAAACCAACAAAATCAAGTGTTTGCCCTTGAGATTTATTGATTGTCATTGCAAAACACGGACGAATTGGAAATTGTGTTCTTTTGAAAGGGAAAGGATTTTTGTCACTTTGAAGTGGAATAAAAGGTATCCTAGGAAGAAATACTTTTTTCCTTTATAATCTCCAACAGCGATCTCAGCATCTATAATATTTCTTCGAAAACTTTTACAAATGAGCCTAGTTCCATTACATAAACCTTCTGAAGGATTAATGTTTCTAAGTAATATGACGGGACAATTTGGTTTTAGTATTAGTTCATGTGGAGGTACACCATTTGGAGTTAAGGTATTTAAAAAGTCTTCCTGCATGCTTTGATCCGATGTATCAATAGTTTCATCAAAACTAAAATACGTAAAACATTCTCCAGGAAGTTGACTAATCAACAAAGTATTGATTTCATCAACGTATTCATTTCTTGGAGTTAAAATAACTCTATCAATCATGTAATGAAGATTGTCAGCATAATGATTTAAATCTGGGTAAACTATATCTATTAATGTCTGTAAAGAGGTAATATGTTCTTCGAAATCTATAGTTATGTCAGGCGGAAGTTGTATCATATTACACGAATGTTTCTTTTCAATTCCATCTCCAATATTGAGTAAATATTTAGAAAATGATGTATCTAATCGAGCTCTCATGTTTTGACTTAATCTTACTTTTGTAAATAATGGCCATAAGTAAGAGCTAACAAGACTTACTGCTATTACATCGTCTTTAGTACCTCTTTGAACTACAGGTAAGATTTGACGGAAATCTCCTCCTAAGACAACAACTTTACCTCCAAATGGGAACTCATTATTGTTAACATCTCTTAACATTTTATCTAATGCTTCAACTGCATATCGATTCACCATTGGAGCTTCATCCCATATGATTAGTTTTGTCATTCGGAAAAGTTCAGCAAGAGCACTCTGTTTACTAATGTTACATATTGTGTCAGTACAAATCTCTAGAGGTAATTTAAATTTAGAATGTGTTGTTTGTCCACCATGCAAAAGACCTGTTGCAACACCAGAAGATGTTGTTGCTAAAGCAATCATTTGTCTTGATCTAACATTACCTAGTAGAGCACGATATAAAAAAGTTTTGCCTGTTCCACCAGGGCCATCAATAAAGAACATGCCGCTAACATGAGTATCTACTTTATTTAGAATTGCATTATATGCTACTTTTTGTTCAGTATTAAGTTGATGTGCACACATAATATCTATTTCTGAGACATTAATGCTTAGTTCGTCATTTATTACTCTAGCAACATGTTCATCTTCTTGTAGATTTATATTGTATGATACAAATCCATAACTATTAATAGATTTACCAGAAAGTTCTAAAATTGTATGAATTTCTAAAAGAGCTTTATGTTCAGCAATTTGCATAGACATACCAGTGTGTATGAAATCCTCTATCATGAATATTTTGAATTTGTTCCACAAATTTTTCGGATCATTTGGAGCACACAAAATTAGAATTGTTGCAAAAAGACGACGAAATGGAGTAGGCATTTGATATTCTGAAGCTTCCTGCAAACATAAATCACAATTAGCATCTCCATTAAGTAAACCATGTAAAAGTGCAGCTTCTCGAAAAGATGAAGTTTCAACACCATTCACAATTTTCAAAGATTGATATGATGTTGGACCTTTAACATGATTTAATAAAAGACGTAAGTAATATCTTTCTCCTTCCTTTGACCGGTCGCAACTATTCTACCAATACAAACACCTTGTTTTCTACGACTCCAACATCTACTATGTGAGTCCCAAACAAAGAATTCTGGAAATTGTTTATATAAAAGAGTTGTAGCCTTTGTATCTACAAGATTCATGTAAAAAAATTCCGTTAACATGGTTTTTTTCAAAAATTCTGTATTCACAATTTTCTCAAGATTGTCGGAACTTTTGTATGTAACTAAATTATTATTTTCAAGGTGTAATTGGAGAGTAACGACTGGAGGATTTATTTTGGAAAGAATGAAACCAAAAATTCTCCACAATGCTTCAGGAGGGGAAATCCATCTAGCTGTTTGAAAATTTTTAATCTCGTCAACCACAACTTCATCAGAATGTACTGAGAAAGCAATTTTATCATGTCCTTTGTATACATATTTATACAAATATTTCACGGCTTTGATAGTAGAACATATTTCTACGTTTATATGACAATTAAATTTAGCCAAGAGATATGGATTATAAGGCACAATCCATCTATTATCTAACCAGTGTCCTCTAACTTTCACTTTTCTACCATTATTTAAACGTCTATACTTCGGGTATGAAGATTCACCTAATATCGTTTCCAAGGTATAATCTTTTGGAAAATGACTTCTACATTGTTTATTTGCACGCATGCATACGTTTGTTGGATTTAAAATGCCACAAGGACCATGTATCATGTGAGCAACAACAACAGAGTATAAATGAGGGTAAATTCGTTCGTCTGGAATTTCAGTACTAACAATTTTATCTATAGATTTAGGAGCAATGATCTTGTATGCACGTTCTAAAATGATGAGCATGTGGTAAACCTCTTTTCTGGAATTCTATAACATATATATATGCAGCTACATGGCCAAAAATTTTATTTTTTAATATATCAATTTTTAGTTCTTCTAACTTAGCTCTAAAGATTCGAGTTAAAAGATCAAGTCTATTTTGTGGTTCGTCATTGTACTTTAATTATTCTTTTATTTCAGGTCAATTTGGATTACAAGTAATTGTTATGAAAATATCAGGTTTACCAAACTTTTGAACTAATGCCATTCCATCCATATATCTTTTGTTCATATCCCTTGGACCACCAGTAAAATACGACGGCAAAATAATTCTTTTAACAGTCATAGTTGCTCGAGTTTCACTAGATTTAACACAATCTACAATTCCTTCATAAAGTTCAGCACGTATTTCGTTTTGATTATTACAAAAATAATCTAATCTAGATGTTTCGATCTTTACATACATATCTACAACATAGTGTTGTAACAACTGTCCAACATGAAGTAGAATTGACTCATTTGAAGGTCTAACTTGTATGAAATAGTATTCTCTACATGATACTTGAGCTCTTGTATTCTTCTTTTGCATAACTAGAAAAAAGGCACACAACAAAAAAATGTGTTATGAACTTTTAAACGTTGAAAAAATAAATATACTAAGCGTACGTAAAGTTTTTACCTGTATTTTCAGCTGCAATAATTTCTGCAGCAAAATTTAATTGATGATGATCAAATAAATCTTCATTTGCACATGTTTGTTGTCTTTTGCGTTTGTCAATTCTAACAATATCTTGGTGCCAACCAGTTTCATCAAAAGAAAAAAGTAAGGGGCATGGAAGAGGATCATAACAAGAATAATAACGTACCTGATGTTTTTCTCCAGAATTGCAAGAAACAATTATATTACGAACTCGATCATTAGTATTAAGATCATCATCAACTCAAATAGCAGCAACTTGAGACGCACATGGTGCATTATATACTCTTTGATCTAATCCACAATCAAATCTAATTTTTAGAGTATGACATTTCAAATTTGGAATATTTGTCAAAGTTCGGAAAAATTTTACGTATGGATTAAGTTCCATCACTTTCACAAGCTTCAAAAGTATAGACTCTGTTAACTTTTAAAAAATTTGTAATTGATGCTCTACTTCATTTTCAGTATCAAAACAATAAAATTGCATATAAGAAGGGCGACTATTTTGTACAAGAATGTCATTTATAAAATGATATATTTGACCTTGGATTCTAAAAGTGTAGATACCTTTGTTTCTTTTACACAAATCTTTATCATAATGGACACCAAATGAAGTGAATGCGAAATTTCTATTGTAAGTTCGTACGTAAGTTTTAAACTCAATGGATTCGGCAGAATTTGATGTAAATAAATGATATAATTCATCTGGGGTATCATTTGCTTTCAATTTAACAGCTCCATCACAACAACAAAACCCTTTAGGTTCATCTTTAAATTTCAAAGCTCCACAATATTCACATAACACAGGGCATGGTAACACATGTGATTTGTTTGGTATCGAAAACGAACCTTCATTTCTTGTAGAGATCAATGGCGTTTGCTGTGGATGAACACCAAGCTCATAGCTATAAGTCGGAAAACAACTATCTATCATTGAAATTACTGTAGAACCTAAAAAACCAAAACATGTGCATAAGAAAAAGTAAAAGGTACTTATAAAATAAATTCCGACGAAACAAATATGGCAGATAAACTTACTTGGTCGAATACTATTGTTACAAACTTTATTAGAACAAGGAGTACTAAATACAAAAACATTTCCTATATAATTGGAAAAAAAATACATTTAAAAAGAAATGAAGCACAAGCATTTAAACTATAATTGAAAAAAAACATAGATTTAAAAAAAATAAAGCAAAAGCAATTAAAGAAACTAAATAAAAATTAAAAAGGAATTCATTTCATGAGATATAATAGATGAAACTTATTTTTACTTCTTTCTGTGTATCATTATCTGCATCTTTATAATAATTCTCAACAGTTTCAAATAAACCAACAAAATCTTAATGGTTAGAAGTATCTGTATAACAAAAAATATAAAAAACATAATAACGAAGTTGAATAGAAAAATGAGAACATTACAAATAGATGACAAACAAACTTTCTTTAAATGAGGCACTTGATTTTAGCAATTTGACATCCTTATGAAATGATCTTATATGAACATATTAAGAAATAAGCAAAAAATATACTCAACATAAATTGAACATGATAAAGAACTCATATTCATAAATATAACTAAAACATGATTTTTTCACTATGAAATGCTATATGTAATCAATATAAATAATTTAAACATTTTATTACCTGCTTCATTTTCTTTATTTTCGCAATCAGGAAAAAATGTACTTGAATCTGATTTGGTCACACCAACAGTTGCGAAATTCTCATTTTGTGAAACTGTTTCAGATGTTAAAGCTACACAAGATGAAAGAAATAATACATCAACATTGTATAAAAATTGTGTAAGCAACAAGGGTAAAATCAGTACCAAAAATCTATGATTTTGTATGGTAAACACAAAATAGTATAATTTTTTAAAGAAAACTTAGCTTTAAAAAATAAAGAAAAAAAATAGGGGGAAAAAATTTTCATTCAAAATACGTTTTCTTGCGAAAATAAATAATGTGTACTACAGCAAGATGTTCAATAAGCAAAAAATGTAGTATTAGAGCACAATAGTTCATACGTTTAGTTATCGAAATAAAAAAGTATATATATATATAAAAGAAGAAACTGACACAAGTCACAAGAGAATGCGAAAATAATATATTTCAAAATGTCATTACCAATATGTTTCTTCGTTGTTAGATATACATACCTTCCAATTGAACAAAACGTTGAGATTTTCTTTTCGGCATCGATATGTTAATATCTAATTTAGTACTGTCAATGCACACTTCTTTTCGTCTTTTATTTTTCTTAGACACTGAAGCCATTTTTCTACTTCATTTCAAATTATATGTTCCCTGTGTAAATTGGAAACGTATAAACACAAATGAATTCAATATCATAGAAAAAGTTTAAAGAAATGACCCACATTCTCATTCATATTCATGCTTAAAGTACTCGTTTCATAATCTCAGCATATATTTGGTATATAATTATGCATTTCACAGAAGTCTGTACAAGCTGAATACAAAAGCACACAATTACCAAAATAGAATAACAATTTGCTTATTAGATATAGTCATCTATATTAATCATGGTAAGCAAAATATATTTTTGAAGAAGCGTGATAAATAACTACACTGTATTTCTATTCCTAAATGCAATTTCACTTAGATTATTGCTCTCTATCTGTGCCAAGAGACAATTTTAAGATGTCCAGAAATCCACTCTCCCAGTTGCTCACAAATAAATCTTGTATAATTTAAGGGTTCTAGTCAAATTTGTATAGAATCAGATCAAACACTCTTACAAGGGTTATACAACAAACTAAGGGAAGATGTTAAAATTTAGATTGTGTAATAGAACATCTATGTATGATATACAACTTTACCTAAGGATATGTTCAATGACTGAGCATGATATAATGATGCAGACAACTCCTTTGACATCTTTTCATCTCCTATTTCTTTTTCAGTCTTACCTAATATCACTTTGTTTAAATGCGCCAAAAATTCGACACCTTTTTTCCCGGATTAATATAGGAAGTACACAGGTTGCCAATACTTCGATATATATTATGTCATGAAAATTAAAAATATTTTTTGCCCAGACTGTTCTGTTCTTCACTTAGCAGGGGAATTGACAAATGAATCAGATTCAGCTAATTTGTTTGATCAGCTTAGCCCTGAATATAATCTACAATGATAAAATTGCACGCAGTACAAGTAAATGTTTGATGCAAACCGTTTTCAATGAATTTAGATCCTCGAAAACTGGAGGGGCTTCAAAGTGACTGCAAACACAAAATTCGAAACATCAAAAGATTCAAAACTAAGAAAAGTATAGAGCGGTTTTCAGGATAAGAACACCCTTCGAATTCTTTTAACAAACACTTCATCTACAACCTTCAAATATATAAAACCGTACAACAAACAGGCCACAAAAGAAAACCAAATTACTTACCTTTTATTAAAGATTTCACTTTGGTTGAATCTTTATGGTTTGACCAAGGATATGAATTAGAGAGCAAGTGATACCAAATCTTAATCCAAAAGGCCAAAGTGATTGTTGGATTTGTTATGTGATGGCCGTACCGCTGCGTGGACGCGAGGAGTCAGTAGGTAGAGGAGATGAAGCACGTCGGTCTAGGTCTGAGGCCGACGATTGGGGGAAGACAAGCGACTTCTTCAGAGCCGATGTCGGTGTCACGGCGGTCGCTACAAGAACGAAAACCCTTGCGTTTTGAAAAGAAACGAAAGGAAGACAATGAATTTTCTGGAAACACGACAAGTGAAGCCCTATTTTTTTTAACCCAATTGAGACTTCCAATCGGCTTCAGGGAACGGCTCGGCTTCAGGGGACGGCTGGACGGAGCCGTGAAGCCACCAGCTTGTGAACAGTAGTTAGAAAAGTGCCTCTTTTCTTTTTAGTTAGATATAGAAAGTAGAAACACCTATAACTATTTATTTAATCATATCTCCCTTAATTACATGCGAAAGAAAAAATTCTTTAAAGGAAAATTGTAAATATTAGAAAATTTTGGCTTTTCACATGTTTGATATTTGTCATGGTTATATAAAAATAATGTTATGTAACCCAACTGGAGCTACAACCACAGTTTATGTGGCGTTAAACGATAAGTTAAATGAAAAGTGAAATTAAATAAACGATTTAATTAACACTTATCATTTAATGCTACATTAATGTCACCTAAACTGGAGTTACAACCTCAATGATGCTAAATAGCATTACTCGTTATATAAATCCAACTATTGGTATTAGAGCCCAACCAATATAATTTGAAGCTATTTTTCACTTTTCCAAGGTTTTTGGGATTTTCCAGGGTTTAAAATCTTATTTTCAAGATCAGATTTTTTTTCTCATATATTACCAATAGCATTGTTTTGGCCAGTACTTGCATTTGTTGAATTTCTCTAAAGTGACGACAGGGTTGTGTGTACATAACCAATTTTTACTTCATCCCTCACCGCTATAACTTGTTTATTATGATATAGAAGCTAATTTTGATCATATATTTTATACATTTAGTGCTCATCTATCTGTTTCAAGCCAATTTGCATTCGTGAAGACATGTGAATCAGATGAACTGAATTGCGGTTTTACAAGATGAAGTCTTGAATTTGAAACTCGTGATTTTGAAATCTTGAAGATGCTCTTATCGTCGATCAAATTCTTATGAAAAATAATTCCGACTTCACAAATATTTCCTAGCACGAAACCATCTTCTATCTAGAAGACATAAAATTAGATTCATTGTATAGTGAATAGAAATAGAAAGAAAATTAACCAGGTTTCCTTTTATCACATGGACATGGTACAAGACAATTCTAGTCATGATGTCAGAAGGCCACTCACTGCACTATTACTTGATGCCTTGATCTGCCTTTCCAAGCTCTTACACCATGTTTAGCTAAACTTAAAAATTAATTGAAAGTGTTTTTTTAATTAAATAACCAATCATTATGACGTAATTTATTTAGATAAAAAATAAATAAAATACAATTTAGGAAGGGTGGGGCTAACCTCTAAAGCAATAAACTTAAAAAAAGAATCCTAGGATATAAATGAGTACTAAATTTCATGTGCTCGAGTCATGCTTCGTGTCATTATGTGCTTAGTCATACATTTGGTAGGCTAGTTGTTGTTATCTGAATTTACTGATGATAACCCCGACGATTGACCATATTACAAAATCGAATACTCAATTTCCTCATTGATATATTCAAAAGCATCTTTCCGTAATTTTGTTTCGGATGGAAAGACACGGCCTTTGCTCTGAACATATAACTCAGAACTTCCGCTGACAAAGACTTGATGCTCGGTCTATTGAAAGCGAAAATAGTAGTCGCTTCTTGATTTTACACGTACGTATTCTAAAATTTAAGCTTAGCCAAACCTCTAATATATAGTTATTCATTCATATTATCTCTCTCTCTCTCTCTCACTCTCTCCATTTCACTGGTTAATTAATTAACGTATGGTGATTATGGGGCTGGCAAGGTTGATGGGGATCTTGAAGTCGAAAGTGATGAGGTTAATGAAGATGAAGAAAGCCTATGACAAGATTGAAAAGAGTGTGAGCATGAGAATAGAAATAAGAAGCAGAAAGGCCCGAAAGCTCATTCAAGAAACTCTCAGAATTGCAGATTCACCAAAGACCAGAAGTTATGCCTTTTAATTTCTGTTAATTATAGGATAAGTTTGAATCCCGCGTCGAGTAAAAACTAGAAGCAAACACTTGTGTTTCTCTTTTACATTTCACAGAAGTCTCATTGTTTTCTGAAGTACTATAGTTTGAGAATTTTTGTTGTAAATTTCACCCGATATTTTTAGTACTTCATGTTTAAAATTGAGTATGTGGTACATGTTGGTATTTTGCCATAATTAATGTTTAGTACACTTCTTATAGTCTCCATCTATGAACCAAAATGTTTAATCAGGTAAACTTGTTTATTTGATTTTTTTTTTTCCGTTATATATTTCGCCAAAACCTCAAATCGGACTATAATGCACAAGAAATAATCTCAAAATAATATATTTACATGTTCATTTTCGTATTTTATCTATTCATCGTATCAAATATGATTCACAGCGTGCTTAAATAAAATCGTGATGGATTCATATACCTAGCAGACGCATGGGGATTATTAAAATTAGCTCTTTGAAGAGAATAGCTATGGTGGAGCTGACGGGCTGAACTATGGAGTCGGGTTGTTTACTTGCTGCTGGACTGACTTGAAGGATTTGTTCCAGCCCAATATCGAAGCCCAGCTAGCTATTACTTCCTTAGTCCATTTAGTGAATAAAGGAAAGCGTGTGTTACTTTCACGTTTTTAGTTAGCTCACGTTTTTTAGGTTTGTCTGTTATTTTGTTAAGTTGGTTCTTGGTTTGTTGAACTGTAAATCTTCATCTATAAATGATGAAGATCATTTTAATTCTAAGGTAAAGAATAATTGATTCTATTACTCCATTTCATTTTGTTCATGGTATCAGAGCATGGTTAGGATTTTTTTTAGAAATTTCTTACTGAATGGCGGAACTCGAGGTACCACCTCGACTTGAAGAAGATGAAGTTACAGAGAGGCAAGTCACAGAGAAGGCATATAGTAATGGAGATCCATTAGATTTACAGAGCTCAGATCATCCAGGAATGCAGCTGGTTACCACGCATTTAACGGGACAAAATTATCTTAGTTGGAGTAGATCTATTAAGATAGCTTTGGGGGCAAAATTGAAATTAGGATTTATTGATGGAAATTGTGAACAACCAGCAACGAATTCAGCTAAGTTTGAGCAATGGGTACGAGTTGATTGTATGGTCAGGTCTTGGTTGCTCAATTCGATTTCAAAAGAAATTGTGGAAGCTTTTATATATACGGTATCTGCGAAAGATCTCTGAGAAGAATTGAAGGAAAGGTATGGTGAGTGTAATGGACCCTTGTTATATCAATTACAGAGAGAAATTGGTAGTATATCTCAAGGAGTATTAACAGCAGAGAAATATTACACGAAATTAAAGAAACTCTGGGATGAATTGGCATGTTTGATGCCAGTCCCAGTTTGCATTTGTGCGGCTTCAAAGGAATTATCAGATCTGACAGGTTTCAATCGTTTAATGTAATTTTTGATGGGACTAAACGATGCATTTGATAACATAAGGAACCAGATTTTGGTAATGGATCCTCTGCCTTCAGTGAACAAAGCTTACTCTATGGTGCTTAGAGTTGAGAAACAAATGGAAGTACACATCATCTATCCAGAAACAAATGACAACACAGCTATGCTTATCAAGGCTACAGAGTATAGGAGAGATAATGGAGGTAGACCTAACTACTACAGAGGATTAGGCAGGGGACGTTTTAATAGAGGAAATTATAACTCAGCAAGGGGAAACATAAGAAGATATGGAGGTGCAGATAGGGAGAATTCACACTGTGACCATTGTAACATGAATGGACATACAAGATATATTTGTTTTAAACTAAATGGATACCCAGATTGGTATAAAGAACTAAAAGAGCAGAGATCTAGAGGTCTCAATGATGGAAGATTTTTGGCAAATATGGCAGAGACACCATTAGACATTGGTGAAGATCAGATGAATGAGATCAGGAAAAATGATGCTACGCATAGCAGACATCGTGAAGACAGAAGTTCAAAAGGCCTTAAGAGGGAAGACATTAATGGATTTAGAAAACAAGGTGAATTTTACTCATGTCAAGGAATACGCAGGTATGAGTTTCTATCATTCCCTTTTGGCTAAGCTTGATTGTTTAAAATTTGGAACTTGGATCGTTGACACAGGTGCTAGTAATCATATTTGTGGTGATATTAAATTGATGACAAACTTAAGAAACACAACACAGCCTATACACGTTTATTTACCAGATGGTACCACTAAACCAGTTAATAAGATAGGAAATGTGAAATTGAACTCGCAATTATGTCTCACTGATACACTATATATTCCTAGCTTCAAATTTAATCTCCTATCAGTACCCAAACTCACCCAAAGTGCACACTTAAAACTGATATTTTACCCTCATTTCTGTCTGTTGCAGGACCTGCAGAGTGAAGGAATTTTAGTGGTTGGCAGGCTTATAGGAAAACTGTACTTGTTAGATGAATCTAGTTTCTGTTCTAGTAATAGAGAAAACCTGAGACAGCTCATTATCGAGTCTGGAAATTCTAATTCCTTTCCATTTTGTAATCAAATTTCTGATATCAATAAAAGCTCTATTTCATCCACTACTGATTCACTCCTAAAATGGCATAGCAGACTTGGCCATACCTCATTTCATACATTACGATACTTAGATTTTCTAAACCATTCCTCAAAGGATCTTGAAATTTTACAGCATTGTGAAGTTTGTCACAAGGCAAAACAGCAGAGAAATTCCTTTCCTGTCAGCTCTATTCACACTAATGAAATATTTGAAACATTACATGTTGATCTTTGGGGACCCTACAGACATTTTTCTCTAACTGGAACTCCATATTTTTTAACTGTGGTTGATGATTTCAGCAGGGCAACCTGGACCTTCTTACTCCATCACAAGACACAAGTCACTAAAACCCTTGATTGTTTCTTCAAAATGGTTGAAAATCAGTTTGATAAAAGAGTCAAGTGCCTGAGAACCGACAATGGCACTGAGTTTTTGAATGCTGAATGCCAAATTTTGCTTCAAAATTCTGGGATTATACATCATCGTACTTGCGTTTATACACCCCAACAAAATGGGGTAGTTGAACGCAAGCATAAACATTTATTACAAATTGCAAGATCCTTGATGTTTCAGGCAGGTTTACCAAATAAGTTTTGGTCTTATTCTATTCTGATGGCCACCCACATAATCAATAGGCTTCCTACAAAAATCCTTCTATGGCTTACTCCTTTTGAGAGGCTATATGGCAGGAAACCAGATTACTCACAGCTCAGAACTTTTGGATCTCTTTGCTATATTGCTAATACAAAACCGCATAAAGATAAATTTGAGGAGAGGGGATATAAGTGTATTTTCCTGGGTTTCAGTCCTGGGCAAAAAGGATTTAAGATTTTCAATATTACCACAAATCAGATTCAAGTATCTCGAGATATCAAATTTTTTGAAACCATTTTTCCTTTCAGAAATACAGCTCCAGATGTTTTATCTCCTCCTTTACCTTTTACTCCAGGTTTTGACTTAGATGAAGATACCATTCCACCTTCGATGACTAATCCACCAGAAACAGAGGTGCAACAAGATCCTATAAATTCTCCAAATACAGCCACTGAGTCAGTTCCTTTAATACCTGTTCCCTTCCTTGATACACAGTCTAATGAAAACTGCAATCCCTCACCTCATGCATTACCATCTACATCTGCTCCTCCTTTTAGACAAAGTTCCAGAAATAAATCTAAACCACCCCGGATGCAAGATTTTGTTACCAATGTTGATAGCACAGAAGTTTTGCCAACTGCTGATCTAATTTCACTTTGTAGGGAGATTCCATCTGTTTCCACAGGGTACTCACCTCCTACCTTTCCTTACCATGTTTTACCATATATTAGTTCACCACATACTGCTTTTCTAGCCACTTTGTCAACTATTCAGGAGACACATTCTTACAATCAGGCCAGTCAAAACAAGGATTGGATTCAAGCTATGCAGAGAGAGCTTGATGCTCTCGAAAGTAACCACACTTGGGAGTTGACTGCCTTACCTTCTGGGAAACATGCTATTGGTTCTAAGTGGGTTTACAAAGTGAAATTAAACCCAGAGGGTACAGTTGACAAGCTGAAGGCTCGACTGGTCGCTAAAGGATATCATCAGTTACAAGGTGTTGACTATTTTGATAGCTACTCACCAGTGGCTAAGATGGTTTCCATACGAATTCTCTTCACTATCGTGGCTGATAAGGGATGGCCTTTGCATCAACTGGACATTAATAATGCCTTTCTTCATGGCTTCTTGGATGAAGAAGTGTATATGTTACCTCCAGACGGTTTTCATAAGGCGTTACCTGGGCAAGTGTGCAAGTTAAAACGTAGCCTCTATGGTTTGAAGCAGGCTTCACGACAGTGGAACGCTGAACTTTGTTCGAAGCTTCGCAATTTTGGTTTTCACCAGTCTGAGCATGATCATTGCTTGTTTTTCAAACATCAGTCTCAGCGTATCCTTATTCTTCTAGTTTACGTCGATGATGTTCTTGTCACTGGTTCCCATGAGGATGATATTCTTGCTGTCAAGCATTACCTCCATAAAGCCTTTTCTATCAAGGATATGGGATATGCGAAATATTTTTTGGGTCTTGAAATTGCACGAAGTGAACAAGGTATGTACGTTAATCAGAGGAAATATGTTCTTGATTTAATTCATGATGCTGGTTTGACAGGGGCTAAACCTACTCAGGTGCCAATACCAAAAGGCACCAAACTGATTCATCAGACTGATTCATTACTTCCAGATCCAGAAAAATATCGAAGATTGATTGGGAGACTTCTCTATCTGAATTTAACGCGACCTGACATTACTTATGGGGTTCAATAGCTTAGTCAATTCGTTCATCAACCATCTGACTCTCATTGGGATACTGCTATGCATTTGCTGAAATATCTGAAAGGATGTCCCTCGAAAGGCCTTTACTTTCCTGCAAATAATTCCCTTCATCTTCAAGCCTATGCAGATGCTGATTGGGCTTCTTGCCCAGATTTAAGGAAGTCTCTAACTGGTTATTGTGTGTTCTTGGGGTCATCTCTTATCTCTTGGAAGACTAAGAAACAGACTACAGTTTCTCGTTCTTCAGCTGAGGCTGAGTATCGAAGCATGGGTAGTACAGTTTGTGAACTACAATGGATCACCTATATTTTAACTGATCTTCGAATCCCATTCAATCTACCTATTTCTTTATGGTGTGATAACAAGGCCTCTCTCCACATTACTGCTAATCCGGTCTTCCACGAGCGCACAAAGCATTTGGAAATTAATTGTCATTTAGTTTGAAATCTTTATAAATCAGGTTTCGTTCTTCCCCAGTACATCCCATCTCATTCTCAGCTTGCAGACATTTTCACTAAGCCTCTTCCTGCTCCTCACTTTTCTCGTCTTCTTTCCAAGTTGGGGTTGGGTGATCTCCACCAACCTCCACCTTGAGGGGGGATGAAGAGAATAGCTATGGTGGAGCTGACGGGCTGAACTATGGAGTCGGGTTGTTTACTTGCTGCTGGACTGACTTGAAGGATTTGTTCCAGCCCAATATCGAAGCACAGCTAGCTATTACTTCCTTAGTCCATTTAGTGAATAAAGGAAAGCGTGTGTTGCTTTCACGTTTTTTAGTTAGCTCACGTTTTTAGGTTTGTCTGTTATTTTGTTAAGTTCGTTCTTGATTTGTTGTACTGTGATTCTTCATCTATAAATGATGAAGATCATTTTCATTCTAATTGAGAAGAATAATTGATTCTATTACTCCATTTCATTTTGTTCACTTTTCACATTGGCTAACATTGTCTAATATTCACACCATTTGTTGGGGTGCACTGTAGTCCGTATGGAATACTAGGACAAGTTTAGTGTACCATATAATACATTGTAATGGAAAATATTTTTATTTTATTATGTTCTTTAATCTTGTTAAAATCAATTCAATTCAACGTATTAAATTTTAATTTTCTTTTCTTATCAATTATATCAAGTGACGTATAAGAACAACTCTAAAAGACTATCCAAATATAGGATGATCTCGATTTTAGAAAGTTAATGCATAAAAATAAGTTCCAAAAGACTTTATTTTACTTTATAATGATTGCATTTAATAAGTTAAAGATCTCAATACTCTATTTCTTAAATTATTCAATTCTTATTCAAACTAATTGGTCATTAACGTATAAAAAATGAATTTAGCTAAATGAACATAATGATTGACATAGGGGTTGACCGACATCTCACATTTCATGTGGGTCCCGACCTGAATTAAATAATGTCGACCTCCATGTGTGTGTGTAGTGTCATTCCATATATCAAGCATTATGTTTGTGTAGCGAAACTCATAAAAAATACATTAAATAAAAGATGAGGAAAAATCAATAAATGTTTGTTGAAAAAACAAAATGAAGAACCAAAATAGAGCACATTGTGGGAGGTTATAAAAAAATTTCTCTCTAAATGTAAAGATTATATCTATTATACATAAGATACTCTTTATAAACATAGAGTCTTTGTGGGTTTCTCCAAAGTTTTTGCAATTTTAAACAAAGAAACACTTGGATATATAATTTCGTACAAATGTATAGTAGATAACGGTTTAAATATTCTAGCAAATCTAGCGACAAACTCAATAAAGTGAGAAAAGGATTCTTTATTGAAAACAAAACTTAATTTGTTGTAGTTGAACATCCAAAGTGATGTGAAATAGACCTTCATAAGCAAAGCAAAAAACGGTAATTATAGATGTGAATAATGTTATGACATGAATCAAGATTCCATATTCATAATATTTGTAGTAGATATTATCAAATAATTAATTATTATAGAAGTGTTTGGTATATTGGATTAGTTAAGGAAGATAGACGTGTGAATATAAAATCTTATTTGATTCAATATTGTACACGGTATAGATCGATAGGTTTGCATATAATGCATGCGCATATACTATATTTTTGCATCTACACAAGTGTTCAATAATTATAGATTATCACGTTCACTTTTTTAACAAACTCGCGTGAAACTCAACGTACTCTGTTGAGCAATGCTTCTTGGCTACCATTAAATAAAAAGGTTTGAACAACATTTATGATACTCCTTTCAGATAATATAATTAGAGTAATAAATTGACTTCTTACCATCGATGATTCCCTTCCAATCGAGCATCAAATCATCTACTCACACTGCACCACTTTAATACATTGGTTCACGTGACAACTTTGAATTAATAGGTAGAAAGATAGACAACAATTCCAAATAAAATAAACAAAAGGTACAAGTAGTATCCCCATGTGGGCTAGATTTATATGCAATTAGAAGACAAATAATGAGTAATAAAGTTGTATGAATGGGACTTATGAAAAATTTAAAAGGTGAAAAAGGTATGGGAAATGAGAATCGCCAGCATAAGCAAAGCGAAGCAATAAAAAGTTGGTAATAATAGTGGAAAACAAATTATATCAACCTTAAAGATTAAAACGTGAATAACATGTAGAATGACCCTTGTGCCCAACGTCTTGAATTTGCTATGTTTAGTACATCTAGTTTATATTATTGAAGAAATGTAGAAAATAATTATGCTTACTCTTTAATAATTTAAACTTTTGCGTGAGTTGATTCGACATGCTCTGGACAAATGTTTTGAGTTCAAGTCTCGTTATAATCTATTTGTGATGAACTGATGCGTATCAAATAATTGATGAAAAGTTGATATATTCTTTTTTTTTTTAACGGGTTAAGCTTTCAAATGATATGGTTGGATTTTCATATACATATTTGGCTCCCATTTCTTAAAACTCATTTTTCTTCCAAACTTATTTTCAACCACACATTTTATCAACTTTTATCAAAATTTAATAAAAATCTAATTTTTTATCCAAACCAAACATGGGCTTTATTCTCGAATTTACTAATAAATAATGATGTGGATCTCTCTTACTACAAGAACTTCATCGATCAAGTTAGGGAATGTTTAATAGCATATGCTTTTATAGATTTGAGTATATATTTTCTTTTCTCTATCACTTCTACATGTGATGACTACCTGTCTTTATTAGAGATGGCAATGGTACCGGTAGGTCACGATGGCTCTTTCCATCGAGATTTGCGAGAGGCAAGGTGGAAACAATGCAAGGCTACGCGAGAATTAGAATATTCTCATTTATCGTCCTTATTATCTGTTTGTTTATTTTTATATTTCAATTACATTTGAATCCACCTTGTCATCATGCAATTTTGATCCATGTAAATGATTACAGAACTCTGCCATTTTTTCCGAGGAAAATAATAGAAAATTAATAGAAAAATTGAACATTAAATTGAGTACATAATATTGATTCATTATAATTTACTACATTTTAACTTCTTTTTATTTAATATTATCCAATTCATCTAATCAAACTAGTTACAAATATTTCGAACTTCAAGTTAGATTCTGGTCGACTTCTTTGTGCTCATTCATGTTGACAACAAAGTCAGAAAGATAAAAATTGAATCTCTTGTCAGGATCAACGAACTCCTAAAAAGTGAAGTAGAAGGCAAAATAATCAATTGGTGCAGTTCAACTATCACAGAGAGTGAACAGTACAAAGTCTACATTTATTCTAACCAAAATGAAACACAAATCAAAAAGATCAAAGGAATTATGTGTTACATTCAAATCAGTTCAAGAGGAAACTAATGGATTTGCAGGTAAAGCATTTGTAGATCCTTGCAGTGGACACACGTCCAGGGAAACAAGGGAGGATCCAGGCAGTAAGAATGAACACATTGAATCTGGCAGAGTTGACATCTAATGAGAAGATCCTCTGGTTCCCGACTAAAGCATTGATAACAAACTTGGGTAACTGATGGCTACATAATAATGAAGAACAAAGAAAATATTGAGTTAGAAATAATACAATAATATGTAAAAGGACCGTCTCCAAATTGGTTATATGATTGATAGAGACTACTTAAGGCAGTTCAAATAGCTAAGCTCGGGTTGATGGGGGCAGCAAAAGTCAATGAGAAACGTTCAAAAGCAGCCGAAATGGCAAAAGGATGGAACAGATAATTAAGGTTCAGCAGAATTTATAACCCATCCCCTTGTAGTCACTAAAAAGGGAGCAGATTCAGAGCCTATCTTTATGAAACTGGAAAATGTCCAACAACTTACATTAGCAGGAAGGGTGTGTACATCATCAAGAAGGATGTATGCATCCATTTTTGCACGGACATGTGGAATGGTTTGTGAGTATATTTTTTGATCTGAAGAAACTGCATCTTCCACTTTTGTGATGCTTGCAAAACTAGACTTGCACAACGGACACGTTGAAGCCTTCCCCCTTGAAGCCTATGAAAGATAAAAATCAATAAACTTTATCAATGTACAAATAAAATAAATTAGGTAGTTATGATCATGCCCTAAACCTGGAAACTGGCAAACAATGATTTAGTTTATATCACGAAAATTGATTCGAATTAACTTACAGGCATGAGCCACATTGTCCAAAGATACTGTATATTTTTGGAATCCGTATGGCAATAAATTTCAATCACACATAATCAGATAGATGATATTTTAAACTGGAACTAGTTTTTCAAACTCTACAGGGCTGCCTAGTGCAAACAAACACAAAAGTAAATCAAAATGCTTGTTAATGCACAAGGTCGTTTAACATTTCAGAGAACCTTTTATCACACAGATAGTCTTAAATCCCCACAGGTGCAGAGAAAATATATGACCCTTTTAACCAATGAACAAGTATAATATAACAGTCCACCAAAAAGTAAAAGAAAACAGAACAGAACAACAGTGCTGCAGAAGTGAAATACTGTGAAATACTGAATAAGCAGATTGTGCATACCATATGATCTGCCCAGGTCTGGATGCATGAGAAACAAAATCTGTGACCACATGGCAGCACCCCTCTGGTTGAACTAAAATTCGTCCAACATATAACACATGATAACTCAGATGATTGATGAAGTCTGGTGCTAAGATCAGTGTCATCTAGAACCTCATGCACATCTGTACAGCAATCATTTGCTGTTCTGCAGACGGAAGATGGTGCATCCTCAACAAACAGGTTCTGATGATCATCAGCATTCATATTCTCAATTTCTTCAACGCCATCTAAAACTTCATTATTAATTTGCCGACTCCAAGAGCAACTTTGATCAGATGCATTACCAAATTCACCTTCACCTCTCTTCACATCTGAATTATTATGGGAAGCCCCACTGCCATTACTCTCAGAAAATACTTGTGCGGGTTCGCAGTCTTGCATAAAAACCCCAGCAAAACCTAAGTCCTCCACGCTTCGATGCTTTTTAACCATTCTATGATCTCTACAAGTTTCACTTGAAGTGGATTTTCCCTTCTTCAATGAAGGTGCTTGCTTAGAAGAGCTTGGTTTCCCAGGCTATTCAGGAAGCAGAAAAGTGAAAAGGCGTCAACAAGTAAAAATTTGGTGCAAGTAGGATGGTTTGACAATATAATGTTGCAAAACAATCATGTATCTTTGGGCATGGCCCAACTAAGGTGAGCCTGGAGAGGAAAATAAGCCCCATGTTTGAGTCCCATTTATCCCAAACGCATTTTCAACCACACATTCTCCCAATAAAATAATTTCACACATAAACGCAAAACTTTTCCTTACTTTTTAACCAATAATCTTTAAAGAAAAATCACTTTTTACAAAATCTATTATCAAAAAAATGGAGCTCAAACAGGAACTTAATGTTTTATCAGACAAGTTCAAAGTCAACTCAGTTACCGTAAATATACACAGTTAAAAGAGGTAGAGAGAGATCGGTGAAAGGAACATGAAAACTAAACCAAAAAGATAAAGAGATATTATGTAATATAAGAATTTTGATACATCATGGTAAATAATTATTCAAAGTAGGTTATAACAACATAATACACAAGACTAGTGAGAGTATTAATCATAGAAAAGGAAGTCAAATTTCATACCTCCACTGTCATGGAGCCTGACCACAGAAGCTTGTCAAGATAATGACTACCTGAGTAATCCCGCCTTGCACTTCGTTTGATTATTTTCCGTTTTGGTCTCTTTGATCCATGATTGTTTTGCCTCAACTCAGAAGACAAATCCTACAATAAATCAGATATGAAATCTGCTGTTGAAGCCAATAGATAACTGATCAATGCACAGGGAAATAATAAACAAAGTTGTGACTGAAGCAAAAGTAATTCAACGCCCGTTTGGCCCCATTATTCCACGTTATAATGAGAGTAATAGTAATTTTTTTGAGAATGTGTGGTTAAAAAAGAAGGAAATTTTTTTAGACTTACGTGTAATATTATTTTATTGAAGAATGTGTGGTTGATAAGAAGATAGAGAAAAATAAATTATAATTTAATGGGGAGCCAAACGGGGGCTCAGACTTTCAAGTTTCAACAAAAAAATTGTTTCAAACATGCTTCCATAGGTTACATTTTTCTTTAAGTTACATAAAAAAAAGGACGAAGTTACGTATTTTAAGAGTAACTTAGTAAAGTATCGAATAACTTACTTATTTCTAACTTTAACCAACAAAAATTATTTATTCTAAAACTTATTTAAGCCTAGCCGAACATGCAAATGACCAGATTGCCATTGCAAACTAAGACATCAGTTGCAGAAGAAGAAAGTGCACCAGAAAGAGTAAATTGAAATTGAAGAACATCAAGGCAGCATGAAACGCTGAGTGATTTTCTAGGCTCCTCAAAATGATGGCTTTGCTTTCTGTTGAAGCATAGAAGCATTCTTACGGTCCATAGAGACATCATCATCTCTACATATATTTGCAAAAAATCCACATTAAGTGGCCCTCTTTAATAGCCATTACACTGAAGTGGTAGCACTTGCAAACAAGCCTAAGAACATCTCCAAGAAACTCTCTATTTTTAAAGAGTATATTTTGTAACTTAGAGAGCATCTATATATTCAGAGCCCGTTTGGTAGAGATTAAAATCGGATTAAAATTAAAAAACTAACCGTTATTGTTGACTTTTATTAGATGAGTGAGGTCCAATAACGATTATATTTTCAATTTTAATTGGAATTAACAGGTACCAAACGGGCTCTTAGAGAGTAAATTTTTTTGAGTACTCCAACAGGCTTTTTATATTTAACACTTAATTTTACTACCCCCAAAAAATATTTATTGTTTTTCCATATCTTTTATTTTCACTAGCTTCCTTTTAGATTATTATATTATTTTCTTCCATTAAAAATTGAAATACTTTGAATGCATTTAATTATAGAGAGTAAGTTTGAGTCTCTAAATTTAAAGAGTCAAACTCACTCTCTATTTTAAAACGTTAATTAAAAGAGTCTCTTGCAGCATAATTTTAAGGGCTGACTCTTTAAAATAAAGAATATTTTATGTTAAAAGAGGCTCTTGGAAATGCTCTAACAAATGTAAATCCATCTTGACATGAAAATGAAATACAATTAAACAAAAGAAGAAATATTCAACGAAGATCATAAATCATGTTAGATAAAACCATAAGATATTATAAAAATGAAAGATCAGATGGCTACCTCATTTAGTAAAGATGTATCAATAACAAAGACTTCATCACTGTCTTCACATTCAATATCGATCACATGTTCCTTAGCATTATTCCATGGTTTGGATTGGGAACCCGCCTTGTTAAATCCCAGGGAGATGTCCAAAAGCGGCGACCCCATTTCTTCACCACTGTAAGAAATCAAGGACAACATAAACGCCCGAACAACTAGAAATAGAATTGAAAAAATATCAGAGTTGATTAAAAATCAGTTCCTGCTGACACAGACAACAAATCCATAACTGTAAACAATATCTAGTGAACAAATCTGCACATCCAGACATTATCTGAGTTCAAAGATGAACTTGCTAAGCATTAGCCCAATGTAATACATTACAATGTATAGAGCTGCTTCAACATAAGCATATAAAGATTCAGTTTTACCTAAGTTCAGCAAATATAGTGATCACGCTGAGCCCACAAAAAGTGGCATACGGGGAGAAAAATCGTGGTGGAATTGTTGCTCGAATTAACAAGGCAGGGAAACTTGCAAGGTTTTTTCCTTGCAAGTCTAGATTCATAAGATAACTTAATGCATGTTTGGGCGAATGTATTTGGGTCCTCGAAGTGTGATTTGAGAAACTCCAATCAAAGGTCAATTGATTTTTTGTAATTCCAATTCCAAGACCTAATTCCAGACTGATACGTGCCACTCTATAGACTATAGTATAGTTTTAGCAATGCGAATTTCCAAATGTTACACATTCTTTTAATGTGTTTTACTGCCATGTACTTCTGAAATTTTTTTCCATCACACTTCTCCATCAGATACCCAAAGCATAATAAATTTAACAAATAGAAAAGGAGAAATGCTACCAAGATTGACAAGATAGTATGAAAGACTAACTTTATTGATGTATTCTATATATTACCATATGGTCAAGTCCTACCTGTCTTAAGTTCCTTTTAGTTTTCCAAAATATCCAGTTCAGATAAAATGAACACAAATGGGAATCAATTAGACAGCACTTGTAGAGCCCAGATTCAGGGAAGAGGTGTCTTCATGAATACTTTGAAAGGCATAAAACATTTTGTTCATAGACCTTTGCAAAATATTTTGTAGACAAAAGAATATTAAAGAATTCAAGTTCCACCTCTGCCCTTTCAATACTTGTATCCAAACAAATTAAGGCCCTAATTTTTCATAATATAATTGACATCCGGAGTTTGAAAACAAAAATAGACATCTCTTAGATCTTTTCTTGAAGTTCCAATCCTGTGTAAAGATTTCCTATAACAATTTTGGTAGAAAGACCGAATGCATCAGAACTGTAAATTAATCCTACAACTTCGTACTTAGGAAATTACAACATTCAATTAAAGCAAGGTTATCAAATTTGATAAAGTTGTGCAGATCATGAGTATCTGCATGATCCTACAATGCAGAAAATCCATGTGAAACCAAGTTACAAAATTCACCATACCTCTGAAAGGTGTAGGGATGCTCTGGCACACGCCTTCCTTTCTTTACACATTCCTCAATCCAGCAATGGTTAACTATTACCGTCTTGAACTTCTTACCAAGTTCATATTTTCTCCCTTCAAATTTCCAACACACCTATCCAACCCAGCGGATCAAAAAATATATATGTTAACATAATCAGCCTGAAATTAACAAAATAAAAATTACTTTCAAAGATACAGGAATAAAAATATTATTCAATAGGGATTTTAAAGCGTACCAAATGCGTAACAGATTGATTCATAGCACCGACATAGCTAGCGCCTGTCTTAGATATCAATTTGATGAGATTGAATCGCTCGGATCCCTGGTAACCACTAACTGTAGCTATCACTGATTTCATACCTTTAATGGGGAAATGCAGCGCCCCTGTAATTTAAAACAAAGAAAAAGAAATTATCCACCAAAAATAGAGTAGAAATCCAGAGTGAATTATTTGAATTTCCAAATAATAAAAAAATCATGTCTTGCATCGACACAGGAAGTGGAATGAAACCCTAACGTTGATTGATAAACATATACATTTAGCTTATGCATATAAACATGCAAATATGTGAAAAGAGAATGATAAATTGACCTTTCGATTGATGTCGAAACGAGTCGTCTTCCATGGAGAAAATTGTGGGTGCAATTGAGGGGAGGCTTGTGCCGGGAAAATGAAAATTTTGAATTGCCCTTGGCCCGTTAACGTAATGCTGCTGCTTTAAATAGGGGCTTTTTCCAAAATAGCCGGGTATAATAGATCCATTTGGGTTTTTGTAGAAAAATCTATTTTACCCTTAATGATATATAATTTGTTTATTACAAGTATATCATTTCTTTATGAATGGTCTTAACAATTGATATATTATATTTCTATATTTTCAATTCTATCTATCAATTCTATCATTTGATCTACAAGATTAGCATAATCTTTAGGCTCCGTTTGGGAGCCATTCTTCTTCAAATAATACATTTTATCTTTCACATCAAGTGGGGTCCATGGAGAATGTGTGGTTGAAAAAGAAGGAAAAGTTATTGATGTGATGGAAAATATTATTTTATTGAAGAATGTGTGGTTAAAAATGAGTAGAAGAATGAGAATGAAAATTTTAATGGTTACCAAACGGAGGCTTAATCTTTCTTTCATATTCTTTGATAAGTTTAATATATTCCTCATTCGTTCTATTTCTATTTTCTAGTTGAGTTTTAATATTTTTTATTTTTTCTAACATCCTTTCTAACAAGTTATCTAATCCTTTAGCTGTATATCCAAGCATATTTATCTTATGTTTCTTCTTTCTTGGTTTTTATCATTTAATTTTCTTCTAATTTGAAATATATCCGAATAACTTTTAAAATATTCTTGTAATTTTTTATCAAATTTTTCAAGTTCTAATATGTTTCCATCTTCTTCTAATTGGATACATATTTCAGTAGTATATTTCATTTCATTTCTCATTTTTTCTAACAAATTATCTAATCCTTTTACAGTATATCCTGGCATATCAATTATCAACTGATAATAAAGCATACATCAAACAACATCATATATAATCCCTGCGATTCTTTCCAGATATAAGGAGAATTCTATCTAAATTTAACAAAACTAATGGTTTTACCTTAGTTTTGATCTCTGGTTTATCTTCTTAGAACAGAGTGACCTTCAAGCTCCTGGATCTGCAAACTATTCCTTCAATGACTTCCTGCCTACAAGGATCATTGCTATTCCAGCTTATGCTCTCACTGTATCTTTTCTAAGGATTCAAAACTATAGATCTTAAATAAGGAAAACTCTTCTTTTGTTAAAGTAAGAGAGAAATTCTTCCTTTCAATCTATCAAGAATCTATGAGAAGAGTAGTTTAAAGACTCATATCTGTTTAAGAGGATTGGAATATGAATGATAATATTCAAGTATTATTGATATCGAAAGATTTGGTACAAGATCAACAGAATATTTGGCTTTCTCACAAGTTGAGTGCTCAAATTTTTCTCTCCAATTCGTTCTGTTTTTTCTCTAAGCCCGAAGGCCTCTATTTATACATCTAATTGAGGCAAAATTATTGGCCTCTTACATCATTGCATTCGTCATATATCACTAAACTATTAGTGCTTTGAAATTAAGAACCTCCTGGTCCCTCCATTAGAGTCACATCTTCTTTATATCCTTGTCTTGGTATGCGGTGAGCTTCCTTTAATCACATCTTCCTTATCTCTTTGGAATCGCTTTTTGATTTTGGCCGTAGTGGGGCACTCTCTCGGCTTCACATGCTCTTTGTAAGGTAGATATGCGCATCCCGGCATCCGATGTGTGTCAAATTTGTTGATATAATCTCTAAGTACTTCGGATTTTGCATTCCATCATTTGTAAGTAGAGTATATCCTTCATATTGGCGTAAACATCTAAATCTTTTCGTATAAAGATTTTTAGCCATGTTATAGAGAACTTTGTATCCAAGAACTCTTCGGTTTCTTCATCCATGCTACGGTAAATTTTGGCATGGTTTGTTAATTACTCCCATATCCATAGCAAAATTCCATCCAACATATCCAATTGTAATAATATGTTCTCATTGGATAGAATATTCCTCAATCTATTTCTCGGACTAAGGGTATAAAATTTTAAATATATGGATCTTCCCTGAGCATACTTGGAAACTTCGTATTTGAATATATCATCAAACTTTTCAAGTTCTTTAAAATTTTTATCCTGGATAAATTAAATCCAAATATCCATGATCACCATCAATTTTACCATTGTTGGTTCGGATCCTTTCATCATTATTTTCCTTGGGTAAATATGATCACCCTGGTGAAATGAAATATGAATCGATTGCTTTTAATTCATACATCATTCTAGTGACCATCTTGTATTCAGTCTTCTTTTGGAGACAAAGGGACTTCATCTTCCTCATCCGGTTGGATCCTCGATAGATTTAGAATGTCCTTCATTGATAATAATCTTTTTGGGACTTTGAATAGTAATATCCTTTTTGGTCCACCGTTGCTTCCGCTTGGTGGATCACTCCGTATTTGTACCTGTTTGGTATTAACCTGTTGGTATCCAATAGTATCTTTGGTATCTTTAGTATCTGGTGATCTTAATTGAGCTTTAATAGCTTCAATTTGATAAATAATATCATTTGTAACCTTCATATGTAATGAACTTATATCCATCATAATTTTAACATTATGTTGTAATATTTCGTTCATCTGGTCCATCCCATATTTGATATCTTCAGCTTCATCCATGGCATAAAGAGTCATGGCTTTAAGCTCATCTAGTATCTTTATGGTGTTATCCATCTGCAAATTCAATATTTCTGCTTAAAAAATCTGCAAGAAAATTGTTAATCCCTTTAATATGGATAATTTCAAAGTTATAAAATGATAAATAAGCTTGCCATCTGTGTAATCTCCTATATTGGGGTTCCATTGGTAATTTATTCCTGACTAATCCTGCAACTTGAGAATTATCAGTTTCAACAATGAATTTCTTAGATAACAAGAATAATGAAAACTTTTTTATTCCTCTAATAATTGCTAATAATTCTTTTTTATGTGTGGTATAATTTATTTCAGCTTGATTAAAGGTTCCACTTGAATATCTGCAAATTTCATTTAAATCCGTTTTCAATATTGCTGCCCAATATTTATCTGAGGTATCAGTATTAACAATTAAATTATCTTTTTCATCTGGTAGTCTAAGTTTTGGTAAATTTTTACATTCTTCTTTTAATGATTTAACTATTTCTGTATGTTCATTATTCCATCCCTTAGTATTTGTTTTTCTTAATAAAACATGTATCTTATGTCTCTTTTTTGAAAGATTTTCAATAAATCCTTCAGCATAGTTTAAACATCCTAAGAATTTTTGTATTTGTTCTTTGGATTCTAATTTGTTTGGAAAACTACTTATTTTTTTAGATATATGAGTTTGTAATTTAATTCCTCTATTGTCTATTGTTAATCCTAGGAAATCAATTTCTTGTTTTTCTATAATAGCTTTCTTTTTAGAAAGGACAATTCCTTCCTTTTTACATTCATTTATAAATTGTATTAAATGATTCCTATGTTCTTCTTTATTATTGGAACATATCAATATATCATCTACATATACTATTAGAAATTTATTAAATTTTCTAAATATATCATCCATTCTTCTTTGATATATTTGAGGTGCATTTTTCAATCCAAAAGGCATAACTAACCATTCATATTTACCTTGGGGTGTACTAAAGGCTGTATATTCTATACTATTTTCTTCCATTTTTATCTGGCAAAATCCTGATTTGCAATCAAATTTAGAATAGTATTGTTTTCCTTTTGTAAGGTTTATTAAGATTTCTTTATTTGGTAAAAAGTATCCATCAAATCTAGTATATTTATTTAATTCCTTGTAATTTATAACCATTCTGGCTTTTCCTCTAACTTGCTCAGAATGTTTCATAACCATAAAGGCTGAGCTACTATGGGGTCCATTACTTGGTCTAATAAGTTTTTGTTCTAGTAATTCTTTTATTTGAACATTGAATTCTTGTGTATCTTGTATGGTATACCTCATTGGTCTTACTCTTATAATCACATTTTCTATTAATTCTATTTTTATTTTAGGATGATATGGTTTCCAAAATATTAATGGGTTTTCTCCATAAACTTTTTCTAATTGTTCTATAATTTTTTCTATACTTATTTCTACTCCTATTTTTAAGACTTTTTTATACGTTATTCTTTTATTTCTTATTTCATTTTGTATAATTGGTTTTTTCTCCCATCTTTCATCATACGAATTTGTTGAACTCGTATGGTCTAAATTCTCTTGGTATTTTTAATAAATGTCCACAAGGGGTTTGTAACATGATCATATAATTATTTTGTTTATAATATTGGAACTGTTGTATAAAGTCGTTTCCTAATAATATATCACATTCTAACTTATCATAACTATATATCTTATTAATTATTATTTGCTTACTTCCAAGTATTATACTAATCTTATCAGCACTATTTATTATCTGGGTTTCTTCTCCGTAACTCTGTTATTTTTATTTTACTTTTATTTTCCCATGTCTTAATTAAGAAGTTTTTAAATATAGTTATATCACTTCCCGTGTCTATTAAGGCACAAGTTGTTATATCTGTTTCTATAATAGTAACTTGTATATATACTGCTAATGGAAAGCTTATTTGATTATTCATCTTTGTTACATAATATATTTTGTCCTTTATGAAATATATATAATCCTTCTCTTTTTATACTATAATCTTCAAATCCATTTAAGAAACTCATTCCTAATAATATATGAGGGTTAATATTCATGCTTTCATCTATATAACATGGCACTATCAGGTCAATTCCTCCTATTTTTATAGGTACTTTAACTTCTAATTCTGTAGTATGTATTTGTCCATCAAAATTTACATATTTATATGGTTCTTTTTTATAAGGTACTAAACCTTTATTTCTTATTGAAACTATATGGCATTCACTAGCTCCTGTATCTATTAATATATTTGGTCCTGATATTATTTCTCTTCCATTGAAATATTCTCCATTTATTTTCATATTTCCTGTATTCCTATGTAGTTTCATTTCTCTTGTATGACTATTTTCTCCTAATAATCTAGGTATTCTAACGCTTGATGATCTTCTGATTAGTTTTCCATCTTTGAATATTATATTTTTATCGGGGTATTCTTCTTCCCTAAATTCTATTATATCAGGTTTATCTGTTGATATCCTAAATTCATAATCCTTTGGAATCAAGTTTACCTGTTTATTTGGTTCTATAATTTTACTAATATCTTTACATTCTTTATGAACTTTTATATATGGTTTTTTAGAATAAATATTCCCATAATTAGAATTAGTAAATGTATATAAAGCTCTATATTCGATAGTCATAATTTGATCTCCTGGTTGCATTATATCTTTTCTATGTAATTTAAAATGTAATCCTAAGACTTCATTAAAATTTTTATCTTTTAAAGAAATACAATATTTTAGGTAACAAGTAAATATTAACTTTTTATATGCTAAATTTCCTTCTATAGTTCCTAAATGACTATCTTTTAAATTTATTATTCTTCCATCATGTAGACTCACTGTTAAGGGTGAATCTATTCCTTCTCTAAATAAGGATTTAAACATTATTTGTATTCCTGCTAAGTAAACATATTGAATCTTTTCACTTTGTTTTTTATTAATTTTTGATAATAATTCATCAACTGTATTTTTTGTTAAAAGATTTAGTTTATGTGTTCCTTGAGTTGTTCTAACATCTATAGTTTTTTCAATCTTATGGTATTCATTTATAGCTATTTTTTCTCTTTTCCATATTCTATCAAAGATTTCCCATTTTCCTACTTTCAAATCTAAAGATAATTTTTGTAATTTTCTGAATTTATGATTATCAAAAGTTACTTTTAATCCATATCCTTCTATTCCTTCGTATTCTTGTGTTTCTATATTATCCTTTTCTATTTCTTTAATCTCTTTATTCGGATTTTGATCCATTTTCTTCTGATTCTGTTTCACTTACAAATACTTCTTGATCATAGTATTGTTCAATATCAGATATTTCACTTAATTCATCTTCTATTTCCAAATATTCCTCTTGTAATATTCTAACTTTCTTTTTATTACAATCTGGACTTATATGTCCTATCTCTCCGCAATTCCAACATTTGCATTGACTTTTATCTTTTTATTATAGGTTTTATTCTTTTGTTGTTTATTTGGATTAAATCTCCTCTTATAGTATCTTCTCTTAGGCTTTGTATATTTCTTCCTAAAATTTCTGAATTTTGTAAATCTTTTATTTTTATGTTTTCTTTTAATATTTTTCCTTTCAGGATAACATCCCCATTGTGTAGGTTTTTCCATATTCTCACAACATATCCTTGTTAACTTTCCTGATCTTTTTAATAATTGTCCTTGTTGACATATATATGCAAGTCTATCAAATAGAAATTTTATCCTTGATCCTAAGGATCTTGGTATTCCTATATTATCTTTTATATATTTTTCAAATTTTATTTTAAAATATATTCCCCATGTTCCAGGTAATTTAGTATAATACATATCTAAATATACTTCCTGATTTTCATTACTATAAAATTGTATATAGTAATAATTTTTAAATTCACAAGTATATTCTTTTATTTTACACATATCACAAATTGTTAAATTTATTAATTTTATTCTAGCATCATCTTTCTCTCTTTTTGCTTCATCTTGAAAATTTCTAATCCATTCTTCTCCTAAAAATTCATTTGCAATATATGCTACTAATCTTTCTATTCCTTCTTTATCTGATTTTATTATCTCTGTTTGTATGTTTCTTTTCATTAATAATCTAGTATCATCATTAACACCTTCCCACCAATTTCTTACATTTCCTTCAAATGATGCTATTAAATAATCTATTCTTCTATCTGTACTTTCCCAAGTATCATCTTTATTATATAAAAAGAATAGTATCATTGAATCTGCCCAAGTTAGTAAGGCTTTCTTAGTATCTATTTTACAATCTAAATCTAATTTTGTTCCTCCATGGTTAATTGGTTTATCATAATTATCATTTAGTTCAAATCTATCTCTATATTTATTTCCTTTAGATGGTTGTCTATTTATTATTTTATCATAAAATTGTTTATAAGGTTTATTATATATAGGTGCATAACTTTCATCTGGATCAATTTTTTTGATTAGAGGTTTCTGCTGGGGTAGGTCCTCCTCCAGTATTCATTAAAACTTGGTATTCATCTATATTTTCTATTAGTAAATCTAATTCTTCATTCATCTTTTTCTTCTTGAATTTCTTCTAAAGTTTTTCTTTTTTCTAATGTTTTCTTATAATTTTCTTCTTCTTCTATTATTTTTGGCAAAATATCTTTTCTAAAATAATCATCCATACTACATGCTTCTATTACTAAGTTTTCTTGTTTTATATGCTTTTTCCCTATCCTAGACATTTCTTTTTCTATAAGTTTTTTTATCTATTTTCTTGTCTTGACATTTATTATTTTCTTTTAATTCTCTAATTTCCATTTTTAATATATTTAATTCTTCTTTTATTTCATTTCTTAAATTTTGTACATCAGTTATTAACATTTTTATTAATGTTTTTAAGTCTTCCATATGATTATCTTTTCTTTGATTGGTTGAAATAGTATATTCTGCATTCAGTATCTTTACAATCTTTTATAATCTTATCATACTTTTGTTTTTTATTTTCATCAGTTGTAAGTCTTTTTAATTCTTCAAAATAATTTGCTCTTTCCTTATATTTTTCCCATTTTAATTTCAATATTTGTTAAATCTCCAGGGGTTAATAATTCATCTAATATTAGATGATTAATTATTTTTATTCTTTTTAAATTTTTATTCAAATTATTTTCCATAATTAGGTCTTACTTTTGATTGATTTAGATGGAATAGTTGACATTCAATATTTTTTGATTCTATTGCTTTCTTATTAAATAAGAATTTTTCATATTCTGAAGTTGGAAGTCTTGTTAGATTTTTATAATATCTAGCTTTTATTCTAAATTTTTCTTGTTTTAATTTTAATATTTGATTTTCTTGATTATTTATCAATCTTTGTTCTGGTATATTTTCTATTTGTTGATTTAATTTTTGTACTGAATTATAATCTCTATCAAGTTTTTCTGTAAATTTTTCTATATTAAATATTATCTTATCATGAAAATTCATTATTTAATGATAATTCTTGTATTTTTTCTTTACAATGTAGTATGATTTTTTCTCTTTCAATTTTTTTACCAATTTTTTCATATATGTATTCGTCTATTATAGTTCCTATTATTAGTTTATCTAATATTTGTTCTCTTATTTCTCTTGGTAATTCTTTAACTATAATTAATGTTATTATTTTTAATTTTTTAGGAAATGGTTCAATTATATAATTTCCTTGCTCATCTTCTAACATATAATACCAGTCTGTTTTAGTAATTGTTACTTTTTTAGTCATATTTTCTTATTTCTTTTTCGATTAAATCATACATTTGTTTTTCATAGGTTTCTAATATCATTTCACAAGTATACATATCTTTTACAATATCTAGTTTTATCTTTTCAATTATAAATTGTTTTATCTCTATAGGTAATTTTTCAAGTAATTTTAATGTAATTGTTACACTTTTATTATTTAATATTGGTTTTATAATTATTATGTTGAAATCTTCTCTTATTATATGATATCTATTACCTAAATCTTCAATTTTCATTATTTTTAATAATTTTGTTTTTCTTTAAATTGTAGTATTTTTATGATTTTTATAAATCTTTTGTAGGTCTTTTATGGCTCTATGGCTCTGATACCAAACTAGGGGGTGCTACTATGAGCGAACAAAAATCTAAAAATCTAATAAACTTTAAAATCTAATAATCTGTAAAAATAGGTCTTATAATGTTTCTAATAAATTTTCAAAATCTAATAACATCTGAGAATTTATAATTTCAAGATCTGTTATTATATCTACATTTGGATTAAAAGGTATCTCGTATTTAGAAATATTCTTTTTCCTTTTTTCTAATTTATCTATAATATCTTGTATATCTTTTATTATTATAGATCTTACTATTCCTTTAGCAAAATTTTCTATCATATTTTCTTTAAAACATCTTAATATTTTTTGAGATGCATTTAATTGTTCTTGATATCCAATCTTATCAAATTCATTTTCAACTTCAATTTCCTTTTTATCTTTAACTATCTTTTTAATTTTATATGGTCATCTTTTAGTTCTAGGTTTTCTATAATTTTTATTATTCATTTTAAAATATAGGACTTGTTTGTATTCTTTTCTTATGTTGAAAGCTTTAGTTGCAATTATTGTTTTTAAGGGTATTTTAGGTAGTTTATGTGGTTGAATAGTAAAATGTTGTATTTTGGAAAGGCTATTGGTTTATTTTGGGTATTTTCAATAATTTCCCCTTTAAATATGAGAACCCCAGCATCCGGTTAAGCTCCTGTTTGGTTTCCATTATAATAATACATTTTTCTATCTTTTCATTTTAATCATATATTTTTCAATAAAATAATATATATTTACTATATTAAAGAAGGATAGCTACAGCAACAGTATTCCCGCCCATAATTCTGGCCTCCATCCCGCCCAAGATAAAAAAAAAAAAAAAAAATTATGTTTCTTGATACCGCCCAAATTTTTTTAATTGATTACCGCCCAAAATTTTGAATTCAATCCCGCTCGAAAAAAAAAAAGCTAACTCTGCCGATCTCCTCCCTAAGCGACTCTAACCTCTCTGTCTCCAAATTTTTGGTTTATTTTTCGATTTACTACTATGACTTGGCTTGTCAGCCCACCAGAAAGATTTTGGTTTACAATGACGTTGGTTGCATTTTAGTTTTTCTGTCAATTGGTGATTGGGAACATTTGCATTACTTGCCAGCAGATTTCATCTGAGTGAGTGTTGTTAGAAATTATATTTTAGAATGTTTGATGGTAAACTAATGGTTTGTGATTATTCATTCATAAAGGAAGGAAAAAAAATGATTATTCATTCATAAATGAAGAACCCATTCGTCCGCGTGTCTGCTTGCGGAGGCTGGTGCCTCCCGCCTGAGGCTGGTGCCTCCTGCCTGCGGAGGACCCAGATCTCCGCGCCTGCGGAGGACCCAGATCTCCTTGTGCGGAGGCTGGTGCCTCCGCACGCGGAGGCGATGAACTGTTCCTCCGCGTGCGGAAGCTGCTGCCTCCGCACGCGGAGGCGATAAACTGTTCCTCCGCGTGCGGAGGCGATAAACTGTTCCTCCGCACGCGGAGGAACCAGACCTCCGCGTGCGGCACCAGCCTCCGCACACGGAGTCTAGGCCATATGGGAAAAAAAATATCGCCATTAATTCTTGATTGCATTTCTATAATTTTTAGGGGAAAAAAAAGAGAGAGACATTACAGTTTTTTGAGTAATTCGACCTTCACATACATCATACTCTATTATCATTCTATTTTCATAAACACTATTCAAGATTCTGGTGCGTTTGTCTAGGGTTGAAGAAGGCGTGGAGCAACTCGTATTACGGGTGCTTTGTCTAGATGTTGCACAAAATCCAAATGATCTGAAGAATCGATATAGTGCTTTGTACGCGAAGCTAAGCTATATGGAGTTGATGAAGGAAGAAGAAGATTTGTGCAAGGTATTAACTTTTGTGAGTCAAAATCGATCGAAATCAATGTTGTTGTTGGATTTATCGATTAGTGTGCTCGTAGTATGGTAACTTTTTGTTTAACATTTACGAATGATCCTTGATTAAAGAAATTAAAGATTATCTTTCTTATTAAACTCAATTTGGTAAGATCTCTGGTTTGATTGCATATATTCTTTATTCATAAGGGAAGTCGTATTAGATCGTATTAATTGCATTGATTACAGCTTGATTAGAAAGGAATATTGGTACTTAGGTTTATATAATTATTTTGCTTTCATTTTGGAAATGATATATCTTTAACTTCACGTGACACATCTACTTGAGGTTGAACCTCGATTCGGCTCGCCTTTTGAATGCCAGGTTTGAAGATTCCTCGCGTTGATAAGTGCCTCCATCTACTTAGGTTCAGTTTTTATCAAATTGGTGTTGGGTAGCTTGATGTTGAGAATGTGGAGGCTATTTGTTTTGGCTTTCAGTTGCATTTGCACTCACTTATTTATGCATCAAAATGACCTTGTTTGGTTTTGGCTATTTGTGTTATCTATTATGCTATTTATCTACATGTACAAATTCTGAAGCACGAGTGGCCAGTCAGGTGGCAAAGTTTTGTTCCGATTCTGGTACAAAAAAGTGAAATTATTTGTGAGAAATTGATTATTCTACGCAATTACGATATTTTGTGAATGGTGGATTGTGTTCAAATTTCTATAGTAATCTCTCGAGTTTGAATCTTGATGGTGAAATCTCACCTGCAATTGGACAGCTCAAGGGCCTTCTCTCTATGTAAATTTACCGTCTATGAATTTTTCTGTTTGTGTTATTCGTAAGTTTTCAACTATTATGAGTTCTGAATGAGGATGAAATTGCTGTGTATATTGTGTAATAGTGATTTTTGGGGGAAATAGGCTACATGCCAAATACCTGATGAAATTGGTGATTGCTCATCTTTGAGAAGCTTGTAAGTTAATGTTTTTTGGTCAACTAATGTAGATTTACATTTGTTTATGCCTAATTATAGTGACCGTTATTATTTTGGAGATGATTTTAACTCTATAGTTATTAGGGATTTATCGTTCAATCTTCTGCATGGACACATTTCATTCTCCTTTTCAAAGTTGAAGGAGCTAGAGAGCTTGTGAGTTTTTGCTTCCTGAGTGCTACTATTAGTCATTTTTTAAATTAGCATGTTCTTATTTTTACATGCTCATTTTCTATTGCAATTGGTTTTTCTCTGCTCAAGTTTGGTAAGACTAATTCATCAAGTTTTTTCATCAGGATTTTGATAAAAAAACCAGCTTATTCCTATCTCGATACCTTTAACACTGTCTCATATGTACGGATCTTGCGTATGTTTTAACTTTTCAATGGTTCATAATATGTATGGTTTCAAATGCCAATTCTAGCATATCAAGCTGCTTATCCTTAAAGTCTCTGATGTCTTCTGTCTTTCGTCTTGAATCCCATGTGATCTTATGAACTTTCGAGTCAGTTCACTCATCTCTTCCCTGCTTGCTACAATTACAAATTGCACGAGTTATTCATCAGGATGACTTGAATGAATTATATGCTTATTACTTATTTGTGCGAACTTTTTAAAGTTTGCTGAATGTGTATGCTTATTGGTTAGATTGTACTTTATTTTTGCTTGCTTTGTACATTTGGCGTGGTGGTTATGGAGATCCCTTGGTAGGTTGTCTTTAGGCATTTCATGGTATCAAATAAATTAACCTGAAGCATTGGATTTCATTAGAATTTATGGAGATAACACAAATAGCCAGTTAATCGGTCCGATACCTTCAACACTGTCTCAGATTCCAATCTTGAAAATACTGTAAGTTCTGAAGCTATCTTTTCATCCACATCTCTGGTTTGTGATCATGAGGTCATAAATTTGTGAATTTATTCAAATTATAGTTATAGGGACTTGGCTCAGAATAAGTTGAGTAGGGAAATACCTAGACTTATTTAGTGGAATGAAGTTCTTTAGTATCTGTGAGTATAATAATTTATGAAATTTTGATCCGTATTTTAATTTAGAAGAGAAGTTGGGCCAATTTTTTTCCTAAGCAAGTGAAGTCAAT
Source organism: Fraxinus americana (assembly GCA_035079005.1). Classification (NCBI taxonomy): domain Eukaryota; kingdom Viridiplantae; phylum Streptophyta; class Magnoliopsida; order Lamiales; family Oleaceae; genus Fraxinus; species Fraxinus americana. The sequence continues at coordinate 12,127,277 of CM068716.1, read as the reverse complement.
TATTTTTAGACCCCCCCCCCCCCAGTTATTTTCTTTAGTATCCAATCTAAATTCTTACAAAAGCCTTCAAGTTCTAGAGCATCGCACCGTGCATCGCACGGGAGAAAGACTAGTTATATTTAAACCAAAAAAAAATTCTTCTTTTTCACTCACATATTCTTAAAAAAAAAATCGCTATTCCAAAATATGTTATCCCCAAAAACTCATTATAATGGAACCCAAACTGGGGATTAAATGGTTGGCATAATGGTTTCGACAAGTTTTATTCTATCAGTATTTGCATGCACTTATTTTTAATTAAAAGAATATAATTTATGCATAATTTATCCACAGAAATATGAGAACTCATGCATACGGTTTGGTTCGGGTTTGGTTTCACTTTGAAACAAGGGCATGGTTTATTATAAAATCATTATGAGGTTGTGAAATTAGTTTTTTAAGACCTCTGTTTGGTAGAAATTAAAATTTATATTTTAATTAAAATTAAAATAAAAAATTAATTTTAAACACATATATTATGATACTAATAATTTTTCAATCACACATTTCATTAACTTTTACAGATTTTGTAATTTGTATTCAATGTATGTTGAAACTTCTGGAATTTTTTTAACCTTTTGAGTCGGTTCTGGAAATTTGTCTTTGATTTGGTTCTGATTGTTTACTAGTTTTGATTTGGTTTAGTTTAGTTTAGGACAGTGTTATAAAAAGCGTAAAACGTGACAAAACATGGAGATCGGGTTACGGACTAGGTGTAAAAAAGCTTTTCTTATTTTAATATTATTTTATATTTTTAAATCAATCTAAAAATTATATAATAATTAAAGAAAAAACATAAAAGAAAGTGTAAAAAAACAAATAAATAAAGCGCACCTAAACACGAAAAATAGCTAGACGGGACGTTTTGCACTCGCTTCACGTTTAGACGCTGCTTTTTAGAACACTGGTTTAGGAGTAGAGGGGTTGGTGGGGAAAGAAGATGAATTTCTTTTATTTTGAATATTTTTGTGTTAAAATATATAAAATTACTTTTTTACCCTTTTTGGAATTGTTAAAAATATGAGATATGGATGATTTTCATCCATTTGTCATTATGTCACAAGGAAATGATACGTTTGGGGTTGTGAGTGTGACAAATGAAAAGTTAAGAGTAAAAGTTGCAAATAATTGAAAATTTTGAGACGGTAGTTTCAATTATTCTGAAAATCTATGTGAGTGTGAGGGTGAGTGTGACAATGAAAAATTTTGAGATGGTAGCTTCGCGTTTCAATTTTGTGGGTGTGACAAATGAAAAGTTAAGAATAAAAGTTGCAAATAATTGAAAATTTTGAGACGGTAGTTTCAATTATTCCGAAAATATATGTGAATAATACATGAAACTTTTTAGTTACTTTGATAAAATATACAATTCATGATTTAATTTAATGAAAATGTGTGAAACAAATTGACGGAACTATCAAACAAATCATTTGTATATATCTATAATATATTAAATAATATATCAAGTGAGAATCATTTTTTAGATAATTTTAACTTTATTACAATTCAATTATTTCAATAATACCTTTTCGTTTTTCAATATGTAATAAACATTATAAAATACTTGTCATGTATGAATTTCGTGTTATTAATTTTCAATTAATTAACACTCAAATTAATCTCGACTCGATGAATCTTGATTTGATGAATCTCCATGAATCTAGAGTTATTATAGATGAGTTTATTTATATTCATGTATCTAGATATTTTAATGAGTATTTAAATTCATATGTTAGCAATTAATTCTTATATACCAAATGTAGTATAAAAAGTTGCTCATTTGTATTATTTCATTATCACAAAAAATTTGAATCATAGAAGTTGAGTTTTGAGAGTACAAATTTTTTTCTTTTAAATTTTTATCATAAATTTTATTTTCTTTAATTCGTTCGGGACTCATCAAATCCTCCCTATAGATTGGTACAAAATATTATTTTTATAACGCTTATAAAATATTTTCAAAATAACGTGCAATGCACGTTTAACTTGGACTAGTATATATAAGGATAAAATTAGTAAATTTGATGAAATGTATGAATAAAAAATTATTTGACTTGTCAATTAACATTTCCATATATGATAGTTCACGGATTGTATTTGACGGTGTTTGATCTAAAGGCGTCACCAAAAACAAAGTATGGACCCACTCCAGGGTAATTAAAGAAGCTTAATTACTAGTAACTTACCATTTGTGGTGAGATCGAACCACAGCTTAACTCGTCACAACGATCAAAATCTCCTTCATCTAAAACATCGTAAGTAAGCTGAAGGAATGCCTCTCAATGACATCAACCGCCCATTACAACCAATTAGAGACGGGAAGGTGTTGTCGCCTAATGTAGCACAATCAAGTTCACCAATAAGGAGAAGGGTAATGCTACATGTACACACACACTTTTACACAATCTTTTACACCTCTCTCACATGGAGGGGGGTCCACGATTATTTTATTATGTGTGGGGCCCCTTCCATGTGAGAGAGATGTAAAAGATTGTGTACACTTAGCATTATTCTAAGGAGAAAGCAATGATCGTCAATCGACAATGATGACATAGATCGAAGCTACTTCTTAGGCGTCATGATGGTCTAATCTGACCTAATCATACCCCTCAACAGTCGGAACTTATTCAAGCAGGGAGGTGACATGCAACTCAAGGACAAGCATTGTACCTCGACAAGGTAGAGGACGACAAGAGCATGTCGTGAAGTCTATATAATGAAGCAAATGCCCTACTAGAAGGGCTAAGCTAAACATTCTATGTCTTACTACAGTATCTTGATGAAAATTACATTTTTTTCTTTACAATATTTCAACAATTACGTACTATTATTCTACTAAGGCCCTGTTTGAGACAAATTATTATAGAACGAGAATGAAAAATATAGTTGTTATTGAGACCCACACAAGAGATAGAAAATTTGAATTTAAATGTTGATGTGATGGATAACGGTCATATTTTTCATTTTAATGAGATAATAATGTAGATCAAACGGGGGCTAAATCTCTTAAGTTAATCTATAATTATCATGTCAATTTTAGTCATCAACAATCTGTGGTTAGAATGAGGGCTTCATTAGAACGACCTACATTTTTAGTCTCTAAAACATCCAAAATCAGCTGACCCCTCAGAATTTTCCCATCAAATTGAGTCACAAAGAATCAATTCTCATTTTCAACCACACATTCTTCAATAAAATAATATTTTTCATCACATCAATTCTTCTTTTTCAATCCCACATTTCCCATCATATCACTATTTAAAATCAATTTTTTCCCCAAAAATCTCTCCCAAACAAGCTCTGAATCGAGAAGTTACTCTCGCACAAACTTCGACGACATTAGCATCCTCAACAATTTCCAAGCCGGAAGTGATTCCGCGAAGGTCAAATAATCCCCAACTAACTGCCATAGAGTACCTTACAAATGTCCAGCAAATGGAACAAAATCAAACACCATCACCCGCGTGGTAAAAATAGAGATGTAATCTCCAGTCTGAGGCAGAAATGCACGTCATCCTATTCGAAGGAACTTGCAATATGCAAAAAGAAAAGTTCTTTAAAAGCAGGACAAATGACTCGAGTGGGATGGTTGAAACACCAGAAGGGTTGAAGCGTCTTTGATCAACTAGGATCACATAGTTCACCCATTCAAAGAGGCAATCGATCCATCTAACCCAGAACAAACACACTAAAGGAAGGAAAGACTCGACTAAATTGGTTGAAGAAACACATAGCCAACCTAGAGGCCAAGCAAAAATTGGTAATTGATGCCCCCCGGAGCACATCCAAGTTGGCAAAGGATGGGCACTCTGGACTTTGCAACCTCGGGGTGGGGAGTTCGATTCTGGATGGAGCTTGGAGTGTTGTAATACTCAATTTGGGTGGAAGCGACTTGGTGATGTAATATCCATGGAGGAAGGTTCCCTTGGGGCCAAGAGTATAAAGGTGCACAGACTCTAGTCAACTTGGGCATATCCCGCGGTTAACCTTCACCCATCACCTAGAGGCAGGAATGGGTGGTTCAGACATAGTCCGTGTAAGCTAGAATACGTGGATATCAAAAAAATTGGTAATTGAAGAGTACTTCACTAAACTATCACCCTTCTTTGACCGAGGACATCTTGGCAGAGCCCTTGTTGAAAAAGTTGAAAATGTCACAGCTCACTGGATACGAGGAGAAAGTGATCCCATCAGGTATCTCGACAAATACATATCATGGATAGAGCTCCAAGGAGCCAACAATGTTATAATGTGCCTACTTTTCCCTTACCCTTGATGACAAAAGTTCAAAGATGGTCTAGGAAGTTGCACAAGAGGTCAGTCAGAAGTTGGAACGACCTAGCTATTGCTTTCGGTCCAATTCATGGGCTCCAAAGTTAAGAATGGACAAGGAATAAAGATATTCAGAACAGTTGTGCATGGTGACTCCCAACTCCTCGTGAACCAAGTCAATGAGTCCTTCGTAACAAAAGAGGACATGATGGCCTCGTGTCTTCAAGTACTTCAAGGAGAACTCAAGAACTTTGAAACAGTTGGCATAAAACTAATCACCACATTGTAAATAGTCGTGCATATGTCCTGGCCAAACTCGCAACCAACGAGGGCGTGGAATAACTCGATAGTATTCCACTAGGAAGTATAAAACATGTCGCCCTCTAAAACAACGGAGCGACTGCCATGGTGGTAAACTCATTCGAATTCAGTCCATTTTACACCATTACTCTTGACCATGGGAATAGGATAAAGAGACGATAGTCAGAATACCAAAGTCCAATCCGGTCTTTTCTTTCTTTTTTTAATCTATTTGTCATGAAAGGAAAAAAAAAAAGAGAAAAAATGAAGTATCAAGCACATATGGTGCCATAAATTATAAATATAAGAATATTGCTATTTGTTCCTAGCAAAGATCATTCTCTAGTGACGTGACAAGTGATGTGTAGTGAAATGAAGTCAATTGAATATGTGGATAAGTTCGACTTTATGGGTCTCATTATTTGATGCCAAAACTCATTAGAATAACCCTAATTATCAAGACGTGTTCTAAATTTGGCATAATCAGTTAAAACTGTTGAGAACAAATCTTATTCAATTCAACATACAAAATACAACATAAAAACTTTCAAGGACATCTTTAACCATGACCAAGAACTTTATAGGCGACATTAGTAATCCAATTTGGCCCTTGTTTGATGGCCATTGTTTTGAGAAAAATGGACTTTTGAATAGTGACTTATTTGAAAATGTGTGATTAAAAAGTAGAGAAAAATTTGGATTTATATGCAAAATATTTTATTGTGTAAATGTGTGGTTGAAAATGAGTATAAGAATTAAAGAGTTTTGATACAGTGATCGTCAAACAGTGGTTTAATGGACACATAGTCAATCATTAGTCCAAGTAAGATTTTTTGTTAAATAGCCCCCAGGGGCATAGGCGAGTTGGTAAGGCCTGAGGTGACGTGAGGAGAAATCCTCCAACAACGCAGGTTCGATTCCTAACTCAAGTTGGATTCGTGTCCTGTTGGCTCTCTCCCTCAGGTCCCTGCCACTCGTACATATCCCTCGATTTACAACCCGCCTAACCAAGGGGCCTACGGTATAGTTGGGGGGGTTCGCCTTCGGAACTTCCTCCTCAACAAAAGATTTTTTGTTAAATAATAGACACTGATCTTACCAAAAATCGTCACCTATCGAGTCCCGAGCTTGATCACTGAGATTGTGCACGAACAAGATCTTCCGTACCTGAAACAAAGGCGTCGAGGTGTGTCCTCGTCGCCCCTCCGATGCTTAAGTCAGACAAGGATGTTGAGAAAATATATTGCTGAATATATGTGTGAAAAACGCGTACCTTGATAATGAATGAGAATGCCGTATTTATAGTAGTGGGAGGTGTAGTTTAAGTAGGATTCGTCTCCTTGTTTCTAGGAGTAAGCATTGGGATGTAAATAGGAGTTTAGACTTACCTTATTCGAAGTTGTTTCCAAGGATAAGACTCCTTTGTGATCTAGGATTCTTAGGTTGGGGTGTCCGCGTAGGATTAGGGATCTTATATGAATGAGGACAGGCGATACATGGTCAAGGAGTATGCTGGATTTGGTGAAGTAAATATCCCGAGGCCTTTTATCCCGACGACTCCCATCTTGGTTTTTAGAGCAATCTGGTGAACGTAGTCCTCGAGATCTCTCGAGGACTTGAAGGTCTCGAGCATTGTTCGATCTTCGGGAAGGAGGAATGCCACAGTGAATTATCCCGAGGAAGATACAACCCGAGGACTCGCGCCTTACTCTCAAAGGAAGGAGGACATTGCAAGTCCTCGTGCTCGGGGTCGATCCACTATTGACCACATCAGACACCATTCTAATATGGTGGTTTGAAACGTATAGTAAAATTCGACGATTAGTCCAAGTAAGATTTTTTTGGTAAATAATAGACGCCAACATGGTGGTTTGAAACGTATTGTAAAATTCGACGATTAGTCTGACACAAATTAAAGTTTAATAGCTAAAATTAACCCTTGACAAGAATCTTTCGACGTTGATGACAAAATTTTTATGGGGAAAATAGCATATTGCTATTCAACTTACAGCTCCACTAGCTAGTCCCAACCAAAATGAATTGGTTTCGAAGCTTTCTTTGCAGTTATAATTAGTCCTGAATGATAGAAACAAAATAGGTGAGGGCCGTGAGGCCAGTGGTGTGACAAAATTGTACTATTCATATACAGAAGATAAAACGACAAATAACAGAAGCTCAAGATTACATCTTTACCTGCTCATTATGAGCAATGTTCTAAAGTGAGCGAATATGGTTTGCATATGCCCCCATATGCTGGGATTTTTTCGAAATGCCTCGCATATGGGATATGCACATGATAATACGATCAATTAATTTTCTTGACCGTATATGCACATTTAAACGTCAAAATACGCAAGTATTTGTGTTAACAGTTGTGTCAAAATTAGCTTAGCAAAGTCCAGTCCACTTTTATAACTTAAAACAAGCAAATTGAGCCAAACAAATATCAAATTGGTCCAAATCATCCAAGCTCATGAATTAGATATAACAATCTATAGGGTTTTTGATATTTAGAAAAATAAAAAATCAAAATAAATTTTTCGTAGAGTTACAAACTATCTATACCAAGCGTAAGACTCCTCATTCTTCGGTCTTCCTTTAGTTTTAAAAGTAAGTGATGCTAGTAATACACAATCACGGATTGTTGGTGGTTATTATTATGAGGAGGGGATTGACAATGATATCTTACAATTTATAAGAGGTGATAGAAATTCTCGAATTGAAATAAGGGAACCTTTATTTTTTTTGATAACCGTGGATATCTGTGCCGCTTGAGCGCACCTCGACTAATTCTATGGGGCCCTGAAGTTTACAGTCGGATACTTACCTCAGTGGCCATGAGGGGACTCGAACTGGTGACTATTGGGGAGCAAACTCAATGCTCGATCAATTGAGCAACCCCTCAATGTTGAAATAAGGGAACCTGATGAAGATGATTTAGTATCGAATGATACCGAAGATGACTTGGATGAAGAAAATGAGATTGAATTGAAATTCGATAAAGACCTAGACAAAATTTAAGATTTTTTAAGTCGGTGTTCATATCTAATTTAATTGTAGGAATTGTTTACTAAGAGCTTGTTTGGTAGGAATTTTTTAGGGGAAGAATTGATTTTGAATAGTGATATGAGAGGAAATGTGTGGTTGAAAAAGAAGAAAAAATTATTGATGTAATAGAAAATATTATTTTATTGAAGAATGTGTGGTTGAAAATGAAAATTGATTTATTATAGAAAATTAGAATCCCTACCAAACATGCCCTAAGTAATTTAAGTATTTAGGATTTTAAGTAATATGTTTTTGTTGAAAATTTGAAGAATATGTATAAAATTTCAGTAATTAAAATATTTAAGATTTTGAGCAATATTTTTTTTTGAAATTTAAAGAATATGTATAAAGTTCAAAAAATATATATTATTTTATTTATTTATTTATTAGTTTAGAATATTTTAAATAATGTTAAAAATTCAAAAACGCATAATTACGCAAATGCTTGGATAGACAAGCCTATACTTATAATGTTTGATACTCAACCGAAATGTATTGCCATGCATTACACATCTTAAAACCTTGTATATGAGAATCAGAGACAGGGCCGGCCCTGAGGCGAGGCGAGTGAGGCCGCCGCCTCAGGCCCAAGCGTGGAGGGGGCCTCGTTTTTTTGGCCCAATTTTTTTTTTTCAGACATGGCCCAAATCTGGAAGCCCAATTGTAACCTAAACTACCACACACTCACCGAATCACTCGACACATCTCTTCTTCCCGCTCTCAATCTCAAATATTCCACTCTCCAACTCCAAGAATCCACCGACCACAAATCAACTGCTCTTCAAGCCGACCCCAGAGTGGTGTTTATCAGAGTCCAGTGCAGTCTCCCTTTCGTTTTCCGGCTTTCCCTAATCAGCAAAAACTTTCGTTTTTCGAGTTTCGAGTCCCGTCCGTCGCCGCCCGAGACTGCGTTTCGCTCTTCAAGGCTATCAGCAGTCGACGGTTGGCTGCTTCCTGTTGGTAGTGGACTAGTGGTAGTCTGGGACTCTGGGTCTGCGACTGGCGTGCGTTTTCTGGCTTTCTGCTGACTGTTGATAACTGGTAAGTGAGCCGTGAGCGATGGGTCGACTGCTGAGCATCATTTTTGTGGCTTGTGTTTCATTGTCTAATTTCAGTTTTAAGGCTATTGTGATTTGTGAAATTATTGAGCTGCTTGTCTAATTTCAGTTTTGAGGATTTTGTGATTTGTCTAATTTCAGTTTGTATAAATGGGTTTCTAATTTCAGTTTTGTGACTTTTGTGATTTGTGAATGAATCAATGATTCAATTTCAACACTTAGGTCTAAGAATCTGCCATTCTGATGGTTGTGAATGATGGATTTTGTTGATTGCCATTCTCAGTTTGATTGTGTCATTCGATTATGCCATTTCACCGTTGAATCTTACTATAAGATAATAGCTTTCCAGTTTCTGTGAATGATTGTGAATATGTTGTTTATATGTGAATGATTTAATTTCAGGCTTGTGAGAACTGAGATGCAACGCTGGATGCTGGAATGGCGTGATTCCACAATTTTCATGAATTTTCTACTTCTCAAGTAAGTAATAGCTTGCTCTAACTTGATATTGAAAATGTTTGAAGCCTTGTCGGCTTATATAATTGTGGCATGGTCGGCTTGTATGAATGTTCATTGTAGCGTGTAGGATCAATTGCACAGGCGCACGTAGTCACTGTATTGAATACTTTAACTGATTGTTTGAACTCTTGTCGGTTTTGTTACTTTATAATGTATATAAATCTTTTTTTCTTTATATTTGTTTGTTGTTCTACGCGTCAGTGTTAAGTTTGCAATACGTTGCATAATGCACGGTTGAATTTTACATTTACGTTGATCTTCGGGGGCACAATTTTCGGAGTTCGCCTCGGGCCCCGCCGATCACAGGACCGGCACTGATAAGAGAACTCATCTCTCATGCTCAGATAGAAATAGTCAGCAGCCAAACTTACATGGGAGAAAAGCATAAACAGAAGTATCATTAATCGCATCCTAGGTTAATTAATAAGGAAACATTTTTATTACCAGAATCTCCAAAATGAGACAACTTAAAAAAGGTGTTTGTAAGTTACAAATACCTTAACCGAATATAATTATTCTTGATCTGAAGCAGTAACTAACAACAAAATGGGCACCAAAGCTTCTTATGTTTCGAGCTTAAGAAATGCCTTTATAATTCCCATCATTTCAGTTCCAGCAAATCGCCCAAGACAGCCTCTTGCTGCTGCTATCTCATTCAACTCAAAAACCGTGTCACCATTAAAAGCCTCTATATGTTTGTTTCGTTTCTCTTCTTGCATCAGCAAATCTTCTACAAAATCTTCACCAGCTTGGATTGTTGGAAGTGGAAATGGGTCTAGAGGAGTTTCAGAAAGAACCGATTCACCTCCCACAGCACCTACAAAGTCTTTTAAACGACATAATGCAAATGGGACAGGTTCAAAGCTGTGGTCACCATATTCAACTGGAGTCGAGTGGTCTCCAGTGACACAAAGGTAATATCGAAATGCCCCCATCGATTCTGCTTCCCAAAGGAGCCTAGCCAGCTGTCCAATAGCTTGATCAAAAGCTTCCAATCCTTTGGCTTTGAACATGCTAGCTTTATCATGGCCTGCATCATCTATTGCCTACCACCAATAATGGAAATGCTTAAGAATGTCAAATTATTCAGACAATCTAATGCACATTAATTATTGTATATGTTGTTAGATTAATAAAAACGAAAATTGGAGGTTGATTCTGAGACAAAAAACAAAAAATAAAAAAGTTATAATTATTCACTTCAGCATGTGTTTCACAGGCTGTGCCGCTATGGTGAGAGGTGAAAATGGCATAAAATACCCAAGAGTAGCAGATGTCTAGGATTATCCTTTCACAAGGAAAAATCTCTGGAATTTCCTTTGATGGAGATATACCCATGAAAAATAGAGCACATTGAGCCCCAAATGCAATAACGTGCACGCACAAAGAGAGAGAGAGAGAGAGAGCGCACTATAGATCAACACCTTGATGTGAAGGAACCCAAAATCATAGCCATCTGCTCGACCAGGTTTGTGTTCGTCCTCCCCAGGTACAAAAACACAGGGGCAAGATTGCAGAGGAGCTGAAAGTGCCTTGGCTACGGCAGTTGCTTTTGAAGTTAATAGAGTTCTGTAGTCTCCTGTTGCTCCTGGAGCTTCTAGAATATCAATACCCAGAGACAAACCCAAGCCAGCTATAATTTTGGTGGGAGCCACCATGCATCGCCGCAGCCCATGTATCTTTTCAAATTGAGGAACCTGTAATCTATGATAATTCAGAAATTCAAAAGAATCTAATTTACCGCACCAGATTATTAAAGAAATACACATTCCATTACATAATAAAGCTGAAAATTGAGTGCCTATATGAATATTCTGAAAGAGAGAAATTACTAAGAACTACAATAGTTTACCTCAATTCGAATACCACATCCTCGCAAAAGGACAACATTCGCAATATTCTTTCCTTCTGCTGCCCTTTTAACATTTACTGGATGAGAAACTAAAATGCGAGAAATCTCTTTTGACAATTCATTAACAACTGCAGCCGTGTGCTTTGCTTCATCAGAATCATCGAGGGCTTCAGCTTGAAGAAGTAAGCGATTATCCTTCAGTGGATCTGTTCCTGATATATTTCCACTTAATTTTGGTCCGTTTACAACCACTCCACATCTATGCTCTGTTGCGTACCTAAGCAAAACAATTCATATAATAATCTAAATTATATGGGCAACATAAGAATTTAAAAGTTCAACTTAGACACAGAACAAAAGCAACTAGCAACATGGTAAAATTATGGTGTATGCTATCAATAACATATAAAAGATAAAATTTAATTGATTTGACTCTCAAAATAATTAATGGTTTTAAGGCCTAAACTCCATAAATGGTTTCTGCAGTTGCATACATCAGTCAATAAGCAAAAGATATAGCAAGCAGCAACTGTAAGCACCTGACTCTAACTTCATACTCAGGAAAAGATGGCAGCTTCATTCCATCCAATGCTGCACAGAGAATAGGCCCTTCCTCTTCAAAGTGCCTATCTGCCCTCCTGCTAACAACTACTCCAGTTTTCTCATCCAGGGTTGCAAAGTTTGACTGGGATATAAAAATAATGGTCATTATAGAGGACCAATGACTATCTAAAATATGTATTTTCTTATAGAATATACAATTAGGATGAAACTAATCACATCTGCAAAAGCAAATAACTTTCTTATACAGCTTAAATTGATGGTAAAGCAAGTGTTTTTGAGTAAGAAATAGACCTGTATAGTGGCATGAGAGTTTTCACAATACAAAAGCAAAATAAATATAAATTGCTGAACTCAGTAAAAAAACATATTCCCTTCCACAAGGTAAACGAAAAGTAAATAATACTACAGATCCATGTCAAAGAACAGGATAAGTCCGTACTATCAAATAATGCATTTCACTACGCTAGTACTCACTGTAAACTTCTAGAAATCAATATGCAATCTTCTTGGCTGCAAATTATATTCTTATGCAAATAATGCATTTGGTCTAAACTTTTCATAGCTTAACTTTAAAACAATATGCGACAAAAGGTAGAATAAGAAATATATCAAGTAAAATGATTTTTCAACTTTTAGTAATTGTAAACACTGAATAAGCATCTTAATGAACTGTAAAGATTTAATAGAGAAAATGGATAAGAGGAAATCTTTTACACTAGTGTTCTCATATTTGTTGCATAACACAATCAAAGTGTAAATAGAGGCAAGAAATGAATTAGTACAACAATTGTTCATTCGATACCATATTATGTCATGATAAAAGTTATCTGGTTTTAACTTTTCAAATTACTAATCAGATAAATGAAAAATATAATTCCAAGGGAGAGAAAAAAAAAAAAAAATTCCCATATAAATCTACGAAATCTTGATGCATAACTAGAAATAATAATATCAAATTACAAAACCACTATCTCGAAATTTCTGCACAGATACATTAAATGCTGCCCAGCAACAAAGAATATCAATCTAGATTGTAAAAACTAAGAAACCAAATTGAAGGAACTGAGTAAAGAGAGGAAGGGGAGGCTACATACTTTAAATGCAATATCTCCTGGAGACATTGCCAGTCCAGCACCCATTGATTCAAATGCACCCCGACCTCGATAATAAACCCTAGGGTCATAACCCAATAAAGAAAGATGGGCAGTATCACTTCCACAGGCCAAGCCTACTTCAACGGGATCCATCAAACCATTTATACCAGCAGAAGCAATCGCATCCAAATTAGGCGTGTTGGCTACTTGCAACGGAGTTTTATAACCAAACATTGGCAGTGATACATCGCCCAAACCATCTATCAGCACAAAAGCCACCCTTCTCTTTGGTTTCTTATAATTAACCATTCTTCAATATGATAGCTTGAAACCTTAATTCTTTCGATCAAAGAAATTTGAATATTAGGTCATGTGATCAGAAGGATTACAGAAATGTTTTAATGACTAATATCCTCCTATTGGAACTCATTGACAGGAAAATATCTCGCTTTATTTTGATTCCCAACAAGATCTGAGCAAAGAAGAGAACACATGGAACCATATTTTACAAGCAAAGTGTTGTTAGTTCATTTTATTAATTTCTTTCTGACTCGATCATTTCAATCATCAAAATATGCTTCAAAAGAAACCATTTTTACTATCTTATCACAGCAGTTAACCTAATAGAATGTCAAAACTTTTTTGGCAAAACCATTATTTCCTTCTGCTTTCTTTAAGATCCAAAATAATAATAATAATAATACATATAAAGTATAATCTCTACATTGCAGGCAAGAATCAATGGAAAAATGGCGCAGAATATCACGCAATTTGTGAAGTCCATACACGAACAATTTGCTAAATTCAGTAAGAAATAAATGCCCATCATGAACCTGGAACTTAAGCTAAACCGAGTGCTCCCAGATTAAAAATACCCATGAATATAGAAGTTTCTCTAAGAAAAAGCAAAGCAACACGATGCATCAAATCAACAAGATTTCAATAAGTGTACTAAAGCGAGTATGCAAAATCAATCAAAAAGGAAAGGAAAAAAACTGGGCTGTTGGGTTTTGATACCCAATGGGGCCATGATTTAAAACGTTGGGTAAAATTTACAGCTCAGGTATTATCTATTCCAAAATTAAAAATCAGGTCCCAAAGTTTAAAATTGTAAAAATCAGGTTTTTCTTGAATTAATTAATTATATTTCAGAATTATTATATTAAATTAAACATTTAATTGTAATATAATAAAATTAACCCACCCCACCCCGCCTCCACCACCCTCATTGCTCCGGCTACTACTCCTAAGTGGATCCGACCACTCCGGTGACTTTTTTGAGGTCACAGATCAAAAAATTTGTAGGTCACGGATTATTTTGAGGTCACAGATAAAAAATTTTGTAGATCGCAGATTATTTCAAGGTCACAGATTTAAAATTTTATAGGTCACAGATTATTTCGAGGTCACAGATCAAAAAAATTAAGGTCACGGATTCTTTTTTTAATTTACAAATTATCAATATTAAAGTCACAGTTAAATAGTAAGGTCACAGACACCAAAAAGAACCACGATAGCTAGGTCACAGACGCAAAAAAGAACCACATCGCCGTTGACCCGCCACAACAATAACAAAAGAGACAAACAGTGAGTCACATACATCGACACCACCTCAATCTCCTCGCCGCCACCAGATCCACCGCACAAAGGTTACAGACATCAGTAAAAGACACCAGGAAAAACCACCAAGGTCACAGATACCAGAAAAAACCACCACACCCCGATAGCTAAGTCTCAAACACTAGCTAGGTCACAGTTCACCAGAAAACTATCGTCACCCCGTCGCAACACCACCACAACCACCACCATAATAATAACAAAAAACAATCATTCCATTGCCGCCCGCACCACCACACCAAGAAAAACACCACCACCACCGCCGTCAACCCAGCCACAACACCACATAACCATTGCCACAACAATAACAAAAACGACGACCACCACCACCACAGATCCACCACCACCGACCGCCACACACACTGAAAAAAAAAACCTATTAAAAATTAACAACAGTCACATACAAAGATCCGCCCCACACACACACCGCCGCCTCTCCGATTCCCTCAACTCCGAACACCTACCCAACTGCTTCTGTACAAATGGAGGCACACTCATTTTTTGAGCAGAATCGAACGCTGGCAGCAGCTTTACAAATGGAGGCCCACTCATTTTTTGAGCAGAACCGAACGCTGGCAGACGCATCGCGTCACAGCAGCAGCGCGACGCTGCTGCCGGCGCAGCAGCGTCGATGCTGCTGTGAATTTCTTTGGCGTCACAGCAGCAGCGCGACGCTGCTGCCGGCGCAGCAGCGTCAATGCTGCTGTGAATTTCTTTGGAGACGGAGGGAGGGGGGAGAAGGGAGAAATGGCAGAGGACGGAAGAGACTAGAGAGAGAAAGGGTGGAGGAGAAAGGAGTAGGGTTTGGGAATTTGATTTAAATTTTGGGGTTGGGGTGAGAGTGGAGGATATATTGATTAATTTAATTATGAATATTAATTAAGAAATTAAAACCTGATTTTTGATTAAAAAAAGTATAAACCTGATTTTCAAAAACATAAAACTAAACACCTGGTTTAGTCTAATTTTCCCTTAAAACGTTTGACGAGTAATTTATCGACGTCATAGACTACTCGAATACTATTAATATTTCTGGAAAGTCCAAGTTGGAGATGGAGTGGTGGTTTGATTAGTGTGTGGTTTGGGCCCATTAACTTAGCCCATTTATTGGTTTTGTTGGCCCATAAAGAGAGAGATGAGTCTTGGCCTAACCTAATTTATACCCATCATTCTCTAGTAAAAACTATGGGTGTGTGTGAAGTATGCAAGAGATTCGAGAGAGGGGCAGTCGAGTTGTGGGGGAGATTTCTTGGTGAGACTCTTCCATTTTCATCATTTTCTTCTTCCTTCTTATGTGGACTTGTTAACCACTGCCACCATGATCCTTTGTGGATGAAATCTTAGAGCAACAAAGTAGAGGAAGGTGTTGGGTCGAGTTTGAAGCCGTGTGGTGATCGATTGGTTTTCTGAGCCTGGTTTTGGAGTATGATTGGAGGCCAATAATCTACAAATGATATCAGAGCAGGTTGAGGAGGATTTTAGGCCAGAAATCAGCAGAAAAATCGAACAGAAATTTCCCAAATTGCATATTTCGAAAACTGCCCAATTTTTCAGATTTCCGACCAAACCAGTGGTCGGTTGGTGAAACGGACACCAAGCAGACTCAGCAGGTGGAGGAGCAGCTGGGATGGTGGCGCGTGTCGACCGGCGCCAACGCGTGAGCCCACGCACAGCTCCGACGACTGCCGTGCGGGCGCGTGGGCCACTTTCCGCCAAGGTGGTCTTCAGGCAGTTTTTCTAGGACATCGAGACGGACCCTGCGGTTTTGTCGGATTTCAGTTTCGAGCTATACGGTGAAATCTGGACGATTTTACGTTTGGACGTTCGGGTGTCGGGTGCTGTTTCGTGTTGACGGAAGATTTGGGGCGAATTGCGGTAGTCCCAAAGTGGTGAATTTGCAACTCTCGATATTTATGGACCTTCAAACGTGATCCGCTTGGTATCGTGTTCTTTTCTTATTATTATTGCAGTTAAAATTATTGTGTAGGATAACTTATTTTTCACATTAGAAGTCATTGTGTAGGGGTGACGTTAGGTTTGAAATTACAGTGAAGGGGTAATCATTGCCTATTGCTAGATTTAAGAATTATTTGCCTTGAATTCTATGTTAATTAGTTGCCAATTAAATTTTTTCATTATTAGAATTGCACGTGACATTAGTAAAGTTTACTTGACTATTCTGTGTGAACTGTGTCGGTACTTTACTTGTGACCGTTGTTGGTTGCATTATGTGTTCTGTGCATTTTTTAATAAAATGACGACACATTATGAGTTGTGCATGTTTTTAATGATAATTGTGATTTTTTTAATTTGGCGAAACGAAAATATTTTTTCATAAAACCTTTTGATGACAAATGTGGTATAAGGCAAATGCGAAAATTAAGATGTGTTTTAACTGCAGTATAAATGTGGTAATTCAACATATGATAAATTCATGTGGTATTGTGGTTTTCATGTGTTTCAGTAAACAAGTTGACCAAGCATTGAAGAAAATTTTAGGAAGTTTATTTTTGGGTAGTTTTGGACTTATAGAATTTTAAAATAAATATGATTTTGTCACGGAATGCCAAAGGGAGAGATTGTTAAGATCAATTATAATTGGCAATTTTCTTAATCAAAATCATATCCTAATTGAATTGTATTAGGAGTTATTGAGTACTAATAACAACAAAAGAGTTGAAATTGATAATATAGGTCATAAAGGAGTCTAAGATATCTAAGAAGATCACATATAATAATGGAAATACAATTATAAGTTTAAAAAGTGTCAATGAGCCGCATAAGTTATACTCCAAATTCTTGGTCGCAACTTTCAACGCATTTTTCACATAGAAAAAATTGGAATTTGGACGAGGATATTCTAGAAGAATTGTAGTCAATTAAGTTATATTTTCAACGCATTTTGAATGACTTTAATCGGACATCGAGAGATAGAGTTACGATAAAAATATTAACAATTGCTCAATTATTGTTAGTCTGTCGCTGGCCTAGTGATCGAGCAATGTGGTTATTCGAGGAACTGTAATATTCGATTTTCAAGCTAATTTTGAATTTCTTTTTTATTACAAACACTACCCATTATAAATATACATCCTATGAGACGTCCAAAAATGTGGTGAATAATATTTTCCATAGAGATCATTTATTTGAATATTCAAAACACATTCATTGATTTCAAGATTTAACCACCATATTATTTAAGCCATACATTTATCCAAACTTTGATTTGTTGATCAAGCCATATTATTTCATATTAAATCACAAATCATAACACACAAAGATAGTTTGATCAAACACCAACTTCAAAAACGAAAAGTTCTTCATTTAATCCGTTGGAGATAAATCGATACCAGTGATCAAGAGCTATTACTGAAGCATAAATTTAGGAGGACTAAGGTGAGATACCAAGAGTCGGGAGCACGCACTTCAGGGGGCTAAGGTATAAACTAGGAGTCAATATTTGTTTTGAAAGAACACACATCTAGTAGGATTAATGGAGATTGTAGGAATTGAGGTCAAAGTTCTTCGGAATAGACGTGTTTGGACCGTACTGTAAGTTTGCTTCGATTTATAATGAATTACTGATAGCAAAGTGCACGAAATTTTTACCCAATTGAAATTCCTTCATGATCAATTATACTTTCTCTATTACTTTCATATTACAAATTGTAATGATAAATTAACATGAATAATTAATAATTTAAAAACAATTTAAAAATGACTCGTTACTTTAATTGTGTAATTCCGCATGTCGAGTCTAAATTCGATAAATTTAAATTTACACCATGAACTGCCGTTTCATAATAAAAATTTCTCATAAGTGAAGTCATTATAGTATTACAAAATTTAGCCCAGTTTGAAAACCATACTTCTTAAAAAATAAAATTTTGAGTAGAGTCAAGGTCTAAAAAGTGGGTAAAATTTTTGAATTTAAATATAAAATATTTTATTGTGTGAATTTGTGA
Organism: Fraxinus americana; assembly: GCA_035079005.1. Lineage (NCBI taxonomy): Eukaryota > Viridiplantae > Streptophyta > Magnoliopsida > Lamiales > Oleaceae > Fraxinus > Fraxinus americana. Next base: position 12,108,949 of record CM068716.1, on the reverse strand, counting down.
TTAAAAATGACTCCGTGCAAAAAAGAATTCAAAAAGTATGATTGTCGAAGATGGACATATTTGTTTTTAAATAAATATAGAGCATATGTGGACGCGTGTCAACCAAAACTTGCTCATTTTCTCCAGATATTTCTAATACTGAAAAGGTATTTCCAGATTAGATACGCTAATCTTCACGAATCCTCGAGAAATACCCATTTTCTTCGAGAGCTTTACACATTTATACCCTTGAGCTGCAGTATAAATACACCCGCCTCTCTGCGATCGTTATTCATAACAAAATCCAGCAAATACTCTCAGTGATAGCTTTCAAAAAAATTAAATTCAGAGCACACCCTAAACTTCCTATAAACAAGATCGCAGAATGTCGATAATTCCAAGTGTTTTCGGCCGAAGAAGCAACGTTTTTGATCCATTCTCTCTCGATGTTTGGGACCCTTTCAAAGATTGGCCCTTTAATTCAGCCCTCTCAGTCCCAGCTCGTTCAGACCTCTCTAACGAGACATCTCAGTTTGCCGCGACACGGATTGACTGGAAGGAGACGCCGGAAGGCCACGTGTTCAAAGCTGATCTTCCCGGACTGAAGAAGGAGGAAGTGAAGGTTGAAGTGGAGGAAGGGAACATTCTGCAGATTAGTGGAGAGCGGAGCAGAGAGAAGGAGGAGAAGAATGATTCCTGGCACCGCATGGAGAGGAGCTCTGGAAAATTCCTTCGCCGGTTCAGGCTGCCTGAGAATGCAAAAATGGAGCATATCAAAGCAAGTATGGAGAATGGGGTGCTGACTGTCACTGTCCCCAAGGAAGAGGTGAAGAAGCCTGAAGTCAAGGCCATTGATATTTCTGGCTAATAGAGTCTTGTGTAATTTGAGTATTATATGATTATGTGAATGCAGTTAATGTTTCGGGCTGTCTGTTTTACTGTTATGGTTTTGTGTGCTCACGAAGTTGATCAATTTCAAATAAAGTGTGGATTTGTTTGATTATATCTGTGTATTTTACCGATTCTGCTGTGTAAACTGAATATTGTGCACACGGAAGCCGGCCAGAACACTCAGAAGCAGGTGGGGTCCGACATTTGCGGTATTTTATTCACAGTGGGACTCACCTCCCTGGGAGATATCTGGTGAAATTCTCCCGGTGAAATATTCTTATTTTTCAATGATGTTTGTTCTTTACATTGCCAAAAGTTCACATCTATTTACGTCTTCATTGCAAAAAAAATACAAAATATAGTGAAATTCGGGGGACTTAGGATGGTACAGATAGAAAGAAGTGTGGAGAACAGAGTTATGAATACTTTCAGACATTGAAGGATCATTCAATTGTAGTTGTTTCAAAATGAAGAGATAAATATAATTAAACTCCAAATCATGATTGTGGAGTTTTGAACCAGATGGAACAATTTAAAATACAAAATAATAATAATTATAATAATTAAAATTTACGTATATAGGTACGCGCATCACTATAATTGACGTATATATATACTAGTTATAGTTAAAAATAGCTTTTGCAGATTGCCAATGACTATATAGCCAAAAGAAAAGTGTAAGGGCAAAGCCATTTGTACCCGGGTGTTTACATGCCCGGATATACGACTCCACCGCCCCCCTCACAATGAGAGGGGCCCGAGGTGAATAAAATAATGGGGCGAGCCCTCCCATTGTGTGTGGGGGCGTGGGGCCGGGTACACGGGCGTGTAAACGCCCGTGTACGAATAGCATGATCCAAATTGTAATGCATATGTCGTACCTTTTGGACCATTTGTATATAGTTTTAGAATATTAGATATCTAAAATGTATTTAAAAAATCAGTTCTCTCATTTATATTGATTTTAAATTTTTTACATTTTCTGAGCTCGCTCTTTTATACTGGCAACATAGCCTAGACGAAGGATAAGAACATAAATGGTGTCATTTCAATCCTTATGTCCTTGGGCCTTTCCATGTTATGGAACCTCTACACTCTGATTTATGACTTTTGTTACCGTTAAGTCTCCATGGTTGCTTTATGAAATGCTAGCTCATGGCTTTCAACCACATTGTGATGACTTTTGACCTACACGTTGACATAATTTTTTTAGTCATGTTGAGTTGATGAAAGACTTACTAATCTCCTTTATATTTTTATTAATCCAAATAGTATATAAAATCATAAATTCATTAATTTGGATTGTGAACTTGTTAGTATTATGAGCTTTTGATCTATCCTCTTTGAATTATATAAATCAGCATTTGTTTTATCTGTGGCTTTCAAAATATATGCTTTTCGCTATTTTCATTTTTCGTCTTGAAGATAGGAGAATCAGAATAAACGTGGAACACAGTGAGAAATGAGAGCTATGAAAAAATTCCAGGATATTTGAACTTTGAAGCAGGGGACTGGGAAAAGTTAATTTTCGTATTGAACATGTGCAAGCAAGTCGGTCCTTTGTAGATAAATTGTGTTCTCCCCTTCATTATTCACAAAATAAACCCCAAACTGCAAAGTTGTAGACCATAACAATACGCCTATATTTACTTTCAGAAACTTAATTGAATTTTAACGTTTTGTACTAGAAACTTGGTTAAAAATGCCATGATTAGATTATTGGGACGTAAGTATATGTAAATGGTAGTTAAGACAAAGAAAATATTCAAATTTAATTTTCAGAATCTTCATTAAACTCCAGAAAATTGGAAGAAAGAAAATAAAAAGAAGAAAAAAAGAAAAACAAAATGAAAATCGAAATTCGAGGTAAGTGAAAACATTTTTTCCTTAAAACAATATTACCCCATAACGGTACTAACGGATTACGACACTTGTCTCCCAAAATATAACATATTATAGAAAAATTTCAAATCACAAACAACAACGAATTTGGAATGATGATTTTCTTTCTACAAGAAAATGGTTTTGGAGAGCATTTTGCAAAAGTTTTAATGTAATGATCAATGCAAAAATGATGTAGGATGCATAATGGACGTCCAAAGGTCCTTTATATAAAAAATGAAAAGTTGAAAGTGAAATGTCACGTCCCAAACTCAGCAATTTTTGACGAAGGTTGCAGCATTTGCTGTCACTAGCCTCTCGTTAGTCTATCGCTCGAGCAACAGTTTCACCGCTCAGCGAGCGATAGAGATAGCCATTTTCCCAACCCATATTTTCTCTTTTCTATTCAATTTTGGACCGCAATTTCTCAATCATCCAAAATTGGTTTTGAGGTTCTAAATATACCACGACGATTTACTCGACGAGTAGAACAAGTTTATCTATTTATATTCATAATTTAACTATCAGATTACATCCTAATATTTGGTCGAAGTTGATATGAAGGTCACTTTTCCATACTTAATTTCATTCTCTAAACCAAATTATAACAGACTTTTTAACAGTTGCACTTTAGCTTTAATTTTTAATTTTTAAAAAATAACATAAGAATCTGAATTTTATTGAGAAAAAAAAGGCAAGCAAATAAGCCATGATCTATAAAAATATAATAATAATAATAATAATAATAATATATATATATATATATATATATATATATATATATATATATATATACAGAAATGATCTAATGAGCACCGGTGCTCATCTTATCCTAAGCACCGATGAGTTGGCACATTAATTCATTGGTGGATTGGAAATCACAAAATCTTTATCCACCAATGAATTAATGTGCCAACTCATCGGTGTTTAAGATAAGATTAGCACCGGTGCTCATTAGATCATTTCTGTATATATATATATATATATATATATATATATATATATATATATTATTTATTATTATTATTATTTTTTAAAGAGGAGGGAGGACCCCCATAGGCGACAATGAATTTTATCTTTCAATATTTTTGATATACTTTACCCACAAAAATGAAATTATCCAAAAATCACATAAATTTTCTTCAAACCTCTGTACAAAGAACTTTGACTCTGTGACATGAAGAGTCATTGCCTAATGAATTCCCTACACACGTGGCAACCAAAACTTGGCCAGTTTTTTTCTGGGTTTCTCCAGATATTTCTAATACTCGAAAAGTGTTTCCAGATCAGACGCTAATATTTGCGAATTCTCGAGAAATACCTGTTCTCTTCGTGAACTTTACATATTTACCCTTGAGCTGCACTATAAATAAATCCGTCTCTCCCAGGTGATGATCCATAGCAAAATACAGTTAGTAATCTCCTTGGCAACTTTCAAATAATTAAGTCCAGACCCACTTTCTAAACGTACTGTTAAACAAGATCGTAGAATGTCGCTGATTCCAAGTGTTTTCGGCCAAAGAAGCAACGTTTTTGATACATTATCTCTCGATCTTTGGGACCCTTTCAAAGATTGGACCTTTGATTCAGCCCTCTCAGTCCCAGTTCGTTCAGACCTTTCTAACGAGACGTCTCAGTTTGCCGCCACACGGATTGATTGGAAGGAGACGCCGGAAGGCCACGTGTTCAAAGCTGATCTTCCCGGACTGAAGAAGGAGGAAGTGAAGGTTGAAGTGGAGGAAGGGAACATCCTGCAGATTAGTGGAGAGAGGAACAGGGAGATGGAGGAGAAGTATGACACCTGGCACCGCATGGAGAGGAGCTCTGGAAAATTCCTTCGCCGGTTCAGACTGCCGGAGAATGCTAAGATGGAGCATATCAAAGCAAGTATGGAGAATGGAGTGCTGACTGTCACTATCCCCAAGGAAGAGGTGAAGAAGCCGGAAGTGAAGGCCATTGATATTTCTGGCTGAATAAGTCTTGTGTATTGAGTCGGGATTAATATTTCATGTTGTCTGTTTTCCTCGATGGTTTTCAAAGTGTACTCATGAAGTTGATCAATTTGAAATAAAATGTGAATTTGTTTGGTTGCATCTTTTATTTTTCAATTACTTCTTTGAACATTGCAAAAAATCTTGCATGTTGCCAAACTGCAATAGGTCAACAGAAACGAGATGCAGATGAACTTAATATTTTGATTCTTCGCGAAAATATCTATAGAGCTAAAATCATTATAAGTTGTAAGATTCATTAATAAATAATGAAGTGGATTTGAGTTTAAGTATTGTTTCATAAATTGATTAAGTTTAATTTTATTTATTGTGAATTTAATTGAAACAAAAATACACTGTGTGTTTGTTCGTATAACTAAAATAATTTACTTATGTAATTATGAGTGCATTAATTAAAATAAATACAAATTATGCCAAATACAAGTTGATGTGTTTTAATGAATGCCCAAGTAAAAATCATTTTTAACCTTATTTACACACGTTGACAATACGATTGAATTTTGAACAATAATGTTCATATTTTATTCAACAATCTTTTTTGAATAATGTTAAACACATTTTTATATATGATCAAACTATATTTTTATAATGGATGTGAATATATAAGAGTGCATGAATTTTTATGAACACTTAAAAATTCTATTTTCATATATGACACGACTATATTTTTATAATGGATGCTTATATATACAAGAGTGCATGAATTTTTATGAATACTTAAAATTTACATATAGTATAGCGGTATATTTTTATTACGTATCGGATCCTTTGACGATTTACATTATATCGAATTTATTTTCCTTATTTTGAATGCATAGAATAAACCACAAAATTCATACAATTATCGTGCATAATTACCGTAGATAAAAGATAATCATGCAAATAATTGAAAATTCAAAAACGTGTTTTCAATGTTAAATATGTAAAATTAAAGATTAAAAATTCATATTACACGATTCATCGTGTTGGAAAAAATAACAGTAAAGTGCAGAAAAACTTATCAATAGATCGAGTCTCGTGATAGCACGATGTCCTAAAGCGAAATTACCCGTCGATAACTGCTGCGACCTCTGTGGACAATCACTTCCAGGATACAACAATCAAATAAACCAATTGTGCAGCAATCACAAAAGGTTTTCAAAACTCTCAAGTGTACTCCAGAAATTTGTAAAATTAAGAACAATAGTTGTACTGTATAGAAATATATAATCTCTTTTTTCTTGTTATTTTCTAATACCCAAAAGTGTGTTTATATAGGCAGAAAGAAATGTAACTTCTTCCACCATGATCTAGTATTAAGTTGTAGGTGTAATGGCCAATGGTAATGGGTATTAATACTGGACAATTAAAACTGTCATATTCTACTGGCTAGTTGACCCATTAAATAATTTCGAAAATGATTAAAAAAATAATATAGTGCGTGAGGCGTGGGCTCGAACACCTGACCTCCCACACAAATTCCACACTTTTCACCAGTTGGGCACTTCATCTTAATTAATTATTTCTTTTACATGTTATATTTATTGTATAAATATATAACACATCGTTCTCCTAGTATAAAGAAATCTAGCCTAACAGGTTATGAAGAAGAAAACAAAAAAATATTGAAGAATCGATATCATCCAGATAAATCTTGAATTGAATTTTCAAGTTTTGGAATCGATCTTCATGTTTCTTACCACCTATCCTCCCTAATGAGTTCTAATGTGTTGTAACACGTTTGTGGACGACCCTAAGTCTTTAAAAGACATTCCAAATATTGTATCTATAAAAGTTGGAGTCATACAAGAAACCAAAAATTTACCTCTGAAAATGTACTATGTTATAGCATAGTTCAACAAACTTGAGCCCTGGGATTCCCTGAAGCTACATATGTTATTGCATGGCATAATGTACTATGCTATAGCATAGTATAGGCAAAGATTCAATTTTACGTTTTAGTCTCCGAACTCCCTTTTTTCTTGATCTCTTTTTTATAGGCAAAGATTCAATTTTACGTTTTAGTCTCCGAACTCCCTTTTTTCTTGATCTCTTTTTTCGCTTCTTCCTCTTTTAATACTTCGTTCCTTTTCTTAATTGGTTTTCGACTCATTAACATCTTCATTTCTTATTCCAGATCATCTTTTGACTATTTGTCTCGAACTTTTATTTTCTTCCATTTTAGTCATTTTTCGATTGTTTCTTCTAAATTTCACCATATTCATCAATATTGTTTTACAAACCATAATTTATATAAAATTAAACCACATTCCAATATATTTACCCATAATTATCAATATTTTGTGACATGAGTAAGTGTATAAAAATACACTTACCAGTGATCCATTCAAGAAAGGCAGAATGCTAAAGATAATCATTAAACACCCGTCATTCATAACTGAATATTACACCAAGAATTGACAAGTGGATGAATTTTCTAGTTGGCTTAGCCCCTGCTTGGAACTCATTTCCTTTCCATTTTTAGAAAAAAATAGATTGTTGCACAGAAACTAGCACATGCCGTTGGCTTATCTTTTGCACAGAAATTACAACAAGCCGTCGGAAAGATTCTCTCTTTTTTCCTTTGTAAGTGTCTAAAATCTAGATGTCAATTGAAAAACAAGTTGTCAAGATCAATGTGTCAAAATTCGCAAACTCACATGACTGTAAATCATTATATCAAACTTTATGTATATATAACATGATCCCTCCAAAAATACAAATCCTCTCATTTATATTGACCTCTGAGTCTTAGCATTTTTTCACTTGGCTTTTGTTCAAAGGACAAGAATATAATTAGTGTCATTTCAATCCTTTTGACCTTGGGCCTTTTCATTTTATGGAATCTCTACACTCATGAATCAAATGAACAAAATGTTTACTTACCAATTAAACTAGAGTGAATTGTCCAATAGTCACTGAACTTTACGCCATGCTTCCAAGAGGTCACTGAACTTTCAAAATCACCGAAGTTATCACTGAACTTTGCAAAAGATTTTCACGAGGTCACTGAACTTTAAAAATCACCTCATTCATCACTGAACTTTGTAAAATATTTCTCAGGAGTCACTAATTCAGTGATCTCCTAAGAAACAATTTGCAAGGTTTAGTGATCCCGTCGAAACATTTTGCAAAGTTTAGTGATGAATGAGATGATTTTTAAAGTTCAGTGACCTCGTGAAAACTTTTTACAAAGTTCAGTGATAACTTGAGTGATTTTTAAAGTTCAGTGACCCCTTTGAAGCATGGCGTACAGTTCAGTAACTATTTGAGCAGTTCACTCAATTAAACTACAACAAAAATTCAGCAGAAGCAACTTGTAGTGAGCAAAGCATATTTGTTGAAGACATCATTTCAAGAACATCCACAGTTAATTAAAAACAACTATTGACAAAATTAAATTCTATAAACCAAATCTATAAAAACAAATATTGACAAAATTAAATCCATCAATAACTTTGAATTTCAAAGTGTGTAAATCGTCAATGTGGAAATAAATCATACACCAAGTTCATTTTGTTTTGGAAGATGACAAGTTTACTTGAAAAAAAATTGGAACACACAAAATTGCAGATTAGCTGACAGCATTAAATATGAAGATCAATTATAAGATTCACACCAACAATTATCAAAGCAATAAACTGCCTATACAAGTACGAAAATAATACTCAGTATATCCCACAAATATACAGTCCAAATATGAAGGGAGATGCATCATGCATGTAAGATCTGAAGATATCTCAAATCATTAAAAAATGACCAAATTCACTAGGATTCTGTGAGAATTAGGTTCTGAGATCAAGGTAATTCAATTTTGACCACCAGTTAAATCACAATATTAAAAATATCTGATAAAATCAAGGAGGGAAGGTAATTGAATCTGAAAATAAAGGAACTGAAAATAAAGGGAGGAACCGGGATGGAGCCTGCTGATAAGCAGGGAAGATGATGAATATTTCATACATTCAAATTGAAGAAATTACAATGTAAACTAGTCTATTTATAGAGAAAATTAGCTAACCAATTATCTAACACACTAACAAGATAACAAACATAAGAAGGAACTAGAAGAAACTAGAATCTGGAAGAAGGATCCTGCTCGTTCTGCTGTTGAACGTGTTTGCTGGTGAACATGCTGCTTTGTGAATTGGAGAGATGGGCTAGAAAATATTCCAACACTCCCCCCCTAAAGATGGAACATCTTGAACCGTAGAGAAGGAGAGTAGAGATGCAATCAAGGAGCATCTTGTTTCGAATCAATTTTAGTTTTCTTCATTTCCATTTAAAGCTCCATTTCATTTTGAGCTTATGGAGTTTTGTTAGGAGACATCTTGTCCACCTTTTTCACGGTTTATCTTCCTTCTCTTTTGAGAAGAAATAGCTTCAAAATCACTTGATTCAGAAGATAAAAACAATCAATTTCTGAAGATCTGAGAAGCTGCCATCCTAGCAGGTTCTATCTTCAATTCCATTTCAATTTCGTTTCGATTCCCTATCTAGGAATCAATCAATCATTTTGTGAAGATTCTATCTTCAATTTCCGGTTCAGTTTGGTGAAGAAGAAGAACATCTCTTCAATTTTCATGGAGTTCCATTACTCAGAAGGATAATTGAGAAAAGTAAGGTAGAATATCTGTAAACTGGAAGCAGACACTGGAACATGCTGATGTTGCATGGTTCTCTGGTTTGCTGATGAATCTGGAGGCTGAGTTAATTGATGAACTGGTGATCTGTTGAGGAGCTGTTGAACATGGTTTGCTGTGCACTTCTGGTGAACCGGAGAGCGTGGGCTAGAGTGAACTGGAGAGAATGGTTTGCTAGTGACTGGTTCGTTTTCTGCTGATGTTCATCTCATGTCCGTTCCAACATTTCGTCGAGCATTTAGTGAGCTAAGTCACTTTCCTGTTTTCTGGTAATTTGTGTTGCTGATTTTGTTTTTTTTTTTTTTTTTATAGATTCAATTGAGAAAAGATAGAGAAGAAGATGAGTTTCAGATGGCAGGATCAGAAACCTGCTCTGATACCATGATAAAATCAAGGAGGGAAGGTAATTGAATCTGAAAATAAAGGAACTGAAAATGAAGGGAGAAACCAGGATGGAGCCTGCTGATAAGCAGGGAAGATGATGAATATTTCATCCATTCAACTTGAAGAAATTACAATGTAAACTAGTCTATTTATAGAGAAAATTAGCTAACCAATTATCTAACAAACTAACAAGATAACAAACATAAGAAGGAACTAGAAGAAACTAAAATCTGGAAGAAGGATCCTGCTCGTTCTGCTGTTGAACGTGTTTGCTGGTGAACATGCTGCTTTGTGAATTGGAGAGATGGGCTGGAGAATAATGGGCTGGAAAATATTCCAACAATATCCAATGTTAATACAGTATGAAGATGATACATCCAAAAGATAAACTCACAGTTGAGCATGCAAGATCTCACAAGAAAGCAGAATAAATGAAAAATTGTAGTCACGCTACTGAGTTTAAGTTCAGAATATTCAAACCAGACGGGTGGTCTCAAGCATTGACCACCATAAGCAACATGAATGCAAATAGCAGTTTCCTATTCCAATTCTAAAGCGCAGTGACAATGAGGAAAACTTCCACTGCATTAAATATAGAACCAAATGAGCAAAAAGTTTACTTGCCAGTTGCCACTTAAACTACAGAAAAAACTCAGTAAAAGCGACTTACAGTGAGCAAGGCATAGTGGTTCAAGACAACATTTAAAGAACATATCAAAGCTAAGTAAAAACAACTATTGCCAAAATTAAATTTTATAAACCAAATCTTTAAAACAAGTATTGAAAAAATTAAATCAATCAATAATTTCTATAACTCCGAATTCCAAAAATATACAATGCTTTCCAGATTCAACCAAAACCCGAAAAAAATACAAATTTAGTGAAATCTGACGCTTGTGGGGGGGGGGGGGGGGGGCGGTGATTGGGAGACTATGGCTGGAACTCGAGGGAAATTCGAAGGAAGCTATTGAAAGGGTCGAAGTTGACATATGAAACATGGCGAACAGACTAAGGAAATCAAATTGCTCCTGCAGAATGCCAAATCCACATTAGACACGCAAAACAAAATTTGTTTTGAATTTCAGATTTGAAATGGAGGAAATCTCGTCAGATTTTGTTCAATACAATCCTGATTCAACCAAAACCCAAGCCTCTGTATTAGAATCTTCAGTTAGTAATTTAGTTAGCTGGATTAGTTTTCATACAACTTACAAATTAGTTTGTAAATCAGTAAGTTAGTTGTACAGCCATCAAAGTAGCTCAACTCCATTTATACAATTGATGTAACTCGTTTTCAATTGAAATGAGATTTTCCCTCCATTTCACAGTTTCTTCAACTCCGCTTCTTCTTCTTCTTCTATTCTTTTTCAATATGGTATTAGAGCATTGATATCTTCTAATATTGAATCTACTGATCAAAACTATTGAAATCTAATGGCTTCAATATCTCCAAATTCATCAACTGAAAACAATTTGGCAATCGATGATGGAACCAATCCATATTTTCTTCATCATTTGGATAATCGTGGCCTTGTTCTTGTCTCACAGCAATTGACTGGAGACAACTATTCTTCTTGGAGTCGATCAATGATGATCGCATTTTCCATAAAGACTAAATTAGGATTCATTAATGGATCCATTATGCGACCTGAAAATGACCAGGAACTGCTCAACTCATGGATACACAATAACAACATTGTTATCTCTTAGATTCTCAATTTCGTATCCAAGGAAATTTCTGCAAGTGTTATATATTCTGAGTCTACTTTTGAGATCTGGACAAATTTAAGGGAATGCTATCAATGGAGGAATGATCCTCATATATTCCAGCTGAGGAGAGAATTAATGAACGTCACGCAAGGGGAATTATCTGTGAGTTCTTATTTTACTTAGTTGTAAACAATTTGGGAAGAACTTAGCAACTATAGACCTATATGTTCCCGTGGAAAATGTGTATGTAAAGGCAATAAGAAGTTGCTGAAAATTATCAAATGGAGTATGTAACGTCCTTCTTAATGGGCCTGCATGAATCATTTGTTCAAGTTCAAGGTCAATTGTTGTTAATGGATCATATTCCTCCTATAAATAAAGTTTTTACACTTGTTTCTTAAGAGGAAAACCAAAGAAGGGTCAATATGATACCTAATGATTCTGGAACAAATAATTCCATGGCTTGGTGGGTACAGAGTGAAACTAGAAAGGCGGCACATGGCAACATTATAGCAGAATTCAAAAGAAGGAAATGTCTGTTTGTACTTAATGTGGAATCACAGGTCATGTAGTTGATAAATGTTACAAACTGCAAGGTTATCCCCTAAGCAACAAGCTTAGACAAATGCCTGAAATAAGTAATCAAACTGGACCAAGTAATCAAGCCACGTGTGTTATGGTCAATCAAGTTTCTGAGCATCAAGTGTATAAACTTAACGTAAATCAAGCACAAAGAAGTATTGGGGGCTTTATGCAGACGCCCAATTCAGATCAATACCAACCCCTGATGGTTTTGCTGAACAGTCATCTCAAGGCTACAAAGATAGACACAGAAATGGACGATAAATCTAGTAATGTGTCAGGTACATGCTTCTCAATTTCCAGTACTCCATCACTTCATTCATTTAAACACTGGGTAGTGGACTTAGGTGCTACAAGCCACATATGTTCAAATAAATCAGCTTTTCACGTATTGAAGCATGTTGAAAATGCACATGTCACACTACCTAACCATGAAAAGAGTCCTATGCAATCTATTCAGAGTGTGAGAATTTCTCCATAATTGATAATAGATCATGTATTATTTGTCCCTCAAATCAAGTTCAATATGCTACCAATCAGTACTTTAACCAGGAAACCACCTCTATCCATGAAGTTTCTCACCGATTAATGTGTTATTCAGGACTTGCACATGTTGAAGATGACTGGCAATGGTAGAAGGGCTGCAAGTCTCTATATCATTTATGTCAGTTCTAATTCAGTTTATCTGTCCAAACTAGTTAATTCTCTTTTCCGTTCAGTAGTAAATAATGTAACTGATCGAATTTGGCACCATAGACTTGGTCATTTGTCCTTTCAAAAGTTGAACCTATTGAAAGAACAATTACAATTTACTTGTAATAAGCAGAATGGTGGTGATGTAACTCCTTGTAGTATTTGTCCTTTGGCCAAACAAAGGATACTATCATTTGTTTCAAATAACCATATGTCAGTTGATGCTTTTGATTTAATTCATTATGATACTTTGGGGTCATATCACATCCCAACACATGCTGGCCATTGATATTTTCTTACATTAGTTGATGCTTTTATATGCTTTACTTGGATATATCTCAAGAAGCTTAAATTTGATGTGAGCTTTATTATCCCCAAGTTGTTTCTCTAATAGAAACTTAATTCCACAAAACTATCAAGAAGTTCAGGTGAGATAATGCCCAAGAACCACAGTTTACTGATTACTTCAATGCCAAAAGAGTCATTCATCAATTTTCATGTGTAGAAAGACTTTAACAAAATTCTGTGGTTGAAAGAAAACATCAGCATCTTCTCAACGTGGCAAAAGCCTTATTTTTCCAGCCAATGGTGCCAATCCAATTTTGGTGAGAGTGTGTATTAACAGCCACCTTCTTGATTAATAGAACCCCTTCACCAATTTTGAAAAACATGACTCCTTTTACTATACTGTGTAATAGTTCAGTGGATTACTCTTTTCTTAAAGTTTTTAGAAGACTATGTTTTGCATCCACATTGATGTCTCACAGAAATAAATTCTATCCACGAGCCAAAGCATGCGTGTTTGTTGACTATCCTCCGGCGTCAAAGTACATAAATGGTATGACATTTCTTCTTAGTTCTTTGTTTCCAAAGATGTTATATTTCATGAAAATCATTTCCCATTTCACTCCATAACTCATACAATTGAACTCATTGATCTATTTCCTGACCTAATTCTGCCTCACAGTGCTCCTGATATGCTTGTCTCTCACTCACCTAAAATCTCAACCTCTGACATGCATTCAAACAGCAATGAACTGTCTGTTATTCATTCAAGAAAGCAGAGTTCTGATCATATTTCTTCATTTATTCCCAAAAACTCTAATAGAGCCATCAAATCACCTCCCTATCTTCGTGAATTTCACTGCAATCTCATGTCAAACACAAATCCCCCAGACAACAATTCAGCATACCCTTTAAACAAGTACATATCATATACAAAATTCTTTCCCTCACACAGAACTTTTCTTCTTAATGTATCATCTAACCTTGAGCCACAATTTTACCATCAAGCTGTCTAGTTTGATCATTGGAAAGAAGTTATGGCATCTAAATTGGTAGCCATGTAACAGAACTATACCTGGTCAATAACCAAATTACCTAAGGGCAAGTATTATATTGGTTGCAAGTGGGTTTATAAAATTAAATATAAGCCTGATGGGAGCATAGAAATGTACAAATATCATTTAGTAGCCAAGGGCTATACTTAGCATGAGGGTTTAGACATCACCGAAATATTTTCTCTAGTTGCTAAGCTGTGACCATGAAGATATTTCTAGCTATTACTGCTATTCACAGATAGCATCTTGTTCAATTGGATGTCAACAATGTATTTCTTAATGAGGACTTATTTGAAGAAATTTATATGGATATGCCCTTAGGTTATTGTAAGACAGATGTATATCTTGCAAGAGGTGAACATCTATTGTGTAAACTTCACAAATCCATTTATGGTCTTAAACAAACATCCAGACAATGGTTTAATAAGTTTTATTATGCTCTTGTTCTTCATGCTTTTCATCAATCAAAATCAGATTATTCTTTATTCACTAAGAAAATTGCTGATACTTTTGTTGTATTATTAGTGTACGTTAATCACATTATTATCACAGGACCAAATCATTGAGTGATTGAAGCTTTGAAGACATTTTTACATAGTCAATTCAAACTCAAAGATCTTGGCAAACTGAAGTATTTTCTTGGTTTGGAAATAGCTAAAACTTATAATGGGATATTTTTTTCCCAAAGGAACTATACATTACAACTTTTGGAAATACAGGATTCTTTGTTTGCAAACCAGCTGCTCTACCTATATACTCTAAAGTTCGCCTTAGTTCCTTTGAAGGGGAGTTAATTGATGATGCTTCTATGTATCGAAGGTTTGTTGGTTGTTTGCTTTACTTAACTATCTCCCATCCAGACATAACATTTGCAGTCCACAAGTTCAGTCAATTTGTCTCTCAAACACGTCGCCCCGCCTTGATGCTGCTAATCACTTATTATAGTAACTCAAAGACACTCCAGGTCAATGATTGATTTTTTCTACTTCCTCTTCCTTACAGCTTCGAGCATTTGTTGATGCTGATTGTGGATAATGGGATTCAAAAAAATCTGTCACATGCTTTTGTGTATTCATTGGTGATTCTATGATTTCTTGGAAAGCTAAGAAGTAGCAAACCATATCTAGATCGTCTGCAGAGGCAGAGTACCGTGCTCTAGCTTCCACCGCCAGTGAACTTGTTTAGATTCATCAGCCACTTCATGATTTTCAAGTTCCCTCATCAGCTCCAGCCCACATTTTTTGTGGTAATCAAACTGCACTTCACATTTCCAGTAATCCTATTTTTCATGAATTGACAAAACACATTGAGATTGATTGTCATTTCATCTGTGATAAGGTTACTGAAGGTTTCATCAAACTTTTACCAATTTGATCTCAACATCAGTTGGCGGACATATTCACCAAAGCTTTGTCAAGTTCTCTGTTATTCCCTTTAATGTCAAAGATGACCATTACTGATATTCATCGTCCATCTTGAAGGGGGAGTATTAGATTCTTCAGTTAGTTTAGTTAGTCATGTTAATTAGATACTGTTTTAGTTAGCTGGATTAGTTTTCATACAACTTGCAAATTAGTTTGTAAGTCAGTTAGTTAGTTGTACAACTGTCAAAGTAATTCAGCTCTATTTATACAATTGATGTAACTCGTTTTCAATTGAATGAGATCTTCCCTCAATTTCCCAGTTTCTTCAACTCTGCTTCTTCCTCTTCTATTCTTCTTCAACACTCTGTATAGCAAAGTAAAACGGAAAAAATACAAAAAAATATTGGAAGCTAGAGATGGGGGTACGCGGGGATGTCTGGCTGGAACGCGACGAAAAGTTCAAGGAAGCCATTGAATGGGTTGAAGGTCACATGCAAGACATGGCAGACAAAGTAAGGAAACAAAATTGCTCATGCACAATCCAAATCCAAATTAGAAAAACTAAAAACAAACTTTGTTTCAAATTTCTGATTTGGAATGGAGGAAATCTCTTCATTTCCAAAAGAGGGTCTAACATTGCAAGAGAGACGACAGATAGATAAAGGCAGAAGAAAGAGGAAACCAAATTGCCACTGAACAAAGTCAAATTCAAATTAGACAAACAAAAAAATGAAGGTTGCTTCGAATTTTAAATTTGAGATGTAAGAAATTTCATGAGATTTTTCCCATTATTTGGTATTATAATTTTTGAAATAATTTTTTTTAGAATGAGGGTTTAAAAATGAAAGAATAATTTTCGATTTACGTATAATATTATTTTATTAAAGAATGTGTGATTGAAATGAAAAGAAAGAAATATGCATTATAATTTTAATGAGCCAAACGAGGGCTTTGTTAGGGTTTCAAAAAGGGATCTGAAATTGCAAGACTGGTGACAGAGAGAGAAAGGAAGAAGTGTCTAGAGAAAGAGTTAAAACAAATCCCTAAAGAATAATGCTAAGTGTACACAATTTTTTACACAATCTTTTACACCTCTCTCACATGGAAGGGGGCCCACACATAATAAAATAATCGTGGACCCCCCTCCATGTGAGAGATGTGTAAAAGATTGTGTAAAAGTGTGTGTGTACATGTAGCATTACCCATCCCTAAAAGTGATATAACATATGATATCATCATGATATCAAGATAACTCCTTATGAATACTTTTATATGTAGGCTTCGTTTGGGAGTCATTCTTTCTTCAAATAATATATTTTTTTCTTTCACATCAAGTGGGGTCCTGGCTGGAAAAAGACACAAAAAGTGTGATTTGACACAAAGAATGTATTTTTTTGTAGAAAAATGGTTACCAAACGAAGGCGTAAAAGGATCATTCAATTATGGTTGTTTCAAAATGAAGACATAAATATAATTGAACTACAAATCATGATTGTTGAGTTTCGAACCAGATGGAACAATTTAAATGCAAAAACGAAAAAAATTAAAATTTACATCTATAGGTACATGCATCACTATAATTGATGCACATATACTAATTACAGATAAAAATAGCTTTTGCAGATTGCCAGCGACTATATAGCCAAAAGAAAATTGTAATGCATATGTCATACCTTTTTGACTATCTGTATATAGTTTTCGAATATTATTAGATATCTAAAATGTATTCAGAAAATACTCAATTCTCTCATTTACATTGATTTTAAAAATTTTACATTTTATGAGCTCGCCCTTTTATCCTGGCAACATAGCCTAGACGAAGGATAAGATCAGAAATTGTGTCATTTTAATCCTTGTGTCCTTGGGCCGTTCCATTTTCTGGAACCTCTATGCTCTGATTTATGACTTTTGTTACCATTTAAGTCTCCATGGTTCCTTTATGAAATGCTAGCTAGCTCATGGCTTCCACCCACATTGTGATGACTTTTAATCTACATGTTGACATAATATTTGTTGGAATTTTGTATTGGAAATTGGTTGTGACCAATTGAAATGATTTAAGTGGAAATTCCTTGTTTGGTGAATGAGAAATTAAGCCAAACTTAAACCACTTAATGCTTGAAATTATTGGAATTGTGTAGAATATTGTGGAATATTCTAGAGAATGTAGTGAAAAGATGTGTCTTTTCATATGGATCATGACTCTTGGAGAGCATGACTTTTAGTATGAATAACTTCCAATAATTATGATTATTCAAGAGATGTGTCTCTTGGTATGGATGTTCCAACTACTATATATATGGATTCCCTATGTGTTTGGATTTACAACACAACTATACAACAAACAATTCATTTAATAGTTTCATATCATGGTTACTTTAGTTTTGCATAAAACACTTTGTAGAAGTGATTTTTTCTTGCATCAAAATCATGGTTATGGTAGAGAGTGAATTCCGTTCGACTTCGTGGGTTTAAGTCATTTGGAGTGCTCATATGGCTAGACGTGGTCGTTGTATCTTGGGAGATGATTGTCGAGAAACCGTTAGCACCGATGCGGGGCAAATTCATCTTAAGGATAAAGTGTCAAACACTTGCCTCGACCGATCGCATCACTTGCATTTCATCTTTCTCATTTCTAATTTTATTTATGCTTGATTTCAGAATATGGTTAATTTATTTATGTGTTTTATTGAAAGGTTTGAATTGAAGAACAACATGCGTTCACTCATATTGGGAAGTGAAGAATTCATATTATTATATTCGAAGTCGGTAAATCGCTATTTTATCTTCTCAAATCAGATTTCGATAAATCGAATGATATTTCGATTTCACGGTATGTTCTTGATTAATATAATATGCACATTATCGGTGTAATATCTCCAACAATATTTTTAGTCAAGTGGAGTGGAGGTCAGAAGCCACCACAACTAGGATGGAGCCGAGGCTCAAAGCTATCAGCTATTTATCCTTTTGGTAAGAAGTCATGGAGGTCAAGGTAGAGTTAGCCAAGCAATTAGGAGGTTTTGGGCGGAATTTTTTTGAAGAGACCTATACACGAATAATAATTTTTTTAATAAAAAAATAAATAGCACTTATATCTACGAAGTATTTTATCATTTCATTAAAAAAAGAATATAGAAATAGAAGTTCAAGTATAGAAAGGTTAAACTCTAAGGGTGCGTTTGATTGTAAGGGTGGAAAATAGGTGGAAAAAAAATATTTTATAGGGAAAAGATTTGCCTAAAAAATATTTTGTAGGGAAAATCATTTCAATTGTGTTTGATTGGTATAATTTTCCACCAGGAAAATTTTTAAATTTTCTATTCGTTTGGCTTTGTTTTATATGAAAATTATCTATTAAAATGATATTTTTTTTCCACAATTGGTTATAAAATTTGTTTCCATTGCCAAAAAGTAAAAAAAAAAAAGGGAAAAAAAATTATTTCCTAAAAAATCATTTTTTTTAATCAAAGTTTTGTGTTCGTTTGAATTTGTTTTACATGAAAATTGTCCATTAAAGTAAATTTTTGTTTTACCATTAGCTATGACATTTGTTTCCATTGCAAAAAAAAAAAAAAAAAAAAAAAAAAAAAAATTTCCAACCAGCCGGGAAAATATTTTCCCACCAAAAAGGCGGGAAAATATTTTCATCAAAAACCCGGAAATTGCACACGTGTGGGGAAAATCCGGAAAATATTTTCCGTGAAAAATTTCGCCTATTAAACAGTCAAAAAAGTGAAAAGTGAAAAATATTTTCCTACTTCCCCGAAAAATGTGGTCTATCAAACACGGCCTAATAATAACAAAATCTTCAACTATCCAAAAGATCTCTCTCTGTCTCTCTCTCAAAGATAGGGAGAGTGTGACTCAACAAGAAAAAATAAACGACCACGAACATAATACCAAATAAAGAATTAAATCGTTAAATTTAAAAACCAAGCACTTCTCAACCAACAATGAATATGTTTCATTTCACAAACTTGTGTTGAACTATGTGTAAAAACTTATTTTTCTTGCCTTTTTAGGATGCAAGAAAAATATTATAATTAGAATAATATAAAAATAAGTTAGAATTCGAATAAATTATATGCAATATAATTTCAAAACTATGACAATTGAGTTAAAAAAAAAAAAATCTAAATACCATATACTAATGGACATTATAATTGCAAAGAATAATGAAAGAGACTTATTAATCTCCTTTATATTTATTAATCCAAATAGTATATAAAATCATAAATAATCCAAATAGTATATAAAATCAAAAATTCATTAATTTGGATTGTGAACTTGATAGTATTATCAACTTTTGGCCTATCATCTTTGAATTAATATAAATCAGCATTTGTTTTATCTGTGGCTTTCAAAATATATGTTTTTCGCTATTTTCATTTTTCGTCTTGAAGATAGGAGAATCAAAATAAACGTGGAACACAGTGAGAAATGAAAGCTATGAAAAAAATTTAGGATATTTAAACTTTAAAGAAGGGGACTGGGAAAAGTTAATTTTCGAGGGTGCTTGATGGATATTATTTAGAAAAGAATGTATTTTAAACAGTGATATGATGAGAAATATTATTTTATTAAAAAATATATGGTTTAAAATGAATTTTGAAATAACGTATTTTGAAAGAACGTATGTCCAGTCATATTGAACATGTGCAAGCAAGTTGGTCCTTTGTACATAAAGTTGTAGACCATAACAACACGACTATATTTACTCTCAAATAATCTGAATTTTATTGAGAAAAAAAAAAAAAAGGCAAGCAAATGAGCCATAATCTATAAAAACATAATTTTTTTTTTTAAGAGAGAGGACCCCCATTAGCCATGTCAACGAGTCAAGTCGAACCGAGACACGAGCCGAAACTTGAAACTTGGGCTCGACTCGAGCAAAAAGTTCCGTTTCTCCTTTTTTTTTTTTTGCTCAAGCTGAGTTGAGCCAAAACTTGGCCAAGAAATTGAGGCTCGATTCGATCTTTCGGCTTGAGCCTTAGCAGGTCGAGCCGCTCATTTTTTAAAAATATTCTTTCCGTGCCAAACTGCCTGCTGTAGCTGATAAATTTTTATTATTTTTTATTTCTTTTTCATTAGTTTTCAAAATTAATTTTTTTTATGGGCTCAGCTTGTCCAGGCTGAAAATGGCTCGTGTGGCTTGGGCTCGAGCCTTTGCCCCAAAATAGGACTCGGCTCGAGCTATTTTGGGTCAAGCCATGGGCGGCCCGAGTCGATGAGCAATTTTTCCATCCATACCCCCATAGGCGACAATGAATTTTATCTTCAAATATATTATTTTGATATACTTTACCCATAAAAATGAAATTATCCAAAAATCACATAAATTTTCTTCGAACCTCTGTACAAAGAACTCTGACGGTTTGACATGAAGTCATTCCCTAGACACGTGTCAACCAAAGATTGGCCAGTTTTTTCTGGGTTTCTCCAGATATTTCTAATACTGGAAAAGTGTTTCCAGATCAGACGCTAATCTTCGCGAATTCTCGAGAAATACAGGTTCTCTTCGTTAACTTTACATATTTACCCTTGAGCTGCACTATAAATTAATCCGTCTCTCCCGGGTAGTGATTCATAGCAAAATCCAGTCGGTAATCTCCTTAACATCTATCAAAGAATTTTGTCCAGACCCATTTTCTGAACTTTCTGTTATACAAGATCGAAGAATGTCGCTCATTCCAAGTGTTTTCGGCCGAAGAAGCAACGTTTTTGATCCATTCTCTCTCGATATTTGGGACCCTTTCAAAGATTGGCCCTTTAATTCAGCTCCTCTCAGTCCCAGTTCGTTCAGATCTTTCTAACGAGACGTCTCAGTTTGCCGCCACACGGATTGATTGGAAGGAGACGCCGGAAGGCCACGTGTTCAAAGCTGATCTTCCCGGACTGAAGAAGGAGGAAGTGAAGGTTGAAGTTGAGGAAGGGAACATTCTGCAGATTAGTGGAGAGAGGAACAGGGAGATGGAGGAGAAGAATGACAGCTGGCACCGCATGGAGAGGAGCTCCGGAAAATTCCTTCGCCGGTTCAGGCTGCCTGAGAATGCAAAGATGGAGCAGATCAAAGCAAGTATGGAGAATGGGGTGCTGACTGTCACTGTCCCCAAGGAAGAGGTGAAGAAGCCTGAAGTGAAGGCCATTGATGTCTCTGGCTGAGAAGTCTTGTGTATTGAAGCGGGATTAATGTTTCATGTTGTCTGTTTTCCTATATGGTGTTCGAACTTCGAAGTGTACTCTTGAAGTTGATCAATTTGAAATAAAATGTGAATTTGTTTGATTGCATCTTTTTATTTTGCAATTGGGCCATGTTTGATAGCATGGAAAATGAGTGGAAAAAGAAAACAATTTTCAACTTTTCATGGATTGTGGTGTTTGATGGACATAATTTGGTATGAAAAATTTGGCTTCTCTTTTCCCTCTACGCGCCTGGTTCCTTGCGTGTTAATTTTGGGTTCGACTGCTTTTTTTTTTTGGAAATGGAAATAAATTTTATAATCAAGTGTAAAAAAAAAAAAAAAAAAAAAAAATTTCATTTTCATTGACAATTTTGATGCAAACGAAGGTCAAACGAATACTAAATTTTGATAAAAAAAATGATTTTTTAGAAAATAATTTTTTTTTTCGTTTTTTTTTTACTTTTTCGCAATGAGAACAAATTTTATAACAAATTGTAAAAAAAAATCACTTTAATGGACAATTTTCATGTAAAATAAAGCCCAATAAATAGAAAATTTAAAAATTTTTCGGGTGGAAAATTATATCAATCAAATACATTTGAAATCATTTGTTCTGTACATTGCAAAAAAATCTACTTCTATAATGCGTCAACAACGTGTACATGAAGCAAGCCAAATTGCAATAGGCCAAACGAGATCAATTAAAATGAACTTAATATTCATTTTTGTTCACGAAAATATCATTTGAATTAAAATGATTGTAAGTGAATTTGAGTTCAAGTGTCTTTATACAAAAATTGATCAAGCTCATTTATGGTGCATATTTTGAGTTTGAGAATGTATTTTTTTTGTTTGATGTGATAAGGAATATGTGGTTAAAAAATAAGAAAAAATTATTGATGTGATAAAAAATATTATTTTATTGAAAAATGTATGTTTAAAAAAAGTATATGAATGAAAATGAAAAAAAATAATGTGGTTCATACAAGGGTTTAGTTTAATTTTATTTATCGCGGCTTTAATCGAAACAAAGATAATTTGATGTGTTTGTTTGTGACAAAAATGTACCTAAAATAATTTACTTATGTAATTATGAGTGAATTAATGTGTTTTAATGAATGAAAAGTGTTCTAGGCTTCCGAATTTTCATGTAAAAATTCTTTTAAACTTTAGTTCTACACGTTGACAGTACGATTGAATTTTAAAGAATTAATGTTTCTAAGAATTAATGTTTTTATTTTATTAAATAATCTCTATCGAGTAATGTTAAATATATTCTCATATATGATCAGACTATATTTTTATGATGAATGCGAACATATAAGAGTGCATGAATTTTTATGATCGTTTAAAAATTCACATAGAGCCTAACAGTATATTTATATCTTTTATCAGACCTTATAACGATTTGCACTATGTCGAATTTATTTTCTTTCTTTCAAATACATAAAATAAGACATAAAATTCGTATAATTATTGTGCACAATAATCGTAGAAAAAAATAATCATGTCATATATTTAAAAGTCAAAAACATATTTTCAATGTAAAATATGCAAAACTAAAAGTTAACTCATATTACACTATTCATCATTTTACTAGTACAAAGAAATCTAGCATAACATGTTATAAAAAAGAAATATTAAAGAATCGATATCACTAAAATAAATCTTGAATTGAATTTTCAAGTCTAGGAATCGATCTTCATGTTTCTTGCCTTCTATCCTCCCTAATGAAATCTGTTGCGTTGTAACACATTTCTTATCAGTCATAGGTCTTTAAAAGACGTCCCAAATATTATTTCCATAAGAGTTGGTGTCATATAAGAAACTAGAAATTTTCGTTCGAAATGTACTATGTTATAACATAGTACAATCACGTAGGATGGCAACGGGACGGGTCGCCATTCTCATCCCCGTCTTATTGAGTATTTTTGTTACATTACCCTATTTTCATACCCGTTTAAAGCGGGACGAGTGGGTTCGAGGGAGGAGGGGGGGGGGGGGGGGTCTTCTGTCCCATTTATTTTTTCTATTTATTATTTATTTACTTTTTTTTTAGTCTTTACTTTCTAAATATTATTACTTTTTTACCAATTTATTAGAAACAACTTATATTCTCTTTAAAAATATGATAAATCCTTTTAGGCGGGTAATCCCCGCCCCGGTCGGGGTGGGGCCCACGAGTTTTGGGTTGAACAAGTTTTTTGTCATCCCTACAATCACGTGTTATAGCATAGTTCAACAAAGTTCAATTCTAGGATTCTGAAGCTACCTATGCTACAGGGTGGTATAATGTACAATGCTATAGTATAATATATGCAAAGATCAATTGTTTTGCATTTTTGTCGCCAAACTCCGTTTTCTCGTTTCTCGATCACTTTTCTTGCTTCTTGTTCTTTCAATACCTCATTCCTTTACTCAATTGGTCTTCAACTCTTTCACATCTTTGTTTCTTCTTCCAAATCATCTTTGGACTATTTGCACTTTGGCACCTGAACTTTTATTTTCATCTATTTTAGTCATTTTTCACTTGTTTCTTCTAAATCTCACTATTTTCATTAATGTTGTTCTGCAAAATATAATTTATATAGAATTAAGCCATATTTCAATATATTTACTCATAATTATCCATGTTTTACTACCTAAATAAGTATATAAAACGTAATGACCAGGAACACATTCAAGAAAGGCAGAACACTAAAGATAATCATTAAACACATGTTACACCAAGAATTGACAAGCGGATCAATTTTCTAGTTGGATATGTTGATATATCAGATAAGGAAAATATACTATAGAGGAAAAAAAAAAAAAGCATTGCCTTTAAAATTAAGTGAAAATGCACAAATCAAAACTTGGACATCACACACATTCATAGAAGAAACTTCATACTCAATACTAGTTTAATCATTACAATTTGCACTTCATAAAGTTGGAATAATTCATTTATATAATTAAGTTCATTTATTAAGTCCAAATATCAATCTACGGCGAGTGTATCAACTATAATTTTTTCTGTTGATGTGCAATTTAATTAGCTTTGACGCTCAAAATCAAGTAATCAATTTTGTCATTTATAATTGAATTTTAAAAGATCGGCCGCCATAGTCAAGTTGTCAACCATGCATTCGGACATAAATTACATTGTTGTACGTCATTGAGTGTCAAATTATTCATATAGCCCGTGTTTGGACCGCATTATTTTTCTCATTCTCATTTTTCTACTCATTTTCAATCATACATTTTTCAATAAAATAATATTTTCCATCACATCAATAATTTTTCCTTCTTTTTCAATCACACATTATCTATCAATCTACTATTTTAAAATACATTTTTCTAAAATAATGTGACTCAAATACACCCATATTGAGGTTATTCATTGGAAGGAAAGATCGACTCTAGCAGCTCACGATGATATTTATGATGGACTTTGGTATCATCATCACTTTTGATTGACTGACAATGAAGCGTTGATGTCAGCTCTACCACACGGCTGTGGGAGATTGAGTAAAGAGGTGATGATGTCATTATAGTAAAATCAATAACCATGATATTTCTTGATTACGATAGAACCCATCAAGCTCAAGATCGGGTAGAACCAAGTTGCCTTTGAGAACGAGGTGAAACTAGGGATGGCAATGGCTCGCGGGCTCGGCCAGGAAAAAAGTCCGAGCCGGCCCGTGAGCCTAAAAAATAAAAAATAAAAAACTTGCCGACGCTTCTTTTTTTAATTTTTTCTTTTCATTTTAACTATAATTTTTTTATATGCTAATATTTTTTTAATTATTTATAACACGTATAAATTACACAAATTTTAAATTTTTAAAAATTTTTTTTAGATTTGTCACGAATTAAAAAAAAAAAAAATCAGGCTGGATCGGGCTAGGCTCGCTAAGGCTCGAGCTGAAAGCTTGGGTCGAGCCTGAATTTTTTAGCTGAGTTTTTGCTTGGCTCGGTTTGGACAAAAAAAAAGCTCAAAGTATTTTTACTCGAGTCGAACCCGAGCAAAAAGTTTTTGCTTGTGGATGGGCTCGACTCGTTGATACCCCTAGGTGAAACTGTATTCGCTGATTAAAAACTTTTATTAGGGATGTTATTGTAGGCCAACCCACGATTAGGAATTCGATATCAACAATTATTATTATTATTATTATTATTATTATTATTATTATTAGTTTGAGATATGATTAGCACATTTCTAGATTTTGAAAATATATGTTACCCCACCCTTAATCTATAGTTTGTTACGTAAGTTGTGTACTTGATATTAAGAATGTGTTAAGAAATTCTATGGTTCTTACCTCATTTTTTTTCCTTTAGACATATATTATCAATTTTTTATTCGAGTGATAGTACAGAAATTAAATTCAGAAAGATTGACGCGTATCAAGTAAAAATGGGAATAAATAATTTGAAGCATAATTTTAGAGTCTCATATTGAATTATATTCCAATTTAAAATCACACCTGTTGCTGACATTAAAAAAATAAAAATATAAGTGGTATATACGTAAGTGCAATTTGTAAGGGTGATGCTACCGGTACATCACGATATACATCAAGGACAACACCCCCCTCACATGGAGGGTGGGGTCCACTCGAATAAAAAAATATTATTCGAGTGGACCCCACTTCCCATGTGAGGGGGGTGTAGTTCTTGATGTACACCACTTGATGTACAAGTGGAAAAATCCAATTTGTAACGGCTAATATAGCCAAAACAAAATTCTAATGCATAACGTAATACCTTTTCGAATATTTATACTTAGTTTTTGAAGCTTAGGTATTTAGAATGTACTCAAAAAATATTAATCCTCTCATTTATATTGGAACCTTGCTACATGTACACGGGGGTTTACACGCCCGTGTACCCGACCCCACGCCCCCCTCTCACATTGAGGGGGGCCCGCCATTATTTAATTCACCTCGGGGCCCCCCTCATTGTGAGGGGGGCAGTGGGCCCGTGTACACGCGCTGGTACAAATGGCTTTTCCCTTTATATTGACTTTAGAGTCTTTTCATTTTTTCACTTGGGCTCTTGTCCCATGGACAAGAATAGAAATAGTGTCATTTCAATGCTTGTGATCTTGTGCCTTTCTATTTTATGGAATCTCTACACTTTAACGAGTCGACTTTTGTCATCGTTTCTAATTCACCGTGATTTCTTTATGAAATGCTAAATATCTCATTGATTTCAACCATGCTTCACTCTGCGTTGTGTGACTTCTGATCTACACATAACGATAATATTTTTTTTTAGCCATGTGGAAGTCAGAAGCCACCGCAACTAGGATTGAGCAAGGCTAAAAGCCATCAGCTCTTTATCATTTTGGTAAGAAGTCGTGGCATTCGAGGTAGAGCTTGTTCACTGATAATAATTTTTTTTTATAAGAAACCAGTAAGACGCACGTGTAATGCCTGTGCCATGGTATAGTTGGCTATATGATAGCGTAAATATAAAAAAAAATTTATTTTTCTTAAGCAATAGTTACAATAAACTTAAAACGCTTGAAATGATGATATGTGACAAAAATAATATTAAGAGATTTGATTCAAAGTTTATTTTCTAGATTTTGCGTTTGAAGGTTTATCCGTTCTTTTTAAAAAAGACAGGACATAGATGATTATGTGTTGATGTCTTGCTAAAGAGATAATGTAGTTCAACATAACCCTCATTTTTCTACCTATTGAGGTAAGACATTATGTCTCCTTCATCTCGTACTCATAGAATCTCCAATAACATGTATCAATTGCACCAGTAATTAATTTCTTTACCAAAACCCTATGCAAGACGTATATAGTCAAGACAAATTAATTAATGACAATACAATGCAGAATTTAGGACAAATCAAGAGTCTCTATCAGTAATAAACCGCAACACAACGAAAATTTCAATCATAGAGGCCAAAAGAATGACAGCGATCACCTGACTTCGTAAATTCCGTCGAATATCTTTTCAACATATTCTAAGAATACTATACATTAAATTTTAAAAAAAATTCAAAATAATCCACTTCATAGAAGATGTATGTCTACCAGCACAACATGAAGTAGGAGGATTTTTTGAAAATCATTAAGTCCCTTCAATATCCATTTTGATATCATAAATTTACCTTTTTTAACCGTAAAAACTGAAAAAAAAAAAAATTAGGAGAAATTGGTGTGAGTATGGGGGTTGAGGGTGGGGTAGAAAAAAATTAACGATTATGATTTTACGTTTAATAATTTAAGATAATTTTTATATTTAAACTTAATCGACGATATATTTATTATTATCACATTTTAAGTTTTTTTTTAAAAAATTAAATCGATCCAAATTGATATTCATATAGTGAAATATTGAATCAAATGAATAATTGTAGGAAAATAAAATTTGTAAAAGGGACATTGGAATGAGATTGAGATTGAAAAGAAATATAAACAATCACGATTTTACGTTTCACAATTAATGTAAAATTATTTTTGATATTTAAAATTTATCAATCATATATTTATCATGGCCGCACTTTAACATTTCCAACGAATTTTAAATAGCTTAAAATGAATATTTGTAACTTAAAATACTGAATCAAACGTAAAATTTTTTTAAAAGAAGGGCTTAGCTGAGCCGAGTCGAGCCGATCCAAATGCCGTCAAGCCATTTGGCTCGGCTCGACTTATGAACACTAAAAAAAAGTGACTCTTTTATTTATATAGGAAATAAATAGCACTAATCTCTCTATTAAAAAAGAATATAGAAATAGAAGTTTAAGTATAAAAATGTTTAATCTTACAATGGTGAACCTGTAACAAAACTTGTTAAACAGTTAATTGAATTAGAAGAAGTAAAAAACCAAAGTGCAGTAGACAGAAAATAAAATGGACGTCTTGGAGCCGGGGCCTGTGTTGAACACAGTGTCCTTAAAGCAATGTTCGCCCCCTCACCGAAGTAACTCGAGTGTTTGCTTCCCAAGATACAGCGGCGCGAACTGCAACAGAGCAGTCGAACTGAAAGAGAGTGCCGGAACGGAATTACCAAGTGCCTAGAAGGAGACAGGAATTCGAACAGGAAGTAGAGAGATTTCGTGCAGTTGTTGTGGTGTGTCTGAACTGAAGAGATTGTTCAGTATATATAGGCAAGGAGGAGCCTTTGTCTCTTAATGCAGCCATAACTCATACCATTAAACTGTTATTTTAATTCTGACGTTTTGGAGTTACAAAATAAATGAAAATTGTTTTCGGGTTATGTTTTAAATGGAAAAACGTAAAAGAAAAATTCCAAAATGTGGCTTGCACTTTGTGGCCAATTTTTGACTCATTCGGTCCGACATTCGTGCACGCAGATCGCGCCCACACAAGTTCAAGGCTTGAAGGCCAAGTCGGTTCAAGATTTGCACCCCTCCTGTCGGCGCATAGGCCATGTAGAAGTCTCTATGCAACAAATGGTTACACCTTACAAATTATTAACCATATATAAATTGGTCCACAAACTCATTTTTATCCTATGTGGGATAACTATTTAAGTTTTCCCACATTGCCACATTTCTTTTCCTTTTTTCAATGTGGGATGGTACTATTTATAGTCCCCATAAATTCCCATTTTCCATTTCTAACCAATGTGGGATTGTAATCCCTTTTAAAGCTCCTCTTCAAATCCCAACTTTCAATCAATGTGAGATTAATTTCACATACACAATTGAAAATCTATTTTGCCAATCAATATATTTTCCAACAATCCCCCCACATGAATGGAAATTAATAGAGACACGGAATACTTGGTGACAAAGTTCCACAGTTGAAACCTGCATAGGATAGGTATGTGTTACCCTTTGAACATTCCCTTATGAAAATATATTTATTTTACTAGCTGATCAGTAGACGTAATGTTTTTGAACTATTCTACCTTTTGTGTAAACGATGATGTACCTTACACATGATTCTTCCTAACACAATTCAGTTCTCATGGTTATGTTCGTTTGTGGCCATGAACATATGCATGGTTCAGTGAGAGTTATTAAGAATTGAGCCTCACAATTTCCTTCGAAGCGGCCCCACTTCTCTCCTACATAGGTGATTTCTTAATTAAGAGTAACCCGTATGACTCCGCTCGGATTTCCGACGCATAAGAATCATTAAAAGCCTATTGGTTATCCTCTTCTCACGGGTACAAAATAACTTATTTTTTCTTTGTATTTTTAAAGAAAGCCACGATCGGAAGAGTGATGTTGCGAGGAAGAGGGATGTGCAGCAAGAGCCACAATTTTGCGGAGGGGGCCCAAAGATGTGAAGGAGGCGCCATGTTTCTTCTTGGTGAAAGATGGAGTTAACCTTTACTAGAGAGGGGAGTGGGTCCATTGCTAGGACTTGAGTCCGTAGAGCTGCAAATGAGTCATATAAACCAGTTAAAAATTGGAAAACACGTTCAGCAGATTGTGTGGCTTGAAGATCCTCGAGTGCTCCACAAAAACATGATGGACGAGGAGATAAGGCTTGTAGTTCATCCCAAAGAGACTTGATGCGGTGATAGTATTCAGTGATGGTGGAGCCACCTTGTTGGAGAGTGGAGGGATCTCGTCGGAGACAGAACAGATGAGGATTGTTGCTATGAGAAAAACGACTTCAAGATCTGTCCAAATATCATGGGGACTGTCATAGAAAACAAAGCTTCCGTGGAGAGATTTGTCAATGCTATTGAGAATCCAGGAGAACACCATGTCATTACACCTATCCCAGAGTTCTGATTCAGCAGGAGAACTGGTTGGCTTGGTAAGTGAACCATCCACAAAGCCAAGTTTATTTTTTCCATTAACGGCTTTTTTCATGGAACGGCGCCAAGTGTGATAATTTTCTGCAGTCAATAAGGTGGAACAAGCAGAGAACCTGGGTGATCGGAAGAGTGTATGAAATATGGAGAAGATACATCACCAATAAGTTGAGCTATGGTAGGGAGGTCATAGAAACGCCATGAGAAGTATCGACCGGAGGGTTGTTAACAATGTCAGACATGGTGGGTTTGATAAGGATAAAGCACAAGCAAAAGATTGGAATGCTCTGATACTATGTAAAGTGATAAACAACTGAATTTTCTTCTTATTCCATTTTGTAACGTACAGTCCCATATTTATACAAAGTCAGTAAGCACAGCAGTTGGGTTCTATGGAAAGAAAATAAGCAGCCTGATTACGTGCAACTTTCCTATACAAATAATATATCTAAGGAAGGTAAATATAAAGTTTATTCATTGTCTAAGAAAGGTAAATATACACCTGATTCTTTGACAGTAAGTACACGGATCTTGGATAATAGAACACGATGAGAAATGAGATCTATAATAAGAATTCTAGAATGCTTAAACTTTAAAATGCAGTACGGAAAAAAGTCAATTTATGTATGGGGAATTTTCATAAATGTTACTAAATTTGAAAATCCAAAAAATTTTGTCATTTTCACTTTTGTGAGCAAAAATGTCACTTTTTTGGTGTTAAATGTCCAAATTATCCTTAATACCACCTTTTTAGGTACATTTAATGTTTGATTTGAATGTAATTAATGTTGTGATGTGATGATTTACTTTAAATATTAAAAAAAATTGTTTATATGTATATTATATTGAGTAATATGAGTTTTCTTTTAAAAAAAAGATAAAAAGAATTTGAAATATTAACATAACCACACATTTTTCTTCCCATTATCAAACCCTAACATCTTCTCCATCTTCTTCATTCTTTGCTCAAGAATACATTACTATTGAATTCATCATCCATTTTGAGAGGTTAGCTATTACAAATTATTTATAAATTTATCTTATAGATTACTATTTTTTAGATGTTTAAATACAATATCTTCAAATGCAATGGGTGAAATTTTTGAAACTATTATTCATTTGTTTGATTTTTGAAATATTTGTGAAAGATAAAACTACATGTTTATTAATGAGAAGATGTTTTCACGTGGTAGTTGAAAATTGATTATCACCATTAATGTTTTTAATAATTTTTTCAAAGGTAGCAATACATGTTTTTAAGTTTCCCGCCAGTTCTTACACTTCATTCGTCGCATAGTTCTGAAACTGTCGGTTTAGACATGTGAACTGT
Organism: Fraxinus americana; assembly: GCA_035079005.1. Taxonomy (NCBI): domain Eukaryota; kingdom Viridiplantae; phylum Streptophyta; class Magnoliopsida; order Lamiales; family Oleaceae; genus Fraxinus; species Fraxinus americana. The sequence goes on along the minus strand of CM068716.1, from coordinate 12,077,231 downwards.
CGAACCCGACGTTTATAAACTGTCGGGATAGACCATTTAACTGTTGAATTCGACAGTTGAAATTTGTTAACACATCGTTGATTTCACATTCTGCTACTCTATGGATTTCAATATTCGAAAGTTCCACATTCATATTATTAAATGTAGACATATTTATTGTGAAGAATTCTTACCGTTGCAATCTCAACGTTTCAGGTATGAGTAATCATTTGAGATTCATCGTGTCGTATAAGGGACAGTTTGTTCATGTAGATGATGAATGGAAGTGGAGAGGGGACAAAACCACTTCCATTTTAGTGCGACAAGTATTACCCTAACCGCACTCGTGTTACTACACGACCCAGGAAATGCACTCGTTGTGGTAGAGTTGATCATAACCGTACAACATGTTCGCACCCCGCTGTAACACAACCGATGTAAACGTACTTCATCGACGGAAGGAGTTGACAACTTGCATTACTAGATGAAGTTATGTTCCCCAATGGCGTTGTACAACATTATGAAGCTATGTCATCGTTTTCAACTTGCATTACTATTTCGACCTTACATTCTCATTCTATTCCATTATCGTTTGCAGCAAGTAGTAGCCAATCTTCACAGTCACTAATTAAATACGGCTTTATTTCTACATGATAATTTGACACTTCATCTGTCGTTCCCGACAGATTGTTTCAGTCATTCTCGACAGTTGGGACAGAATACAAATTGTAACTACACATAAAAACCCGACAATTCATATGTCGTTCCCGACAGATTGGAATGGCATAGCAATCTAATTGGTACGCACAGTGCAAAAGGGAAATTGTTGCCCTCCGAATTGATTAATGATCATTACTAAATATGCGCAAAATAAAGGGATGAACATAATGTTAACATAATTAGGTCTTCACGAACAAAACGTACAAAATTCGAGCCTGTTGAAGATTTGCTAGGTAGGAATCTGGTGTGTATCAGTTGTCCTGGCATGAACAAGTTTTCAAGTGTTACTTGCATGAGAAGTGAACTTGCTATTTATACTGGTTTAGGTGATACAACATTTATGATGCTCAAGTTACCAACCACCTAGTCCAATATGTCAAACGTAAATGTGCAGAACAATTGGTGTGCCAGTAATTGAGGTGTACCCATTTTCAGAATTACAATTTAATCCATAATTAATTATCATTGCATTGGCACCTGTGATAAGTTCTATATGCGAATTTAATTATTTTTAAGTAATAAGTTATTCTTCTCGCTGTCATTATTTTCATAATCTACGATAAAGTAGTAAGTTATTCTTCTCGATGCATTTTCCCTATCCGTCGTGTCACAATTCGAACAATCTATAGTTATCTATGTAGACCATAATATAATCGATTCAACACAAATGTGAGCCAACCTACATCAATGTACAAATAATGCATCGTTGCCATATTCGACTCTATGTTTGACACAATTCATAAAATTTAAATGTACTTAAACCCAAAAATTAATGTGCCATTAACCAGGATCAATATTACAAAACAACATTCCACGTAGATTTATCAAGTATAAAAATAAACACCTTAAATCAGCATTAGCGTTGGTGAAGGAAAATAACATTTATCAAGCCAACATTTTGGTATCTTCACAAACACCTGTGAACATATAATATAAAAAGTTGTCTTCCTTTTACAGGATTACGAATTCAAAATAAGTACACAAATTTGTCTATTTCGTACAAAAACTATTTTTTACCCCTGAAGAGTTGCTAGGTCTAGTGCAAGCCCACCACATCAACACAAAAGTACACTGTAAGTATATATTAACGGCATCAAAACCTCGGGGATGTTGTTTATATCAACGTTCGATGACAAGTTCAGCCCGACTCGAAGGACCTAAGATAGATTAATAAACCGTCAGGCATGGACCCAAAGTAGAATATATATGCCAGTTACGAATAGCACGATATCATAACCATTTGTACACTTGAATGTCAAAAGCAACACATCCTACATTATTATGCTCTCTGAGAGGTTAATTGGATAGCCAAAATACATTTTAATTTCAAGTTGTCAATTCTCAACCATAACAATTCATACCGATATGCACAAAACCATAAATGTATAATTACATACGACAAACCTGACATAATGATTGAAATGCGTCACGCCTAATCCTCCTATTTCTTTTTGGTCCTTTTTGTATCCCTAGTATAAGGTGTCCTAGTAGAAGCTGCGGGCATTCGAAGTCACGACGAACGACGCCTTCGAGTAGGGACTGCTCTAACGTCACCTGCATCGGGAAGTTCGAGATCATCGTCATGTTCGATCGCACCATTTACACAAAAGCAGCAAGTCATTTTATATCACCGCCCACATTTACATTATTACAACTGGAAAGTAGGTACCATAACTCCCACATCCAGTGCTCCATAAGTGGTAGGAGCCTCATCAATTTGTATGCCATGCACTTCGGGCCCCATGTCTCCTCCGGGTACTGCGAAACAAAGATACAACCCATTTTCAGATTTACATGAAAGTAACATGACATTTTATATCACCGCCCATTTTCAGATTTATATGACGCGGTACGGGATGTCCCAACATTATTGAACTATACAATTCACAATAGGTCGTGTACATACCGTCAAAATTCTGTTGTTCGGTACTACCTGTGCCACCTAACACATCTCTAACTTGGGGACACAATATGTCATCTTCTGGTTTAGCTGACACTAAAAAATGTAATGTATGTGAGTCACATACTAGGGTTTACATGTGTAAAAGCGACAGCACAAGATCGATAAATTAGATATGAATCAGGCACCAAGTTCATATCGATATTCATGTCGTGTTGCTCCTTATCCAAGTCGTCGTGTTGCCTCTTATCCAATGCGGCGTTCTGGTCGATGTCTCCTCCATTTTCGTCTACGGAATATACATATTGTGAGAGTAAGCCAACCAAATTTATATTTACAAAAACCTGTAATGGACATGCATGCATAGTATTTTAGTGTTTACACAAGTTCTACATGTACCTCGATAGTTAAAATCCATACTTCCCACAGTGTATAAAAAATAAAGATCATGGTCAGTGTTTTCATATCTGATGAGCGCAAGTGACACAAGCAAAAAATTGAAAAAATGTCAGATCGTGATGTGTGCTACATGTTGATGCCAATGTCCAACAACAAAATACGATACGTAATTTAACGAAAGAATACTTCCCCATCATTTAAAGAAATAAAACGAATATCATCAGTAGTACGGAATTCATAACATAGAAACAATATATTATAAATGCACAAAAACAAATGACAAAATTGTGGTGCACAATATATAGAACATGTTAATGGAAAACACATATATTTTGCTTGGATAAATCAACTTTCCACATGTGCAACTGTCAAGTGTCGAGAGAAATTGAGCTCAACTGCCGAGTCTCGACAGTTCACGTGTCGATATTTTTCGATTGTCGAGAATTACTGAGGTGAACTGTCGTTCCCGACAGTTCACTACTATACTATTTCTCTATTGAAGTGAACTGTCGGGAAGTCTAATTTTGACCTTTATGTATATAGGTATTATTCAAGAGCTAATTTGATTCCTACATACATAACGAACGTGACATTATCCTCGTAAATACACTCGTCTTGTAAATATAGAAATTCTAATTCCTCCCAGGTCTTGTAATAATGCAAATGCTAACTAACGTAATCAGACCTACCGTGCAAGACCAAGGGTTTTGAAGTGGGCAACATACATGAAAACACCATAACTGCTCTAAATGGAGGAGCCAGGGCATACAAACCTTACCCACAATCAAAATGGACTCACTCCAATAATAAACCTATGGATCCTAGACATAGAGCCACCCCTATTGCAAAACCTAATCCAACAAATTGTACCAACCTTCTGACATTTAAAGCCATCACACCTTCAGATTTTGCACTCCGATTAGTTATCTTAAATTAATAAGAGTGTAAATGCATTGTGTGTCCAAAAGTAGACTAACACCAATCACTGAGGGATAAATTAAGTGAAAAGAACATAATAGTCCTTGTAAAGTCAGACATTACGTGATAAATGCAAAATATGTGACTGGCAAGATTTTACCATTACATAATGTCCCTCCAAATAAGATTTCAACAACAAAATGATAATAATTTCTTGTTGGTTAAATGATATAGAATAAAATTATTCAGTATACACAGCCAATTGCAACATTAAAAATATATGCATCCCCAAATCTCAGGAAACAAAGAAGAAGAAGAAGAAGAAGAAGGCAGTAGAAAATGCATTAGTTCGATTGCCATATGTACTTGAAAGATGGTCTCATTCATGATCAACTACATTGATTCAAGAATTTCATAAATGTGACATATAAAACAAAATGTTACTAAAAATTATATCCGATTTGATTAATAAATCAAAAACATAAACAAGTACTCCAAAGGTCAGGAAAAAGCATTATTTCAGTTACCACATGAATTCCGAGTGATATGTCTGACCCCAATGCATTAAACTAATGCATTGTGAGTCCAACAAAACTTCTAACAAAAGAATTTTAATGCATATTGGATAGCCTTTTGATCATGATTTTCAAATCCTGCTCTCGAAATCGGGGGGTCCTACTAATAATGATTCAAGAACAGTTTCCTGACCATGAACAAAGGTACAATTGAAGAATCAGAAAGTATATCTTTCGTAAGATTGTTCCTAGTGCCTCAAAGATTATACTTTGCCCTCAACTACCAGCGGCTTCAATATTCATTCTTAGACACGCTCTCATGAAAAATATTATATACCAATTACCACGAACTGAGTGTGTGTACAAATTCAATCAAACTGTATGTTTACAAAAAATCATAGTGAACCCCAAATGAAATGCGATTAACAAATAAAAACGAAAACCCATAAATTAAAACCCAAGCCCAGGCTAGTTTCTCAGAGAAAAGCAAGTGAAAACTGTCAATATACCAAAAACCCCAAATCCGGTATTTTCGAGAAACCCCTCATAGCATCAAACCAATTGAAATCAAAATGCACATAAAAAATGTATATATCAATCGTGATCTAAAACGATATGGATTGAAAATATATGTAAAAAAAAAAAGGAAGAAAAATAAGAAATCCATACCTTTTTCAACTATGCCAAGGGATCTCTGAATGTAGGAAAGTCTGGTCTGCCTCGCTCAGCGCCGTTGTGGAGCTGTGGAGGGAAGTTTTAGGTTAATTTTGATTCTTTGAAGTGTTGAAGGAAGTTTTAGGATAATTTCTCCCCTCAAGTTCGGCTCTGGTGTGTGGAGTGACTTATTTTGTCAATTTCATCTTCTTCCAAACAACCTTTTTTTTAATTATTTATTTATTTCAAATGTACTATAATGCTGACAGTTTGTACTTTTTTGAAATATAATCAAATCTGCCATGTGGGGTATTTCAATTATACAGAGGGACAAAAATGTCCAAAATTGACATTCTTGGAAAGAGTTAAAAAAAGTGACATTTTTGTACATTTTTTGCAATTTTCTCTTTAAAATATAATGTATTGAACGTGTGCAAATAAGCTGGCCCTTTGTAGATACGTTTGTTCTACCATCCCATTATTTGCAAAATAAACCACAAATTGCAAAGTTAGCCACACGCCTATACTTGCTTTTAGAACTTCAGTGAATTTTAACGTTTTGTACTGGAAGTTTGGTTAAAAATGCCAAGATTAGACATTTTTATAGTGGAACTTTAGCTTTACTTTTCAAAATAATAATAACAATAATAAAAAGAAATAGCAGAAGAATCTGAATTTTTATTGTGAGAAAAAGGCAAGCAAAATGAGCCATGATCTATAAAAATATAATTAAATACCATTTTTTTGAAAGAGTGGGGAGGATCCCATAAGTGACAATGAATTTTATCTTGCAATATATTATTTTGACACACTTTACCCACAAGAAATTAAAGAAATTACCCAAAAATCAAATAAATTTTATTTAGTGCGTGTTTGGTAGAGATTTTTTGGAGGAAGAATTGATTTTGAATAGTGATATGATGGGAAATGTGTGGTTGAAAAAGAAGATAAGATTATTGATGTGATAGAAAATATTATTTTATTGAAGAATGTGGGGTTGAAAATGAGAATTGGTACCAAACATAGCCTTAGTACAAAGAACTCTTACAACAATGGTAGAAGAACTAGGGGTGCATTTAATTGTCAATATTTTTAATGAAAAATATGTTTTTCAATTCAAATTTCTACTTTTGTACTGTTTGATTAACATTTTCTTTTCCATGGAAAACATATTACTATTTTTAGTTATGTAACCATATTTTCCTCAAAATTAAGGGAAACATTTTATTTGGAGGGGACTATTATTTTATTTTTTAGAGAATTCACTTTCTTTCTCTCTCTTATCTATTCACTCTCTCTCATCTACCCAACAATAAAAAATGGGCAAATAAAATATTTTCTATGTTGAAAATTAAATCAATCAAACATATTTAATTAATAATTTCCATACAAAAAAAGTTTTAAGCAATTGAATTGTTTAAAATTTATTTACTTTCCATACAAATTACATACTCGCAATCAAAAACATTCTAAGAATTTTGATACATGTACATCGAAGGTTGTCTCAGATGTACATAATAACCAAATGACATTTGATCATTAGTTGGTGAAAATAATTATTTTTTTGTTAGTCAATGATAAAATGTCACTTGATCATTACTCACAGGGTGTGCGTGTAGAATAATCCGAAGAACAATTATTAGGATCGAGTAATTCCCTATTCTGTATGTGGACACGTGTCAACCAAAACTTGGCCAGTTCTTTCTGGATTTCTCCAGATATTTCTAATACTGGAAAAGTGTTTCCAGATCAGACCCTAATCTTCGCGAATTGTCAGGAAATACCGATTCTCTTCGAGAATTTCACACAGTTACCCTTGAGCTGCACTATAAGTACATCCGACTACCCTACCATGTATCTGTAACAAAACTCAGCAAATAATCTCGGCAACAGCTTTCAAACAACTAAGTTCATACCCATTTTCTAACTTCCTATTAAACAAGTTCGCAGTATGTCGCTTATTCCAAGTGTTTTCGGCAGAAGAAGCAACGTTTTTGATCCATTCTCTCTCGATCTTTGGGACCCTTTCAAAGATTGGCCCTTTAATTCAGCCCTCACAGTGCCAGGTCGTTCAGACCTTTCTAACGAGACGTCTCAGTTTGCCGCCACACGGATTGACTGGAAGGAGACTCCGGAAGGCCACGTGTTCAAAGCTGATCTTCCCGGACTGAAGAAGGAGGAAGTGAAGGTTGAAGTTGAGGAAGGGAACATTCTGCAGATTAGTGGAGAGAGGAGCAGGGAGAAGGAGGAGAAGAATGATACCTGGCACCGCATGGAGAGGAGCTCCGGAAAATTCCTTCGCCGGTTCAGGCTTCCTGAGAATGCAAAGACGGATCAGATCAAAGCAAGTATGGAGAACGGTGTGCTGACTGTCACTGTCCCCAAAGAAGAGGTGAAGAAGCCTGTAGTCAAGGCTATTGATATTTCTGGTTGAGAGTCTTGTATATTTTGTGAGTGAGCATGTGAGTCCGGATTTATGTTTCATGTATCATGTACGGTTTTGAGAGAGTGTCTGTTTGTTTTACTGTATGTTTTCGAAGTGTGCCGAAGTTGATGAATTTGAAATAAAGTGCGAGTTTGTTTGATTGCGTCTGTTTAATTTTCGATGATGTTTGTTCTATAAATCGCAAAAAATATACACCAAACATGTTTTTTATAATACTATGAAGATCAATTTACGTCCCCTCCGTTATAATGAAGTTATATACACAAATTTTAGAAAAAAAATCTACTTAGCCACACATTTTCTATGAAATTACTATTCAAAAAAAATTTTTTTTTTTTCCCCAAAAAAGTCTTTGAAAATGGAGACAGAGACAAATAGAAGCTTGGTAATCTATCATCAATGCGTAGATGAAACTAGATAAAAAAAAAGAACATATTCCATGTTGCCAAATTGCAATAGGTCTGGAGAATTTGGACTATGATGCAAGTAATATTAGTGACCCAATCAAGAAAGGCAAAAGGCTAAGGATCATTATTATGCTTCATCCAACGAAAATTCGAAAAATGATCCTATGGCTGATCACAGGTTCGAACTTAGCCTATTCAAGGTTTTGTTGCAGTTGAAGTGATGAACCCACCAAACCCCTAGGTGGAGGTTGTACCTTTATGGACGGGGTGAGGCAAGGCAATACGAGGTGCAGCAACATCGATTCGAGACGAATAGCAGCATATAAGCGTATGAGGCTTCTTCTCTAAAATATCTTCTATACTAGTTATTTTTATAATCGATTGATGTGATTTCTTTACATTAGTTACTCTACCTAGTCGATTTTTCAAACTTCTCTTATAAACCATTTCTACTTGAACCCATGTCATCTGAAATCCTTCGTGGCTCACGCTCCACACCCAAATGCATTCTTATAAGCAATTGATTTGATCGTTTAAGTGCATGTGGCCATCTCCTCCACCTTTGTAGAAGGTCACATTTTATTAATGATTTGTCCAAGTGTGTCTACGAGAGGCTACATGGACGTGAGTAGAGCCTGGTCTGTTGGCCACGTTATTTGTATAAAAATCGAGGTCAATAGTTGCCATTAAATATAAATATACAAAACAAAATTACCTTCAAAATCAAGTGGAAAGGTACAATCAAAACTTGGAAAATCACATGTTCGTTCATGAAAATTCATACTCAGTACTAGTTTAATTGTTACAAATTGCACTTCCTAAAGTTAGGATGATTTATTTATGTGAAGTTGGGATGCGGCGATGATGAGGGTGGGGACGAGAGGTGGTGATTTGAGACAGCGATGACCGACAATGGGAGGGGTGAAGCGTCTGGATTTGGGTTTGGAGAATTGGGCTGGGACTATGGATAGGCTATAAACAATTTGGACGGGTTAATGTAAAAAAAAAAAAAAGGGTCAGTGATGTGTTTGGTGGAAGAAAAATGGTTTGATAAGGAATTAAGCTAAATAAAATAATGATAAATTTATTTTTTTTGTTGAACATGAGTTTATTGATTTAAAAATTAAACTAATTGTTTTATAAATATGTTAGAGAGCTTTGAAAAAATATACATGGTTGCTGCAAAAAATAAAAGTTTGTCGCAAAAGGGAGACCTCGTACATTACAAACACTTTGTTGTAAGAAAAAAAAATTTGTCGTGATAAGTTTTCCACCAAAAAATATTTTGACGCCTTGCTTCCCTTATATTTTTGGCGCAATTTTTATTATTTGTCACGTCTTTTGCAAATTACAACTTTTTATATTGCCTAATGACTTTTTGGTTCTTATATTTCCAAACAACGTTTGCAAAAGGTCGAAACGTAATAGTGACCGTTGCAAAAAGAAGTTGAGACAATAAGCAAAAAATATTGCAAACTAAAATAAAAGTAAAGCGTGAAGAATGTTGCAAAAACTAAACAACAATGTCCATTTGAGGGTTTTTGCAACATGCATTGCACGTTATCATATTCTTCGACTCTATGATAACATCAGATCCAGCAACATATAGGTGAACATTGTGAAAGACCACAGTAATGATTTTTGTGTGTGGCAAAAAACAAATTTTCTTGTAGTGATTTTTCTTTCACTTATAGAATTTCTAGCAACAAATATTCATTGTCGTAAAAAGTAGATCTTATTGCATCACAAATAATTTGTTGTAAAAAATAAAAGTTTGTCGCCGTAAGTATCCCACCAAAAAATATTTTGGTGTCTTGCTTCATTTTTTTGCGACAATATTTATTGTCGCCCCTTTTAACGTATTATGACAACTTTTTATGTCGACGTATATTTTTTTAGTACTTCTTTTTCATTACAATCTTTGTGACAAACTTTAAAAGCGTGTTGCGTTAAATCACTTATTGCGACAATAACTTTTTGTATGCCGCAATTTTTTTTGTCGTTAAATCACATTTTTGTTGTAGTGTTAGGTGGAGGTTGAACCTCCATGGACGAGAAGAATATAAACATAAATTAGAATTCGAAAAAATAAAATGCGATAACACTTCTAAACTATGACAATTTGACTTTTAAAAAAATTACCATGTACTTGTGAACATTATAATTGAAATAATAATGAAAGAAACGTACTCATCTCCTTTATTTATGTCAATCCAAATAGTATATAAAATCGCAACTTCATTAATTTAGATTGTGAAGTTTTTAGTATTATCAGCTTTTGATTATTTTGATTTTTCTGAAGGGTATATGTAAAACTGGTTTTATTGTTCTACACGTCATCTTTGAATTAATATAAATCAACATTTGCTTTAACGTAAACAAGATTTGTTTGATTGTCTGAGTTGTCAGTCTATAACAAGAAACAAGAAGATGAGATATAACAGGATAGGCAAAAATTCCCTCAAATCTTAACAACTTAACTTTTCCTACCCTAATGGCCGGCAATGAATCGGTCTTCCCTTAAATTTCCATCAGCCACTGCCTTTGGATTGGCTATAAATACGCCTTTGGATTGGCTATAAATACTTAGTAGTCCTACACACTATCCCATAAGCATCAGGTATAAACAAATATTTGTTCTTTCACAAAACAGAAGAAGATGGATAATTCTCAGAATCTCAGTTACAAAGCTGGCGAGACCAAGGGCCAAGCTCAGGTTCTTTCATTTCTACACTTATAATTTGAGAAATCCTTGGTCCAAAAAAGTGTTTCTTTTTTCACGAGAAATTCGGGTGATTAGAGTAAAATTATATTGGGTGCACCGTTTGACATGTATGGTTCAAAAAAAATATAATTATGTAAAGAAAAGGATCAATATATTTTTGTGTTCAATGCTTTATTCCAAGATACGAAGATTGCAATAATTGTGTTTGCATGTATTTTTCAGGAAAAGGGTAACCAAATGATGGATAAGGCTGGAAATGCTGCTCAATCGGCCAAGGAATCAATGCAGGAGGTTATCAGATTGATTCGTGTTTTCTCTTTTGACATGTTTGATAAGTTCGATTGGAAATGTATGAAGTGATTAAGATATAACTATTTTTTTTAAATTTTTTTTTTTTTATGGGTTTAGGCTGGAGAGCAAGTGAAGGCCAAGGCACAAGGTGCAGCTGATGCAGTTAAAGATGCAACTGGAATGAACAAATGAAGTTTGATGGGATCTTTCTGATGTCTGTTTTTTTGAAGTTTAGTTGAAGATTTGTTTTGGCAATTTTCTTTTCTGCATTTGATTCCTTGAAAAAGAAGTTTATGTCATAAAGGTCTCTCTTTGATCAAATAAAACACACTTCTTTTTTTTTTGCTTTAAGAGTTTGTTAAATTTTTGTCAACCTTTTGCTAATTTGCTGCTCGAGAATTTTGTGCTCTTTTTCTTGGCACTGATAATCATTTGAAATGAATTGAATTTGGTAATCAGTGACTTAATGCAAATCTGCCCATGTCTCAATTACAAGATGATTTACACGACGGTGTAGTTCTAAAAGAGTCGAGGTGTAACCGTCCAATTTATGAAGGTGTAAATTTAAAATGGTGGATCGGTAATTTCTAAGAGACGTGACTATCTTATCTATAATGACCAAATTTGTATCCTAAATACTAGAGTGTTTTGTGAGTTGAATTGTATTAACTTACTAACATTTAAAAGAAAAATAAGTCGAAATTTTATTAGTGTTTGTTGCCACTTCAATCTCATAGTCCATAAAAGACGCTAATAAGAAATTTTTTTGTTAACAAATTAAGAATTTATCCCATCTCTTCCTAATTTATAAATATATTTAACAAAATATAAATCTTATCGATAATGTGAAGTTATGAATATGATATGTATAAACCTTAACTGTGAGAATGTTTGGCTAAATAAAAAAAAACTAAGGGAATTGGGCATTTCCTTTCTTAGCAGATGCGTTATGGATTCTAGGCAATCAGTTCTCAGACATCATGAAAATTTTCATTTTCGATCCCGCCCAATCGATCATCTTCCTCCCTATCTGGTAATGCTCGATCATCTTCCTCCCTATCTGGTAATGCAAACTCCGATGAAGAAGGACCAGATCTCCTACATCTGATGATTCTGCATTTTTCATACATGGTTGTCAACCATGGACCATTGTTAAAATCATCATTAAGCAACACTTATTAAACTAATCAAGATTCCCTCTCTGCAGCATCAAGCCAACACCGTTAGCAGTACACAATCCAGCTGATAGTGACTCATCTTTGGGACCACCACTATCTGTTGTAACAATATTGATTTACACGTCCAATTTGTTAAATTCTTGCTTGCTCAATACTCCAATCTTTAGTTGTATAAATTACCAACTTTGTAACACTATCTTTTATGATTTTGGAATACAATTCATCTTCATCATTTTGCTATTTATTCAGATTTTAACTTGGTATCAGAGCCAATGGCTAATACCGGATCAAATGACAATGCCCTGTCAGCATAGCCTACCTCCAGCAATCTGGTGCCTCCAATGTTAGGAGGAAATCAGATACAAACACCTGGGATAACTCTAACCCAAATTCCATCAGTCAAGCTCGATCGAAACAATTTTTTACTCTAGAAAAACATGGTAATGCCAATCATCAAAGGTCACAATCTTGAAGGATTCATCACAGGAGCAAGAAGCTGTCCTGCTGAGTTTCTTACGGTTCAGATCACTGGTTCAACTGGGGTTACAGTTGAAATGACGCCTAATCCTGACTATGGAAAGTGGGTATCAACAGACCAACTATTGATGGGTTGGTTGTATTCTTCAATGACACCGGAAATCGCAATAAGAGTCATAGGATCATCAAAGTCATCAGATCTCTCGAATGCTGTGCTTGAAAGCTTTGGAGCCATGAACAAATCAAGGGTTATTTTCCCTGTTAGTGAACTTCAGAGGACCAGAAAAGGAGGTATGAGCATTGATAAATATCTCAACACTATCAAACAATTTGCGGATAACCTCGAAATTGCTGGAAAAGTCATTCCACACAATGACCTTGTAACTCAAGTCTTGGCGGGTTTGGATGATGAATATACCCCCATTGTAGTTCAAATCAATAGTAGGGATTCAATCACTTGGCATGAACTTCAATCAATACTTATGACTTATGAAAGCAGAATTGAGCACCTCAATAGCTTGAAAAATGGTCTGGCAGCAGTAAATTTAAGTGAAGCATCAGCAAATTTCATTCACAGCCTAAACACTTTGAAAGAAAGAAGGTTCAGTTATGGTGGCGGGAACAACTACAGAGGAAACAGAAGCAGAGGTAGAGGAGGTAGATTCTTTGCTAACTGAAATACTTGCCAAATCTGTGGTATGAACAATCACTCAGCTGCCAGGTGCCTTAACCGCTATGATGAAAGATACATGGGTGCTAAACCAGATTATCAATATCAGAATAGTTTCCCAGAACAAACTGCCTTGCTAGCATCCTCCGTAACGATGGGCTGATCCAAAGATGGTATGCATCTAGAGCCACAAATCATGTCACAGCAGAAAAATGGAATTTGACTGAAGCTTTGGAATACGGTGGTAAGTACAAAATTGCTGTTGGAAATGGTAACAAAACTCTCTATTTCTCATGTTGGCAAAAATCATCTCAACACACGAAACAATAAGTCACTTGCCCTTAACAATGTGTTACTGGTTCCTTCAATCAAGAAAAACTTGTTAAGTGTTTCATAATTAACCTCTGATAATAGAGTTTTTATGAAATTTCACTCTGATTCTTGTGCTATCAAGGACAAAGGACGAAAGAGCTGTTGCTGGAAGGGAGAATTAACGATGGATTATATCAGATTCAATTGCCAGATAACGTCACTAAGTCCCCTGCCTCAAATGAAGTCACTCAGTCTCCTGCTCACTCAAATAGTCTCAGCTCATCTATTTTTGTTACTCAATCAAAAGGTCTCACAGAGTCTCCTGCTCACTCAAACAGTTTCAGTTCGTCTATTTTTGTTGCTAAATCAAAAGATCTCACAGAGTCTTTGTCTAACCTAAAGTTACGGCATATGAGATTAGGATATCCCTCTACCTCTGTAATGTTTCAAGTATTCAAACTATATAATGAAAAGTTTAATATCAATGAAGCACATCCTTTCTGTGACGCATGTCAGTTTGGGAAAGCTTATTCACTGCCTTTTAAACTCTCAACATCTTTCTCTTCAGCACCTCTAGACTTGGTTCACACAGATGTTTGGGGTCCAGCCCCCTTGCATTCGACATTAGGATTTAAATATTATATTATCTTCATAGATGATTACAGTAGATTCACTTGGATATACCCTATGAAAACCAAATCTAAAGCATTCAACTCTTTTATCCAATTCAAGAACATGGCTGAAAATAAATTCAATGCAAAAATCAAAACTCTCCAATTTGATTGGGGAGGAGAATATAGGGCCTTTACTGAGCTTGCTGTTAAGTCAGGAATTCATATGAGATTCTCTTGTCCTCATACCTCTTCTCAAAACGGTAAAGCAAAAAAGAAAGCATCGCCACATCACTGAAACAGGCTTGACACTTCTTGCCCAATCCAGTATGCCTCTTCACTACTGGTGGAAGGCTTTTCATACAGCCACCTACCTCATTAACAAGCTTCCTACACCTGTGCTTAAAATGAAATCACCTAGCCAAGTTCTGAATAGTGAAGAGTTCAGTTACAATTCACTCAAAGTCTTCGGTTGTACATGTTTTCCCTGTCTTAGACCATATCAGCATCATAAATTCAGTTTCCATTCCATCAAGTGTGTTTTACTTGGTTTCAGCAACTCTCACAAAGGTTATAAATACCTTAGTCCCACTGGAAAATATATCTGTCTAGGCATGTTGTGTTTAATGAAAATGAATTCCCTTTTCAGCATGGTTTTCTCAATAAAATCAGTCATCCCTCTGAAACAACCGTTCAATACTTTTCTCTCAACATTTCTTCTTACTCCAGTCTTACAGGATCGTCTGATGAAATCCATCCTAGTTCAGCCCAACCAGCAACATCTCATAGTTCAAATCTACTTGTGGAATTTGAAAATGAGTCTCTAGAAGCAGTTGAAATTGGTGATCTTTGCAATAGAACTGAAGGTACTCAGGTTGAACAAACTCAATCAAATGATGAGATCAATCAGGAATAAGTTGAAACTCAAATACAGCATCCTATGATTACTAGAAGTAGAGTAGGTATTTTTAAAGCCAAAGTTTACTCTGCACTTTGCAAGTACCCGAAAAATGAACTGAGCAACTCTGAGCCAAATGATGTGGTTGAAGCTCTATCTAATAAAACCTGGAGAAGGGCCATGGAGGAGGAGTACAAAGCCCTTATAAGAAATGAAACCTGCCTGAGATGAATCAGAAAGTTATAGGTAACAAATGGGTGTTCAGACTCAAGAGAGATATTGAAGGAAATGTTTTGAAACATAAAGCAAGGCTGGTTGTCAAAGGTTTCCTACAAACCTCTGCATCGACTATCACGAGACATTTAGTCCAGTAACTAAGGCTTCTACCTTAAGGATTATACTATCACTAGCCGTGTCAAAATGTTGGAGTATCAGGCAAGTTGATATTAATAATGTTTTCCTTAATGGAAAGCTAACTAAGGTTGTTTTTATGAAACAACCTGAGGAATTCATTGATGAAGCAAATCCAACCTCTGTTTGCAGATTAGAGAAGGCTCTCTATGGGCTTAAGTAAGCCCCTAGAGCATGGTATGAGAGATTGAAAGAAACTCTGCTGGACTAGAAATTCACTAAGTCTAAGGCTAACTGTTTTCTTTTCTTCTATCTAAGTGAAGAGCATGTTGTCTTCTGTTTGGTCTACGTTGACGACATTGTGATCTCTGAAATGATCAAAAGGTATTGCAATGTTTCATCAACGAGCTACATTCACAGTTTGCTCTCAAAGACATGGGTGAAGTACATCAGTTCTTAGGGATAGAGGTAAAGAGATTTGAAACCGGTATGCGTCTTACTCAGCTCAAGTACATCAAAGATCTGCTAAAAAGATTCAACCTTGAACATCTGAAACCCTATGCAACACCCATGGCAGCAGGCAAATGCATTTCAAAAAATGAAGGTGAGAAGATGACCGATCCCTCACTATACAGAAGTGTCATTGGTGGCCTTCAGTACCTTGCTCACACACGGCCAGATATCAGCTTTGCAGTTAACAAATTAAGTTAATTTCTTCAGACACCTTTGATACTCACTGGAAGGCTGCAAAAAGAGTTTTCAGATACCTCAAAGGAACTATGGAACAAGGCCTATGGATCTGAAGAAGCATCAACTTGAACATCACAGGTTTTGCAGACGCTGATTGGGCTTCTTGCCCTGATGACAGGAGGTCTACAACAGGGTATTGTGTATACCTTGGTGATACCTTGGTTGCCTGGTCATCTAAGAAACAGCAGGTTGTCTCTAGATCAAGTGCTAAGTCAGAATACAGAGCACTTGTGCAAGCTTCAGCTGAGATAAGTTGGATTGAGTCACTTATTAAAGAAATCAAACTACAGCTATTTCATCCCCTATTCTATGGTGTGATAACTTAAGTGCTAGTGCAATGGCTTCTAACCCTGTTTACCATGCTCGAACTAAACATATCGAACTAGACATACACTTTGTGAGAGATAAAGTCCTTGAAGGAAAGTTAAAGATCCAATACATTCCCTTATCTGATCAAATTGCCGACTCACTCACCAAATCTCTCTCCAATTCCAGATTCTTTTTTCTGAAAGACAAGCTAGGAGTTAATGAGTAAAACTCCAGCTTGAAGGAGGCTGTTAAAGTCATCATTAAGCAACACTTATTAAACTAATCAAGATTCCCTCTACGCAGCATCAAGCCAACACCGTTAGCAATACACAATCCAGCTGATAGTGACTCATCTTTGGGACCACCATTATCTGTTGTAACAATATTGATTTACACGTCCAGTTTGTTAAATTCTTGCTTGCTCAATACTCTAGTCTTTAGTTGTATAAATTACCAACTTTGTAACACTATCTTTTATGATTTTGGAATACAATTCATCTTCATCATCTTGCTATTTATTCAAATTTTAACTACCATATCAGAACTTCTCTCTCACCTTGTGGTACATATTGAACATGCTCTGATGCTCTAAATTTACTGCATTATAAAAGACACTAACAAGGAATTTTTTTCATCAACAAATTAAATTTTTTATCACATCTCTTCCTAATTTATAAATATATTTAACAAAATATAAATCTATCGATATTGCATATTATAATGTGAAGTTATTAATATGATATGTATGAACTTTAACTGTGAGAATGTTTGGCTCAATAAAAAACTTAGTTCATCTTAATTTTACGTAAATATTTATATCTGTTACGGGTTAAAGGACAGAATGGACACGTGGCGTCACATCACGACGGTGGGACCAGCTTAATTCGATCAGGTTATAATTCTCTAGTTTCAGTTGTGGGTTCCGAGGCCTTTGCTACTATTCTGAGGCCCTCACTATTACTCCGAGGCCCCTCCTTCTAACGTCCGAGGCCCATCAAAGGCCCACTTGCGAGGATTCGGCCATGATGAAAATCTCTAACAAATGATTGATGTGACTTTTGTGTAAAGTTTACTTATGTCTTGTCTCGTCAATGTCAGAGCATTTAATGTTAGTACAGCTAGGAGAGTCAACTTGATTGCTAGGATTTGATGCCTTGGCCGAGGAGATGAGGCCACGTGTAAATTGATCCAAAGGTCACAATTTGAGTTGTAACACTATAAATACCCCAACCATGTAATACAATAAGGGCTAATGCAAAAATTAGAGAACAAACTGAATATTTTGGAGCTATATTTCTCTCATTTCAACGCCCCTTTTACAACATTTTTCTACAACAAATCTTGTCATTTATCGATTGGTTTCTTATACAATCGTATTTCTTTTATGCCGGTGGCCTGAACGGAGACGTCTCGTGCCTTTTAGCCACTCCCACGCTCGTTTTCGGGAGTCCTCATGACCGTCGATCGGCATTAGCGTGTTGGATTAAGCTTACGTGTGCACGGGTGGGCCCGGCATCTGTTGGCAACATTTTTTGGGGTCAACAGTTTGGCGCCGTCTGTGGGAATCGACACTATTACCACGAGCAACCCCGTGGAAAAAGCTTTCTGAAGCATTTTTGGGCATCCCCCTTTAAAAAGGATTTATTCTTCAAAGAAGAATAAGAGGAAGCCCCCGAAGTTCAAGTTTATTCAAGTTTCAAGAGACATGAGTTCAGAAGAAGAGGCTCCCCCCAGACTAACTAGAGAAGCTGACAATGAGGCCCCTGCGGTCCGACGCCGACCCCACCACCATTACAGGCGAGGTGGTAGGAGGTTGGCGGCCCAGCTTACTAGGGAAATGGCAACCATGACAGCCAATATGAGGAGCATTACTAATCAAAACTTGGCGATGCAAGAGCTGTTGAGGCAAATGCAAGGCCAGGGAGGTCCCCCACCTCCCTCCTTTGTTCCACAAGGGCCATATCAACCTGACGAAGTTCAGAGTCAAAGAGCTTATTCCTCCAGGCAGTATAGGGGAGGAAGCCCAGTAGAAAGGGAAGTTTGAGTCGATATTTCCTCCAATTATGCTTCCGGCCGACCTTCCGAGGCCCCGTTCAACATGGAGGATAATTTCCCTCCCGAATATGAGCCAGCACCGAGGCCCCAGAGGTCTGCCAGTGTGTTTGATAGGCTTAGCCCGATAGGTCAGAGGCGAAGACAAAGGAATGCAGCCCACGCTTCTAGGAATAGGCCACAGCCCCCACCTCCTGAGGTTCGGCAGCCGGAGGAAAGGCAAGAACGTGCCCCCTGTGCTATGCCACCCCGTCATGAACGGCTTAGGAGGGATGAGGAGGCTCGCAACCAGGCAGGACCCTCCACGCAACAGCCCAGGTATGAAGCTGAGGCTAATTATGATTCGGATGGTCCCCAGAGATCCTGTGACTTAGATGATGACGATGACAATCTGCCATTCTCAAGGGAGTTAAGGAATGCCCAGGTCCCAAATCATTATACTATGCCCAAAATATCCAAGTACGATGGGAGAGGCGACCCAGCGAAGCACTTGAACAGCTACAAAACACACATGAGCCTGAGAGGCGCCACTCCAGCTGTTAAATACAGAGCCTTCCATTTGACTCTCAGCGGAGCTGCTGAAATTTGGTATAGTAGGTTACCTCCTGGGAGCATTCGAAGTTGGCCAGAATTTAAAACTACTTTTTTGAAAAGATTTGCAGTAAGTAAAGAAGGCGATGCCCCAATCCAACGCCTCCAAGACATGAGACAACAGCCAGAAGAAACTTCGAAAAGCTTTACATTCCGTTTCACCTGACGAAATGACTTGCTGTGTTCAAGTCACTGATCGCGAGGCTCTATCCGCCCTTAGGGTAGGCCTCAACATGAACACCCTGTTTTGGAGAGATGTGCAGAATCAAGATCCCCCAACTTATGATGCTTTGTTGGAGATGATGCGACGTGAAATCATCAACGAGGAACTGATAGAACATCGAAACAGGGCAAGTAGGGGTTTACAACCCCAACAAAGGCAACGTGGTAGAGGTCCAACCTCCCACCTGATGGATCAGCAGTGGGGTCAACCCAATGTGGAAGTTGCCCAAGGCTCAGGGCAGGCACTTGCCGCAGCCACATTAAATGCTGTGCCAACTTTGGCCTACGAGGACGTACCGACTACGGGTACCCCTGAGAACCCACGAACACAACAGGCCCCCATAGGGGACGAGGCCGGGGAAGGAATTCGAATCAAGGCAGAGGCAACTCCCAAGGATATTGCACTTATCACCATTCCTACAGCCACGCCACTGCTGACTGTAGAGACATAGCCTTACATCCCAGAAATTCGGATTCCAGAAGTAACAATCGGAACACCTCAACACCGAGGAGCAGGCCCCCGCCGAGGCAAGATTCACGATCTAGGCGAGGCGAGGCCCCTTCCCATCACAGGGAAGCATCTCCTCGTGGAAGAGAAAGAGAAAGGAATAGAAACCCAAATGAACAGCAACGAAAGGACCATCGAGGTAGACCTGATGATGTTCCTGTTCACGAGATTGACACTATCTTTGGGGGTCCTTATGTTGGTGGAAGCACCAGAAACTCTCAAAGGAACTATGTGCGAGAGGCAAGGGCTCCTCCATTGACTAGCTACATTGTGGGCAGCAGTTCGCAAAGGAGCCAATCGCCTCCGATTGTGTTTACACATGAAGATTCCGAAGGTATTCATTACCCTCACTGTGATGCTTTGGTAGTAAGAGCTGTGGTAGCCAGGAACGGACTGAGGCGAATGTTGCTAGACAATGGCAGTTCTGTGAACATCCTATTCGGATCTACTTTTGACAAAATGATCCTGGACCATGAGTTAACCCCCACCAACACTCCCTTATATGGTTTCACGGGGGACAGTATCATCCCAAGGGGCAAAATTACCCTAGCCGTAGAAATGGGAGCTCCACCCCTAGCAACCACATGTTTTATGGAATTTTTGATAGTGGACGGCAGTCGCACCTATCATGGGGTATTGGGGAGGCCCACATTGAAGGATTTGGGAGCTATCACCTCCATTCATCACCTATGCATGAAGTTCCAAACTGATAGGGGGGTGGCAACGGTCAAAGGAGATCAAAGAGGGGCAAGGGAATGCTACCTTAATTCTGTGAGGAAGGCTGAGCCTAGAGATATGCACATGGTGGCAGGCACCAGTAGCCTCGAATTACCAGCACTTGATGAACTCGATCCACGAATAACCGAGGCTGATTCCCTGCACCCCATGGAAGAGTTAGAAAGCTTTCCTATCGATTCAAAGGAACCAACCAAGCTGCTGCAGGTTGGAAGAAGTTTAGCCCCAAGATTCAAAGGGGAGCTTAAAGAATTTTTGTGCAAGAATCACGATGTCTTTGCTTGGAGGCATGAGGATATGGTAGGCATTGACCCTGGAGTCAGTTGCCACCACCTACAAATTGATCCTAAAGTTGTCCCGAACAGACAGAAGAGGCGAGCCCTTAACCCAGAGAGGTATGAGGCCTTGAAAGAGGAAGTGCAGAAGCTTGTTAACAATGGCTTTATAAGGGAGGCCCTCTACCCAAAATGGATATCCAATCCGGTACTGGTGAAAAAGCACAATGGGAAGTGGAGGGTATGCATTGATTTTTCTGATCTCAATAAGGCATGTCCAAAGGACAGCTTCCCACTTCCCAGAATTGATCAGTTGGTGGACTCCACTGCTGGACACGAGTCCCTGAGTTTCATGGATGCCTACTCTGGTTACAATCAAATTCCCATGTACTCAGGCGATGAGGAGCACACCTCGTTCATAACGGACCGAGGCCTTTATTGCTACAGAATGATGCCTTTTGGATTAAAGAATGCTGGAGCAACTTACCAGAGGTTAGTAAACAAGATGTTTGCTAATTTGCTTGGGAAAACTATGGAGGTCTATGTAGATGATATGCTTGTTAAGAGTCTGAAAGTGGATGATCACATATCCCACCTCCATGAAGCCTTTGAAGTTCTGCGAAAGTACCGCATGAAATTGAATCCCCTAAAATGTGCATTTGGAGTAGTGTCAGGCAAGTTCTTAGGGTACATGGTCAATCAACGTGGCATCGAAGCAAATCCAGAAAAGATCCAAGCGTTAATTGAGATGAAATCCCCCCAAAAACCAAAAGAAGTGCAAAGTTTGACGGGTCGTGTGAAGAGAGGACAGAAGTTTCAGTGGATTGAGGAGTGTGAAGAGGCTTTCCAGGGGCTCAAAAGGCACTTAGGGCAAGCCCCCCTCCTATCAAAACCCAAGCTTGGCGAGGTGCTACAACTTTACTTAGCAGTTTCCCTCGAGGCTATAATTGCGGTACTGGTGAGAGAGGAGAATTCAACTCAGCTGCCTGTTTATTATATCAGCAAGGCTTTGATACCCCCTGAGACGCGATACCTAGGCATGGAAAAATTAGCCTTGGCATTGATCATCGCTTCTCGTAAATTGAGGCCTTATTTTCAGGCTCACACCATTCATGTACTGACAAACTTTCCACTCAGACAAGTTCTACAAAAACCAGACGCCTCGGGTAGGCTACTGAAGTGGGCAGTGGAGTTGAGCGAATTTGAAATCCTCTTCAAAGCCAGAACTGCTGTCAAAGGGCAAGCTTTAGCAGATTTTGTGGCAGAATTTACCAACGCTCCTGAAATTGGCCAGGATGCGGAGCCTTCCGAGCCCCCAACATGGAATTTGTTCATAGACGGTTCGGCAGGGGAAACAGGCTCAGGCGCTGGCGTAGTTCTTATAAGTCCTGAAGGTCATACGTTGAATAGTGCAGTACGATTCGGCTTCAAGGCCACCAACAATGCTGCAGAATATGAGGCCCTCCTCGCTGGCCTCAGGCTAGCCAAGGAAATGCAAGTAAAGAGGCTTCACATCAGCAGTGATTCCCAGCTTATAGTGGGACAAGTGAACGGCAACTTCGTGGCAAGGGATAAAGCCATGGCCTCATATCTCAAATTGGTAATGAGCCTACTCCCTTCCTTTGAGAAATTTGAATTAAGTCAGATACCACTCCTTGAAAACGCGCACGCTGATGCCTTATCTAAGCTTGCTAGCAGCAAAGATTCTGAATTGCTGGCAGTAGTCCCAATTGAACACCTCCTCAGGCCGTCCACCTCCGCAGAAGTGGTAATGTGGGTAGAAGGTACCCCAACTTGGATGCAACCTCTCATATCTTACCTCAAAGATCATTCCTTGCCTGATAATAAGGAAGATGCGTATAAAATACGTAGAAGGTCTGCCCATTTCCTGTTAGTGGACGATGTCCTATATAAACGCGGATTCTCTGCACCTCTCCTTCGGTGCGTAGGAGAAGAAGAAGCTAATTATGTACTTAGGGAAATTCATGAGGGCATTTGTGGCAACCACTCCGGAGGATTAGCCTTGGCCAATAAAGCACTGAGGCAGGGATACTACTGGCCTACAATGAAAAGAGATGCTTTCCAGTTTGTTTGCAAATGTGACAAGTGCCAACGTTTTGCCAACATCCAGAGACGACCTTCCCAAGAGCTTACTACAGTATCCAGCCCATGGCCATTCAGCAAGTGGGGTGTGGATCTCATTGGCCCATTGCCTAAGGGCAGGGCAGGCGCCAGTTTCGCCATAGTAGCTATCGATTATTTCACGAAATGGGTAGAAGCTGAGCCTCTGGCAAAGATCACTGAGGCCAATACTTCCAAATTTCTGTGGAAGAATATCATTTGTCGCTTCGGCATCCCTCACTCGATTGTCTCTGATAATGGCAAACAATTTGACAACCGGAAGGTCCGAGACCTCTGTGAAGAACTTGGAATCAGAAAACACTTCTCTACGCCTCATCACCCCCAGGCCAATGGCCAAGTGGAGGCCGTCAACAAGACCATCAAGCACACCCTGAAAAAGAAGCTTGATACAGCTAAGGGAGCTTGGGTAGATGAATTACCCCAGGTGCTATGGGCGATACGAACGACGAGTAGAACACCTACAGGGGAAACCCCTTTCTCCATGACTTATGGCGCTGAAGCGATGAGCCCAGTGGAGGTAGGATTACCCTCACCCAGAAGATTAAGCTTCAATGAGATATCCAATGAGGAACTTCGGAGGTGTGAGCTTGATTTCCTTGAAGAAAAGAGGGATGATTCCCAGCTGAGGCTTGCAACCTACCAGAGGAAGATGAGTCGATACTACAACTCAAGGATGAAAAGGAGGTCCTTCCGCATAAACGACTTGGTCCTTCGCAGGGTTTTCCTATCCTCAAAGGAGCCGGGGGTGGGCACCCTAGGACCCAACTGGGAAAGACCCTACCAAATTGAAAAGGAAATTCGGCCTGGCACTTACTGGATAAAAGACATGGATGGCAGAATTCAACCTCACCCGTGGAATGTTGAGCATCTGAGGATGTATTATCAATGAATGTAATCAGTAGCTGGATGTTGCTCCCCAGCCTTTATAAATAAACAAGTTTTCTCCAGTCTTCGTCAACTATCAAATAAGCGTGGGCGCTTCGGAGGAGAGGATGGAACCTTAAAAGAAGGCCACCTCGTTCGAACTCCAAAGCGTACATCACAAGCCTCCCTTTGGTGAAGCTGAACGCCAAAGGGAGAAGCCTCTGCTTGGATGAACCATCCGCCAAGCTGGGAAGCGTGGGCCCTTCGGAGGAGAGGATGGAACCTTAAAAGAAGGCCACCTCGTTCGAACTCCAAAGCGTACATCACAAGCCTCCCTTTGGTGAAGCTGAACGCCAAAGGGAGAAGCCTCTGCTTGGATGAACCATCCACCAAGTTGGGAAGCGTGGGCGCTTCGGAGGAGAGGATGGAACCTTAAAAGAAGGCCACCTCGTTCGAACTCCAAAGCGTACATCACAAGCCTGCATTTGGTGAAGCTGAACGCCAAAGGGAGAAGCCTCTGCTTGGATGAACCATCCGCCAAGCTGGGAAGCGTGGGCGCTTCGGAGGAGAGGATGGAACCTTAAAAGAAGGCCACCTCGTTCGAACTCCAAAGCGTACATCACAAGCCTCCCTTTAGTGAAGCTGAACGCCAAAGGGAGAAGCCTCTGCTTGGATGAACCATCCACCAAGCTGGGAAGCGTGGGCGCTTCGGAGGAGAGGATGGAACCTTAAAAGAAGACCACCTAGTTCGAACTCCAAAGCGTACATCACAAGCCTCCCTTTGGTGAAGCTGAACGCCAAAGGGAGAAGCCTCTGCTTGGATGAACCATCCACCAAGGGAGAGGGTAAGGACAATTTCATCACTTGGGAACGCGGGATTAAGAATTGAGTTAAGTTAGTTTCAGAATGATACCCTGGGAAAACAGTTGTCAAAAGTTTTATAAAGGAGCTTCAGTTAAGTTACCTCAGATTTGTTAAGTTTGCTTTGTTGCTTTGCTGAATGGTTTGCTCAGTTATCCCATTCTAGTTAATTGTTTAAGTATGGCAAGGCCTTAATACTGTTGCACTAAGTTAAGTTCGAATAATCATCCCAAAGGTTATGTAGTAAGGCTCAGTGCAGTTCATTGTAGTAAAGATAAGTGGCAGCACAAAGATGAAGCAAAATCTGTGTTATATTGATATGTTGAAGAAGTTACAAAACATTGAATTAAATTACAAACAAAATGCATCAAGGAGCAGGGGGTGGGGGAGCTGGAACATCTGCTGGTTGAGGCGCCTCCACAGGTTGGGGCTCTTCCGCAGGCACGTGTTCAGGATCAAGTTCCACCACTTCACCTTCTTCAACAGGCGTTTGGGGAACGTCCTCTTCCAAGAACTCAGCCTTTATTTCAGAAACATCGAGCTCCGGATGCACTTCTCCCAACCTCTCGAAGACCTCTTCGTAGGCCACTTTGCTCCAGTAGAGGCCGAAGCGGCGATATTCTTCAGTGTGGTGGAAGTTTGCTACGTAGTTTCTCACCGCGATATCACCCGCCTCGACCACGTCAGCTTCGTATTTTTTCACCTCAGCCTCCAGCCACCTCAGCTCCTTCTCCATAAACTGGCCAGCATCCTTAGCCCCAGTTAATTCAAGGTTTGCCTTCTCCAGTGCTTCGGCAGTGACCTTCTAGTGGTTGTCAGAAATCTCCACCTTTTTAGTGAGGGCAGCCACCTCACACTGGCTCTCATGAACCTCCTTCTTTAGGGCCTCAATCTCTTCCAGGAGAGCATCGCGTTTCGAATCATCAACATCTCTCTGAATTCTCAGTTCGATGTTGGCCTCCTTCTTCTCCGCCAGCTCTGCCTTCACTTTTTCCAGTTCATCGCGCGAGGCTCTATTCCTTTATTGAATATCTGCCAAAACAGTTTGGCATTCCAGTGCAACTCCGAAGGCCCTGGCAGTTTGGCTCACCAAAGTAGTGGTGAGGTCCACCGCATCACAGGAGGCCACATAATTCTGCCACCTCTCCGTCCAGAACTTGTTGAAGCCCTCAGTGGCCGCCCTCACCTCTGGAGGCAGCATTTCTATCACGGCAGGGGCTATTTTGTCCTCCCTGCCCCCCAGGAAATTCCCAGACTTTCCCGGGGTCCTCTCCATAACCTTCTTCTTGGTGGCCCCCTTTGCTTTCGCCACGTCATCAATGACGATCTTCCTGGATTGGGCCACCAAGGCAGCATCAATTGAATATTGGAGGAGCTTCGGCTGCTTCGAAGCCCCCTTTTCAGAAAGGGACACAGTGGTCCCAAAACTTGACGACCCCCCGCCTGGGCCCAGTTTTCTCTTCTTTTGTGGCTCATCAGCCACCCCCTTGCCTTTCGCCAATGCTGGCTTGCCACCTTTTGGGGCCTCCTTTTGTACCTCCTCCTCAGCCTCTTTATCATTTTTGCTCTTGCTGAGGCGGTCCAACTTGGACTTTACCTGCTTCGCCCCAGGGGACACAGGTTTCAGTGCCTTCGCCCCGGCAGTGGATGTGGCCTTCATTATGCTGGCCATATCAGGCAGGGCATAATTCTTCTTGGTGAATTTATCTGCGATTACGAAGAGAAGTCAGTTCAGATCATTAAAGGGGCAGTTAGTTAAAAGTGAAGGCGCTTCTTACCCTTGGGGGCCATCAGTCCGAAATCGATAAAGTATCTGCTCCTTTCGATTAAGTGAGAGAAGCTTCGGAGCCTTGGAGACAGTTGGTAGATGTCCTCTACAACAGCCCACTCAGCCTCGGAAAGCTCGTACCTTGTGCTACAATCTGCAATAAACGGGCGCTATCGGTATCGAAGGTGCATGGTGAAGCTATAAGAACTTAAGACGACACTCACAAGCCTCGTAGTACTGGGTCGGCGCGGTAACAGTTGGGACAGCATCTCCCTCCACCATCTGCCACCTACCCGTCACCTAGAACCACGACTCCTTCCACCCCT
This sequence comes from Fraxinus americana, assembly GCA_035079005.1. Classification (NCBI taxonomy): domain Eukaryota; kingdom Viridiplantae; phylum Streptophyta; class Magnoliopsida; order Lamiales; family Oleaceae; genus Fraxinus; species Fraxinus americana. The sequence continues at coordinate 12,050,377 of CM068716.1, read as the reverse complement.
TTATGGAGGAAGGGAGCCCAACCACAAAGGGGGCGTGGGAACCCCAGGGAGTGATGTAATACCACCCCTTTGAGTCATCTTTTCCCACGACCATAGCATGGAAGAGGGACTCGAAAACGTGAAGTGGGAGGTCCTCGCCCAGAGACACTTCCTTCCACAGGAAGTAGGTCCCCACGACTTGGCTCCACCCGTTAGGAAGGATTTGGGTGGGGGATAGCATGAATGTCCTCAGCACTGCCCTAAAGAAGGGGTGCAAAGGCAGACGCACACCTGCCTTAAACAGGTGTTCACTGAAGGCCACACAGTTGGGCCTCGAAAAACAAGCTCTTTCATGAGCATCAGGGACTAGGAGTTTGACGTAATGGGGGATGTTATAGGTCTGCCTAAGTTCATCTAGTTTGGCAGAAGTGATATTTGATTGAATCCTGGCTGCCCCCCATCCCGCCTCATAATCTATGGGCTCTTCGGTCATACTATACCACTCACCAGAGGCCCCAGACACTGACTCCTCCCCACTTCTAACTACTGTCATGGCTAGAGACGCCTCTGAAGACATTGTTGTTTAAGGAAGATGAATAGTGCAAGAAAAGGGTGTTTAAGGGAAATAGGAAGACAACTACGTAAGGAGAGAGTACCTAAAGCGAAGGAAAGACTCAGAGAGGTCGCCGGAAGTTCGCCGGGAAATGTTTAGCAACAAGACAGTTCCAGAGATTTAAGTGTGCTTTGCGAAAGTAAAGTTTGAAAATGGCAAAAATTTGGCTTTTATACTAGTAAAGGACACAGCCCCAGCCGTTGGATCAGATCTCAGTTAATCTGAGACGTTCAAAGGTGCACAAATCCTGACCCTTGAAATCAAACGTTTTCTCTACATCAACGCTTCAGATCTGTGCGTGCATGAACCAACACTGGCTCGCGCGTGGACTTGTCCTCGAAACTACACATCCTAATAATTAGCCATCATTGTGCATTAAATAAAAACAGCTGTACGGCTATTGAAATTCGTCTCGATGCAGTTCATTGGCCTTGGAAACATAAGAAACCGTCACATCACAGGCATCAATTTCTATGAACGAACTCGCCTCATCAAAAGGAAATCAGCCTCGGCCAGTTCGAATAGGAACTCGCCTCATCAAAAGGAAATCAGCCTCGGCCAGTTCGAATACGAACTCGCCTCATCAAAAGGAAATCAGCCTCGGCCAGTTCGAATACGAACTCGCCTCATCAAAAGGAAATCAGCCTCGGCCAGTTCGAATACGAACTCGCCTCATCAAAAGGAAATCAGCTTCGGCCAGTTCGAATATGAACTCGCCTCATCAAAGGTAAATCAGCTTCGGCCAGTTCGAATACGAACTCGCCTCATCTTGATGTAGCTCCAAAGGAACTTCAGTTTTACAGGCGACTTTCTTAGAAATGGCGTAAAGCACAGAAAATTCAGACTTTGAAAGTCCACGCCTGGCATAAATGACCACACATGGACTTGGGGGACTATTGTTACGGGTTAAAGGACAGAATGGACACGTGGCGTCACATCACGACGGTGGGACCAGCTTAATTCGATCAGGTTATAATTCTCTAGCTTCAGTTGTGGGTTCCGAGGCCCTTGCTACTATTCCGAGGCCCTCGCTATTACTCCGAGGCCCCTCCTTCTAACGTCCGAGGCCCATCAAAGGCCCACTTGCGAGGATTCGGCCATGATGAAAATCTCTAACAAATGATTGATGTGACTTTTGTGTAAAGTTTACTTATGTCTTGTCTCGTCAATGTCAGAGCATTTAATGTTAGTACAGCTAGGAGAGTCAACTTGATTGTTAGGATTTGATGCCTTGGCCGAGGAGATGAGGCCACGTGTAAATTGATCCAAAGGTCACAATTTGAGTTGTAACACTATAAATACCCCAATCATGTAATACAATAAGGACTAATGCAAAAATTAGAGAACAAACTGAATATTTTGGAGCTATATTTCTCTCATTTCAACGCCCCTTTTACAACATTTTTCTACAACAAATCTTGTCATTTATCGATTGGTTTCTTATACAATCATATTTCTTTTATGCCGGTGGCCTGAACGGAGACGTCTCGTGCCTTTTAGCCACTCCCACGCTCGTTTTCGGGAGTCCTCATGACCGTCGATCGACATTAGCGTGTTGGATTAAGCTTACGTGTGCACGGGTGGGCCCGGCATCTGTTGGCAACATTTTTTGGGGTCAACAATATCTATACACAATTGGACACGTTACTATTTTCTTAATTATTCGTAAAATATTACTTTTTTTTTTATTAAATGAGTTTCTTCTAAAATTTATTTGTAATTTTGAATAACAAAATAATTACTTATTCTGGATATGACTTGAGTAAATCTTTTAAGCTTGAGTATATATTTATCGAGGATTAACTGCTACCTAAATGGTTGATAATCATCATTAATGACGAATAGCACTATTACGACTCCATTGAACAATGAAGTGGAGATTCATTGTCACCTAAATCGATGATGAACTCTGCTAATAATGAAAAAAATTGATTTTGGAGAATATTTTTCTTATTTTATCTAGTTTTTAAATAAGTATTCACATAATAAGAAAATTCCCGTAAAGAGGCTTTTTCTTTATTAAGAAAGTGAACAAACATTCTAATAATTTTAATTATTTATCTTCTTTAAAATTTATCTATTGTTCATTTTCAGCTCTCTGTAGTGCAAATTTAATATTTACATAACAGTAATTGACGTGATTTTGAAATGGAGCGGAAAGAAATTGATCAATGGTTGAAGAAGAGCACACCAAAATAGTATAATCAAGATTAATTATATTCACGTTACATTTTTTATTTAAACTTTTTATTAATTAACATATCTTTTTAGTATTCTTGATGATGAATTTTATCAAAAATAATCTACTTAAGGCCTGTTTGATAGGCCTTTTTTTTTTCCATGGAACCATTTTCCACTTTTGCCATATTTGATAACACTTTTTCTTTTTCAAGAATTGGCTTTCTACATTTGCCATCACGTGACCAATTTTCTTGGTCTTAGTTGAATTTCAATTCTCACCTTTTAGGTGATTTTTGATTTTCCGTTTCTTTTTTCTGGCAATAGAAACAAATTTTATCCCTAATTGTAAAAAAAAAAAAAAAAATTATCTATTTAATTGACAATTTTCATGTAAAATAAAATCAAACGAACACAAACAAATTTTCATTTTTTTTGGCAATCCAAACAAATTATATCTCTTTAATTGACAATTTTCATGAAAAACAAAGTCAAACGAATACTAAAAAATAGAAAATTTCAACATTTTTCAGGTGAAAAATTATACTAATCAAATATAATTAATTGACAATTCTCAATAAAACAAGTTCTAGGCAATTCAATTTCCCGCAATTCATTTTCTTTCCACCCAAATTCCATCTTTGAATCAAATGGACCCTAAGTGTTTTGAAATTAGGAAATAAAATATTTTTTTTTTTGAACTTTTGTATTTATTTTTTGTAAAATTATAATGGATAAATAAGTTGTTTTATGCTCTCTCTGTGTACCTTTTTTTTTTTTTTTTTTGGAGGAAATCATTATCGAATGTGTGCTAATTAATAGAATGTTGAAAATAAGAATGAGTAGAAAAATAGTTAGGAACAAAAGTTCTACAATAAGCAAAGATTTATGACCATAAATACAATTAAAATGCGATATAACTAATAAAAGTTATTGCATGAATATAATTACTCGATAATCATTAAGATGATTCGTACATAATCCAGTAAAAATAAATTATTTATTTTTAACTTTTATTATTTTATATTTACCAAGTTAAATCGTTTCTTTTAAGACTAATCCTGATTTGAAAATTTAAGCGCCATTTTTAATATTTTCTTCTCTTATAAGCACCAAGTTTAATACTTAAATTCTTCTCTTAGAAACCACATATTTTTAACTAGGGGTTAATTATACGCTAGGTCAATGAACTTTCACCCTAGTAAAAATTAGGCGACTAAACTTTGATTTGGAACAATCAAACTATTAGCCTTAGTGGGAGATTTTGCAAAATGACCTATGAATAGTGGCTTTTTAAGATTTTTGTTAAAAAGTCAGTTTTACCCTTAATGAAATGGGTCATTTATTGCAGATCAAATCATCAATCCTTATAATTTTTTCGAAATTAGTTTTATTCTTGTTTTTATTCATCATCACTAGACGTTTCTTCTAAATCTGATTTTTCTTCAAATATTTCTTCATTTACTTCTATTTCTTCAATATCAACTTCTTCACATTCATCTCTAATTTGTTCAAAGTCCGTAATTAATATTCTAACTTTCTTTTTTGGGCATTCAGTGCTAATATGTCCTTCTTCATTGCAATTCCAACATTTACATCGTTTTTTATCTAATGGTTTTTTATTATAAGGTTTATATTTTCTTCTAAAATATTTTCTTTTTGGTTTAAAATATTTCTTTTTAAACTTATTATATTTTTTATATTTTTTGGGTTTTATTTTTATTTTTCTTTTATAATCATAACATCTCCAATTTCCTGGTACTTCGGTATCTCTACAACAAATCCTATATTGTATAAATCCTGATTGTTTATAAATCATTTGATTACTACACATAGTACTTATTTCGTCTTTTATAGTTCTTATAATAAATCCTAATGTATATCCTTCTTCATTTCTTGCTAATTGTTTTTCTTTAATCTTATTTTGAAAATAACTATTCCATGGTGGTGGTAATTTTCTAATAAAAACTTCCTTATAATAATTATTATCAGCTCCACTTCCAAACATCATATAATAATATTTACTATATTCACAACAATATTCATTGAGGTAACACATATTACAAATTTGTAAATGTTCCATTCTGTTTTTAGCATCTTCTATTTCTTCTAATCTAGCTTTAGTACTTTCATTTACCCAATCTTCTCCAGCAAATTCTCTATAAATTCTTGTAGTAACTCTATTTATTCCTTCTATTATACTAATTCCAAATCCTGCTTCAATACTATCTTTCCAAATACCTTTTGTTGTTTCTTCTAATCCTCTATACCAATTAAACACATTTCCTTTAAATGTTGCTAATAGATATTCAGTTCTATTTTTATTATCTGTATTACTGCGATTATAATTAAAGTGTGCTATCATATTAGTACTCCATTCATTTATAGCTCTTCTAACATCTAATTCACAATCTAAATTTAAATATGATCCTGCAATTTTCATTGGGTTTGATTCTCTTAAAACTGTTTTAAATTGGTCTCTATACATTCTTTTTTTGGTAGTTTTAAAATCTACTTTTGTATTAACATATCTTCTAGGGTCTATTTCTGCTTCATATCTAGTTGTGCTAGTTTCTCCATATTCTTCTTGTTTAACTGCTCGTGGTCCTCCTGTTTTTCCGATCATATGATTTTTAGTTATTTCTTCACAAATTTTTAAGTTTTCTAAGTCAAATATTAAATTTTCCATTTCTTCGTTCATTGTTCTTCTATAATTAATTTTCCTTCTTTTTTTTCTATAAGATTTTCTTCTTGCTTTCTAAGATCAATCAATAATCTTTCTATATCTTCTTTTAATCCTCCATTAAGTTTTATTAATTCTTCATATTTTTCAATTTTCTTTCTGACTTCTTTAAGTTTTTTGGTATAATCTGGTTTAAATGGTTTTTCTTTATTTAAATTTTCTATTATTCTATTTAAAAGATTTTCTATTCTTAAGAAGTTATTTTGTAGTCTTTCTTTCTCTTCTTCGTAGCCTATTTCAATTCTAGTTATTTTTTCATCAATTGTTTTTATATTTTTCTCAATTAAATTAATTTTATCATTCATACTCATATTTTAGGTTTTTTATAAGATGGTTTTTCAATTTCAAATCCTAATTTATTTAATAGAATATCAAGTTTATAATTAATAATGTCTACTTTTTCTTCTAAAGTTGCTATTTTATTAATACTATTTTTCTGTGCAATTTTTGATATTCGATTTTGAATTTCTTCAAGTTTAGCTTCATCAAGTATTTCTAAATTATTAATTTGTTCTTTTATTTTATTAAATTGTTTAGACATATTTTTGCTTAAAACTTGTAACCTTTCTTTAGCTATTTCATTTTTTGGATCTATATTATTTATTTCGTCTATAGCTTCTACATCTTTAGATTTTAATTGTCCTAATTGTTGCCATAAAAATGCATTAGTCCAATTTGTAGTCATATTTAACCATTCATCTGTATTTCCCCATGAGCTTAAAGGTTGAAACAGAGTTATATTCCATTTTTTAGTTTGATAGCTTCCTATTGGTAATCTAATATTTTTTATTTCTTGTTTATCAAATCTTATTTTTGTTGGTAAACTCATATTAGTCTGATATATTTAAGGAATTAATTATTATATTATTTATCATTTGTCTTATTTCTCTTCTAAATTGTTCTTCTCTTCTTAATTCTCTTGTAATTTCATTCCTTAATAATTCTCTTTTAATTTTATTCCAATTAGAAATTTCCCTTTCTATTTCTCTACGATTATTGTCAGTTATTATCTATTCTTCTAAAATTTTTATTTTATTATCACAAAATTTTCTAGTTATTCCAGGCATATTCTTATTCTATATCGTCAAAACTAAGATCAAAATCATATAATTCAGAAACTTCATTATAACTTATATGCTCTGTAGTTTCAAAAGTTCTTTCACTATTTTCACTATCTAACCAGAAAAATATAATCATTTTTATTATTTCTTTAGGCAATTTTTCTTTTAATCCAAATGATACAATTGTAACATTTTTCATAATATCTACTATTTCTTTTTATGAAATTTATTCCTCTAGTATAACTATCATAAGTTTCCGGAATTTCTATCGTGTGACTATAATCAATACTATTAGTATATCTAAAAGGTACAGATCTATAATAAAACTCGTAACTTTCCATGATAAAAGTTCTTCAAAGTAAACAATCTCATAAAAATTCTTATATAATAATTTTCATGCAACTTTTCAGACAATAAATTTTCTTGTAGCTTAAAATAAGGGCCTTACCACGCTTCGCCAAATAGCAAGAATGTTATATGTTCCTGGTCACCTTTGTCACAAGAGTTGGCCAAAGTCCGATAGCATCACAGCAAAATGGACACAAAGGCACTCAAAACTCTCAAACAGACTCACTGTGTAGAACAACACTCAAAGCGTAATAAAAGATTTATTTCAAACTCAAAGATTTTATTGATCTGAAGATAGCTTGAAAGCTATTATACAAAGATTTTTACAGAGATTGATACTCCGAAGAGTGGTTTCTACTCTCTAAAGAGAATGATTACAAAGATCATTGTTGAAGGTTTTAGATGGTAGTTCAGGATGAGATTTCAGATGGCTAATTTTCGATGATCTTTTCTAATGAGAAGGGTCTCAATTTATAGAAAGGCTCGCACTTCACCGAGAAGCTTCTGGCCAATCAGATTTTTACAACACAAAAGTAAGAAGTACAATAATTTCAAATGTGGTTGAAAATATTAAAAGTGGTTGTTGGTTGTCTTTATTCCAGTGTCGGCAATTTCTTTTGATTCTAGCTTGACAGCTGTCTTCTTATCTTCAAAGTTCACATGGTGCTGTCAGTCACGTTTTTCTTGATCGTCATTTACTTGTGGATGTGTCCCATAAGTCGGCAGGCATCTTTAATGCATTCTTCACTTCCAGAAAATTGATCGTTCATAATTCCACAGATTTTTTCTTCAAGAATTTTTGATTTTTTATCTCCTCTACAGATAAGGATCCAATTATTACTCATACCATAGACCATGTATCTTTCACCGTAAAAGAACTGCATTGTTGAGCAGACTGATTTTATTCCGAGAGCTTGTCTGTAAATCATCCATTTTCTATTAATAGTGGGCAATTCTTTAAAAATCTGAATCTCCTTGAGTGGATTTGCATTATTTTTCCGAATTGTGATGAGATGATGTTCTCCATACCACTCTGGTTCTTTATATTCAGGACTAATTGTGTAAAATCTCAGTTCAATTGGTTGTTTATCGCTGAATTTTTTAACGCAATTAACAAATTCTTTGTCAAACTGTTCAATTTCTTTTAGATCTATCCCTGGGAAGAGTCTATCTAAAAATTCAAATGCTGCCAATTTTCGAACAATATTAGGATCTGCTCCTTGAATTGCACTGATCGTTGGATAAATCGCCGTTGGAATGGTTGTCAAATATAGAGAACTTCCTTCTCTGAAATTATATACCCATTCTGAGAATTCATAATACTCCTTTTCCATTGGATGTAGATTAGCTCTGATGTGATGAGTAGCAATTATTCCCTTTGGTGATTTAAGGTCACCAACTGGTGATTTTTTATTTTCTTGGAATTCACTGATAACAGTAGGCTGTTCCAATGGACCTTTTGATAAGGATGTTTGAGTACTAGACTCAGCGGCTCCTTTTCCACTTGTAAAATTTTCCAACAATTTGTCCATACTGACAGGTAGTTGTTGTGGACCCTTTTTTATGACTTTTTCCTCTTGCGAGATAAGAGAGTCATTTCTCTTAAATTTTGATTCTCCACTCGAGGTGGATGTATTAATCTCCCGAAATGGGATGTGACTAGCCTTTCGGCTGTATTCACCTTTTAAAGGAGGATACTCCTGGCTACAATTTGCAAAAAAGTCTAAACATTCTGACAATTTTTCAACTATTTTTTCTTTGTTATCATTCAATTTTTCAATCTTTTTCCCACTTTCAACAACTTTGCTTGATAAATCACACAAAGTTTGTCGAATGTCAAGATGATCTTCTTGAACAGCAAGATAATCCGCATTAAAATCTGTTAGAAGATCTTGTAATTCCTTTGTAAATGCTTCAATCTTTTCCATATTCATGATTCCTGCTCAAGAAATCAGCAAATAAATTATCTTTTCCTTTAATATATTCAAATTCAAAATTATAAAAAGATAGTAACACTTGCCATCTATGTAATCTTCTATGTTGAGGTGAATTTGGTAATTTATTATTTACTAGTCCGTTAAGTTGTGTATTATCAGTTTGAACAATAAATTCCTTGGGTAACAAAAACATTTTAAATTTATTTATTCCTTTAACAACTGCCAATAATTCTTTCTCATTGGTTGAATAATTTACTTCAACATTATTAAATGTTCCACTAGTATACCTGCAAATTTCATTTAAATCAGTTTTTAATAAAGCACTCCAATATAAATCTGAAGCATCGGTTTGAACTATTAATTTATCTTTTTCATCAGGAAGTCTAAGTTTAGGTAAATTTCTACAATTTTCTTTTAAATTTTTAACACAAAGAGTATGATCTTCATTCCAACCTAATTTATTTGATTTTCTTAATAGTTTCTGAAATTTATTTCTTTTTTCTGCAAGTTTTTCTATAAATCTTTCAGCATAATTAAGACAACCCAAAAACTTTTGAATTTGTTGCTTATTTTCTAATTTATCAGGAAATAAAATTATTTTTTCTGAAATATGAGGTTGCAATTTTATTCCATCACTATTTATTATCATTCCTAAGAATTCAATTTCATGTTTTGCTACTTCTGCTTTTTTCTGACTAAGTATTATACCTTCTTTTGAGCAAAGTGTAGCAAAAATTCTAAGATGTTTAAGATGATCTTCATATGTTTCTGAACTAACAAGTATATCATCAACATAAACAATAAGAAAATTATAAGTTTTAAAGACTTCATCCATTCTTCTTTGATAAATTTGTGGTGCATTTTTTAATCTAAATGGCATAACTAACCATTCATAATGTCCTTGAGGAGTACTAAATGCTGTTAATGGTATACTATTATCTTCTAGTTTAATTTGCCAAAATCCAGATTTACAATCAAATTTTGAATAATATTTTTAATTCTTAGTTATATTTATTAATACTTCTTTATTTGGTAAATAATATCCATCAAATTTAGTATTTTTATTAAGTTCTTTATAATTTACTACCATCCTAGGTTTTCCTCTTTTTATCTCCGAATGATTTCTAACCATAAAAGTTGGGCTACTATGAGGGCTATTACTTCTCCTTATAAGTTTTTGATTAAGAAGTTCTTGAATTTGTATTTGAAATTCTTCCTTATCTTCTTGATTATAGAGCATAGGTTTGACTCTAATAATGATTGTTGGTTCTAATAGTTCTATTTTAGCTGTTATTTTTGATTTTTCCCATTTTTCAAGTGGGTTTTCATTATAATTTTTAGCTAAAAGATCTTTTATTTGATCAAGAGTAATTGTTTTGATTGAATAATTGAGTAATTTTGGTATAAATTCTATTTTTTCACCACGATGAGTTGGCTGAACTCTGAATGGTTTAAATTCTCTAGCAATTTTTAGTAAATGTCCACATGGTGTTTTTAATTGAATAGAATAAATATTTTGACTATATTGACTAAACTGTTGTAGAAAGTAATTTCCAAGAATAATATCACAATCATTAATATTATATTGGTAAACATTTCTTATGGTTACTATTTTAGATCCTATTATAACTTCTATATTTTCATTTTTATATTTTAAAGATTCTCTTACTCCAGTTATTCCTTGTAAAGTTAATTGTTATTTATTTTCTATCCACTTTGGTAATAAAAATTCTTTAAAGACAGTTATCTCAGCTCCTGTATCAATTAGAGCACAAATAGTTATTTTTGATTCAAATACAGTTATTTGTATATATACACTTATTGGGAATTTTATTTCTCTACTCATTTTTCTTTAGGGCAATATGTAGTTATTCCTTGATGTATAATAAGAATTCCTTCTTTGTCTATTTTATAATTATCAAGACTATTTAAAAATGAATTTCCTAATAATATTGGATGTTCATCAAAATTCATATTATTATCAATATAACATTCTATGCTTAATAATAAATTTCCTAATTTAATTTGAACTTATCCTATGATATCACAAGAGTTTATTTTTCCTTCAAAATCTCTATAACTATAAGGTTCAACTTTTTTCTTTTTAATTCCTTCATCAATAAGAGAGCAAATATGATTCTGACTTACTCCAGTATCAATAAGTATTTTAATTTCATTTATCCATTTATTTCCATTAAAAAATTTTCTTTTGATTCCATAAACACTATTATTTTTACTTTATATTATTTTTGAAATACTATGTCTTACTGTATTATTTCCAATAATTATTTTATTTTCTTTATATGTTATTTGTTTTGGTATTATAGGTTGATCAATACTTATAGCATCATCATGTCCTATCTCAAAATTTTCTATTTCTTCTATGTCTTGTTCTCTAGGTAAGATTGCTTCTCCTATATCCCTAAATTTTTCGTCAATTTCTATAAAAGGTTTTTCTTTATATATATTTCCATAATTACTATTTGTATAACAATATAATCCTTGATATAATATAGTAAAAACTTTATTATCATCTTTTAATATTTTATTAGTCATCTTAAAATGTAGACTAAGACAATCATCTAAATTTTTATCATTTATATGTACGCAATATCTTGGATAACAAGTAAATTTTAATTTTTTATAGGCTAAATTTCCTTTTACTATTCCTAAATTTCCATTTTCTGCAATTATACATCTTTCATCTTGTAGATTAAGTATTATAGGACTATTAATTCCTTCTTTAAAATATGATTTTATTATTATTTGTATTCCAGCAAGGTAAACATAAGATATTTTATCTCGTTTTTCTTGTTTTAATTTTCCTAAGAATTCATTAATATTTCTTTTTGTTATAAGATTTAATTTTATTTTTCCTTGTGTATGTTTAATATCTATGGCTTTTTCTATTTCATGATATTCGTTAATGACTAACTTCTTTCTTCTGAAGGCTGATCCTAAAATATTAAATAATTTATTTTCTCCTGGTGGTTTTAGACTTAATTCTGCTCTATTAATTTTTCTAAATTTTTCCCAATCAAATTTTCCTTTTAAAGCATATCCCTCTATTCCTTCGTATACTTCAGTTTCTAAATTTTCCGAATTTTCAATTTCCATGATTTTTAGGTATCTAATTCTTCAATTCTCCTAATTTCATTATTAAGAACTCTTTGTATTCTTTTTAAAGTTTTCATTTCTATAAGAATAGTCATTTTAACAAGATATCCTATGTCTTCGTCTAAAACTTCATCAAAATCTATTAAAAGAAAATTAATTTTCTTTTCAAATTTTTTCTTTATTTTAAGACTGTCGGAGTCTTTTATTTTATTAATCAAATTTCTTGATTTATTAACAAGATGTTGAATATAACTATCAGTATCTAAATATTCAGTAGAATTGTTAACGTACCATCCTATGCAAATTTCGTTATTATCTTCCATTCTCTAATGTCTTTAATTCCTCAAGATATAGGGCTCTGATACCAATTTTATGTAACCTAAAATGCAAAAATTCAAAAATAAAATTATTAATCAATATCAAATTTTTCGGCTCAAGATAGGTGGAAAGAGTTGATGGTGAAGAAAAGTTAATTTTTATTGCAAGGGGCAAACAATTTTGTCGAATCCAAAATTAGAATTAAAGTTATGAGGACTAAAATAACTTATTTTGAAACCTTTTATATTAAGGGTATTTTAGGTAATTTATATGTTTGAATAGTGAAATGGGTTAGTTTGGGGTTAGTTTGGAATTTTGGCTTTGAATTTGGGTCATTTGCTTGTATATCCCAGCCTTAGTTTGGTAAAATTAATAAATTATTTATAAATAACCAAACTTCATTTTTAACTATATAATTAATAGACCCGTAAATATCATCAACTTATCTATTACCTATTTCTATTTATTTATAAATTAATTTTTCATAAATTCTTCGCGAAGGAATTGGACAACTCCTTTTGGATTCCGACAAAGAGCCTATGGAATTTGTTTACATGTTTGTTAAAATAGGTTGCTATTCGTCTAGGGCCACGTGGGCCTTGGACGAACAGGGGGCGCTCCTTGGAGAGATATGACCATCTCTCGAGCAAAACTATTGTTAAAACTAATGAAATTCCAATGTATCATCCCAGTCGGCAAATTATTATAACTAGAGGTCATAGAACTTTCACCCTTGTTGCAAGCAGGTCACTATGTTTGAGTCCCATTTTATTGTAAGAATACATTTTAAAATAGTAGATTAATGGAAAATGTGTTGTTAAAAAATAAGAATTCTTTTTTGAATTTGCTTGTAATATTATTTTATTGAAAAATGCGTGGTTGAAAAGAAGAGAGAAAAAAATGTATTTTAGAAATAGTGGGAATCAAACAAGGGCTAATGTTAATTAACTGTAATGACTAAATGAGTCAGAGAAATATTTATGGATCAACCAGAATTTTTCATAATATAACCAGAATTTTTCACAAAACAGTGTCCTTGCTCTGAATTCCCCGAACCCCTTCCATATTTTTTAATTTAAATTGTGTTTTAAAAAAATAAAAAGTAATATTAAACATGGTTGCGAATATGAGTAAAAAGTTTCATTACTCACTCAACTTTACCCACTATCATGTTATAGTCATTGAACTTGGATATGCTTTTGACCGGTCATTGAACTTTCACGAAATTGGCTCCATCCATCACTCCACATAAATCCATTTGAAGGCCATCTTAGGTGGCATAAAGGCGTCCTCGGTGGCAACAGACGGCGTCTTCTCTTGCCACATAAAGAAGCGTTGGTCGGTGAAAGGCGAGTTTAGGCAGTGTAGATGAAAACACAACCTTCAATTGAAAGAGCCATATCCCACTCCCACTGAAATTGAACTATTGAAGAACCCTAGAAATTAAGTTCCCGAAACCCAAATTCGATTGAGGCTAAAAATCACCCAAATTTCCATCTAATTTGATCTGCGAAAGAGGAATTTCCAGAAGCCCAACTATTTCTGCGACTTTGAAGGTAATTCCTCTGTTGGATTTATGTGCTGTGAAATGTTATCCTCATTTTGCATTTTTTTTTTCAATAAGGCTGAAGGAAATGCTGAAAGATTTAGTTGAATGCTCTATTTATGCTCGCTTGTATCAGAGCTATAAACCTTCTTTCACTGAATATAAAATCTTTGAGAATAATGATTGGTCTCTCTGCCGGATTGATTTCCTTTGTTTATGTTGAATCTTATATTGTGGGGGCCAAACGTCCTTTTTGTTGAATTTTTGAAGCAAAGAATACAAAGATATGCATTCAGTTGGATGGTGTTAGCTTTTTTAAAATTTTAGAAACTAGCCATTCCTTTAGCAACCTATACTTTAAGTGTAATACTTCGATTTTTGGACTATTCGAAGATAAACTCTTCGATTTCAGTCGGAATGGAATAGGGCTCTTTCAATTGAAGGTTTTGTTACCGTCCTCACTGTACCAACATGGGTCTTTTCAGTATACTTTGTCCTCACTTGCACGCTCCTCGAGAAAACGTTTCAGGAGGTCACCCATAATAGAATTGCTCCAAACCAAGCACGTTTAACTGTGGAGTTTCTAACGATAGACTTCCGGAAAAGAAGGTACACCTTGTTAATTTAAAAAAAATTCTTGAAAGTTGAAAATCCCAAAATCACGTCCAAGCTATTTTCATTTCTGCCTGCTGGTTGCCGTTCAAATTTTTTTTTTTTTTCAAGCATAAAGGTACATGGGTGATGCTACATGTACCCACAAACTTTCACACAATCTTTTACACCCTCCTCACATGGAGGGGGGCCCATGATTATTTTATTATGTGTGGACCCCCCTCCATGTGAGGGGGGTGTAAAAGATTGTGTGAAAGTTTGTGTACACATAGCATTATTCAAGGTACATAGGCAATTAATAACTTAGATCCTAAGGAGTTGGTGTATAGTGGGAGTGTGAAGACGTGTTAAAGTGGTAGGAGTGTTTAAGAGATAACCTTTGACCAAGTCATGCCAACTAACCACACTTCAAAATCCATACTTTTCATACACGTGGTGGCACACCCTTTTTTTTTTTAACAACCACGATACAAAACTAAAATATGGAATTTAATATAATATACAACCATACAAAATTGACTACACGTGTGCAACCCCATTCATTAATTATAAAATACAATTTAAGGCTAATTCTTTCGACTTTGATAACTTGGGCTCCGTTAACTCAAATTAACATTTTCTCGAGCCTAATATTCACAATTAATCACGAGCTATCCAACGAGCCCAATATTGATATATTTATTATTACTCTATCAATATTTAAATATTTGACCCAAATAAAATATAATTAAATGAATGTATTATTTTAGTCCCTAACCTCCAAAACATTAAAATATAGCATACAAACATTAAATTCTATTCTATGCAAATTTTCAGGGCATTACAATCTTTCCCCCATAAAATATTTTTGTCCTCGAAAATTTACCTGGGCTTTCATCGGACAACGCTTCTTCACGTGGCAAGAGAAGACGCCGTCTGTTGCTACTGAGGATGCCGTTATGTCACCTAGGATGGCCTTCAAACGGATTTATGTGGAGTGATGGATGGAGCCAATTTCGTGAAAGTTCAATGACCGGTCAAAAGCATATCCGAGTTTAGTGACTATAACATGACAGTGAATAAAGTTGAGTGAGTAATGAAACTTTTTACTCTAGCGAATATAGATTTTTAATTTTCGCTCCCACCAATCCCCACTTGCCTTTTGAAAATTCCTAATGGGATAGGATAATAATGGTTGTCTCGTTTCGCTCTGTTGCCATTTGTATGGCAACTTCATTAACAATTAGTGTCGTTTTGTTATTCTCATTGATATGCAGTGTTGCCTCCCCTTTCATGTTGATGTTCATATCTAAGTTTTTTTCATCCGTCTTCCATATTTAATAGATTTTTGAATAGTCTGCATCATATTTATTTCGAGTATTGAGTTTCAAATCTATGTCGGTTTATCCTTATTTTCCATGATTTGTATTTCAATTAGGCCTCAAATGTAGGATTTTTTAAGCCCCTGTTTGGTCGCCATTATTTACCAAAAATAATGTTTTGAATAGTGAATTTTTGGAAAATATATAGTTAAAAAATATGAAAAGAATTTTGGTATACGTGTAAAATATTTATTATGTGAATGTGTTGTTAAAAAATGAATATGTAGAAAAAAAATTTAATTTAAAGGTAATCAAATAGAGGCTAAGATACATGATCGATTGCTTGCTTCTTCTCTTTTCCATTTTAAATCAGTTTTGATTCTAAAGTGGTTGCTTTAGAAGTCCAGATCCCATTTAAAGATTATTTTTTCAGAGGAAAAAATGGATTCAATCGGGCAAGAAAGAGAAAAAATGTTTTAAGACATGAATACCCTTTTGTTTTGAAAAAAAATTTGATTATTTGATTTGGATTAAAATTCAATTAAAATTTTAAATCAAAGTCAACAATTAATTTTAATCACATATTGAGACCTACAACTTTTCAACCACACATTTTATTAACTTTTATCAAAATCTAGTAAAAATTTGATCTGAATCTCTACGAAATAGTGGCTTAATGTAGAAGTTTGATGGAAATGGATAAAATCACAATTAAAAATATAATTAATGGGAAAAATATTAAAAAATGGAAGGTAATTAATAAAGGAAATGACATCTTAGCCCTTTAGATTTTTGGAACCCTTACTGGGCGGCCCATTTATCTAGCTGAAGTCACTTTCTTCTTCCCAAAAACCCTACCCAGAGAAATCTAAACCCCATCTCGATCGGAAAACTGATCAAAATCAAGCTCATTTTCAGTGCCCGAAACCCTATCAAGCATCATGAGAAATCAATGGATGCGATTGCTTCTTCTCCGATGCTACAACACTCAGTCACAGTTTTGCATTTTCCGACAGTCCCAGGTAAACTCTCTCCGTTCATTCACTTCGTCTTTCTTGTACTCACGTGAACCTAAGGTGATCCCGAGATCCTTTACCTTAATTCGTCATTTTTCATCGTCATCCGAGCTCGCCAAGGAGTCGAAATCCACCCCCGATCAGGCTGTTTTATTATTAATCGACATTTTCGGTAGAACCGGAAAATCTAATGAAGAAATTAAGATTGATTTGGATTCTAATAATGTGAATATTACCCATGATTTGGTTTTGAGTGTTTTGGAAAACTCGAGCGCTACCCCTGATGTGGCTAAGAGGGTTTTTGACTGGGTATTGGAGAGTGAAAGTAAGAAGTTGAGCTCAAAGTCGTATAATTTGATGCTGGGGATTTTAGGTGGTAATGGGTTTGTGAACGAGTTTTGGGATATGATTGGGATTATGAAGCAGAAAGGATATGGTGTGTCAAAGGGCACCTATGCTAAGGTTTTTGAGAAATTCGTGAAAGAGAGTTTGTTTGATGATGTTGACAAGTTAAAGAAGTTGTTTAGTTGTGGGTCTGCAGGAAGCAAGAGTAGTAATGCTGAGGAAGAGGTTTGTCGTAGAGTATGTAAGATTGTTAAACAAGAAGTGTGGGGAGATGATGTGGAAAAGCAGTTACATGAACTAAATGTGGAGTTTTCGAGCAATTTAGTATCAGCCGTATTAGAGAGTCTTGAAGTGGAGCCGAATAAAGGGTTGATATTCTTCAGGTGGATTGAGGAGAGTGGTTTGCTTAAGCACAGCGAGCAGACATTTAATACTATGGCAAGGGTGTTGGCTAGGGAGGATTACAGTGAGAAATTTTGGAAAATTGTTAATGAAATGAGGGGTGCAGCGTATGAGATGGAGAGGGAGACTTATGTTAAGGGTTTACAACAGTTTGTGAATAGTAAAATGATGAAGGACGCCGTGGATTTGTATGAGTTTGCCATGATTGGTGAGAATAAGCCTTCAGTTCATGACTGTACCTTCCTTTTGAAGAAAATAGTGGTTAGTAAAGAACTGGATATGGACTTGTTTTCGAGAGTTGTGAGTGTATTTAAGGCAAATGGAAATATGTTGACTAATGCTAACCTTGATGCGGTTCTCAAGTCCTTGACTAGTGTTGGAAGAATTGGGGAGTGCAACAAGATCTTGAAAGCAATGAAGGAGGGTGGTTATCTACCTAGTGGTTATTTGCAGAATAAGATTGCCTTCCAGCTTAGTAGTGGTGGGAAAACAGAGGAAGCACTTGAGTTTATGGATAACATGGAAGCATCTGGGACTGCTGATGATTACAGAACATGGGTTTATTCAATTGAAGGATCTTGTGTAGCTCGTGATTTGGATAACGCATCTGATATATTTCGAAAGATGGTCGAAAAAGAAGGGGCCTCTTCTGCTGTGTATGCTTTAGATA
The DNA here is from genome assembly GCA_035079005.1 of Fraxinus americana. Taxonomy (NCBI): domain Eukaryota; kingdom Viridiplantae; phylum Streptophyta; class Magnoliopsida; order Lamiales; family Oleaceae; genus Fraxinus; species Fraxinus americana. Next base: position 12,032,191 of record CM068716.1, on the reverse strand, counting down.
TGTTGGTTAGTACATATTGCCGAAAGAACAGAGCAATGGACGCATTCAAGCTTGTTTCTGAAATGGTTAATGCAAAAGGGTTACGTCCTTGGCACAGTACATATAAAGAATTGACAAGCAAGCTTTTAGCTCGAAAACGTTTTTTAGAGGCTTTGGATGTTATGAATTTGATGAAAAATCAAGGGTATCCACCATATCTGAATACGTTTATTGATTACCTTTCCAAGGTTGGCAGTGCAGATGATGCTGTAACATTTTCTAAAGCCATGAGTTCTAAGAATTTGCCATCAATGTCCATATATCTTCGTCTTTTTGAAGCATATTTTAAAGCAGGAAGGCGAAGTGAAGCACAGGACTTCCTATCAAAATGTCCAAGATACATAAGAAATCATGCTGATGTTTTGAATCTGTTTTGTTCTGTAAAATCTGGAGATGCAGCTGAGACTGCTGCTGTCGCTGCATAGGACTCAGAGAGATGTATCATTTGCATTGTTCTTTTTTGACATCATAATGGTAGGCAAAAGAAAAATTGCTCCCTCTTTCTCCATTGCATTTTCCTCTTGGGGAGTGCCTCACTTCTTTTTCGATTAACGTTTAATGTGATGCCTGTCAGCTCTCGATGAGTTATTAACTTCAATACTTTTATATCAATCTGCTGATTGAAGAATGATAGAACTTTGAGACATTTACATTTGAAGTGGGTTTTTTACAGCCAAATTGGAGCCTACTTTGTCAACCTGGACTAGCCATGCTTCTGAAACCTCTGCATCTTTGTATTCTAGCGTTGATTTGATCCTCAGAAAGAGGAGATAGTCCTTTAGGACATTCTTTTGGCTTTTTTGAAAACGAGATGATTTTGCCAGGAATCTTACATCACATTTTAATCTCATTTGTCTGGATGTTGGTTCCACTCAGCTTACAGTTTCCTTCATTTCCGCTCTTTCGGACATTGTTTCTGCTATATTTAACCAATTTTGCTGGTTCTAACGCGTATGGTCATTTTTGGTCACGGTCTCTTCTGTATTTAAGTTCACTGAGTTAGATTCTTATTTGTTTTTAGTATGCCCCCGTTTGACACCCATTAATTTCTCTTTCTATTTCTCATTCTTCATTTCAACCACACATTCTCCTAATAAAATAATATTACACACAAATCAAAAACTTTTCATCACTTTTCCACCACACATTCTCACATCAATTACTATTCCAAAATTTCTATTTCTCCCAAAATGGGTTTCAAACAGGGGCTATATATTAATGTCCCCGGATTTCTTTTTGCTGGAAAAATCAAGAAGATACTTATGACACTAGACAGAAACCCAGTAATATATTTATTGTCAATTATCTAATTTCATTTGATCTCCGAAGTTGCTAATTTTCCCCGTCACAGGCCTAACTTCCTTCTGGTTCGTGCATACCTGAAAAACTTAAGACATGACGGAGCAATCTTTAGAAGGATATAGGATATATTCTTGTTCTTGTTTTTCGTTCTGGTTATCAATAAATGTTGTTCCATTAGGAAGCTTTAAGCTTTATAACATTGAAAGACTTATTTTGTTGTTTCTTGTGCTTTCAAATAGGAGTAGTAGTACTGATTTATGTGAACTGATCAATATTCTGATTTTTGCCTAATTTCAAATTGCACATGGCCTATATAGCTTGCGAGACTTTCAGCGTTTGCTAAAAGATTTGTGCCTTGTGCTTTGTGTGGAAAATAACGTTTGCATATTCCTATGATGGGCAGGTAATTATAGTGTTTATCGTTTAATTTGGGTTGTTCTCAAGGAACTTGATGTTGTTCTGTTAGATTTACTTCCTGAGATTGTTGCTACATTAAATCTTTAATGTTGCTAGTGAGATCCTTGGCCAACAAGCGCAGATAGTTCTATTAGGGCGTTTTATCTGCGTTTGACATGTACATGTCGACCCCAACATTTGCTGGCGCTCCGTGACAACGGTTCGAGAAGTTGCACGACGTATCTTTTCATATGTTCTTTATTTAACACGGACATTCCTCGGGCAAGTGTTTGATAAAATACATCCCTTGTATAAAAAGTAAAAAATAATAATATGATATGTGAATTTAAAATTTTAAAGATTTAAATTGACATGTATCCAATTTACTCGTCCTATTGTCCTGAAGAGTGACGTGTCAATGTTCTGTTGTCCTTTCAAAATGACTAATTGCATGACTATAATTATTTCTTTTCAATAATTGTTTTAATCTACGACTTTGCCTTGTAGATGCGTTCTTTATGTTTGTCTAATGTATATACTATTTTGTTGTTGCATCTTTTTACTTTTAAATTGATAATGTATTACGTTGTTACTCTTGAAAAAACACAACATGCAAACATTAACATTCTAGTAGAATACATGCTCTTGGAGAGTTAATGTTTCTGACTAATAGTTTGTTGTTACTCTTGAAATAGCACAACATTATTAATATTTTAAAAGACTTGCGTGCTCCCGAAAATCATGATATTACAATTTAAATATTCTAGAAGAATATTGACATATTGTTTTTGAAGAAGTAATAATAAAATATCATTTTTCAAAAATCTATAAATATTCCAGAAGAATATTTTATGGTTGCCCAAAATACAATTTTATATTACGTTAATATTCCCGTAGAATATTACATGCCTCTGCAGAGTATGTCATTACAATTTCAACATTTTAAAATAATATTGACATATTACTTGGGAAGGAGCACAATTTAACATGAAGAAAATTGTGTTCATGTTTTTGAATAAACACAACCAACTACATAAATATTTAATAAGAATATTATTTTGTTATTCCTGAAAAATATCAAAAAAAAATTAAAAATTGATTTGATATGTTATGAGAATTTTATGAAATCCCCATAAGAGTCAATATTATGTGATATATAAGGATAAACGTTCTATTGTTAGTAATTTGCTCTACACTAAATAAAAAGAAACCTACAAAATTTCTAACAGTGTTTCTTAATTCGTACAATATATTAATCTTACTGTAATTAAAATAATTATTGTATTGAACCACAATTTCAATAACTTTTAATATTTTATTGTTGATATATCCAATCAGATCATCACTGAATCAATAATAAGGCAAAATGAGAATTTAAATGAATATTTAGTGAAGAATCAGGGGATTCTTCAATCCAACGAATTCACCTATAATGTTTGTTCTCTATATCATAAATTGGTTATCGACCATTACTAGCTAATGTTGGGATTAAATCCTTATAATTTTGAAAATTAATGAAGGTGATATACGGGGCCCATCACCCTCCATATTAATCATCTAAATATTATTTGTATTTAATAGATATGTTGCATCTACTTATGGGCGGAGCTAGGAAATTGGTTCATGGTGGGCCCAATTTAGTCGATCCTGAACTAAGAGACAGTCTTACACTTCCAGCATACTTTTGCAACATGGATCCAAAAAACCCAATCTGAGCACTGGATGGAACCCTAAGCCAGATCTCTTGAGCTGTCGCCAAAACCTTCTAGTAATATCTCTCCACCCTTTACAAACTTACAAACCCTCGTCGCCAACAACAATCCTGTTGGTGGCAGCCTCCTTCGCACCTCCCACAAACAATCCCGGGCAACTTCTCCAACCCTGAAACATCAACACAAATCTCCATTCCCGGTTCAATTTCGTCCCCGACACCCTACACCACCGAGTCATCAACACTAATATCCTCAAACGATAGAGCTCGCCGGTGCCAATTTGTTTGCCATAGCAATCTTTATCCTTCCTTCTTCTATCCCTTTTTTCAAATTTTCTCAATTTCTTATTTCATGCCTGTTCAAATCAATAATGTGCACATATTGTCCCCAAATATATATACTTATGTTATGTCGTATATACTTCACCGATTTCAACTCCAGAATACCCAAACTTCACCAATTTCAACTCAACAATTCAGCCATATCTACTCAGCACTCAGCACTCAGCAATACCAATACCCAAATTTCAACAATACCCAATTTCAATTCCATAACAGACAACAGTGAATCTCTACAGCACACAGAACACAACAATACCCAAAATGTAGTATTAAAAAAAAAGAGCAAAAACGTCTCAACTGAACCGAACGTAGAGCTGAAAATTAGGACCACGTGCAATTTTATCAAAGCACAAATCCAATATTATCTCAAGCTACTATCACCAATGATCCAATTGCTAAAGAAATTAAGAAAGTACCTGATTCGCAGATCTGGGTAGGAGAGAAGTCACTACAGAGGCGGAGGCTGGAGAAAAATCCAAATCGCATAAAGTAAAGATTTCATTTTCTCAACCAACACACAAAAAAAAATAAAAATAAATAAATAAATAAATAAATAAAAAAAAAGAGAGAGAACTCAAGGGAGAAAAAACAAAAGAAAAGAAAAGAAAATTAGTAAAATGTTCTTACCTTCTACAGTACTGCGTGCGATTGTGAGTGCGAGCCTGCGAGGCGAAGGATGCGAAGATGGGGTGGAAGTTCTGAACGGCGATTGTTAAGGCGAAGTCGCGAAGATGCCAGCTGTAAGTGCGAACAGTGGAGGCGGAGCACAGGAGCAGTCGAGCAGAGCATGGAGACTGGAGTTGTGATTTGTGGACGAAGTTTAAATTTTTGGAATTGGGCTCAAAGTTGTGGGCTTTTTCTCTTGGGCTGGGATAGTCGGACTTAGCCTATAACAAAAAAAAAAAAAAAAATTGAGCCCAAAAAAAAATTTTGAGCTCAGAAGTTCAGGGTGGGCCTGTGCCCACCCTAGGCTATATATGGCTCCACCCCTGCATCTACTAGATGATTACACAGTGTTTGAAACTTGAAGTTTGTGAAATTACTTGTTCGAATTTATATTATGAACATAAGTTTTAGATTATACAATCAAGATGGTATCTTGTTATTGTTATTAAAATTTAAATTTCAACATTTTTATAAGTGTTAGTTGGGATGGCATAAATGATTTAACACTATTATTTGTTAAAGACTTCAATTAATTTCTAAACTATTACTGTTGAAAGCGAAGTATTTTCCAATTCTTTCTAGGGAATGTCATTAGCGTCATGTCAATATCAAAGTTCTTTCGCTATATTTGACTTATGGTTAAAGCAAAAAAATTTCATCTAATTATTTTCAATACAACTGATCCACCACAATATACTGAGATAAAAAGTAAAGAATGTTGAAAACAAATATGTAATTTGAACCCTTACGTAATATTTCAAGCTCTAAATGGTGATATTTTATAATACAGTTTGTTGATTGTCAATTTAATTGGACAATTCGCTTAGCATTAGGGGTAGGAATCAAGAAGCTGAAAATTATGAACGTAATGCATTACTATATTATCTAGATTCTCGGAAAAGATAATTCGACTTTTGAACGATGATTCAGTTAGATCCAACTCGAATTGACGTTCTGAAAGGATAATTCCTTAATATTATATTTGATAAATTATATTTATGGTACGTCTGAAGTGTGATGACATTCGATTCTAAGACAAAATCTCCAAAAGAAAATAATGAAGCATATAAGGAGGACGGTCCTATTTAGAAGGAATATATTTTTGAAGATCATCTATGTGTAACTAATTATAAAACCCAAAAACAGGTTCGAGTATTATAAATATTGAAAATAGAAATCTCTCATTAAGTTATGTTTTTATGAAAAAATAGGACCGAAAGGAAAAAGTTGCCGACAACACTTTTGTACACGATGTATTATTCCATATCACTACAATATAAAAGAGACAAAGAATTAGGCGCCACGTGTCACGATTTTTCCCATCGTCGACATAATTTAGTTTTTTTTTTTTGGTCCATCAACATTTCCCCCACAAGCTTTGAATATGACACGAAACTCTGTCCTCTTTCTTCGTTTTCCCACTTAACCAACCATACCTCTTTACTCCCCCATTCCCCCACAGTGACCCATATCATATAAGATTTCTTCTTCTTCTTCTTCTATCTTTTGAATTTTTTGTCCATACGTTCTTCTCTTTATATGCCGTTCTAATTTTGTCAAGAAATTTCCGTTTGACCATCCCAAGACCTTTATTTTTTGCAGGGTTTGAAGTTTTCATTGTCTAATATATGACGAAAAGAGATTGCTCAAAATAATGATTGAAATAAGGCATTTTCGTAATTAATGTCAATTTTTTGCTATGAATTTGGGTATGGTAGATAGGTTTGTTGTTTGTTTCCATATCTATACAATGAAACTTTTTGAAAGATTTTTAATCTTTTTTACTGGAAAACTTTACAGGCAATTTCAGACAAGATACGTCATTAATCGGTACAATTCACACACACACACACAAAGTAACTTGATTGAATTGATTACTTTTTTGGACATTATTGATTTCTGTTAGGGAGCACAAAGATGATTATGTAGAATTAGAATTTATTACTTTGTGGAAATTTTTTGTACCTGGACAAAAATGTTGGCTCTAGAGAAAGAGAGGGTGAGAGAAAAAAAAAATGTCTCCACACGGAGACATGGACGGAGACGGTGACATGAAACGGTGTGCGGACACGAGCACCATGTCCGCGTCATGTTCGGACACTGTGTGTCCGTGGCCGCATCATCCAGACACGATGTCTCTGTGGTGCATGGAGACACGGAACTCGTGTCTTCGTACATCACGGAGCACAATCCGTGTGACGGAGGCGCCACGTGTCGCGACAAGTAAGACTTATTTATTTGGGATGCTCTACAATGAGGGTTTATTTAGTTCTGCTAAATATTTATAGATTTTGTTTCTAGGTTTGCCCCGTCGTATTCAACCTGTTTAATATCATTTTTGTACACATGTATTTAATTTTACTATTCGTCCCACAATTACGTTTTTCATATGTTTGTTATGTTTTCTATTTTGAATAGATCTTCACATTTCATGGTTACTCATACTGAACCATATCTCTTCCCATCTATTGTTTTCAAATTTTAAATTGGAATTTACACCTATTTTGCTATTTCAATATTCTACCTTAGCTAATATTATAACAATCCAAAGTGCTTGCTTATTGTGAAGTTCTTTATGCTTTATGCCTATATCATAATCTAGACATTCTTTCTATACAATCCATCTTACAAAAATTTATGTAGGGATATTGAAGGTCCTTAAAAGTCTTGATTCTTGATAGGCTCCATCAATACTTCCATTTTTTAAGAAATTAAATCAATTTAGTGACTTAGGAAACCATACTGAGTTTAAGCCCAAGAGGCTATGCCACAATTTCAGGTTTGAGTATGTAAAGAAACATTAAGAGAACCAAATGTTGGGTTTTGGTGATTCTTTTTTTTTTTTGTTTTGGTGAGCTATGGGTAACTGAAAATTTTAAATTTTGGAATTCTATAATGCAAGATTTCATATTGGAATCCCACAAATTTCTCTTTTAGGTTAACTTCGTTTTTTTTCTTTTTCTGTTATGAAAACTTAAAAATATTTCGACCAACTGCATTTCGGCACTCCTGTTCTTATTCCAGTGAATGTAGCTTGTGGAACTTTATCCTTTCTATGTCATGACTTGGTTTCCAACAACATCAACAAGCTATCGATAACAAATATTCGTCCTAAATTTTATATGTTCAATGTCCTTTCACTATAGAAGATGTGATTATTTTATACCTTATATGAATTATGTCTTTTTTCACGAACTGAAATTTATACAGTATAAGCTAGATGCTATAATTGAAATTATCCTTCACCGAAGAGAAGTTACGTCTAGATAATTATATGTTGTAATTTAGTCTGATATTTCTTCAATAAATAAAGGTGCTCAAAAGATTTACTTAAATGTAAGCGTGAGTCATTATTTATATACTAATCTATGGTGTCATCACAGTGATTAAAAACTATTTATTAAAAAAGAAATGGCTGGGAGTCTAAAACCATAATATAGAATTCATCAATGTGTGCATGGATCTATGAGTACATCATCTTGGATGATTAAGAGCACAAAATTTTCAGGATAAAATCTTTTTATCATTCACGATAGCCCTTTTCTTGTAATCAATTTTTTTTCTTGATGTCTTCCATCAAGATTCATCCCTAAGAGTTATTATGGGTGAATATCTGGTTTTTCATCCATATATCAATGGAGTACTGGACTTGCTATTTGCTTTATAAGGAATATGGAAGAGTTGCATCAATGCAGTTAAAATTTTTGCTTCCCAAGGCAAGCGTGCCGAACAATTCACGGTTAGTTAAATTTGCATTGCTATGCTGATATCACATATTAGCAAGGACGAATTCTAGCATTTAGTAAATGGAAGATGAAAGTTGTGTGACTTTTTGTTTCAAGGTACCTTATAATTTCATCGGGCTATCAATATCTATAGAATTTTTTTCAATTAAAAGCACAAGGAAGTGAACAAAAAAAAATGAGTAAAACGGTATACAAAATGAAGTAAACTTGATATTCAGTTTTCTGCTAGACTTGACATAAAATTGATCTAAAGCAAATTTAGGGAAAGTAACACCTGATTCCTCACCTTAGCGTGATGCAGCACTTAGGTCCCCATCTTTATTGTTTTTTGGTTGCATTTGAGTCTCTATCCTTTCATTGTAGCACTTTGGGACCATGGTCATACTTTTCCTGCAATTATATATAGGTCCATTATACTAGGGACTTTCCCTGTTGAATAGTTTATTCCTAACTATCTTGCATTTCATTCTGCATAACTCAATTTTAAAGGATGAAGGCTACCCTATTTCTTGGAATTTACAAATTTTTAGAAAGATTTGGAGAGGCCTACACAAGCAGTAGGAGTCTATCTTTCACAGAAATTGATGGTTCTTGGCGATCTTCCAAAATTTTCTGTTATTGTGATGTGACTTTCAACATGTTGAATTTGTTATTATATCACTGTTTAAAAAAAAAAAAAGGTCTGCGCAGCGCGTTTGCAATTTGTGTTAATTGAATTCTTATTGAATTAAAAGAATTGAGTTGTTATAGTCTTCTTTATCTTTAATGAAGTACATTTTATTTTTTAATAGGAGCTCTGTGAATATTGCCATGATCTGTCCTTCAAAATGTGAGTGAGTACTGAAATTACATCTATAGTTATATTAAAAGGATAACGTATTGAAAATAGTGAAACAGGGAATCAATACTTGGTACTTGCTGACTGCTAATAAAAAACAGAACTTTTAATTTATTTAAAGGGGAATTTTCAAAAATGTCACTAAATTTGAAAATCCAAAAAAAATTGTCACTTTCACTTTTTGTTTGCAAAAATGTCACTTTTTTGGTGCAAAATGTCCAAAATATCCTTGTTACCACCTTTTTAGGAGCAATAAATGTTTGATTTGAGTGTAATTAATGTTGTGATGTGATGATTTAGTTTAAATATTAAAAAAATTGTTTATAGTATATTATATTGAGTAATATGAGTTTTCTTAAAAAGAAAAAAAGAGAAAAGAATTAGAAATATTAACATAATCATACATTCTTCTTCTCCACTATCAAACCCTAACATTTTCTTCATCTTCTTCATTCTTCCTTGCTCAAGAACACATTATTCATCATCAATATTTCGAGGTAAGTCATTACAAATTATTTATAACTTTATAAATTCATGTTATAGATTACTATTTCTTAAATGTTTAAATAAAATATCTTCAAATGCAATGGGAGGTATATTTGAAACTATATTCATTTGTTTGATTTTGGAAATATTTGTGAAAAAGATTCAATCATCAATATCCTTTACATAAATGAAGGATTCCATAATTAATGAAGCATTGAACTGTTTATTAATGAGAAGATGCTTTCATGTGGTAGTTGAAAATTGATTATCACCATTAATGTTTTCAAAAATTTCTTCAAACATACGGGATTTCCAGTTCCCCGGTAGTTTCTACACGTCATCTGTCGAAACTGTCGGACCCGACATTTATGAACTGTCGAACCCGACATTTATGAACTGTCGAATTCGACAGTTGAAATTTGTTAACACAGTGTTGATTTCACCTTCTGCTATTCCATGGATTTCAATATTCGAAAGTTCGACATTCATATTATTAAATGTAGACATATTTATTGTGAATAATTCTTACCGTTGCAATCTCAACGTTTCAGGTATGAGTACTCATTTGAGATTTATAGTGTCGTATGGGGGACAATTTGTTCATGTGGATGACGAATGGAAGTGGAGAGGAGACAAAACCACTTCCATTTTAGTGCCGACAAGTATTACCCTAACCGCACTCGTGCTACAATTGAAGGACAAACTTGGTATTCTTGATCCCCGCACTAAAATTGAACTGAAGTTCAAAGTCCCGAACTTGAATATACCTCCGGCCGAAATACGTGAAGAAGAAGACTTACAATGGTACATATCGCTCACAACGAAACCGCTTTATGCGTTACTATTTCGGAAGCCGAGCTCCCAAGTGTTGGCATGGGGAGGGATAGAAATTGTGCGAGATCGTTCGTTTCCGTGGCGGATGTTCACCAAAATTTACAAAGATGAGGAGTTCAATCATCAGCATAGGGTAGCCAACAATAATGCATTCGAAACTCCAGTTGGGACTGCACCTTCAGATGAGATGTTGGACAACCCATTGCATGGTACAGAGGCTACTAATATTGATGACGTTGACGAGCAAATGTCCTCACCTTCGACAAATTTGAACAGATACGATTGGATTACAAGAGTGAATACATCCGATCTTGCGGAAAGGCAAATATTCTTAAGCAAGAAAGAGGTGTACTCGAGAATTCGTGTACTCGCTTTGCAAGACAAGTTCCAATTTAAGGTCATCAGGTCAAGTATGAAAATGTTAACTGTTGTATGTGCTGACGATAATTGCATGTGGATGGTACGTGCTTCGTCTGTGAAAAAGTCTGCAGTCTTCATGATCCGTAAATTCAACAATGTTCACACATGTTCCGTAAATTTTCGTCGCAACGCACATCGACATGCCACTACTTCAGTAATTGCTGAGCATATTTTGAGAAAATTGGACAATCCATACCGATCCTATGACCCTACTGATATTGCACGTGACATGGAATGTGAGTTTGGTGTCGAAATAAGTTACCACAAAGCACGTAGGGGAAAGTTGGCTGCTTTACATTTGCTACATGGAACACCTCAGGATAGTTTCCAAAAACTGTCTTCATACTGTCACGTTCTAGGAGAGTGTAACCCGGGGACGGTTACCCACATCGAAGTTGACTCTCATGATAGGTTCCATTACTTCTTCCTAGCTTTCGGTGCAAGCATTCGTGGTTACATACAGTACATGAGGCCCGTTATTTGTGTTGACGGTAGTCACTTGAAAGGTCCGTACAAAGGAACTCTTCTACTGGCAACTGCCCAAGATGCGAACAAACAGATTTATCCGTTAGCATGGGGGATCGTGGATGCAGAAACAAATAAATCGTGGATGTGGTTTTTGTCAAACTTGAAAGATCTTATTGGCGATTCAGATGAACTCGTATTCGTTTCGGACAGGAAAACGAGCATTGAAAAAGCTATTTCTCACTTATTTCCATTGTCGCACCATGGTTGTTGTATGTGGCACATGGAAAAGAACTTAATACAAATACATAAAGAATGCGAGTTCAATATTTCTATTCAAACGAGCAGCTACAACTTATCGGATCGAAGAGTTCGACAGACTGATGGGTCAGCTTCGTAGGGTAAGTGCAAGATCGTACGGGTACTTGGAGCGAGCAGGTTTTTCATTTTGGTCACGAGCACTATTCGTTGGCCATCGGTACAATATCATGACAAACAATAACGCTGAATCTCTAAACTCATTGTTACGACATGCCCGGTCGTCACCGATCACGTGCTTGGTCGAACAAATTCGGAGTACTATGCAGAGGTGGTTTTATGAACGTCGAAGCGACGCAACAGCATGTACTACTGTACTGTCGTCGAGGATGGAGAGCGAGTTACGGACAACGTTCGAAGCCGGTTCCAGGCTTCGAGCACATGCCTTGACAGACAACTTAACACAGGTTGGACTATCTAATGACACAGACATTGTAGACTTTTCTGAAAACTGTTGCACATGTCGTGAGTTCCAGCTAAATCGTATGCCTTGTGTTCATGCAACTCGTGCTGCTTGCTTGAGAGGTACTTCATTATATGATTTGTGCTCCCCTTACTACACATCGGTATATTGGATGGGTGCGTACAGCGAAACAATATATCCCGTCTCGCGGGAAGTGGACTGGGTTGTTCCGAACGAAATTACAAGTACCCCTATTTTGCCACCCGTCGTGCGTCGTCCTCCAGGGAGACCACCGACACGACGCAAGCGATCCAGATATGAGTCCACCACACGTCCAAGGAAATGCACTCGTTGTGGTAGACTTGGTCATAACCGGACAACATGTTCAAGCCCCGCTGTCACACAACCGATGTAATTTTACTTCAATCACTGAACACAAAAATGAAGTCGCATTTCTCTTTTTGGTTATGTGCCCCAATTGCGTCGTAACCTTTTATGTGATATTATTTTCAACTTGCATTACTATTTCCTCGCTTACAATCCCATTCTATTTCATTACGGTTTGCCGTTAGTAGTAGCCATCCGAGGGGGTGGATACCCTCATGCGAGGGGGTGGATACGGTACCGTACGGGTCAGATTATGTCATCGTACCAAGGTGATTTTGCAACACATCCCGACACTTCATCTGTCGTTCCCGACAGATGTTCTCTATAGTTCTCGGCAGTTGGAACAGAACAGCATGTCCTCGCTACGGGCAGTGCGAAAGGGACAACATTGCTAAGACATGCGATTAATGATCATTACTAAATATGCGCGAAATCAAACGACGAACACATTGGTGGAAATATATCCCGTCTCGCGGGACGTCGACTGGGTTGATACGAACAAAATTACAAGTCCCCCTTTTTTGCCCCCCGTTGTGCGTCGTCCTCATTTCAGGTAGTATATTCCTCCCCAAGACGCAAGCGTTCCGGATATGAGTCCACCACACGTCCAATGAAATGCACTCGTTGTGGTAGACTTCGTCATGACCGGACAACATGTTCACGGCCCGCTGTAACACAATCGATGTTGACTTAACTTCATTCACTGAACACATAAATCATGTCGCATTAGTGTTTTCGGTTATGTTCCCCAATTGCGTTGTAACCCTTTAGGTGATGTTATTATTCTCAACTTGCATTGCTATTTGGACCTTACATTCCCATTATACGAACTTATAATTTGCCGTAAGTAGTAGCCATGCGAGGGGGTGGATACCCTAATGAGAGGGGGTGGATACGCTACTGTACGGGTCAGATTATGTAATCGTACCTAGGCGATTTTGCAACACATCCCGACACTTCATCTGTCGGTCCCGACAGATGGTCTCTGTAGTTCTCGGCAGTTGGAACAGAACAGCAACTGCATTGCTGCGGGCAGTGCGAAACGGACTACATTGCTAAGACATGTGATTAATGATCATTACTAAATATGAGCGAAAAAAAAACGATGAACACATTGTTAACATATATTACGGCTTCCCAATCAAAACGTACAAAATGAGAGCCCGTTCCAGAAGACGGTATTTGTAACACATCCTACGACAACTAAATCCACTTCGTTCATGCCCCATGAAAGTGCATGTCCATCACAGCAAAAGTTATACACACATGACCATCACTTATTACCGCCCACAGGATACCATCACCGATGTCCTATTCATTGCAGACGGATCCCCCATCTGCACCACTGTCGTCGTCTGAGTCGTCCGACGATATGAAGATTATTTCAGGAGCTGGCGCGATGTGGCCCACCTCGTCATCATCGGAATCATCGGATATCTCAACCGGGACATCGAAAAAATTTTGCAGCACGGTCTTAGGTGATTGTGATTCCATGCTTGCGAATGCGTTGAGGTCCGGAAACGGAATTGGGGACATGACTCTCCAACCATTTGAACGAGCATCGTCCTCATCGTCCGATGAGATGACGATGGGGTAATCCGGAGATGAACCGGGCGTCGCCGTCGGCAGGTTCAACAGCTCGGTGTCATTGCTTGCTGTGGAGGATGCCATAGGGAACGGATACTTGATGCGTATTTATCACTTCTTAGCAAACTAGTTGCCCAGTGCATGAACTAGATTGCAGTGCTGACATTGTCTCCATGAAAAATGGACTTGTTATTTATACTGGAGGGTGATACATCATTTATGATGCTCAACATCCCAACCACCAAATCCAATATGTCAAACTTAAATGTACATGACCCTTGGTGTGACATTCCCATTAATTCATGGGTACTGCATTTCAGAATTAAAATTGAAGCCATGAACTAATTACCTCCCCTTTTGGCACCTGTGGTAAGTTGTATATGCCTCCCCAATTTAGTTTTGATTTATAACTTATTATTCTCCCTATCATTATTTTCGTAATTTCCTCATCGAGTAATAAGTTATTGTTGTCTATGAATTTGCCATATCCGTCCCGAATATGCTTATTGCCCAAAATAATCGGGGTTGGTCACGAACTTTGCATTTAAAGAAACGAAACAATGAATATTAACATTACGGTTGGCGAGGAACAATAGCATTTACAAAATTCCAACGTATATTATGTTCACAAACACCTGTGAACGTGCAATATAAAAAGTTGTCTTCCTACTAAATTATACGAATCCGCCATAAGTAGACAAATATGTGTCCTGATTACAAAATCATTTACAAGTACCCCTGCAGCTTTGCCAGTTGTAGTGCAAGCCCTCGACATGAAAACAAAATAACAATGTTCTGAACTTATAAATTGCCGCCCACAACATTCTTCCTGGATGTTGTCATCAATCGCTGATGACAAGTTCAAATTTTAATCGAACAACCTGCGACATATTCATACAGAGTCAGGGATTCTCGGCATGTTGCTATGTATATCACGACTTCCTAACCATTTGTACAATTGCCTGTAAGAATGTAAAATAAAATACAGTATTATGCTCTTCGAGGGGTTAATGGGATAGCAAAAATACTTTACTATTTCTAGTTGTCGATTCTGAACCACAACTATTCATACTATTACGGATGCAGCCATAGATTGGACAATGACATAAACATACCTGCGAAACTGCCCTTTTTTTGGTCCCGCCTACTCCTCCTATTTCTGCTTCGTCCTTCTTGCACCCCTAGTATAAGGTGTCCTAGTGGTTGCTGCTGGCCTTCGAAGTCGCGACGAACGACGCCTTGTAGTAGGGACTGGTCTGACGTCACCTGCATCGGGAAGTTCGACATCATCGTCATGTACCAGTGCATCACCTACAAAAAATCAAGGCGCATTAGTTTCACAGTACCACGCACATGTACTTTTAACGCTAGTACAAGTACGTCTACCATACCTCCCGCAGTCGGCGCTCCGTGTGTGGTATCTACGTCATCCGTCTGCATTCCATGAAGCCCGGGCCCCATGTCGCCTCCGGGTACTGCAAAACAAAGATACAACCTTTTAGTAGATTTCCACGGAAACAACATGACATTTTTTTATGTGAAGTTCGGAAACATCGTCACCAGCATCGGGAAGTTCGAGGTCATCGTCATCCAGGATCGGACCGCCTACAGAGAAGGAGCGTCAGCCAGTTTATATCACCGCGCACATGTACATTATGACAATCGAAGTACTTGGTACCATACCTGGAGCGTCGACCGGGCCATGGATTGAAGGAGCGTCCTCACTCCGTATGCCATGCATTTCGGTGCCCATGTCTCCTCCGGGTACTAACAAAGAAAGATAAGCATAACGCATAATAAGTATTACAAAAACCAGTAATGGAGAATTTACAGCCATCGTATTTGACAATGTACTCAAGTTGTATGTATACCTTCAGGTGAAAATGTTGACGGTGCAGTATCGGGATGCACGTAGTGCGGAGCGGTCGGGGGGGTGGAAACGGGTGGTCGTACCATTGTCTCCATGAACTCGCGCAGTCTTCTACATTCGCGTGTGACATGCTCAAACATTTCGAGTTTCACAGTTCGGAGGCGCATTTCAATTAGGACTCGTAGCTCGAACAACATGTCCTCGACCTCAGATCTACTCAACCCACCTCCAGATTGGACACCTCGATTTCTGGATGTGGAGGGTGCGCTAACCCCAACGTGCTCTTCTTGGGGACCGTCTATTCCAACAGATGTTCCACCCATCATTCCTCCTTCGTCAGGCACATCTGGACGCTCGGCGTTGCCACTGTCGCTTCGGGCACCATCATTGCCGTCTCCGGTGTCGTCAGAACTGGAGGCGTACTGCTCTGTGCCATAGGTCCCCTCAACACCCCCTGCAACGGCACTCACATCGTCCGACCCTAGAGCAGCCTCCTCGGCTGATTCTGTTTCGGCATGGCCATCTCCTCCACTAAGTTCGGCCTCAGATTCGAACTGTGCATCGACGACGGTTGTTACTATGTTGTCCAGAACGGGAACGGGATCATCATCGAAAGGCACAAGAGTGGACATGTAGTGTTGGTTGCGCTCTAGATCGGTCGGACGAAGTGTGGCATACACATGAAGCTGCCGAAGAAGAGAGACATGTGATTATGTCGGGATATTACTAAGTTCTGAATGTAATTAAAATTATTTCACAAAGTAGGAGTTGATATTCAGTTACCCGCACTCTCTTGAAGAAAGCATCGTACGTGCGCATCTGCGATTGTTTAGTGGCCGTCCAGCTGAGCAGCCGTGGGAAGCGGTCACCAATACGCTGCCCGAAGTGGGTACCAATTTCTGGTATCGCCTCGTATGCCCATATCTGTCCCATTGTTTCGCAGTAATTGTTATTAAAAATAGAAAACGTTTGTGAATTAAATGATGCTACAGAAAACAATTAAACAAACGTTTCGTACCTGCAGGGCTATGGGAAACCCGTGCACTGTGTAACTGATTTCCTTCTCCTGCCTCCTCTTTGCATCCTGAAATTTCCTCGCCCAACTGCCTCCAAATCCCTTAATCAGACGATTGTACCCCACTCTCCCCCAAGGGTATGCGAAAAATATGTCCAGGTCGTCGACGAGGGAAAGTGTCTCCACATCTATCCCAACATTATTATCCGGGGCTTTGAAAATACCTTCCACTATGAGAGCAAGGCCAAGCTTGTATCTGTCAGCTCGTGGGGTCGTTGCACGAGCACATGTGTTTTCAAGCTGTGCGCAAGAAATCTTGTCCGAAGACTTGAAATACTTGTCCTTCAATCTTGTTTTTTCCACGACTCGATGGAACCGATCGTCATCCGGAAGGACACCGCAACGTAGCCCCGTCACCAACGCATACTCTTGCAAACCAAACCGACACAGGTGACCCTGAACGTTGAACCAAAGCTCCTGCTTCTTATCTGTGTCAATGCATATGAACACAAATTGTTGTAGGAGTTGAGCGGAGAATTGGATGTCCGCTACATCAGTCAGATAGCCGAGGGAAGACGCACGAAAATCGTTGCGCTGGCGCTCATCGAAAATTCCCATGACCTTCCCCATGTACTTGAGGTTGCTGCGTTGGGAAATCCTAGCAGACAACCTTGCGTCTTCAGGAACGAAATAGTTGAAATCCATACAGCCTGTAGTGCATGAAATATAAGGAAAATGATCAGTGTTTTCGCAGATAATGAGCGCAAGCGACACGACAAAAAAATACATCAAAAATAGTACGTAGTACGGAATTCATAACACATAAACAATATATTACAAATGCACACTAACATATCACGGAATGTGGTGCACTTTAAATAGATTCTAATTGATATCAACAACCAGGTCTCCACAGTTCATGAGGCGAACTGTCGGGAAGAGGCGTGAATCGCCGGGTAACGGTTGGCCTCGATAGTTGTGCGTGAATCGTCGGGAACGACAGTTCGCCTCAGAACTACTGAGGCCAACTGTCGTTCCCGACAGTTCACGCACAACTACTGAGGCCAACTGTCGTACCCGACAGTTCGCCTCAGTAGTTCACGTCATCTCTGCTGAAGTGAACTGTCGGGAAATGTAATTTTGACATTCTATGTACATAATTTCGTAAGCCAACAAGGCAATGGGAAAATAACTCCTGAAGCCGGCAAGTCAATAACAACACAAATAATTCATGACACTGGCTACGGAATGTTGACGGAGAAAAAGGCAAGAACAAGAAAACTAATTCATGATGCCGGCAAGGCTATAATAACAATTACAATTCATGATGCCGGCAAGGCAATCGATTCAATCATCAACAATTACAATGAAACGATGACGGCAAGGCCATAATAACAATTAAAATTCATGATGCCGACAAGGCAACATAAATAATTCATCATGCCGGCAAGGCAATAACAACAAAATATTTCATGATGTCCGCAAGGCAATAACATTCATCATCAATATATGATGCCGACAAGACAATCGAGTCAATCATTGTGCCGACAAGGCAACAAAACTAATTCATAATGCCGACAAGGCGACGAAAAAAAAATTACCTGAACAAAGCATGGAAATCGATGAACAACATTAAAACATAACGTAAAACAAGTAAAACATCAACGATCATTTATTGCAGGGCATGAAATTATTTCTCTCGTACACGCCTGCCATCTTTTCTAACTTGTGCAGTTTCTATTGGAGATTTCTAGTGCTCAAAACAGGGACAATCAAATGGAGCCAGTCACCTCCTGGTACGTGTGTGAGATTTGGACACCGAAGCTACTCTACATGTTTTGAGATTTGCATTTACAGAAGAAGATGAAATAAACGGAACTTCGGAAGGATCAATCAACTCGGAGTTAGATGAAGTGAAATTTTGCAAGTAAAAAACCGTGGATATAAATTGTGCTGATGTACATGAATGTTGGATCAAATGTATCACAAAGTAAATGTTAAGTGAAAATGACCATGACAATGTAGTAGATGTAACTGCTGAAGTAGTCAAATTTTGGTTCGTCCAATAGTAGATATTGTTACGTTACAAGTTAGTAATGTAGCAAGGCAACAAAAATAAATCATGATACCGGCAAGGCAATAACGAGAATGATTGTGCCGACAAGGCAACAAAAATAATTCAGGGTGCCGGCAAGGCAATAACAACAATGAATGTGACGACAAGGCAACAAAGATAATTCAAGCTGCCGGCAAGGCAATAACAACAATCATTGTGCGGATAACGAAACAAAAAAAATTCATAACGCAAGCAATGCAATAACAACGACCCGATATGCCGACAAGGCAACGTTTCAACAAAACAACTAGGACAACTAGGCGAAAACATTGAATTCAATATGTTCCCCACAACTCAATTAGCATAGAGATGAGCAACATGACTTACAACTCGTACTCAAGCTTCTGCTTTTCGTATATATGGGTGAAATGGTTTCTGTGCCGTCGTCCTCAAGAAAATCCCCTGTTCACAAGGAAGAAAAATTGAGCATTACAATTTAGAAATAACTTTCTCTACATTAACAACCACGATCAATGAAGTCAATAATGTTCGAACAGGCTAACGTAAATAACAACAAAAATAATTCATGATACCAGCTAGGCAATAACAACAAAAATAAAGGCAAGAACAACAAAAATAATTCATAATGCCGGCAAGGGGATAAGAACAAAAAAAATCCATGAACAAAACATGGCAGTCGATTCAATCATTATGCCGACAAGATAACAAAAATAATTTATAATGCCGTCAAGGCGATAAGAACAAAAATAATTCTTGATGCCGAGTAGCACATTCCTCGGTCTTCTATTAGTTTTCTTGGTTGCACAAATTGCACTTGCTATTCTAGATTTAATACTGTTCGCAATTGACTACCCATTACGAATTGTAGCAATTTTCATGTTAGCTGTTTTAGTTTACATATAATGGTGAACAAAATCAGTTTCTTAGAAACATTACTTATACATAGGGGAAAACATAAATAATAAGTATTAAGCTATTAAGGACGTTAGACCACTAACCACTGTTGGGAAATTACGAAAAATCAAAAAATCATCATTTGTGTGGAAGATTATGCTCAATGGCAAGTGCACAAAAAGTGCACTCAAAATATTCTATCTTTGAATTAAATTGTTAAAATATGAATAGAAAAAATGGATTATGACTTGTATTATTAAAATTTACTTCTATGCATATTAAAACATATTTGAGCATGGTTTTATTATACTGAATTGCTTTGAAATATTAAATAGAAGAAAGATGAATAAAAACAGACGGTTTCAGTCAAAGCACTTGTTACCAACATCCATTTGCACCCATGCATTCCATTTAAAAATCCGAAGTTGTCACTTTTATTTTTAAAAGCTAACTTTCTAGATATGTTTTATTATTTTGCTTTTAAAATTGGTTTTATCTTATTGATGGCAGTCATAGGAAGTTTCAAGGCTCCACGTAAAAATCAAACCACATCTGATTTTATTCCAGCCACAAGTTGAAATAAGATACAAATTCATACACGACACCTCATCTTTCAAGAAACCGGCGCCTACACTACATCATCCATATGCTAATCCCACTTGCAATTCAAAAGGAAATCAGCCATAAATAGAAATACACAGCACCTCCATATATGCATGCCTCACTTGAAGACAAAAACACTTGAAAATGGAATCATCAAAGCTGAAATTGCTGACCAACAACTCCATGGAAGCTGACACACGGCACTAAGGGCTACACCTGCATGGTCAACTATCTTGATCTTCTTGGGAGTGTCGTTCAACTAAAAAGCATTACACTTAAAGTATGAAAAATCTGTAAAGGAAGACAAAGCCGTCCATTGCATTTCACAAGCTTCCTTCTAGCCGAAAAATTGGACCAAGTCCACTCACTCAAATGCTTCAACATTTCAGGCTACAAATTTCAAGGTTTCACACAAAAATTCTCCTATAAATAGGAGGGGAGGGGACGTGTAAAAAGGGGAGAAAAAAGAAAGAAAGGTTTGGAATGCTTAGAGTCATTTTGGTGTCTTGAGAAAGAGAAAAACAAAAGAAAGGAGAGAATTGTCGGTTCTTCCATAGTGTCTCTTAGAGAAAGTTCGTTGCATATTTTCAATATGTGTAACTAAATTTTCTCGTGATATCATGAAGAGTACTGAGGCCTTCGATCACAAGTGAAAGCTATTAAATTCTGAGCTTGTTTGCTCGTTGGTAGATATCACAACTTCCTAATGTTCAACTATTATTGTGTACTATGCAAGTGGAAGTTTTAGGTACATATGGTTTAACCGTTGCTCTATTTTTTACCTACTCTACTATATAAAATAAGTTTTTACATATTTTAACATTTTTTATATGTTTGTGGGTATTTCTTCAGATGAATCATAGGGCCATTTTATACATTTTGATGTTTTAATTGGATTGTTTTTCTAATTGTTTATTAGTGTTTTGAGAACTCTGATAACGTATACTGTGTTTGGGATTTGACGGATTGGTACGAAATAAAGTTAAAAAATTTGTCAATTGTATTGTAGAGTACTGCATCTGCATGCCAACATTGCAACTTAAACGTTCTGTGCTGCTTTTATATTCAAATATTTAAATTACTGCCATGATCTATGTTCATTCTTGAACTCAGTATAAAATTCTTTGCACCATCTAGCCAATTTTCCGAATTCAACATTTGACCTCGAAAATAATCACCATAACACGAGGTATTCTAATTCTCAAGAGCACTTCAAAGATAATGAAAATGCAGTAACTCTATTCTTCAGAGAAATTACCAAACATTGCTTTAAAACCATCAACTCATCCCCAGTTTCTTAATTCAACATACACGAATATTCGTATCCAAAAAGTTAAGAAAAATAAGCATAATCCTGAAGTTCTTGCAATAAAACTATACAAACATTTCATAAGAAGCGTTTTAGCATTGTAAAGATTATAGGTATTCGCTGCTTTCAACACCATCATCTTCAGATAAAAAACCAAGTTATTATCAGAATAAGTACGCAGCATAGACCCCAAAAGAGAAGCATCTGTTTTACTAAAACTCAAAACGAAAAAACAAAAACAAAAATCCTTGCATATCTACAAAATATATGATGTTCAACTATATTTCTTCCTCAATAAAGACATGTTGGCAAATCCAGGTGAGCCTTAAATAATGATACCATAGACTGTATTACCCAGTAGTTTATGCCACACAAGAGAAACTAACCTTAATTCTGTTACAAATTAATGGGAGTCGGAGACTCGGTTTCGCTCCTTGATCATGACTTCTTCTTCTAAATGGAATTGTTGAATTGGGAATTGGGAGATAAGGGTTAACTTTGCCTGTTTTGGAATTGGACCATTTCCTCCATTATTGAGCCTAATTCTTTTACCCAATACTCAGTCCAGCTGCCCAAGTGCACAACCCAACTGCCCAAATAAAAAAAAAATGACAACAGAGCCCGTTTCAGTTTCTTCTTCTCGGTTATCTTCTCCGACGTTTCTCCCTTTTCCAGTCCGGCTCTGCAATCTTACCCCCCTGCGTTGCTGCTGAAAAAAAAAAATTTCCCCAAAATCTAGTTCTGGGCGTGAAGGCGTCTGCCGTCTAGTCTCTGGACTTCCGTCGGCGTGAAGGGCTGAAGGCGTGGTGGCGAAAAAGGGCTGAAGGCAGGCGTGGTGGAGGAAACGCAAGAGTTGAAAGTGAAGACTGGAGAGTTGAAGTGGGAAGTTTTAGGTTAATTAAAAAAAAAAAAAACAAAAGAAATGACCTCCTCTGAAAATTCTGTCAACTCAAGAATGTACTGGGTACTATTTTTTTTTGAATTGTCAACTCATGTATTGGGTATTTAAATTTTCTAAAGGGGTAAAATTGTCCAAAAATGACAATATTGCAAAGGCTTTTAAAAAGTGTCATTTTTGAAAATGAAAAGCCAAAAAATGACATTTTGTGCAATTTCCTCTTATATTATATATTTATTTAAACATTTTATAAGAAATAGAGATGCTTCTTATAGCAGATTAGACATTTTCGTGCAACACTGTCATTTACAAATGATTTTTCTAAAATTTACATAGAGTTATTTTTAACATTAAGCAAATAACGTGCAACGCACGTTCTCCCACTGGTTATAAAATATGAGGATATCGAAATAAATTCATCAAATTATATCGATAGAAGAAATGATTAACCAAATAAATGGATGCAATTCTAACAAACTAATTTGAAATTTCTGAATTTACAGTCCAAACATCTAAAGGTATATATTTATGCCAAAAAAATAGAAAAAATAAAATCATAATATATAATGTACGACTCTCAGTATAATGAATTTCGCAAAAAAAATGTATAAATAGAAAAATTATTTTGTGGTGGATCATGGATGCAATCACAAATATCTATTTCGTTAGCCCAACAATGCATGAGATTTGATATGCATGTAATAAATGTAATTATATGTAACTTATCTTATATGGTTTTAATACTATTTTTGAAGAATTTTATGTCTGAAACATATAATTCAAGTGATATCATCATGAGAGTGAATAAATACGTGTTGTACTATTTTTCCTTGACCAAAGGTTGGTCCTACTAGATTTTCCTGACAATGTTTTAATGAGACATTTTTATAGCGTCTTCAAATGAATAATATACTTAATTCCTTTATTAGGATTTTCCCTACATGATTTTTTTCTAATAAAGTTTTAGAATTAGTCTAAATGTACACAATATTTTACCAAATAGATTACTCTCCTCTCACATGGAGGGGGGCCCACACACAATAAAATATTCATTTGGTAAAACATTGTGTATACATCTAGCATATTTCAAAGTTTTAACAAGACATATTCTTATATGTTATAAATTGTGTATGATTCCCGATAAGAGTAATAAAATAATTTATTTTTCAATAGATCGTCATGTTATTAAAAACAAACAAAGATTGATAATTATAATCCAAGAAATCGATATTGCCTGAAAACTATAAAAGACAACATGAGATATATTTCATCAGAAATTGCGATATTGAAAACATTGTTGTACAAGACATGAATGAGTCGATACAAGAATTTTCATTTATTGATATCAGGGGAGCAATTGTACTCTTTTTCCTCCGCTCAAGTTTTATCCCATTAAATTTTCTTGAAAAGGTTTTAACGTGACAACATTTTATTACTACAAATTATTTGTAATTTTTAAATTTGTTTGGTACTTTTGTCAGGATGAATTTTTGCCAAATTTTTGAAGGAAAAATTGCAGTAGGGATCCCAAACCTTTTCATACTTTACCTAACATTTGTTTGGTTACAGCGGAGGTCCCAAACATTTCAAAAATATGCACCGGAGGTCCCTGAGTTGACCAAGCAATTGATTTTGACCAATTTTAGTAAGAGCAAAATGGTAACTTTGCATTTTATATTTTTCCAAATATTATTAACAATTAAAATAACAATTAAACTAAAAACAAAAAGGAAAATATGCCCTACCCCCATCCCCACATCCACGACATCTTTACCTTTAACTCCGGCCAGACACCAACCCAAACTGTCTGACATACAAACCACTAGAAAGCCCTCATCACCCTCTACAACTTCCACCCAACGCCCTGCTTCGAACGCACTCGAACTTGTCGAAAATTTGGCCAAAACAGCCTGCTCAAGTCCCCGAAACGATTGAAATCTCCAATTCTGGCAACACCCATGTCATGGCCAACATTCCAAGTAATTCACACATCAAGGCGCCCCCAGTCCATGGTCATCAATCATCCTTAAATACACAGAAACAAAACTAGCAAACTATATCTTTGAACACATCCACTGCGCGACATTCAGATGGCTTTTTGGGCACTGGTGGTGGGACCCATGATCTCACGACAAGCACCTACTCTTCATGGTGCGTCTAATGAACATATGGGTCTTTCCCAATTTGACCTGGTCGAATTTTATGGACCACTATTTCACCCTCAACCCTAATGAAGATCTCAGTTGAAACAGAGTTAATCTTTCTTGCATTGACACCAAGAATTACCGCTCTACTGTATAATTAGGATGCCGGCAGTGTGCTGGCACATAGGCGGTGGCAAGAGAAATTGCAATGTGCTGGTGGTTGTGGCTTGGGTTTTCTTTTTCTTTTTAATTCTTTTAGGTTAAATATGTAAAGTTACCATTTTGTCCTTACTAAAATTGATCAAAATCAATTTTCTTGATCAATTAATGGTCTATTCGGATTTTCGGTGCATATTTTTGAAATGTTTGGGACCTCCGCTGGCACAAAACAAAAGTTAAGGTAAAGTCTGCAAAAAATGAAAAAAAAAATGGGACCGCTGCTGCAAATTTTCCTATTTTTTGTAAATTATATTTTTATTAGTGAATGATTATTATACCCCTACAACCCTAGTTATTATGATTGTTGTACCCCTTTTGCAATCCTAATTCTTTCATATAAATATGAGCATTTGACTCGCAATTAAATAAACACAAATCTATTGAATTCTTTGCTTTCTTCTCTTTTATCTCTAGTTTATAACAATTCTACTATTTTTGTTTGCTTGAAATACTTGATATATAAATATATATTTTATATGTTACTAATACTACCATATATTTGGTGATAAATAATGATACCTTTCATGAATACAACAAAAATTTAAGCGATTTTCTCAATAAATTCGAGATGACTACATGAATTCTTTTCGGTTATTTTATTCGGTTCATTAGATCCTCGAGAATATGTGAAACTAGATCTTGCAACTACTACATGTTAAATTAATTTTAGACTGTCCTTCTTTCTTGTTAACACGCTTATGAAGGGAGCCTCTTTAGGAATTTGTGAATGTGAGCATGAATAGCTCCCTAAATTTAAGGTACATGTCTAAAAATTTGATTGAAAAACATCACATCTAAAAAAAATAGATAATAAAAGCTAATAGAAAAAATAATAAAAGTTGTTCAATACTTTGTTACATATGTTCCTTCTAGAATATTTGAAACCAACTTAAAATGAAAAAAAAAAAAAGGTGGGGATTTCGCATGCCTGTTAATCACTAGTAATGTCTAGCCCCAACTGATTACTGTATAAAAAGAAATTTTATATAATAATTATGTTCAAATTAATTATTCAATAAAATTTAGGACATGTTTGGATGTTGGCAGACTACTTTTGTGCATTCCACGTTTTCATAATTCTCTTCCACTACTATTAGACATTTCAGTTGCCTCCTATTTCTGCCAATTACCACGTTAATAAAATATCATCACACTATATAAAAAGGAAAATAATTGGTTCTGCAAAGTACAAAATTTAGCGTTCCGCAAGATTCAAAGAGGAATTTTTTGGGGGTATGACTATGAGAATGTGATTCGATTGGAGATCGGTGAGAACATGACTGAGCACATGTTTGATTAATATTTATAAATTATTTTTAATTAACTAAATTACTTTATTATTCACACTTTTTGTAAAACTTATAAGTACTATTCAATCATTCATCATTCAGTTATACCTATTTAGTAAACCATTTATTAACACTTTGTGAAGTTGGATAGGTACAGGTCTAATAGATGTGGAAATTATACAAATCCATGTGTTTAAAGATTGATTTTCAAAAATCAAGTTTAAAGTTTAATTATTCAAAAATCAAGTAATAATTTTACATTTTAATTAATATAATAATATTATTAAACATAATATTAATAACCCTAATTTTATTAATTCCTTACTTCCTCCCTCTCGTCTCCTCCCTTCTCCATCGTCTTTCTCACCTTCCCCTCCCCCTCTCTCCCTCGTCTCTCTCTGTGAACGGCTGCGTCGCGACGGGTGGTGGGTGTGTGTTTGCGCTCTATGTGTGTGCTGTGGGTGTGTGTGCAGTGGCAAAGTGGAGTTGTGGTGATGGTGTTGCGTCGGGGTGTAGTGGTGGTGTTGATGCTGATTGTAGGGGTGTTTGATTAGTTGTGGTGCAAATGTGGTGTGTGATGAGTTCAGATCTGGTTGGTGGTGGTGGGTGTGTACTGTGGGTGCGGTGGTATTGGTGGCGTGGTGACAGCACTGCCGGTGTGTGGTGTTTGACCAGTTGTGGAGCAGATGTGGTGTGTGGTGGGTTGGTAGGTTCAGATCTGGTTTGATGGTGGTGGTGTTGTGTTGTGGTTGTTGGTGGTGATGGTGGTTGTAGCAGTGGCGATGGGATGAAGAGCGTCGTGACAACTATTTGGTTGATTTGTAATCAAGTATTGGTGGTGGATTGGGATCGGAGGTTGGTTTTTTGGTATATGTGACCAACTATTTGATTCTCTGTGACTAACCATTAAACCGTGATCTAAAAATTTGATAATTTGTGACAAAAAAATTGAAAATATGTGACCGATAGATAAACTGTGACCTTTAAATTTTTTGATCTGCGACCAACGAAATAAAATGTGACTTATAAATTTTTTGATTTGTGATATCGAAATAATCCGTGACCAATTAATTTGATAATATGTGACCAATAAAAGTTGTGACCTATAATTATGTATATATGACCATTAATTATATATTATTATATTTAATTAATAAATAAATACCTGATTTTTGCATTTTTAAACTTAAAACCCGATTTTTGCATTTGTGAAAATTAAAGTCTGATTTATGATTGTTTCACCTAATAGATTAGCTTGATTATTAATGGGCTCGATCAAGAGTCCAAAATAAACTCGGTCGAGGGTAGTTCGCGGGTCAGGAGAATACATTGGGCCAACCCGTGCAGGCCATATATGAAAAGTTGAAAACATACAGTATGAACTAATCACGGTTAGGTATACAGAATCCCTAAAAGTATTTAAAGGTACATAAAAGTTTTATAATCTTTCATTCTTCAAATAAAATATATTTGAATATGTGAAATTGTTGCTCTGCTAGAGACAAAAAAAATATTGTTTTAGGTAAATACATGAGAAGGCTATATCTTGTGCTTATAACAATCGGAGTACACCTCAACGGCATATTATCTAGATAACTTGGATATCTTACAATAGTAAAAATATCGAAGAGGAAGCATATTCGATGATACTATTAACTCCAGTTATTAGGGACATTATTGATTTAACTGCTTAATTGGAATGAAAAATGTCATCAACGACACAAATTGTGACAATTAGTGGAAGGTTCAAGGTGGGAGCGTGAATAGGTACATATGCGCGATAGTAAATAGCATCGTAAATGTTTTGTGCAGATTTTAGTAAGTTTCCCTCTCAATTATAAAAGAGTAAATAAGGCCCGTTAGACACTGCTCCTTGTAGTAGAACTTTATGAGGAAGCTGTCTTATGTCAATTGTCTTTAAAAATTCTTCTATTCAGACAAAATATTTCAAGAAATTATTCAAACATATTTAAAAATAACTACTTAATCTCGTAAATAACTTTTCACCAAAGCTCCACCACTTGGACCATAGGAAATTATCTCAAAGACATAAAAGAAGAAACAAGGTTGTCTCCTCATACTCATCACTCTCTCATCACGCCCTCGAAATGGGACTGAATTTCTCCCTCTAGATTTTACATTTTAGAAAAAAGATAAAGTTGGTTGGGATGAGTGGGGGGCATCTTCTTTTCTTTTTAATTATTAAAGTGACTATCTTATTGGTCATCTAATGGGAGTAAAGAGTGAGAAATCTTTAGCTCACGCTCGTGTCAAGAGTCAATACATCACATCCAACTCACATTCCAAAGTTTTAATTTCTACAAATTGAATAGTGATTAATGTAGAGGGAATAACCCTTGTATGATGCTCTTAAATGTTATGGGTAGTATCTGTTCAATGAGTTTATAGCTTGATTAGCATATTTGATGGTTTTTAGAATTTTATTTTTTTACGAGAATAGATCGCTATACGTGTTAGTTTTTCAATAAAAATTCTTGATAATTGTTAAAGACAAGAAGTAAAATGAATTTCTGTGTCTCATCTCTAAAACATAAACTTTTAGATAAAACTATTAGAATGACATCAGAGCCGCCTGGTTCAACTCTCGTCGCCGCCTTGTGCATCAGATAAAAGAATAAATTCGATTTATACGTGAAGGGAAGTATCGCAAACAAGATATGAGTGATTTGTCTCACCTTTAACGATACTCTGCTGATAAAATAAAAAGGAAAAATATATATGTAAAGACAGCAAACAATGATCCATAGGCCTCCTCATGATCTTGTTTTTCGACTATAGTCATGGTAGGGCCATTAGATTATCATCGATCTCTAAACTTTAATCTTGAGATTCTTACCTTCTTATCAGTATGTACTTTAAAGTAAATACATTTTGGGATTTTATTGAATGGCCAAACTCAGGGAATGTTTGATTCCCTCATTTCTCTTGCCAATTTATCAATATAAAATTGTGTACATGCATATGTGCCAAGTTTTTAATTTCAAGCATATGAAAAACTGACTCATATAAAGTTCAAAGAGAAAATGACAAATCTCCAAGCAATATAATGACTAGTGATTACATGTCCTATGAAAATATTTGGTTTTTCTTGTTTGGAAAAAAAAAAACTTGAATAGTTTGAATGGGGAAATAGCCCTCATTTTTTAAGGAAAATTTTTAATTTGATAAAATTTAAAATATTTAAAAACTTTTGTTTTAAGAGTTGCACCTATAAATTTTTGTGAAATTATTCTTGTATTTTCGTGATCAATTGCAACCTTTTGAAAGGTTGTCACTTTTTATGAATGATGACGGTGCCAAGTCCTTTCAAATGAAATTTGTTTAACTATGTGAGGCAATTGCTCGAAGACATTCAGTGTTAATAAAAATATTTTAAGGATATAGCGTGGAACGCTAGGTTCAGATTCAATAAAATTTGTGCTATAAGTTAAAATTATTATTTTTTTATTATTTCGATAACTATGCATGTTCATCTATATGATTTTTGAACTATTTTCATATCAAGCCAATGCCATTTTAAATAGTTTAGAATTTTTTTAAACAAAATCAAATAATTTCATTTTTGAAATCAAACCAAATCATTTATTTTCTTGCGGTTCGATTTGATCTCATACCACGCTTTAGCGATATAAAAATAATATCTTCAAACAAGTGAAAAATAGTATTAAAAACCTTCTAAATATAAGCGTTGTAATACAAATATATTTGTCTCGATACATGTTTAAACCAATAAATCAATATAACCATAAAATCCGAGCTTGCAAATTCATTCTTCTTGAAATAATAAGAAAATATTATCACAAATTATTATTTCTCTAAAAAGTCAATAAAACCCTCTATCAAGTAAATTATTGAATTTTTTGACGTACAAATTGAACTAATAAATAATATATTTTGCAATACAATTAAAGTTTCTTAAAAATTGGGTGAAAGAGGTTTTCTTTTAGTGGGTTTTAACAATCGAAATTTAAACAAAAAGTATTTTCAAAAAATTTCGTTCAATTTTGAAATGGTTGAAACCTTAACTAGAACCCAAATAATTCATTTTACAATCGTAATTTCATTTGGGGTGGCCGATTCACCATGTTTCCTTTCACCCCTACTTTCGGTATAGCATGAACAACATTTTTATTATGTTTGGGCATTATTGTAGTATATCACTACTTGTTTTTTTGTCTTGATCAATTGCTCAGAATTTGAATTGTCACAACTTGGAATTTTGCATGATTTACACAATTACACGCCAAAAATATTCCTTTTATCTCCTTTAAGAATTTATCCATGTTCAGCTAATATTTTAGTCTGTAAAATATTCTTTTCTTGACAAGCTCCTGACCCAGTGACAGGCACGCTTGTTCTCTTTATACAAGAAATAACTGCATAACTTTACTTGGACTGGCAAACTGGAAAAAAAGTAAAAAAATCAGTTTCTAGCAATGGAAAGCAATAAATTAAAATGCAGAGAAGAAACTGACTAGAAATCTTGTCCACAGAACACTTCCATTGATACAATTAAGCAAGGTTTTTTAGTCTGTGATTTGTTTTTTGGTGTATAATCAATAGAAATGGCAAGAAAGGGAGAGACATTTTGGATTTTCACATTTTTCTGCTTCTGGAGCTGTGCAACCTGTTTGCTTTCTTCTACAGGTGTAAACTTTGAAGGTAATAATGATTGTTTTTTTTTTTCGTCTCAATAGTAAGATGGTCTAATGATGTATCTTCTTATAGTTAAAAGTTTTCTCATGGGTTTTTTTTTCTGTAATCAGTCCAAGCTTTAATGGGTATAAAAGCTGGTTTGAAAGATCCTCATGGTGTTCTTGATAATTGGGATGGTGTGTCTGTTGATCCATGTAGCTGGACTATGGTCACTTGTTCAGCTGAAAGTCTTGTTATTGGCCTGTAAGTCAGTCTTGTGCCTAATCAAAACCAATTCTTTAACTCCATATATGTAACATTTTAGATTCATTTGAGATATCTTCAACAATTAAATGAATTAAGAAAGATTAAGTACATTAATTTGGTTGATAGATTGCCTTATGCAGAGGGACTCCAAGTCAGAATTTGTCTGGTTCTCTATCTCCAAGCATTGGGAATTTAAAAAATCTTCAATTTATGTAAGTAGAAAATTTGATTAAATATAATGGTTCATAAATTTTGCATATTATGTTGCTGGTTTGATGAATGAAATGTTTTGCAGCCTATTACAGAACAACAACATAACAGGACCAATCCCAGCAGAACTTGGAAAACTCTCAAAGCTCCAGACTCTTGATCTTTCAGATAACTTCTTCACTGGAAGTATTCCTCCTCCACTGGGGCACTTGAAAACCCTTCAGTATATGTAAGCATCAAAGTTTAAACTACTAAAAGGACTTAACGACACGTTGGGTACGGTGAACTGGACAAACAATATTAAAGATGGAAAAAAAAGAAGTTAAAATTCTTGTTCATTGTCACATGCAGTGCTTACCAAACATTCCCTAATAGGATGTTTGGTAGGGAGGATTGAATAACATCATAATATTGTTCGGTCCACTTTAGTATTGCCTATCAAACATGCCATGAAGTTACTGCTCTCTTAATCTCAAGTGGTGTATTTTTCTGAATTAGGAGGCTTAACAATAACAGTCTTTCAGGAGAGATTCCAATGTCTTTAGCCAACACGACGCAGCTCTCTCTCGTGTAATTTTTCTTTGGCCTTTAACATGGACAACTGAATTTTGGTTCAAGTTTTTGATGAAATGTTCATGTCAAGAGCATTTTTGAAATTCTTTATGTTCGTTTATTTTTAGGGACTTGTCTTTCAATAACTTGACGGGCCCTTTACCCAGGTTCCCCTCCAAGACTTTAAAGTAAGCTACTAGTTCACAGTTTTACAATTCCATCAAATTGTGTTTTGTATGGAACTAGGATTGCTAAATTTCTATCAACGCCATTCTTTTACTGTCATTGCAGTATTGTTGGCAACCCATCAATATGCCCAACAGGTTCAGAGCCACCGTGCCATGGAATAACATTGATTCCAATGTCCATGACCTTGAACACTTCAGAAAGTATGGGAAAACACATTGTCGATATTTTCTTATATTCTGAACTATATTAGAGTTTTTAACTGAATTGCTCAGTTCAAATTTTTGTCTACATGATTCTGATTATCCTGACTTTGTTCTCCATGCTTCCAGTAGCCTCTCTACCTTCTGGGAGACGAAAAAGTCACAATTTTGCACTTGCCCTTAGTTCAAGCATTGGGTGCATTGGTATGCTTATTCTTGGATTCGGGCTGTTTCTGTGGACGAGAAAATGGCGAAAACAGCAGAAATATTTTGATGTTGAAGGTTTGAGAAAGATATTGGAAGTTGACTGATACATAAGCAATATATTATTTCTTCATGTTGTGTATTAATATCTTTGTTGGTAATTTCAGATGGGCATCACGAAGAAATTTCTCTTGGAAATTTGAGGAGGTTTCGACTTAGGGAACTTCAGATAGCAACCAACAACTTCAGCAGTAAAAACCTTCTGGGAAAAGGTGGGTTTGGAAATGTCTACAAGGGGTATCTTCTAGATGGGACTGCCGTGGCTGTAAAGAGGCTGAAAGACAGCAGTGCCGTTGGAGGGGAGAGACAGTTTCAAACAGAAGTTGAGATGATCAGCCTAGCAGTGCACCGGAACCTTCTTAGGCTATATGGGTTCTGTATGACCTCCACAGAAAAGCTTTTGGTGTACCCATATATGTCTAATGGAAGTGTTGCTTCTCGACTCAAAGGTAATATACTGAACGAGTTTTGGACATTCTGCTGCAATTCTAGAATCATCTTGTTGGACTGCGTGGAGTCTGATTATATTGTTCACTTCTCCCCTCAACCATCCATGGATTGTTTTAGTATAGGGGTATATTCAGCATTCAAATCTCTGCATTAGATTGACTTAGTTTCTTACGCTATATAAAGGAATGTGAGGGAGCAATATGTCTGTAAGATGATGCAAGGGAAAAATCTTAAGTCTCCTTTATTAAATTGAAATTCTATTGTGAAGTTGACGTAGCTTTGATATTGAGAGTGAACCTCCGCAAATCTCTGTCTGTGTGTATATTTCTCTTTCCCGTTTCCTCCATTATTGATCCCATTATTGCTCTCTCGGCATTGTGTCCCTAACGCATTCAACATGAACAGCAAAACCAGTCTTGGACTGGGGCACGAGAAAGCAAATTGCATTAGGAGCTGCAAGGGGACTGTTATATCTCCATGAGCAATGTGATCCCAAGATAATTCATAGGGATGTTAAGGCTGCAAATATACTGCTTGATGACTATTGTGAAGCAGTGGTGGGTGATTTCGGATTAGCAAAGCTTTTGGATCACCAGGATTCACACGTTACGACTGCAGTACGGGGCACTGTAGGGCATATAGCCCCTGAGTATCTGTCAACCGGCCAGTCCTCTGAGAAAACAGATGTTTTTGGATTTGGGGTCCTTCTACTTGAACTGACCACAGGTCAAAGAGCTCTTGAATTTGGCAAAGCAGCTAATCAGAAAGTAGCAATGCTTGATTGGGTGGGCACACAATCCCTTTATTGTTTTCTAATTTTCATTTAATATCAAATTTTGATGTTGCTTATAGCTCATCTCCTGATAAATTTGCTTATGTCCAATAAATTTACCTGATGCTAAATTATGTCTCAGGTGAAGAAACTTCATCAAGAAAAGAGACTTAATTTGCTCGTCGATAAAGATTTGAAAAACAAGTGCGATCTGATAGAGCTAGAGGAAATAGTTCAAGTGGCTCTCTTATGCACTCAATATCTTCCAAGCTATAGACCCAAGATGTCGGAAGTGGTTCGAATGCTTGAAGGCGATGGACTTGTTGAAAGATGGGAAGCTTCTCAGAGAGCAGAAGCGAGCAAGAATAAAACACAAGAGCTCATCTTATCAGAACGATATTCAGACCTCACAAACGATTCTTCATTACTCGTACAAGCCATAGAGCTCTCCGGTCCAAGGTAAGACAACTGTATACACTCTACAGTTCGCGATCCAGGGTTAGAATTGGGAAAGGAGAAGTCCGTAGTTAAAACTGTCGACAAAAATCGCATGTCATTATTATTAATTTTTGTCACAGTGAGTCATCAAAGTTTCAAAGGGATTTGATTTTTTTTTCTCACTGTATAGAGTTACATTTTTTTTTCCTGAAAAACTATTTTCTTGCTGGATAATACTGATGCTCGAAGTGTATTTAAAGTTCGATGCCTGCGCGACTATGTATTAGAAGGGACATTCACAATCTAGCAATTTTTAGTTATAAAGAATGCTGAGAATTGAAGTAAGAACTCGAACCAAAAAGAAAGTGGCGATTCAGGATCAGAGTTCAGCTAGGGCAGACCTTGACCATTGATCGTCGACATTCAACTATCGTAATAACGATGGCGTTTATTAATATTTAAGTAAAAATTATATACATATAAAAATAAAATTCAATACAACCCAAAAATAATATTAATAATTCTACATTCTTCTCTCACAGACAAACCACAGTCCACAGTCTCACTTAGTCACTCAATATCGTTCTTCTAAATTCTACACATTATTAACACATTATTCTTCTACTTTCTTCTCTCACAGAGTCCCAGTCATAATAGCTAATAGTTTAATAACTCATAAGCTAACATACCAAAAAAAAAATAATAATAAATAAATAAACATAGGCTTTCGGATTTACCAGTTACCACTATAGTTAGAGACAAAGAGCTGAAGACAGTGGTGGTCTGGCGAAGAAGGAGAGGCCAGTGTCAGAGCTCGTTGGTGGCGACAACAATCACAACGTCAGTGTTCAGTTGTTCGTAAGGTTCGCAATAGCAGCCTCGTTTGCAGGGAAGAATGAGGGTTTGCAAATTGCAAATGAAATCGTTTTTTTCAATTTGTCATTTGGTTGAAGTTGAGCTACAGCCATTACAAATGGTATGCAGCTACGTGAATTGGGTACGGCAAAAACTAGAAGCAAATCAAATGAGGAGCACCTTAAGGAGTTGGACAAGGAAATATCAAATTTGGGAGTGGTCTTTAAAAAAAAAAATGACCAGATGCTACAAGGTGTTTGTACTAAGACAAGATCGGATGGAACAAATGATGATGAAGGCTACACATGAGTCAATGGTGTAATATCGTAGGCACCCAAAAATAATTCTTAAACCTCTAAAACTAATGTAATAATGGAAGTAAGGGTCGATCCCACGAAAAGTGTACAATTCAACAATTTATGCTTTATATAACAATTGTGGGAGTTTTGTTTATAAAGAGATTAATCTTATAACAAATAACGATATAAATTAACTAGTTGTATTAAATCAATGAAACGATTCTTGATCAAAATCAACTTCCACCATTGAAGATCCATAACCATTCATCAATCCACAAAGAATAATCAATCCACATTTTCAATATTCACCGTTGGAATAAATTCATATTTCTCATTAATTTTAGTTAATCAGAAACTAGAGTTCTAATTAACCCTAATTATCAAATAATTTCATACCAGCGCTAAAGATTCAATTTAATAACAGTTTTAAATAATAGAGAAATCGATGAACTAGATAATACAAACACCAGCGGTTGTATTCAATCTATTTAAACATTCTTCTTAAGATTCAATAACATCTATCACAGAAAATTATCAAATCCTAGTACTTCACAAGTTAAATGATTCAAACAATTACGGATTTGAAATTTAACTTAGCTATAGATTGCAATATATGAAAAACTAATAGATCTCTTAGCAATCAAACATGACAATCATAAAATTATGCATAGAAAAATATTCAATACTAAAAATATAAATTAAACAATGAAAATAGGTGGATCTCATAGTTATAATGATTTTCAATGCTTCGGTATCCTTCAATCAAGCACTAAGAGTTAGTTACACATGATAGATCTAAGAAAAATAGAGAGAAAATAGGTTGGATGCGATCTTGTACGTTTTAGGGTTTTAAAATATATATTTATAATTGTTTCCATAGGTAGTTGATTTAAATTAGGAAATCAGAATTTTCGTGTTGGAAATAAACCATGCGGCTACATGGTTTAGAGGCTTGCGGCCGCATTGAATAAATGAACTTAGTTCTCAAACTCTCGGTAATGGTCTATGCGACCGTATAGAATTAAAGGTTTGCGGCCGCATGGTTTTATGAATCTTCTTCCGGACAGTTTTCAATATTTTGGTCATATCTTCTTTTTCCGATATTCGATTGAGACGATTCAAGATGAATTGGAAAGATAACTCAAAGGTCTACAAGTTTGCTTCAGATATCATCTTCCAATTCGATCATTTTCTATGTAAAAAATGGGTCTCAATATGAGACTGAAAATCAGTATATAACTTTTCGATTGGAAATTGATGTGTGATTATACTTTGACGATATTTCATCTCTTTGACATCTTCTTTCAATCAATTGACTCTCAAATTTTCATCGTTTGATTTGATACAACTTTTGTGTATTTGCACCTAGTCCTTGAATTTTCATTTCTTTTCACTTTGGTCAATTTTCACCTATTTCTTCCAAATTATGCTATATCCATCAAATTGCCACCTAAACCAAAATATGAGATTAATAAGTACATTTTGTCAAAAAATTATCGCATTTGTAGCTTATTAAACAAAGAGGAAAAACTATATATTTTACATTCATATCATTCAATGGTGTTGATACTAGCTCAGTTAACTGGGAGTAAGGCTGATGGTAAAGAAAAACAAGTAGAACGATATGGGTCACCATCTCAAACCAGTGGGAGTATTTTTAGGAAAAAAAAAAAAAATTCATTCTGGTATCTCCACAGGAAACAAAGAGGCTATTATAATTACCAAACTACATAAGTTAGACTTCCCTTATTTTAATGGAGAAGGTCCTAGAGAATGGTTGAGGGAAGCCCAAAAATATTTCCAGATACATCAAGTAGCTACTGAAATGAGGGTGGAAATAGCTAAGATGTATTTGAAGGGGAAAGCGTACATATGGTTTTATGGCTTCATCTTCAACCATCCCAATGTTGATTAAGACATGTTTTCAAGTGAGGTTTGTAGACGATTTGCAGAAAAAAGTGTTGAGGAAGAAGACATGGAAATGGAAACTGAGAAAACTAGATATCTGACTCTTAGTAGTGGTATTTTTTATGAAAATGAGACTAAAGTTATAATTACACCGAAGGTTGAGAAGGAAGCAATGGGAATGTGGTTTTTTCTAGAGTATAATGGAGATGGAGATGAAGTTCTAAAGGCAAAAGCTGAAACAAAGGCTAATGCAATAGTAATTTGTGCTCCTTCCCCTTTTACAATAAAACTATTATAGAGGCAAGGAAGGTGAGCTAGATTTGGCTATTTGCATCACCGAGGGAATCTCTCAACATGACGTGGTTCTTGTCAAGGTCGGCTATCAACAAGCAAATGAAAATTCAGCTCATAGGTCCAAATTGTCCCAAAATTATCAAGCCTCGGGAGTGTAAGATTGGAATTATCTCTTAAGACATTCACAAATCAAGACATATTGGAATTATCTCACGATCGGCACACTAACTTATGAAGCGATTTTTCAAACTACTGCAGTCAGCCTTGGACAGTCAACATGTGTCGAAATTGGTGGGGGTACTTTCAATGGAACGGAATTTGTTTATTGCATAGAAAAGTTCCTTGCCGATCTTCAGACAGAAAGTGGTACCAAAAAGCCCATTGGTGCTTCCATTGAGAGTTGTAAGGATCACATATGGCAAGTTATAAGAACATCATCTATATCGTCATATTATCTAGATGATTACACTGGTGGTGTATATCGTTGGCAAGATGGGGCTATTGTAGCAAATAATCCTACTAATTTTACTGCACGAGAAGCACAACTATTGTGGCCTGAAACTAAAATTGATTGCTTAGTTTCAATTGGGTGCGGGTCCATTCCAACCAAAGTTCATAAGGGTGGTTGGAGCTATTTAGACATTGGACAAGTTTAGATTGGGAATGCGTGTTGTGTTGACCGTGTGGAGGGAGCTTTGAGCGCATTGCTTCCTATGCTGCCTTGTGTACAGTATTTTCGATTCAGTCATGTTGATGATCACTGTGGTATGGAACTAGATGAAACGGATCCAATAGTTTGGCTAAAGCTAGAGGATGCTTCAGATGAGTACGCAGTTCAGAATCAGGTCCAAGAAGATGAAATGAATGAGGCATATACCCCATTGCATTACCTGCTTAATCCAAGGGTGTTGAAGAGAATGGGGCAGTTACTAACAACATACAAAGAAGACATCCCGACTTTGAACCTTGAGGACAAGGTTAATTTAAGGGGAAGGGATGTCATGGGCTAACTTGGTATATATTGGCCCATTTACTTTTATCTAGTTGAGCTTGTTTTATTGTGGGCTAGCCCAAAGCCCTTTATTGTTTTTGTCTATATAGATTGTATTGAAACTTTGTAAACAGAATATTGATGAATTAACGTGGTTACAAACCCGTCTCCTGCCTTTATTTCTCCTTCGTCTTGCACCATTCTGTTATTCCTCTTCTTCTTCCCTTTTGTTGTCTTCTTCATTGGTTCTCCTACTTCCTCGTTTTCTTCTCGGTTGTTCTTCTCATCTTCCCTGAATCTCCCTTCTTCCTCTTCTTCACCATTCTCTGCATTTCAGTTTTTCTTTTTCTGTTTCTATTTTGCTGTTTTGGTGTAATTTTATGTCAATCAATACAATGGCAGTTGGGTTATTGAATCCTAGTTTAGTATATTAAATTGTTGGTGTTGATTTTGATTAAGCTCAGTTAGTTTTGGTTGACGTTGAGCTCCAACCATTACACAATTGGATTGTCAACTAATGGTGGGTTCATGATTGGGATTTGGGCCTCATTTTATTTTAAAAAATAAGAGGCCCAAAACATCAAAGAAAATTTTCATCTTCCTCCGACTTTTCCACAGGCTACCACTATAAATTCCATTCGGGCAAAGCCGGTAGCCACCGCACTCCAGAGGAGCTAGCACGCGCGGCTGCGCCCCCTCCCAAGGTACTGCTTCGCCACTGCAAAAAGGTCATCAAACAGATTCCACATTCAAGTAGTGGAATAAAAAAAACACTAAATAAGAAACTAAAGAATTAAGTGGTTCAGAGTAACGTGCTCTTACATCTACTTGAGAACTTAGGAGGGAATTAACTATATGAATAGAAGTTTGTCCATGCTCATAATCCATGTTCATCTATTGAATGAATTTATTGCCTACAGATGGCTGGCAGGACTTTAGTAGTTCAGGTGTTTCTCCGATTGCTTAAGCATTTTGCTTCCAACGTGAGCTCGCATTAGTCTGTCAACAGCTGTGTCTTTAACATTCTTCTCCACCAATGTTGAGCAATGCATCAGAAGATAGTAAAAGATGGTTGTCCCAAGAGCGAGGAGAATTGGCGAGGGGACAAGTATTTTAGCTTCGATGCTTGGTGACATTTCCCATCATGTACAAGGAACACGCATGAACCTTGAACAAGGAAATTTGAACACTTTAGTTTAAAAGAAATTGGAGACATTAATAACTGACCATTTAGCCTAGGTGCATTTTCTCCATCATTGCTTGAGATAGGTCATTTGTGTCAACGTCACACCTAGAGAATTGCCACTTGTTTCTCCCCTTCCTCTTTTCTTCACCCTTACTCGTAGGTTTGATATTTGTAATGAGCTTTAAACACAAAGTGTAGGTCACTCAAATTCTTGTATTTTTGCCACTTGCATTTCTGCGAAAATATAGGAATAGATATAACACTACAATTTGGTTAAGGAACGTGGGAAGGCATGCATCATGCAGTGGGATTGTTTTTGTACTCTGTAAGTAGATATGGTAATTATCGTATATCACAGTAGTAATTAGGTTTGTTAAGAGATAAAATCGAATAGATAAAACCTTAGACCAATTTATAAGGATTTAAACTATTTCTCTTAATAAGATTGACCTTTTAAAATTGAACTGTAAATCTTAATATGGTTTGAGCATTTCTTCTCTAACAAGAACGATTGTATCCCTGTCGTTTCATTTACCAGTGCCCCTCTATGTTCTCAACACCAACAACTTTGATAAGCTGACACCATCAAACTACCCACAATGGCATGCCTTGCTTGATGCACTGTTGATAGGTTACGATCTTCTCGAATGCATTGATGGTTCCACTTCCGCTGTCACACCCTCCACTGATTTGCCTGCCTCAGCCTCGGCTCGTACTGCCACTCATTGGCTTCAACAGGACAGTTCCTGTTTCATGCATTCTACGGATTGTCGACACTCCTATCAAACATTTGATTGCAGCATCCAAAACCTCGCATGAGATATGGACCAAACTGAGTGATAAACTAAACTCGTTTTCAGCAATTTAAATACAGACTCTAAAAAAACTGAAAATGAACCTAAAATTACAAAATGAATCCGAACTAAACGTGCCCTTAGCTTTTGAAACAAATCTTGGCCACTAAGATTGCAAAATTTCCATGATTTAGAACAATATCAAGATGAACACAAAATGCTTTCAAATTTCAATTTTTTTTTTTTTAATGATTTAGAAAAATCAAAATTCGATAACAATTCACGCATCACAATCAGTTAAATTTAATATAATATATTCATTAGCTCCTTTGGTATTATTGTTACAGTTGGACTAGAGATTGGGAAGAATCATGGGGAGAATTCTGAAAAGAATATGGAACTACAAACGACGATTTTCTAACACATTCGCGATGAGATTAGTTTCCTTTTCTTGGAGATTGAAATTAATTGTGGAAGGATTGCAAATATTGAAAATATCTTTTGGGTTAAATTGTTTTTGGAAATAAACGTGATTTCTTGTAAAGGGGTGGACTCATTTTTAGAAGATGTAGTTCATAACAATGGGAAGAATACAAATATACATCAATAATATTTTTTTTATTTATTTGTTGGTTATAGTCTAATTACATTTTCACTATTTCAGTGTATATATCATTTTTTTTTCTTTTGCTTATTAATTGGTATATTTTTCAACAAAATGATCTCCTACCCATAGTGGGTGTCACGAAAATATTTTTCGAAATAAAACAATCGCAAGTGTACGGATCATTAACAAGTAATAAAGTTGATTTGAATTCAAGTATGGTTCCATGAAAATTAATTTAGTTCAATTTTAATTATCGTGAACTTAACCGAAACAATAATAAAGTGATATATGTGTCTATGACTAAATTATATATAAATTAGTTTACTTATGTATTTGTGACTAAATTAACTAAAACAAATGTAAATTATGCTAAATGCAAGTTAATGTGTTCTAATATATGACAAGCGTACTAGGAATCCGAATTTCTATGTAATAATAATTTTTAACCTTAGTTTTACACTTTGACAACACGATTGAATTTTAAAGAATCAATGTTCCAATTTTATTCAATAATCTCTTTCGAGTAATGTTAAACCTACTCTTATATATGATTCGACTATATTTATATGACGGATGCGAACATAAAAGAGCGTTTAAATTTTTATGAACACTTAAAAATTCATATAGAATATAGCGGTATAGTTCTATTCTCTATCGAATCCTATAACGATTTACACAATGTCGAGTACATTTTCTTTCTTTCGAATGCATAAAACAAGCAATCAAATTCATACAACTACAATGCACAATGAAAGCAAAATGAATCTAGCACAATGAATTTAGCCTAACATGTTGTGAAAAATAAAGCAAAAAATATAAAGATTGTTCATTACCCGAAATTTTTTTATTTCAATCTTGAAGTTTTTGGATTTGATCTTAATGTGTTCTTTGCCTCCTTTTTATAATTAATTCTTCACCATTATTACGTTTTGAGAGTTAGTATTTTTAATCCTTCTAAAGAATTTTCTGGTTGACTTGGCCTAGACTGCGCCCCATAGGAAATGGAGCAATTGCCCAAGCATACTAAATAGCCCATGTAATTAAGGTTAAAAGCAGGGCAATCGCCCGGCTTATATAACTGGGCGGGTGCCTAGTTATAAAAAAAACTTATAGAATTTTCCTTTTAACTCCTTTCTTCATTCTTTTTTCTATCTTGATCCTCCATGTTAAATTATTTCGATTTTTGGTCCTTCAATTTTTATTCAAATGCATATTAGTTCCACATCTTCCATCCATTAGTTAATTGATCCTTCTTTCTTTTCCAATTACTTATAAACGGGTCCAAAACTGAATCAAGATAAAATTAATCTAAATTAAGTAAAATTCAATACTAAAACGATACAAAAGTTTAGTAATATAACCCGAATAAGTGCACAAAAATATACTTATCAGTG
The DNA here is from genome assembly GCA_035079005.1 of Fraxinus americana. Classification (NCBI taxonomy): domain Eukaryota; kingdom Viridiplantae; phylum Streptophyta; class Magnoliopsida; order Lamiales; family Oleaceae; genus Fraxinus; species Fraxinus americana. The sequence continues at coordinate 11,989,607 of CM068716.1, read as the reverse complement.
GGTATGAATTATCTTGCTCATCACTGACTTGGACCTACGATTTTTGACAATTCAATCTTGAATTGTCAAATAATGTAGGCTTCGTTGACGTGGTGTTGTCACATCAGTTGTGAGTATGTTTTATTGTACACACCATGAGTATGAGATTATTTTTATATTTTTCAATTGGGCTATATTATGTGAGTTGGACAATGGGATTCCTTTTTCCCCTTAATTTTTTTTTTTTTTCTTTTTTAACTTTATTAAAAAGTTTTCTTCCAAGAATCTTCCTAAAATTATTAAAAAAATATTGATGTATTAAGTATTAACACGTGTATGGTGCACCATAATTATAGGGTCTTGTGCATAGCACCTCTCGCACGGCTTCAAGACCGTCCCTTCATATACCTTTTTGGGATGTGGAATACACAGGCTTCGTTCCTAGATTGCCCAACTCTTGCAAGTTAAATTTGCCACAAAAAAGACCAACGTTTGGTTTCAATGCAGAATGGTCCTTAAAGTTTGGTTTTTTGGCATGGACATCTTTAGAAATTGATTATTTTATGATAAAAAGACCAATATGCCCTTAATTTTAATTAGAGAAAATTGCATTTGGATCCCCAAACTTAGCAAAAGGAATAACAATTTTTTTTTTTTTTTTTGGGAATGAAGACTTTATTGGCCGAATTGATTGATGTTCCCCTATTTAGTAGAGAGTAAATAAAATTTTTAGTAGATCGTGATAAAAGTTGATGAAATGTGTGATTAAAATTAATTGTTAATTTTAACTCGAGATTTTAATCGAATTTTAATCCAAACCAAACAGGTGTTTAATCTTTCTTTTTGTATTTTACGAACTAAGAAATAATTTAAATTTAAAATAGTTATAAGCCCATGTTTGGCAACCATTATTTTAAAATTCTTTAATTCTTATATTTATTTTCAATCATATATTTAAAACTCTATTTTGTCAAAATAATGACCTTCAAACAGGGGTAATTTAACTAACATGTTAAAAAATTATTATTTTTATTACGAAGTAACTACACACCATGCATCTCCAAGAAGCATTTCTTCATTTATACTTAATTTCAATTTCCCCGACCGAAGCATTTTGTTCAAGTAGCATAAATATAAATTAGTCTAACGTTTATTTATTTATTAATATATTACTAAAGAACAAGAGGGATAAAGGGAAGACAAAAAATCACACCCTCCATCACCACAAAGCAATTCTTCAGATAATTATTCAGTTCTTGGCCTGGGTCAAGTCCTTGCACGATTCATGATCATCAAAATCTCTGATCGCACTACGGTAAGGACTATGGAGCTGCATGTCTGTGATCATTTGACGAAGATCAGAAGCCTCTTCTTTAAGCTGAGCATTTTCTTGTATGGCTTGATCACGGCTCTCCGAAACATGGTTCAGTTTGTCAATCAGTTGATGATTCTCATTTCTGAGCCAGACGACCTGCGACCAGAGCTCGTCAAGGTGCTTTTGCTTCCTCATACGTGATCGCCGTGCAGATTCTCTGTTCGATATCATTCTTCGTTGCTTCCTCTCGTTTATTATCCTGACTTGCTGCTCATCAGTTTCATCCGAAGTCGAGTTACCTGCCGATTGGGGATTGAATTCTTGAACTTGGGGAAGTTGATACAAATTGTTTGACAAACTGTTAAATTGATATGCTGGTGTGGCGTTGTGAATTAGGCCAAAATGAGGAGGGTATTGGTTTAAATTTGAAGAAAGTAGATATTCGAGTTGTGTTAACTCATCGGGTTGCATTTTTCGACTAGTATTGGGTTTACAGGAAGGCAGAAGCTTTGGATTGGCTGTATTGCAGTTTTCAGGTACAAGAAGTTGGTAGTGGAAGGCGAAGAAAAACTAAAGAGATGGGGTTATTTATAGAGTGGATAAAGGTGTCGTGGCCCCCATTCTATTAATTTAGAGCAACTGTGGAATTCTTTAAAGCCGTGACTTATGCATTCATTACTTAATTTATGGATCTCAATAATATTCAAAATATCAATGTTATGAGGTAGTTCAATATAGAACGTGTTCGGTAGAGATTAAAATCAGATTAAAATTGAAAAATTAGCAGTTATTGTTGACTTTTATTAGATGAGTGGGACCCAATAACGACTATATTTTCAATTTTAATTGAATTTTAAGTCTAACCAAACATGCTCATAATATTGTTCGAAAAAGTTAAAAGTCGAGGTTCAAAGTTCAAGCCTCCGCTTGACTCTATAGTATCTTCAAAGTTCGACGTATCTTACAATAGTTCGTTGTGATAATCTTCGTAAGTTGAGAGAACTTAATGTAATTCACCTAATAAAACGAGTAGGAAATGAATGATGTGCAGATGATTTTCCGAAAGATGGGGTTTTGATATTAACCACACAACTTGTTATATTATTACCCTATGAGAAGTCTCGTACGGTTGGTGGTGGGGGAGGGAAGGTGATGAGATGTGGATATGTACTTTGAAATGCAGTATTCCACTAAAGAAAAGAAGTTGATATTGCATCAAGATGCAGAAACTCTATGGAGGCAAATGTTTCTCCTGCACATTGGGTCAGGTTAAGTGGCCTCAATATTTGGTCATCAATACAATTAGACAGATATTGACTCCTCTTTCTTTTCTTGTCTCAGTGTGTTTCAATTTTCTCTTTATCACAAAATACTTAATAATTTTTCCAGTCAAAGTGTTTCTCTACAAGAGGATTTGGAGTTTTTTGTCAATTGTGCTTGGAGAGATGCTTTTAGATTACCATTTTTTACCAATCCGATTTCGAGAGCAACTATTCATAATTCACTCCTCGTAGATTAAACGTACAATTCAAGTAAATCATACAGAAGTGAATTGTGAATAGTAGTTCTCGATATTGGATTGGTGATATACGGCAATTTAAAAGCATCTCTAAAAGGACAATGGACAAAAAGGTGTATTGATTCGTCCATTCAACTACATTAATCATGTTCAGTACAATGTTGATTGATCGGGAAAATACTACGGTATCTTATGGTATTTTGTTGATTCTCAATAAATACTCTACAATCGTTTATTCTTAAATTATTATTGATTGTTTATTTTTAAATTATCATATTTGGCGTGATATCAGTTTACTTAGACTTTAGGTTAAACCTTGTCATTCTTTTATTCTCGACTCGTCCAAACCATTTTTAGTTTCTCTTTCCATGTGGAGTGGCCAATTATTTTTAAGAAAACTGTATTACATTTTTCTTCTACTTTTATTCTCATTTTTAGGCCGGGACGCAGTTGGGTTTGAACACCAAATTAGTCGGTTTGGATGAATTTCAACCCAAATCAACTCGGTTCGGTTCGGTTCGGTCAGACGATTTGGATTTTAGTCCAAATTGATTTTTTTTTTTTTTTTAATATTGTCTGAGTCCACTTAAATTACAAGAACTAAAATAACTAAATAATTTTATATTACAAGAATTATTGACCAACGAATAAAATTAGATTAATTCAGATGGATCAACAAAAAATGTAAGAAATTTGTTTTTTTTTTTTTTATGCATTATGTAACATGACTGCTTGAGAATATTAAAAAGCATAACATAATGAGCTTTGAAAGGAAATTCTCAATGCAAATACTTACGTCAACATTATAGATCAGAGAGAATCTATATATAGTTATGAGATTATGGCTATCTTATGATTTTTATTTTTCTTAAAATATATATATATATAAACATGTAGGTGGATTGGATCTATTCAGTTAACCATCGGTTTGAAGTTTCAAATCATGACTGAATCGACCCACCATGATTTTTATTTAAAAAAAAAATAAAATCAAACCAAACCAATTACCTGTATTAAACCGACTCGAACCAGCTTGAGTCGATTTGGTGTGATTGGTTTGGTCGGTTTTTCGATTTTTTTGTCCTGGCATAATCATTTTTTCAAATTTTAAAAAAAAAAACTAATAGTAAATTAAACATAATTGCACTATTGGTCCCCAATCAATTAGCATTATAGCATGTTGATCCCAATCCGCCTTTTTATAGTGGAATCTCCTCACACGAGGGGCTTCTACAAAGGTATCCACCTCTATGGCGACACTAGCCCAACCTAAAAAGGAGCTTCATTGGTAACTTGTTTAATGATAAATACTAATTGGAAAAGGAGGAGATAAACTATAAGATAAACTCAACTTTTTGGTGCTCATTAAATGCATGCAAATTTCTCTTTCAATATACTTTAGTCGATATTGATAGAAACGAACATAAAACTTCACATTCATTACACGTCTTGTTAGCGACAAAGTTGTCGCACGGAATTAAAATTATTTGCTTTTTAGCTACTTTAACTTTTACTCCTGAAACATCGTTCCACATTCATGACTCGTGTCTTGTAAATAATAAACTGTTTGCAACCACTAAAAAACCGACGTGATACAAAATTGACAGGCTGAGTACATCAAACGGCTCAATTTTTTCCTTAAAATTCCATGGATCTCTTTTGATTAATCTACTTTCTTAGCATTTCCTTTAAGTAACCTAAAATCAATTTATCTGAATGCTGATTTCAGAGTGCAACAGCCATATATTATTCTCCCCCTTTTTGATCTTTTTGACCAAGTTAGGAAATCCATTTTCATTGGTAGCTTAGCTATAAACTTTAATAGGCAGCTGTCTTTTCCATTACTTTGTTTCTTTTGTTTTTCTTTAAAAGGAGTATTAGTGCTTATTTCACTATACATAAAGCTGGAGGAATTTTCAGAAGAAATAAACTGAAGAAAAAAGCCTCTAATCTTTTCAGTGGCTAATGTAAATTATGATCTCTTCATTTATTATTTTTCCTTTTTCTGCCTTGACTGCCTTTTTAAGATTTTCAGCCATTGATATGTGCCCAAACCCAATTATTGTTGAAAAGGTTTTGCTTTAAAAGTTGCTTTTTAGGAGCAATTTTAATAGATGTAGTTTTCGTTCCATACTCGAAAGAGCACTTGGATACTTTTTAAATTTTCCGCATCGGAAATTTCAGTTTGGTAGAACCCATTTTGCTCGAGCCGAACCCGAGCATCAAATTTCGGCTCGTTGCCAACCCTATTCATCTTCTTACAGCAAGCTTTATTGAGTATAGAAGGGTGCTTGATCAAATGCACAATATCACGACAAGTAGTAAAGTGAATTGTGAGTCCAATGTCAATCTCATAATCACTGTGCAACTAAATACCGATCATATAGGAGCTAGGGTAGAACTTATTACTTATAGATATGCTCACTTGGACGAGCTTGACCCCGTGGTGTTCCCCATTTTTTACTTCTTATGTAGCGTCCAACCATTTATTTCAACACGCTCTTTCTCATTGCTTTTTGCGTCTTTTTCAACTCTTTTATCACTAAAATAAGCACAAATATTTAAAATCAAGCAAAATAATCAACAAAAGCTCGATAATTAAGTATGAGATAAGTGCGAAAAAGCACATCATCAGTGACGAGATAAATATTTTTCTAAAAGTGTGTCTTGATTCACTTTTACTATTTGAATAAAATGTAGTTATGTTATATTCCTTGTCGTTTCCTTCAAGGACTTAATTTACACCAATGTTATAAGAAGTGGACCAAATCGCCCAATTAGAAGGGAAATCGAGAACCAGACTGATATCTGATCCAATTACACACAAGAAATTCGCAGGTGTAAAAACTTTGAAAAGAAAAATTACTAAGAAAAAACTTAGAATGGATTGGTAGACGGGCCTTGACTATAGGCAAGGTAAACGATCGCCTAATGCCTCAGGTTGACGAGGGCCCTCATAACAAAATTATTGCATATATTATATTTATTAATAATAAAGAAAAATTTTCAAAGAAAAGTTTTACTTTCTTCAAAGGTTTTTAATACATTTTTTATTTTTTATTTTGCCTTTTTTTTTCTCTCTCTCTCTATTTTTTCTCTCTGCCATCTCTCTCTCTCTTTAAAAAAAAAAAAAAAAATTGATCTTTCAGCTTTTATTTAATTACCTCTGGTTGTTTAGTCATCCTTAATTACTCATCCCCAAGTTCAACACTCTGTAAGTTATCTCAAAAGATGGCCTGACGTCCCCAAAATCTCAAAGCCGGCTCTTTGACCTTGAAAAATAGGCGAATCGGAAATCATTTCGTTAGTTCATTTTTTGAAAAACAAAAATCGTTATTTTTTCATCACTACTATGATTGTAGTTCGATCCCAATTTAGATCTTTGATTTTGAACTCTTTTAACTTTTTTTTTCGGGTCGCGGTCCAAGCTAATATCTAAAGCATGGTTTTAAACATTGGTCAGTGAAATAATTAAAGATATTAAAAGCGTAACGTTTCTTTCTCTGCTTTGTATTTTACTAAACAAAGATAAACAAGTGGAAAAGAAAAAGCGGGTGTTGCTTACAAACATTGTCCTCAATGATGTGAAGGACATGATTATATACATATTACCCACTTGAGGTACAATCCCTTGTAGGCATATCTTATCTATCTTTTAAAAATAATGCCCATATCTCTTTATGTTTACCTATTATAGCCTTCACATTTCATTAGTTCTAAAGAAAAAACCACAAGAATTTGTAGGACAATTTGGTAAAAGAAACTGCCTAGGCAATCCAACGAATAGGGACACTGCCCTAAACTAACGGCTAAGGTATTGCACGAAGGGGTAGTGGATTTAACATCTGAGCTGTACTCTTTTTTAGTAACGACAATTTCTCAAACGTGAATTAAGGTTGGCAGACTAGAAAAAGTGTTTTTTGCATGATAGATGTCTCTAGTTGGGCACTGGCTACAAGCCCGTGTGGGTGCGGGTCGGCTGCACGATACCTTCCACTTGGCTACTTGCAAGGCAAAAAAACTGCGGTAGAATAGTATTATGTTCTCTCTTTGCTAAAGTAGTCCAGTGCGTAGCCCCTTCTAGTTGGGTTATTGTCATGTAAAGAGTTATATAACACTAGCTTTTCTCAGGGTTGTCTACTGCATGACCCCCTCCAAAAGAAAGAGTCGAATCAATTATTTAGCCAGGACTATACCAATGATGCTGAAAACTATATAAATCTAAAATTTTGATGTAACTCGGTAGGTTTAAATTTTTAGTTGTGAACTCACCAGTTTTAATTGCGAACCCCGTAACTAGATAGACTATGGGTAGTTCAGATGCGCTTAAAGTCTTATATAACGCATGCCGATGTTGCCACCGACAAACGGTTGACTTTGACTGTGAAAAGCTCCAAATAGGCACACGGTAGTTTAGAGTAGAAGGAGCTCGAAGTTGGAATTCAATAGTCTACAAGCCCGCCCCTGAGAGCGAAGTTGGAAGAATCTCTGTTGCCGTATCCGATGATGCTAGCGCAGTCAGAAGAATGTCAATTTTTAAGTTATTCTTGTAACTATACTATTTCCAGACGAGTTCTCATTTTTTCTAGTTGAACTAACTAGTTTGATTCAATTTTAACAACACTATTTTCGCGGATAAAAGAAAATAGTCGACTTTGAGTCTAAAACACAAATTCTCTTTCTCAGTGCACTGATGGAACAAGACTTTTCTCAGGTGCTCTCACGCCCGATGGGGTCTCAATTTTGTGGTAGGATCACTTGTTTCCTATGCAAGCCATTTATGCAGCCCACTCAAGTAACCCTGACAAAGTTTTATTTTATTTATTTATTTTTAATGGTAGTGAAGGCAAATGATTTCCACACAACAATCATGTGTTCAACCCAAGTACGTTTTTGTCTCAACTTGTTGGGGCCTATAGCCTTCCTCGTGATTCCTAAATCTGATTTAAGGTTTCATTATCTTTATTCTTATGTATCCACTCATTCGTCCGAGTTGCTAATTATGTTCTTAATAATGCTCAAATCATATGAATCAGTACAAGATTTGTTGGAATTAAGTTTGTATAAATGGCATAACCCTTGTATAAATTTCTATACGAATGTAGTAAATCGTGTTATAGATAACCAAAGAGTCTATTAGGAGTAGAATTAATAGCGAATTATTATTCACCTACAATACTGAAGTTATAAAATGGCATCGTCTAGTTAAAGATTCGAGGTATGGATATTATATTTTTTAGTGTTTGGGTAAGCTTATAAAGTTTGCTTAAAAGTAAATAAGTTACTTATTTTCATAACCAAACATGCTCTAAGATCTAAAAGAAATGTCAAAGATACGTTTTCCTAATGAGATCAACAAATGTCAAAAGATTGGTTAAGAATGGATAAGTACAACACCTGCTAACACTTTCTTGAATCATCTCTTCTTACTTTTATTTCCACTTTTTCTTCTGAAAATATAAAATAACGTCTTTGTACACCAATTTCTCAGTTTTATAATGACTGTTTTGTTTGTTTCTTGTTTTTTTTTTTTGAAAAAAACATCTTCTGTGCAATGCATTGAGTATAATACAATTATGGTGGTGGATTTGAATAATGAGTAATAACTTGGACCCAATGCTACATGTGTTGGCGATATGATATAGTGAAATGGTTGTTGATTAAATGACAAAGTAATACTTAAGTTTAATTTACAGGAGTGTAATTAAACGCTATGAAATTGAAGCAAAAGAAAGAAAGAAAGTGAAGTAAAATGTAATTTTATAGGGGGGGTTGTGACTGAAGTGCACCATTATTTTAACATTACTAAATGGACAAATAGAATTTATAAGTTGTTATCATGAGTTACAGTCAATGAACTAAAAAGAAGAAGTAAAATGATATTTAATATTATGTATTATTTTGCAACTTAAATGAATTTATTATTTATTTTAAGTTGAAGTTATAGTTTTATACTATTTTGTTAATATATTTTCAAGAATTCATATATAATTTTATTGGTTTTTTTTTTTATGTTCTTATTTTCTCTCTCTCTCTGTCCCTCTCTCTTTTTTCAAAAAAAAAAAAAATCACCTTATATGGGTTAGCTTCACAAAAAGAAATGGTTTTTTGGGGTTTTATTGTCAAATTTGTGATTTAGGTCCTCAAGGTTTAAGTTTCAACTATTTTGATCCATTAAGTTCCAATTAAAATGAAAAAGTCCTTTAGTGACCAATACTGAAATTGGATGATACTTCAGTGACCGTTAGTGTAAGTTTTAAACTTCAGTGACTGTTTTGTGATTTTGACGTAATTTCAGTGACCGTTTGTTAAATTAACCCATATATTGGACCGAGTTCGAATATTTGGCCAAAGTTGATATAAAATCATTATTTTAAGTTATATACTTAACTAAATTTTCATTCTCTAAATCAAATTTCAACAACATGTACATTTGCACTTGTCACAAGTTCATCATCCACTAGCAATGTGGATGCCAAAGGTGTTTGGTTATTTAAAGCAAATAGCTGGCGCTCTTTTTTGCCTTGTTAAAATTGGCATTGACAAACATTTGGGTTGTCCCGATAGTGTTCTTATTCGTGTTGATAATGTTTGCTATGACAATCTCCAAATTTACGTGACAATGAGCCAATCAGAGGGTGTGATGCACCCGACACCCATGCGTGTGTGTTAGCCGGGGTCCAAGGGGAGAAATCTATTCACGCACCATTGCACCAACACTTTTCCAGACTGCCAAATTTGATGAATAATCAATGCTTCAACAAGGGCTTTTGAGATTTGTTGCACATGTACGGATGCTTTTTTTTTTTTTTTCTAACTGTCTAATGAACAAATGGCACATGTCCATCTGTTCAAAATCCTATCATTAAACATGTTCATGTAGCATGGTTGAAATTTAATTAACGTACCACAAGATAATTTTTTTTCCTTTTTTTTTTTTTTTGTGTGGTTGTACATAAAAGGTACCTCCTTCGTGCAATACCATGGCCGTCAATTAAGGGGAAGTGTCCCTATTCGTTGGATTGCCTATTCTTCTGGAAAATTATGCTAAAATGCGTAGGCGATAATGGCTAAAATGATGAGATAGGAAATTTTTTATTGAAATATAGATAAAATATTCCAACATAGGATTGTACACGGCACATAATATGGACAATACATCTTATGAAAATGGAGTATTTCTTTATAGGCACTGATAAATTCAGTGATGCTACACGTACAGGACAGGGGGATGGTTCACTACTAGGACACTCACTGTATATGGGGGGATGTATTTTTTTTTCCTTTTTTTTAAAACATGTGGGAGCCGCTAGTGTGAATGGCCTGGCAGACCCCTGTGGATTTTTGAACATTTGGCATAGCAAAAACTAAAAGTTGCTTTTGAAACTAATAAGCAATTTTTGAACATGTTGATATATATATATTTTTTAAAATGATTTGTCTAATTTAAAAAAACTTTCACGAAATTCTTCTGAAAAAAGCAGAAGTAAAAGTTACCCCCAAATGGACAACTAATCTCCTAGTGTCTATTATATTTGAGTTGTGGGAGTTACTATATGATTCTACAACTTTTCATAATTTACCGCTCATCGGGGATGGAGGGAAGCCCAGGCTTGCCAAAGCCCACTTAATTTTTTAGTTAAAAAATATATTATTATGAATTTTTTTTTATGTATCAGTCGAGTATAATTTTTATTTTTTGGTTTCCCTTTTCCGCCCCCGCCGTTCATGAACCATTTTAAAGTTCAATTAAACCTTTTTGTTGTTCTCTATTACTGTCGGGTGAATCTGAAATAGATGCAAATTCTCGACAAAGAGCTTATTCGGGTATTTTGAGCATTGAACAATACTATAAAATAACGTCGTGAGCTGCTCATCTATGTTTCCGAGATTTAAGTACACACATAGAATGCGACAAAAATAGTGAATTAATGCAACATGTCCATCTAGAAATTTGTCATCAAGTGATTGAATATTTTTCTGGATTGTGATGATGATGAATGGACAACTAGCTTCAAAGTAGACTATGTTGGTATGTACCCTTTTGTGTGTACATTGTTAATCTAGTGATGATTCATTGTTTATTTCTACATTTTGTTGTTTTGTTCAGACAATACAATATAACACTCACAGCCCAATATTCTTGACATGATAAGAATAAAATCATTTTATAAAGATGAGTCTGGAAGTTTGTTCATATCTTTCAATAGAATCTCACAGCTACTTGATCAGATGAGTTTTCAGCCAAAAAAAAAATTGTCCATTTCTAGAAAACCTCGGAATTATTTGTCAAGTTTGCAACAAAATCATCTTATCGATTCCAAGAAAACTTGCGGATTTAAAAAATCAATGATTCGCTGGTCCATTGACGAGAGGTTGATAAAAAATCTCAATTATTGATTTAACGTTTGTTTGAGATAGATTTCTTTGAGTACCAAATATGTTTGACAGATCAAACTGGTGGAATGTTTGTCTAAGCTTGGAATAAAGTGTGAACTACTTTTTTAATTAAGCATAAGTAGAAATTACTTTTGTCTTACTTTAATTTAAAAAATTATTTTATCTGAATATGCTCTTACCTTACTATAGAAAAAGTAATTTACTTAGTTATTCATTTTTAAACTTACTAATTATTAAACTTTTTAAGCTCAGCAAACATGATCAAAATCATCCTGTAGAATTCAAAAGTTTTGGCTTTTGTATTTTGTTTCTATTGGTCTCTTTCTACTTGCTTTTTTTTTTTTTTTTTTTTTTTTTTTATATTTTCATCTTTTATTTACTGATAATAAGTCAAAATATATATTCAATGCCACAATGATTGAATTAAATAATGTTGAGGCAATGAGGCCCCACCCTTAAGAAAAATATACTGGTGTGCTAAAAGGATTCTATACAATATTTTGAAACACAGCCATTCGCTAGAGATAGAGCCATAATGAGTTTTCTTGATGTATATGAAAGTGCCTTGTGTGAATTGTTGCATCCTAAACGCCCATTTGTGAAAATGACACCCTTTTAGATTTTGTATCTTTATTTGTCGTAATGTTATGTATGCTGATGATGTCTTCCGAATAGGCGTTTTGAGCAAAAAAAACAAATTAAGTCTTCTTGTTCGACAAATTGAAAGTTGATTATGCGAATCGCTTTTCGTCCATTGCGGAAAAATTCACTGCCGTCTCCCATAGGAGTATGGGCCGTGTCTCAATCCCAGTGCAACTGATCAATCCTTTCGGACCAATTATTGATCATTATCTTTGTAAATTATTGCCTCACCAACTAGCTAATTAGTATTAAGTCTTCGAATAATATTATATACGTGTAGAGAATCTACATACAATTATTAGATCATTTGCAAACGAATGTATTGATTTGATCAAGTCGGAAAATTTGGTTATATTAAGGGTTATTTGGGATTATTAATTAGTGTAATAAAACTTGTGATCATTATTATAGAAAAGGTTAAGATTTTGAATTTTTTTGTTTTTATTCATATTTTGAAAACATGTTGACAAAATTACAATTAGTTAACAATACAATAATAAATAACTCTAGAAATAAACAAGTGAGCAATTAGAATGAAGAATGAATTTCTCTCTTACTCAAACCATTTTGCACTACAAGTCGAGCTCGAAGCTCGGTTATAGAACTTAACTAAAAAACTCTCATGGTAAATTATAATCATGTAGAATGTTTTGCATATGAAATGTAATAGAGATGTCATGTCTATGTAACTTTTTTACTACCCCTAGAATTTTAGAAATAATGCTCTTATTTTATGTAATTCATGCACCCAAGATATTCTATTAATTAATTTATTTGCACAATAACCTTTCATGTTTCTATGAATATACATAAGGGAGAATTGCAGTCACGATATCAAATCTTTTATTTTGTTGTTGACTTGATCCAAACTTTTGATTTCTTCCTTTGAACGTTGAACTTGATTGCAATCCGTTGAGGTTGCTAACCATGGTGTTGATTGCACAGATGATGGCAGTGGTGGTGGACGGTGTGGATGAGTGGTGGTATTTATTTTATTTTTTAATTATTTTAAATGGAAAATGTAAAGTTATCTTTTCACTCTTAAAAATTAGTCAAATTTTGGTCAAATCGTTGATTTTTGGTCAACTACATAGATAAACTAACAGTTTTTATCCATTTGGACTTTGGGTGCAAATTTTTGAAATGTTTGGTACTGTGGGTGACATAAATAAAAAGTTTGAATTAATTATGCAATAAAATAAATGATTTGATACCGTGGTTACAATTCTCCCTAAATATAATTTAATAATATAATTAGGTCGTCTCGAGGGTGTGCTAGTGTTGCAACCCCACGGAGAATCCCATAATTATAGGGTTACCACAAATATGATAAGTTATATTTAATTTTTTGTCAAATAGAATTTTAATTAAAAATATTTTTTTTTTTTTTTTTTTTTTTTTTTTTTTTTTGGGTCATATTAAATGGCACAATAAATTGATATATTTACTTTAGGAAAATTTAGAGAATACATCCCATGTTTAGTCTGTATTTACACTTTACACCGTCTTTTTTATATTCACACTTTACCTACTAAATTTTATTTTATAGTAATAAAAACAACTTCTGCTAAAAAAAAATTACAAATGTCATTAAAATAGTTAAAAAGACCAAAATATCCATAACAAATTACACCTTCTGTATTACATTCTGTAATATTTCACATAACAATTTTTTAACCATTTTTTTCTTTTCAAAAATTCAATTTCAATATCATTTCTAATTTTTTTTCTCTCTCATTTATCTATCCATTCATAATGTCTAATATCAATTTTTTTTCTAATTTATTGTTTTTAATTTTTATTCATTGAACAAATTTTAAGTAGACAAAAATAATCTCATATTCGTGGTAAGTAGAATAAAAACATGCCCACTGTGACTTGAAGTTGCCACATCAATGATCAAGTTTACAATTTTTAACAGTTCATATAGAGTAACATTCAAGTTAATGAATCGATTGTACCAAATATATATTGAGTAATGTTATTTGTATATAATGATGACATGGAAGAAAAAAAAAAGAATTGAAACGAAAAGAAATTCAATTTGTGGAAAAATCAGGCACAGTTTCTATTTGTGGAAAAATCAGATTTCTATCACGAATTTTGATATTTGTACATCAAAATTTACACGTAACAGCCCCCTCAGTCACTATTGGGCACGGGCACCCTATTGTGAGGGGTTGTACACCAAGGTGTAAAACCCTGGTGTAAATCTAGCATTCTTCTATCACTGCATTCTATTTGCATGTGATGATGTGATTCAATAGTTCGTCAAAAACCATGGTTTAGTCACGGCATCAACTTGATAACACAGTTTGTTTTGGAGTTTGGTTCATAATTTGCTTCCTTGTATAATTTTGTACTTTATTAATCAAATAAATTCGTACTTTGTTAGTGACTAATCTGAAGAAGTCTAAAGAATTTTCTTGTGTTGTTGTGCTAAGTCGGATGATTCGTGCAGTGGTTAACTTTTCATATGAACATTTATACTTTAAAATTGAGTTTTGATATAAAGAATTGGTTTAATTGCATATAAGCTTCGGCATGACTCTAGTTGGGTTGGTTTTGAACTCAATTCGAAATCGAAACCGGCTAATCGGCTTGGGTAACCCAATCCAACAGTTGAAACCAAACAAATTCGATTTGGATCGGTCAATCGATTTGAACAAGTTAAAAAATTTGCCCAACCAAGATTAATAATTTTGTTTCTCTATATATATATATATATATATATAATTTTTTTTGGCGTTCGTAGTCCGTATTAATAACATTTGTTTGATTCCATTTTTTTAAAAATATATTTTTCTTTCTCTTTTTTTCAACCACACGTTCTTCAATAAAATAATATTACACGCAAATTCAAAATTGTTCCTTATTTTTCAACCACACGTTCTTCAATAAAATAATATTACACGCAAATTCAAAATCGTTCTTTATTCTTCAACCACACATTTTTCATCAATCAACTATTTCAAAATGCATTCTTAACATTTTAATGTGGCTCAAACAAGCTCGTAATGTAAAAGCTAAATGGTCAATTTTTCAAAAATTATCATATATATACGATAATTACCAACAAACAATTACATCAAAATGAAAAGCAGTACTACAATCTAAATTTGGAATTTACAATAAACAATTAGGGTGTAAACGATTGCCAATATTTTTCATGAAAATGTGTTTTACAACCCAAATTTCTACTTTTTTGATGTTTGATTGACATTTTTTCAACTTCACCTGAAAGCAAGGCTTGAGAGCAAAGGGGTTTGCCGTTCTTCGAAAACCGTGTCCCGGACTCTTTTTCAACAGCTACTGGTGGGCCATTCACTGGTTATTTTCTTACTTTTAATTACGTGGCCATATTTTCCTTAAAATCAAGGAAAATATTTCTTCAGGAGGAGTATAATTTTATTTTCCATAGAATTCACTCTCTCCTTCTCTCTCTTATCTATCCCCCATCTCTCTCATCTATTTACCAATAAAAAATGGATAAGTATAATATTTTTAAGGTTGAAAACTAAATCGATCAAACACATTTAATTAATAATTTTCATACAAATAAGTTCTAGTCAATAGAGTTGCACAGAATTTATTTTATTTCCATGCAAAATTCATGCTCGCAATCAAACGTACCCTTATTCTTCTTGCTTTTCTTTTATATTGAAATTTGGAGTTTTGGTAGTAAAACGTAAATGGTAACTAATTATTTGAGAAATAATTATATTTATTTTATTTTATTTTAAGTTTAAGTTTAAAAATAAAAATTTTCAAAAATTAAAAAAAAAGTATTAGGATGTTATGTAGGTTAATTGACGGGTTGGTCGCGCCCGATTTTTCAATGATTAAAATTAATCGAACCAAACCGATTTTTTGGTTCAAACTTACTCAAATCGACCCAGCCCAATTTGATTTGGCCAATTTGATTGATTTTTTTGCCCACCCCTAATTGCATCATACTCATATGTTTTTATGCTTGAAAAGAAAGCTAACGAGTTTCATTATTTATGTCTAGTTAAATTTTGACTATATATTATTTGATTATCATTATATTTATGAAAATAGTAATATTTTTTATAGTCAGTGACTGTAGCGGTTATTTTATATGACACTTTATTATTTGAGACATTGACTTTTTATTTGAGGCAACAAAATTACTAATATCTTTTATAGAGATTCTTGCGTATCGTTTAGTTTACAAATTGAAGGAAAAAGATTTGTGCAAGAAAGAAAATCGACTCAATTAGAATAGGAGGCTGGACAATTTATCACCAGCGATTCATGACTCAGTAAATCCATATGTTCAGACTCATCGAATGAACTCGTGATTCAGTGAGTTGATATGTTTTGACTCGCTAGTGAACTTGTGACTTGCTGAGTTCACATATAAAGTGAACGACGACTTAGTGAGTCGAAATGCATTGTGAACTAGACGAAGTCTCCAAATTTTCAAAATATCAAATTTCGAGATTATAATTTTTTCCTTATCAATATATTATTTTTTTACGAAAGGAAAACTTTAAAGGAATTCCAAAATTTATTGGACCGTCCTTAAAGTTTCCTAAAAAAAAAAAAAAAATTATCTAGGAATATGATTTAGTCCGATCAAAACTTATTTCCTGCTTTCATACACGATATATCGTGTAGGAGTCTTATTTTCTTAGGGATTTTTTCGTTCAATTACAAGAGAACTCCAAGAAAATTATTGGAGTTTACAGAAAATTTTTGTTCCTTAAATTAAGATTGAAGGTCTTCATTCTTGTAGAGCATATTGAATCCAAATATAGCATGTCTTAAGATATTAGGAGCAATTTGGTGCATGATTTATATTCTATTGACATGTAAATTACTAAATAAAGTTTCGACTTACTCAAACCAAGATATGTGCATGAAAATAAGCAAAATAAAGACTTCCTGAAACATTAAAAAAAGCAGAAATGAGGAGATCAAATGAAGCAATGTATACGATTGCTTATATCTTTAAGATATATTTCGCTCGTGGCAATGTGCTACCAAAATCAAACTCATGTTCATCCCTTAAGATATAACGTTTCTTCCAAAATTAATATAGCATAATATTAATCATGTCAGGCGAACCAAAGCTTAATAGCACTCTTCTTAATATCGAATACTAGAATAGCGAACACTAACTCGAAAATAATTCGAAAATTATTTTGATTGAATTTGGAGAAAGAAGGAATTAACAATCAATATAATTCAATGTGTTTTCTCCAAATAGATGCACATTTTGATATAAATTAATTTAAATCATTAGATTACATCATTTCAAATTGGAACATGATTTCACAGTCTAGATTGCAACATATACAAATGTTCATGACTTTTCATTATACACCGTCGAATTAGTCACACGCAATCCGATAAACAAGGACTTGTCCATTTCCTAGTAACATTGTCAATTGTAGCTCAACCGACTACAACAAATATTTTGCATATATATATAAATATAGAAACATTTTCCTATCCATATTTTTAGACGGTACACTACAGGCCTTACTCCTTAGCTGGGCCTACATGCATGTGGTTCGACTTGAGCCAGGCTACCAAATTTGACACCCATATATTTAGGGGCGCAGCCCAGTAAGGCCCAGGGTGGGCACAGGCCCACCCTGAACTTCTGGGCTCAATTTTTTTTTTTTTAGTTATAGGTTAAGTCTCAACCCAAGAGAGAAAGCCCAAAATATTAATATATTATACACAACTGCCCAATCCCAATCCTAATCCCAAAAATTTAAACCTCGTTCACAAATCAAAACTCCATCCTCTGCTCCACTTTGCCGCCTGAAGCCTCCACAGTTGCACTTCGCAACCTGAAGCCTGAACTAAAGCCCTCCACTTCGTAGCCTCCACTTCGCATGCGACACGCAGCCTCTGTCCGAGTCTCGAAAATATAGAAAACATGGAAGATTTCAGATTTGGATTAGAGTCGAATGGTGGAGCATTTGATAGGTTGAGAGAGAGAAGAGGGTTTTTTTTTTTTTTACCTGCTTCGCCTCCGTGCGACGGTCCCGACGATTTTTCTACTTCATCCTTCAACAATCGGCTACAGTAAACTACTACAAGTTTGATTTTACTTTAGGTCTTTTCGATTATACTAGCTTGGGTCTTTTCCCCTTTTTGTTTGATTTTAGCTTGGGTCGTTTTATATGATTTTGGTGTTTTTGAATACATATTTGTGATTTGATTGTTATAAGTTGCACATATTCAGGTTCAATTGTGAAGAATTTTGCACTTTGTGTTTTGCTTTTTCCATAAATGATAAACCGTTTGAATGGGACACCGTGGTGGACGAAGAAGATGGCAATAACCTGACATTTTCTGGGAAATTTAGTTTGGCTTTGTTGCCTCTGAAACTTAAAGTAGCCTCATGGCCCTCATCATATGCTCTAGCAGCATCCTCTGCAGATTGCAATGTCAAATGTGCCTAACCAAACTCTTGTAGCTTTATATAGATTTCTTATTGTTGAAATTTGGGTTTTGTTGAAGCTCTTTATTGTTGAAATTTGGGTTTTGTTGAAATTGCCTCCGTTGTGCTTTTATGCGAATTGTTATAAAATTGCACCTATCAATTACAACCAAAAATTTGTGAATTGTTGAAATTTGTGTTTTGTTTGAATGTGCTTTATAGAATTGTTATAGAATTGCACCTACGAATTTCGATAATATTATTTTATATTTTTATCGTCATTAAATTCATAACAAAAAACTCAACGTTCAACATTGATAAATTATGCCCACCCTGAATTACAATCCTGGCTCCGCCCCTGCCAATATTAAGCAATTTGTTTATGCAAATTAGGGCTATCCGTGGGTCAGTTCGGTTCGGTTCTGAAGATATCTGAACCGACCCAAAACTTTCGAGTATTTAATAAATGGAACCGTCGGGTCCAAATATAATTATGGAACCGTTCGGGTTCGGGTTCCGTTCCGTTCAGTTCTGTTCGGTTCGATTCCGTACCATAATTAATTTTTTTAATATTTAAAGCAATACTACATAAATACAACTAATGACATTTCATTCGTAACTTTTACAAATTAACGTAACCCAATTTAAAAACATATAAATAAATAACCGTCAAATAAGATTAATTCAATACATACAAATACCAAAAAGTAGATATTAATATTATAGCAAAATTACATAAAGGATATTCATTTACTTCAAATTAAAATGGGTTAATGAGTTTTAAAAATAATTTGGGCTTTAAAATTAAAATTATGAAATAATTTGATTTATTTAATTAATTTGCTAATTTGTTTTGAAAAAAATAAAATAATTTAATTAATTCAATATAAAAAATAAAAAAATTATTTAGTTTCGGTTCTTATTCGTTCTTCGATTCTTGATTTAGACCCGAAACCCGACCCAAACTCATCGGTTCTCAATTCGGATACCCGTTTGAGTATTTAATTTATGAAGAACCGCTCAATTTGATTCGAGACTTTTGGACACCCCTAATGCAAACTATAAAAACTAAATACTAGTTTTGTCAAAATTTAGCATTCATAACATCAATATTCAAGCGACTCTTAATTCACAATTCAATAGTCAATTATATATTACTGATAGTAGTACAACTGTAGGAGAAAAAAGTTTACTTTTTCCTTATCAGTGATATGGATAAGGCCAGAAAAATGAGCTTCCATGCTTTCAATATCAGAAATACACGTTCAGAATAGTCTAACCAAATGGCATTTTCAGGCTTAAAGAAAACACAACTTTCTAGAACATGACAAAATTCTTATATCCGAAGAATGTTCCCAAACAGGTCCCTACTCTAGAAAACTTACAGATTTTGGATGCATATTTTCTTTGTGGACTGCATGAAACCACTCTTGGCATAGAATTCAAACAAGCTAACTGAGATATCAAGATCAGACTTCCACTAACTCTTCAACAAGAGACTGTAAATTTACCTTGCAGATCAAATCTTGGTCACTAACATGAAAGCCAGGCGATGCTACAAATTATGAAACTTCCTGCAAACTACGACAATGTACTCCCACAAAAAACACTATAAATTATTAAACCAAAATGGACTAAATGCCTAAAGAAAGGGGGGACCTCATGGGTAGGGCTAGTAAAACAACTGTGCATATTAAGAAGACTAGAAGAGAGCTCTTAAGGTAAACTCTGTACATGGTAAACTCTAGTAGAAGAAGCTAAAGAAGAGCAAGAGAGTAAAACAACTATGCATATTAATGTACTTGATAGTTGATTTGTCGTCAAATTCTAATATGAAATATATGTTGAAAGATTAAGATGCTTACAAAGTTTCACTAATGGCAGAGAACATGACTCCAATTCATGCATAATGCATCCACTCATCCTTCAAACTAGGAATGACTTGACCCTACTTTGAAACATTTTGGCAGCATAGCAACAAACACAAGAAAGGCGATTCTGGAAATATACAAACTACCCAACAGTCTAAAGAGTTGAACAATATGATGCTAGATCAGGAGATTTCACAAAAATAATTTAAAAGATGAAATATGCATGGGGATTCTAATCTGAAATCAAAATAAATTCACCATTTCAACATTCAAAAATTAAAGTTTCAACATATTCGATAAAAATGCTCAAATTACTATCTCTAAGAACATACTTTATAAACTACTACACCTTTTCAAGGCAAAAGTTCATTGTATCTCACCCGCAAAGCATTAAGGAAGCTAGCAGTAATCCTATGATCACTCCTCATTTTCTCATAACCCACATTGTCTGTAGGCAACTCATACCTACAAAGTGGGCATGTGTTCCTGATCCTGAGCCACGGAAAAATGCAGTCCCCATGATAAAGATGGCTACAAGGCATTCTAGTGACCTTTTCTCCTATTGCAACCTCATCCTTACAGACCGCGCAGACAACCTCATTATTATTTGCCCCAGTTACCTCCTTTGATAACGCCACTGAAGGCAGGTTCTCCACTACAGATTTAGCAGCAGGTGGACTACACTTTAAACCAGTCTCATTGTCCACGAATTGCATATCCAGTTCCATGGCCAAAAGATACTCATCAAGAGAATTTAGAAATACATTTCTGTTATTATATGCTTCCACATTCACCATTTCCGAATTTCTTCCTAGATGACTCTCCCTGAAAAGCACTGCCCAGTCCAAATTTCGTGCTTCCTCATGTCGTCCTCCATCATCGCTTAAAGGTAGAGTGCCATCTTCAGACGAAGAAATCTCAGACGAAACTGAAATTTCTTCAATTCGATCAATCGTTGAATTCAAATTCATTTCTTCAATTCCATCAATCACTGAATTCAAGTTCTCCATCCCACCAAATTGGATTCTCTCATTTACCTCATCTCATTCATACTCTTCATTTAAAGCCCTTTCACTATCATTAATATGATAATTAAATCCAACATTATCATAATTATCATGATTGTTAATTAACCCAGAATCTACCTCAAATTCCTCAGAATCAGACTCCGACTCGATGCCAACCACTCGAAGACCAACAACGGAGGGGACTTCAGCCAACCCAAGACCCGGGCCAAATCCAAATTCCGGACCCGGATCTTCAGCAGGAATCGAATCAGATTCCGATATCTGGTCAATGGGGATGCGGGCATAGAACAGATCCGAGATGAAATTCATCTGTTCATCATTGTCCTCTTCTCCTCCACCGCCAGCACAGAAGAACGAATTCGGGTCGGCCACGGAATCCCCATATTCCGACCCTGAATTCCGATCGAAAGTGGAACTGAAAGTGGTATTGTAATCATCGGGCATGAAAAATGAGACGTTTGAATCATTGGTAGGGGAAAATGAACCGAAAGCAAAATCAAAACCAAATGGGTTAGGTTCACTGAAGACTGCTTCTTCATCTTGTTGTAGGTTGACCCCTCTGTTGTTGAATCTGGGCATCGTGTCTCTTGGTTGGGATGGATAAACTGAAAGAGAATTATGAAAGGAATTGATGCAGGTGGAAAAGCTATCGGTTGTCTGTAAATTTAGGGGTGATTAGGGTAAAAAAAAAAAAGGCATCGCGTCGTTTGCACTCATCGCAAAAATAGTTCATATTGTTTCAACCCTTTCTCTCGGAATTGGCCCTTTCCGTCGCGTTCCGTTAAATCTTTCCATCAAATATGGGTAATTGACATGACCTTCGTTTGTACTTTTTAAAAAAATTGGACCTCTAAATACAATTTTTTATATTCTTTCTTCCTTTTCTATTTGTTGGTTTAAATGGTAGGAGTAAATTAATCATTTTATAATGTTTTAATAGAGAAGATAGATAAGGATATTTTGCGCAAAAAAAAATATCAATCTGAGTGTTTAAATGTAAATATTGAAACGACGGGGACGATTTTCACAATGAAGACAAAAAAATATGGGCATTTTGCGCCAATTACCCATGTTTAACAGAATGATTTAATCAAAAATGACTGAAAGGACCAAATTTGGCAAGAAATATTGGAAATGAAGGTGTAAATGTGAAGTTTGAAATGATATGGACTATTTCTGTCATGAGTGCAAACGATGGGGATTTGTTTTTTTTTTTTTTGGTTAATTACCCATAAATTTGGCCATAAATCATAAAATTAGTATTAAAATAAACATTTTACATGAAATTTAATAATTAATTAAAATAGGAACCGCTATTTTTATCCACAATTCTTGAATAAAGCTACCTGTACACAAGAAGTTATACAATGATTTACATATGTCAAAAAAAGAGAAGGACATTTTTTTGTTGAAAAAAATTCTGATTCAATCATAACTCTTCACATCTTGTGTATGTAAATCATTAAGTACATGTAGCACAACCGACAATTCTTATATACTTATCATTTTAAAAATAATTTTATATTATAATTTTAACCTTACGTAAATTTAATTGAATAGACAAGAATTAAAAAAAAATAACTCTAAATTTATTCATTAATATGTATCATTATCAAATGCTTTTAGACTTTTTTATGTTTAACTAAAACTATAACAGTCATAAAAGATCTTTTTCAATTAAAGTCGAAACAAATAATGAAATAGATACATAGGAATGGATATATAAAAGTCGGACACATAATATATGTTTAACAATGTATTTTGATACAAAATTTTTGGTCACTTATTTCTTAATTAATTGATGGATCAAGAATTAATAACCATAACACAATTTAACAAAAATACTCGCTAACGCTCGCTGCTGCCCACAAAAACCCTAACCTGTAACCATCCATATCCAGACCCCAAAACAAATCAATTGCAATTTAACAAAAATACCCGCTAACGCTCGCTGCTGCCCCGATCTCTCCAAACCGTTCCTCTCTAACTCGGATCCTCAAAAATGCCGTCGAAGTTCCACCCGTCCTAGGTAGTTGACGTTTTCGTTCGAGTAATCGGCGGTGAAGTTGGTGCCTCTAGTTCTCTCACTCCGAAGATCGGTGCCCTCGATCTTTTACAAAAAAAATCGATGAAGATATTTAAGAAAATTGCCAAGGACTGGAAGGGCCTCCGTGTGACCGTCAAGCTTACCGTCGATGGAGATGGCGACGATGGTGGTCGGCGGCAAATTTCTAGTTTTGGGCTAAGAGGGTTGGGTGGGGGTTGGGGTTGATGAAGAAGACAGTTTTTCCTTATTTATTTATTTATTTGGTTTTTATTTAAGTTTTTAATTATTTTATGGAAAAAAAAATACTATATTATTGTTTTACCCTTTTAAAATTGATTAAAATGTGATCAAAATTAATTTTTTGGGTCAACTAACGACAGATTGGATGGAAACCATCCTTGGGGCCTTATTTGTTACGATTTGAAAGGTTTGGGATGACGGTTGCAACATTGAAAGGTTAGTGGAAAGTCTATCACTGTTTGAAAGGTTTAGGGTCTCAGCTGCAATTATCCCTTAAACTAATTTAATTTTGTAATATTAAAAAGTTTAAATTATCTGATTTCTGAACAAAAAAACTTTCAAATCTGATTTTTGAATTGAGAATTTAAAAGGCATTGATAGGTGTAATTTTCAATTATCTTATTGTGAGAGAGATACAAATGGCTAACAAGCTTGACCTTATAAATGGGAAACCATTTCCATAGCGTGAAAGCACAGCTATGATCAAAAGATTATAAAGAAAATAGTGGGGAGGACGAAGTTAAATTTTGATAATTTTAAAGAAAATTAACAATATTATCGAAGATCATTGATGAAATTTTAATCTTGCAAAGAAACTTATTAAAGTAATTTCACAAAATCACCAAAAATAATATGAGGAATAGGACGAAGATAAATAGTAAAGGATATTTTGATATTTTTAATATCACAAAATTAATTTAAAGAAAATTAATAATATTATCGATTGATGGAATTTTAATCTTACAAAGAAACTTATTAAAGTAATTTCAGAAAATCACCAATATACAATTTTAGAGGAAGCCACATTGAATAAACTTTTTTTTAAAAAACTTTCCAAATTAAAAAAAAAAAAACCACTTTTATAAAATTAATCAAACGGGTTCAAAAACATCTTTTGACTTCTTAAAAGCATGCGAGACATGTCCTATTTATTTGAAAGTTCTTTGTCCAACTAAAAGAATAATTAAAGAACAAAGATAACTTTATTGTGTAACTCTTCAATAAAAAAGCAAAACCATTGCCAACCGAGCCATGTGTATTAAAATTCAACCCGTGTTCTTTGTAAATCTTTTATCTCTTGGGCCATACAAGGCAAAGAGAAGGCATTAGAATAATGGGTGCCAATCGATAGAAATTTGAACGGGGAATTGATCGCCGTCCCGATTTAATTGATCGCCGTGTCGAGCATCGAATTCGGCCTCATATGGCATCTATAGATCCAGTTGATTTCTATTAGTCCAAAGAGGTACCTCTTCATTTATTATTATTGTGGTTATTGTGTTAGTTTCGACATATATTGCAAATATATTGGACTTGGACATAACGTTTGAAAGAAAATACATTTTTGACATCTACACACGATGTTCAATAATATTCATTTTGTTACATGGTTAGTTTCGAACTTTCTATGTTAATGGTAAGGTTATCAAAATCTGATGCAGAAATTTTTAATTGCGAATATGAGAGACAATTGAATTTTGAACATGTTGGAGGATTTGAATAGGGTTCATCAGAAAATTGTCCGTGAAATCTTTGAGTTCATAATCAAAAGGTCCATCGAGTGGGTCCACTTCCATGGTGGTTGAAAAACGAAGCATGCATTCATCTATAGTTTTCATGCAAAACATAGTTACGCGGGTGGTTTGCTAGTAGAATATGCCGATTCATTACTTGTTTACTTTCTACTATATTCCTCATTTTGCAGTACGAGTCGGATATTGTCCTATGGTGAACATAGGCGCATCGACTTATAAGCCGTCATTCGGTTATTTGAATCGATGCAAAGTGTGATCGAAAGTCATGTTTCATGCTTAGTAGATATGATTGGTATCGGGTCAATACGAATTTCACGCGGAGAGATTTTGTTGTCAACCATCGAAGTTAACTCAAAAATCCATTTTGGCTCGGGTCGATTAACTATGCAGAAATTCGATTGTCTTCAAACTACAGGGTGCATAATGGGCTTTGGTAGAAGAATTCGCAGTTCATTACTTGTTCGCCATCGACTGTATTGATTTGACGACATTCTAAAAATCTGGATAATGCATGAAGAGTTATAATTCAGTCGTAGCAGTCCCACTTAAATTCCTAAAACTGAAATCTTGTTTTCCTTTATACTCTTGTAGACAATGCCTATCGATGCTTCGATCGAATTCAATTTTTGGATTGATTGATCAAAACTCAGGACAAAAGGCGATATAAGTTGGAGGCTGCTGGATGTAAATTATCCTTGGTTACACAAAACATATTACAAGGATGTTATTCACCGTGGCAGTATGGCAGAACTGGACATATCTAACGTATCCACACAATTCTAATGGACTAATGACTGTCACAACCGAAGTCCAGCTCATGCAACTAAAATATATACTAACTGTTTTCAAGATCTCAGTTCTTAATTAAAAAAAAAAATTACATAAACTAACTGTCTTCAAGAGTAACAAGTTTTTTTTTTTAAAAAAAAATTAAAATCAGATAAAATTAAAGTTCTAAATATTAATAATATTATTATAAAATTAAATTAATCTATATACCCAACCCTACCGTTATACACCCTACCAAATTTCATTCCTAAACCATAAATCTTTCATCCCTCATCTCTGCCATAAAATCATCTTCCACTCTCCACCACTCTCGTCGCCGCACCACCTGTGATGATGAACACCACTTCTATCATTTTCAGTCGCTCGATGCCACTGCTATTTGTGTGTGGATGGGTGGTAGGGGCTAGTTCGATTGGCCAATTAGGATGTTGGATGTTTCGATTGGCTGTGCGAATTGATGTTGTTGATCTTGGTTTTGAGTCGACAGGTGGGAGACTTTGTGGATGGAGAGGCACGACGAAAATGGTAATGTGTAATTGGTTGATTGGGTTGTTGATTTTAGGTATGAGGTGTGGTGTTGGATACCTATTGGCGAGGGGTGGAAGATTTGGCAAAGGCAGTGTGGTGGAGATGTGGGGTGCGGTGTATGATAATGGCCGCATCGTTGCAATGGTATGTTTAGAGACATTGTTGTGGCTCATGAGAGAAAATTTGGTGTTGGTGGTTGTAGCAAAGCCGACGATGGTATACAGATTCGGATCCCACTACATTTGGTGGTGTTTATGGTACGATAGTGTTTGCAGGTGATTTTTTGCAGTTAGTGGTGTTTTGTGGTGGTTATGTAGTGATTTTGGGCGGTCGCGACACTGTTAGGCTGTGATGGTGGTGGTGATGGTGCGGCAATGGTGGTGGTGCTGGCTGTGGTTGTTGCCATCTTCCTATACTTTTGTTTGAGATAATGGTGTTGCTATCAGGAGGTGGCGGTGTTGGTTCGGCGACGATGGTGGTGTCACAAATTATTTGGTTAATTGTGACCAATAAGCAATATTATGATCAATAAAATAGATAAATTGTGATTAATAAATAATGTGTGATCTGAAAATTTGTAACAGTATAATAAGTTGTGATTTGTGATCGAATAAATAAATTGTGTTCTATAATTTTTTTTATTTGTGATCGATGAATAAATTGTGACTTATAAAAAAATTTATTTGTGACTGTTAAATAGTTTGTGACCGATAAAATTTTTGATTCGTGATCTAGAAATAATTTATGATCAATTAATTCGATAATTTGTGATCAAATAATATAAAATTGTGACTTCAATATATTTACTTGGTAAAATATATTTTAAATTAATTATTTTATAAATAAAATTTCATTAATATCTGATTTTTGGAATTTTAAATCTTGTTTCTTAATTTTGAAATAGGTTATATTTAATCTCTTAGATATGAATTTTCCATCGATTCAAAATGCATAATTTACTTTGTTTCCGGTAGTAAATAATTAATTATTCTTCTATCAGCATTAATATTGGCTACTTATGAGAAGTGATGATGATTTGGAATTACATATTAGTATATGAAAGAAGCCGTGAATAACTTGATACAAGTGTCGTGATTGCATCCACAAATTCATTTAAAACAATATGTTTAGCTGATTGATTAACAAATATCACCACCTTTATTTGGGGTTATCGATCAAGTCATTGCTTAAACTATATTTAAGAGAGCAACTAAATTTTGGATCTTGCTAGTGACGACATCAGGATTACTTTTTATTGTTGTTGGCTGACTTTAATTTTTGTATTTAATGAAGTTTTATCAGCTTGAAAATATGTGATTTTTTAAAAATATTGAAATTGGCGTGGTACTTTCTGAAATAGTTGCGAGATTCTCCTTCGTGCTCACCTTAATGGGTGCGGTGTTTCGACTACTCCAGTCAGCGGTTGCGCTCCTTCGTGCTCACCTTAAGAGTACGGTATTCCGACTACTCCCGTCAGCAATTGCTACCTACAAAAAGAGGTCGGAACGTTCTCCCCCATTGTATTTCCAACGTGAGAATTAGTAATCGATTTTGAGGAGTAGAAAGATAGTATAATGCAAATTCAAGCAGTTCGGGTTTCAAGAGTCTATACATTTCTCACCTTAGAGGTATTTATAGGCACCTGTTGCGAATAATAACAATAAACAAATATAAGAATTTACATATAAAAAATCTAAAATCCATGGATTATAAAAGATAGATGTTTCACTCTGTAAAAAATTGTTGAATCATATAACATTTCACACGCAATCCAAACAAGAACGATGTCGCTCACAACCCTAAAAAGAAAAACCTCTCGGACAAACTAATTCTCTTAATATATCGAGTAAATAGGTTTGGAGCATCTTCGATAATGCTCTTTTTATTATAGAAATATATTTGAGAATTTTCGAAAATATAGAATGTGATTTTTTATACAAATCCAACAATACGTTATATTTATTTTTAATTATCTTTTTTCAATAAATTTTTTAAATACAATGATAATAAACTTGTTTCCACAATATAGTTATCTTTTTTGAAACCATATCAAAACTACTGTCATTAAATCACCACGAGCATCATGGGGAGGAAATTTCGCGATACAATCAAAGTGAAGTCCGGCCTTGAATGACTCTCAAGCAATTGCATTCTATAGCACACAATCACGCTCCAAAGCTTCTTCATCATCACTATTTTATTTATAAAATTAAATTACTAGAAATAGATGAACTTATTTATTTATTATATACAAGCATTGAATATTATTTTTTTAATCCGAATATTTTATATGTAATTTTTTTATAAATAAATAAACGACGAATCTTGAATCCATAATCTTTATCCGTCCTCATGTTATATATTATATCAAACACTTATCGAAGTAAAATTTATTTATAACTTGGATCATGTTCATCTTGGTTATTTGAGTTTCATATTAATCAACATGTAAATCATACAATAAATAATCAAACAATCGATGAGCTAAAAATATGCCAAATCCTCATTCACTTATAGATAGGGTTCATTTGGCATAACTTTCGATGAGTAAAAATGAGCTTTTGAGATGTAAAAATTGCTTTTGGAATCGTTTGATAAATTTTAAGTATTTCTTTGAGTGAAAATATTATTTCAAAAGAAAATATTATTTAAAAAAAAAGTTTCCAAACACTAATTAATATAATATTCTTAAAACGTTCTACAAAAATAAGGTCATGTTTAGGCTCCATTTTTTTTTAAAAAACAAAAAATTGGAGATAAAGGAGTTTAAGAATAATGATTTTTTTTCGAGAATATAAGATTAAAAATAAGAAAATATATTCGGTATACATGCAATTTTATTTTATAAAGAGGGCTAAACAGATGTTAAGAACCGAATCCGTGTCAAACAAACTTTTAATAGACGTTAAAATCTCTTACCAACATATACACACACACACACACACACACACACTAGGTGCAAGCAACGTGCAATGCACGTCTGCGTAGTTTATATTTAATAGTTTTGTTTAAAAATTAATTTGTTATTAATAAAGATGTAATTTTTTTGGTTAATTAAATAATTAATGATGTAATATTGATGTAATTGATAAATAATTAGATGTGTGATTTTGATATTGTGATGTAAGTTGGTGAGATCGAAAAAAATAAGCAAAAGTTGACAAATTTGGAGAATGGCTAAATTGTAAGGGATCCAAAGTTCGGGGACTAAAATGTAAATACTTAAAAGTTGTGCCGAACCTCACGATGAAGATTTGAGAGTGCTCGGAGTCAATTGGATAAAAGAAGACGTCAATGGAATCAAATTTAGTCAAAAGATGATCACAAATCAATTTCCAACCGAAAAGTTATGCTCCGATATTTTAGTCTCATATTGAAACCTATTTTTGGCATAGAAAGTGATAGAATTGGAGAATGATGTCTGAATCAAAGTTGTAGCCAGATAAGTTAGATTTTCAACGCATTTTGGATCGCTTCAATCGGATATTGGAATACAAAGTTATGATAAAAATACTGAAAGAAGGTGCAACTGCCTGTTTAAAACAAGAAATTCCGTTATATAGTCCGTTAAAACAACAAGTTTTTCTGTTAAAAACAAGAAATTCCGTTACATAGCCACTTTTAATATATAGAATATATATATATATATATATATATATATATATATATATATATATATATATATATATATATTTGTCACTACGTGATCATTGGCATATTAACCACGTTGCCGCGTCGGCCCAGAAGTGGACATTTAATTGTGACCGTAGGTGACCCAATTATGTAATAATTCCAGTTAATTGATGATGACTGGGTCACTGGCCCGACCAAAATCCAGTTCATCCCCCGAATAGTGTCAAATTTGTATTTTGCATTTACTTCCAAATTTTAAATAATTAAATACCTCTGTTTGAATACAATTTATAATTATAAATTCGATCAAAATTAAATATTAATTACAGTCACTCATCAGACTACTATTCCTCATTACGTGAGATTCACTATTATTTCTCTTTACAAATTGATTTATAAATTTGACAAACGATGCGAATGTATAAAATTAGTTAATTAAGAGAAGCGAAAATGACTTGAAATTTGTTAAAAAGGTTAAACCCCAACCTTGAGGGTCCCCACCGCCTCGCCCCTAGAGTATCGTGGAGGAGATAAATCGCGGGATGTGCCTTAGCAGGCCAGTGTACAAGAGCTGTCATACTGGTGCATTATACATTGTACGTATGATGGTTCACACGCGTTGCAATAATAACCATTAATTTATTTTAAAATAATGCAAGTGCGATTAATGTATAATCCCACCTTCATTTGATATTATTATGCTTTTGTCGATTAGGCTAATGGCCAACAATTAGACTATCATTACGTCACTGACCAATTATTATGGTCGGTCGATGGAAGTTTATTATCACTAAATTGATATGTAATTTGCTGAACTAGAAAGTCCTCTTATTGGAATATACGCAAGTTTGCTTTTTAATATTTCATCCAATATGCATAAGTATAAAGATACTAACATATAAAGTTTAGGACGGTTACTTTTTAATAAAGTTGCTCTTTTAAGATAGAATAATAGAATTCAGTAAGTTCAAATGAGCAATTTAATCTGTCTAAATTCAAAAGTTCAAACGATATTCGAATTTCAAAATTTATGTGTTCAAAAAAGTCACATTGATTAACCAATATATGTCTTTAGTTTTCTATTTTTGAACTTTCTTGGGTACCAACATTTTTAGTCAACAATTTGATTTGGCCCTCAAATTAAATGAAGAAAAAGAAAAGAAAATAGAAAATAAAAAGGTTGTTTCTCAAGTGTTGTACAATTAGAGGTCAATGATACATTGAATTTTACTTGCTACATTATGCATTAATCAAGAATTCTAATAGTAATTTTCAAGATTAAGTGTAGCACTTTCAATTGCAAAAGAAAATTCAAACATAAACCATTATTGGGAACAAAATGTACTAATCCAAGAAAAATTAATGACAAAAATGTGAAAACAATGAAAAATTAGTATAGTTTTTTTATGATAATGGAAATATAATCAACTATCCATTGATTCAACCATGGACCCACCCATTAAATAAGTAATGGAGTGACTCGATATATCGATCAAGTCGACAATCGAGTAGGTGGTATGGTCCATCGGAAAGCTGTTGGGACTTGGAAATTTGATGGGAGTAGGGTGCACCAAAGGTCGCATTCACAACTTGAATCATAATCTTATCTTTATGTCAATAATTAACCCAAGTGACTTTTATTTGGTTCTTATTTATTTTATTCTAAAATTTGATGACAATAATAGAGATTTTGATATTTTGGGGTTTCTTGCAGGTTGTTTAGTTTTTTTTATTACTATTTGTTTTTTTAGATGTAATTATCATAATTTTTTTATTATTTTTTTCACAAGACAATAATAATGAATTTATAAAGAAACATTACAATTTATGAAAAAAAAAAAAATAGTGAGATTTAAGAAGCAATAATCATAATTATACTTAATTTGTAAAAAATAAGTTTCCTAATCGTAAGAGTGACAAAATCTTATTGGACAAAACGATCGATACATTCATCTTCAAATTTATTGAAAACAAAAATAAGGTTATTGTTGTTGTATTATTAATTTATTTAATTGAAGAAATAATCCGTTTTGAATGGGACAAGAATGACCTGTCTAAACTGATAAACGAGACGGAATTTGGACGACAGTCATTGCATCGAATTGGGCACGAAAAACATAGTCCCTACCCTACTACCCGTCCCATTTGAAATTAATTTGAATTTTAAGTTTTTTATGAAATAAAAATAACAATTTATCATATTTTTAAAGAGAATATAAGTTGATTTTAATAAATTGATAAAAAAGTAATAATAATTACTAATTAAAGACATTAAAAAAACAAAAAATAAAGGGTCCCTCACCCCACCAAGAACTCTTCCGTCCTGCTTTTGAACATGTATGAAAATGGGGCAAGAAAATACTAGAAAAATGTGAGAATGGTCCCCGTTGCCATACCAGACAAGGACGTTAACGGTCGTCTATTTCTGATAAAACAAATACATCTCCAATATTTAGAATTTCTCAATTTTTGCAGATATATATAGTAGCTTCATTCAGAATAATCGGACCCTGGAATTTCTTGGACCTGTCTCAGTCAAAGAAACTGTCGTATATGTTCATGGTAAAAGTTGCTTGAAACATTTGCTCTCTGTCGATTTACATTGTACTGCTTATATATATGATAATGTTGGGGTATTTCCATTTTTCTCTATGTACGTGAAAAATCATAGTTGAGAGGCTCGATTGGTTATCAATTAGTCTGTTGTCTTTTGATTTCTTGAATATAAGTTCGGTTTCTGATAATTTTATTTCTGGGTTTTGGATTTATCGTGGAAGTCTTTCTGATTCTACTATATTTTCTGTGAGTTCAGATAAAATCCCAGAAAACTTGAGGGTTTTTCTTACGTGCATTTTACGAATTCTAATTATTATTGGATTTCCTTTGCTTAAGTTCTTTATTTCGACGTTGAGAACACTGTTTGAATAAATCGTTGATAGCAACTCATCTCTTTAAATAAAATTATTTCTTTGCAGACAGTTGTGGGGAAAAAAATGGAAGTAATCTGCTGATATAATTCTTGAAACAGCTCAATCAATTAGAATTTCTGTAACTTCTGAACGAATCTTGAACCAAAAGATTTATTAGATTTCTCAGGTAAGAGAATGATTTTTTTGTGTGTAACTTTTACAATTTTATTAAATCCAATTTTAGAAGCTGATTCTTTAAGCTTTCTCTCCAGATCTCCTTGCTTAAGGCTCGTAAGACCCTTTGATCTGCTGTAATTTACTCCAAACTTCCAATCTTCATTGGTAGTGTTTATCAAATAGTTCGAAGATGACGACCGGAACCCTTAAACAATTGAAAGAAAAGAAGTCGAGGAAGAGCAAACAAGCAGTGGTTGTCGACGAGAAATCTCCTTTATTGCCCACCAAGAAGCATGAGGCTGATAGTGGGTTTGATGAGTTTGATGGGGCCTCCTTTAGTGGGGCAGTGTTTAATTTGTCGACCACGATTGTTGGAGCTGGAATCATGGCATTGCCAGCAACAATGAAGATCTTAGGACTTGTCGTTGGGATCGCTATGATCATCTTTATGGCATTTTTGACAGAGGCATCAATTGAGCTGTTGCTTAGGTATAGTAGGACTTCAAAATCAGTTTCTTATGCAGGTCTTATGGGGGATGCTTTCGGAAAGTATGGCAGGATGTTGATACAACTCTGTGTAATAGTCAACAATGTTGGTGTTCTTGTTGTATATATGATTATCATAGGTACGTTTTCAATTAAATTGACTTATTCATTTTTCTCTGTGAATGCTGTTCATTCCATATTGATCCATGAGGCTTTTATTGATTGCTGCTTTAAATTATGTGAACTGAAGGCGATGTGCTATCCGGAACCACTTCAAGTGGAATTCATCACGCAGGTGTTCTTGAGGGTTGGTTTGGACAGCACTGGTGGAATGGAAGATTTTTTATTCTTCTTTTCACTACCCTGGCTGTATTTGCACCATTGGCCAGCTTAAAGCGAATTGGTGTGTTCCTCATCTTTTAATTCTGCAAATAGTTGGAAGATAATACTTGAATGTTTTAGTTATTAAGTTCAACACGTTTAATGAATGTTAAATCCTATTGCCATTTAATAAGCAGAATCTTTTAACTGGTTGGTTGGAGTTTGTCTGAGTGGTACTAATCATCTTCGGAATTATATAATTATAATGATTGATCCCAGATGGCTGATGTAGAATTCTAGGTACCAATAGAGATTTTGACTTTATTTTCTCTTGATAAGAGAGTTCTTATTTGAAATCTGGCCTGACTATTAGAAAAATATGTAAGTCCATGTATCACCATTCCCAAAATTGTTTGAACAAAAGGATTTGCAGGTTGTTGTCCAAGATTTTTGCTCTCTTATTTTAA
This sequence comes from Fraxinus americana, assembly GCA_035079005.1. Classification (NCBI taxonomy): domain Eukaryota; kingdom Viridiplantae; phylum Streptophyta; class Magnoliopsida; order Lamiales; family Oleaceae; genus Fraxinus; species Fraxinus americana. The sequence goes on along the minus strand of CM068716.1, from coordinate 11,955,297 downwards.
TGTGTATTCAGCATTATAGTCTGATTTCTCCATCCCACGAAATGCTAGCTATATGACCTCAATAAGGTAGATAACTCTTATTATAGATAGCTTTTCCCTCCCTTATTCGAATTTTATTTTCATTATGTACCTATCATGTATAAATTTTAGAAGTAATTATTTTCTTTTTCTGCCTCCAGTTATCGCTTGATCCCACTGGAATTTGAATAATGATTTCTTGCAATAACAATTAGTGCTCTTCGTTTGTGATTGCAGATTCATTGGGATACACATCTGCTTTATCAGTTGCATTGGCTATTGTATTCCTTGTTGTTACTGTGGGAATTACTGTCTTCAAGTTGATAAGTGGAACTGTTTTGATGCCTAGATTGTTTCCTAATGTTACGGATCTTACATCATTCTTCAACCTCTTTACCGTTGTTCCGGTTCTTGTGACTGCATACATCTGTCACTACAATGGTATGTATTTTTGTATCTGATTCTAATATTTCTTGTCTGCTAGTTAATGCTTCATTTGGGGGACGTTAGGATAGTGAGAAATGCTTAGTTAAGGATCTGTAAATCAAATTAACATAGATTATATTATTCATGCCACTGGGGAGGTGAACACACTGCAATTTGAACCCTATACCTCCAGGGAAATTTGATGACAATTTTTTAGCAGTTATATTGTGTTTTTGGCTTCTGGTTTTAAAAAATAAAGAGGTAATAAGAAACACACTCCTATGAATTCAAAAGATTTTTCTTGTATGTGATTGCAAAAGAAAGGGTTTTGATGGGGAAAATTGTTTATTGTCAGAAACATAAGAAATTTTTTTTATCTGCATGTCAAATGGAATATAAACTTTCAGTTTAGGCAGGCATCCACATGCTTACCCAATAATGACTAAATTTTACTAGTATTTCAAACTATGCACGAAAACATGGACGGAGGCTCTAATAAGCTCCTGCTATTCTAAGTAAAGTGTTCCTCTCCTGTGAAAACTATCATTTTACATACCATTGTCTATTCTAATGAAGCGAAACTTTTGCAGTTCACTCAATAGACAATGAACTAGAAGACAATACACAGATAAAGGCAGTCGTGCGAACAGCCCTTTCTCTCTGCTCAAGTGTGTATGTATTGACTAGTCTCTTTGGATTTCTCTTATTTGGGGATGCTACACTTGATGATGTACTATCCAACTTCGACACGGATCTCGGAATTCCGTACAGCTCCCTGCTTAATGATGTAGTCCGCGTTAGCTATGCTGCACACTTGATGCTTGTCTTTCCTATTGTTTTCTATCCACTGCGGTTAAACTTGGATGGCCTCCTCTTTCCATCTGCGAGGCCTTTGAATTCAGACAACTTGAGGTTTGCATCGCTCAGCATTGGGCTCATTGCTGTTGTCTTTCTGGGTGCAAATTTCATACCCAGCATATGGGATGCTTTCCAGTTTACTGGAGCAACAGCTGCAGTCTGCATCGGTTTCATCTTTCCTGCTGCAATTACTCTCAGGTAACCACAACTGCTCTACTATTGGGACCACTGTAAGATTAAAACGATGCATCTTTCTTTTGCAAGTTTAAGAATCTGGAGTCTACAGCTTGTAGACATTGACTTGTTTGTAAGTTGGATTATACACCACTGGACACTAAAAGAAGCTAAAATCTTGTTAATTGTACTCTCCAATATATCGAGTACTATGAATCAAACATGTCATCTAGGTTTAAATACAAATCTTGACAGTTAGGTGAATTTTCCGATGATACAGACATGCTTACTGTGAAAGTAAGTCATTCATCTGGTAAATCTTGAAGACCCTAGTTTTGTATCGGATTTGATGCATATGTAATTTTTCCTGCACGTATATGATATAAATCCCTTGACAAAGTTTAGAAGCCATTCTTACTAGTTTAAGAGGAAAACTGTTTGCTGTTTGAGTATCAGCATCTTCTTTTCAAGTTCACCTCAGCTGTTTCTTTCCTGAAACAAAGCAGCACTAAACTCACCTATTGGTACCTCAATACAGTGGTTTGAGTATCACCTATTGCTGTTTGAGTATCAGCATCTTCTTTTCAAGTTCACCTCAGCTGTTGCTTGCCTGAAAAGAAAACTTACCTATTGGTACCTTGATACAGTAGTTTAAATTTTTTATCCAATCGTATGTTTTCTTACATTAAAGTATGATAATCTCAACTTCAGAGAGAGATGAAAATCTGCTACCGTTCTTTTAGGCTTCTGGATCATTGGTACTCTATATTTTTCGCACTGCAAAGAAGTAAATTGAACGGGTTCAAGTAAAAGGTGCTATAATGTTTCAATTCTCTGTTTTCATTGTTGAGAATGTGAGAATTGAATTAACTTTCCTCACATCCATGTAGATTTCATATTCTCTTCTTCTTTTGGAGCAGTATTCATTGAGAAATGTTAGTGTCCGTTGCCAAGTAGCTCCTTGGAGAAAAAAAGCCTTTGGAGCATGTTTGCAACATAGCATTTGATAGAACCTGATGTTACAATGGTCAATATTTTAGCTTCTTTTTTGTCCTTAATTCTTTCTAATATTTCTATAATCCATATCATTGATCATTCTGTTAATTAAGTGTGAGAACTTGATAGTCTATAGATTAATTTTTATTGGCAATATTTAGCTCTTGTTTGAAATTGATTTTTTACAAAATCAATTCCCCCCCCCCCCCCCCCCCCTCCCCACTCATTTTCAATCACACGTTCTCCCCCAAAACTGAAACATTTTCCCATAATTTTACCTACTTTTTAACCATATATTCTCCAAAAAAAAAATCACTTTTCACAAAATCGCTTCTCAAAAAGTTAACTTCAGCCAAGTGCTTAACCATGCCACAAAAATTGGGATTAGTTTATGTTCTCCAGTTTATAAACCATGTTATCCACAATTATCAGGGGGTTTAACTATTTGTTCAAACTTTTTCTTTTGGATTTCTCCGAGTTTCTTCAATGTCTTATTCCGGGTGCCTTTTAGTCCAAAATCTCATCAATGACACTGCTCTCAAATTGTTTTTCTTGATATTGTAGGGATCGACATGGCATAGCAACAAAGAGAGACAAGATCTTATGCATTTTCATGATTGTCCTTGCCATCTTCTCAAATGCTGTGGCGATATATAGCGATACCTATGCCTTGTTCAAGAAGAATCCAACTCAGAGAGAATGATCTCTTTTTGCTCGAGGACTCATTGAATCTCTTGAGGAAATGCGGTCTAGAACTTATTTCAAGGCAGGTTTCAATAAACCCCACTTCTGCTCAACCTTAAATGTTGAGCAACGTTTCTAAAAGTGTTTTACGTGACTCAGCCTATATTGTTGTATTGCAGTATCTTTTCACATATATTGTACTCATTGTGTATACTTTAATGTGACAAAGAAGTTCTATGGCTATGCATTCTGTTTCACCCAGTTTGGTTCATGATGTAATAATTATTTTGAATTTCTTTTATATTGTTTTTAGCTAAAGAACTATTCTCTAGAAATAGTTTAGGCAATAAACTTTCAAAAAGTGACGAAAAAAATTAAAGTAAGAGATATTTTATTACAATTGTTCTCTACGTGTTTTCGAATTTTGATAACGTTCCATAACTAAAGTGAGAAATAGAGAAAAAATTAACGTAGTTTCGTAATTCAAATCAACAAAGAAATTGAGTATACAATCTTGGTCATCAAGAGCTACACAAACTTTGATAGAATCTCAGCCACAGATTTATATGTACATTTTTTAAATGTAAATTGGAGTGGAATTGCAAAGGAAGTTTAAAGGAAATTACAAAGTTTGGTTGAGCATTTGAGAGGCTCGACTCGCTCCCCAACCCATTCCCTATTATCAAATGTCAGCCGCAGTATTATATGTATATTAGCCCCCGTTTGATCTACATTATTATCTCATTAAAATGAAAAATATGACCGTTATCCATCACATCAACATTTAAATTCAAATTTTCCATCTCTTATGTATGCCCTAATAACGGCTATATTTTTCATTCTTATCCTATAATAATTAGGCTCAAACATGGCCTTAATTGAATTCAACAGGAATGAAATTGCAAAGGAAACTTAAAGGAAATTACAAAGTTCCGTCAAGCATTAGAGAGGCCCGACTCTCTCACCAACTCATTCCCTAATTTTCTGAAGGCTTCAGAATACCAAACTCTCCCCTATTTATTCTATTTGAGGTTCAGTAGGATGTTACAGGAAATTCCCTAATTACCCCTATCTCTATTGCATTATAATCTCAGTATTATGATCATATATTCACATTCACAGATTCTTCAAAGTTCGAAAACACCACTGTCATTACCAATTACAACCCCAAGATACCATAGGGTCATAATTTATTGTACAGCCTATTAGGAATAACAAAATGACCCATAAAATGAAAAGCCCTTGTTTCTCAACTATTTAAAACACCACACCGGAACTTACCTCATCACCGGTAGCGGCAAGGACAACAAGGAGACTAGGTAAGGCGGACCGTAGAGACGGGAGACCGAGAGGCAAGAGAGCTGAGAGAGGAGTGAGGACGGGCGGAGGGCCAGAGGTGGAGCCGTGACTGCGGGAGAGTGTTGACGTCAGCCGTGGATGTGGTGGCCAGTGGCTGACCGTATATCGGTGGCGACGGTGAGTGGTGTGGTCGTGAGTCAAACGGGAGAGAGAGCAGAGAAAATGAGAAGAGGCGACTCAGGCGAGATAGATCATTGGTTTGAAATGAATGTTGATTCATTTTCCTTTCATCTTAATAATAATAATAAAAAATTTAAAATTTAGGGAGGGCACCTGCCCTCCAGGCCACCCCCAGGTCCGCCCATGCCCCCCACCTTTTTTCCCCTGAAGTCCGTAGAGGAAGATGTTGATAACTCTGTTGAGATAGTTTTACCCTTTGAAAATACATGTGGATTTAAACAGTGTAAAAGGACTAATATTGCTGCAATCGCTAAAAATAGAGATGTAAAAGTCTAGATTTGAAGGTTGGGGATGACTTTGCAGTACATAATATAGGCCAGGGATTAAATGTGCAATTTTCTCTCTAGAAATTGCCTTTGGAAACTGATATCTGATTTTCTTAATTCTGATCGAAACCCTCTGAGAAACGCAAAATTCGACCATACTACATCTAGAGGGAGGTGATTAGGTGTACATGCGAAATTAAAACTTAATTAACATGTAATAAGTCATAAGTTAATTATGTCTATGTGATTAGTCAAACAAGTCAATTTAACCTATTTTGAAATACATCAGTTATGTCAAAGAAGTAAATAAAGCAATAAACAACATCAGAATTGTTTACGGAGAAACCCAACATGGGAAAAACTCCAGGCACTTTGCCAGTCAAAGATACACTATAAACTATCAATACAACTTACAGACTACCAGCAAAGTTGACAACACAAGCTCTCTGATCTCCTGTCTGAAGTATGAAACAACCCTCCTGGAATGTGCACTCCAACACCAATCCTGACTCTTCTTTGTAAAGCAGTCCTCCTAAAATGAGCACACGAACTCTAATCCTGACTCTTTACGCAGTTTATCTCCTGTAGATCTTCCCCAAAAACTCATCGTTCTTCAAACTCTTCCTTAATCTTTAATGCAGTACAGTTGACGACACAATCTTGCAGCAGATCCAAGCGAAGAAACGAATCCAGTGTTTGATTTGATAACTTTGATATTTTCAATGAAAGAGGCATATATGAATTGAAGGATTGAACTTTGGATCTTATGTAGGATGTATTCTTCTTGAATATTATGTTGTTCAATCCATCTTTCAGAAAATACGGTGCCTTCAATATATAGGTTGGACGAATTAGGTTGTATTAGCCAAGTAAAAAACTCGAAAATAGAAAATTAAGTTACCCAGTATAATACGTCGCTCGAGCGAAGTGGATTCTTCGCTTAAGCGAAGGGTCTGTCGCTCGAGTGACAGTGGGGCGAAAGGCGAGTGAATTAGTTTTTGTTTCAGCCGCTCGAGCAACACTCTGGCGAGCAGCTAGCAAAAATTCGACGTGAATCCTTCTTATTCCAAACATAAAACCCCAAACCCTAAACTGACCTACCAACTATGAAACTTTACAATTTAGTCCCTAAACTTTTATAAATGTTCGAGTTGGTCAATTTGTTCACAGAATATAAAATATAAACCTAACAAACTCCCCATTTGGCATTCTGTGACAAAACACAATACAAAACAACCACAACCTATCCAAACTACCTAAGTCCAACAAAACCAACTGAATGCAGCTTTCACTTTGTTAATCTTGTATCCTGAAATAAAAAAAACTCACATACTAGTGTAAAAGCACGTGATACAGGTAATAAGCAATAGAGTACTTTGAAGCATAGTAAGTGAAATAAGCAAACAAGTTTAAGATGCAGTATTAAGGTTAACCAAGACACCATAACCACATTAATACCACAAAACATCAAGAAAAACTCAAACAGTTATGCATGAAATGCAACACAATTGCAATGCGCATGCTCCCCCTCAGTGTATGATATGCAAAGCAAATGTAATGCCACTACTGCAAATTCTTAAGTGTTAAAGCAGTAGAACATGTATCTATGTCTCTCCCCAATGACCCCACAAAACGTAAGCAGAAGATCAAAATCAAATGTAAAGCATATAATGTCTATACAGTATCTATGTCTCACCCCAACGACCCCTCTAGACATATGATAAGTATCAATATGTAACAAGCTGCTCTAAACATGAAATGTGTATATATCTCCCCCTTACTATTTCCCCATTTTGTCACAAATGCCAAATCAATAACACATCAAATGGCAATGAAAATTCCAACAATTGAAGAAGGGCTACAAAAAATTTATACGATAACAAGAATCAACCTAACTGCTACCAATACATATATCAATATCAACTACAACAGTATTCCTATTGATAAGTGTGTTTTTACATACTTATTTTACTGTCAAAACATGAGCAATTGTTGATTAAAATGTTGAAATATAGCTTAATTCTATGCAATTTATGTTTTGAAGGAAAAAATGATGAATGTAACGAAATTGAGGTGAACCAAGTGAAAAATGACCAAAGTAAAAGAAAGTGATGTTCAGGGACTAAAGTGTAAATACTCTAAATCTATTTCTAACCTTTTGATGAAGATTCAAGAATTTTAGAGGTCAGTTGGATGAAGCAAGGAGTCAAAGGGGTGAAAGATAGCCAAAACATTATCAAATATCAACTTTCAAGTTGAAAAGTTTCGCACCGGTTTTCAGCCTCATATTAAGATCGGTTTTTTACATAGTAGACGATAGAATTGGAAGTTTACATCGAATCAAAGTTGTAGCCCTTTGAGTTATCTTTCCAAAGCATACTTGAATCACCTCAATCGGATATCAAGAGAAAAAGTTATGGCCAAAATACTAAAAGTTGTCCGGCGGGAAAAAGTTAAATCCATGCGATCGCATGGAAGCCTTCAGCAACTCAAATGGCTGAAATTATTTGTTCTTTAAGACCGCATGGGTTTATGCCTTGCGACACATAAAGTAAATCTGGAGCGAATTTTTAGGTTTTGCCATTCAATTTGGAAACCTAATTTTCTACCCTATTTAAACCCAAACACGCCCCAGAACACCGTTAAGCCGGTTTTTACACTTTCTCTCCACATTTTTGGCTCAAGAAACTCCATGGAAGGCTAAAAACCTTGGTAAAGCAAAGAAGGAACTCAATTGAATTTGGATATTTCAACATCTTTTATTCATGTAATATGTTTTTCATTGTTTACACAATTCTAGAGCTTATGTTTCCACTATTTATTAATTATTTTGAGATTTACTTAACTTTTATTACTTTTTCATGGATTTAATCATGTTTCTTCCATTGAACAATTAAAATACTTGTTTAAGTTTCAATTTCAAATACTTTATTGGTGTGATTTAATTATTGCTATATGTTAGAAATATATAGTCATTCTTTGAATCTAATTTCAATAAATTAATGTGGGAATGTGATTTACGAAATTTAAATTCTAGAATTACATTTGTAAATTATATTGATTTAATGGTTTATTCTTCTTATCATGAATGTATTCTAAGATTGACTTAGTTTTATTAAATTGGTCATATGATTAGTCATGCTCTTTCTATTGATTGATTGAAACAATTACTTAGGTCTTAATCTTAATTATTTTAGTTTATTAGTGTGATTCTCTACTGTTTTATGCTTTAGTATATAGTCGATTTAGAATCTGATTTCGATAAACCACGTGTAAACATTGCAAATGAAAGATTAACCATTAGGATCATGTTAGAATTAAATTGGTTTGTATTGTTAAATCTTTCGATTAAAAAGTTAGGACAAAAACTTCTAATTGAGTAAAAAATACATGAATAATTGATGCGATTGATCCAATCCAATTGAGAGAATTTCGACGCTTCACTACCCCAAACTATTGATTTTAACTTTACTACTTCAACATTGAATTTACTACAAACTTGAGAGGATAAATTCATTCTTTTTTGGAACATTTAAATATTTTTCCATCTCTCTGTGGATACGACACCCCAAACCTACACTATAACACCGCGTAACACTTTGGGCGTAATCACCTATCTACGAGGCAGGAGCATCGTCTCCATCTGAACCATCAGTTTCATCACTCTTGTACTCCCAGTGCTCTCGCATCCAGCGCAATCGTCGCTGAACGTCTATAACCTCGCCACGTAGCGCAGTGACCTCTACCCTCGTCTGAGTCACCTCTGCAAGCAGCCGAGTCTGCTGGCTGATCATAGTAGACATTTGGGCCATCAAGGCGGCCATGGGATCAACAGCCGAAGATGCAGAAAGGACGGAAGAAGACGTAGAAGGAGGAACGCTATAAGTAGATGGAGCCTCAGATGGCGGAATGGAGGATGAATCAGCAGAAAGAAGATCATCAATGGGATCTGCTGGCACTACTAGATCAGTAGGGTCAACATGAACAGAAGAAGAAGCATGTGATCAACTCTGCGAAACGGTAACAAGACCAATCGGTCGACCTAACTGACAAGAAGAAAAGACAACGCCAAGGGCAGTGACCAAACGATGAATAAGACAAGTATAAGGAAGACCTATCCTACGACGAGGGATTTAGAAAGTGCGAAGAATATGCACGCACAAAAAGGTAGAAAGGTTAATCGAGTCACCGTGAATCAGGGCATAAAGAAACCTAGCCCTATTGGATGGTAAAGAAGAAGTATGAGCGACCGGCCACAGATTCGTGTACACAATGCACAACAATACATGGCGCTCGATCGGAAGCGATCCAGTGCGAACCGCAGTCGAACCCCCGACCAGTGGGATATCAAAAAGAGTAGGGTACACTACAGAGTCAGAAGAACTGGTCTCAGCCGAAATATAAGGAAAAATCGGGTGAGGAACCCGAAGAATATGAAGAGACACAGCCAAAATATCAGGAGAGAGCTTAAGAGTAGTAGCTCTAAGATAGACTCGGAAAGAAGTATCGTAAACCTCGTGGATGTTCGCGAAGAACTCTTGAACTAAAAGACTAGGAGGGGGAACCAACCCAGTCAATAAAGAATCCCAACCCCGAGAAACAAAAATGGCAGCAATGTCGGGGGATAGATCACCTAAAATAACCTCACGCTCTACGAGGATTGGACGATGAGAGAACTGAGAAGAAAAAACCTCATAGGAAGTAGAAGATACCGACTATACGAAGAAGATCCAATGGGCTGCTGAGTGGTGGTCCTGGCTCTCTTCGGCGGCATCTGGAACATGATTGCAGAACAAACATGTCAATAGATGCTACGAAAGAGAATGTAGACCACACGAGCAACCATGCAGTCAAATGCATGAAAATGCGTGAAGTGATGTGACGGTGAAGTAAACACGAAAACAATGTACGAATTTGACAATGCACGTAAAACGATGCAAACATGTGTTAAGCACTCAAAACAATGCATAGAGGCGATAAAATACGTAAAACAATGCAAATATGTGTCAAGCATGCAAAACGACGCAAATAATTGTCAAGCACGCAAAGCTATGCAAACATATGTCAAATCATGCAAACCAATGCAAATAAGCGCCAAAGTACGCAAAACGATGCAAATATGTGTCAATCACGTAAAATGATGCAAATAAGGATCAAGCACGCAAAACTATGCAAACATGTCACATGCACACAGAAAGATGAAAACGTGTCAAAGAAGGCAGTGCATGAACATAGTGCAGTGATTGCAGGACGAAGGTGCAGTGACGTCTAGACGGAGGTACAATGGTTTCTAGACAGAGGTGCAACGGGAGTGTCATGTCATAAAATCCAAAATGCAAAGCAAATCAACTCCAAAACGACATGTAAGTACATAGAGATGTAGAACATTCAAGCAATAGTCAAAATCATCCAAAATCATGCCAAATTCGAATTACATTGATGCAATTGTACTTCCACAACATTAGTATATTCAACATGTATCAATGGATGTGAAGAATTGAGGCAAAAACCCATGAAGAGCTGAAAATTCCCAAAACATGGTAAAACTAGGGTTTTAGCGATTTACCTCCAAATTTGTTGAATTGGATGATGAAATTAATGTTAATGAGGTCCAAGATTGATGCCCAAGCTTCTAAGAGAATGTTTTTGCAAAGATTTGACAATGGGTAGATCGAAATTTGAGAGAAAGTCGATGAAAAATGAGAAAAGAAGAAACTGGAATCACGCTACAAAAGCGACCGTCGCTCGAGCGAGGGTCAAGCGTCGCTTGAGTGAGAGTGAATCCGAAAGTGTCGCTTGAGCGACAAGCAAGCGAGAATGTCAAAAATAGCACCAAAAAATTAAAAAAAATCCAATTTTAAGCACAGTTTTCTGAAATTGACAAAAATAGCACATTTTTCAAAACTTTCAGTTCTAGCACCACTCGATTTTTTATTTATTTTTTTAAAAGAAAAACACATGGCACGCACTTCAATATGTTGGTCAACTAGAGAATGCAATTGAACATAAATATGCCAAATTTAAGGATATAAGTGATGTCCCACACACATAGATCAAATTTAACCGGAGTAAGTAGTATATGTGAGTATATGTGACTCACGTGTGTAATGTGTCACTAATTCCAAGTAAATCAAAGTCCAAACCTTAATTTTGTGAGAAGGGACAAGCTAAAAATCACTTTCAATAGGTCTATTCTCTACTTACGAAAATCAAACTTTTAAACACGTTAGGACCTATACAAAAAGCTCGTTGGCATGATGCAAAATTTTTCTTTTCTCCCCCTAAATATACACACGTTTTTTTTATTTAAACCACAATGTTATTCGGCTCATCATATTTTTCATCTTAAGTGCAATTCTAATTCATTGAGCAACTCAGATGACCCATGTAGCGATCCGATACCATAGGCACCAAGTACAGAGATACTCTGCAGACTTAATTGCTCGAGTCAAATAGTCTCGAAAGAGAACATTAAGATAATGAGCACATATCATGTTTAATAAAAAAAGGGTATATGCATGAGCTTAGGTTTAATACAGTTAGTCAATTCACGTTCAGAGTCATCCTATCAACAAGTGACAGCCATCCCAAGTCTCACACATGTGGTCAAGACCTGTTTACTTGGTCATAGTGTGTGCAGTGCAAAGAATACACGATTGGACATATACTAAATATTTCGGAGAAAACAGTAATCGTGTGATGGAATGCGGACTATTCATCAGATAAATGCATGTTCATACTCAACATGCATTGCTAAGTTTCATATACATGATGCAGTAATCCACAAAACAAACCAAGCAAGGAAAACACTTTTATTTTGTTTTAAAATTTTAAATGTTTTTGGATTTTTTTATGTTGAATGAAATACTCACATAAACAAAAACAAAAGAAAATGTAGACAACAAATAATAAAACAAAGAAAATAAAACAAAGCACAACACAATTAAACGCATGCAAAGTGTCTGATGAATGCAAGGTGCACTAGTGTAATTGATAATGCATGTAGATGCCCGCGCATGGGATCAGTGTGGTGCATAAGCACCAACAGCTGCCATACGGTCGAGATCAACTTTCTTGATCCATGTCTTCATAGACGTGGAAGTAGCCCTAGTCAATTGAGAGATCATCTCAGTTAGTTGAAGAACTTGACTTGAAAGATAATTGACCTGACTGAGAATATCCTGATTTCTCTCCCTGCGCACACGCATATGACACCTTGACCTAATGTGACCCAATACACCACAGTGATGGCAAGTGGGTACAAATCTAGGCTCAGACACATACGATTGTTGAGAACAAACTTGAGGTACAGTGTTCTTACGGGCCCTAAGAGTTCTCTGTCTTATGACACGTTTAGCTTTAGGATCAGGATTTCTAGTTGTGTGTGGTTGAGTAGAAGCAGGAACAAAAGTAGTCTTAGAGGTACTAGCATATTTGGAATTGTTCTTAACATAACTTAGACCTCGTTTATCACCAACGGCTTTGTTCATACCTAAAAGACTATCAAACTTCTTAGTCCCACTGGAGAAAGCTTCAAGTTGAGAGTTGGATTTTTCTAGATCACTCGTGAGGGTCTTAATCATTCCTTCCAACCTCTCATTGATACATCTTAACTCACTCAGGGAACTGGTCGATTCCTTAAGCTCGCCAGCAAGTCTCTCTTTCTCACGCTCTAATGAATCAAGCTTCTTAAGTAAGGCATGGTTGAGTTTCTTAATCTTAAGACTCTCCTTGTACATCTCCTTGTACACAACCTGAAGATTATCCTCATCATCCGAGGCCTCATTACCAATCTCAACCTCAGTCTTTTCATTAGCCTTATCAAATTCACTAAGACACAAAGGCCATGTACTTCCCTACTTTCTCACACTCAGACTGCACACTCAGTTCACTCTCACTAGAGTCATCATCAGACAGTGCAGCAACAAAGGTTCTACCTCCATCCTTTGTCGAACTCCTCTTAAGATTAGGACATTGATTCCTATAGTGCCCAAACCCCAGGCACTCATGACATCTAACCAACTGGAGTTCACCATTAGACCTTTTACCACCACTCTTATCATGCTTTTCCTTATGAAATCTTCTCGGGGGACTCCTCTGTCTAGGTTGTGGTTTAGGTCTATCTCTCAAGGCTTTCTTAAACTTCTTCATGAAGTAAGCTATCTCCTCACCTTTGAGGGACTCCATATCACTAGATTCAAAATTTTCTTCCCTATGGGTGTTCAAGGCAATGGATTTCAGTTTCCTAGGCTGTGCTAAGGTCAATTCATAGGTTTGGAGGGATCCTACGAGCTCTTCTATCTTAAGGGCGTCAAGGTCCTTACTCTCTTCAATTGCAGTTACCTTAGGTCTAAACCTCTCAGGTAGGGATCTAAGAACCTTACGAACGATTTTTGACTCGGTAATCCATTCACCTAAATTGAAACTAGAGTTCACAATATCGTTCAGTTTAGCATAGAACTCATCAAACCTCTCATCATCATTCATCCTAAGTTCTTCAAACCTAGAAGTCAACATTTGTAGCTTGGAGTTTTTCACGATCTTAGTACCCTCATAGGTAGTCTCCAAAATATCCCAAACTTCCTTAGTAGTCTCACACATAGACACTCTTCTAAATTTCTCAGGAGACACAGCCATAAGCAAAACATGTAAACCTTTACTATTCCAACTACACTCATCCAGATTAGTTTTAGTCCATAAAGAAATTTCAGTGAGTATAACTATACCATCAGCAGTTGTTGAAGGTGGAGTCCACCCGTTTTGTACAGAAATCCAAACATGTTCATCCAAAGCCTTGAGGAAAGCTCTCATACGCACTTTCCAATAGGCATAATTACTGCCATCAAAATATGGTGGCACAGACAACGAACTACTCATCTAGACAATCAAAATAAGGGTCAGGACACGAGATTAGGCTCTGATACCAATTGAGAAACGCAAGATTCGACCCTACTACACCTAGAGGGGGTTGATTAGGTGTACATGCGGAATTAAAACTTAATTAACATGCAACAAGTTACAAGTTAATTATGTTTAGGTGATTAGTCAAATAAGTCTATTTAACCTATCTTGAAATACCGCAATTATGCCAAGCAGTAAATAAAGTAATAAACAACACCATAATTATTCATGGAGAAACCCAACGTGGGAAAAACTCTAGACACTTTGCCAGTCAAAGATTCACTATAAACTATCAATATAATTTACAAACTACCAGCAAAGTTGACAACATAAGTTTTCTAATCTCTTGTCTGAAGTATGAAGCAGCCCTCCTGGAATGTACATACCAACACCAATTCCGGCTCTTCTTTGTAAAGCAATCCTCCTGAAATGAGCACACGAACTCCAATTCTGACTCTTTACGCAGTTTATCTCCTGTAGATCTTCCCCAAAAACTTCTCATTCTTTAAACTCTTCCTTAATCTTTAATCCAGCACAGTTGACGACACAATCTTGCAGCAGATCCAAGCGAAGAAACCAATCCAGTGTTTGATTTGATAGTTTTCATGGTTTCAATGAAAGAGGCACATATGAATTGAATGATTGAACTTTGGATCTTGTGTAGGATGTATTCTTTTTGAATATTATGTTGTTCAATCCATCTTTCAGAAAATACGACGTCTTCAATATATAGGTTGGACGAATCAGGTTGTATTAGCCAAGTAAAAACTAGAAAATAGAAAATTAGGTTACCCAATATAATACATTGTTCGAGCGAAGTGGCTTCTTCGCTCGAGTGAAGGGTCTGTCGCTCGAGCGACAATGGGGCGAAAGGTGAGTGAAGTAGTTTCTATTTCAGTCGCTCGAGCAACACTCCGACGAATAGTTAGAGAAAATTCGACGTGAATTCTTCTTGTTCCAAACATAAAACTCCAAACCCTAAGCTAACCTACCAACTATGAAACTTTACAATTTAGTCCCTAAACTTTTATAAATGTTCAAGTTGGTCAATTTGTTCATAGAATCGCCAATATAAAATATAAACCTAACACCCTCCAAAGATTAGTGTCAGATCCTCCAAGGTTTCTCCATTGATTGTTACGATTGCATGTAGTGTACCTGGATTAATCTAGAACAGGACAATATTTGGAACACAAAAATCCACACTAAATTGTTTTATTTAAGTGAAAAAAGCAAACCGATCGAACAAAGTCAAAATACAATTGCGTAAAACGAGTTAGAAAGAGAAAATTAAAAACAAATTAAAAGTGATTCAGTATACTATCAACAACTACAAGATATAAGATTTGATAGATTTGAAAACTTTACAATAATTTTTTTACTCTTACGTCTATTCCTCACGTAAAACTAGAACAATCAATGTACAACACAAAATTGCGCATACCATTTTTCACCCGTTTCTCTCAAAACTCTCATAAGTTGGATGCACGTAATTCTTGGTCCGAATTCACTCACCCTAGGCACCAAACTCGTATCATAATTGGAGCCTTGGATGATATGTGCCGAATACATATCATGACGAATACAATATAGAACGGATTGATTTAGATAGCTTAACCATCATACCATCATAGTACACCATTCTTGGAATCAGGAGTGATTCAATAAAGGAATTTCGTCTTTACCCTCAAATAAATTCATAATACAATATTACAATTTACTTTTTCTTTCCAAACAAAGAATTCTATATTTGTTTCCCTAAAAGAACTCTTGTATTTAATAAATATAGATTATAACCAACAATCTCAACCCTGACCCAAAATTTCTCTATTTAGATTATCTATAGCTCTATCTAAATTTAGAGGTTTTGTTAAACATACCAATGATTTAGAGCAGTGAATTTTCTCTCTCTTTCCCTTCTTTTTTAAATTTTATTTTGAATAGTTAAAAGGCACGTAGATTGCAATACGTAGAATCAACGTGATAACCAATTTTAGCTTGACTTTTTATTCATTAGGTATCAATATCAGTATCCTATAAGTGTTTCAATTTATTTATCATGTAGGCTACTACCATTCGTAAAATGCGTTGAATATGTTGTGACTTTTTCGAGGTCAACAAACATCTTCGGTCTTCCATTGTTTTGATGCAGCTCATTCCGAAGGTCAAGTTTCAAAAGGGAAACCAAATGAATTATCGATTGCATCCATCCAAAAATTTCAAATTATAGTACAAATTAAATGAGAAATATGGGAAAAAAAAATCAGCATTAATGGATAATTCACGAACTAAACCCAAAAATGTTTCTAAAAATTTTCTGTCATAATTAATTTCTTCTTGTCAACCTCCAACCTACGAATTGGATATTCCAAATTTATTTTATACTACCTCAAAACTTCTAGTAATAGCCATTGGTTTCCTTTGACAAGCGGATTTATGCCAGATAAAAAAAATTTAATAATCGTAAAAGGAAGAAGATATATTATGTTGGATTAAGGTCGTATTTTTTGATTTTTCAAAAGATTGCCATTTGTACTATAAATCGTATACGACAATACGAATGTTGGAGATGAGCTTATGGCAGATAATAAAAGATATAGCAAATGATGTTGTTTGAGCCGAAAATTAAAAAAAAATATTATTCACCTGAATCCATAATAAGACGATCTACATAGTAATGTTTATTATAGTTTTAAACTTAATTACTTAAAGCATTTAGAAAGAACTCTTTATTCACAAAGAGCATTGTATGCATAATAAAGATCATCTATAAATTTAGAGTAGAATTTTTTATGAACAAGACACTCCAAATTTAAAAATGCCCTCTTTTATGTATAAGATACTCTTTTTAAGTAAATAATTTTTTGTTGGTGGAAACTTGGAGAATTTATATATAGCTTCAGTAATTATTTTCCTACAACTACTAAGAAAGAGTAAATTTATATATAATCTAGAAAGAAAAGCACAACAAGTTTTCGAGATCATTCGTGTTTGTCACTAATTAACAAGTTAGTGTCCTGCTCCATGGCTTGGACCAGAGTTCTTAATTCCTCCAAGTGTTTGATCAGCGTTGATGAATTTGTGGCCTTCACCATGACTGGGTCCGGCCTTGACAGCTTTTAGAGACAACGAATACACTATTGAACTGCCAATGTCTCCCGTGGATGTGGGTGGGCTGCGAACCTCGACTGCATTCGGATGACGAGCTTCGGCCGCAAAGAAAGCTGAGCTGAAGATGAGGATCAGGAACAAGAAACTGAAAGATTTAAGCCCTTCAGCCATGCCTAAAATGAGCAATGAACAAATTCAGAGAGAGAGAGTTTATGTGAAAAAAGAAATATTGGAAGTTATATAATTTTGTGCAACATGGGAGGATCTGACGACTAATTTATAGTATTAAGAGGAAGGGAAAAGTAGTTGGATATGTCATTAATTTGTGGTATTCAAACAAACGTTAGTATTGCAATGCTAATGGAAATACAAATATCCCCACTTCTGCGCAACCTTAAATGTTGAGCAACATTGCCAAGTGTTGTTACCTGACTCAGCCCGTATTGTTGTGTTGCAGTAGCTTTTCATATATATTGTAGACTCATTGTGTATACTTTATGCATTCTGTTTCCCCCAGTTTGGTTCATGATGTAATAATTATTTTGAATTTCTTTTATATTGTTTTTAGCTAAAGAACTACTCTCTAGAAACCCCTTTTTTTTTTTTTTTTGCCCTGAACTCCGTGGAGGAAAGATTTTGATAACTCTGTTGAGATAGTTTTAACCTTCGAATATACATGTGGATTTAAAACTGTGTAAAAGGACTAACATGGCTGCAATCGCTAAAAGTAGAGATGTAAAAGTCTAGATTTGAAGGTTGGGGATGACTTTGCAGTACATAATTTAGGTCAGGGATTAAATGTGCAATTTTCTCTCTAAAGCCTTTGGAAACTGATATTTGATTTTCTTAATTCTGATTGAAACCCTCCAAGGTTTTGTTACGATTGCATGTAGTGTACTAGGATTAATGTAGACCAAGACAATATTTGGAACACAAAAATCCACGCTAAAGTGTGATATTGAAGTGTTAAAAAATTACGAAGTTAAAATGCAATTGAGTATAACGAGTTAGAGAAAAAAACAAATTAAAAGTGATTCAGTATACTATCGACGACCACATGAGATAAGATAGGCGAACCTATTAATATTGGTGCAATTTCTAGAATATTTTTATTTCTAGAATATCCTAGAATTGCTTGGGAAGAAAGCAAAAATGGTAATTAAAAACTAAAAAATCATAATTATCTAGAATGACTTCACCGCCCCCCACTTCCAATAAATAGGTGGTTTTGGTTTCAAACTCAGCAACCAATTGAGTTAAAAAAAAGAGCATCCTCTTGCATTGTAAAATAAAAGCCCACTTTGTAAAACTTTACTAAACTCGTTTCTTTATCCTTCAACTATCTTGTTCAATTAAATTACTCCGAAACATTTATATCCCTAAAAATCTATCCCACATAAAATCCACTTAACCACTTCAATCTAAATTAATTTATTTCTCCTACCAATTATAAAATATCATCAGTGGTATCAGAGTCAACGTTCGATTAATATTGGGCGTAAGCATATATTATGGCTGATGCTTTCCATTTTTCAGTTCCTGTCCCAACATTTAATTGAGATAACCATGATTTCTGGTCCATTAAAATGAAGACATACTTTTGTGTGTAAAATTTATGGGATGTTATCAACGACGGGTATACTAACCCAATTGACATTTTCACTCTAATCGCGGCACAAAAGATGGAACTTAAAGAGAATTAACAAAAAAAATTCTCTAACATTACTTGCTTTACAAATGAACTTGACAGACACTTATTTTTCGAAAATTATGGGAGCTAAAATGGAAAAAGAAGCTTGGGATAAATTGAAGGAGGAGTTCTACGGCCGTGACAAGGTACGTACTTGCTGTCTTCAAACTGTAAGGAGGAATTTTGAAAATCTAATAATGAAAGATTTTGAAACCGCAAAAGATTATTATTTAAGAATAGATGAAATGGTAAATTAACTAAGATCTTATAGAGATGATGCTCTGAAAGAAAGTTGTTGAAAAATTTTTAATTATATGCATCGAAAAATATGATCCAATTATTGCTGCTATTGAGAAGTCTAAAGATATAGATAGATTAATAATTGCAGAATTAACGGGTTAACTGGAAGCTCATGAAAAAAAATTAGAAAGGTGTTAAGAAATTAACATCGGAAACGCTTTTCAATATAAAGTTAATATGTAGTTTCATAAATTTAAAGAAGTTGGGGGGGGGGGGGGGGGGGGTTTTAAAAAAAAATAAAAAAAAAAAAAAAAAAAAAAAAACCCAAGGAAAAGAAATTGATAATAATGACAAGTATTCTTTATGTGACGTTTGTAGAAGAAAAAGTCATTCGAAAAATGATTGTTGGCTAATTAAAGGAAAACCACAGTGCATTAAATTATAATCCTGGTGGAATTAAATAGAATTACTCTTAAAATTATACTTCAAGAAACTCTTTAAATTAACATTTTAATTTACAAAGTGAGTTGTAGGGAAGTTAGTGAAAATAAAAGATAAGGAAAAACAATTTTAAAAAAAAATGACGTGTAGTCAAATCAAGTGTTAAATAGAGCATGTTGGAGTACTTAAAAAATTATACTCTGTAAATTTATAGATACTCTCTAAATTGTAAAATATGCTCTTTAAAAATAGAAAGTCACTTGGAAATGTTCTAAGAGAGTAAAATTCTTTATACACACTATGAGCATCTTTAAGAGACTTTTTATTTATAAGAAGCATTTTATGTATAATAGAGAATATCTTTAAATTTAAAGAAAATATACTCCAACAATGCTATCTATTTTAATTCTTCATTTTTTCAAAAAACATTTACTGATTTTTCTTCATCTTTTATTTAAAATATTTTCTGTACATGAATAGTCAATCAATTTGAATATAATCTGAAAATTTTAAGAAATAGAAAATTGAAATATGCACCTTATTAAATGTAATCATTATGAAGAAAGAACAGGTATTGAGTTCGACTCTCCAAAATTCACTCTCTTATTTAAAAGTTTGAGCGTATCCAAGAGACTTTATAAATACAAGATGTCCTCTACTTTATAAAGTTAATGTTTAAAAATAAGTTTCAAGAGACTCACTATTTTAAATCTTAAAATAGATATTGTGTTTGACTCTCCAAATTTAAATAGTAAAACTCACTCTCTATTCTTAATTTAAAATGAATGTATTTAATAAGTTACAAATTTAATACTCTACTTCTTCAATTATTCAAATTATATTTAAATTGATTGGTCATTGATATATTAAAAATACGTTCTTGAAAAATGCAAAATGAAAAGTTAAAATAGAGAATATTATTGAAGTGTATAAAAAAATTTACACCTTAAATTGAAGGATGTTCTTCATAAGTTTCTTGAAGACACTCTTATAATAGTTCCTTTGAGCTTATTTTTTAATATTGACTCTATAAAATAGAGTATCTTGCTGAAAATTTCTTGGAAAATAGTATAACAATGTTATCTATTGTGACTCTTTATTTTGCTTTTCTCAAAAATCATCTATTGATTTCTTCTCATATTTTATGTAAGATATTTTTTTAGAGTAATGTTATTTAACATCATTTGTGTCAAGAACCATTTAGACGGAAACCGCATAACATTAAATGATACATTCATTTAAATGCAATGTCACATGATTCATTCAATTTGATCTATCAATTGTAACCACCTAAAATGGTACTCTAGCACCATTGGCGTTAAATGACATTATTTTTTAATGCCAAGAGTAAGGTTATAAAATGTGTAGTGCGTGACAATAATTAATATTATTTTTAATATTTAAAACTAATAAATAAATAAAATAATGCATTCTTTATAAATACTACAATTACTTGGTAATCGATTCAATTAGACATGAACACCGTTTAAAAAAAAATCCTAAATGTTGTTTGACTATTTATCGGATTCCAATTCAATCTCCTCTTCATCCTAGTCATCTTCTGTGTGATTCGATGCAAAACCATCTTCATTGGGACTCCCATTATTTCCACTTGAGAATTTCTATTACTCCTATAAATAGTAAGATATCATTGCTAAATTCTTCGCCATCATCACAACTATCAACCATTCATGATTGTGTAATAGTAGTATCACTTGCTAGTAAAAATTAGAAGAAAGAAGCTCGAGCTCGGCGTAAATAGTTTGCGACTCTATAAAAAAATTATTTTTATTTTTTTAAACATCAAGATCCTACAGATTGCTGTATATAATTCACGAACTTGGGTTATTTGAGTTAATTTGATTTTTTTTAAGCTATAAAAATTGGCTAGGCGTATTTTGACATATTTTTTTTTAGCACAAATACATATTTATTTTGACGTTTAATCATGCATATGCGGTTAACGAAATGAGTTGAATGGATTATTGCAAACATACTCCATATGCAAGACGTTTCGAAAATGCATCGATCATATGCGGACATATGCTTGCATTTTTTAACACGTCAAAAGTCAATCAATTCAAATATATTTTTGAATAATTTAATAAGTATAATATTGAAATATGTGTCTTATTAGAATTATGTTTGGTGTACATAAGGGACACTTATGTACAAAAATTATGTACACCAAACAATGTCCATCTTATTATATGCAATCGTTGTAAATTAAGAATAAATAAAAAATTTGGAGTGTCAGAGTCATTCTCTATTTTAAACAGTTAAAATCTTGGAACTTATTTTTAAATATTAACTCTATAAAGTAGATATAATCTTACATTTAGATGATCTCTTGAAGTTTCTCTTATACGCTCTATTCCGTTGTGTGAAACGAAACCTTTGTATCTAATAAGTCCTCATTTTTGTGAGGAATCCACATCGCACACAATTGAATTTCATTTTTATTTTTTTTCCAGCTGAAGAACGAACCTATGGAAATGGTATAGGCAATAACCATTTTTTTAAAAGTTGTTGACACACAAAAATGAGGTTCAATTAAATTGTCCAAATAATGAAACTCAGTTAGGAAATTCGAAGGATGAATCCAAACGAGACCATGTAAAAACCCAAGACGGAATTATGTAGCAGATGCCCATCATCGCTCAAGCCTGCGAGACGTCCAAGATCTGGGCGAGAATAGTGTCTTGTTGTTTTTTAAAGCAACTATTATTGAAACGGTTCATTCCACAGTCCAGGAATCTCGGTTGCAAGCAGTTAAATGATATGAGTAATGATAGCAGTTAAGAACGGTAGATTTTTTTTGACAAGTCATCAATTATGGAGAAAGTGTGTAGTTACAGGGTGATGAACAGTTTTCAAACGGTTCTACAAGAAAAACTGTCAAATGAGTATAAAAGAAAAAACATAACATAGAAGAAAAAAAAGATCAAATGACTCTTAAACATAGAATTATGTAATTTCGTTTCTTTCTTCTTGTTAGCTTTCAATTAATTTACAAATTCAGTGTGCTTGTACCCCTTGGAGGCATTTCACTTCTTGCAAATTGTAATCTTCATAAATAAAGCACCACTCGTTGGGACTTTGTCTCGAGATGTTGTTATTCCTTACACAATCGTCTGAACTTTCTTTTAATTGTTAGTGAGACTCAATTTCCACGCAAAACAATTTGGCACGCCCGATGGAACCCTTGTGTAAATGATGATGGAAATATTCAGGCTAACGGTAATAGTGGTTTGAATAACGGTGTTTTTGCCACAAACCAAGGACCAAACGTTAGGCCTCAAGTAAGTTTACCAATAAATCAATCTATAGGAGTTCCATATGATCCCAACGTTGTGTTGATGAATCAAATTATGGAGATTATACATGATCAAATGGTTTTTGGGATGCATCCTTTTATTAGGCCTACTTATACAAAGTCATATCCTGATTAGATAGATAAAGCATATCCGTGGCCTGGAGGTACAAAGTATCGGAGTTTTCATTATTTATCGGTCTGGGAGAAGTTTTTACTCTCGAACATATAGGGCGATTCACAATGCAATGTGGTGAAGTAACTGATTATCACAAAATGAGACTGTTCTCTAGTTTGTTAACAGGGGTAGCTTTCTCTAATTTACGTCAAATGTCAAACGAATGGCAGAAGGTTTCCTTTAGAGGTTTAAGACAGTTATGAGCAAATGTTTTGTACCTTTGTCCAAAAAAGAATTTGTTAAAGTTGCTCAAAGTTGTTTGAGTTTTGATTAAAAAAGAAATTCCAGTACAGAGAATTTCTTAACCTTTTTTAGTTGAGCGCTAACGTGATTAGATATGAACGTTTAATAAAAGAAGAAAAACAAATGAAAACTCTAGCAAATGGACTTATTATAGAGAGCAAATTTTGATGTTTATGCTGTTAATGACGAATATTACGATAAGACGGAAATATGTTTGGCCTAATTGATTAAGGGATATGCATATACTTGTCCTATAATAGCCAAATTTAGAACATCGGGAAAGAATGAGCCTATAAAAGACGAAAACAAAAAGGCTAGGATATTTTCATTTGATATGACCAAAGCTGACCTTATATTCGATAAATTGTATAAGGATAAACAGATAAAATTGAACGACAAGCATAAATGGCCAGACCCTGAACAAGTTAAGGGTAAAAAATATTGTAAATGGCACAATGTATGGTCACATATGACTAATAATTGTCTTTTTTTTGTCATGTGTTATAAGATATCATTGAATCAGGGCGAATCCCATTTGAAACTAAGAAAAAATGGCAGTGGATGAAAATATTTTCCCACAGCAACTTGGGGTGAATATGGTGACAACTGGTTTCAAAAATAAGTTGTCAAAATTCAAGTTGGTCATAGATGATAGAGAAGAAGATTTCGAGTCACATCCAAGTGTTTTTGAACGTATCAAATGAAAGGAGTCTGGAAAAGACGAAGTTATCTTGTGTGCTAGATGTAAGGGATAAGTGAATGAAAATATGGAAAGACCAGAAACAGGGCGATATCACCATCGTCCTAATGTTATTCTAAATTTTCAGCCCGGTGGAGGACGGAGTATGTCATTCTATGGGAAATCGCCTTCTGGGAGGCAGTTTAGACCGATAAACAATGGGAGAATATTCAAGCCGCAACCTTGCCAACCAAACGTATGGCATTCGTTCCATTATAATGTAGAAAGAATTGTACCCTTTAACGAAATTATCAGAACCCAACAAAGGTGTTTTCAATGGAACTATGGATGAATGATGAGGCAACAGTAGGGATCGTCACGTCTTAAGGCACCTAAACTGCTTGAGGTGGCTAACAAAAATGTTCTTAAAGATAATAAAGAGGCTAGTATGGGCGAATCAATGGAAGAGTTACCATAAAGTTCTTTTGGGAGATCAAAATTTGAGCGTGAAAAGAATGATGAAGATTGAAAAGATCCAGGGCGACCCCTTACTATTCAATTTGGTAGTTATGATTAATAATTATTTACTAGCTAATGAGTTCAAAAGTAAGGAAAATGAAGAGGAGGAAAGGGAAGATAATGAAGAAGAAGCATGTGTGCTAGAATGTAGAAAATGCCAAACATCTCAAGAGGTATATGATGAAGAAGATGACGATGACATGACTGACATTGAAAAGGAAATTGACATAGAAGCAGAGAGAAAAAGAAGAGGAGTGTCGCGTAATAATTTATTGAAGCAACTGTATGAGTAAGGTGTCCGCGAGACGGATTTGTTGGGTGAACCATTTGGGCCTTTTTTTGATTAATATGTATTATATGGACACCCAAAAGAAAGGTGAGAGTGCTTCACTTTGAGAAATATGAGTCACCTCCAAAAATATTACCTCCCCCTACAGGTTAGATAATCGAAGAAGAAGCATTAGAAGAAAATAAAGAGGAAATCCAAGAAGCATAAACTCATTGTGAAATATTGCATGTGGACTTGTTACAAGGAAACAATTCAACGGGGGATAAACAAAAAGTGGAAATAGATACAGTTGAAAATGTCATCTTTAAGAGACCAACTATGAAATTAACCAAACACTTGAGGCCATTGTACGTGAAGGCCTTAGTCAATGGTATACCTATGACAAAAGTGCTCATCGACAATGGAGCAGTCATAAATGCCACCCGTCCAAAATGATAAGAAAATTTGCAAAGACAGAAAGTGATATGATCCCAACAGAAGTTATTCTCACAAGTTTCAATGGTGGAGCAACTTCAGCTAAAGGGGTGATGCCACTGGACATAACTGTGGGAACAACTACTAGGACCACAATCTTCTTTGTGATAGATGGTTCTACTAGTTACAATGTGCTACTAAGAAAGTATTGGATTCACGGGAGTCGTTGCATGCCTTCATCGCTTCACCAATGCCTGGTTTTCTGGAACGAAAAAGGCGAAGAAGAAGTGGTGCAAGCAGACCATAGACCCTTTGTCGCAGAAACAAACTCAATAGAAAAGTTCATGTACGAAGGAAATTATGGACCTGTCATGGTAGTTCAAGATGGGGAAGAGACTCAAATTGTTTCACAGAGCGAAGAGCCATTTTCAGTAGATGCGCCTACTGAAATGTTCAATCAAATAAGGCCAAACATAATGACCCTTGAAGAGCCAGTAATTGACAAAAAGATAATCAAGGAACTCTAATGAGTTGTCAGCAATAAGAAAATATGGCCGATATTCAGGCCTTCAAAGCCAAATTAATGGCTTTCAATAGGAATGTAAAGAGAAGACAAAAGAAGAAGCAGTATTAAAGACGTTGAGAAACAAATTAGTAGTGTTCGAATTGGAGCAGAATATTGGTTGAGAAGTCAACAAAGTGGATTACTTAGAAGAGGAAGTGCCTTCAAGGAACTAGCCGATAAAGTAATGAGGATCACAAAGCCTGGACATGTTTAAACACAAGACCCTTTAATAAAAGTGAATATTGGCGACGAAGGGGAAGATCGCCCAACATTTGTCAGCCAGATGTTTAGTCAAGAGGTAAGTAATAAATTAATCATTTTATTAAAGGAATACAAGGATTTTTTTGCTTGTAAATATGAACACTTGCCTGGTTTAAATAAAAGTTTGGTAGAACATAGGTTATCAACTAAGCCAAATTTTAAACCTCATAAACAACCTCATAGGTGTTTTGCCCCTAATGTATTGTCTGTGATTGTTAAAGGCGGATTTTATTAGAACAGTCAGATATGTTGAGTGGTTATCTAATATCGTGCCGGTGTTAAAAAAGAATGGTAATATTAGGGTGTGCATAGATTTTAGAAATTTCAACTTAGCAATGCCCAAAGATGAATATCCAATGCTTACGATGGATTCTTTAGTAGATTCAACTGTCGGACATGTAATGTATTCTTTTATGGAAGGATATTCAGGATATAACCAAATTTACATAACTGAAGAAGATGTACATAAAACTCCATTTAGGTGCCCTTTGGCTTTATGATGCTTTGAATCGGTAGTTATGCCTTTCGACCTGAAAAATGTAGGGGCAACTTATCAAAGGGTAATGAACCTAATTTTTCACGACATGATAGGCACATTTATTGAAGTGTATGTAGATGACATAGTGGTCAAATCTATTAAAGAGGAAGACCATTTTGAACAATTAAAACACTCATTTGAGCAAATGAGACAATACAAACTAAAATTGAATCTTTTGAAATGTGAAATTGGTGTTAATGCATGTAATTTTCTTGGTTTTTTAGTATGCAAAAGAGGAATTGAACTTGATAAAAATAAAGCGAATGCCATTTTTTAGGCCAAATCACCTGGTAACAAGAAAGAATTGCTAAAGTTTTTAGGTCAAGTAAATTTTTTGAGACGTTTTATCTCTAATTGTGCAAGGCGAACAAAAACTTTTTCGCCTCTTTTAAAACTGAAAAATCAGGACGAATTCGTTTGGAAGGAAGAACATCAAAAGATTTTTGATAGCTTGAAGACATATTTGTCAAGTCCACCAGTGTTAGTATCACCTATCCAAGGACGATCAATGAAGGTATATGTATTGGTTGAACAAGAATCGATAGCCGGAATGGTCGCGCAAGAAGATCAATTTGGTGAAGAAATGACGATTTATTATTCGAGTAGACAATTAATGAAATGTGAATGTAATTACTTTGCTATTGAAAAGTTGTGTCTTGCTTTATATTTCACATGTACAAAACTAAGAGTTTATTTACGGTCTGTAACTGTTTACTTAGTTTCTAAAGTAAATTTAGTTAAATATATGTTTTCTCGCCCTATTTTACACCAAAGGATAAGCCTTTAGATTTTGGCATTATCAGAGTTTGAAATACAATATACGTTCCAAAAGGCAGTTAAAAATCAAGCATTGACTAACTTTTTGGCCGATCATTCATGCCTTGACATGCCTAAAGAAATTGAATTGAAAATTGATTCATTTGAATGAAAACCTTGAGTTTTATATTTTGACGGATCAAAAACTTCTAGAGGTGTAGGGGTAGGATTAGTTTTAATAAATGCTCTAGGGATTTAGGCTCCGTTTGTGAGCCATTCTTTTTTCAAATAATACATTTTTTCTTTCACATCAAGTAGGGTCCATGGCTGGAAAGAGACACAAAAAGGTGTGATTTGACACAAAGAATGCATTTTTTTTGTAGAAAAATCGTTACCAAACGAAGGCTTACTATAAGTTTGCTTTCACTTTAGATAGAATGGTACCACTAATCAAGCTGAATACGAAACATTAATCGTTGGTTTAGAGCTATTGATAAAGTTGGGAATAAAGAATTAATTATTAGGGGCGATTCCCAATTAGTAATTTACCAATTGATTGGTAATTTTAAATGCCAAAGTGATTCTGTCATAAGTCAATATGAAATCCCCCAATAATTATTGGAAAAATTTGATCAAGTGGAGTTTCAATACGTTAACATGATGTATAATGATTTAGCAAACAAATTAGCCCAAATGGCTTCGAGTTATTCAAAGGTGCTAAATTTGGAATCCAAACAATAGAGAAAAGTACATGATCATAGATTAGGGGACGGAGAGCAATTTCTAATAAATCAGAAATTCCAGCACGATAAAAAATTGCCTTGGTGACTATGATTTGTCATACGTGAATGCTAAATGCGAAAAGTAGCATCAGTTTTGGGCTAAATGCGAATATTTTTTTACGGATTGACTTTAGCGGAAAAGGGTTCAGAAAAGGAGGATCTTAAGTGCAAGGGAACAATTGACCCACTGCTGCTTGCCCAACATAATCAACATTATTAAATGATGGGCTAGGTAGAACTCGTGGAGATCAGGATTGGCTAGTGAAAGGGAAGCTAGATTTTTATACGGTTTGGTGAGAAGCTTTTGGAAGTCTTCAAAACTAAGGGAGTTGTCTGAAGAGTTCTTTGAAGTCGCCATTTAGTACAAATTATAATCTTCTCGAGGGTTTTAAGAGTATAAGTATTTGTAAGTAGAAAAGCAATCAGATGAACAGTGATCTTTATAGGTAAAAAGAAAGGCGGCGACGTAGAACGTAGGTATAATTGCACGATGAAGTGACATGTTTTTTGGTTTATAGGAGTTACGTGATATTGCACTTTTCGGGATGTAGAAGGTCACTGCCAAACAAAATAATGATTGAGATTTTCCGCCCTTTTTGGATTTCAAGCATCGCGGGAAAATATAAAGGATGAATATAGCATAGGATTAATAATTGATATTAATTTTGCCATATTGGATAGTAATTGTTGACATACAAAAATGAGGCACAATTAAATGGTCCAAAAAATGAAGCTCAGTTAGGAAATTCGAATGATGGGACCAAACGAGACCATGTAAAAACCCAAAACGGAATTATGTAGCGGAGGCCCATCATCACTCAAACTTGCGAGACACCCAAAATTTTGGCAAGCATAGTGTCTTGTTGTTATTTAAAGCAACAGTTATTGAAACAGTTCATTCCACAGTCCAGGAATCTCGGTTGCAAGCAGTTAAATGATGGGAGTAATGGCAGCAGTTAAGAACGGTAGCTTTTTTTTTGACAAGTCATCCATTATGGAGAAAGTTGGTAGTTACAGGGCGATGAGCAGTTTTCAAACGGTTTTACAAGAAAAACTGTCAAAAGAGTATAAAAGAGAAAAATAGAATATAGAAGGAAAAAAAAGATCAAATAACTCTCAAACAGAGAATTATGTAATTTCGTTTCTTTCTTCTTGTTAATTTTCAATTACTTTGCAAATTCAGTGTGCTTGTCCCCCTTGGAGGCATTTTGCTTCTTACAAATTGTAATCTTCATAAATAAAGTACCTCTTGTTGGGACTTTGTCTTGAGAGGTTGTTGTTACTTAATCGTCTGAACCTTCTTTTAATTGTTAGCGAGACTCGATTTCCACGCGAAACAAAATTCCTTGTACATACTAGAGGAAGATGTTGATTATAATATTGAGATTGTTTTACCTTTTGAATATGTTGATATGTGAGGAGCACATGTAAATTTAACATAATTTTTATGGAAGCTGCAAATAGTTCTGCTGCAATCGCTAAAATTTGGGATGTAAATTTCTCGATTTGAAGGTTAGGGATGAAATATGCAAAATTCCCTATAAAAATTGCCTTTGGAAATTAAAAGAAAAGCCAAAACTACGTAAAGATAACACGTTATAGAAAACTCATAAAAGTAGTGGCTTACGTACAAAATTCTTATTTTCTTCAATCTGATTGAAACTGTCCAAGGTTCACACTTATAGATCCTTCTAATTATTCTCTGTGGACGTATACAAATGCATGCAATGTACTAGGATTAATTAATGACACAACCTCAAGAGTAATATGAAATTTGTTTATTAAATGTGACGTTACAAGGATGAAGTAAATAAATAAATCTCACTTTTTTTGTAATTAGAAAAATAAACAAAATACATATGTTTTCGTAGCACTAATCTTATCAATCAGTATTTAGTCATAATCTATTTTTTATGTCGTTAACGGCGTGCGAAATGACCAATCGTAGCAAATGTTACGTCTTGTCAAAGTAAGCAGTTTAAAATTAGTATTTCGAGAATTTCGATAACATGCTAACTTTAAAAAAATTTCGACGATCGTACGGTGGTCGGATATACAATAACTTATATTATCTCAAAACTCGTTTCGAGGACTACATTATAGACATATCGAATAGTTCAAACATATATCGAAAATAGTTAAAGATGCGTCAAACGTACGTCTTAAAAAGAGGCGTCTAACTTTCATTTTCTTTAAAAATTAATTATTTCATTAACATTTATTATTCTTGTGATACAAATTTCTCAATATAGTTTGCATTATTTTATTAGGAAATTTATATGGGATATGACATAAATTTTTTTTGAAATTTTACATCTGAAAAAGTCATATTTCATGTAAATTTTCGGATGCAAAATTACATGGAGTATAATTTTTTTGGATGTAAATTTTCGATTGCAAGTTCGATTGTGCCCCCTAACTTTAATTGTCTGTGTCCGTCCCTAAATGTCGTTATACTGCTGGGGCAAAATAGATTGTTCCCGTTTCTTCTCTGCACAAATCAAGTCGCTTGAATGATCGAGTAGAACCTTAACTTCTAGGTTGTCGATGAATTTAATATATATGACATGCATAATGCGTTGGAAAATACTATGTAATTCAAATTTTTTGGTAGAATAATTATTGATTTTATAAATAAGCTAGCATAAATTGATATTTATATATAGCTTCAGTAATTATTTTCCTATAATCTAGAAAGATAAGCACAACAAGTTTTCGAGATCATTGGTGTTTGTCACTAATTAACAAGTTTGTGTCCCGCTCCAGGGCTTGGACCAGAGTTCTTAATTCCTCCAAGTGTTTGATCAGCGTTGATGAATTTGTGGCCATCACCGGGACTGGGTCCGGCCTTGACGGCTTTTAGAGACAACCAATACAATATTGAACTGCCAATGTCTCCCGTGGCTGTGGCTGGGCTGCGAACCTCGACCGCATTCAGATGACGAGCTTCGGCCGCAAAGAAAGCTGAGCTGAAGATGAGGATCAGGAACAAGAAACTGAAAGATTTAAGCCCCTCAGCCATGACCAAAATGAGCAATGAACAAGTTCAGAGAGAGAGAGAGAGAGAGTTTATGTGAAAAAGAAATATTGGAAGTAAGATAATTTTGTGCAACATGGGAGGATCTGACGACTAATTTATAGTATTAAGAGGAAGGGAAAAGTAGTATTATAATCCTAATGGAAATATATATCTGTAGTGTAAGAAGTTGCAATGGAGGTTCTTAAATCATAATGAGCAGCAATCCATATTCATGCATTTCTATTTTTAGGACACGACCATGCACGCAATATCAAATATGTATGTTTGAATTCAACTGCTATTTTGAACGATAGTCTCTCTCTCTCTCTCTCTCTAAAAATTTCCAAGGGTAATGAAAACATTAGTAAAGCCTGGGGCAGGCGGGATGCATGGATAAATAAATTAACTTTAGAGCATGTTCTTTTTGTTGTTTTCAGACCATTTTTAATTTTCGAAAATATTGAAAATAAGTTTACTTATCTATTTTCAGAAATGAATTTCAAAAAAGAGTTTAAAATTTACAAAAAAAAAGGGAAAACGTCAAAAATGTCGTTTTTGTTGTTTTCAGTTAAAATCAAGCCAAAACTTCAGTTTTTTATTTTTGGAAATAATTTTTCAAAACAATAAAAAGAACGCGTTTTTAACAATCTCAAAATGGACACTCAAAACACAACCCAAAATGAGTTCAAATCTCAAAACTAAAAATTGAAATACGAAGAGAACAGTCCCTAAAATTTTGAGATGAACCGACCGATTCCTAGGTGAACCAAGAACTTGTTTTAAACGATATTTCATTTTTTCAATTCTTACGTATAATTGGAGCAATTGTCAATTTTTCCAAGTGGATGGCGGATCTGGTTCGATTTTTAAAATATTACAGCAATGAGATTTTTTTTTCCTGCCTTATATTATTAGATGCAAATCAAATAAGAATTATCTTTGAAACCAGAAAAAGCAATTTGAGAAAAGATAATTTTAATTTTTTTTTTTCATGGAAGCTATACAACATAGATATATTTGATTTTATCCATTACAGCATTTTATTTGACAGTAAAACGTAGATTATGATCACTATGTAGGATATAATAAAATAACAAAAATTTATTGATAAATAGGTACCACTTAGAATGCTACATAATATCTCATTTTGCTTCCTTCTTATGTACATAATTATCGAATCAAATACCAATATCACTTGTAAAATTCATTTTCTCTTCACATGTATATATATATATATATAATGGAAATTAAGCAAAAATGTTGATTATGTAAAGACAAAATAATAATAAAGAAATTCGATAATTGTGTAAAAAATTGAACGTGAAATAAAAGTTTAGAAGAGATTTACAAAAAGAAAAAAAAAAAAAAAATCTCATTATGTTGTTTTTGAAATAAAAAGGTAGGAGGCAATTTTTTTTTTAAATTTAAAGAAATTCAATTATAAACTCTTATATGCTTAATAGAATTTTGGCAGCCCGAAAAAAATAACTATAGTTTTCAGAGCATGTCAAAGTCAAATAACAAAATCTGAATATAACAATCTTTTCAAAAGAACGACAAAGTCAAATAGCAATATCCAATATAATTTCTTCCATTCCAAATATTGTAGAGATAATTCGCCAATATATGAAGAATATTGCTTTCATCGCTAGTTTAAGTGACTGTAATTTCCTCAATTTATTATCCAATGTATTAAAATGCATCGTTACACCATTTTTTTTTTTTTAATAAAAGGAAATAGTAATGAAAGTTTTTAGTGTCTATATTTTAATAAAAGGCCCCTACACTCACCTTTCATTACAAAATTTTCATATTTAGAGGTTGTCTGGCAATGCTTATAAGCATTTTAACGACCGTTAACAATATTTCCAAGGACAAAACTTACAGAAATTGTGCAGATTGAAATTCAGCTTTTGGCCAACCAATTTTCACATTTACCCTCCTCACAGCAATTTTCTCGTAATATGGTTTGAAAAGTCAAAGAAGGTTGGCAAGGACAAATTGATAAAAGTGCACTCAATTTATTCTGACAGCGCCAGTAACGGTTGTTTTTTTTACTTCCATTAACGGTAGGAAATTGAATTTAAAGCATGTCCAGACAGGCTCTTAATAATTTTTTGGGTAAATTGCACTAGGGGTGCCAAACCTTTCAAAAGAAGTGACAGATGATCAAACCTTTCATTTTTGCAGCCAAAGTCCAAAACTAAATTAATATGCAGGGAGACGTTCCCTTGATGATTTCCATCCAAAAAATCACCAGTTTACCCATAAGTCACATATTGACCAAAATTTGATCAATTTATAGAATGAAAAAAAATTAATAATTAAAAGGATAATAAAAAATAAAAAATTAACATTACAATTGCTTAATAAAAAAAAGAACTGTCAATTATCCTCACCCCTACTCTGCCTCGTCCCTATGGTCAGCACCACCCATTACCGCCACAACCCGTCACCATTGAATCTGGTTTTACAAGAAGCCAAATTGGTTTCATTGTGCAACCAAAGAATTGTTCTATTTTTATACAAAATCAAGTCAGATGTCTAATTTCTTGGCGAAATCAGAGTTACTATACTGGTTTCATTGCAAACCAATTTTGGACCTCTAGTTTTAACGAGAAACCAAAGAACCTAATCTAGTTCTCGTGAACCCACACTAAATATGTGGTCTCCCAACAAAACTAGAGTTTGGATCTTGTTTTTCCGATGATATAGAGAGCTTGATTTTGTTTCATGTGAAACTAGACCATATCTCTTGTTTCCCAATGAAACCAAATGTTCTAGATTGGTTTTATGGGGGTGGATTGTTGAAACGATGGTCTTAGGGGAATGTTAAACTCTCGACGTCTTGTTTGGTAAACGAGATACTTATCAGGCATCATAGTCTTGTTTAATTGTTGTTCTTTAGGTCTTATATACCGACTTTTTCTAGTCGTGAGGACCCTCCTACTCATTGCTTGCGCAGAAAGATAAGATTGACAACTAGACTTTAAGGAACAATACATACTAGATCGTGCAAAAGATGGTGGGGTGGCATAAATTCGTCAATATGTGACTTATGAGACAATTGACTATATTGTGAACAGAAATCATTCAAAGGATCTCACCCTATATAAATGTCGAAACTTAACAACACTTTTTAAAAAGGTTTGGGAACCTTGATGCAATATATCGTAAAAAAAATTACTTTATGGAAAATAGATTAATTAAAAGTAGAATGAATAATGATGTCACTATTGGATGGTTGAAGAAGTCAATTTTTCTCCCCAATATTGAAAAAATGTTCAACAGGCCGGTTGAACATTGACATGGTCTGAGACTTAGCTGTCTGAATGTTGTCCTTATTTCATTAATGGCCCGACGTCAGTTATAACTTGGTGAGAAGCCACCAGATACTCATTCACACCTTCCATTCACACCAGGGTACGACTCTGCTTACAAATTGTCACAAAGGATCGTCGTCTCTTATAAAAAAAAAATTTATTTAAGATAATTACTTTATGAGATAATTATGACGTTCCATTCATTTAAAAGATATAAAAATTTCATTCGCCATCGAATAATTTCCCATTTCACTATTTTAAAGGGTCTCTTTCGCTATGAAAAATTGTTTAATACTTTATTTTTGTGTTAGCATATCTCATACTTAAACATGATTTCTAACCAAATATATATTCGTGTTATTCGAAATGAGAGGAAAAATATTTTGTTGTTCTTTGGTGTTTATTAAATTTTTATTTATTTAAAAATGTGGTGGCAAATATATTTTTTGGACGAAACCGTTACCAGAAACAAAATATGTTAATTAATAGAAGTTTGTAAATATTTATGCAAATAAAAATTTGCGAACACAGGTTCTATAATAGATAAAGATTAAAGACATTAAACCCCTGTTTGGTCAGGATTAAAATATGATTTTAATCCAAGATGATTTTAATCCAAGTCAAAGTCAAACAATCAATATTAACCACATCTTTCATAGGTCCCACAACTTTTCAATTATACATTTCAAAAACTTCTATCACAATCTACTAAAAATCTAATTTTAATCCCCACTAAACACTCTCTAAGTACAATTGAAACGTGACACAACAAATATAAATTGTGTTGGAAATATAATTATCCATTCTTATAAACTACTTTTATAAAGAGACAAAAAGAAAGTAAATTCAAATAATTTCAAAGTTCAAACTAACTGGAAGCATGAAGTTTTAATTGACCGAAGTTCGTATGGTCTGTCATCTATTCACATGGAGCGGAAGGAGTATAAAGAGACAAGTCGTTTAAGTGTTCAAACTAAGCTCACGTTTGGTCTCCATTTTTTGGAATTTTTTTTTTTTTAAAGTTACTTTCAACTGCACAATTTATGTGATCAACAACTTTTATAAACTTTTGAATCACACATTTTATTAAGTTTTTATTAAAATTTACTAAAATCTTGAGTTTTGGCAAACCGAAATAGAGGATTAGTGGAAGCATGAAGTATTAATTGACTGGAGATTGTATAATCTGTCATCTATTCACATGAAGTGGAAGGTGTTGGGAAAAATTAATTTGTAATTATGTGGGCTTACATATTTTATTAATTGTGTATTAAAGTCTATTTTAAGGTTTAGTTCAAAATTAAAGTGATTTAATAAAGAATTAAAGTTATTGGGTTTTGGACATATAAATATAGTATGAGCTTAATTATGTGTAGAGATCAGAATCATTTGAGTTGTATTCCGTGAGGAACCAAAATACATATGAAAGTTTATATAGGGTTAATGTTCCCAATTCATATACATCAACACAAGAATAACGAGAGAAAACATATTGAGCGGGGAAGATCAAGAACCCACAACGAATCAAGAAGCAATAATCAAAATTAAAGAACAAGAAGCCAAAATCAAGAACTCGTAGTAGATCTTCAAGATTCAAAAAAATAGATCAAGGTATGTTCCGCACTAATAATTATCTTACTGATTTGACGTAGAGATCTTGGTAATAAAGATAAAAGATTTATAAAGTTTTAAGTTTTAGATTCAACAGAAGGTTTATAAATAGCAAAGTCATTTAAGAGTTCAAACCAAGCTCTCTGTTTAGCAAAATCAAACTGGGACCAAGTCGAAGTGTGAGTTTTTAATTGACTGAAGCGTGTATAATCTGCTTTCTATTCACAGGGAGCGAAAGGTTTACAAAGAGCATATCAAGTCATTTCAAAGTTCAAACTCGGTCAAAGCATCAAGTTTTAATTGACTGGAGTGTGTATAATCTGCCATCTATCCACATGGAGCGGATCAAGGTTTGTAACGCTACAAGAATTTAATACTTTCCCCCACAAAATTTATTTGTAGGAAAATGTTCTTATTTGTGAGAAAAGACCTTTACAAACAAAAAGTTTTTGTAAGCACATTTGTGAAGCAAATATCGAGGGAAAAGGTAAAAGACAACAAATTTTTAACATTTGTGGGCTAAAACTTTTTCCCTACGAACACTTTGAAGACGAATACGATACGTTGTGTAAATTTTATCCCGACAAAATCATTTGTCTGCTAAATTTAATTTTGCTCACGAAATGGTTTTGCTTTTCTTTACCAATTATGTTGTGGACTAAATCGTGTTTTTTCCTATAAATAAATTTTTTTGTGGAAAGAATATTTATAAGCTAAGATATACACATTTTTTCCCAACAATTAAAAAATTTGTGACAACATCGTACATATTATGTTGTGAGCAAAATCCCATTTTTCTCTACAAACAATATTTCATTGGGAAAGCATATATGTAGGCTATTATGAAAGAATTCGTATGGAGAAATTAAATTATTTTCTTATATTTTATATTTTATTTATATTGTAGTAATTTTTTGAACCTTATTCAAAATAATATAAAATGCAAAAATACAATAAATTAATTAAAATATGTAGTGTCAATCAATGTAACATTTAAATCCAAAATATTTCGCCAAAACGACAAATAAAAA
The DNA here is from genome assembly GCA_035079005.1 of Fraxinus americana. Lineage (NCBI taxonomy): Eukaryota > Viridiplantae > Streptophyta > Magnoliopsida > Lamiales > Oleaceae > Fraxinus > Fraxinus americana. The sequence goes on along the minus strand of CM068716.1, from coordinate 11,918,432 downwards.
CCATTTACTGAAAATGGCCATATCAAACTTAAAATAGTATAGAAAATCTATATCTATTATCATGCACAAAAAAAAAAAAAAAAAAAAACATAACTTTTCATTCTTATGAATTAGATAAGCAGTTGATTCTCACCAAAGTTGTTCTTTTCGACCTCAATAGCATTATTCTCCATGACAATGGTGTAAATGGTAGTACGACGAAGTAAGGAACTTTACCACATCACTGGCAGGGGCGAATCCAGGGCTCAAGTTCAGTTAGAGTTGACGTCGAATATTGAACGCTTACGGTCAATGGTCAACGATCGTGACAGCAGTGTTGTTTATTAATATTTAATTAAATAATATTAAAAAAATAGTACAGACTAGAACTAGAAGATAAATACACCACTAGAACTAGAACTAGGTACCAACTTTCATTTCGGGTGAAAAAATCGTTATATAATTTGGAAAATGTTCTAATTTATTTTTCAATCAAACATGCAATATATATTAACAAAATGTCAATATTCAGTTTACAATTAAAGTTAATTAAACAATCATTATTGTATTAACAAAGTTGAAATTATTTATGTGCTTATATCAATTTTATGTGCTTGTGTGATTTCACTTTTTCGCAATCGATTTTTTTGTGAAAGAAAAGTGGAACTTTCTATTAATTAAATAAGTTCTGTTGAAAGTCTTCTTATGACACTAAGGTCAACTTTTTTTACAAATTCATTCGTCATTAATTGACCAAACTCTCAACTAAATTGATTAGAGAAAAAAATAATCAAGAAGAGGGACAAATTACCGGTTAAAATGTTTCTGTTTGCATTAAAATCGATAAAATGAACATATATTATTTTGTTTCCTTAAGTACGACAAATTAATGCTTGCCATGATGGTAAATCTATCAATATACGTTAGCAATGGTCACAGGTTCAAATTCACTTTGCACTTGTTTTTGGTAAAAATTGTTTACAAAAATTACACAACATATTGGCATTGGAAGGTTTCGAACCCGGGACCTCTGGTTTAATAGAGGAAACGCCAACCAACTGACTTAACAAGGATGATAGAAGAAAATTACACAACATATTGGCATTGGAAGGTTTCGAACTCGGGACCTCTGATTTAATAGATGAAATGCCAACTAACTGACCTAACAAGGATGATTGTAAATAAAATGAATTATCAAATATATAATATAAGAACTTGTTTGGGAGAGATTTTAATCCAATTAAAATTAAAAATATAGCCATTATTAGGTCTCATTCGTCTAATAAAAGTCAACAATAACGGCTAGTTTTTTAACTTTAATTCGATTTTAATCTCTACCAAACAAGCTCTAAATCTTTTATCTATTCTCAACAAAAAAAATTTCTTCTCGACGGATCTAGCTAGGGCGGCACCCCAGCTCGCCACGCCCTAGATCCGCCCTTGATCGCTGGTGCATAGAATGATGCCAAGAATGTATGTTTCAAACACTGTATTAAAATTATTAGCAAAATTATTTAATTAAGTACATGTTGATAACATATAAATTTACTATCTCTGCATTCTCCTACGTTATGTACGAGAAATGGCGTGAACCAGTACAAATACTCTCATGAGACCTCTTAGTAGAGTTGTTGATAAAGTAGGATACTAAAAAATCAAGTCCAAAACAAATTTCAACTCATAATGGACTTTCAAAATAGAACTTCAATTTGACATAGGACTCAAATAGCATTCCAAATTCAATTCTTCTTGATGTGAACTTCAATTACTTCCAAGGAATTCGGGTCACACCCAAATACTAACAATCTCCACCTTAACACGATTTCCACCAAGGAATGAATGGCTTCTTCAACAATAATCAAAAAAATTCAAAACACAATATTCCACCTCTTCCAATGAATCCAAGCATACTTTGCAGAATTATTTCAAATCTCAAAAAATTATAATAATTTTATAATTTACCAAAATGGGCTGTAACACACCCCCAAAGCAGAATCTCATCCAAATGCTTTTAAAGAAAGTTCATTGCTAGATTGTACACCTTCTACTCCACTTAAAACATGCTCAACAAAATCATTATCCACATCCGTCTCTAGCAACTGAATACAATGACATGGAGGTGATGGTGGCAAAGCAGCATTATCTATATCTCCTGAATTCCACTGAACTGTATTCTTCAAATCTGACAATTTATGAGCTCCTAAAGGTATTGTACCAAATTGAATGTCTACCACGGTACTGAAGTTGTGCTGATTGACTCTTCTAAATTCTGCACGACCCTGCAAGATGTATAACTCAGACAATTTATGTTCCTCTAATACAACTTGGGTACCCTTACAAACCTTCAAAACTCCACATCCACCAAAGAACTCATAACCTTTTGAATCAAAGGTAGACAACGAGATGTGATTTTTCTTCAAATCTGGAACATGTCGAACCTGGCCAAGTGTTCTAATTGTCCCATCCAAAAGTTTCAATCTGACTGTGTCAATTTCGACAATCCGACAAGATGCGTTGTTTTTCATAACCACGACACCTTTAGAAATAGTTTCATATGTAGCAAACAAGTCCTTATTAGGACACATATGAAACACAAATGCTAAAACAAGAATTCAATCATTTTCCGATTTAGACTCAATGTCAGAAATAGCTAAGAGTTCCCCATACGTACAACGTTCTCCGCGAGGTCTGCTTCGCCTGAAGTATCTAAATTTCTACTTGCAGCAATTCTTTCTTTATTCTGCAATTTGTAGTAATCCTTCTTCAAGTGCCCCTTCTTCTTGCAGTAGTTACAAATTTGATTACTGAACTTAGACTTCGATCTGCCCCTTCCAAAACCACCATGAGCAACAAGGCCAGCTTCATATATAGTCTTAGAAACTAGATGCTCCATCTTCTCTTTTGAATACAAAGTATCATACAATTCCTCTATGGTGAGAGTATCACGATTATACAAGATTGTGCCTCAAAATGAAGAAAACGATGCGGGCAAAGAACAAAATAGGATTGAGGCCAAATCTTCTTCATCACACTCTACTTCCAAAGTTTCCAAATCAGCGATGATCTCTTTAAATACAGTCGGGTAATCTTCCAACGATCCTCCTTCTGCCATTCGATGAGAGTATAAACACGACTTGAGTTTCAACTTGCTTGTCAAGCATTTAGTCATGCACAATTGCTCCAACCTCAACCATAAAGTAGCCGTTGAATTCTCCTTCAAAATATCCTGAAGAATAGTATTTGATAGATGAAGATGAATGTGAGAAACTGTCTTTTTATCCTTCCGTAATTTCTCCTTCGTGGTCAAAGTTGCGGGCATCTTTTCAATTCCTAGCAACGCATCATCCAAATCCAGTTGTGCGAGTACTTCACGAATCTTAACATGTCATAGTGAAAATTTAGTGCTCCGATCCAAAAGTGGAATGTCATACTTCATGGAAACCATCACGTATAAAAAATCTCGAACAAATCAAACCTAGCGCTCTTGCGGAACTGCTGAACCTGGGCACTGATACCAATTATTGTGAAACGAACCACCGAGTTGAGATGTTGAAATTCTATGGCAAATAATAATGAAGTATATGATCAAGTAGAAGAATAATAAAGACAAGAATATGACAAAGAATTTAAGAGATTTTATTGACCCAAGAATAATAGAGAAGAGAGAAAAATTACAATAGATTCTATAATTCTAGTAATCTATTTTTTCACATTATAAAATTATATAGAAGAGCCTAATATTTATAGGGAATATGTAGAGGATGTTCAAGTCCTCCTAGTAGAGTTGTTGATGAAGTATGATACTAAAAAATCAAGTTCAAAACAAATTCCAACTCCTAATGGGCTTCCAAAATAGAATTTCAACTTGACATAGGACTCCAATATCATTTCAAACTGAATTCTTCTTAATATGCACTTCAATTACTTCAACAAGGAATTTGGGGTCATCATTTAGGTCAAGAAACAATACAATAAAAAATTAGGTCGAGAATAAAAACGAGGATATAATTTTTCATCATTTATGATTTAAAAAACAAAGAAAAATAGTTTTTACTATTACCATGACAGACAAGGGCTTTAGTTGTATTGTTTATCTCTAGCTGTCTTGTACCTTCGTCCATTCTATATCTACTCTTACAAAAGCCGTGGAAGGGAAGACCACTTTCTAATACTTGAGTCTTAATTAATTATTCCATTTTTCTTTATATATAAATTTTTCCTCTTCAAAAGTATCCAAGACAGGAATGTGAAAATTGTTGGTCTTATGTTATTTAGCATCTTATTCTTCAGGTAGTGCCTTGTGTGATAAATGCTGGCATAACAGCTCTGTACTTCATTTTGTGTGGAATGGGGCTTCAATCTTGTGGTCCTCTCAAGTTAACTTTGAAAAATTAAGAATTTTAGGACTATCATGTTGCCTTTTTACTATTCGAAAAGTATGAAATACTCTCCTACTAGAAATAAGAAGAGTAATTTTTGCTGTGGGGTTTAACCTCAGACGGGCTTATCTGTATTTAAATTTGCAATTGGTATGTTGGAATTTGTATTTAAAGTCACTTTTGAAGTGCCAGCCTATTTCCAAGTGATCAAATAATTTGACGTTTTCTGTACTCTTCGAAGTTATTTACATAGTGGAACTCTCTTTTGTCTTGTTTCTTCCTCTATTTCAATTTTTCGATTTTATACAATTCCATTGAGTCACATATATGAAAGCCGAAATTCATAGTCTTCTTTCTTAAAATTATCGAACCCTCATCTTCCATCAGTATTGAGTCCTAGATCTTTTCGTATGGCTTTTTCCATTTCACTAGTATACATCTCATGCTTGCTGAGTTCATTTCCAATTCTGCCCAAGAACGGAACAAAATATACAGGGTATATTGCATATTTTTTCCCCATTCTTAAGTTCATAATCAGAAATCAGACCAAGAAATCATAATTGATTTATTATCAACGTTAACAAAATTGATTGTGCAAAAAACACAAGGAACATACATCATGAATAATCGTCAGAAAAAGAAAATGGGTACAAAATTAAGAGCCCAATTTCAAAATAAGAACTATATCATTATAAAATAGAAGAGGCAAAAACTTGGCACACCACGTGTCGCGATTTTTTATCGTCGTCATAATTCATTTTTTTTTTTCACTTCACGCAACATTTCTTCATTTTCACACGAAACTATACCATACTTTTTGTCCTTTCTTCACCCTCCTTTTCCTTTCCCCAAATTTCACGTCCCAAAACCCTTTAATTCCTACAACCATCGTCGAGATTTGAGTTCCCGAAACCCTAGCAATACTACCGTCAAAAATCGCACGAAAATGAGCGTCAGAGCAGATTCTTTGTCATTCACCGTTTGATTTCTTCCCTTCTACCCCTTTCTCTGCATTCATTTATAAAAATTCTTTTCAATTATATGTTCTTTTGGTATATTTATTGGATGCTACATTGGGTGAGTTAAGGAAATGATTTGAAGAAGGGAGTAGCACAAACAATCAGTTTGATTAAATTTAGTTTTCCCTATTTCTTTGTATCATTATATTATTCCCATACTTTTTATTTCTCCTTTCCCCCTTTTATTGGATTCAAAGAAAATATATGAGAATTGATATTTCAATTTATTTTCCAAGATGTGTGTTTTCTTTTCATTTAGAGCCTGTTTGGTATGGATTTTTGGGGGAAGAATTGATTTTGAATAGTGATATGATGGGAAATGTATGGTTGAAAAAGAAGAAAAAAGTATTGATGTGATGAAAAATATTATTTTATTGAAGAATGTGTGGTTGAAAATGAGAATTGATTTGAGAATTGATTTGAGAATCAGAAACAAACAGGGCCTTAATGTATGGTTATTTCAGCAATTGTATACCGGGGTGATAATATTTATTTGTTGTTTGTAAAATTCCTGTGTCTTCAGTATTTTATTCTTATTGCATTTGGATGAATCTTGAAGGATTGTCCTTTGGAGTGATAATAAATCTTTATTACTGTGAATTCACTAGATATATACTGTGAATTCTATGTGGGTTTTCTCTGAATTTTTAATGGTTGTGTTTGGTGTTTCCTTTTCATCTAATGTGCGGTCATTTCAGCAATTGTGTACCTAGAGTGATCATATTTTCTTGGTTGTTTGTATAATTCATTTGTCTTTAATGTTACATTCTTATTGTATTTGGATGAATCTTGAAGGATTGTCCTTTGTAGTGAAAATCAATCTTGGGTTTTTGTTGTATTTGTTTGTGAACTCTTTGTGGGGCTGAATAATCTTCGATGAGATTTGTGTTTGGTTTGAGTATTAATAAGTTGTGGGTTTCCTTTTCATTTTATGTAGGGTTACTTCAGAAATTGTGTTGTGAGTGTATTGATTTTTCTTTGTTTACGAATATATTCTTTATTGGTGCATCTAATGAAACTTGAAGGATTTTCTCCGTATGTCACGGATGCATGGTGTCTCCACACGGAAACACCATGTCTCCGTGACACGGAGACATACATGAAGTTTTTTTTAAATTCTTGATGGTTTTGGATATAAATCTTCTTTTTTTCTCAAATAACATATCAGATCGATCCCAGTCGGGGACGCTGCCCCTCGACTTGATCCCTGAGGACGTTGCCCCCGAGCCCCACAAAGGGCACTGCCCTTGACCCCTGCAACCTGACAGGTCGATCACATTTCGAAGCGGCAAACCATTTGAATAACAACAATAAACAAATAAATAAATTATAAAAAAAAATATTATCTCCAAACTTCCAAACTAATAGTTTTTTTGCCTAATTTGAAGTTTGCTCAACTCTGGTAAAACTTTAGCAATAAAACTTGCCAAAGCTTATCTTATAACGAATTTAAACAACATAATTTTTCTAACCTTTTCTTTAGAATGTCTACATAGTACCTCCTTGAAGATTTTCTTACGATCTATATTTAAGGACTTGTGGATGAGTTGCATATTCCAAAAAGTGAAGATCCCAAGTTAGTAGAGTATATACCTTTATGGAAGTTTGCTAATGGTATGTTTGCTATGGTTCTATCATTATGTCTACTGCTAATTTCTTTAAGAAGTCAGAAAACATGATCGCGGTGTTGTGGAACCAATAAATAAACTCTAAGAAGACCTTATTTTCACCATAAGTCTACTTAGAACAGATGTGCATTTACAATTTCTTATGATTTTCGTTCTCACTATTTGAAACTGACATGTAGTTTTTCATATAGGTTAGCTTCGATGTCTTATAGAAGATTATAGTGTGCCACTCGTGGTTCTGGTTTGGACATTCGTGACTTACATACATGTTGGAAGTGTTCCAAAAGGAATTCCAAGACGTCACTTTAGCCCAAACTGTGTTCACTGAGAGCCTATGAGAACTGGACTATCATTAAGGCATGCATGTTGATTAAATCTATTAATTAAGTGCTTTAGTTCTATATAGAATGAAAACTTCATTGTGAATTCATAATTTAATTGTTGGGTACATGCTAAACGAATCCATTCTTTATATACTTGGAGCTTTTATTTCGGCAACAATGATCGCAGTACTTTATTATTTTGATTATAATGTAGGTTATCAATTGACTGAGCAGAAAGAATTCAATTTCAGGAAGCCATCTTCCTTCCATTACGACTTACTATTTTCAAATTTCTGATATGCTAAGTTCACTTTATTGTGTTCAACACTTCCTATCTATGATTTCATTGTTGAGTTATGATATAATATTGATTTACCATTTGAAAAACATTAATGCGTGGTCTTGTTGGCATTCTTCTATCAAATGGTGTAATCCCTCACCCTAATGCATAAAAATGTCTAGCTACTCTCAGGTCATTTTCCTTTGTGGATTATATTCCTTGCCGCCTTCGTTTTTAATTCTTATTATTAGTTTATCGTTGGTGTCAATAGTGAGTTTTCAATTTTATGAAGATTTTTTTTAACGATGTTTTTCTAATATAGCTGCAGCAAGGCTGCATAGGAATCCAAGTATTTTCAATCTCTAACTTCTTGACTATTGGATATGCTGTTTTTAGGAGCTGGTCCTTTTATTAGATTATATGATTAAAAATGACACAAAATAACAATCAAATTTCTCATTATTAGAACTTTGAACTAATGTAATTAGATTCCTAACACAAACAACTTGAATATAAACAAATAACTAGCTAAAATGTGCCAAGTAAGAGTAATTAACTCTTCATTTAAGCTCCTGAAACATTTACAACCTAATGTAAAAGAAAATCATTGATTATATTTAGTTAAGAATACATTTGTGATGCAATTAATATCAAATGTCCATATGAAGAATCGAAAAGATACATAAAATATAGACGACAAGTGAGTTCATTCGAATTAATTTATGAATATCTTTCATGTTTACGAATGAATTTCTCTAAAATTTACATATATTTATTTTTAACATTAAACAACTAACGTACAACGCATGTTAACCACACTAGTTATCTTAGAAAAGTACCGGCAACCAAAATTGAATCGACTTGACGCCAAAACTAAATCACATCCCTTCACCAAAGACTTCAAATTCATCTATTTAAACCAAAACATAAATAGGACTGATGGGCATACCGTGAAGACGGCTTGAAGAAGAACATGAAATCTGTAGTAGATTAAATCGGAATTTATTGAAGGAAAATCGACAGTGTGCCAATTGAAGGAATTGGGATTGGGGGATCTACAAGAACTTTTGAGGCTAAGCAAATTGGAATTAGGTTTGCCAACAACCAAATCGATGAAATTATTTAAGCGGTAAGGAGGGGGGTAAAAATTTCACAGTAGGATGTGTGGAGAAGACGTGTGTTAGTTATTTGTGGGTTTTTGTAGTATTTGGATTTGGGTTTTGTTACATGTTGTACCTAATGCTCAAGTGAGATTTCATTATTGATCGAGAAAAAAATAGTTTCTTCATCGGTCAATGATGAAAGGTCACTTGGAACATTATATACATCAGTATCTAAACTCTAATCTACACGTACAATAATTCTTTGAATTTTATTAACAAAAAATAATTATTTTTTTATATTTCTTTCCAATTAACTTTTCACTTTAAATTACATTTTGTAGGGATTTAAAATACAAATAGTAAAAATAAAATTTTCCCGCTAATTATGAGCCCACGAAGATGTCAAATATTTTTTTCAGGAAAAGATATATCTTGATCGTTAAACATTTTTGTCTGGAAAACTATAATTTTTTATGGGGCACGAGTCTTCCCACTATTGAAAATTTTGAAGCGAATAGAGCCCTACGCAATGTCATTTTTGTACGAAAAAGTGAATTCCTCCTACAAATCTCAATTTGTTTTCCAAAAGTTTGTAGAGAAAATATAAATTTCTTGTAGTGTAATACTTTTAGGGTTTTAACATCGGTAATAAAGAGTTAGTTGGACGTTATTTAATTACCAGATTTGAGCAAAGAAAAATGTAATAATCAAGTTAGCAAAGTCATTTTCTTTACAATTTATATACTGTATAGTAATGAAACTTTATTATGATCTAATTTCAAAAAATAAAAAATATATATATATATATATATATATATATATATATATATATATATATATATATATATATATATATATATATATTGACTCGCAAGTTTAGATAGATAAATTGCCTCACGTCGAGTAGTTTACACATCCGTACAAATGATCGGATGCATGCATGTGACATTGTGGTTATTGAAGTTGTCAATCAGCCATTTCATTAAAATTTCCTTTTAATTTGAAAAACTGTAAATTTTAAAGCTCTTAAACTTTTTTCAGCAAATAATTAGCCAATAATAACTTTTTTTCTCTTAAAAATCCCAACAGCTCAAACAATTAGTTCCCACTTGATTTGTGTTTTATTTTTCAGTTTTGAGCTTTGGATTCATTTTCAATTTTTTGTTTTAATGGTCTAAATAAAAAAATTGACAAATACGTTTAGTTTGAAATTTTTAAAAATTATTATATGACATTTTATTCAATGAATTTGACTACTCAATAAAATAGAACAATTTTGCACTAATATCTTATCAATTACTATATATACATTTTAAAGTTGGTGAATTTTACAATATTTTTGTCACTATAAAAATAAAATACAAACAAATAATAAATTGATTTGACAAAAAATAAAAAATATAAATTGACTTCATAAACAATGCGTTATTTTCCATTGGAAAGAAGGGGAATTGGATTACCCTTTTCTAGAGATGATGAGTTATTTGGGTGGGTTTGATTTGCTATTGGAAAGAAGAATTGTACTTGTAAAGGCTATGATGCCAGTCCTCCTCAATAGGCGATGATGAAATGCTTTCTGCCAAATTGCTATTGCCCAAAATATTCCGCTGAAATGAGCCCAGATAACCAAGCCAAATACTCGATCCGATAAAAGCGTGTTTGGCTAATGTAACTTTAGTTGTATTTCCTTTAACAAAAGCGTTATTTTATCTGGACCGTTGGATTGACTGTTGCCCATCTCGATGCGTTGATATTTGGTATTTGAATGGTTTTTCATTATTTCATTATGTTTTCATTCTTCTTGAGGGTTTTCTAGATTCTTCGGCTTTCTCTCTTTTCATCTTCGTCTTCTGCTGTAAGGAACTCTTGAATATGCTTCTTAAGTGTGTTTTCGGTGTGAAATCTAGTGAAAGAAACGTTGTTGTTGTTGTTGTTGTTGTTGGTAACTAGAACTCTTCTAGTCCATAGAAGAAACTGTACGTTTACTGTGAATCGTGAGGGTTTTGGATGAATCTAGGTTTTCATGGTGTTGAAACAGACGGGCACAATATTCTAAGCCTTCGATCTGGAAAACTTTGGTGTTCAGTGATTTGGAGATAAACTTTTTAATAGGTGCTTCGACTTGCAATTTGAGTTTCAGCTTTGTATAAGAATATTATTTTTATTTACTGTATTTTGAGTGTTTTCAATGAAAATATGTTTCGAGTTTTATGTTATATATTTAATTTTTTTCCAAAAATAAAATTTTCAACGATATCTAAACCAAACAAGTATTTGGTGTTTTATAAAACTGAAAAAAAAAAAAAAAAAAAAAAAAAAAACCAAACGTCCTTCATATTTGTTCTTAAAAGTATTACACCTTTTGATAGAAGCCCCTGTTTGATAAAAATTAGAATTTGGGTTTTAATTTAAATTAAAGTTAACAATTGATTTTAATCATATATTTCATAGAATTTGCAACTTTTCAATCATATATTTTATCATTTTTTATCAAAATCTACTAATTTTAATCCCCAGCACACAAATTATTAAATTGTCATATAAAATATATGTTAGGATAGTGTTATGTTTACATTTTACACCAAAGCCGACTCGCTAATTTTAGGAAAAATAGAATTTGATTTTTCAATATTTCACAATGTAGTTATTGGTTTTTAAGCTTCAAAAGTGAACTTTTGGATCTCCAACCTTTTTAAATATGTGAATATGTTTTCAAGTGACAACTTCTGTCAGTATATGTTAATGTTAAAATCATATGAGTTTTATGTGATTCAAAGTTAGATGACAAAACAAATAACGACTAAACATTTCTCTCTAATCACTACAACAAAAATAGTTTTTTTACGGCATATGTTTAAGGCGTGCAATTCACGCTTGCCGTAAAAAGAGACAATTTATGGCGTGCAAAAAATGCTAGCAGTAAAAGATCAATTGCATAAAGTATTTACGGCGTACATTTTATGCACGCCATAAAAAGAGACAATTTATGGCGTGCAAAAAATGCTAGCAGTAAAAGATCAATTGCATGAAGTATTTACGGCGTGCATTTTCTGCACACCATAAAAAGTATTTATTCACGCCCCCATAAAGTATTTATGGCGTTCATGTGCGCACGCCGTAATCCGTATGAAGTACTTACGACGTGCACAGGGACGCCGTAAAAAATATGATTAAAATATGAAAGAAAAAGATGAATTTAAGCATTGACTTGAAATCTTAAATTGACAAATTTCTATTTGGTGGCAACCTAACAAATTAATTGTAGAAACTCCTTCAAGAATCAAGGGCAATGTTAGTTAAATTCTCAAAATTTTAAAATTTACGATATGTTAAAATTTTATTTTTGCCATTCGTCTCACGTGTACGTGTTAAATTCGCTTTGATTTTTTTTTTTTTTTTATACCTAAGTTCCACATAAAAAAAAAGAAAAATGAAGTATTTACGGCGTGCACAGGCACGCCGTAAAAAATATGAGTTAAAGTATTTATGGCGTGCCGTAAAAAGTCTCCCATATTATTTGGCCCATTAGAAGCCCTGCAAATGCGCGCAATACCATTACAACCCAATATTACAACCAAAACGCGAGATTTGGAACTTGAGAAGCTCCTGCATCCACAGTTCCGAACGGTGCACGCCCTCAAACCTTACATCCACCGTCCACACACGTCCTCTGTTGATGCTAGTGGTGGATTGGTGTGAAGTTAGAACCACAGTCCACAGAACTAGGCCCAGCAGCAGTGAACGTTCTTCTGGGGCCGGCTACCAACTTCGCAAGTCAGTAGGTGAGTTTTCTATAATTTCTATTGTCTATTGGTATTCAATATTCATCTGTTAATGGTTGTACTGCTGTAGAGTATACGTATATGCAATGGGTAACTGTCCGTATGACTTGTGAGTTTGAGATTTGGGGAAAATTTCGATTTTGGCATGAAGAATCCCAACTTTCTGGTTTCATTACAGTGGGAACTAAAAATAGTGCACATTGTAATTTGCAAATGTCAATAATGTTAGATTGATTTTATGAATAAGCCTGGGTCCATTAGAAATTCACAATTGCAGCAACCCATACATTAGATTTAACTTATCATTAATTGTTTGTTGAAGGTAACTCTGCTAATCAGGCAATTGAGTTACTCATACAGAAGAGAAATGTTATTCATTCTCACTGGGGATGCATCCCCAGTCTATGTAGCGTTAAATGATATGTGAAATTAAATAAGTCATTTAATTTCACCTATCATTTAACCAATCATTTACATCCACATAGACTGAGGATGCATCCCCATTGAAGATGAATAGCATTTTTCCATACAGAAAGGTGTTGCAGAATCTCATATTAGTTTCCTAAACCTCATCTCCGTGAGTCCCTTCTGTAACTTTTTTGAAGGACTCCTTTTACCCCCTTCTTTTGACAGTATTGCCACATGTTCTCACTCATTATTTTGCTTTATATTTGAATATAGGCACCTGAGGGAATACACTGTGTTTGTAAACATTTTCCCTCCTTAAAAATTGTGACATCAGAGATTGACGTGTCACTGAATGAAGAATATCGTGTGATACTAGGTATCGGAGAATTTGGGGATCGTTATTTTGGCACGGATGATTGATCTACACAGGTTCTAATGTTGCTCATTACTGGTTGGTCTGATCATTAATTGTAAATTAATTTAGTCAGTCCGGTTCTGTCTACTCATTTTGATGTGCCTACGATTTCTGTTTGAATCTACTTTAGATGTACATATCGTCTTATAACATAGAGCTAAAAGTCGGTTAATGGATTCATTGTAGCTATTGCTTTGAATACACAAAAATGTCTTTGGCGTTGTCAATTAAAGTGTAGTTGTAACCTGTAAGATGACTGGAGAAAAATCGGGTCCTATATTAACCTTTCACCATTCAGCTTGTGATGAACAAAGTTGATGTAGTAGCTCATTTTGAAACACGATTATTCTTCACATTCCAGTGGTATATATCTTAAGAAAGTTCTCGACTTTCAAAGTACTATATCTATCGATCTGAATTGGTTTCAGCTGGATTAGAGTATATGTATATGCAATCTTATTCGTGCCAATTTATCAGCTACTTTATTATTGATCATGATTTTGGAGGAAAAAATAGAGGACATATGCATTTCATATTCCAATTTGATTTATGTTTTCTCATCCTTGTAAGCAAGAGGCGCCCATGGAGGGCTTTCCTTTTGTATGGTCATATTCTTAATCAAGTTATCTATTAATTTCTTAATAGATTGCAGTAGCGTTGAAGGAGTTTTTGAAAAATTATAAACGTTTACAAATTATCATATATATGAAATATGTAAAATGTAGTGTGCTGAAAGTGAAGACCCTAATTCCATAACGAGAGATGATGTTTATATTCGAGGACATACGCGAAAAAATGGTGAACCTATTAATGAATCAACTGGGGAAACATTGGTAAGAATATTGCTTTCCATAATTTTTGGTCATTAATCAAAACTTATATTTATAATATTAGCCCATTAATGTATTTCCTCATATCAGAACAAAATAAAAGCAAGTTCAGAGACGGTTATCTCTCCAAGCAAACAATCTCTCATAGATGACGGAGTTACAAGAGTACTTGGTCCAGAACGTCGAGGACGGGTAAGAGGTCTTGGTTTCTGTGCAACTTATTCAAAGTTCAATGCTTTGGTGCACAATTATAACTTGCAAACTCAAATCCAAGAGTTGAGAGATGAAATTAAAGAATTGAAAGCTTTGTTTCAAGTGGAGTAAAAATGCAGAACAAGAAGATAATGTAAGTGAAAAACTAGATTTAATGAATGTTATTTTCAATTACATATACTCTCTATATTCAAAATAATAAATTATACAATTGGATATGAATTTTACAGCCTAGAGAGATAAGCTTGAATGGTTTAGATAACCTTTAGAATAAGAAATGTAAATTGTTATCTTGGTTTGGAAAAGCTGATTTTGTTGCAAAAGGTGAAATCGCATCAACAAATCCAAGTGATCTAGTGCATCATGTACCCCTTGGTAATGAATGTTGGAGAGTTTGGATTAATGAAGTGATTGATAATGTTAGCTTATATCGTCCCACACGTGAGCTTTTTCTTCTTGAAGATGCATTAGGAAGTACAATTGCATGGCCGATTAGGTACATCGAAGTGGATTCGTTGTAATTACAACAAATGTATACTTAACTTCTTTTGTTATTTTTATTCCATTTACATTAAATCTCAATTCTTTAAAATAAAAAAGTTTATGTGTGTTTTATAGATGCATTTTTGTTAGAGCTCATATGCTAATCAAAATCTCTCGAAAGTTTTACTAACAATATACTCAAGTAATTACTTGTCATATGTACTACTGTTTCGCGCGGGTTCACTCGCTAACAATTAAAAGGGGATCAGACGATTGTGTAAGGGACAAATCTCTTGGAACAGAGTCCCAAAAAGGGGTGTTTATTGAATATGAAGATTACAAGCTTGGACGTAGACAAGATGCCTCCAAGGGGCGCAAGCACACAAGTACAGGGGAATCGAAGTTAATTAAAACTAAGTCTAATAAAAGGAAATTACATATTCTCTGTTTGAGAGTCAATTTTGTCGGGCTTATCTCATTTTCTTCTTCTCTCTTTTATACTGCTTAGACGGCCTTCAACTGCTTAAGAACTGCTTGAAACCACCCATTTTCTTCATCATGGCCAATGTGTTAAAACTGCCGTTCATAACTTATCATCGCACGACTCCATATTCTTGAGGTTCTTAGATCATGGATGTACTTAAACCGCTTAAAGCCGTTGCTTTGGATGGTGGCAGGACGTTATTTCCACTGGGGCCTTTGGGTAACTTAAACCGTTTGGGCGATGCCGAATTTATACCTTTGGGCGACTGCAGGGTCTTTTACTCGCTCAGCCTCTGGGCGTTCTGCAGGCTTTGGGCGATAGCATTGCTTTTGCTTCGTGGGCTTTTATGTCACTTGCCCACACTTTTATTCAGGCTCTCATACTGGACCTTCAATTGGGCTCCGCTCTTCGGATACCGGGACCTCGATTGGGCCTTGCTCTTTTGGGCCTTCTGCTTGGGCTGCACCTTTTGTGTGTCAACAACTACATTGATTAGATAAAAGTTAATATATTTCTTAATATACTTTTGATTTACATATTTACTCTAAGTTTATTAAACATAACCTTGTTGTTTCTATGGTGCGCAGGGAGTTACTATTTTGTGGAATAGCTAAATTCTCGGTCGAAGAAGTTAACTTTGATATGGTCCAATCATTTTTTTTTTGAAGTAGTAGTCTTTTAAAAATTGTAAAGATGAACTTTACATTGACATATTGTATTGAATCGTATTCAATATTTTTATTTAATGAAACAATGAAAACCTTGATTATTTATGGATTAAATTTATGTTGCTATTATTATAGGTTCACTCGTAATCAAATAAATAAATAATTTTTCAAAAATTAAAATGATATTTACGGCGTGCATAAGCATGCCGTAAAATGTTTTACAATTTTTGGCATGCATTTTTGCATGCCGTAAACGGTAGGCCACTTTTTACGGCGTGCATTTTTCCATGCTGTAAATAGTGGCCTACCGTTTACGGCGTACAGGTGCACGCTGTAAACACATTTACGGCGTTCTATAGACGGCGTACTCTGCACGCCGTAAAAGGTACACCACTCTTTACGGCATGGCTTTATATGGCGTGCGGCCGCACGCCGCAAAAAGTACATTTTGTTGTAATGAATTCAACTGAAAGGTATGTTTGATTTTAACGTTCATAATGACGAAATTCGTCGTTTGGGACCTAGATTCAGAGTATATTTAAGAGACTTTAAAAATGAAATTCTTTTCATTTTAGGAGTTGAATCTTGAAAGCAAGCTAACTCTTAACTTCTAAAATACAAGACGAATTTAAGGCAAACCCACTCTCTATTTGTATTATATAAAACTGCAAGTTTCAAAGCTCTTCTAAAAAAATTATTCATATTATACTGAATATTTTAGCTATTGAATTTAGAAGGATAAATATTAATTGAAAAATAATGAAGAAATAGCAAATAATTGTAAAAAAAAAAGTTTGTGGCCTAACGTCAAGAGCTGCTCGATCTCGATATGGAACAACTAGAAAGTTCATGCATAAACTCCTCTGCCGGCTCGGTCCGCTGACAAAATTTTTTATGTAACTAGCTCGGGCTTTAGGTTAATGGTAAAATTTTGAAAGAAAATCAATCGGTTCAACTCTAGCTTAGACCGGGCAGGGGGTGGGTCAGCTGAATCAATCCAATCAATTGCTTTCACTCGCGTTGAAGGGTTACTGGGACACTAAACTAATAGAGACATTCGGCATTGATCGGGTCCACGGATTCCCCCGTGCCAAAAATAAGATAAAACGAACTAAGCGTGGAGTTCTTAGCCATCTATATCGCGGGAGAGCGGGGCTTTGCCTCCTTCGAGACACATGGCTCTGTATGCTACTACGCTATCTAGCTTGCTTGAGTGTTATAGTGTATCAAAAATTTTATTCTTTAAATTTAAATACACACTCTATTATGATCAAGATTCCTTTTAAAAATAAGGAGTTCGCTGGAGATGCTTTCACATATTTTAATATGTTGGATTTTAGAAACTCGCCTTAGAAAATTGAGGACCATAACAACACTGGGTGGGTTGAGAGCCCACCCCATTTTCCTATAATTTTATTGAGATATAGTGCTTGTTTGGTAGAGATTTTTAGGGGAAAATTGATTTTTGAATAGTGATATGATGAGAAATGTATGGTTGAAAAAGAAGAAAAAATTATTGATGTGATGGAAAATATTATTTTATTAAAAAATGTGTAGTTGAAAATGAGAATTGATTTGAGAATCAATTCTCAAATAAAAAACAAACGTCCCCATAATAAGAGTAAACAGGGATGTCAATGTGGCTCGTGGGCTCGGATGTCCAGTGGTTCGAACGAGAAAAAGCTCGAGTCGAGTCGGCTCATGGCTCAGTGGGATCGAGTCGAAGCTCGGGTTGAGCCCCATTTTGAGGCATCGGCTCAAGCCCTAGCCAACCGGTCATTTTTGGCCTATAACGAGCCGAGCCTAAAATAAAAAAAAAATTTGCAAAACTTAAAAAAATAATAATAATAATAAAAATAAGCTGCCTATTTTACTGTTTATATAAAAAATAATAATAAATAAATAAATAAAAAGTTGAGCCAGCTCGGGTTGCTAAGGCTAGAGCCAAAAGCTCGGGTCAAGTCTAATTTTTTTGGGCGAGGTTTTGCTCAACTCGAGCCAAAAAAAGTTTGAACCATTTTTACTGGAGCCGAGCCCGAGTTTCGAAGTTTTGCTCGTGACACCCCTAAGAGGGGATGAAGGTGTCCTGGAATATGTAAAAACAATATTAGCTTCTGTTTGATGGCTTTTAATTTGAAAAAATTATGTTTTGAATATTATTTTTGGTGAACGTGCGGTTAAAAAGTATGAAAAAGTTTTAGATTTATATATAAAATATTTTATTGTGTGAATATATGGTTAAAAATAAGTATGAGAAATAAATTAAAAGAAAGTAAATTAATATTCACCAGAATAAAGTGTTTGTTCAATTTCAGTGCACACGATGATTCGCTATCTTTTTTTTAACTTTGTAAATGTAAAGCATTCTAGAATATCAAACTATCTTGTTAAAAAAGGATTATCATTTCCATGTGTATAGTTTAAAGTATAGTAATTTTTAATTTCATTTTTATTAATATTATAGAGGTATACAATTTATGTTATAGAATAAGTAATTTGGTAATTGCTTGTTTGACACCCTTGTTTGAGCTCCATTAAAATCAAATTTTAGGGAAAATGTATTTTGAAATAATAATTTTTTTTGAAGGATGTGTGGTTAAAAATGAAGGAAAATTTTTGAACTTATGTGAAATATTATTTTATTGAAAAACATGTGGTTGAAAAGAAGTGAGAGAGAATTCATTAAAATTTTAATGGAGCTCAAACAAGGACAGCTAAAATTTTATCAACTTTGTCAAACTTTAAGTTTAATCATACATTTAATGGAATCTACAGCCTTTATTATTTTTTCAATAGTATATTTTATCAACTTAATTCTATCAAAATCTATTTAAACTTTTATAAAAAGGGAAAATTACCTCAAACCTACATTTAAAGTTTCAAATTCAAAAATCAGATATTATTTTTTTTTTTTCGATAATCAGATTTTAATCATTCTATTATCATACCCTCCTCATATATTAGCTTATGTTTATATAATGCCTTGTTTGAGCTCCACTCTTGTAAAAAAAAAAAATGCATTTTTGAATAGTTTATTGATGAAAAAAATTTGCGGTGAAAAAGTAATAAAAAGTTTTTAGTTTGCGTGTAATATTATTTTTATTAAAAAATATGTGGTTGACGGTCATGATAGTTTGGTGTTGACGGTCATGATAGTGGTGCAGGTGGCAATGGTGTAATACACCTAGCTAGTAGTGATGGTGGTACATTGGAAGAGGAAGTGGTGGGAGTTTCTTGTTCAATCTATCGACTACCTTGATGTTTTGGGTTGTGGTGGTGATGGGTTATGGTGATGGTCAGCAGCGTGTGCGAATTTTTTTGTAGTGACCATATGTGATGAAGTCTGTATTAATTGATCCGTGTTAATTGTGATCAATTGTGACTGTATGTGAGCAAATTAACAGTGATTTGATTACATACCCTCACACTTAAAATTAACTCGATCATAGACAGTTATAATGAAGACAAACTTGCTAACCGCCACCACGCAGTATCCAAAACGTTTCTACTACCTCACCACCACTACCACATAGATCACCTCCAATGCACCATCATCACCTACAGTGCACGATTACCACCATCACGTAGATCCATTTCCTAAACACAATTGCCACCTCATCGTCGAGGTTGCCACCATCACCACCACGCAAGTCAAGTCTGACGCTCCAACAACACCTACAACGCATCGCCATCACCAAAGCACCACCACCTCTTTATAAGGGATCTCAATATGGTATCTTGTCATTCTGTGTTTGTAGAGAGAGAGAGAGAGAGAGTTTGTATTTGTAAGAGAAAAAAAAAATTGTAATTGGAGAGTGTGTGTTGTGGCAAAAAAAAAACAAATATATCTTTGTAATTGGGGTGGGGTAAATAATATGGCTGAGGAAATTATCTTGTGATTATACATTAATATATTGGAATTATCACCTGATTTGTGAAAGTATTTTATAAAATTGTTAGTTGTGAAATGTGATTGTTATAGTCTTCTAGTTGTGTATTTTTCTCCTTAAAAGTATTACACCATTGATCGTAAAATATCGATTACTTGTTGACCCCTGTGAATTGCGTGAAAGTAAGATACTCCAAGTTCGGGGAGTTAAAAACTTCAATTTTGCTCACTAACTGGGCCTTCCGCCCTGGTAAAGCAGTATTATTCAAAAAACATTGTCAAACAATCTCTAAATGAAAAGCAATCAACACTGCTTATTTTGTGCCCTCTTTTTCAATCACACATTCTCCCATAAAATAATTTTACATATAAATTCAAAATTTTTTCTTAATTTTCAACCACACATTTTCCACCAAAATATTATTCCAAAATGTATTTTAGCCAAAAAAAAATGGGGCTCAAATGGGGGCTCCATGTGATGAAGAAACAAAAAATGCAATATGTTACGCCTCTCTATACGAAGACCCCCACATAGTCTCAACCATCCTACGTGGCAAACGGTTCAACGATCCCACGCCATGTACACTAACATAAGGCTAAGCTGGACTGATCCTCAAGCGCGGAGACCCACTTTCCCCGCCAAGCGAAGTTGGATCGACCCCATTACACGCGAACCCAATGGGAAGAGCAAGTCCAGGATGAGGCAGTGAAGAGATCTTAAACATATCTTATATTATGTGATTGAAAAGACAACGTACTTCCACCGCCACCATCGCCAACCTATTTAGTCAAGTCAAAGGCTGCAACTTAGGCCTTATGGATACAAAAATGGTATTAACATTTAAGGCTGTAATTGATTGATGTCTATAATAAGAAAGATCAGTCATTTGGGTGAGGCCACATGTATGTCATCCAACGGCCTTCATTCGTCTTACCCAAGTATAAAAACTCACACTTAGTGTCGTTCAAAGGTAATACAAGTTTAAACTCTCAAAGCTAAAATCTTGCTACCATACCTTCCACTTATTTCTTCCTAAAGTCGACCCTTTTTTTTATATTAGAGGCTCACATTTAAAGCTCTTCCACACCCTCCTGAGAAGGCTACGCGCGGACATGAGAGGTCTAGAGACATGAGAGGTCTAGAGATTTGTTGATCACCTCATTGGTACATTTTTTGTTGTCAACACAATCAATTGTTGTTTGACGAATAGCAGAAACCAAACTACTCAAATGGAGAGATTATTTGAAGAGCCTTTTTCAATGGTTTGAATTGAACCACAATAACTTAATCAAGACCCAAACTAAAATCTTTATTTTCTTCTATTCAGAAAATTATTCCTTTCAAACGTGAAGAAAGATATCATATTGGTTGGCTTACCACTTCAATGTCAAAGTACTATTTTGTGAAGACTGAAGACGAATCCGATGAAATACGTTCAGTATATGACTGGTTATACATATGCTTCTTACGCTGAACTATAGAGAATAATGAGTAATATTTGTATAATTATTCTATAGATATTTTTTCTTTATTTAAGTTCAATAGATTGAAAAATATAGTGTATAAAATGCAATATGTTGACAACTCTCCTCTATATAAATTTTAGCTCCCGATTGATGGCCATTATCCGAAGACTCTATTTTCTATATGTAAGGATTTTTAATCAAACATGTGGGGTTATATGTGAAATATTATGTATTAAATTAAAGGCCATCAATTTCGGTTAAACCCATTTAAATTGATCTAATAAAGTTTCGGTATTTTGGGATTTGAAGCATCTAATTAAAGTATGGGCTTATATGTGTGGAGACCGGACTTATTCCTAATTCCATGATGTGCCGGATTAGGTCAATGGGCAATCAGTATAAATATACGGTTATGGTCCCCGGATCACACGTTCTGTTCATTCTATTCTGACTCCCATTTTCAAAGAGAAACTAAGGAACAACGTGTTGATCTGGAAGACTAAAATTCCTGGACTTATTCATTGCGATAATCATGTCTGATCCAGTACGCTTTCGCTTTTGGTTAATTAGTTCTTCATGATCCAATACGAACGATCTTATGACGGTAAATATTATTATTTTATCCTACACTATATACTCATTTTTAATCACGTATTCATACAATAAAATATTTTGCATGTAAATTCAAAATAATTTCCTACTTTCTAACTATACATTCTCTTAAAAATTATTATATATTTTTTTCAAATCACGACCATCAAACAGGGGCATAAATTCATATAAATATTAATTTTAACAATTTATTTAATGAGCTGGTGAGTCGGCAAATGTGATTCTTAGGGTTGAACATTTGATTTTACAACATCCTTCCTTTTTCCCAGAAAACATAAGTATAGGGGACACTAGACCGACAAGAATGTAACGTTATTAAAAAACATTTCTTTTTTTTTTTTAGCATCAAATTTTTCGTATTAATCTATTTTTAAAAAGTTGTACTGTTAGTAAAAAATATTTCAGATTTTTTTGCATCATATTTTGCATATTGAGCAAGATGTGTTTCCTTATAAACAGTATTTAGGAAAATTTTAGAATCATTTAACCTTCGCATCATATAGCCTTAAAGATTAAAAAAAAATAAAAATATGCCTAGATACACGATTTTATTAAATATATAGTACTTTTTTGGCTAGTATGTGCTAC
Organism: Fraxinus americana; assembly: GCA_035079005.1. Classification (NCBI taxonomy): domain Eukaryota; kingdom Viridiplantae; phylum Streptophyta; class Magnoliopsida; order Lamiales; family Oleaceae; genus Fraxinus; species Fraxinus americana. Next base: position 11,895,882 of record CM068716.1, on the reverse strand, counting down.
CTTGTACAAAATTATAAGCATAAAGTAAGTCACTGTGTGAATAATCAAGATATAGAGAATTATGTTACTTTTCTTAACGAAGTTGACCCTTTTAGATGCTTATTTCAAATCTTGAACTTAAAAAGCTTAAATGAGCCCGCTTTTATTCGTTTAAAACTTAAACGAACGAATGAATTCCAAGATTATGTTCAAAATCACCTTCTTGCACTGACATGTGTTTGAACCACATTATTTTGAAAGAATGTATTTTGGAATAGTAGATTGATAGAGAATGTATGGTTGAAAAAGAAGGAAAAGTTATTGATGTGATGGAAAATATTATTTTATTGAAAAATGTGTAATTGAAAATTAGTAGAAGAATGAGAATGAAAATTTTAATGTGGCTCAAACGGGAGCTAAATAGATATGGTAACAGTAAAATATAGATTAATTTTTACGATGGAACATCAACTTTGAATATATTTACCATACCGTCTCGTGTTCAATATTTAAAATTGATGAAAAATATATTTATTCATTTTTGAGTGTGAAGAATTTAAACAATAATTAAGATCTTAATTGAATTGATACTATTAAAATTTAAGTTATCTATATCATGGCACTCTACCACTTTGCTACCATATAGAAAAGAAGAAAGATATATGTACAGAAAGTTACTTACAGAAACCTTACAGAAAAAATTAATTTCCAAAAATACTCTCCATCCATAATTTACAACTAGAAGCCATCATAAGTATATAAAAACGCCAAATTAGCCCCTAAAATATTTATGAGTGCAAAATTTATTACGTTGACTCTGCGCACTCTGGTATAATTGGTATCAGAGCCATGTTAGATCATGGAAATTGAAATAATTAAAAATAATTGGTATTATATATTAAGAGAAAAAGATGGTTTAAGTTATATGTTAGAACTCTACCTAAGAAATTAAAAATATTAATATTAATTATAACAAAAGAGATACCAATAAAAACAAGAAAACAAATATTAGAAAAACTAATATCGGGATATATAAGAGATGAATATTTATACCAAAAGATAATGATAGAATTTGAAAAAGAAGAAGTAGAATTTTATTGTAAAGAAATGTATGAACCTGATAAATATTACGAATCTAAATATTATGAACCAAAAATCATGATGAATATAGTTGATGAAGAAAATATAATTGAAATTTTTTTGAAAAGGGTTGAAAAACATAAAAAACCTAGTTATCCTTATCTACCTAAAATTAGTACAAATGAAAGTTTTAAGGATATACATAAAAGATTAGAAAATCTTGAATATAATTTACAAATAGGAAATGCTCTTCTAGATAAAAAAACTAGAAGGAAAAGATAGGATTATAATTAATCCACCCCAAGATTTTAGAATAATAGGAAAAGATAAAGAGAAAAATCATGAAATAAAACAATACATGATAACAGAAGTAGAAGAATTAGAACAAAAATTCTTAGAATCTACTGGTGAAGAATATGAAGAATATAAAAAACAGTTAAAGAATTAACTGAAAAAATGGAAAATACAAAAATGAATACTAATCCATCAACTAGTCAAAATATAGAGTTCAGTAGTGATGAAGAATATGAAAATTATCCTTATGGTACACCAATACCAAATAAGGAAGGTATTAATCAATATAGGAAAACACAGAAAAGATATACAGGAAATATAAGAAAACAATCCATTAAAGAAATAAACACAATGAAATCTTACAATGAACCAATCCATACAACTGGAATATGGTTAGATCTAGATTGTGTAGATAAAAATAAGGTCATTGAAACATGGATAAAAAGTACAGACCTAGCTATACAATTTAACAAATGGGAAACATATACAGCATTTGGATTTATAGAACATACTTTTAGAGGAATTGTATCTGACTGGTGGAGAAAACTACCAGAGAATATAAAAAAGAATATTAAATATGGAGAAAATACAATTGAAGCAATAGATAATAGGAATGCCTTGAATGAACAAAATATACAAGAAATTCTTAAAAGAATGGAAAGAATCCTGAGAACAGAATTCTTAGGAAATAGATTCACAATAGATGAAGAAACTAGAAAACAAAAAGAATATAATGAAGGAATGATAGCTATGGAAAATTTAAAGATATGTGATATGTGTGAACTAGAGAAATACACATGCAAGTTCGAAGAAATATATTATATATTAAACCAAGGAAAATATCAAGAAAATAAACCTATATTAAGGTCTTATTTTATGAAATTACCATTTCCATGGGGAATGAAATTATTAAAAGAATATGAAAAACTGTTACCTCTTGGAGAAGAGGATGAAGTTAATAAAGATAGTTTAGGATGTAGGATTGAATTTACAAAAAGAATGATAGGAATATGGTGTAGAGAAGCCCTACAAAATAAGAAAGCATATAAAATGAGAAAAAACTCCCTATGTTGTTACAAAGATATTGGACAAGTTGAACAGTTTGGATGTTACAAGAAGAAGTATAAGCCATATAAGAAATATAAGAGAAAGTTCAAAAAATAGAAGAAGTTTAAGAAAAGATTTTTTAAACCTCATAAAAAATATTTTAAGAAAAGAGATTGGAATAAGAAACCTAAATATATCAAAAAAATGTAGATGCTTTATTTGCAATGAAGAAGGACATATTGCTCCTCAATGTCCTAAGAAGAAAGATAAACAAAATATAAAACCTCTTAGAACCTATTTAAAATTTCAAAATGACAGTGATATAGAACCAATTGAAAACTTTGAAGAATTGAGTAGTGAATGCAGTAGCATTTATAAATTAGATTCATCATCTTCAGAAGAAGACTCTGAAGAGATAGTATATATGAATCAAGAAATACAAGAAATAGATCATGAAATAGAGGTAGAAACAATTGAGGAAGTTGAAGATTCAGTAGAAGGTATAAATCAAGAAATTACCTTTGATGTTAGAAAGTACAAAGGAATAACAAAGAAAATATTAGATTTACAAGAAAAAGATGTATTCCACCAAGGATTCTTAGGAATACTACCAAGAATGAATAAAACAATTGTAAGTATGAATTACAAAGAGATATCTGTTAACATAGAAGATACAATGGGAAAAGCAAGAATTCCTATAATTACAAAAGAATGGGTAAGACAAAAGTTATCTAAAATTCCAGAAAATGTAATAAGTAAACTAAAATGTATTGAGATAGGAGGAATCCAAATAATGGTTAAAGGATTCTTTAGAGAAGGTATGAATATACCAATTGAAATATATTGTATGGACAACAGAATCTTACAAGATCCTGTAGATGCTCTACTAGGAACTATTGTAGGAAATCTAGTCTATCAAAAGAATTACAGTAAAACCAAATTATGCGGTTTCACTGATTGATGAAAATATTGACCAAAGTTTCAATCTATATTATAGGATTGGAAGCTTGAAAATGTTAAGGAAAAGTAAGGCTATAAGTATAAGCATAAAATCAATATTTGCTTTTAGTACTAGCCACCATAACAATTTAAGGAAAATAACTGATAATATTATCATACATAAAGATTTTGAGGAGTTGGCCCAATATATACCTCCTAGAAAATACCAAGAACATGAAGTAACAATACCTCAACAAATAATGCTTGATTTTCATAAGCAAGCAAGAGAAATTAATTCTGAAGGAAAATTGATAAGGAGAAATAGTGTGAGTTTAGTAGGAGATGATCTTATTGCAAGATTTCCCTCCAGACAAGATCTTAAGATAAGTCAAGTTAAAAAACTCAGTATTGCTGAGCCGACAAATTCACAATACTATATCAAAACAAGATATGTTAACCAAGAAGGATATAAGAAAAATCTTCTTATCCTTATAGATACTGGAGCAGAACAAAGTCATGTAAATGCTAAATTTGTTAGCCATTTACTAGATTTTGAATTAACAGAACCTTATATATTTAAAGATTATTTGGGAAATAATCTTGAAATTAAAAAATATGTTAAGTTCCCTCTTATATTTGTAGAAGAGGATCAGAAAGAACATAAAAAAGAAATAATTCTATATAAAGATGAATCATATGGAATCAAACGTTCACCTATACTATTAGGAATGAACTTCCTTGAAAAATTTAATCCCTATAAAATTTGTCAAGGATATTTAAAAATAACAATTGATGATAATCCAATCATCATATCAAGAATAGATGAAAATATGAAAACATTGTTATCATGGAAAGAGTAATTAATACTAATCCCATGAGCCCATATATTGAAATTGCACTCAATATAAAGGGAAACTGTAGAATTAAATTTCATGCTTATCTAGATACAGGAAGCACGATAAGTTTGTGTTTACCAAATGTACTACCAAATGAATCCTGGAAATATGATTCAAAAAAAATAATCACTGCTACAACAGCAGGAAGAAACAAAGTAATATATAGTAAATATGCTACACAAGTACCTTTTCTAATATCCTTTAGAGAAGTATTTGTTGACACAATATATATGTCTTCTACAATTGGATGTGATATTTTATTAGGACAAAACTTCCTACTAAAATATGCACCATTTACTCAATATGTAGATAGATATATGTTCACAACACCTTGTGCACATAAGATATTTACACCAAAAATAACTAAGGCTGTTAGCATAGCACATAGCAAAATCAATCATCAGAGTTCCTCAACCCAGCGTGGTGGATGTTGGAATACAGAAAAATTTAAACCAGTTACGGTTTTGAAAATGACAACAAGAAATAAAATTGAAAAATTGAAAAAAGAAATTTCTGAAACATATTCTGAAAATCCATTAGAAAAATGGAACACAGATAAAGTAAAAGCAAAAATAGAACTAATCAATCCAGACACTATAGTTAGAGTCAAACCAATGAAATACAGTGTGGAAGATCAAAAGGAATTTAAGGATTAGATAAAAGAATTACTAGAAGCTAAATTGATTAGGTCTAGTAAAAACCCACACAGTAGTCCAGCCTTTATGGTAAGAAAACATAGCGAGATAAAAAGAGGAAAAGCTAGAATGGTAATAAACTATAAGAAGTTAAATGAAGTTACAAAATTTGATGGATATTACTTGCCTAATAAGGACACCCTTATTAAACAAGTACAAAACAAGAAAATATTTTCAAAATTTGATTGTAAGTCAGGATTTTGGCAAATCATGCTTACAGAAGAAAGTAAACCATTGACTGCATTTAGTACTCCCAATCTTTTAGGACAATATGAATGGAATGTAATGCCATTTGGGTTGAAAAATGCACCACAGATATTTCAAAGAAGAATGGATGAGGTAATCAAACCAATTACTCACTTCTGTATTGCTTATGTTGATGATTTACTGATTCATTCAAATAATATAAATGAACATATTGAACATCTTGAAAAATTTTGTTATATTATGAAAAAACATGGTATCACACTTTCTCAAAAGAAAGCAGAGATAGCCAAAACAGAAATAGAATTCTTGGGATTATTTATTAAAGAAGGAGAGTTGCAATTGCAATCTCATATTGGTGAAAAACTTCAAGAATTTCCTGAAGAAATCAGAGATAAAAAACAGTTACAAAACTTCCTAGGTATATTAAATTATGCTGAAAGATTTATTGAAAATTGTGCCAGATTTAAAAATTATTTTCTCCCAAAATTAAGAAAGAATGTAATGTGGTTTTGGGAAGAACAAGATTGTGAAAATATAAGAAAAGTAAAAGAGAAATTAAGAGTTTTGCCCAAACTTATAATTCCACAAGAAGAAGATTTTTTTATTCTTGAAACTGACGCATCAGATAATTACTGGGGTGCAGTATTAAAGGTAAAAAAGAATCACAAAGAATATAAATGTACAAATGATTGTTCTTGTCCTGAAATACTTGCAGGTTATACATCAGGAATATTCAAAGAAGTTGAAACAAGGTATGAAATGAATAGAAAAGAACTTATTGCTGTAAAGCGAGGAGTGCAGAAATATGAAGATTATCTATTACCAAAAAAGTTCTTAATTAGAACTGATAATACTCAAGTTAAAGCATTTTTGAAAAATAATGTTGATCCATCTATTGCCAATAGATATATTATTAGAATTCAAATTTGGTTTTCTTACTTCAAATTTGATATTGAGCATATAAAAGGAAAGGCTAACTTTCTTCCTGATTATCTTAGCAGGGATGGAGCTAGATCAACTAAGGACGAAAGTCCAAATACTTAAAATAAAGGTTTCCTATTTGGAAGCTCAAATTCAAAATATACAAGCTAGTCTTCGAGACAAAAATATAGCCCTTGAGGCAGAAGTAACTTGTACCAAGTCTAGTATCCCTTCACAGGGACTTGTGAATACTAGCGCTCTACCCGAGGATAAAGGGAAAGCAAAGAAGGTAATAGGAACCCCTTCACAGGGAAAATTTGAACCTATTACTAGTATCCAAGATATCAAAAATAGCAAAGATAGCTCTTCACAGAGCCATACTTTACCTAAGTTAGATATTGAAATAATTAATCCAAAAGAAATTGTCAAGATATGTCATGTGACAAAGATATCCAAAAAGGATAACTATGAAGAAATAATTTTCTTTATTGTTGTTTTCAATATACTATCCGATTGGTATCTTGAAGTAGGAAAGTGGATGAAGACTCTCCACTATGGAAGATACAACAAGATAAATTTTTATCCAGAAGCTCCAGCCAACTGGGTGAAAAATTGTTTTGAATTAGGAAATATACTCTGTATATATCCTAGCAAAGATCTCAAAGAGATAGCCCAACTTCCAGCCGACGTCAAGAAGGCCATTAAAAGATATACTGAAGTTGTCAAAACTACAATCATATACATCAGATTCTACTCTGCAACAATGGAATGAGATCCAGATCTTCAATATATGCAGCCAGCATTCCATGTTATCAAATTAGGGCTCACAAACCAACATTTTTTACCAACCAGTCAAAATGTTGTTAAAAATGGTTATCAAGATATCATTAACATGATGCCATATAGAAGAGCCAAAGGATACAAAGAAATATTTGAACATCTAACTCAGTTAATCACTGAGAAAGAAAAAATATGGGTTTACCCATCTGAGGAACATATAATCTACTCTAATGCCAGAATAGAGACAAAAGAGGAAGATATCTGTTATCTTGATCATTTATTATCCAAAATAATCTCTAATCAAGTTAGTGGATCTGAGAAGATGGAGAAAGAACTATGCAAATTACTTTGGGATTACAGTGATCACCATTGTGTACATTGTGTAGTAGAAGATATGAGTCAAGTCTCACTCGATGATGAAGAATTCCCTGCAGAATTCTTTGAATCAAGAATGGAGAAATAATTGAGATAAGATAGTGACCCTTTATCACTACTTTAATAAAGTTTATTTATTAAAGAAAAACTGTGGTCACTAAAAAATAGAAGATAGTACAAGAAAGTAGTTGAGATTTTAACTCCCCACCAACTACTAAAGAAAAAGAAGCAAAGTAGCTGTTGAAGATAAGAAAATTTGGTATGACAATGACTCTTCATCAACTTACCAGCTCAAAAGAAAGACAGCTTTGCTACCAAACAAAAGAAGATGGCGGACAAAGAAATAAAGGAAGACAGCTATAAAGATAAGGTTCCTAACCACTTGAAGGAGGATCCTCTATATAAGAAGAGGAGGTCCAAAGACTAGAGGCATCTCTCGAATCCCTGGCATCTCAGATCTCTCTCTAATATCTGTATACACCGCTTGTATTCAGAAAAATAAATTAGATAGCTTTGAAGATAGGAAAGCTTGTAATAAGGTAATCACTTATGGAGTTCTAAACTTCATAAGGTGAGTACCAAAGGTATGTAAATATAGTAAGCCAGCATGTATCATTTCAGTCTTATGAATATAAAGATGAAGTTTATTATGGTTTAACAAAGTTTCTATGAAAGGATTTCGTTAAGTTTCTCATGATTCATCGGCAGTACAAATAAAGATTTTAAGAGATTTTCAAAACATTGTTTTTGAATGGATGTTAGCCATGCCAAAGTACCCGTCTTTGATATATGTTTTAGGGAAAAAAGGGCAGTTTTCTAACAAAATTGTAGCACCTTGTGTGCGAGTTATCTTTTAAAGTCTTGTTCTAAGTAAGAACTTGTTCTGAAAAGAATTTGAATAGAGGTGAAAACAGAGACTCTGAATACTGTGAGATAGCGTCTGTGGCAACACGGCTAGTTCTCTAGAGTGAGAAATGCAACCTTAATTGAAAAGCCTTTTGCGGAAGCAGTTGTGGACCCAAATGATTTCAAAAACATTTTAAATGTTCATCTGATTCAGAAGAATGATTGAATACATGCAAAGCTACTATAAGAACATACTGGAGGGAAAACCTGTTTATTTTCATTGATTACTGTAAGTTATTTACATGCTTTTATATGCTTATGCTTTAATTATTATTAATCTTCATGAACACCTCACAAGCATCCACATCTAATGATGATTGTCTTAGATTATATTTAGATGATAAAGATATTTCATTTTTATTAAGTATAGTAGAAAAATCTGAAGATATAGTTCCTGTTGGACAAGAAAAGCTTAAAGAAATATATTCTGAAATAGATTACGCTTGTAAACATAATATAGGATTTGATCCTGTAGAAATTAGCAAAGAAATAAAGAAAATTGAAGATGTTATTGGAAAATACAAAGACATAGGAGAAAGAAAAGATATTAAAAGTTAAGAATCCCAGGATTAACTTAAGAACTTATGACCCAAATAAAAGAATTATAAGATACAGGGTAAAACTTGCAAATAAAGATAGAAAGGGTAAGATAGTACTTTTATAGAAATCAATTTTATATTATTTAAAGGCTTTGTGAGTATCTGATAGATTTCTGGCAGAATTCTTCTGGTAGTCTAGCATTGCCCTATAGAAAAAGCTATCCTACAAATGAATATAAAAAATTTCATGTATAGCTGTTGACAAGAAGCATAATTACAAACCCAAAATTTTAACTACAACGTCAATGACAACATTGAGGATGTCCACGTGATCGATGAGCAAAATTATTTATTTTACAATTGATTGAGACTCAACAATATAATTATGACCATATCATTTACTTCTGCAATTATTTCTTAATATCTAAAATCAAAGAATAATATCTTTTCTTTGCAATATTTTACTTTATAGCCTGATAGGTTAATGAATTTCCGACATCAATGGATACAGAGCATAGACAAAACATAGAAGATAAAAGAAGTAAAGAAGAAAACCTACCCCCAAAATAACTAAAATGAAATTTAACTTTTTATTGAATATGCAATGTAAAATGTCGAGTGCATTCTTTGTCATTAAGTCCTTGTTTGGTGGGGCATTAAAATCAGATTTTTAGTAAATTTTGATAAAAGTAAATAAAATGTACGGTTGAAAAGTTAAAAGTCTCATGAAATATGTTGTTAAAATTAACAATTGACTTTTTATTTAAGTTAAAATCTGAATTTTAATTAATAACAAACAGGGGCTAAGTATATGAATCATGAATTCGAATTTCATAAATTAACCGTTTAAATCGTACTCATTTTTGGTAATAAAAATTGGAAAGATTGCTCTTTTTTTTATTGTAATTAAGAGAAGTACCATGAGTTATTGAGAAAACGAATTTGTTCGGGGTTATGAAGGCAACTTTGAGCTCTTTCATTTTATATATTTGTAATGTTAAATTTTATGAAATTTTAAACTTTAAAACTTAAAAATATAATTGCTTCATTGTCAAGATCCTCCATGTCAAATCATCAAAAAAAATAATAATAATAATAATGCGGAACATACCTTATTTTTTTGGGAATAATTCTTTAATACTGGATCTTGAATCTTAATTATTGGTTCTTTGGGTTCTTGAGTTATTGATATTGATTTTGGCTTCTTATTCCATAATTTTGATTGTCTTGTTCTTTGATTTAATTGCTTAATTCCCTTTTCTTGATTCTTGTTTTTTCAATCCTTATTTTTTATTGTGGATTTTGGATCTTCCTCTTCAATATACTTTCTCTTGTATTCTTGTGTTGATGAAATGACACAAAAATGAGAAATTGCATATGAATTTGGGTCCATAACCCTATATATAGTTTTTATATGTATGGATCATCGTTAAATACAACCATAATGGATCCGGTCTCTATAGATATAATTCGTCCACACTTTATTTATATACCCTAAGCCCAAAAATTTAATTCTTTATTAGATCATTTTAATTGTGTTCAACTCTAAGATAGTCTTATACACAATTAATTACATATGTAGGCTCATATGACAAATTAATAAACTCAAAAATCTCCCACTTAGACCACATATGTTACATTATAAATGTGTACAACATTATGACGTCAAAACTTTTGCTATCATAACCAAAGGTATTTCCGAACAATCTCGTCCATTGATTATATCAATATAGAATCCAAGCAGTCTTCGTTACAAGTATAATAACTAAACTCATCAATGGTCACATATATCAACACAATCAAATGAATAGATAAAGTGTGGATGTGTAGCATGGAAATCATATGTAATATGATCCAAACATGTCTATTTTTAACTGGTCATACCTTATTTTTTAATGAGATCTACCATTAATTTTAATTAGAGTGAAACTGGACCGAATACTTTATTTCTGAAATAAATCGAATATCCATGGATAAAAATATACATCTAAAACAGACAACATCTAAATACAAATTCCCACTAAATTGGAATATCATCAAAAGATGCAGCACTCATGTGAGTATTATACTCATGAAAGACATTGAGTGGTATCCATTTAATAAATTGATCCATGATTATGAAGTTTGTCCAAATATTTTTTATAGAAACATAACTATTTTGAATTCTTTCCTTGACAAATGGAACTTAATATCTATAAATTTTGACATCATCAGGCTCCGATTGGAATGCAAAACTGCTATTGCTACAGAATAACTGAAGTGGTCTTTCAAATCCATCTAAAATATATAGATTAGTGACAATATTTTGCAGTCATATTCCATGATCAGAATCAGAATATCCAATAATCTCCAATTGGTCTGATTTTTCTGAATGTGATAATGTAATCATTAGTTCTCTATAGATATCGAATAACCTTATGACTGCTTTTTAAATTTCCATCACAGAGTTACTTAAAATACCTGCCCAACATTCCAACAATAAATGCTATATCCGAATATGTGCAAACCTAAGTATAAATTAAATTCCCAACTGCTGAAACATAGGAAATTTTCTGTTTTTCCTTTATTTAAGTTTATCCTTGGGGCATTAATTGAGACTAAACTTGTCACCCTTAATAATAAGGGTATCATCTAGTTTACATACCTACATCTCAAATCTCTTATCGATACAGTTCTTTTGTGATAATTGAAAAATAGACCGAAAACAATTCATGTGTATCTATATTCTTAATACAAAAGAGGTGTCACCAAAAATTTTTATTTGAAAATTTCATGACAAAAATCTCTTGGTTTCATACAATACGTTTATATCAGTGCGGGCAAGCAATATGTCATCGAAATACAATACCAAAAAAATATGTTTATTCCAATTGAACTTGTGATATATACAATCATCAACTGAATTCATCTCAAAACCAAATGAGATAATTATTTGATGAAATTTGTGATACCATTACAGGAAACTAGCTTAAGCCCATAGATGAATTTCTTTAATTTGTAAACCATCTAGCATAATTTAAAACCAAAATATATCACAAATGTCGTAATAGTTTTAAAAGAGTCTTTCATAGAAATCAGAGAAAAAATCTCTTTAATGTCAATGTATTCCTTTTGAGTAGAGTCATTTGCAACAAGACGAGCCTCATATCTCTTCACATCATCCTTCAAATCCCTCTTATTTTTAAACATTCAGTTACAACTAATGAGTTTCCCACTTTCAGGCAATAGATGAGTTCCCAAACGCTACTCATAAAGTTTATCTCTTTATGCATGGCATTAATTCAGTCTTGAAAATATTATTTTATTGAAAAATGTGTGGTTGAAAATGAGCAGAAGAATGAGAGTGAAAATCTTAATGTGACTCAAACAAGAGCTAAATAGATATGGTAACAGTAAAATATAGATTAATTTTTACAATGGAACATCAACTCTGAATATATTTACCATACCGACTCGTGTTCAATATTTAAAATTGATCAAAAATATATTTATTAATGTTTGAGTGTGAAGAATTTAAACAATAATTAAGATCTTAATTGAATTGATACTATTAAAATTTATGTTATCTATATCATGGCACTGCCACTTTGCTACCATATAGAAAAAGCTATCCCACAAATGAATATAAAAAATTTCATGTATAGCTGTTGAAATTCTAATGCAGATCGCAGCAGCAGTTGACAAGAAGCATAATTACAAACCAAAAATTTTAACTACAACGTTAATGACAACATTGAGGATGCCCACGTGATCGATGCGCAAAATTATTTATTTTACAATTGATTGAGACTCAACAATATAATTATGACCATATCATTTACTTCTGCAATTATTTCTTAATATCTAAAATCTAAGAATAATATCTTTTCTTTGCAATATTTTACTTTGTAGCCTGATAGGTTAATAAATTTCCGACATCAATGGATACAGAGCATAGACAAAACATAAAAGATAAAAGAAGTAAAGAAGAAAACCTACCCCCAAAATAACTAAAATGAAATTTAACTTTTTATTGAATATGCAATGTAAAATGTCGAGTGCATTCTTTGTCATTAAGTCCTTGTTTGGTGGGGGATTAAAATCAGATTTTTAGTAAATTTTGATAAAAGTAGATAAAATGTACGGTTGAAAAGTTAAGAGTCTCGTGAAATATGTTGTTAAAATTAACAATTGACTTTTTATTTAAATTAAAATCTGAATTTTAATTAATAACAAACAGGGGCTAAGTATATGAATCATGAATTCGAATTTCATAAATTAACCGTTTAAATCGTACTCATTTTTGGTAATAAAAATTGGAAAGATTGCTCTTTTTTTATTGTAATTAAGAGAAGTACCATGAGTTATTGAGAAAACGAATTTGTTCGATGGTTATGAAGGCAACTTTGAGCTCTTTCATTTTATATATTTGTAATATTAAATTTTATGAAATTTTAAACTTAAAAACTTAAAAATCTAATTGCTTCATTGTCAAGATCCTCCATGTCAAATCTTCAAAAATAAAAAAAATGCGGAACATACCTTATTTTTTTGGGAATAATTCTTTAATGCTGGATCTTGAATCTTAATTATTGGTTCTTTGGATTCTTGAGTTATTGATATTGATTTTGACTTCTTATTCCATAATTTTGATTGTCTTGTTCTTTGATTTAATTGCTTAATTCCTTTTTCTTGATTCTTGTTTTTTCAATCCTTATTTTTTATTGTGGATTGTGGATCTTCCTCTTCAATATACTTTCTCTTGTATTCTTGTGTTGATGAAATGACACAAAGAATGAGAAATTGCATATGAATTAGGATCCATAACCCTATTTATAGTTTTTATATGTATGGCTCATCGTTAAATACAACCATAATGGATCCGGTCTCTATAGATATAATTCGTCTACACTTTATTTATATACCCTAAGCCCAACAATTTAATTCTTTATTAGATCATTTTAATTGTGTTCAACTCTAAAATAGTCTTATACACAATTAATTACATATGTAGGCTCATATGACAAATTAATAAACTCAAAAATCTCCCACTTAGACCACATATGTTACATTATAAATGTGTACAACATTATGACGTCAAAACTTTTGCTATCATAACCAAAGGTATTTTCGAACAATCTCGTCCATTGATTATATCAATATAGAATCTAAGCAGTCTTCGTTACAAGTATAATAACTAAACTCATCAATGGTAACATATATCAACACAATCAAATGAATAGATCAGGTGTGGATGTGTAGCATGGAAATCATATGTAATATGATCCAAACATGTCTATTTTTAACTGGTCATACCTTATTTTTGTAATGAGATCTACCATTAATTTTAATCACAGTGAAACTGGACCGAATACTTTATTTCTGAAATAAACCGAATATCCATGGATAAAAATATACTTCTAAAATAGACAACATCTAAATACAAATTCCCACTAAATTGGAATATCATCAAAAGATGCAGCACTCATGTGAGTATTATACTCATGAAAGACATTGAGTGGTAGCCATTTAATAAATTGATCCATGATTATGAAGTTTGTCCAAATATTTTTTATAGAAACCTAACCATTTTGAATTCTTTCCTTGACAAATGGAACTTAATATCAATAAATTTTGACATCATCAGGCTCCGATTGGAATGCAAAACTGCTATTGCTACAGAATAACTGAAGTGGTCTTTCAAATCTATCTAAAATATATAGATTAGTGACAATATTTTACAGTCATATTCTATGATCAGAATCAGAATATCCAATAATCTCCAATTGGTCTGATTTTTCTGAATGTGATAATGTAATCATTAGTTCTCTATAGATACCGAATAATCTTATGACTGCTTTTTAAATTTCCATCACAGAGTTACTTAAATACCTGCCCAACATTCCAACAATGAATGCTATATCCGGAAATGTGCAAACCTAAGTATACATTAAATTCCCAACTGCTGAAACATAGGAAATTTTCTGTTCTTCCTTTATTTAAGTTTATCCTTGGGGCATTAATTGAGACTAAACTTGTCGCCCTTAATAATAAGGGTATCATCTAGTTTACATACCTACATCTCAAATCTCGTATCGATATAATTCTTTTGTGATAATTGAAAAATAGACCAAAAACAATTCATGTGTATCTATATCCTTAATACAAAAGAGGTGTCACCAAAAATTTTCATTTCAAAATTCCATGACAGAAATCTCTTGGTTTCATACAATAAGTTTATATCAGTGCGGGCAAGCAATATGTCATCGAAATACAATACCAAAAAAATATGTTTATTCTAATTGAACTTGTGATATATACAATCATCAACTGAATTCATCTCAAAACCAAATGAGATAATTATTTGATGAAATTTGTGATACCATTACAGGAAACTAGCTTAAGCCCATAGATGAATTTCTTTAATTTGTAAACCATCTAGCATAATTTAAAACCAAAATATATCACAAATGTCGTAATAGCTTTAAAAGAGTCTTTCATAGAAATCAGAGAAAAAATCTCTTTAATGTCAATGTATTCCTTTTGAGTAGAGTCATTTGCAACAAGACGAGCCTCATATCTCTTCACATCATCCTTCAAATCCCTCTTATTTTTAAACATTCAGTTACAACTAATGAGTTTCCCACTTTCAGGCAATAGATGAGTTCCCAAACGCTACTCATAAAGTTTATCTCTTTATGCATGGCATCAATTCAGTCTTGAGAATTATTCCTTTTGCATGGATTGATGAAAGTTTATTGATCATATCTTCTTTCATTAATCCAGTCATCCTTATTTTCTTGGAGAAATGTTATCAAGTCATCCAAAATTGTCTTTTTCTTTTTTATAGTGAATTTTCATAATGACATTTGTTCTTAAGATTGTTAAGTTTTTTTTTTTCGAACAATTTCTTGATTGTGTATAGGGAATTTGTAATATTGCTTTGATCCGAAATTGCTTCTTGAACAAGATCTTGAGCAATAATTTATCCATGGTCATGATCATTGTCAATTGCAATAGAAGAAATATATACAAATTCTTCTTGCAAGACAAAATCCGTAACTTTATAATCTTATCTTTCTCGCAAACTCTACATCCTCAAGGAATCAAATATTTTTCATTTCAAAACTTTACCTAGTAGAAGGATCTTTAAAAATTTGTATCCCTTTAATGTTGTTTTACCTGGAACTTTATTGAGAATTTAAACTGCAGTCTTTAGTGCTTCTTCCTAAAGAGATTTTGGTAAGGTGAAATGATTAATTAATACTCTTTATCACGTCCTTAATTGTTTTGTTTCATCTTTCAGTAACACCATTCATGCCAGAGGACCTTGACATGGTGTACCATGGGACAATTTCACGTTCTTCTAGGAATTTTAGCAGAAGGCCTAGGACATTGCTCTCTCGATCTGTTATATTTACCATTCACCACGACCATATTTGACATATTTATTTTGTTGAGTTGATTTTCAACCCAAGCCTTTATGCCTTGAATATGTCCAGTGTTTGAGATTCCTTATAGACGAGATATAGGTAACTATAGTGAGAAAAATTTGTCTATGAACATACTAAATTAATGTTGACCATTCCAAGAAGCCAAAATGAATGGCCCACAAATATTCATATGAATTAGTTCTAAGACGTCCGAAATCCTATTAATACATAATCTCCTTATGTTTGTTTGCTTTCTCTTAATGTAATTAACATAAACACTTAAGTTTGAAAAATTAAGGGAATCAAAATTTTTTCTGACACAAGATTTTCCATTCTCTTTTGAGAGATGTTACATAATCACTTATGCCATAACGAAACAAAATTCTCATTGGTAAATTTATATTTAATACCATGTGAATTCACATGCAATATTTCTTTATAAGAGATAACCCTATTGAGCAAATATAGGTTATCGTAACCGGATAAAGAATTGGAACCCACAATATTTGAATTAAGAAAAAGATCAAACTGATTATTTTCAATTGAATAAGAGTAACCGAATTTGTCCAATGTAGAAAGAGAAACCAAATTTCGTCTAAAAGACGATATTGCAAATGTCCCTTTTATATTCAAATTATTAGAAAAGATATTGGGCCTAACTCAACCTAACAAAATCGACTTATTAGGGGAAGATTGCTTTCACCTTATTAAGTGGATCGTGTAAATATCACCAGTTAATGTAAAACTCTAATACGCCCCCTCACGCACAACGCGGACCATGGCAAACAATTGTGAATAAATCGATATTGAGTGCACCCAATATTGCAAAACTGTGCCTACTCTGATACTATATTAGAAATGATATTAAGTCTAACTCAATATACAAAATCGGCTTATTAAAGATGATTGCCCTCACTTTATTAAGTGGATCGTGTAAATATCACCAACCAATTTGGGACTCTAATACAAATAATAATAATAACCAGTTTTTAATGATAACTTAAGGTTCCTATAGCCTTAACTTTGATTGATTTGTCATCGCCCTACATAGATGAATCCTTCAACGACAATTGGCTTTTAGTTTGTTCATGCAACTCCGCATAGACACACTTATGTGAGTAGTGGTACCGAAATTTATCCACCAAGTGTGTTTAGGCATTGACACTAAATTAACCATAAAATAAACCAAATTGAGAAAAAGTGTATTTTTCTTTACACGCCAACGTGATATCTAGTACAGTCTCGCCTTATGTATTTCAAATTTTCACAAAAGTAACAACCAGATTTATCCTTTTTCAGGCTTTCTCTGTTTATATTGAACCGAACTGATGCAACTTTCTTATTCTTTATAACTTGTCCTCAGATGTACGTGCCAATTGAGTAATATCAGTTATATCTTACTATAGTCTTTCTTCTTCTTACACACAATATGGAATAAATTCATTAAGAATCCACTTTACCATTTGACAGTTGTAACTGACCTTAAATTAGTTGAATTGTGCAAGAATAGTAATCAAAACTAAATGCATAAACAAATCATTAGACAACTCAAGCTTTAGCCCCTGTTTGATCAACATTAAAATTTTCATTCAGATTCTTCTACTCATTTTCAACCACACATTTTTCAATAAAATAATATTTTTCATCACATCAATAACTTTTTTTTCTTTTTCAATTACACATTCTTCGTCAATCTACTATTCCAAAATATATTCTTCCAAAATAATATGGATTAAACACACCCTTAATGCTTTTGGTTTTGAAACAAGATGAGACATCTCCACGATGTACTCCCTTATCTTTTCTTTACCTTTATACTTTATTGAAACTAAGTTTGCCAAAATGCATGCTAATTTTGGCCATATTGCCTTTTGTAAAGCGTTTTTTAATTTCATCAAGAAGCTCTTCGGCAGTAGTTACCTTAGCGCCCATAAATGTTATTGGAATATAATTGATTAATAGACGATATCATAGAAGTAGATGAATTAATCGAATAGAGAACTTAAACCTAAATAACATGTTCATAGGAATTCATATTGAACAATTAATAATTTCAAATAATGGTGAACTCCATCATTAGAGACCGAGCACAATAATGATATTTAGTTTTTGGACATAAAAAAAATTCCCAAAAATTCTTGATTTTGAATTTTAGGGCTACAATTTGCATCCTTAAATTATAAAACACAATACATTAATTTTAACCCTAAAATTTATTTATTTATTTTATTGTCGATGGTTTAACATGAAGTCGTCTCTGATACCACTTGTTAAACTTTATAAAAAAACTTCAATTTTAAAACTTGAAAACATAATTACTTTATTGTTAAGATCATCTATGTCAAATCATCAAAAAAATTAATAATGCGGAACATACCTTAATGTTTTGGGAATAATTTTTTGATGCTGGATCTTGAATCTTTATTATTGGTTCTTTAGGTTCTTGAGTTATTGATCTTGACTTTGGCTTCTTACTCCATAATTTTGATTGTTTTGTTTTTCGATTTAACTGCTCAAATCTTTTTTTTTTTTATTCTTGTTTTTTTTGAATCATTGTCTTTTATTGTGAATTTTGGATTTTACTCTTCAATATGCTTTCTCTTATATTTTTGCGTTGATGAGATGACACAAAAAAAATGAGAAATTGTATAAGAATTGAGGATCATAATACTATTTATAGTTTTCATATGTATTTGACTCATCGTCAAATATAACTTTAATGGATATGATCTCTACACATATAATACATTTCATACTTTATTTAGATGCCCTAAACTCAACAATTTAATTCTTTATTAAATCGTTTTAATTGAGCTCAACTCTAAAATAGTCTTATATACAATTAATTACATAGGTAGACTCACATAACAAATTAACAAACCGAACATGTAAATCTTCTTGCTTCGGATAATCGATCATACTAGATGGCCTATATGTTCTTATTTTCTACACAATGTTTTTATTTCACTAATTACTCGTGTTATTGTTCACCGTTGAAAGAGTGCAAATTAAATAAGTACATACTTCTGTTACTTTATTAAAAATTGATAAAATTAATATTTATTTACAGTATGTGTTGTCCTATGTCAACAACAATGAAAATCTTTGCCTAGGTCGCCGGCAGCCTGTCGTTGTTCCGTGACCAACAAAACAAATTGTCCTAGCTGGAAAATGCTTACGTGGCTTTATATTGGGCCCAAATGTCAGCCCATTAAAAACAAGCTGACATCCAGTGGCCCACAATGTCCCCTGCAACACGCTATAATTCCTATTCCAATAATATTTTGCTATTGACACAGACCAATGCTCGTCAAAGTCCTTCCAAGGTTGTTAGATACTTAGGGTTAATTTTCTAAATAGTCATCGAACTTTTTTCGAAGTCTCCAAGGAATCACTGAATTTAAAAATTGTCCTTGTTAGTCACTTAACTTTGAAAATTGATACTACATCCATCATTAAGTAAATGACACTTGTAAAATTGAAAGGATTTGATGATATATTGAACTATATAGCTTATGTGGGACACATTTGAAAATCATAAATCAGATTTTTATCTGTTTAGTACAGATTCTCATTTTCTACAGTTAATCAATTCTCACTTTCAACCATACATTTTTCAATAAAATAATATTTTCCATCACATCAATATTTTTTTTTTCTTTTTCAACCACACATTTCCCATCATATCACTATTCAAAAATCAATTCTTCCCCAAAAAATTCCTACCAAACACACTCTTAATAATCTAGATCATAAAGTTTGTAATATTCAAATTTCAAAAAGCTCTACATTTTAAAAAAATCTCGCATTCAACCGTCATTAAAAAAAATTCAAAAACAAGGATCAAGTATTCTAATATCATTAAATTATTATTATTATTATTATTATTATTATTATTATTATTATTATTATTTATGAGAATTTAATGGACACCTAAATTAATGTTAAAGCCCAACGGAGATTGAATAACATTATTAAGCCTCTGTTTGGTTTGGATTAAAATCTCAAGTAATAGTTAATAATTAATTTTAATAACACATTTCATGAAATTCACAATTTTTTAACTTTATAATTCATCAACTTTTATTAAACTTTATTAAATATCTGATTTTAATCTCTATCAAATTCAGCTAAGTAAGAAATCAAATACTGTGCCTCTTTCCACCTGTACTTCATATAGTGGCAAACATTTCCAAAACCCTCACTTTTTTTTTCTATATAAACCCATGTCCATTCTCTAATTGCACCACCAAAAACATACAATTCCTTCTCCAAATAATTTTCAGATTTTTCACTTTTGATAAGATATAATGGCCGTTGAGTCCGCTGTCTCAACTCCGATGGGCAATCCCGAATGCGAAAAACATGCTAAGGCTCTTCAATTTATTGAAGAGATGACTAAGAATTGTGATGCAGTGCAAGAGAAGGTTTTAGGTGAGATTCTGCGCAGAAATGCTAACACTGAGTACCTGCTGAGGTTTCAACTTGATGGTGCTACCAACCGTGATACGTATAAGACTAAGGTCCCTGTCGTTACGTACGAGGATCTTCTGCCGGAGATCCGACGTATTGCAGACGGTGACCGGTCTCCTATCTTCTCCTCGCACCCCATCTCGGAATTTCTTACCAGGTAACTAATATGGATTTACCTTTCAATTATGCATTTAATCATATTATGTATATATATGCACACACACACACACTTTGGGGTGTTTTTACTCAGGTTTTGTAGAATCTTGGCAAGGTTAAGATGGTGGAAATATTTTAGATTATTACTTTCAGATTCATTTTTTTTCACTCAAATGAATACCATGTCTTGTGCTTGATTAAAATCGGACATGCATAACTGAGATATATAATGAATAAAATTATTGTGTTTCTTCGTTAAGAAAGTACACACACAATGGATCCACTCCACATATGTCATTATTAATTAATATAGAATTAATTTTAAAGTCAGATGAAAGCCATGTTTTTTAAGTAAGAATATGATATTTTCCAGGGATATCGAAACAGAGAAAAAGCTAGATCTCAGCTATATTTTCTGCTTTAAAACTTTCAATACTTTTGAAACTGCATTAATATTGTAAAAAAAAATTGTAGTTCGGGGACGTCGGCCGGCGAACGAAAGCTCATGCCAACGATTGCAGAAGAGATGGACCGCAGACAGCAGTTATACAGCCTTCTCATGCCTGTGATGAACCTGTGAGTAACCTCGTTTTAACTGTATATATTTATTAGATTTCATTATATTTCTTTGAATAAATCTTATTAACTCTTAATTGTAAACAGCTATGTTCCAGGACTAGACAAAGGGAAGGGCCTTTACTTTCTATTTATTAAGGCCGAAACCAAGACTCCAGGTGGGCTAGTGGCACGTCCAGTCCTCACAAGTTACTACAAAAGTGAACAATTCAAGAAGAGACCATATGATCCTTACTTGGTATACACTAGCCCTAATGAAGCCATTCTATGTGCTGATTCTTTCCAAAGCATGTATACACAGATGCTATGTGGCCTAATAATGCGGGAAGAGGTCCTCCGAGTCGGGGCTGTTTTTGCCTCCGGCCTACTCCGGGCCATCAAATTCCTTCAACTCAACTGGAAACAACTTGTTGATGATATCTCGTCCGGGATATTAAACCCTAGAATTACAGACCCTTCTATAAAAGAATGCATGTCCAAAATTCTCAAACCTGACCCTGAACTCGCTCAGTTTATTACTAAGGAGTGTGAAGGTGAGAATTGGGCCAGTATCATCCCAAGAATTTGGCCAAATACAAAGTACCTTGATGTGATTGTTACAGGTGCAATGGCTCAATACATTCCTACCCTTGATTATTACAGTGGTGGGCTACCACTTCCTTGTACTATGTATGCCTCATCCGAGTGTTATTTTGGGCTCAATTTAAAGCCAATGACCAAGCCTTCTGAAACATGCTACACCATCATGCCTAATATGGGATACTTTGAGTTCATACCACATGACCCAGTCAATCCCATGCCATTGTCACGTGACTCTCCACCCCGTCTGGTTGACCTGGCTGATCTGGAGGTGGGAAAAGAATACGAGCTTGTGATCAGCACGTACTCAGGGTTGTGTCGTTACAGAGTTGGTGACATTCTCTTAGTCAAAGGGTTCTACAACTCAGCACCCCAATTCAAGTTCATAAGGAGAAAGAATGTTCTTTTAAGCATTGACGCAGACAAGACCGATGAGTCAGAATTACAGAAGGCAATTGAAAATGCTTCCGAGCTACTAAATGAATTCAATACTACAGTTGAGTACACCAGTCATGGTGACACTAAGACAATCCCAGGACATTATGTTATTTACTGGGAATTGCATGTAAAAGACCCAGAAAATGCTCCAACTCATGAGGTCTTGAACAAATGCTGCTTAGTTATGGAAGAGTCGATGAATTCAGTCTATAGGCAAGGTCGAGTGGCGGACAACTCTATTGGACCACTCGAAATAAGGGTGGTGAAAAATGGCACATTTGAAGAGCTCATGGACTATGCAATTTCAAGGGGTGCTTCAATTAATCAATATAAGCCTCCAAGATGTGTCAATTTCGCACCTATTCTTGAACTGTTAAATGCCAGGGTGGTCTCGGCTCATTTTAGCCCCTCCACCCCACACTGGACCCCAGAACGACGAGGTTGACCTAGTACGTAACGGTCATCTGAACAATACAGAAATTTCGTCAGAAAAATCTGACTAGCCACCTACAAACATGCGTCTGAGTCTGTGGACCAAAAAGAAAGAATCTTTCTCTCTATATTTTTATATATAAATAAACTTATGTTGAATATTGATGTGATCTAAAGCTTTAGAAAGTGTATTGCTTTTTGCTTATATGTCTTCTGGATTCGCAGGTTGTGGTCTTAGTCTTGTATTGGTTTTGTGTACGGGTTCAAGTAATCTGTACGCATGATATAATTGCTTTTATGATGTTCTGTCTTAAAGTTGAATAAAAGCCGTCGAAAGAATAATTTTAGTGTGAACATATCTTATTTGTCTCATCAAAATCTGATATCAATCTACGGATTGTAAATTAATTAATTGTGATAATGCTTCGACTTTTATGTGCATGGATTTCAATGCACATGTTACTTGCTACTTGAATTCTTTTGTCTAGCTAGGGTTCCTCTATGATTACTCTACTCTTCTTAGATATGAAATAATTCACACTCTATGAATATAGATAATTCAATTTTATCTCTTATTATTTCGAAACTCTTTTTTCTATATACTCATTTTCGATCACACATTCACGTAATAAAATATTTTATATGTAAATCATAAACTTTTTCATACAAAATAACTACACATTCTCTAAAAATTCATTAATACTGCTTTTCCAAAAAAAATTGGCCACCAAACAGGGGCTTATAATCAAGGACATGACAAGTAGACTTTTACGGATTAATGTCTAATCTCGGACTACCTAGGACAATCTAACACGTAACTAAAATCTAAAGAAAGAAAAGAAAATACAATTTAAGATGGTTCACTCTTGATACGAGAGCCACAATAGGATTTCACTACAATGGAAAAAAGAAATGACTCGTCTCAATAATTTTTTACATGAATAAAATATTAAAACGACTTAATATATTTACAAACTTTTTCTAATATATTCCTACAACATTATAATTATGCAATGAGATTTTGACTTCAAAGTTTTTATATTTTTAAGCATAAATAACTTTCTTTGGTATAGTTTGGACGCACATAATAAGGCCTTAGCTAGTGGATTCCACTGGTTGTATGGATTTCAGGATTTTTTTTTATCTTTTAATATTTTTGAGAGAGGGGGGGGGGGGGGGGGGGGGGTGAAAAAATTTATGTTATTCAGTTATGATAAGTTCTTACAGGATTAATTAATTTATATAATTTTCTGTGTTTTTTTTTGCAGCATATTATGGGACTTTTAGTCTGTGGATGTCTCTGAATGTGTTGGTTCCTTACAAAACAAGATGCTATTGCAGTCTTGCGATCAACGTCAGAATGTAAAAAAACCACCCGACATTGTCATATATTGAAACAGAGAAGAATTTTAACTTCGAATGATAAAAATCTCTGTTCGAACTAATTGGATAATTGGACTCACGAGGATTGATTATCTACTTGATACTTTTAATCAAAATTAGTTCTAATTTGGAACAAGCGGATATTAATTTTGGATTATTCTAATTAGTAACTAAAATAAGTAATTAAAAGTAAAAATGTCTCGAAACATAATCAAAGCACAAGGGCACTACAACCTCGGATACAGCTTTGTCAACTTACTTTAATCTTCGAGTTCTTGTTATTAACCAATTCTTATTTCATGTTGACAATTGACATTTCTTATATGCTAATTTTCTATCTCGAGATGAACTAATATAATTTTTATCTAAGACTCGACTATGTCTTTATGAAGTACACGAATATATAAAAATGCGAGATAAAATTTAAGTATCAATTAAGATTGCATTATACATAGAAGTATATCTTTATCCTTGTAAGACCTAGTATTTTTTACTATTTGAGCTATAAACATGAATTATCTCTTGGTCTCGTCATGAATCTCAAAAATAATTCTAAAGTTAGCTACATAATAGAATGACAAAAATAATTCAATAACAAAAAATCAATTACAACAACCAAAAACTGAAGAGCAATTTATAGATTTTACGAGTCAACAATGTTAATCTATGTGTTAAAAGATAAAATTTCACATCGAATAAAGATGAAAATATAGACCAATTTATAAGAGTTTTGGTTACTCCTCTTAGTAAGGTTGACCTTTTAAGATAGACCCTCAAATCCAAATATGGTATCAGAGCCCGTTAAACTCCAACGAGCAATTCGATCCGATTAAGATAAAAAAAAAAAAAAAAAATTGAGCACACGAATTTTCAGATTGGTCTGCTCAAACGAGCCACCATCTTGCGGTGGCATGTTAAGGGATAAAATCTGATATCGAATAAAGATGAAAATATATACCAATTTAGAAGAGTTTGGGTTACCCCTCTTAATAAGGTTGACATTTTAAGATAGAACCTCAAATCTTAACACCATGATCATAGCAACGAAAAAAATTATTGATTACAAAAATACAAGATATTTGATGAAGAATCATGCTACAAGTACATTAAGTTTCACATCAAGTTTTACATTGTTCCACATGGCGCTATCACATTGGACAGTTTTTAAATTTAACACACTTTCCCTCCAAACCCTTTTTGAATATACACACAATGTCAAACTTTATCTAAAACAAAGAATGTACAAATAGCATTATTCTTTGATGAATACGTAATCCAGATAAATTAGAAAAAAAGTTAAAAGTACAATTCTTAATCTTGAATCTATATCTTTAATGATTGTGGAGAACATAATCTTCCTCTTTAAAATTATCTAAGTCTCAGATAGAATTCCTCGTAATGATTGCTTCAAGATGTATTGTACAGTGTTGTACCTTAGCGTTTTGATTAATGAGACTTGAAATATATATGGGCCTCAAAAAGACATAAAAAAAAAGGTCTAAAATAAGGTCATAAATTAGGTTTAGAATGAAATTAAGAGTTCTCCAATCAGACGTTTTACCAGGCGCCTTAGCGTGATGCGTGCGCATGCTTCATTGCATTGTCATTTTCAATAATGCTGCGTACGCCTTGGGTGTTTTTTCCTCAAACATTTCAAAGTGTCCATTTTGGTCTCCAAATTTTATGATTTCTTTCTTCTATTGACTTTTCAAGTCCGTCCAATTGAGTCCCAATACTTTTTGACTTTCGTCTAACGTTATCCTTTTGTTTAGTTAATGCTTGTAATCATTTTCTGTTGCTTTGTTCACCTTCAAATTGAGATTTTTTTCTACAAAAGTCAATTACAACACATTGAGTTAAATTTCACTCAATTAATCCATTATTATGTTAATATAGAAACTTAGATAAATATGTAAAACACACTTATTACACACAAACTTAACTTTTGCTAGTCTTAATCAAATTCTTATACTCACACTCTTGTACATGCAAAAATAGAGAACATGCCAATTTTGTTGGACAGTTCGCCACAACGACTTCACATTCAAAATTGAGAAATGTAATCGTAGTAAGCACCAAAATACCATCAAAAAAGAATTTGGCTTATCTTATGCTCAAACGTTATGTATGTATGTGAATAGCCAAATTCAATTATCATATAGGTCCAATCAAAATTACATAAAAGAATAAAGCTTAAAGTTGGTTTCATCTCAACCCTTAATCGTCTAATTTTTCATTTCCGACTCACGAGATGCACACCTCCATACTGGATATTCAGTCCCTCTAATAGGGTGTTGTTTTTAAAGTTGCTCTCAAATCACTTATAACTTTTTGGCTCAAATTTGGATGGATCGAACCAATAAAAAAAAACTATCTAGACAGATGAGGAGTTATAATTTTGAGTGTCCCAACCTCAACCTTTCATTGACAAGTCAACCCCAATAGTTATTTAGATCCCCAAATCGTAGTGTCCAAATCGTCTTCCATTTCACATACTTGCTTTTATATGCTTTGTTTTTCGTGATATATTGTTTTAGTGTCCTTTTTGTGATTTTTTATAGAATAGCTTTTACTCATATAAACATAGCATCTTTTTTATTTTTGTTATAACTTGTGCAACATCTTTTATTTAGAATTATAGTTGGAATTACATTTCTAGCATACAGTCAATACCTAACTTCAACTTGTTAGTCAAAACTACTCCATACATTCAGCCACATAATCACCACTTATCCAAATAATCACATTTATTGGCTCCACATCTCTGAACTTATTCTCCCAAATAGGTTATGTGATTTATTTCAAGAGTGAAAGGCATTTCAGCAAAAATTGCAACCTAGTTCTATCAACTCAAGAATACATCCTATTACATAAAATTTCCATTCCTAAATAACCATCAGGATTGACTATATTCCTGTTCAACCCGATAACTGCGGGCCATGTCCCAAACGGGGAGGGATTTGATTACCCGACTAATCGGATAAATGGGGCAGAGATGAGATGAGTGTCATTGTCCCAAAGTGGGTGCGGAACAGATATGGGAAACATAGTCCATATCCTGGCTCCTGCTATCCGCCCCGTTTAAATTTATTAAGTTAATTTTAAATTTAAGTTTTTTTATCAAACAAAAATAAAAGATTCACGTCATTCTTAAAGAGAACACGAATTGTTCTTAATAAATTGAAAAAAAAAAAAGTAATAATATTTACTAATTAAAGATATAAAAAACCAAAATTAAAAATTAAATAAATTAAAAACAAAAAAAATAAAGGGGGCGATAAATGGGGCAAAAACCTGCCCCGATCCCTTCTGCTTTAATCAGGTATGGAGATGGGGTAAAGTGACAAAAATACTCGACGAGAAAAGGTGGGAATGGCCGACCAGTCTCATACTCACCCGGATGCCATCATTGCATGGGATCTCACAAGGATAAGTAGAGCGGTTGTGCTATATGCATACAATGGTTTACATACACAGTGTGGTGAGTTATGATCCGATTAGAATTAATTCAATTAAATTTTAAAAAAATTTAAAAATTCCACTTTTTTGGACACTTCATCAGTATGTAAACCATTATGTACAAATAGTATTATTCTAAATAGAATATGTAAATAAGCATGGTGTAGAATAATTTGGTCACATGTCATAAATCAAACTCAAATTGAAACAAAAAATTTATCGTAGACAACAATGCTATCCAACTAAGTAACACACGTGTACTTTTTAACTTTACTAATGTTGAAGTTTTTTTTTGGATTTTTTATATTATAAAACAAGCACTCGGTTAACTACAGAGACGACTTTACCCAATCTTAAAGATATATTGTCCCAAATTAAGCACAAAAATAAGCAACAAGAAGGATAGTATTGCGCTAAAATTAATCAAGTGTACAATATCATAGCCAAATAAAAAAGAGTAAGTAAGATATTACTCCCACGAGGACTTCGTATTTAATTTGATACCAATTTACACCAACTTTAGTCGAAGCAATTATGATGAGTTTGACAATTGCTAATTAAATCTATACCTAACTAAATTATAGATTTTAAACTAACTAATTGGAGAGCATTTATAAATACTCATATAATGAAAAATCAGTCGGACATCGAATTCTCCTATATTATTCAATTTTAATTTCAATCCAGGAATTCGACAACACTTATTTGAACTCGGAGATCGATATTTCTATTTCATTTAACCCCTATTTTGTACAAATATTTTGTGGAAAGTGAATCTTTTGAAGAAAAAAAAATTATGGATCCACGTGTAAAATTATTTTATTGGAAGAATGTATGGTTGAAAATGCGTTTGAGAGAGAAATGAGTTTTAAAAATTGGAGGGTAAACAAGGCTTAATAATCTCTCGAATATTATTAAGTGGTAATTACATGAAACCATACTTTAAGTTTTTAAACTTCTAAAATCAGATTGGAAGTTTAATATTTCCCAAATCAGATTTTTTTAATTATTATAAATTAATATTTTAATAATAATAATATAAATTAATTTATATACACACATCTACCACCATCCAAATTCCAAACCCTAATCACTCGTCTTCTCTACATCTCCCTATCTCTCCTCTATCTCTCCGGCGACTGCAGGACTACACTAGGATAAATAGACCTAGCCCATTTGTTGTCGGCCCGGCGACGACGTTACAGATCTGCGCCATCTGTAGTGAGGCACCATTGCTTTCAGCTCCGCCTGGCCGCGGACGGCGATTTTTCGTTGTGGGGGAAGAGGGGAGAATGGAGACTGAGAAGAGTGGTCTGGTGGCGATTTTTCGTTGCGATTTTTGATGTGGTCGCCGTTGAAACTGAGTGATATGTTCGTGTTGCCTGCGAATGATGTTGTCTGCAGGTCAGTTTTAGGGAGGCAATGCAGTGAAGAGGGAAATGGAAAGCAATTTCTAAATCTATTGAGAGAATTTCTGATTTTTGGTATTTGGTTGGTGGTGGTCGTGATGGTGGGGGGTTTGGCGGTAGCAGGGGGAGGGGGAGGAGATGGTGGTAGTGGTGCTGTGCTGTGGATTG
This sequence comes from Fraxinus americana, assembly GCA_035079005.1. Taxonomy (NCBI): domain Eukaryota; kingdom Viridiplantae; phylum Streptophyta; class Magnoliopsida; order Lamiales; family Oleaceae; genus Fraxinus; species Fraxinus americana. The sequence continues at coordinate 11,866,739 of CM068716.1, read as the reverse complement.
TGAGCTGCGTTGTGGTGATGTGTTGCTGGCGTCATGGTGTGGGTGTGGGGGTTTGGCGGTGGCGGGGGGCGATTTTGTGGTGGTGACGGTTGCTGGAGGTCAAGGTAAGTTGGTGTATTGTTTTGTGTGTGGTGGGTGTGGCCGAATCTAAGTTGGTGTATTGTTGTGGTGGCGGCAGCGAGGCGACGTAGCTGGTGGCAGTGATAACTTATGAGGTGGTGGTCACGGGGGTGGTCACAGAAGTTAGTGATGGTCACGAGAGTGGTCACAGAAGTCTGTGGTGGTCACGAGAGTGGTCACAAATTTCGGTGGTGGTGACTTTAAAATTGTGACTAAAAATTAATCTGTAACGGGGGTGGTCACAGAAATTGGTGGTGGTCACAAAAAAATTCAACTTTGACCTTAAAATTGTGACTAAAAATTAATCTGTGACCAATAAATTTGAAAATATGTGACTGATAGATAACTGTAACTTGTAATTTCTTGATCTGTGACCAATAAAATAATATGTGACCTAATTTGTGACATCGAAATAATTCGTGACCTACAAAATTTTTGATCTGTGACCAATAAAAAAAAACGTGACTTCTAATTCTTTTTTATTTGTGACCTCAAAAATAATTTGTGACCAATTAGTTATGTATATGTGACCATTAATTGTATAATTGTAACACCATTATATTTAATTAATAAAATAAATAAATATTTAATTAATAAGATAAATAATTGTTAGAATCGAAAAAGTCACAGGAAAAGTTCGCCGGAACAGTCGTCCAGAAGTCATCGGAAAACTTCGCCGGACAGTCACCGGGAAAGTTCACCGGGAAGTCGCCGTAAAGTTCGTCGGAGTAGGGCGGTAATCGGAACAGTTGTCGGAGCGGTAGGGGTGGTAAAGGTGGGCTTGGTTAATTATATTATATTAGAATTAAATATTTAATAATAATTTAATTTAATAATTTATTATTTCATAAATAAAAATTTTAAAAAATCTAATAAAAATCTGATTTTGGTAATTTTAAACTTGTGTTCTTATTTTTGAAATAGAATAAACTTATATTCTTAAATATGTAATCTTTCATATTATTAAATCTATCATCATATGTGAACCTACTATATCTCTATGAAAATTGTGAGCGGATGAAGATGTATTAAATCACAAGAATATTCATAAGATCAGTGCTATAGAATAGTGCATCTAATCAGTTATAATAAATTATAAAGGAATCCTAAATAAAACAAATAACTAATCTATTTGTTAAAGATAAGTGATATAGAAAAGTACATCTAATCAGTTTAACAAGCCAAGCATATCTTCAAAATTATATTTGTCTTGATTGAGTTGAATTTGAATCATACTTATCAACGACATGGTTGGCACTGATCATGTGATGATAAGATCTTAACTCACCCTTATGATCCTTGATTTTGTTAGGATCTTCCTTATATCTCCCAATATCCTTATTAAAGGTATGTATTTTAAGTTGTTGTTTCGTAATATCCTCCTGCAAATTGTGTTGGGTTTGAAGGCATAGTTTGAGCCGAAAGTGCAAAAGAGCATTTTTGGATAGTGGCTTTGTAAAGAGATCAACAACTTGATCAGCAGTAGAGACATGTTTGGTAATAAGTAGACCAAGAGCAACTAGGTCTTGAACAAAATGATAATCTAATTCGATATATTGACTTAGAATAATGCTACTTTGCCAAAGAGTATGTGACATAATGATTGACATAATATGTATTGACAAGATATGATTGGATAAAAAAAATGACTATGTTTTAAACTGTTCAATGATAAGTTTTTATGTGGTTTGCCAAGTGGGATATGTGACATATTCCTAACTATTTTTGAGGAGGTGGGAGCCCCTGAGCTACCCGATTTCTGTGATCAATTATTTCTTCGTTGATGATTTCGATTTTCATCATTTCCACCAATTCATCGTAGGTGGCGGGGTTTTTGTTCCGGACATCCCTCCGAAATAGGATGTTCATGTTGAAGCCTCCCTTCAAGGCTGAGAGGGCTTTGGAATTAGTGACCTCTTTGCAATAGGTTATCTCGTTTCTAAAACGGGCCAAATAACTCTCCAATGTTTTTCCAAGGGCTTGCCTCATTTCTTGCAGACGCTGAATTTGAGCTTCTCCATCCTTATTTGCTAAGTACTGAATTCAGAGCTGGTGAAGCGTTTATCAAACTCATGTGAGTTTTGTAATTGTCAATCTAATCTTAACAAGATTATTGGTGGAGCGGGTTTTTAATTAGAGGTTTTATAAGTCTAATTGGACCGATTTTGGTTTCGGTTCTCGATTGAATCGGTTGGGCCAGTCCGATTTTTAAAATGTTGATAAAAACATTTATTTGGATTAATAATAACGATGGGCTGGAAAATACACAATGTGGAACGTATTGCTTTTGGAAATTATCTTGATTATTCCGAAATATGTTTAAATAAATCGTTTTCTCGGTGCACACGAAATCAATCTTTCTTAACCTTCTATAAACTTTCATTTAAAGACTTTTGTAGAAATCATTTTACTTTTATAGCTTTTCATTTTAGAAAAATAAGTATTGTATGTAAATTTATATGCCTACTTAACTTATTGTATATATTTATTTTATTGGATTATTTATTTATGCACTACAATGTTACTGCCATGACCAAATGATGTAGAAAACCCGGTAACAAATTATAATTCTCATGTTAATAAAAATATTTTTTAAAGGAGTATAAAAATATAAGTCAACTCGATATGAAAAAAAATAGAAATCCCTAATGTTCATTATTATCGATATGTCCAAATCTGTAGAAAGTCATTAAATTAAATGAGCAACTATAACACAAAAATTAATTACAAATTAATCTATTTTTCATAACTTTTTAACTAAAACAAATATGTTTTATAGAAAAAATTGGACGAACGATGAAAAGGAAAGAAAGATCTAATAAGAATTTTTATTTACAGATTGATCTTTTCACAAAAAAGGGAGAAGATGATGAAAAAGAATAGAAGAAAAAGGAAATGAAAATATTAAAAAAGAGAATAATAATAACAACATGTTGAAAAGAAACAAAAATATTATGGAAAAGGGAAGAGAAATATTACAAATTCAAATACAATTTTAATTTTTTTTTTTTTTTTTTTTTTTTTGGAACTATGTCAAAATCTTGGGGTGAATGAGAGACATTTTTTTTTTTTCAATGAGATTTTATATTTGTACTTTCAACTTAGAAGTCGGTGCGTGGAGAATTTTATGAAAATCATTGAAGTCATTGACATTTTGAATACGTTATGACTCACTTTTAAAGATCTAAAAAACTCTTGATTGAATACACTAGTGTTGGGACTTCTTGACAAAACGAAAATACACAACAATCACAAAGTGTAATCGAAAAAAGAACACAAGAAAGCCACAAAATGTTGGCCCAGTTCAACCAAACGGCTTAGTTCGGAAGCTCAAGGATCAGCCCAATCCACTAGTGCAAAACTGTCTTCCAAGATTGAGTATCGTGTACATCAAACCATTCCGAACTAGTTTTGATCCTTGATCCACATGGATCTAACAAATAATCTACCCTAACAATTTTAACTCAAAACGGAAACAACACAGACCCAAATCCAAGCCTAGAATTACTGTAGTAAGATAGTTTTTCAAGAGTCAATCTCAAACTAGGATTATTAAACATAGAAGGTTTTAACCAAAAAAAGGGGGAAGAAGAAGAAGAACACAAACGAAAGGCTAGAGAAAAAAAAATCCAGGAGCCTCAAATGAAAAAAGAGAGAAAAAAATGAACCGGCAGCCAAGCCAAACTGGCTTAATAATCCAAGAATAAATCTCAGTCATTCATGTGATCAAACAGTTCACAACTCCTCTCAACTAGCACAATCCTTGCCACAACCAATACACACCATTTGGGGGTTGCCATGTAGGCCATCTACAATCCAATAATAAGCCAAGGCAATTTTCATCAATAGCACCCTTCTAATAGTATTTTGATGAACACACACTTTAACATAGACTCAAAGTCTATAACAGTCTTTGAATGTCTAGATTTAATACACCCTTTCATTCTTAGTCGATTTCTTTTGCTTTTGCATGTCAGGTAAATGTTTCTCTAAGTTGGAATTTTACCACCTTATCTTGTGCTTTGTTTTGTTTGCATTCTTGCATGCATTGTTTCGCAAACTATAAGGTTTTCTATTCGATTTAATTTTTATCGATAACTTCGAAATTGATTAAAAACGAACGTTTATTTTTGCTTGCAAACAAGTTGAACAATATACGGTACCGTGACAATCTAAAAACTGCCTTTACGCTTAATAGATTTGAGTTACACAAACAAATTGGAATTCTTCATAATGTCCAAGCATTCGATTTTAATAGTCTAGTAATACGTAAAAAATGTTTAATAATTTTAAATTAATAAAAATAACTTGTTCAATCCTCAGGGAAGATAATTTGAACCAAAAAATCCGAGCCTGGCAGTGTCCAACCCCGACGTAGAAATCCCTTCTTGATTGTATAATTTTTTTTTTTTTAAAAGAAAATCATAATTTGTTCAAAATCACCTCAACCCAATTTTTATGATTTTATCTACCCTATTCTGAACCAATTACTCACTCCATCAGCACAATTATCCGATAATTGACTGGAAAAAGTTTTGAAAATTGTATATATATGAGAGGGCAATCCCATTTTCACCCCTAACCCACTCGCAATCTCCTCCTTTCTAAGTATTTTTCACTATATCTTGAACTTGTAAACTTTCTCTTGGTGTTTGTTCCCTCGTCCAGTTGCTTCTAATGTGTTGTGTTCATCGATTACATTATCTAAGTCTTGTTATTTATATGTACATAATGGTTTACACTTCACATACACGTGATATATCACGAGGTATAATTGAGTCAAAAAATTCTCCTCTCATTTTTACACATTATTTGTATATAAACCATTATATAACTCAATTATGTACAATCCCTTCATCACTTACAGATAGATTTGTTTTTATTTTCACATAGATTAAAAAAATTAATTAATATATTTAAAAATATAAATTTACTTATACTTTTTCCAATATAATCTTACATTAAATAATGATTTAAATACGAGTAATTCATATTTTTTGATAATAAGATATATTAAATAGAGATAATTTAGAAAATTAAGTGATAAGTGTATTTTATACACTTATTCGGGCTCCAAAATATTGACTTTTCGTAATTCTTTTAATGAAATTATAACCTAATTTATTATATAATTTGTTATTAGGTGAAACTCAATGAATGGAAGTAAAATTGAAAGAAAGAAGTGAAAAATGGCAACATTCTAAGCTTGGGGGCTAAAGTGAAAATATCCAAAAGCGGTGTCGAAGCTCACGATGAAGATTCGAGAATGTTAGGGGTCAAATGGATTCAACTAAATATCAAAATGAGCGAAAACAAACCAATTTTCAGCCGCGCAAGGATGTCCAAATATTTAGTTGGAGATTGAGACCTATTTTTGTCCCATTAAACATTCGAATTGGAAAAAAGCTATTTCTACCCAAGTTGTAGATCATTTGAGTTATTTTTCCAACGCATTTCAAATCGCTTTAATCGGATATCTGAAAGAAAAAAGTTATGACAAAAATACTGAAGTAGACACAGGTTGGACAGCGACTCAGCGCCCAGGCGCTACAAAGCTGATTATTTTCAGATTTTTAGCGCCCAGATGCTACGCGCCACCACAGATTTTAGGTTTTTATTGTTTGGGCCGCGAAAACCCCCCACAAAAAGACTCTAAATTCACAATAACGTGTAGGAAAGTATAAATAGACGTAAGGAGGCATAAAAAAGGAGGTTCCCACACATTGAAAAGAGGGTTCCACACTTGGTAAAATTGAGAGAAAAACACAAGATCGAAGAGGAATTCGAGAGAAGAAATACATCAAGAATTTGAGTTCAAATTAAGATTGGAAGCGGAAGAAGATCTTGGTGCAAGAGTTGATTCTTTTCCATCTTTTTTTGTCAATTAAATCTGGTGATGTATTCGAATATGTTTATTTATTTCACCGTTTTCATCATATTTAGCTAAATTCCTTATTAGGGCAAAAAATGTAATCTATTGAGACCCTTAGTTCTTTAATTCAAGAATTATGTGTTTTATTCTTCCACGTGTTAATTTTATTATGATTGCAATGTATTGAATTACTTGATCAATAATTTGATGATCCATTGAGTTTCTTACGAATCGAGAGGTAAGTTTGAGACTTAGAACGTGTAATAAAATTCGGTAATGAAGTATAGTGTGTAAAGATATCTATACCTAGTACTGCGGTCGTTATATGAATTCCTAGTGTCATAACTCGTTTAACTAAGGGTAATTCACATAGAGATATGTAATTGAATTAGTTAAATAGATTCAATGAGAACTCGAGATGTGTAAATTGAATACCGTAGGAGAATTCAACTGAACACTACATTATGCTAGAATCTTGAATTGGGAACTAAGGTGATCATTAGATGAAGTTGTTTTGCCTTAATATATCTTACATATATGAATCTTTGATCCATTTGTGTTTGTTATTTCATCATAATTTTTATTTGTTTTATGCATTTAGTTCATTTTAGAAAATCAATATTCACAACTATCACAATCTTTTATTTATTTGTCTTTAATCAAATAGGAGTTAGGAAAAATAGGTTAAGATTAAAGTACAGTTCTCGTGAGAACGATGATCCGAACTTAAATGTCCACTATATTACTTGTTACGATATCATGCACTTGCGATATAAAAAATCATAGTTGTTAGACCCGACTCGGACACTGACTCGGACAATGCAGCAGGTCAGTGGTTCGACCGGTGACCCGGTGGTTGGACCGGCGGGTCAATTCTTTTAAATATATTATTATCTATTTATTGAATAATAAAATTTTGACATTTTCTAATACTAAATAAATTAACTTTATGTAATTTAGGTGACTAAAGATCAATTTTCTTGTCAAAATTCAACAAATTGTAAGTCATGTATCATGAAATATGGATTTGAAACAATAAATACCGATATGCTATATCTGTTTTTCCTCTAGCATGAATTTTTGGTGGAGAAGAATGTGGTGTACTATTATCACCAATGAACTACACAAAGACATAAATTATGTTTAAGTTATATATCATTAGGAAAAAAACTAGGATGTCGTGTAATGTGTTTTTTGAAGTTCAATTTAGAGCTATTCTTCAAAAGTGCATATGTTGCTCTATGAAAGAATGTAAAAAAATGTGTGAGAGTGTAGATGTAAAAAGGTTGTGCATGAATAGAAACCCCCAAAACAGCTTACACCTAATTGGTTGGCAAACCAGGTTTGCCAAGATAACTGGACCAGTTTCATACATGTTTATGCTATGATAACAAGCTTGCAAAACAAAATGTATGGTAACCAAATAAATCCAGGTTACACCTAATTGGTTAGCAACATAATTCTCTACATGTTTACATCTAATTGGTTAGCAAACCAGGTTTGCCAAGATAACAGGTCCTTTAAATTATAAGAAGGCAAAAGTTTCTCTGAATTCCAGAACGAAATTAAATTCGGCCAAAACCTCTTCTTCTGGATGGTAACCAAATAAATCCATTCCATTTCACCCATAAAATTGCATTTAAATTTTACAACACAATTTTTGTATATAGTATACAACATATAGACAACTATAACACGAAATTATGGTAAAAATCTTCCAAAATTCAGCCAACCCATCGAAATATGTTGGCAGAATGTAATCGCACAACAGTGAAAATCAAAAAAAAAAAAAAAAAAAAGGAAATTTGGGACTTACATCTTCTTCCATCTAATACACCTTGAAATTAAAGCTTTGGATTGTTGGGAGTGAAATTGCAAGCGAAGTCTGAGGATTCTCTACAGGCTATGCGACGAAAACGACTAAGAAGTGAGAATGAGAGAATGAGTCTTGGCCTTTTAGGTTTTTAGGGTTTTTATGTGGACCGGGCGGGTGTTCCGGGGGTTCCGGATCAAACCAGCCGGTCCGGTCCGATTTTAATAACACTGTAAAAAACACAACATTAACAAACTACTCTTAACTAAAAAAATGATCTATAAATAAAAAAGGAAAATAAACGTACCTTTATGGAAAAAAAGAAGGTAATAAATAAGTACTTTTATGAGGAAGGGCCAAACTGTTGTGTGACAATAAAGAAGCTATACGTCACAGATTTTCAGCACATGTTGTTATCAACAGCTATAAACCCCCCTTCCCCACCCCCACCCCCACCCCCCCAAAAAAAAGTTTAAGGGTTTTGTTATTTGTACGTCGATGGACAACCAGGGGCGGACCCACATGGGGTCAGATGACCCCACAGTTTTTTTTTTCGAGTTTTTTTTTTTTTTAAATTAACACTTACCATAGTTACCAAAGCATCCATTGGCCCAATTTTACTAACCCAATTACACTAGCCCAATCCAAGAAATCAAAAACACGGTCATGGACTCACAGCCACAGGTCATCCAGCGAAAAGCGATTCCAGCCAGCCTCCATCGAAATTCATTTTCCTCTCGACGACTCGACCTCCGCCTCCGCCGCTCTACCTCTGCGTGCGTGTTGTTCCTTCCTCTCGACCTCCGCCTCTGACTCACAGGTCATCCAGCAGCTGCAGCTCCAACCTCCAGTTCCGCAGAGTCGAGCCCTAGACCAGTTATCCTCCACCTGCTTCGCCTCCGGTAGGTTACTGCTGCCGATTGTCGAAGGATGAAGAAGAATCGCCGACACGAAGGCGAAGCAGGTGGAGGATAACTGGTCTAGGGCTCGACTCTGATGAGTGGAGCCTGCCCGGATGACTGGATGACTAATGGTCGAGAGGAGCGAACAACAGCAAAGTAGAGCGGCGAGTGTCGTCGAAAAATTCGAGAGGAAAATGAATTTCGATGAGGATGTTATTTAGCCGACGATTTGTGAGTCCATGACCGTGTTTTTGATTTCTTGGATTGGGCTAGTGTAATTGGGTTAGTAAAATTGGGCCAATGGATGCTTTGGTAACTATGGTAAGTGTTAATTAAAAAAAAAAACTCGAAAAAAAAACGGTGGCTTCATCTGACCCCACATGACCCTATGTGGGTCCGCCCCTGTCCTTCCACAATCGGCAACAGTAACCTACTGTAAGTCTGTAACTAGTTTGGGTCTTTTCGATTATTAGTTATTGCGGTAGTATGCTGCGTGAACCCGGAATGCATATTTGTGATTTTTTGTTATAAGTTGCACATATTCAGGTTCAACTGTGTAGATTAGAATTTAGAACAGTAAATTGAAATTATTGAATTGAAATTATTGAATTTTACAGCCTGGTTAATTGAGATTGAATTGAGTTTGTGTAGAAGAACAGTGGTGAGTCGATTGAATTGAATCTGGAGTCAGAACATCAAACAGTAGAATAGTTTGGTTGCATGAAAACGATGTACTAAACAATATTAATAACGATGTAATTATACGACGTTTTCAGAGTATGAAAACGCGTAGGCTACCGTTGTAATAGCTCGTTGACTTATTTTTGTTAATGATACGTTGTTCTAAATATTTTTGAAATCTCATTTTTGACCCCACAAGACAAATGCTCTGGGTCCGCTCCTGTGGACAACCCCTCACAAATAGAGAGTCTCACACCCAATAAAAAAAAATTGTGAACCCCCTTTGTGAGAGGGCTTAAGCACCGAAGTTGACACTTTAACCTACAAGTCGCAAAACTCAAAATCCAATAAATGAAACAATCACAAGTCAACAACATGCATTACAATTTAGAATCACAAGTCATTGGGTTTTTCAATATAAAGAAAGGACCAATTGGACGGACTGGTTTGTCTTGACAGCATGATGCCACGTAACGCCTTTATCTACCATTTAATCTGGAATAAAACTAATAAATGAAGAGTTCCAACTTCCCAAGTTTCATAGTTAGCACAACTATTAAAATAGTTTCAAAGGAAAATAAAGTTTAGAATAGTAATTTTTCGAAAAATACTTATTTGAAAGATGAGAAAAAAATTTGGGTTTCCATAAAAAATATTTTATAGTGAGAATATTTGATTAAAAATGAGCTTAGAAAAAAAAACAAGCCCAAGAGTCCTCAAGCAAGTGTTTAGATAAATCATCTCATTTACAAAAACATCTATTTCTTACCATCTCTTATATCTTCAAGCAAAGAAATGCATGAATTACAGCATTAACAGCAACAAATGAAAGCATTTACACAAATTTAGAGTCAACTACATGGACATTTTTTGCCACTCATCAAACTCTACATTATTAAAAAAGAAGTAAAACCTCAACATGTAATTATTGGATTCGTCTTTCTTAAGCATCGTCCATTATATCGTGATTAATATGTCGAATAAGCACGGGGATAGTGACTTCTGGTGCACTCAAATGGGGCAGGTGACCTTCAGTCGACATGATTTCAACGATGGACTTACCGCCAAGATTCTGGTGGAGATATTCTGCCACTGCCACCGGCACAGCCAAGTCTTTTGAGCTCTGGATAATATGGACTGGAACAGTGACTCGCGCTAGAAAATGTCTTAGGTCAAATGTAAATATAGTCCGAAAAACACTCAAGGCTATGTCGGGTCTCATGTTGAACAACGTCCTGCTGAATTCTTGGACTGCCACAGAATCCAGGTCTCCTCCTACTACTAGTGGAGCAAAACCAGAACACCATGACTTGTAGTTGGATTCAATTGCACGGCATAGCTGGTCAATGTCTTCTTGTTCAAATCCTCCATAGTAATCTTCAGTATTTATAAACCTATATACAACAAATTCAAAGAAAAATGAGTGTTAATTAAGTCGAATATTCTTGTAATTTTAATTGCAGAAGAAATAATAAACAGAGAGAAAAATATAAAAGAAGCTAAGGAAATATATGCACTTTCCTCCCATGAATATTGATTTCTTATGGATTAAACCCTAATTTCTTATTTATGAAATACATAATTGATCAATCTAAAGAAGCATTGAATCACCTTGCAGAAGCAGAAATCGTGATGATTTTGTGAAAGAGATCAGGCCGAAAAATGGAACCAATAGCACCAGTCATGGAGGACAAATAATGGCCAACAAATATGCAATTATTAGCCTGATATGCTTCTATACTTGCAAGCAAATCATATGCATATCCTTCAAGAGTAGCATATCTTTCGAAATCAAAGTAATCCCGGTTAGTTGGTCCAGACCCCATATTATCTTATAATATAACTTTCTATTCATCCACAAGATGAACTAAATGCTTCCAAAGTGACCGATCAGTGCCAAATCTATGGCCAAGAACTATTATATATTCTCTCGTTGGAGCCTAAGATTCTCACGTTATGAGCATCTCCAACAGTGCCCATTTTTGTTTCAACCTTTTTTCCCTCTTTTACTTCGAATATACGGCTGTTGGTATTTGTGGTTTGAATTGGTGGCCAGCTATAGTTGATTTTTCGTGTAGTAGGACCATTGATGGAGGGCGGTGCGTCGGTATCCATAACATTAATTACTCGTGGGGCATTCGCATTAATGGTAATGACACGTCTTTTTTTTTTTTTAATCCCACTAACGGTTACAAGTCTCTTGGACCTTACAATTTTATTGGATGCCGAATGAAAAAAGGTGGAGGGACCATGGATTTAAAACTAGTGGTGCAGATATGGGTTAGTTTGGCTATATATAATTGCAATAAAACATTTTTAAGTTAGGAATGTGACGTTCCCGTGATTGAAAAGGGTAGTCCCCGTGCAAGAAGGGAACGCATCCAATAAATTCATAGCAAGTGGATGGAATTAATTTTGATAGCCATTTGTCACGTCTATATTTATTCTAAGGGTACCTGCTCTAATGCTAAAAACTAGGTACCCCTCCGAGGATGGTCGAGTTGGTAGTGCAGGTGAACGCGGAGAGCAAATGTTACGAGTTCGAATCCCCTACTAACACTTCATCAGTTGAGCCTGTCGCACGGTTTACCTCCTGCGTGGTTTGCGGACTACTGCATATGAAGCGAGATTAGAGGTGTCAAGACGGACGGGTCGGCCGACAAGTGATCCAAACGGGCGGTTCACAAATCAAAGAGGTGTAACTCGCAAGTTTCACGGGTTGTACCTTTACGGGCCTCGGTTAACCTGCTGGCCCGTAAAAAAAAAATTTGAAAAAATTTGATAGAGAGAGAGAGAGAGAGAGAGAGAGAGAGAGAGAGAGTCGATCTGATTGAGATGTATCTTTCTATATTATAAGTGGCTATGAAACTGGCTATGAAACGGTAACAGAAATTGTTCTTCCACACAGAAATTGTTCTTCCACATTTTCAGACTGCCGTTAAATCTGCCATTAAATTAAGGATGTTAAGTTCCATCTACCACTAAGTAGCAATTAAAGTGCCATTTATCTTAAATCGAGTTTAGGAAATGAAGAGGCTTGAGGCGTAATGGAAGAATAAGTAAGATGATAGACAATTACGAAATTCGAGAGACTTGAGCGAGTTTACATTTCAGTAATGAGATATTAGCCTAATAACAAGGTGATTTCCTTTGAATTGTGAAGGTGAAAATCGAGAATTTGCACGAAATCAAGCTATGATCGACGTCCAGACTAATGCGCCAAAATCGCAACCACCATCATTCATCCACTGCCAAACCACGAAACCATCGTTTCCAACCCAACAGCGCCACAACCATCACCCCAAATCGCACTGTGACGGTCCACGAACTTCGTGACCACTGTTTCACTGAAATCCACCGAAAGCATTTGCAACCACCATCATTCATCCCACTGCCGAACCACGAAACCATCGTTTCCAACCCAACGACACCATCGACGGCCGCAACCATCACCCCCAAATCCACACCAACGACCGATCCACCCAAACTCGCGACCCACTGTTTCACCGAAATCCACGGAAACTTGACTTCAAGAACCAAGGAAAACCGGACCGCGGGCGGCCAGAGCCTTTCCGATCGTTTTCCGGTCGGAATACCATAGGAAAACCGGAACCCGAGCAGTGCCTCTCGGATAGCGCAATGAAACCCTCCAAGCCACCTCCACCCACTTACCTTTGGCGCCACCACGCGACGGTGGTGGACTCAGCTCTGGCCGACGGTGGAGTCACCGTCGTTGGCTGCCCTCCGTCCCAGATTTCCCCTCTCCTCCTCTCTCTGGTTCGAATATTGGAGAGAGAGAGAGAGGGGGAGTGTTACATATATTTTTTTTTTTATTTTTTTTTTGTAAAATTGCCCCTGAAGCCCAAGTTTTTAAAGTTGTTGGATTTGAGTCCCAAAGGTTTCGGTCATTTATGAATCTATCCCTGGAGTTTATGTTTTTCTTCAGTTAGTCCCCTAATTTAGAACATTTTACTTTCAGCCCTTAAATTTTGAAATACAGTTTCATAAATTTTCAATTAAGCCCCTGAACTTTATATTTATTATTTTAAGCATTTATTTTAGTCCCAAAGTTTATGTTATAGACAAAATAGCTCCCGAAGTTCTTATTTCCCACAGTTAGTCCACACATTTTGAAAAAGTTTATTTAAGTCCTTAAAATTTTCAATTTCCACTTTTAATAAATTTTCAATTAAGTACCTAAACTTTATTTTATCATTTTAAAACTTTAAAATTTCGAAATACTAATTCAAACTTATTTTCTATTTTGGCTAGACGAAACGTGCTTGTGAATAGGAGATTGAGGTTTTCTACCCGCTTCACTGTTCACGGAACTCGAGAGAATTGAGGTAAACTTGCCACCATTAATTAGTTTAAATTATAATTGCATGTTTTATGTGAATTTACGTAATTTATATAGTTTAATGCATGGACTTTAAAATAGATATGATTATAATCTTTACGAAAATTGTTGTATCCAGAAAGTTATCAGGATAAATTTTTCGTGAATGTTTAGAACCACAAAAAACTAATAGAAGAACCTTGTAGATGTCATTGCAATCTATTTTCATCAAAAACTTGAGGAAAATTAACAACCAAAATCTTGAATTCAACAGCCGGAGTAAAATGAATTTGGTGATTACAGTGTAATGAAGAAATAAGTGGGGGTACATATTAATTCGTAATTATAAAACTATTTGAATTAATACCTTCGTAAAATTGTAAAAATCATCAACCAATGAGTGAGATATTCTAATAAATGGAAAATGCAAGTAAATGAGAATATTGTGGTGTACTTAATAAAATTTGTAGTGGTAATAGAATTACCTAACTCGAAAACCCTCAAAGCCGTCTATTACGACATGTGTCTTTCTTGTTAGCCATTAGGCCTATGAAAGCGGTCCAAAGGCCCCTCAACAAACACGAGAGAAACACAAAGCCTAGAGAGGGGAGGTAAAAGACGGTGGGAATAGATTCTCAACCAATAAATTATGATAACACGAATCGATGACGTGGCATAAGGAATTTGATGTTCCGCCTAAAAATTAACAATGAAAAACTAAAAAATTCATAACATCAAATTATAAATTAGTAGAGAAATATTTTAAAATAATTAGTTGAGAAATAGTTGATAGTTGCTTAGAATAAGGAATTAAGTTTGACAAATAGTTTCAAAAACCTTTTTGAATGTCAAATTGAAATATGGTTTTGTTAGTTTCCAATTTCATAGTATTTTATTATTTGAGTACTTATTTAATTGAGCATATGAAATAACTATGATTTATTTCTTTCATCTTTGCTTGCATAGAACAATATCTAACGATTGAAACAATCATTTCCTTAGTTAACATAATGAGAAGTGGTAATATTTTATAAATAATTTTAAAAAAATTACAAACAAAAAATATAAAGTTATTAATTTGTAATTATGAAGCTTTTTGAATTAATCGTTATTCACTTCCACTCGCCTTGAAGAATACCTACGTGAAGCGCAAAAGCCATCAAATTTTTAGCGTGTGAACTATTCTTTGAAGATGAGAATTCCATATAGAGATTTTTCGAAGGAAGAGAAAAAGGAGGAGATTCGTAGAAAAGCGAAGAAGAAAGATATAGAACAAAAAGCATCGAAAATGAACTCCATTCGTATAAATGATTTCGATACATCCAGGTGGCGAACAAACGACTATGTCGATTACTCGATATTCAAATAATGATGTCCAATATCACGAACAACATTGGTGTTATTGAAAAGGCATCAAAGAGACTGACCAAACACCGGTGTTCATATTGATATCGTCGAAAAGGATTAGGTAATAAGTGAAGTATGTATTCTTCTGGTGTGAAAGATTGTGTCATTAATTGGAGACAATTTCATCCTCAAATAATGTCTCCAAATCTTCTAATCAACTCTTTATCCAGCGGTTCTCCTCCAATCATTTTTCTATATTTCTTATTCAACCATCATTCTATTCTTTTCCTCTCGAGATTTTGGAATGTATTATACAAATAGGATCCATATGTCGTTCGAGAGGAGTCGAGCTATGATACAAATATGCCGAGCATCTTCTAGGGGTAAGAAACAAATGTAAAATTAGTTGGTTCTTTCAATTCGGTAATCAAATATTGATGCCGTACTAGTAATGTCCTTACTCGAGATAATTGAACAACGTGAAAAGCTTGCTTATGTTGCGTTATTTTCATTTTTCAACCAAATAGGTGGGCCGCATCACGTTTCTATCGGATTTAGACAATTGATCAAGGTAGTGCCATATGAAGCATATTCTCTGCCATTAGTACCCAGCTGCATACATTATAAAGCAAAGCGATTCCACCTTGAAACAAGCGAACCTGTTGTCTTTGATGGAACAATTTCTTTAGCCACAAATGATGTTCCTGATAAGCTTTATTCGTTGTTTACCTGCAACACAGATGAATCTGCACATTTTAGGACATACATTCGAACTTATAATAACAAGTTCGCTTTCACATCCTTCGGAGTGAAATTTGATAAAGATCTTTGCAGGAGAAATAGAGGAATCTACACTTTCAGAACTCAGGGACAGATGTATCACTATATCAATGATTTGATTCCTTCAAATGGTCGTCCTTCTTATCTCCGATTGTATTTCTATGATACGAACATGAATTAGAAAATCGCATTTATGATTCAAACGAGAATGGATCCATCAATTGTAACTCGACTCGTCGATATTCTTCGCATCAATCCGTATACATTTTTTAGCTCTCTTGGTGATTTTCCAAATTTGGAAAATAGAATAATTCATATAAGATCAGATGCTTTGGCCTAGATCAACGTGTATTCAATGCTCCCGCGTGTTCACAAGTTGCGGCAATATGGGTAGAAAATGATGGTGAAGATCAACTAAGAGGACGTGACATTTACGTCTTTAACCATTAAGTGGAAGTCATATAGTTCGATACTATTTAAGGTGTTACGATCCATTGCAATATCCGTTGTTATTTCCATGTGGCGATGTTGGTTGGCATCAAGGGATTCAAAGGGTCGATAGAGGAAGGAGATCTACATATAACGAAACAAACCAATCAATAAATCTGAACAATCGAGAGACCGCGAGAAGAATTACTTGCAAGAGAACAACTAGGTTAGATTGCATTATTAATACTCAAAAATTTCATTTAGTATGCGCGTTCAACTCGGTAACCTTTCATTCACATTCAACTTTTGTAGCATTAAAGCGAAGAAGGAAGGACCCGAGTTGTTTCATGCGTGAATATTATTGCTACAAATTGCAAATCGGAGAAAATGCCCGATCAATTCTGTTTGCTTTACAGTGCGACTATTGCAACAATTTGTAGTAGATATGTATGTTAAGATCGAGACGTCAAGATTGGATTATTTTAGGAAGCGACAACAACATATTCGATTAGAGTTATATCAAGGTATTGTTGATACAATTACGCTTGGGAAAGAAGCGCTTCTAATGTTGGAAAAGCGGATTATCTTGCCTTCATCATTTATTGGAGGTCAAGAGACATGAGAAAAAGATATATGGAAGCAATGGCTTTAGTTCAAGCGCTTCGAAAACAGGACATTTTCTTAACGATGACGTGCAATCCAAGCGGAAAGAAATTACAAATGAACTAAATCCACAAGAGGAGGGTCGGGAATCGACCTGATTTGGTCGCTCGAGTCTTTCGTGCAAAATTAGAAGAATTAAAGGATCAATTATTCAAGAGGAAAATATTTGGTAAAGTCTCAGCATTTGTCTACGTCATTGAGCATCAAAAGAGAGGTCTTCCACATGCGTATTTCTTAATTATCTTACAAAAGGATTGGAAGGTCTATGCGCCTGAATCTTTTGACGAGATCGTATCAGCAGAGATGCGATAAAAATGCAAACTTACACTTGCATACTTATTTGTTGTAAAGCATATGATGCATGGACCATGTGGAGTTTTCAACCCGTCAAATATTTGCATGAAAAAAAATGGTCGTTGCAAAAGTAATTATCGAAAGAATTACGCATCTGCTACAGTTGGAAATGATTGCTTTCCAATATATAGGCGTTCAAACAATGGAATAGTTGTCAAAGTCGAGGAGGAAAAAATTTAGATAATCGTTGGGTTGTTCCATATAATCCATATCTGCTTGCAACATTTGACCGTCGCATTAATGTCGAGATTTGTTCTACGATAAACGATCAAATATCTTTATAAATACGTTTATAAAGGACATGGCCGTGTTGCTTTCAACTTGATTTACGAACAACGAGAATGAACAAATTGATGAAATCCAACAATTCCAATCGGCCCGATGGATTGCTCCCCACGAAGCTATGTGGAGGATATTTGGCTTTACTATTAATGAAATGTACCAATGATCTACGGTTACATTTACATACGGAGGATCAACACCCGGTGACTTTACGAGCAAATGATGATCTAAACAATGTTGTTAACTTAGATCGTTCTAGAAAATCGATGTTAACAGAGTTCTTTGCATTAAATCGAGTAGACGACAACGCAAAAACATTATTATATAAACATTTTCCGGAACATTATGTTTGGAACCAACAAAACAGGAATTGGACTCCTCGGAAAAAAAACGGTTATAGGCCGTATTGTGACCGCAAATCCATTTGAAGGCGAGAGGTATTTTCTGCGGATATTGCTAAACCATGTAAGGGGACCTTTGTCATTTGAAGACCTAAGGACGATTCATGGTGTTGTAGCTAACATTTCGCGAGGCAGCAACAATGCATGGGTTGCTACAGAGAGACAGCAGCTTAGAAGATTGTTTAAACGAAGCGACTCTATATCAGATGCCTTCAACTTTGAGACGGTTATTTGCAACAATATTGGTTTATTGTAGTCCAACCAATCCGAGGGAGCTTTGGGAACGTTTTGAGCAAGAGATGTCAGATGATTTCAAATCAACAGAAGATTCTATATCAAATGTAAGAACAAAAGTATTGAGGTCAATCTCATTTACAATTGAATCAATGGGGAAAGACATTAATTCGTACCATCTTCTTGATGACGACATTTGTTTCGATGAAGAGGAATATAGATCTAGAGAAATCGATGACGAATTGGCTGTTGAAATTCCAGAAGAGGATATCATTTTTGCATCACAATCTCTTAATAGTGAACAACAACATGCCTATAATGCGATCTTTGGAAAAAGTATTTGCAAACCAAAATGCTGCATTCTTTGTAGATGGCCCAGGTGGGACGGGAAAACATTCTGTACAAAGCACTTCTACTTAGCGATGCGATCAAGAAAATTAGTAGCACTTGCAAGCTGCTTCATCGAGTGTTCTTTGCATCAATTCTTAGGAGGTCGAGCAGCACACTCACGCTTTAAGCTTCCGCTTGATGCGACGAAGAAGTACGTGCGGTGTCGGCAAACAAAGTGCTGCTTTGGCAAACCTACTACGTGCGGCGAAATTAATAATTTGGGATGAGGCTCCAATGACGAGAAAACAACACATAGAAGCATTAGATAAAATGCTACAAGACATCAACGATTCGAGATCTAACATTCGGTGGCAAGGTTGTTGTTTTCGGTGGAGATTTTCGACGAGGTTTTGCACATCGTTAAGTAAAGAACAAGACAAGAACGAGAGTAAATTCTAGTTTGGTTTATTCGTATTTGTGGCCTACATTGATTAAGTTCGATTAAAACAAAATATGCGAGCAAGACTAGATCCAGTTTTCAGGATTATGTATTACAAACGGGAAACGGAATGCCGCCGAACACAATCGATGAAACGATTAAAATACCAAACGAGGATGCTTGTTCCCTATGATGATGATAGCACTTCTTTAGATCATTTGATAGAAGATGTTTTCCACGATGTTCATGAATATTCAATAAATATTTCATCTATGATGAATCGTGCCATATTAACACGAAGAACGGTTATGTTGATGAAATAAATGCATTCTTTGATTCATAGGTTCCCAGGAGAAATACATCGATATTACGGTTTCGATGAGACAACGAGATGCATCTAAACAATCGGTTATGGAAGATTTCTTAAATACTCTAACCCCAAACGGACTTCCACATGAATTATTACTAAAGAAAAATTGTCCCATCATCTTTGCTTAAAAACATTAATCCTTCGGAAGGACTATGCAATGGAACCCGTTTGATTTGTCGAGCTTTTGATCGAAATGTCATAGATGCGAAATTGCGAGTTGGACACCATATTGGAAAAAGAGTGTTCATTCCAAGGATACCATTCCTACCAAATGTTGAAGAAAATAATGGTTTCCCATTCAAACGAACTCGATTCCCCATAAGATTAAGTTTTGCAATGACTATAAATAAGTCGCAAGGGCGGAGACATTGGATTATGTTGTGATTTATTTACCTCGACCGATTTTCACATGGTCAATTATATGTGGCTTTATCGAGGGCAAAGGCGACATCTACGGTGAGGATTCTAATACGACCAGCATCATTTGAACAACGTGAAAACAACACCACAAAAAATATTGTGTACACAGAATTGCTTACATTATCATGTTTCAATTAATGATATTCAGGTAACTATATTTAATTGTATACTTTTGATTTATTGTGTATTATAATATTTTCCTCCATATGTCTAATATTGATAATTTATTTCAGAGTCTTCATCAATTGCTTTAGTCGTTTATGAATTTAAACTAAGATCTGTTACACTTACGCATCTGATATTTCTTTATCAGTAAAGAGAAAAAATGTGGACGGTTCACACATCAATAAAGGATATCACTCCGAATACAAAAAACTGGAAGATTAAGATGATCGTTGCGGAGAAGTCACATAAGCGAACAAGCCCACGCACAACGGTGAAGTACCAAAATTTGACATTAATTGATCAACAGGTATGATATTCGTTACCCTATATTTTGTTTACAATAATCAATATCCTTTCAAATTAGAGGCTCTTAAATGATATCATATCATATAAAAAATATTAACTACGTTGTATTAATTTAACTCTCTTTTTACAACATATTTTGTGTAAAAATAAATAAATCATACATAGATTATTTAAAAAAATCAGTACAAAAAAACAATCCACATAACTTTATATAATACACTATTAATCACAATTACTTTTATTCTTCGTACAGGGAAATCGAGTGTAGGCGGCAATGTTTGGCTCTGATATTGACCCCCGGACCAACACCTTAAAAATTTTACACTCATATTATATCATCAATGCATATGTTAAACCAGTGGATCCGAAATACAAAATTGGAGAATATAAATATCAGTGGACTCTGAACTCAAAAACAATAATAGAAGATGTTCCACAGAACGATCAGCAAATAGATGCACCGAAATACGAGATCGTCCCACTCAAGGATTTAGAGATTCATAGAGGGTCGATTGAAGAAACAGGTAATTGCACTTCAATTTTTTTACAAATTTATTATCAATATAAATTAACATTTCATATTTAAATATTCAGCTATTTTAGCTGTTGCAATAAAAATAAAGCCAACTAAAGAGGTAACAACAACATTTGGAACAACAACAATTCAAGAGATATATGTTATCGATGAAAGGTAAAAAATTCTTATAACTTCTCATTCCCTTCAAATTCTAATTCCTATATTAATTCAGGAATACTTTATTAATTCTTTTAATAATTTCAATTTCGTAGCTTGAACCCCATATGTTTGACCATGTGGGGTCAATTTGTCGAACGAATGTCGAGAAAATATCGAGATATTATTGAAGAGAAGCGATAATACTTGGAACAAAAATATCCATTGGCTCATATAACGGTATTTATAATAATAACAAATGTTACATATTCTTCCATACTGCATATACTTGCACTAAAATCGATCTCAATTTCAACAAAGGATTGTCTCTTTCATCACGTCCGACAAGTACCTTTATAATCAATCCCCTTCTTCCTCAGGCATCTGCAATGAAGCAATGGTAATTCTCGTCAATTAAAAATTACATATTAATGCATTAATATTAGACATAATTATGTGATGTATGCAATTTACATGTATATTTCATTTTCTTGCATTATTATTCTTTTCTAAATTTTAAGGGCGGACAACAATGATTCGATAATCAAAACTATCATTGCAAGATCTTTCACATACACATCTACACCACATTCATCTGTTGGAATTCGGGAAATTGTGAAACTCTGCGATATTGCAGATTTTATTACGAGTTCTGACCCATATGGAGTAAATATTATTTCATTGGTAATTCGACATAATATTTACGCAAACATTCATTCTAAAAACTCATTATGATTTAATATAGAAAGCAAAAATCTGGATAAAGGCGAAGATAAATGTGATTGAGTTTGCCCAAGTATTTTATTACATGTCATGTGTTGCTTGTAATAGAGTAACTGGATATAAATACAATGAAACCTTCATTTGTATCTATTGCAAGACCCAAGGGATCAGCAAACCACGGTGTGTATTTCACAATTTACATTCAAAATTGATGTCTTATTTCATTTATAATTCAACGACATTCCAATTCCAATTAATATATTGACGCATTTTAAGTGCTAGAGCATATGTTGAGCGGGCGACAACAGGAAAGATTCTTTGCTACTTTGTTTGAGTGAAGTAAGCGAAACAAACACTTGGTTGTTAATGACGAGAATTGATGGAACATCTTTGGAGAGGTAACTCTTTATTTTTCTTCAAAACTTCAATTACATTACAAACGAGTTATTTAAAATATCTTTAAATTGGTTTAATATTCATTATGTGAACCTATCCAAAATTTATTTTGCGAGGAAAATCAACCATATGTTAAAAGCGTTGCGAGAGAAATTAGTCGAAAAAAATGCGGAACATTCAACTCTTTGTAGATCGAGAAAAAGCTGAAAGAGAAAAATACAAACACTTCAATGTCCTCTCTGTTGAAGCGATTGCATAATGAGGAAAATCTTTGGATCATCATCTTAGAAACAAAAATATCTCAAGCACCATTCAAAAAACTATTGAGCTATGTTTATTCATACAATCATTCCATACATTCGAGTAATGCTCTTCTTTTAATATATCACGTGCAATTATTTATCAAATACATCAACGATTACAAACATCTTTATTCACAAGACAAATCTTCCCAACCAAATCAACATAACATCAACTAAGCAAGCGTGCATTGCACGTTGCTCCTAACTAGTTTAAACTATAAATCATAATAAAAGTAGGTGTCAACCTAATTTGGATGTGTTTATGCTATAAATATTTGATAATAGTAATTAGAAATACATTTAGTTGTTATTTGTTTAAATTAAATTTAATTTTACAAAGTTATAAATAATTCATTTAACATTAAATTTGAATTCTATATTAACATTTCTTTGTATAAATATGAATTTATCATTTTGTTCAATTCTTATTTTACATTTTACAAAAAAAAAAAATATTTTTTGTTATAAATATGAAAAATTCTATATTTTTATAATTTTATTTATACAATAATACGAGCCAAATCGGAACAAATCGCGACCCGTGACTCGCATGGACTTGACCCAGATGGGTCATCGGGCGATTCCGAGTTGTAGTCCAAAATTTGTGGGTCGACCTGGAACCGACCCGAAACTCATAGCGTGCAGGCTTTTTTTTCACACGGGCCGTTACCGAACTCATATCTTGGCTGGCCAACCCGGCCCGGACAACCCGATTGATTACCTAATGTGCACTCACAGTGGTCGAGCCTCCGTTAGCGGGTAATGGCTACGAGTTCTTACGTCAACAACAACAAAAAAAAAAAAAAAAAAACTAGGTTATTTAAAATTAACAATTTTTGTTTTGTTTTAAAGTTTGTTATAATTCAAACACGTTATAAATATTCAAATAAGAAAAAATAAATATAAAAACACAAACTAAAAAAAGGAAAAACTCCCTACGTGCCCCTCCTTGCTCCCCTGCTTAAGAATCCAAAGGCAACTTTGAATGTTGTCATGATTAGATAACAAATGTTACTCGTCTAGGTTTATGAAAAAGTAAGTGAAAAATTGTCGGTCAAATGGTTTTTTGCCATGTGATTTTTTTTTTTTTTTGCATTTCCTTATTATTATTATTATTATTATTATTAAATGATATTGCCATGTGATTTTTTGTCAATCTTAGTGGTTCCTTTCTTCTTTTAACTTTTGCTTACTTTTTCTCAGTTTTGGACTTTTATTTTCTGTTTCGTAATGCTAATATCATATAAATTTGTCACATTTTTGCTTATGTCTATACTTATATGAAGTCATCCACATAATTATTTTAGCCAAAATAACAAATATAGAATATAGATAGAATGGCTCATTTGTAACAAAACGATAAAGTTTAAAGATCTAATTAAATTTTCTTACATGTTCTAATAAGTTTGGTTAGCATCTGAACACTGAAGTACTCAATTTTAACTCTACCTTGATTGAAACCTCCACTCACGATATGATTGTGATATTATTGTCACGTAAACTAGTGCTAAACATTAGTGAGGCCCGACAAATTAACGTTATTCTACAAGCTATTTTTGCACGCCTAATCACCCACTACGATTATGGTCTTGGACGTCCCTGTTGTGCATACTTTCGCACCAATCACTAAGAAATCCGAACTTTAGTTTTTTGTTCCAACACACCTCACTAATAATGTATGGCTCTACTTGCGCTTTTTTTTTTCTTTAAACCTCATACATCATTGTGTTTGTAATTTATTGGTTGAGATATGTTTTATACAATAACTTGACTAGATAAAATCAAGGATTTAATATATAGAAATACCTAATCAAGTTATTGTTAAAGGTTCAAATTAAGCTTTACTTTGATCTAAAATTAGAGATAAGACTCAAAATGTATAAGTTATATGAAAGTTGATTGAGATAGATAGAAGTCGAGCAAAATGTTAGACTAATTAGTAAAAAGACAAAAAAATCAAACATAATGAAATAAAAGATAAAGGGTCCTAAGACAAAGATATTAAATGAAACTTTACAACAATAAAATTATTATTTTCGTCCATGACAAAAGTAAATAGTAATGGATAAAACAATGACAAGTAAATTATCATTTTCATCCATGACAAACAAAAAAGTAGTAAATGCCTAAAATGATCATTTGACACATCGCAATAATATTTGGCTTCAACATTAAAGAGTAGGCACAAGGCTTCTTTTTGTTTGTAGCCACGGTTTCTATTTCGATAAATTTTTTTCTTTTTGATTCTATCTATTTTTCAAGGTGACATAACTTCATGAGATCTATTTATTTTTACTATTTCTAGATACTTGAACCTGTTCTGAAATCTATTTTACGTATTCGAGGGTCGTTGAACCTCTTTTGGGTTTCATTTGATTACTCATGTTTTACGATCTCTTCAATTGTATTGCTTTCTTAATAATGACTATATGGATTATTTGCTCTACTTTCCTTTTGAGGATTATTTTGGAACTGACTTCTCTAACAAGTAACACCCTTCGATATGCTTAAATTTTATTAACTTTAGTAGTAACTAGGATATCTATCCGATTGGAGCATTTGCTAGTAAATGTCACCAATGCATTTGTCAATTGATTTACGATTACATTTTTACTTCATGTTCGAATTGTCTCGTATAAGGATAACTATGATGTACTTTATATACCATTTTTTCAACTGTTTAGTGTCTGTTTGGCTTGTGTTTCATTTTTCAATTTTAAATTCATTTTTAATTTTCTATTTAGGGGGTCTGCTTTAAAAATGCCAAAAATGCGTCTGGTTTGTCGTTTCGAAAAATTATTTCTCAACAGAAAACTAGAAAAACATGCATAGTTTGACATTTTGAAAAATTATTTTATGGCACTTTATTCTATGAAACTTCTATTCAGTATAAAAAAATTTTTATGTTAATATATTATCAAGTAATAAATATATTTTAAAGTTGATGAATTTCAAAATATTTTTTCTCAATACGAAAGTAAAATAAAACAATAATAAATTAAGTTCCACATATAGGAAATAAAAACTAATTTTTTTTTTTTAGAATTTTATATAAATAATCATTAAGTTATTTACGATTGTTTGCATACAAAAAACTCCTCTATCATTGTACGACACATAAAATATTGAATAACACACTCTTCGTAGGATCGACTTTTACTTCCACTACTACATTAGTTTTAGAGGTTAAGGTATTACTTTTGAGTGCCTGCAACAGCACACACCATGTGGTATGTGGTGCGTGATCTGTGGTGTGCGGTGGTGCGTGCGACGGTGATCTATGTGTGCTATGGTGTGTGCAGATCTATGCGATAGTAATATGTGTGTTGTGTGTGCGTTGATTGCTAGTGGCGGTGGTGGAGGTGGTGCTGCGGCGATATATATGTTTCGGGTTACTTAGTCGAAGTTTTGGGAGTGTGTGGCGATGGTGTGGGTGGGTGGGTGGAGGGTGGCATGCAGCGACGATGGTTTTATTTATTTATTTATTTTTTCTTTTTTATTTTTATTTTATTTTTATTTTTGCTTGTTAGATGGGTGGTGGTGGATGCAGTATTCCAGATGATGGTTTTGCTGTTGGGAGGTGGTGGTATTGATTGCGATACTGTTGCTGATAGTGGTGAGGTGATAGTCACAAGTGTTGGTGTTAGTCACAAATGATTTGATTGATTGTGACTAATAAACAATACATGACAAATGAAATAAATAAATTATGACTAATGAATAATGTGAGATCTAAAAATTTGTTAATTTGTGAGTAATAATCTGATAATTTGTGACCAATTGATTTAATATTTTGTGACCATAAAATAAATTATGACTTATAAAATTTGTAATTTGCGACTAAGTAATAATATGTAAGCTACTAATTTGATAAATTTGTGACCGTGAAATAATTTGTAACTTATAAAAATTTTAATTGTGGCTTAGAAATTATTTGTAACCAATTAATTCAATAATTTGTAACCAAATTGCATAAAATTGTAACCTTATATTTAATTTATAAAATATACTTTTAATTAATTATTTCAGAAATAAAATTTAAAAAATATCTAATTTTTGAAATTTTAAACATTTTATCTTAATTTTGAAATGAATTATAATTAAACTCTTAGTTGTGAATTTTTTCCTTTTTTATAATTATTAGTCCAAAATAAATATTTTATTGTTATAATGTAGTATAAAATGCAGTGTTCTAAAAAGCGTCCTAATGCACCGCCTACGCTCGCTGAAGCGTGATGCGTGTCGGCCACGCCTCGCATTGCAGGCATGCGCCAAAAAATGCGGTCAGCGCAAGTGTTGACCACTTAAATGCATAGAAAAACCCGTTTTTGAGCAATTTTTAAACTTCTTAGCTTCCAGCCCAACAATGGCGAGACCCGGGGAAACGTATGTTTCTTTTGTTGGCCCATTCCTTTATAAACAAAATCCCTTGTGCTTCTTCAATAGAATTGATATGGGATACTTTCATAAACTAAAACTCGAGAACCCATGTAGCTTAGGCGAAGCAAATCAAGATTCCTTCTATGCATTTTGCTCTCGTAGTGAAAGCCGGCGTCGCTCTAGACAAAATGAGCGCGACCACCTCAGCGCAGGCGGAGAGAGGAAGTCGCAGTTTCACCAGTCATGGTTCTAGATCAAAATATCTAATCCTATCAGAAGAAAAGTTTTGCTAACAATAACAATGCAACGACACCCTCAACGTCGGCACAATTAGGGGTTTCTAGATCCAGTTATGTGAGGAAATTACAGAAATACTCTTCTCAGCGGGCTAAACTGGTCGTTGAAACTTTCAATTGTTATTCTCTTTGGGTTTGAAGAAAAAGTGTCGTCATGATCTAACTCAGAAATTGAACTTTTTGTTCCTGCAGATTCCCAGTCTGATATTTCTTCTCGGCGGGCTAAACTGGTCGTTGAGCATATGCCACAGATCCTTCATAATTTGCAGAATTAGTAAACTTTTTGTTCATGCAATTTTTGAATATAATCAATGGCATCTTTGACAATTGCACAATTATGAAGGATCTGTGGCATATGCTCCAGTTTACTAATTCTGCAAATTAATTTTTCGTTTCTTAGCTTGTGAAAATACTCCCACAAAAATAAGGAAAGGGCTTGGGAACCCTGGTCGATCGGGGGTAAACCTTGTTTGGTTGTGGTGGATCCCCTTTTTTGCTTTTGTTTTTTTGGGGTTTCTTTCTGGAAACCGTTTTGTATAGTTGTGCTTTGGGTGTTTTGCGATTGAGGAATTGGTGTGTTGGTGGTCTGCTGTGCATTGGGTTGGTTGGGTGTATGCTTCCTCAATTTGCACTTGGTGGTGTTTTTTTCGGCTTTGGAGTAATCTCAGTATTATGAATCGCGCCATTTGGATGGCTAAAACGGTCATGGGCCTAAATGTAAAAAATTATCATTTTTAAATTATTTTTTTAAGGTAAAAAATCTATTTTTTTTTTTATGATTAGTAAAAAAATCTATTTTTTTATATAAAAATATATTTAATGTCTTAAAAATAATTAAAATAATATTAAAAATACGAAACGCACTATGACGCTTATTCTTCGCATTGACACGCCTAAACTTGTGATTCTTGATTCTTGACCCCGACGCCTCGCAACGCATTACGCATTTTAGAACATTGATAAAATGTCGTTATATGTTAATTGTAAAGTTTGTAGGTTCCTTTATCGATGGACATGGGGGGTCAAATCTCAACTACGCTCATGTCTTTTTTCAATTTATTTATTTATTTTTTTCAGAAATTTTTTAGATCAGTTCTCATGTCTTTATAGTCTCCAGCAAATTTACCCCCCACCAATATATATATATATATATATATATATATATATATATATAGTCTCTAACATTTAAGAATTAAGCTGCTTGTACAAGGGTGTTTTGACAAATGATTTGACATATGTTGAGGTGCACGTCAAAGAATGTGTCGAAAAATTTGTACAAGTAGCATGGTTGAACATTTAATTCCATTTGCATATTTCGTCTTGTTTATATTATTAACTTCGGCTTAATTTACATCTAGATTGGTAAAGTTCACAAAACACTATATTTAAAACTTAACTTAGCCCTTATTTGACAACCATTATTTGAAAACTCTTTTTTATATATACTCATTTTCAATTACGTATTCATGCAATAAAATAATGTGCACATAAAATCAAAATTTTTTCTTACTTTTTAACTACAATTTCTTCTAAAAATCACTGTTCAAAATATTATTTTTCTCAAATAATTATCATCAAGCACAAGCTTAATCTTTTTAGACCTAAATATTACCTTCGTTTTGTAATTTCAAAATCTGGAATAAGAATTACTCATTCGACTATACTTGTATTTTATGTTTATTTATATATTGGAATGAGATTTTTTACATTTTCCTTACTTTAATTTGTATTTATGTGCATGGATAACTTTCATTTTCATTTATTTTCGATTTTTTGAGTGAGTTTAATCAAAATTTGATTTTCTAACACATTATTGTCATTTTTTTTTTCCGCATTTTGTTCTATATTATGTATAGTTAATTCAAAACTGGTCACTTTATGTTTTCTTTAATCAAGTGAGGTAATTCATGATACGATGGCAAGTTCAGGCAAGGATCCATTGATTGTTGAGGGAGGACCGATGACTAGGTCGTGAACGAAGCGAGTTAAGAAAACTATGAGATTGTTTGCTTAAGTTACGATGGACGAAACGTTGATCACAACAAGCAAATGAATAAGTTGTGTTGAGCTTCGGAAAAAAAAGAAGATCGATCAACTTGGTTCAAGCAGCGGACGAGGAAGTGAACGTAACAACTATGCGACCACATAGTTGTTAAGGGCATGCGGTCGATGCCCCATGATTGAAAGGGAAAGGTCCCCGTGCAAGGAGGGAACACATCCAATAAATTCATAGCAAGTGGATGGAATTAATTTTGATAGCCATTTGTCACGTCTATATTTATTCTAAGGGTACCTGCCCTAATGCAAACGTGAATACTTGAAACTAGGTTATTTAAAAATTAATAATGGGTTGTTTAGTTTTAAAGTTATTATAATTATTCAATTAAGAAAAAATAAATATAAAAACACAAACTAAAAAAGTAAAAACTCCCTATGTGCTCATCCTTGCTCCCCCCTACTTTAAGAATCCAAAGGCAACTTTGAATGTTGTCATGAGTAGACAACAAAGGTTACTCATCTAGGTTTATGAAAAAATAAGTGAAAAATTGTCGGTCTAATGATTTTTTGCCATGTGATTTTTCTTGTATTTCCTTTCATTATTATTTAATTGAACTCGAGAAAAAGAGAATGTCGAACTTTTGACAGCGTGCACCTAAAAAGACCTCAAGTGCTTTAAAATTGAAGGCGAAAGGTCAATAAAATAAATTGTTATTATCTATACATTAATTAGCATTTGTTTACGTAATTTTTTTTTTATTTTTATTTTTTTGTCAATCTTAGTGGTTCCTTTCTTCTTTTAACTTTTGCTTACTTTTTCTCAGTTTTGGACTTTTATTTTCTGTTTCGTAATGCTAATATCATATAAATTTGTCACATTTTTGCTTATATCTATACTTATATGAAGTAATTCACGTAATTATTTTAGCCAAAATAACAAATATAAAATATAGATAGAACGGCTCAATTGTAACAAAAAGATAAAAGTTTAAAGGTCTAATTAAATTTTCTTACATGTTCTAATAAGTTTGGTTAGCATCTGAACACTGAAGTACTCAATTTGAACTCTACCTTGATTGAAACCTCCACTCACGATATTATTGTGATCTTATTGTCACGTAAACTAGTGCTAAACATTAGTGAGACTGACAAATTAACGTTATTCCACAAGCTATTTTTGCACGCCTAATCACCCACTACGATTATGATCTTGTACGTCGTTGTTGTGCATACTTTCGCACCAATCACTAAGAAATCCGAACTTTAGTTTTTTGTTCCAACACACCTCACTAATAATGTATGGCTCTACTTGCGCTTTTTTTTTTCTTTTAACCTCATACATCATTGTCTTTGTAATTTATTGGTTGAGATATGTTTTATACAATAACTTGACTAGATAAAATCAAAGATTTAATATATAGAAATACCTAATCAAGTTATTGTTAGAGGTTCAAATTAAGCTTTACTTTGATCTAAAATTAGAGATAAGACTCAAAATGTACAAGTTATATGAAAGTTGATTGAGATAGATAGAAGTAGAGCAAAATATTAGGCTGTGTTTGATTGGTAGTTTTTTCCCTAGAAAATGAAAATGGTGGTTTTCCATTTTCAACCTTTTGTTGTGCTTGATGGGTTCACTTTTCCATAGAATTTGTTTTCACCCAAACTCAGCCACTTACCACTTTTCCTTGCGTGGAAGGAATTTATTTTCTTTGGGTTTGGTTGGTTTTTCATTTTCCATCTTTTTTTTTTTTTTTTTGGCAATAGAAACAAATTTCATAATCAATTGTAAAAATAAAATTCATTTTAATGGACAATTTTCATGTAAAAAAAAGTCAAATGAACACTAAACTTTGATTGAAAAAATGATTTTTTAGGAAACAATTTCTTTTTCGTTTTTTTTTTTTTTTTTTTACTTTTTGGCAATTGAAACAAATTTTATAAACAATTGTGGGGAAAAAATATTACTTTCATGGACCATTTCCATATAAAACAAAGTCAAACGAATAGAAAATTTAAAAAATTTTCGGGTGGAAAATTATACCAATCAAACACACTTGAAGTCATTTTCCCCTACAAAATATTTTTTAGACAAATCTTTTCCCTGTAAAATATTTTCTTTCAACCCATTTTCTACCCTTGCAATCAAACGCACCCTTAGACTAATTAGTAAAAAGACAAAAAAAATCAAACATAATGAAATAAAAGATAAAGGGCCCTAAGACAGAGATATTAAATGAAACTTTACAACGATAAAATTATTATTTTCGTCCATGACAAAAGTAAATAGTAATGGATAAAACAATGACAAGTAAATTATCATTTTCATACATGACAAGCAAATAAGTATAAATGCGTAACATGATCATTTGACACATCGCAATAATATTTGGCTTCAACATTAAAGAGTAGGCACAAGGCTTCTTTTTGTTTGTGGCTAATGGTTTCTATTTCGATATTTTTTTTTTTTCTTTTTGATTCTATCTATTTTTCAAGGTGACATAACTTCATGAGATCTATTTATTTTTATTTCATTTTTCTGAAATTTTTTTTAAATAAAATTTTATTAAAAAACATGTTTTCTACGTTTTGAATGTTTTCAGAATTTTCACCGAGAACACCAGAAATGTCAAAAATGTGTTTTGAGTTTTATGATATAAATTTAACCTTGTTTTCAAAAATGCATTTTCAGAAATACTAGACCAAACATGTTTTCAGTATTTTCCGAAAGTGAAAATTCAAAAAAAAAAACTTGAAATCAACAAACAAGACGCATCCTTAATTTCTTCTTCTAACTCTGAGATAACTGTATAATAAATAATGAAGTTAGCGAACTATGCCATAAACCACCACCCAGTGGATCAGTATATTTATACTAAATGGGATTCAAACCTTATGCACATCGAATTCGATGAGAGGCAGTCGCCTCATGCTCAAATGAGGCCCAAAAATATAAGTTTTTTTTTTTTTTTTTTGTGGGTGGAAATTACCTATAACTAGAGTTTTAAACTTTCTAATTCAAAATTAAGATTTACAAGTTTTTTTTTTCTTTTTGAAAATCAAATAATTGAAAATTTTAATATTAATAATAACATTATAAATTAATTTATATATTCACCCCTAATCCGTTCAAACCCCAAAATCATCTCATCTTTCTTCCTCTCTCCCTCTCCCTCTCCCGTCTCTCTCTATCCTATCACTCAGACATGAACCGAAGTCGCCATCGGAGACTATCGAATTTGCTATAACTTTGTCGACGCCCTTAGAAACACTAATCTCCATGTCCTCCTCCAACATGCGATGGTGCAACAATTTGTGGTGTGATGTGCGGCGATCTGTGGTGTGTGGTGGTGCGTGCGACAATGATTTATGTGTGCATGGTGTGTGCAGATGTATGCGATAGTAATATGTGTGATGTGTGTGCGATGATGCTAGTGGCGGTGGTGAAGGTGGTCTTTGTGGCGATATATATGTTTCCGGTTGCTTAGTCAAAGTTTTGGAAGTTTTGGTGTTTTGTGGTTTTTCTTCCAATCTGCTTAGTCGGAGTTTTGTGTTGTACAAGTGGTGATAGTGGTGCTAGAGGTGGTTAGTGGATCTGCGATGAGGTGTAGATCGCTCCTGTAGCAGCCCAGATGGCAGCTGCAATGGTGTAGATCGCAACTACAGTGGTACAGATCGCGGTGGTGATATATATATAAATTTTTCTTTTTTTTTTTTTTTGGCTTGTTAGATGGGTGGTGGTGGTGATTCTGTGATTTTAGTGGTGTTTGGGTGGTGGTGGATGCAGTATTCCAGATGATGGTTTTGCTGTTGGGAGGTGGTGGTATTGATTGCGATACTGTTGCTGATAGTGGTGAGGTGATAGTCACAAGTGTTGGTGTTAGTCACAAATGATTTGATTGATTGTGACTAATAAACAATACATGACAAATGAAATAAATAAATTATGACTAATAAATAATGTGAGATCTAAAATTTTGTTAATTTGTGAGTAATAATCTGATAATTTGTGATCAATTAATTTAATATTTTGTGACCATAAGATAAGTTGACTTATAAAATTTGTGATTTGCGACTAAGGAATAATATGCAAGGTACTAATTTGATAAATTTGTGACTGTGAAATAATTTGTGATTTATAAAATTTTAATTGTGGCCGAGAAATTATTTGTAACCAGTTAATTCAATAATTTCGACCAAATTGTTAGATATGTCAATCCGGGTGGTCCGGGATGAGTCGGCCCTCCAACATATGAGCCTGGTAACGACCCGCGTAAAAAAAAGACCGTCAGCTATGGGTTCCGGGGCAAGCCCACAAATTTTGGACTACAACCTAGGCTCATCCGTTGACTCATTCGAGTCGAGTCCATGCGGGTCACGGATCGCGCAAGTCGCAATTTGTTCCGATTTGGCCCGCATTATTGTATAAATAAAATTATGAAAATGTATGTAATTTTTCATATTTATGGCAAAAAAAAAAAAAAATTTTGTTCAATGTAAACTAAAAATTGAACAAAATGATAAATTTTTATTTATACCAAGAAATGTTACATTGTTACATGAATTATTTATAACTTTACAAAATTAAATTAAATTTAAACAAATAACAACTACATGGATTTCTAATTACTATTATCAAATATCAATTATTTCTACTTTGCATGCGAGCGGCGTGTGGCAAGTGCCGGCCTGGCGCTGCGAGTAACTACTCTGACTAGCCGCCAGCATGCTAGCTGGGTCAACGACTCTCTCCCCCCATTTTTTTGAAATTATTATTATTATTATTATTATTATTATTATTATCACGGGCCAGCGGGTTAACCGCGGCCCGTGAAGGTGCAACTCGCGAAGTCCTCTGGTCACACCCTCTTGACCCGAGAACTGTTCGCTCGGCGGACGGTTCACGGGTCAACTCACGGTCCCGGGTCAATCCGGGTCGATTTTCGCTGGTTTGGCTAACCCGTCCATCTTGACACCTCTACAAATTGCATAGAATTGTAACCTTATATTTAATTTATAAATATACTTTTAATTAATTATTTAAGAAATAAAATTTAAAAAATATCTAATTTTTGAAATTTTAAACATTTTATCTTGGTTTTGAAATGAATTATAATTAAAATCTTAGTTGTGAATTTTTTCCTTTTTTATAGTTATTAGTACAAAATAAATATTTTATTGTTATAATGTAGCATAAAATGTCGTTATAGGTTAATGGTAAAGTTTCTAATTTCCTTTATCGATGGACATGGGGGTCAAATCTCAACTACCCTCATGTCTTTTTTCAATTTATTTATTTATTTTTTTCAGAAATTTTTTAGATCAGTTCTCATGTCTTTATAGTCTCCAGCAAATTCACCCCCAACATATATATATATATATATATATATATATATATATATATACAGAAATGATCTAATAAGTACCAGTGCTCATCTTATCTTAAACACCAATGAGTTGGCACATTAATTCATTGGTGGATTGGAACTCACAAAATCTTTATCCACCAATTAAATAATTTGGCAAATCATGGGTACTTAGGTTAAGATGTGCACCGGTGCTCATTAGATCATTTATGTATATATATATATATAGCTTTAGTTTCCTTTATCGATGGGCATGGGGGTCAAATCTCAACTACCCTCATGTCTTTTTTCAATTTATTTATTTATTTTTTTCGGAAATTTTATAGATCAGTTCTCATGTCTTTATAGTCTCCAGCAAATTCACCCCCAACCTATATATATATATATATATATATATTCTCAAACATTTAAGAATTAAGCTACTTGTACAAGGGTGTTTTGACAAATGCTTTGACATATGCTGAGGTGCACGTCAAAGAATGTGTCAAAAAAATTGTACAAGTAGCAAGGTTGAACATTTAATTCATTTGCATATTTCGTCTTCTTTATATTATCTCGTCAACTTCGGCTTAATTTACATTTAGATTGGTAAAGTTGACAAAACACTATATTTAAAACTTCATTGAGCCCCTATTCGACAACCATTATTTGAAAAAATAAATTTATATATACTCATTTTCAACTACACATTAGCGCAATAAAATAATTTACACATAAAATCAAAATTTTTCCTTATTTTTAACCACAATTTCTTCTAAAAATCACTATTCAAAATATTATTTTTCTCAAATAATGATCATCAAGCATGAGCTTAATCTTTTTAGACTTAAATATTACTTTACTTTACTTAATCTTTTTAGACCTAAATTTTACCTTCGTTTTGTAATTTCAAAATCTGGACTAAGAATTACTCAATCGAATATATTTGTATTTTATGTTTATTTATATATTGGAATGAGATTTTTTACATTTTGTTTGCTTTAATTTGTATTTTTGCGCATGGATAATTTCATTTTCATTTATTTTTGATTTTTGAGAGAGTTTAATCAAAATTTGATTTTCTAATACATTATTGTCATTTTTTTATTTTTTTGTTTCCACATTTTGTTCTATTTTATGTATAGTTAATTCTAGGGGTGGCTCGGTTCGATTCGATTCGATTTTTTGATTCGAAATTTTCGGGTATTTAGTAAATGGAACAGTCGAGTTCAAATATAATTTTGGAACCGTTCGGTTTCGGTTGGATGATTCGGTTCCTTTCGGTTACGTACTATAATTAAATTTTTTAACATTTAAAATAATACTACATAAATACACACTGAAAGTGGATACCAATATTAAGAACAAAAGTAGATACAAATATCAAGTTCAATCTTAACTTTTACAAATTAACGTAATCTAATTTAATAACATATAAATAATAAGTTGTCAAATACAAATACCAAAAAGTAAATATTACTAATAAAACTTCGATATTTATATCAATAATTCATTTGTTTCAAACCTTCAAGTCTACATAAAAATGAAATATAAATTAGAAGTCACAAAAACAAAATATTTTAAAGTATTGATAATACTTACCAACTATTTAATGTAATTATCAGTTGGTTGACTTTCCGTACTAACTACTAAGAAACTATACAAGAAAAAATTGAAAAAAACACAACTAACAAATATAAATAAACTCTAAATTGTTCAACTAATAAGATTTAATAAGAAAAAAATTATTAATTTGTTTAGAAAAAATAAAAGAAATTGATTTATCCAATATAAAAAAAAAAATTCAGTTCTTATTCGGTTCTCGGTCGAGAACCGAACCAAACCATTCGGTTCTCGATTCGAATACCCGTTCGGGTATTTCATTTTAAAAAACCCGCTCGGTTCGGTTCGGTTCGGTTCGGTTCGGACATTTTGCCCCAGCCCTAGTTAATTCAAAACTGGTCATTTTACGGTTTCTTTAATCAAGTGAGGTCATCCATGATACGAGGGCAAGTTTGGGCAATGATTCATTGATCGTTGAGGGAGGACCGATGACTAGGTCACTAGCGAAACGAGTTAAGGAAGTTATGTGATTGTTTGCTTAAGTTATGATAGACGAAACGTTGATCACAACAAACAAATGAATAAGTTTCATGTTGGATTTTGAAGAAAAAACAAAATCGATCAACTTTGTTCAAGTAGCGGACAAGAAAGTGGACGTAACAACTATGAGACCGCATAGTTGTTAAGGGCATGCGGTCCCATGCCTCGTGATTGAAAAGGGAAGGTCCCCGTGCAAGGAGGGAACACATCCAATAAATTCATAGCAAGTGGATGGAATTAATTTTGATAGCCATTTGTCACGTCTAAGGGTACCTGCCCTAATGCAAACGTGAATACTTGAAACTAAGTTATTTAAAAATTAACAATGGATTGTTTTGTTTTAAAGTTTGTTATGATTCAATCACATTATAATTTTTCAAATAAGAAAAAATAAATATAAAAACACAAACTAAAAAAGTAGAAACTCTCTAGGTGCTCATCCTTGCTCCCCCCTACTTAAGAATCCAAAGGCAACTTTGAATGTTGTCATGATTAGATAACAAATGTTACTCGTCTAGGTCTATGAAAAAGTAAGTGAAAAATTGTCGGTCAAATGGTTTTTTGCCATGTGATTTTTTTTTTTGCATTTCCTTATTATTATTATTATTATTATTATTATTATTATTAAATGATATTGCCATGTGATTTTTTGTCAATCTTAGTGGTTCCTTTCTTCTTTTAACTTTTGCTTACTTTTTCTCAGTTTTGGACTTTTATTTTCTGTTTCGAAATGCTAATATCATATAAATTTGTCACATTTTTGCTTATATCTATACTTATATGAAGTCATTCACATAATTATTTTAGCCAAAACAACAAACATAGAATATAGATAGAATGGCTCAATTGTAACAAAACGATAAAGTTTAAAGATTTAATTAAATTTTCTTACATGTTCTAATAAGTTTGGTTAGCATCTGAACACTGAAATACTTAATTTGAACTCTGCCTTGATTGAAACCTCCACTTACAAGCTATGAATAATGATATTTAACCTTATTTATACTTAGAATAGGTCCATGTGAAAGTGAAGTTATGCATTTTGTTCAATAAAGTTATTATGCATTTTCATAATTCTTATGGATCGAACAATATGAATGTGATCTTATTGTTACGTAAACTAGTGATAAATGTTAGTGAGACTGACTAATTAACGTTATTCCACAAGATATTTTTGAACGCCTAATTACCCACTACGATTATGGTCTCGTACGTCATTGTTGTGCATACTTTTGCACCAATCACTAAGAATCCGAACTTTAGTTTTTTGTTCCAACACACCTCACTAATAATGTATGTTTCCACTTGCGCTTTTTTTTTCTTTTAACCTCATACATCATTGTCTTGGTAATTTATTGGTTGAGATATGTTTTATCCAATAATGAGGTCAACTGGACTAGATAAAATCAAAGATTTAGTATAAAGAAATACCTAATCGAGTTATTGTTAGAGGTTCCAATTAAGCTTTACTTTGATCTAAAATTAGAGATAAGACTCAAAATGTACGAGTTATATGAAAGTTGATTGAGATAGATAGAAATCGAGCAAAAGGTTAGACTAATTAGTAAAAGGACAAAAAAATCAAACATAATGAAATAAAAGATAAAGGGCACTAAGACAAAGATATTAAATGAAATTAGAAACTTTACAGCAATAAAATTATTATTTTCGTCCATGACAAAAGTAAATAGTAATGGATAAAACAATAAAGTAAATTATCATTTTCATCCACGACAAGCAAATAAGTAGTAAATGCGTATAATGATCATTTGACACATCACAATAATATTTGGCTTCAACATTAAAGAGTAGGCACAAGGCTTCTTTTTGTTTGTAGCCAATGGTTTCTATTTCAATAATTTTTTTTTTTCCTTTTTGATTCTATCTATTTTTCAAGGTGACATAATTTCATGAGATCTATTTATTTTTACTATTTCTAGATACTTGAACCTGTTCTGAAATCTATTTTACCTATTCGAGGGTCGTTGAACCTCTTTTAGGTTTCATTTGATTACTCATGTTTTACGATCTCTTCAATTGTATTGCTTTCTTAATAATGACTATATGGATTATTTGCTCTACTTTCCTTTTGAGGTTTTTTTGGAATTGACTTCTCCAACAAGTAACACCCTTCGATATGCTTAAATTTTATTAACTTTAGTAGTAACTGATTGTCTTACTAGGATATCTATCCGATTGGAGCATTTGCTAGTAAATGTCACCAATGCATTTGGCAATTGATTTACGATTACATTTTTACTTCATGTTCGAATTGTCTCATATAAGGATAACTATGATGTACTTTATATACCATTTTTCAACTGTTTAGTTTAAGTTTGGTTTGTATTTCATTTTTCAATTTTCTATTTTGAGGGTCTTCTCTAAGAATGCCAAAAAATTTGTGCAGTTTTTATTTGGCAAACAATGGAAGGAGATGCGGTCCCGAGAGATAATCGTGCCCAATCCAATACCATGAGTATAATGAGTCTAGCCTTGGCTTAGATTATTACAGTTTGTGCTTCATTGCTCATTCTTATTTCACTGCTTCTAATTGTACGTTTTTGTGCGATTGCGATTGACCGGATTCGAGCTCGAGCATACGAGTGGCGATTATCAAGGCAATTTACGAGCTGCCCACAGAGAAAATGTATTTTAAGAACGTGCTTGGAAAGAGATACCTCTTCATCACACATCAACTGATGGCTATCAAAGGTAGAAACAACCTCTAGCTATTTATTTTAGTGATTTTGCTGAGTTTTTAGGATATCTCTAATAGGTTTGCCTTTTGTTTGCAGGTGAATACGATACGAAGGAATATGTCAAGCCTGACATGTTCTTCATGAGGAACCTGGGAGAGGCGAAAAACAAGAAACCTTTGAGCTTCACTTCTTCAACCTACAAGAACTAGTGTCACGATTTGGCCCACCTTTTCAAAAATGAACCCACGGCCTCCTCCAAAGAAACAAAGGAGAAAAGGGAAAGGAGGCTGAGACTTCGATGGAGAGGCCTCCAAAGAGAAGTTTGGCTCTGATGAAGAGCAATGAGCCCCCTCATCCACCGAGTGACAAACGAATCTTAGGGAATCACTCCATCACCCCATCGAGGCTGAGCCCATCTCCTCCATAAAAATTGTTGCTGTGGAGCTTCCTTCTTTGCATTTGGGGGTAGGTCATCGTATTGTTTACCTCACCTTCTTGGGAAAACGGCCCTTGTTGGGCATTTGATACCCTGCATGCTGGGGCATTTGCATGAACAACTGTTGCACCTTGTGAGCCATAATGGCTAGAACTCATAACAAGTACTTGACTTTAAAGTGCTTCCTTTCTACAATGGTTCTTTCTGCATATGCCTTTTTTCGAGGTTTTGCTTAATTTCAAGGGCTTTTGCCGACACTCGTGGTTATAGTGTTAAATTTCCCACGATGCCAATCTATTGACCCCAAAATATGTACCGCTAATGTGGCCAACAGATCTCAATGCCTCTCACATCCACGCAAACTTGATTTCTGTACACTAGGACAAACTGTTAGACACATGTGGCCTTCTCCCAAGGGAGCCTTCTCCCAAGGGAGTAGAGTTGGCCGCACACATTTCAACGATCAAATCAATTGGAGAAATAGTAATATGTGAGTGGGAGAGCTTTAAACATGAGCTTCCAATATAAAAAGAGGGTCGGCCTTGGGAAGAAATAAGTAAAAGATAGGACAGCAAAATTATTGTTTTTCAAGTCTAAACTTGCATTACATTTGGATGACACTAAGTGTGAGCTTTTATATTTGGGCAAGACTAATGAAGGTCATTGGATGACAGGACATGTGACCTCATCCAAGCCATTGACATTTCTTATCATAAACATCAATCAATCACAGCTTTAAATACTAATACTATTTTTGTATCCATAAGGCCTAGCTTACGGCCTAGGACTTGATCAAATAGGTTGGCGGCGGAGGCGGAGGTAGTGGTGGCAATCGAGCCGAACCGAGCCGAGCTGAGTCGGGCGGCGGGTTCGCTAGGGGAGCCGGGCGGCGGGTTCTTTTTTCACGAGGGGCTCGTGGGCTTGTCCAAAAATTCATTTTTTTTAGAAAAAAGGCATATCTTATTAATATAAAAAAAAAAAATTACCCGAGCCATGAGCTAAAGCTCGGCTCGGCCCACGAGCCGCACCGAGCCACAAGCTCGTGGGCCGAGCCGAGCTCGGGTATTTGTAACGAGCCTAGCCTGAGCCCGACCTCTGCTTGTTACAAACGAGCCACGAGCTCGTCTCGTGACGAGCACAAGCCGAGCTCTTGGGTCAATGGGCCGAGCCGTTGACACCTCTAGGCGGAGGCGGAGGCGATGGTAGTGAGTTTTTCACCGCCTCACCCCGGGCCAGCTCTTACCATCGGACCATGAGGTCCATGCATAATGGGGTCGATTCAGCTGTGTTTCACATGGGGAGAACGGGTCGTCCACATTCGAGGGTTAGTCAAACTTCGCCTTATGTGAGTGCAGAGGAAGTGAGACCGCCAAACCATATGCCACCATGGAGGGATGAGGCCACACAGGAGCCCTCGTGTAGAGAGGCGTAACAAGAACATATAGAAGATGAAAATTAAACTTGATCGTCTGTTCATTAGACATCACTGTCAAGTGGACTGTAATTCTTTTTATTTGTCTGCTACGTGGTATGAAGTTCATATAATTTGAGTTATAGAGAAAACACGTTGAAAATGAAAGTTAAACTTGATCATCAATTAATTAGTCATCATTGCATTGAAGCTCTAAAACATCACCATGTCAAAGTTTGTCTTTTCTTTTTCTTTTTCTTTTTCTTTTTCTTCTCCTTCTCCCTTTCATTATTCAACACTTGGCAGAAAATTAATTAGTTTTTCTATCATACTGGCCACTCATAGACAGTGACTTGATTAAGGGAACCATTGAGTGTAGCGGAAACTTTTAACATAAAAATGTCTTACAAATTAGGAGCGATGCTATTTATCGTTATTAGAGACGATCATCTTATAATACAACATAAACCGGGAAGACCAAGTATCGTGCTCACGTATTGGTCTTATCATTTTGCATCTCATCACATTTCACATAAATTGGTGGTCATCTTTAATGGAGATAAGTCTAATTATTCAGAAATTAAAGGTAGTAAAAAATCATATTCAGCATGTTCGAAGATCATTAGTAAATCCCAAACAAAAGTCTAAGGATCCGTTTGATTGTAAAAGTGGAATATAGGTGGAAAGAAAATGAATTCCAGTTAATTGAATTGCCTAGAATTGTTTTCCTCGAAATTGACATTAATTGTGTTTGATTAGTAATATTGAAATTTTGGATCTTTTGATATTCGTTTGACTTTATTTTACATGAAAATTGTCCATTAAATGGTTAGAATTTGTTACAATTGGGAATAAAATTTGTTTTCATTGCCAAGAAAAATTTTAAAAAAACAAAGTAAACTAGAAAATCAATTGAATTCCCTCCAAAATCAATTGAATTCCCAGCGTATGAGCCACAACAAAGAAAATGAATTGTCCAAATAATTAAACTAATCAAACAAGTCAAAACCAAGAAGATAGAAATCAATTTCCAAGTTCCGTGGAAATGATGCCAAAGCAAAGAGACACTAAAAATTATCATTTTCCAACTTTTCAAAAAGTACAACACAATCCAAAAACTTTCTCAAATTTTTCAAAAGTACCTTACTTTCTCATTTATCTTCCAAAAATTCTCCACTTATTATTTATCCCAAATAATATGAAATTGATCATATCCTATCTACAAGCATAGTTTTCAATATTTGTACATTAGTCTCTAGAAAATGAGCAATTTAATGTCGGTACAAAACTTCCCAAACTCTTAAAATTAGTTCTAGACTGTAAATTAGGAAGTTCTCTACATCTTTCATATCATTTCATAGACGAAGGTGCCCACTATATTTAAATATAAAACTTTCCAATGTGTGCTAACACACTACAATATCCATACTAGGAGATAATGATGAGCCTAAGTGAGGAACAAGCAGCATAAGAACATGTTTTGATTATTCATCATTCCAAAATAATATACTATTTTCTTCAAAATTTACTTTTAGGTCAAATAAACCTTGTTTTTTTGTCTCAGTAAATCTTCATCTTCTTGACTTCACCTAAAATTTTCTTCTTAAAATTCAACTAAGTTTTCAAAATTTCAATTTTTATGTACTCTTTAAGCATTGGCGGATCTATAGAGGGGGCAGTGGGGTCACCTGCCCCACACTAAATTTTAAATCCAAAATTTTGCACAACATTTTTTAAGATTATGCACAAGATTTTAAAAAAAAATTTTAATAGTTTTCAATTTTGCTCCCACAATTAAAATTTTGAGAAATTTAGCCCCCACAACTCTAAAATTCTAGCTCTGCCCCTGCTTTTAAGTTATCTGTATATCTTCCACACACGAGGAAATAAATAAATGATTTATTTTGTAGCTTGTAAAAATACAAGTAATGAAGCAATTCACGTAACTAAGGCTTGTACCGGTTTTCGAAGAATGAAGTCACTGGTCATCTAGTGTTTAATGATTTAGACGAGGCATGGCAGCACCCGCACTATTGAAATGGTTCGTAGATCTTCCTTCCCCCTTGCTAATTACCAAGAACTTTGTTGCAGCATTTGAATTACCTTTTCAGTATTAATTGAAGCTTTTTTTCCATTATGATGATCAAGATTGAGGCGATGTGTTAGTCGAGTCTTTTAATGTTTTAAACTCTAAGTGCTATTTTATAAGTAGAAATAATACAATATCTACAATTAGAATTGCATAGGATACCATATAGATTAATTGAGCAGGCTTTTGTATCAGTTTTCTTGTACTGTTAACTACTATTGATTCTTGCTTTAACATTGTGAATTCTGATGTCTTTTTCACTCGCAGCTTCCTTCCAAGAACAAACTCATTATCATATCCGCATTTTTACTTTTCTGTACACTTGACAAGAAAATTTGATTCCAAATATACAAGGATAGACATCAATTTGGCAGAATCTTTTCGCACTAATCTTTGAGTTGCTCGATTTTTTCTGGAAATGGACCACGCTTTTGGGCCATGTTTACCTTGAACAAATAAAGTAAAGAACCAGACAGCCTTCTAAATCATCAATAAAGATAAAAAGAAAAGTATGAAAAAAAAAATGGGCCACAGAAGACAATTTTCTGATTGTGATCGGAAGGTATTACAGTAGTTGTTGAATAACAATTGATGTGCCATATTAACTTTTACTGTAGCCTACCTGCAATCAATTTGTTCATCAACCCTCTCTCTCTCTCTCTCTCTCTCTCTCTCTCTCTCTCTCGTGCTTCTCGACAGTAATGAAATGCCATTTTCACACCATACAATTAAAGGTGACAACATCACACTTTAATCATGAAAGACGCTACTCCACCTATCATACCTATTCTATTCCACTCATTTAAATCACTCTTAAATTCATCATAAAGTTAATTATTTATCATCCAGATTACAGAGAGTCTTACTACATTACCGAAAGTAGTTAATTAACATAAGCATAAGCAAAAAAGTAACAATCGCGGAACAAAAAAAGGCAAGCATGCGTAAGACTACATTGGAAGCAACGCTTCATCTGTCGCACTTTCAAGAGAAAGCTGCTTTAACCATTCAAACGTTCTATGACGTGACAATGCTTGTTTTTTTGTCCGCTGCTG
Organism: Fraxinus americana; assembly: GCA_035079005.1. Taxonomy (NCBI): domain Eukaryota; kingdom Viridiplantae; phylum Streptophyta; class Magnoliopsida; order Lamiales; family Oleaceae; genus Fraxinus; species Fraxinus americana. The sequence continues at coordinate 11,822,586 of CM068716.1, read as the reverse complement.
ATGATGCTGATTCTTTGTCGAGTTCATCGTTCCAACTTTATTCTCTTGGAGTTGAAGTTCGTGGGCTTCGTTTTCACTGGCACTTCTCTTGATGAACACGACTCTAGGAGAAACTGTTTCTACTGCATTGGCTGAACATTTGCAACCACCAAATAGAACACCATTTTTGTCAAAGAATCTGGATTTCTTTTTGTTGTTACTAACGTTGCTAAAGTCACTACTGTTGCTGCTAGTGCTGTTTCGACTGCCGAAGTTCTTGTTATTGTTGTTAGTCTCGTGTCGAATTTTGAGATCTTGCAATGCGATTTCTGGTGGGGTGACTAATCCCACACGGAAAATGCTCCAAAGTGAGGATTTCCTGTGGGAATTACGAAGATTTCCTTGCTTAATGCTCGATAAACGAAGCTGGGGTGTTGGACTTGGGTGGGAATGGAATTGATTTCGAAGTCTAGGGATATTATTTGATTTAATGCTGCTAGAACTGCCACTGCTTGAAGATTGGTGGCTTCTGATGCTGCTACTTCTACTGCTGACACTTGCGAACCCAACTGAATAACAACGATCCATTGATGCACTCCTAGAAATGCACCGGCTGTCGCTTCGATATCCGTTTAAGCCTTTCTCCGAGCTAACTGAATTACGCAGTGGAAGAATTTGGCCTTGATAGAAAACTTCATCAGCTGCACACATTTCGGATTCTTTCGAAAAAGAGCAGAAATCAAAGTCTTCTTGTATTTCATTGGTTCTTGGAATTGGAACCTCTTCTTTTCTTGATTGATTCTCTTCATTCATTGGAAGATCACACAATGACAACGCTTCTTCTTCTTCTTCTTCTTCTTCAACCTTCCCTTCCATTTCATTAATCTCAGTACATTTTTGCTCCATTTTCAATAGTAGAAACTAAATTCTGTGCAAATACTTAAGAAAGAAAGAGTTGGGCTTTATAGTTGACGAAGAAAACTAGTTTTACATAGAGAGAGACAAGTGGAACATAATGATGCGAACAGTGAAGAGAAAGAAGATTAAAATAGAAGAGAAGTGAGTAGTGCAGGCAGGCAGGCAGGCGACCCAAAAATAATTCTTTTCTTGTTTGTAAGTTTAGGGGAAGTATATATTAGGCATATGGCAGGCCAGCTTTATACCTCAGCGTGCCCACTTTACTCATTCTTTCGAATGATTATTTTGGAGAAACTAGATTTATTTGCATGCGCTTAATGTGGGGACGCCTTTGCAATATCTCAACGTTACGTCTAAATATGATACAAATACAATATTTTAGTTCCCATTTTTGAATTGGGGTCCCCCTTCGACAATAGGTGGTGCATTTGGGTCTTCACCTGTCCGAATAGAGCTATCGCAATGTCCCAACCTTTCACCATTTGGCAGCCGGTGGTCTTCTAGATGAAACTCGTCCAAAAGACCTTCAATTAAAACGTGAGAAGATTGCTTCGTTGCGGTCCACATCAGCCAGAAAATGAAACAAAGGGGATGCTTTTTCATTGTTCGAGAGATTGAGGACCTAAATGTACCTTGTGTCAAAGATTGGGATTCCTATGCTATTAAAGTATATATACGGGTTGCAATTTGAATATTCAAAATGTTGTAATAGTACATTCTCAAAAGACAGCCTTTTTTTTTTTTTTTTTTTTGTTGAGAGGACATTATTAATTTCAAGGATCAAGATTTCATTAACCTCGTCAGCAATTTATTCAGACAACCAGCTTCACATTCTCTTAAATGACAGATAAAGATGTCAGAATATTTGTATTAATATAGTTATAGATTTGAGAGAACTGGGTTGGCAAGGTTTTGAAAGAAGTGCCTTAAAGTAGGTGACATAATAGTTGTAGTAATAAATGTTGACAATATGTGATGGAAAATGATATTTGTACAGAAAAATTTTTATAGAAAAATGACAGACACTCACATGAGGGTGGGCTTCATGTGAATTAAATATTGCCCAAAAAAAATGGGCACCACCTATTGTGTGTAATCTGTAGGTTGTCTGTATATTTTTTTTTTTTGTACACTAAGCATCTCTCATAATTGATTTCATAAAAAAGTTGACTATATTTTAAACAGTCCAATAATAAGTTGTCATGTGTCATCGTGTCTTTGAAAAAAACCAGAAGCTATTGAAGAATACTGTAAAATATTGAACGACGTCATAAGCTATCGAAGATTATTGTAAAATAGAAAAAGGGATAAAATTTTTACTATCTTTTTTTTGTTCAATTTTTTTTATTATGTTATTCAATCTGTCATGCTAAATATCTCAACGTGTATTTAATGAAATCTCAAAGTATGGTGGCTACATGTGATTATTATGTGGTGTAGATTTAGGATGTTTTTCATTTTCATGGATGGCCTGTGATTGACTAGATGGGGTCACTCTTTTGCCCGTCGGTCGGGCTAAAAATGACCTCAAATACCACTTGATGCAAGCAACTTCAATGGGATAAGTGCATTCATCATTTTTTAAAGGAATATATATTCTATAGCTGGCTACTGGCGAATCCGAGTAAACTAAGACGATCGTTAACCCTTGACGATCGTAATATGGAGGTAGTTTATTAATATTTAATTAAATAATATTAAAAAAATTTTAACAATATATAAATACATTAAAATGTAAAAATCATATACATATGAAAATATAATCCAATACAAAAAAAAAAAACATTTTTCAATCATATATGCATGATCAAATTTTAAGTTTTTACGAACTCGAGCAAGACGATATGAGGTTTCCTAAAGCATGATTGAACGGTAAAGATAAGCTCCGACGTTATGCAAAATTTTTAAAACAATGATTTTTATAATTAGAACTATTTTTGACGCAAAAAAAAAAAAAAAAAAAAAAGTGTATTTCGAACTATTAAAAAAATAAAGAGCAGTACTTAGAATGTCCAAATTTAAATTTTACAAAAAAAAAAAAAATGATAAAACTTAACAATAAAATATATTTTATGAAATAATAATTTTAGTCAATAAAATTCTTAAAGAAATTACTTCGAAAACATAAACTAACAATATATAATTGTTGAATAATTATTTACACCCTGTTTGATAATCATTATTTGAGAAAAATAGAGTTTTGAATATTGATTTTTAGGAGTATGTCTGAGTAAAAAATAGACAAAAATTTTGGATTTACGTGCAAATATTTTATTATGTGAATATGTAGTTGAAAAAAAAAAAAAAAAAATATATATATATATATATATATATATATATATATATATATATATATATATATATTCAAAATTCATTTTCAACCACACATTTTTCAATAAAATAATATTACAAGTAAATTCAAAAATTTTCCTTATTTTTTAACCACATATTTTCTATTACATCATATTATAAAATGCATTCTTTTCTAAAAAATGTGCATCAGACTCCCCCTGAAAATAATAGTTGTCAAACATGGACTTAGTATTCTTTGACGTGTTAAAAAAATTAAAATGAGGAGTGAGTGTGAAAAGAATTGAACCCTGTGCAACCGCATAGAGAGCACTGTACTAGATGTGCTGCAACACCTATTGTTAAATTCTATTACCGTAATACATATACATATACATATTCAAGTTAAAATCTTCATTAATCCCTCTTTCCCATGGATCCAGCACAGGTGGCCGGCTCGCCAGGTCCCCTGTAGCTAGGTATCAATGAGTTCGACATAATCAGATTTTCGAATACCTCGTGTTGAACTCTTCAGCTTGGAACAAAGTTTTAAATTTCTAATACAAATATTTGTTAAGAGTTTATTAGCAACTCACATTGGATTCTTGTACCTTTAGAATTCAACCTGTAAGTGCATTGCTTTAATTCCAGTATCCAAAGTTAGGAAGAAAATGGATACAAAGCAATTCACTATATTAGTCAAAGTCCAAAAGGACACACATATCCAATCGTATTAAGAGGAAATTACATATAAATAGGTATTTAAGTTTTTCAATTCAAAAAATTAGGTGTGAAGTTTATTTTATAAAAAATCATACATTAATTTAATTCTTAAATATTAATAATAATATTACAAAATTAAATTAATATACACACCCAACCCACCCACCCACCCATCTATCTCAATCCAATTTCACGCTCAAACAATAATTCATTTCCCAACTTTTTCCATCTCTCTATCTTCTCTCTATCCACACACCCTCTATACTTCAGTGTTGACGTGAGATCGGCAACTCTCCAAGAGAATCAACGTTGTGGGGAGAGAACTAGCACTACTGCAAGAGAGCGGTACCGATTGCAAGACTAGCGCCACTGCAAAAGGAAAGTCGTCATGCGACCTCTGCCTAGGAGTGACGTTGCTGTTGCGAAGACCTCTGCCTAGGATCGAAAAATGCCACCAGAAGAAGAGATGAAGTCGCTAAAATATGTCGTGCGGCGACACTGTAACACTATTGCGCACTGTACTGAAAAGAAGAGATAATGCCGCAGGAATATATCGCTACGGCACACTTTGCGCGCTGCAGCCGATTGGAACTGGTTTTGGATGTGACATATGATGCCAGTGTGGGTACAATGATGGGATCTAGTTAGGTGGTGGTGATGTGTGGTTGTGGTGGCAAGGTGGGTGGGTGGGTGGGTGGTTGTTGTTTTGGTTGTGTGGTGGCGAGTAGAGTGTGGGACGAAGATTGTTTATGATCAATTATTTAGGTGTCGTGATGCGTTGTTTCGTTGATGGAGGTGGTGATTGTGACCAATTATATGCGTTGTTCCATTGGTGTCGTCGCAGTGGTTGTGATGTAGCGGTGGTTTTTGGTGGTAGGTGTTGGTTTATTTCAAATGGTGGAATTGTTGTCGAGAGGTGGTGGTGGTGGTGTAGGAGGCAATGCGGCCGGAGGCTATGGTGGTGACAAATTATTTGTTTGATTGTGACCAAGAAATAGGTAAATTATGATCAATAAATAATGTGACTTAAAAATTTGCTAATTTGTGGCCAATAATTTGATAAGTTTTTACCATATAATAAGTTTTGACTTATAAAATTTGTGATTTGTGACCGATAAATAAATCGTAACCTATAATTTTTTTTAATTTGTGATTAATGAAAAAATTGTAACCTATGAAATTTTTTTATTTATGACCTCACAATAATTTGTAACTTATAAAAAATTTTATTTGTAACCAATTAATTTGATAATATGTGATCAATAAATAAATTGTGACATATAAGTACGTACATGTGATCATTAATTGTATAATTGTAACCTTAATATATTTAATTAATAACATATTTTTAATTATTTATTTATCACCTAGGTTTTGAATTTTGAAATTTTAAACATGAAAATTGAATTGGCCATAATAAATACCCGAGTTATGAATTTTTCCATTATATTAACGGTGGCTCGACTATTTAGCCTTGTTTGGTATAAGTTCTTTAAAATTAATTTTTTTATAAATTCATTATTTATCATACATTTTTTCAATACAATAATTTTATACACACTCATAGTTTTTTCTACTTTTTAACCATAAATTTACAATACAAAATCATTTTTCACAAATTTTGTTATAAAAAAAATTAAATTTCTTAATTATTTCAAAGTCGATTGCTATTAAAGTATAATAATTTACGTACTGAAGATAATTTTTCAGGAATACAATTTACGTATATTATTGGATGGTTCACTTTCTTTTAGTTACATTCTAACAAGTTGTTATGTACATGATATTTCACTACATGAAAATTTTGTACATCCTATAGAATATCTCACAAATGCCAAACTCCCAACCATTCTCCCCCAAATATTAATATTGGATGAGACTTCAGAGAATCTTCAAATTATACCTTAAGATAATCAATGATCATCTCAAACCTAAGATATATATAATCAATGTGGGATTCTAAGTTCGCATTAAAATTAAAAAACTAAAAATCACATTTAGCCCTTGTTCGGTAAAAAAATTAATTTTAATTTTAATTTAAATCAAAGTCATCAATTAATTTTATAGTTTTACTACAAGTACAGGTAAAAGTTTCACAGGGAGTGGGTAGTTTTCACGGATTACTCACAAAGGGGGGAGGGGTGGGTTAATTTTTTTCCATTTTATATCCACGTGGGGCCCGCATTTGTGAGTGGGTTGTAACCCACCTGTGAAAATGTCTCATGTACTTAGGAATTAATCCTTAATTTTAACAACGTATTATATGAGTCTCACATTTCATCAATTTTTATTAAAATTTACTAAAAATTTAATTTTAATTGGACCGGGACTCAATTTTTGGGATAGTCATATAGAATCCTATTCTAATTGGATCGACTTATATTCAAGGTGGAAAAGTTTGGTAGGTAGGGAATAAAATCAGATTAAAATTGAAAAAATAACCGTTATTGTTGACTTTTATTAGACGAGTGGGATCCAATAACAATTATTTTTTCAATTTTAATTGAATTTTAATCTCTATCGAACGGGGTCTTAATTATTATGGTCAACATATCATTTTCTGCTTCCAAAGGGTAAAATCCCTTGTACGAGACTAAAGCTCCACTCAAACTTGGGGTAGGTCATCCTCAGGGTGAAAAATGATAACGCTATGAATACAATTGTACTGTATTCATCCTTAGGGTGAAAAACGATGTATAATGTATTTTAGATATTACTTGCATGCAAATTCTAAGTTATTTTAATAAGAACAAAGAACGGCCAGATGCAATTTCATTTTCATAGTTTACGTTTATTAAGTTTTAACCTACATATAAATAGGGATGGCAACGGAGCGGGTGGAGGCCGGAGGGCCCTCCCCACCCCCAGCCCCACTAAGAAATTCTCCACCCCGTTACCTGTTTAGCACGGGGCAGGGTCGGGGCGAGGGTAAGTCATTTTCCTGTCTAGATTTTTTTTTAATTTATTTTTATTATCCATATTCATTAGATTTAAACAAATAATTTTAGTTGTTATTTTCTATTCGAACTAATGAAAATTTTCATTTGAAACATTGAATTCAAAAAAAAAAAAAATTAATAGGGCGGGGCCCCATTACCCGTTTAAGCGGGTTATCCCCACCCGTTCGGGGAGGGGTCCGCGGGTATCTAATTTGTCGGGTTTTTTTTGTCATTCCTACAGATAAAATTCAATATGTGCACTGTATGTTAGAAAAATAGAACAAGATTGCAGATGTTACCAGAAGCAGTAAAATATAGTGCAGATTTACAGGATAAACAAAAAAACCTCTTGTACAGTGTTTAGAGGAATATAAATTTTACAGCCCTCTCTAATTAGTGTGAGCCCCACAAATTAATTAATTAAGGGAAAAATTCACTTTTCCTACTTTATCTTTACCCTATTTCAAAAATAATAAAACAACTTTCACATTTCAAAAATCAGATTTTTTAACCTATACATACACATATATATAAATATTTATTTATATATATAAATATATAAAAAGATATAAATAAATAAATATAATTAACCTACCCCCACCCCACCCCACCCCACCACTCCGGCGACTATTCCGGCGACCACTCCGACGACTACTCCGATTTCGACAACTCAGGTCACAAGTCACAGCCCAAGTCACAATTCAAGTCACAAGTCACAGTTCAGGTCATAACTCAAGTCACAAGTCCCAGTCCAGGTCACAAATCATAATTTTCTTCATAATCACGAGTTATTTTCCTTTTTAATAAGGATCACATGTTATTTTCAAATGATCACGGGTAAATTTTTCGGTGACAACTTAATTAATTTTGAGTCATAGTTCGAATTTTAAGAGTCAAGGTTAAATAATCGGTCACGGGTCAACTAACGGGTCACATACCATTACCACCTCCAATGTCTCCACCGTCACTTGCGGCCATCCTCACACGGTGGCCGACGATGCCACCACCACACCACCAACACCAACAATCACTCCACTGCCACATCACAGCCACCACCCTACCCAACAAAATCCCCAACCCCAACACCACCATCTACACATACACCACAAATCAGTCCCCAACTCCGGGCACCACAAAATCAAAAAAAGTGATAGAAACGAAAAAACCATATTTTTGCAAAATCGAATTCCAACTATTGCTATATTGAATTTAAATCCCCAAAACGGAAGTAGATCTCATATGTGGGATCCTGGAGAAGGTGATTGACGCAAAGCTCCTAGAGAAGGCAATCGGCGCAAAGCTGCTGGAGAAGGTGAGTATCGCTGCTGCTGGAGAAAGTCGTTGCTGCTGGAGAAGGTGAGGTACAGAGGCGATACCTCACGCTGCGACGCTCCGAGCATGGTGGTCGCGGTGGTTGGCTATCTCGGTGGAGACAATGATGAGAAGAAAGAAGAAGACGGCGGAGAGAGGGGAGAGTTGGTTGGCAGCGATGAGAGAGTGACGTGTTTAGAGTTTGAAAATAAATTTAGGGGTGGGGGTGGGTGTATATATTTTGATTTTTATAATATTATTATTAAAATTTAATTAAATAAAAAAATTTTATATGTATATATAAAATATCTGATTTTTGAAACTTAAACCTTAAAATCTGATTTTAGAAATTGTATCTCCAAAAGTAGGGCTCCATGTAATTTCCACATTAATTAATTTGTGAGGTTCACACTAATTAGAGAGGACTATAAAATTTACAGCCCTTTAAACACTGTACATCTAGTGCAGTTGCAGGATAAATCTTAAACAAATCATTCACTATATACGAGGCAATGCAAATCTAATTGTTAGATAGTGTAGAAAATAGAACACGTTCTCAAGAGAAATGCTTATGGAGTCATAACTCATGAATATGCAAAATATTTCTTATCACAATGTATATTGGAATACGCATTTTAACAATATTAGAAAGAATCCAAAATAATTCTTGTAATTTCAAGAATAAATTCAAGACTGTTTGTTCTCTTAGGGTGCGTTTGATTACAAGGGTGGAAAATGGGTGGAAAGAAAATGTTTTACAGGGAAAAGATTTGTCTAGAAAATGTTTTGTAGGGAAAATGATTTAAAGTGTGTTTGATTGGTATACTTTTCCACCCGAAAATTTTTAAATTTTCTATTCGTTTGACTTTGTTTTACATGAAAATTGTCAATTAAAGTGATATTTTTTTCCACAATTGGTTATAAAATTTGTTTCCATTGCCAAAAAGTAAAAAAAAAAATGAAAAAAAAATTATTTTCTAAAAAATCATTTTTTTCATCAAAGTTTAGTGTTCGTTTGACTTTGTTTTACATGGAAATTGTCCATTAAAGTGAAATTTTTTTTTACAATTGGTCATGACATTTGTTTCCATTGCCCAAAAAAAAAAAAAATTGAGCAGCCGGCCGGAAAATATTTTCCCACCAAAATGTTGGGAAAATATTTTCAAGGATTTCGTGGAAAATGCTGACGTGGCGGGTGGGGGGGGGGAAATATTTTCCGTGAAAAATTTAGGCTATCAAACAGCGCAAAAGATGGAAAATTAAAAAAATTTTCCATTTTCCATGGAAAATGTGGCTAATCAAACGGAGCCTTAGATTTTGAAGAACTTAGACAAAGGTAAACACGAGTATTTTTCTCAAGAACACAATAAATTATTATATAAACTGCAAGAATGTAAAGTATGTTGTTGGGTTTTAATATCCAATAAATTCGGGCGATGATTTAAAATTGATATTGAATAATTTATATCGACATCTTGGTGATTATTCGACCAGAAAATAACTTAGACCACTTGAAACAACTTAATTAAGTTAAGGGAAAAATTCATAAATAAGGTGTATTCTTTACACCAATTCAAAAATAAGGTTTATAGCTTGAAAATTCAAAAATCAGGTTTTTTTTTTGTAATTCTAATATAATATAATATAATAAACACACCCCACATGCACCACCCCCTGCTCCGGTGACTATTCCGACGACCATTCCGACCACCACTCTTCTCCGGCGATCATTCCGGGGACTGCTCCGATTCCGGCGACCATTCCGACGAGGTCGCAGATTTTTAAATTAATTGGTCACATATTGCCCCCGTTTGACACCCATTATTTTGAAGAATGAGTTTTTGAATAGTGATTGATGTAAAGAATGTGTGGTTAAAAAGTAAGAAGAATTTTTGGGTTTATGTGTAATATTATTTTATTTGAAGAATGTGTGGTTAGAAATGAGTACTGTAGAAAAATGAGAATGAGAATGAGATAAAAAATGGGTGTCAAACAGGGGCATTATTTCGAGATCACTGATTTTTAAAGAGTCACGTATTATAATATTTTTAGGTCACATTTTGGTCACAGATTTACAATTTAGTTAGTCATATATTATTTTTCAGTCACGGATAATAATTTTTATACGTCACATATTATTTTACGGTCACAGTTCAAAAATTTTGTAAGTCACAATTATTTCGTTAGTCACATATTTCAAATTTAGTTTGTCACATATCAAGATTTATAGGTCACATGGTCACATATCAAAATTTATAGGTCACACGGTCACATATTTCAAAAAGTAGTTGGTCATAGATTATTTCTGAGTCACATATTACTAAATTTTTAGCTCACAGTTGAGTAATCAGTCACAGATTACCAAATATTTGGTCACATACCCTCAAATACTTGGTTACATAACCAAGTAATTGGTTACATACACCAAATAGAGGTCACACACCACACCACTATCACCAACACTACGACGGTTCTCGCTGGCAAAGCTGCGATGGTGTCTGCAATCGGAACATCTCCGCATTTACCACTACAACCAGCATCAACAGTCAACACCACCACCACCAACACACCCCGACACAACACCACCACACACCTCCACTCTGCCACTGCTGAAAACCACCCGTCACTCTAAACATCTTCGAGCAACACCACAGGCCACAGCATACACCCACCACATCTCCATATCCACCTACACCATTGACAACAAAAAAACCTCAAAAACCACATCCACCACCATTGCTCAAAACTACAAATCCACCCTCGACCCTCCACGCCAGCGCAAAATGGATGGCGAAATCGCTGCTGGGAAAATCAACAACAATTTCGCGCTGCTGGGAAAATGTCCCAGCAGCGATTTTGCTGCTAGGCAATAGCGAGGGGAGGGAGTGAGGGGAGAGGAGAGGAGAAGGGAGGCAGCGACGGCCGATTATGGAGGAAGAGGAGAGGGTGAGAGAAAGTAGTGAGAGAAAATATGGATTGAAAATGAATTAGGGTTTGAAATATTAGTATTATAATATTATTTAAATATTTAATTCATACCTGATTTTTGATTAGATAAAACTTGTACCTGAATTTTGAATTAGGAAGTTTAAACAACTGGTTTTTTGTAATTTCCACATAAGTTAATGTTGTTCGTGGCCCAAATCTCATAGATGACCCAAGTTGTGATTTTTAAATTGATGGTGATATGTCTTTGGCCCATTTATTGAGTCTTGGCCCAATTGCCATATAACCTAAGATTAAGGCAATATATGCAACCTATTTATCCCGATCATTTTTCTCCTTATGTGTATTTGTGTGCATATGTATTGTAGTAATGGAGAGGAGAGAAAAGAGAGGCAGTCGAGAGCCTTGGGAGTTGGGTGAGATTCAACCATTGTTATCTCTTCTTCTTCCTACCTTTTTGGATTGCTAATACCGGTACCATATAGTCTCCTTGGTGGGGTTCTTATAGCAACCAAAATGTTAGTTTGGTTTGGGTCAAGCTTGTTGAGTGATGTTCGTTTAATGGTTTTTCTAAGCCCGAAATCAAGATTTCACTTGGATTTTAACAAAAAATGGTATCAGAGCATGTTAAGGTGAGAAATATGTGATTTTCTAAGTGAAAAAAATGTGGAAAAAAGGCTGGAAAATTTGTAAAATAAAAAACACCAAACTGTATTCTGTCCAATTTGAAGAAGACTGACTGCGCCTGTTTTAGTGATTTTCGACCAAACCAGTAGATGTTTGAGGAAACCAAGCACATTTTTGGACTGTACAAGTAGAGGTGGTGTTGGGGGTGGTGTGCTGGCGGCCGACGATGGTGCCTACTGCGACCATGAAGCCCACACGTAACCACGGTGAAAGTGCGTAACATTATGTGAAGAAGATTACGACAGTGGTTCCAAAAGACAGTTTTCTCCGGACGACGAGGCAGACCCGTGGTGTTGTCGAATTTCAGTTTCGAGCAACACGACAAAATTTGGACGATTTTGCAATTCAACATTAGGGTGTCGGGTGCGGTTTCACGTTGCCGCAGTTGACGGAAGCTTTGGGCAGATAGTGATAGCCCAAAAGTGGTGAATTCGCATATCTTGATATTTACAGATCTTCAGACGTGATCTGCTTAATATTGTATTTTTTTCTCTTTTATTATTGCAGTTATGATTATCATGTAGGGTAACAATTAACTTTTCATATTAGAAGTCATCGTGTGGAGTGACATTAAAATTGTGGTTACCGTGAAAATGTAACAATTGCATGTTGCTAAATCTAGGAAATATATGTTAATTATTTGTTATAAATTCTTTGTGAACTTGTTGTCACATTTTTTGCTATTATTTCTGTGTGAATTGTGTCGGTACTTTGTTTGTAGTCATTGTTGGTTGCATTTTATGTTTTGTACATTTTTTGCTAAAATGAAAATACATTTTGAGCAATATTTTGAAAATCGATTTGGTCATCGATTTGGAAAAGGTGAAGGGTCAATGATCAAAAGGTTCAACCGGGGTTGAATCGGGATCGAACCAGATGCAATAAATACATACAAAAATAACAAAATACTATGAAAACAATAATTTTTTTTTTATTTTCATATTAATAATTCAAAATAAATCTATTTTTGTTAATAAGATTCATTATCATACAATTAGCGGTGGCAAAAAAACTCGGAGGCTCGGACGGCCCGGGCTTGGCTCGGAAAAAGCCCGAGCAGGGCCCGACTCGGGCTCGGTGGAACCGAGCCCAGGCTCGAGCCGAGCCCCACTTTGGGGAGTCGGCTCGAGCCCGGGCCGGCCCGTGGCCCGGGCGAGCCTCCATTAAAAAAAAAAAAAAATTTGAAGGCAGCGAGGCAGCTGCTGGCAAATTTGCCTTGCCAGCTATGCCTACAAAGGCAGCTAAAGAAAGAAGAAAAAAAAACCCAAAAAATTCGAGCCGGCTTGGGCCGCTAAGGCTCGGGCCAAAAGCTCGGGTCGAGCCTCATTTTTTTGGCCGGGCCCGGCTCGGCTTGGGCCGAAAAAATCTCGGTCCAAAAAAGCTCGGGCTCAGCCCGAGCTTTTTTTTCCCGGCTCGGCTCGTTGCCACCGCTACCTACAATTAGTATCGATGCTTCAAAAATTAAAAATCAATATCTTAAAATAGTTTACTTTGTTAAATTAAAATAGTTTAAACTTATAGAAAATGATATCTAATATTAATATATTAATAATCAAATACAATTTAAGTTATATTTGAAAATTAAATAAATGAAAGGATGAAGACGAATATTACAATTTAATTAGTTGAGATTCAAAACCAAACTAGTCAATTAGACATATATTTTGGAAATGATTTTGATGGGCATTTTAACATTTTTTTGTTATGTCACTATCCCACATTGGAAGTTTATGAAACCATTGGAGAGAAGAGTATTTATAAAAGGCATTATCCTAATTTGGAAGTTTATGAAACCATTTGAGAGAAGTGAATCTATAAATGAGCATGACATCCAATATTTCTCTATGGGTCTTTGAATTGTAATTTATGTTGCTCATTCATGAAGTTAAAATTTTTTTAACTAAAAAAAAAAATCGGAAAAATCGCTACCGGTTCACCGGTTTACAGTTGAACCAGCCGGTTTTGAGAGGTTTTGTCATAATCAGTTAACCAGTCATGATTTGGCCCGGTTTGGTCCGGTTCCCGATTTTACCAATCCAACCGGTCGGGCCGGTTTGACAACATTGATTTTGAGTTGTTATTTTCTAATTAAAAAAATGTGATTTTTCAATTTGATAACACGAAAAGTTTTTATAAAACTTTTGATAGCAAATTTTGGTCTAAGACAAGTGCGAAAAGTATGATATTTTTTAATTGCAGTATTTTGGACATGTTGAAAGGGACTGTCCTAGGACGGATAATAAAAGGAAACATAAGGAGAATGGTGACGCGAATGTTGCCATTGGGTTGAGTGATGATCCAAGTGGGGTTTATTAAGGTAAACCTGGTTACTGCATATGCATGTATTTTTAATTCCTTCTTCTTATATGATTGCTTAATTTTGTTGTGTTGATATGTTACACTTTCAATTTGTTTGTGTGTGTGTACATGAATTGATGCAATTTGATTACTTTGTGTAATGTGTTAGCATACATAGTAGGTTGAGATATATGGCATACTCCATTTTTTACTCTGTGGGTGGTGTTAAAAGGTATGGTAGTGAGAAGAAAGAGGGGCGGCCATTTTCTCATTTACCTTTGTGAGCATGTGTGGTTTGTGAGATTATATGGGGCAGCAAAGTGTGGGTTATCTTCTTCTTCTTCTTCTTCTTCTTCTTCGTGAGCCTCTTTTGTTCATGTAGTGAAGTAACCTAGCCATTTTGTAGCGTGGGATTTGTGTGTGAAAGGAGAAAAACGTGGCTACCTCTTGAGAGGAAAAATCGGTAGCTTTCTGCTTCCTAAAACCGGTGACTATCTTTATGTTTTTTGCCTTCTCTTTGTACCTCTTTCATTGCTTTTTACTCGTGCCATTGTGGCTTACAAATCAACACTGTTATCTTGTCCTTTGTGGGTGAGATTGAGAAGCAATCGAGGTAAATATATTAGTTGTGGGTTGGAGCCGTTTGGATTGAATGTTTGGTAGAAAATGTAACGTGAAACTGAACCCGAAAATCAATGTTTCAAGGATCTTGGTGTAACGATCGAAAATAAAATTTCCTTTATTTCATTTTGTTACGTTTTGTTGCATTTAAGATGTTGAGGGACTGATATGAAAATTAGTTTTGACGCCACATTCATTTAACGAGAATATCTCGATCAATATTGGACTTGTTTCGAAGCTTATATTAAATGGCGAATTTTAGACCCAAAAAAAAAACTATTTTGGATAAGTTAGGCTCATGTTTTTGTAACTCAAAGAAATCCATATTTAATTAATATTAATTAAGCATCTTAACAAGTTTGGCAACTACGTGTGTCACTAGACAAAATGAATTTGATGTATTTATTTGAATTTAAGATAACTGGAATTAGTTTATTTGTTTCCATAAGAATTCTATGTAATCCTATTTAACCAATATGCAACTTAATTTACGTGTAATTATTCCATATCTTGAATTGGAAAGAAAAAAATTAACTAATTTATTTAACACGTGACATAATTAAAAGGCTTGCACTACTATTAAGGTAAAAACCAATTTCCATTGTTGGGATTGATAAATATTTATGGAAGTCCAAATCAATTGGGGCACCTAATCCGGCAAGACTTTAGTTTCCATTTTTTTTCATAAGAGATTGGATATGCTATTAGCCTCTTCTGTTCACACTATTTTTGGGACGGATTATTTACAAAGAAAAAAAAAAAGTGGGCAAGGATCATTTTCAAGTCGAAGATTTGAAAGGAATACATTTTGCCGTAGTCACTACCATATCATTTCGAACAAAGGTAGTATCCCTACGCCGACTGATCGTTATATGGATTTAATTGTCATTCATGCATGTTATTTTTTATGTTTACTCATGAAAGTATGTGAAGTTCCTTTAAATGGTTCTTAAATGTAAATTGCAGAAAGATTATATGTTTAACTGATGGTCTCAAAAGCTCATTAGAACTTTAATTATATATGTTTAACTGATGGGTGCATAGGCTCATCACAACTTTAAGTAAATCGTTTGATTATCGATTTGCTTATTTACGAAAACAATATTGAAGAATACATGATTATATGTATAATTATTATGTTCATATAGCATGTGGTGTTCAAGAAATTGTAGTTTAAGTTTATATTTCGAAACAGATAATTTTAACGTTTGAACATGTGTTTTCATAAATTTTCAGCATTATGTCACCATCCTTAAAATTTTACTACATGCTGTATATTTAGAATTTTAATATATTTCAAATTGAAAAGTGATGATTTATGAGTTATCTATCATATGCAACTAAAAATAGGATGTTTGGAGTCTCGTAAATTATTGTAGAATTTTTTTAGTAAGTTGTGACAGTCAGATTCGGGATTACAAATCAGCATATTCGAAAAATAATTATGTGCTCCAAATGTTTTCGTTGAGATCGCAAATCTTTATATATTGTACTTATATGAGTTTTCTACTCTTTGGTAAAATTTCATGAATTTTCTTCGAGGTTTGTTAAATCAATTAATTTTATAAACTCGCTGCACAAATAGAGAAAATTGTTTCAACTTGCTGTTTTTCTTTTTTTTAAAACTAATTCCAAATGATTTTGTTCCATAATTTTCTAAGTTTAAAAAAAATGTTAAGATTATACAGTTTTGATTAAATAAATTATAATTTAAAAACTTTCTTACTTTTGTATTTTGGAGATTAACGTTAAAGGACTCGTGTTTGGTAACGAGCCGTGTTATTTGAATTCGGGGCTTTACACGTGGAGCGAGCTTCTGTGAAATTATGTCAAAATCCCTCAAGAAATCTTTGATTCAGGCTTGAAAATCAACCAAAACCGCCATCAATCGACCAAGCTCAACTCGCAGCCAATAATGGTGGAATTTCTCAAGAATCACCGAAGTAAAAGCTCTACCTCCTCCTTTTGCCATTTTTCTTTTTAGCCTTAATCTACCTATCTTTACTTCTAAGAGAATTAATGACAACTTTAGGTGTTATGGTGTCCCTACCATATTTAATTGCATTTTTAACCTCCCTATGTGAGTCTGGCATAGAATTCAACAAAATAATGACCTTATATATTTTAGACACATTTTCATCACAAATAACAATGTCTGGAACAATTTTGTTAAAAAATCCAAATTGTAATCAAGATCTTTTGAAGATCCATTTTAAAACTAAAAAATCTTTCAACCAAGTACAATTTTTTAGGAGTAGGCATTAGGGATGACAACGGGGCGGGTATGGGATGAGTCGGTCATTCTCACCCTCATCCCATCGAGTATTTTTATTACATTGCCTCATCCCCATACCCCTTCAAAACGGAACGGGACGGGTTCGGGACGAGATAAAGGCGGGGCAGAGTAGGTCCCATGCCCCATTTATCGCCCGTTTTATTTTTATCATTTATTTATTTTATTTTTTGTTTTTTTTTTTTTTTATGTCTCTACTTAGTAAATATTATTATTTTTTTACCAATTTGTTAGAAACAACTTTTGTTTTCTTTAAAAATATGATAAATATATTATTTTTGTTTAATAAAAAACTTAAATTTAAAATTAACTTTAAACCGGACGGGTGGTGGGGCGGGGACTATAATTCTCGTACCCACTTCGGAGCAATGACCATCGCCCCGTCCCCGCCTCGCTTATCCGATTAGGCTGGTAATCCCAGCCCCATTTGAGGTGGAGGCCCACGGGTTTTGGGTTGAACGATTTTTTTTGTCATCCCTAGTAGGCATAAGCATGAGTCCTCCAACATTTTACAAAGTTTTTATAGAATCGAGATTTCCAACTTTTTTTCAAAACAATATCAAATAAGTGTAAAATGATTGAAGTGTAAGCAAATTCATCATATCATTCTTTTTTTGCTTCTATCAAATTTGCAGAAAATTTGCCATCTATGACTTTTGAAACATTTTGTTGAACCAAAATCTCATTTATCTTTTGTTGCGAGATTGACAATTTCAAGTTATCTCTACCATACTTAATCGCATTATTAACCTCCATATCTGAGTTGGGCATAAAATTCAACAAAATAATGGTCTTATATGTTTCGGACACATTTCCATTACAAATAACAATATTTTGAACAAACTTGTTAAAAATATTCAAATTGTCATCAAAATCTTTTAAATGATCCATTTTAAAACTGATTTTTTTTTCAAATAAGTACAATTTATTATAAGTAACCTTGAGCATAAGTCCTCTAACTTCTTCTAAAGTTCTTTTGTAGAATCACATTTTCAACTTTTTCTCAAAACAGTATCAAATACGTGTAAAATGATTGAAATGTAAGCAAATTCATCGTATTCTTCTTTTTGTGTTTCTGTCAAATTTGCAGAAAATTTGTCATCTATGTATTTTGAAATTTTTATTGAACTAAAATCTCTTTCATCTTTTGTTATGAGATTGATAATTTCAGGTGTTATGGTGTCTCTATCATACTTAATCGCATTCTTAATCTCTCTATGTTAGTCGGGCACAGGATTCAGCAAAATAATGGTTTTATATGTTTCATACATATTTTCATCACAAATAACAATGTCTTGAACAAGTTTGTTAAAAACATTCAAATTGTCATCAAGATCCTTTGAATGTGTTATGAAAAGAGAGAATAAGAGAAGTCAATAAAATTGTGTATCTCATAATGAGAACCAAAACCCTATATTTATAGGGAATGCATATGGATACATACGGTAATAATATCAAGGGCTGCAGGGGTACAATTGTCATTCACAAATAACTTACTATTTATAACACTCCCCCTTGAATGACACGTTACAAACTATATGCCCCGTTAAACCTTGTTTGATAAAAATCTAATGGGACAAAAAAAATCAAAACGAAGGAAAAAGAGTATAGTTCTTTTAGAGTATTCAAGATAAATGATGCCTTATTAAAACCTTGTTAGGAAAACCCAGTGGGATAAAACATAAGCGAAGGAAAAAGAGAACAGCTACTCTCCCTAATATTGATTACTGAAAATCTTTGAGTCGACGCATTCCAATCTTGTGAACTAATTTCTTGAATGTAGATGTTGCAGTGCTTTTGTAAATAAATCAACCACATTGTCACTTGAACGAATTTGTTGAACATCGATGTTGCCATTCTTCTGAAGTTCGTGTGTATGAAAAAATTTTGGAGAAATATGTTTCGTCCTGTTACCTTTGATATAATCTCCTTTGAGTTGTGCAATACAAGTAGCATTATCTTCATACAAAATTGTTGGACTATCTTTTGTTGAAAATAATCTGCATGATGCTTGGATATGATTGGTCATGTTCCTCAACAATATACATTCTTGGCAGCCCGTTTCATGGATTGCAATAATTTCAGAATGATTTAAGGACGTTGTTGTTAATGATTAATTCACAAATTTCCATGATATAGTCGTTCATCCACATGTAAACACGTATCACATTTGTGATTTAGCTTTACGTGAGTCAGAGAGATAACTTACATCTGCATATCCCACTAAAGCAGATCCCGACTTTTGAAAATAAAATAATCACAAATCAATAGTACACTTTAGGTAACAAAAAACATGTTTAACAACATTCCAATGTATTTGTGGTGGTGTAAACCTATATCTTGCAAGGAGATTTATAGAAAAATTTATGTCGGGTCGAGTGTAATTGCAGGATAAGTTAATGCTCAAATTGCACTAAAATATGGTATTTCAGGACCAAGAATCTTTTTTCCATCTTCAAGTGGACGAAAAATGATCATTTTTATATCAAATGATTGAACAACCATAAGTGATGCCAATAGATGCACATTATCCATATAAAATCGTTCTAAAACTTTTTCTGTATATGTAGATTGATGAACAAATAATTCTTCTGAGAAATGTTCAATGTGCAACCCGAGACGGAATTTGATTTTTCCAAAATCTTTCATCTCAAATTCATTTTTTAAATAATCTGCTGTTTTGTTGAACTCTTCAGGAGTCTCATATATATTATAATATTATTTTGAGGGTAAATGTATTTTAGGTTATGGACATTAATCACACAAAGAATATGCATCATTCAAACCTTATTAGGAAAAACCCTATGAGAAAAATCCTAATGAAGGAAAAAGAGTACATCATTCTTTTAAGTACGCTACAAGAATTGTCTCATTAAAAACATTATCAGGAAAATCTAATGGGACAAAACCTCGATCAGAGGAAAAAGAGTACAACACGTATTTACTCCCATCATGATAATATCACTTGAATTATGCTTCAAGCATATTAAATCTTTGCAAAATAGTATCAAAACCATAAATTGTCTATAATCACATTTATTACATGCATATCAAATTTCATGTATTGTCACGCTAATGAAATAGAGACTTGTGATTACATTCACCACATGATAATTTATCTATTTATACAAAATTTCGCGAAATTCATTATGTAAAGAGTCGTACATTTCATATTACGATTTTACTTTTTCCATTTTCATTTCGTATAAATATACTCATTTACGTGTTCATATTGTAGATCTAGAAACTTCATATTTCTCTAGTAAATTCTTTCACTATGATTGGGTCATTTTATTTGGCCAATCATTACTTCGATCGATGACGCATTTATTTTAATATCCTCGCTACTCATAATCGGCATTACATCATGTGTAAAAGTGTTGTCGACAACTTTTTATTTTTCGATTCTATTCTTTTCTAGAACAACATAACTTATTAAGATATCTCAATTTTCATTATTTCAAGTACTTGAACCTCTTCTGGGGTTTTCATCAAGAGTATATGCCTCCTTAATAATACCATCTTTACCAATTACTCCATTTTTGTTTGAAGGATTTTGTAATATAATCGAATATTATCACGTTTCAGGCGTGCCATAAATTTATCAAATATAATATTAACGAATTGTCCTTCCAGGAGTCAATTCGAGTTGGAGCATTTAAAATCGATGTGTGAGATTGTTAATCTCTTTGGTCAGTAAATGCATCTAAATGAATTATTCTTCAAACTTCTAATTCGAATTGTCTTTTACGAGGATTTAGATAATGATGCATTTGTTCGTTATTTTCAGCTTCTTAATTCCTTCCCCTAATGCCGAGAGAATTGTCCAATCAAATTGACAATCATTTTTCCAGCGTTATAAACTATCACTCATTTGGAATAAGGGTTCAAGTTACGCATTTATTCTCAACATTCTTTAGTTTTCATCTCAGTGCATCGTAGTGGATCAATTTTACATATACTGTACTATCGAAATAATTTGATGAAGAAATTAGGCTCTCACCATAAGTCAAGTTATAATTGTGAGAACTATAATGTTGGCATGATGCGTAATGGTTTTCCCTAAATAAAAATTGGAAGTACTTTGTTCTCAATTAAATTAAACGGAGCGTTCAACAAGCAATAATGTTACCATTTATCGACATCTCAACTAACACTTATTAAAATATTGAGATTTATGATAACTGGAATTAACAAGATACACCGTCTTAATTGTATAATCTGAAAATTACGCTCATAATTTGAGCACTACTTTCGCAAACTTTAGGTTGCGAACACCATGCAATCATCTAATATTTGTATCAAATCTATTAGATACAAATAAAATTTAGATGGTCAACATGGAGGATGATGGGGCCCCATTTATCACTCTAATTATTTTTTCAAAAATATAAGGAATTCAATCTCTGTTTAGCTAGTAACGATAAATGGCTAATTTTCAAAAAGAGAACAAATATCAAATATGAATTCTTTGGATTGAATAATTTTTTGGTACATCACATCATTATTGATTCAGTGATGATCCAATTGGTCATGCCAAACAAATTGAACTTGTTCAATATAATATTTATTTTAATTGTACCACACATTTTAGAAACTTAGCATACTTCTCTTTAATTTAGTAGAGAATACTATCAATAATACGCAGTATTGATTCTTCTATAATATCAAAACAATATTCTTTTGAAATATTGATATATACCTAGTTATGATTATTCACAAATAATAGAACAATATATTGATTCTTCTATAATATCAAAACAATATTCTTTTGAAATATTGATATATACCTAGTTATGATTATTCACAAATAATAGAATAATATTTTTCAGGAGTATTGATATATTTAAATTAATCATAACATTTTTCAAAAATATTAATATGTATAAATTTGTGCTTTTTTAGGAACACAATACAGTATTCTTGAAGAATACTAATATATATTATTTTTGCTTCTTCTGGAGCAATATTTCAGTTTTTGTTTTTTTTTTTGGAATCTTTGAATCGTAGTGTCATGTTATTCATGAGCAATAACATACTATTATTTAATATAATAAATTGTATAAGATTTTACTTTTCGGGAGTCAAAACATAAAAGATTTTAATTATGCTCTTTGGGAGCAAACAAAATATAACTAGAATATGAATAATAGTGTGCTACTTCAGGAGCAACAATAAATTATTATTTAGAAAACATTAACTCTTCAAGAGTATATTTTCTATGATAATATAATATTTAAAGAGTTGTGCTTCTTCAAGAGCAATATGTCAATATTCTTCTGGAAGATTGAAAATTATAATTCATGATATTCAAGAGTAAGTAATACTCTTCTGAAATATTAATTATAATGTTATGCTACTTCAGGAGCAACAACATGATAAATTATTAATTTAGAATTTATGGAAGAACATATAAAAGTATTTAATCAAGTTAAATATACAAAGAATATTCAATAATCATCATAAACATATATATTATAATTATTAAAAAAATTAGAGCAAAGAGCACATAAATTAAACTATGAATTATTATATGTACAAACAAACATTGCAGATTATTCACATAATGTTTGATAAAAAAAAAAAAATCACGGTAGTAATGATAGGGAGACAACACAAAAGTTGGGCAGAAATTGGTACAGAAAAAGTTCATTACAGTAGGACCATAATTGATACAAGTTTATTGAAGAAAGTTGAAAGAAGTACGTGTATCAATTCTTCATTAAACGAATTCATATAGACGAAGTACGTGTTATCAATTCTTCATGCCCAAATTCTATATTAATTCTTCGATAAACGAATTGCATAAATTATACAGATTATTGAAGAAGTATATGTTATATGAAAAAAAATCACATGTTACCAAATTGATTTTGATACACGTGATAAATGATTAAAAAAATTACTACATTCTGTTTGAAAAATTAAGCTTTCGTGCTGATAACGTGTTATAAAAAGTGAGAAAAAGAGAAGCTAATAGACTTGTGTATCTCATAATGAGAATCAAAGCCCTATATTTATAGAGAAAGAATATGGATACATACAGTAATAATATATAGGGCTGCAGGAGTACAATTGTCATTCATCAATAACTTACTATTTACAACAGAATGATTCATTTTAAAATTGAAAAAAAATTTCAAACAAGTATAATTTATTAGGAGTAGACTTAAGCATGAGTCCTTCAACTTTTTTCAAAATTATTTTATATAATCAAGTTTTTCAACTTTTCTCAAAACAGTATCAGATATGTGTAAAATGATTTAAATGTAAGCAAGTTCATCATATTTTTTATTATTATTATTATTATTATTTTTTTTTTGTGCTTCTGTCAAATTTACAGAAAATTTACCATATATGATTTTTGAAACATTTTGTTGGACCAAAATCCACTTCATCTGCTGTTGCGAGATTGAAAAATTCATTTTCCATTGCAAAATTCAACTTCGAAATATGAAGATATTTTGAAAAATAAAACAACCAAAGTGCACAAATAGATCACAAAAAGTAATTTTAAGATCACAATATACACCGTTCTAAATTACTAGGGTTTCGTGAGATTCACGAACTCAATATCAAGGGAATATTCAAACGGATCAGGTCTAATTATTCTAATAGAATAATCAATACAACACGAATGTATGTCAATAAAAAATTCAGTTTCTCACATAATATAGTCTCACACAATGACTTAATTCAATTAAACACAAAACTAATATAAACTT
The DNA here is from genome assembly GCA_035079005.1 of Fraxinus americana. NCBI lineage: Eukaryota > Viridiplantae > Streptophyta > Magnoliopsida > Lamiales > Oleaceae > Fraxinus > Fraxinus americana. Next base: position 11,798,857 of record CM068716.1, on the reverse strand, counting down.
GCAATTAAATTCAACACTTAAAGTAGAGCGAATAATTCCTAAATTTCTAACACATATGTTGTACCCAAATAATCGTTTAAACCCAATTTTAACAAAGTAATTTATGCAGAAAGTAAAGAAATCAAACACAAGACTTTTCACCAACTAAAGGGTCTGAATATTCACGTTTTTTCCAAATGTTACTCACCATTTGAGTATCTAAAAGGTAAATTTCGCTCTCGATACTAGAAATCAAGCCAAGAACATTCCATACAAAACGTATGAGAAATCTTCCGATTTCTTCGAGTTTCTCTCGCCTCACATATTAGAATTTTGTTCAACACGGTATACATAAACTAAGCAAACATCAAAATTCACTCAATGTTTACAGAGAAGAATCAATGGTCATAAAGAGTAATCAAGAGAGAACCAGAAGAAACCCAAAAGTTTCACACACACACACATTGTGAACTAAGGTTACACCCTATTTATAAGACGAAAATTAACCCTCACAATTTCACCAAGTGTAAGATTGAGATTAATCCACTAAGTAAGCTGAAAATGCACTTTAAGAACCACGTTTTTAACACTTAAAAGCAATGGTAAAAAATTAGTGAGGCGCCAAATTAGTCAACAGAAGATACCCAGCAAAACTCGAGGTTTTGTACATATCTGCAACTGATGGACACAGAATCACTAGTGACTCTTTTCCTCCCGATGTTTCTTGGATATGTATCTTCTCTACTTGGATGTCACAGATTTATAACTAATTTGTTTGTTCAGAGTACCAAGCTCTGATACCACTCTAGGTACTCCGATGATTTCTGGTGCGATCCATTATAGAATTGAAACCTTGAAATGAGAAACAAACAAATTAGTTATAGATATGTAACATCCAGACAGAGAAGATAGAAGTCCAAGAAACGTCACAATAAAGTAAAGAACACAATGGGTTTTCACTACTAGGGCCTGAAAGTTCAGCCTATATAATATAAGGCATACTCACTCATTGAGCATCCATCAATAGGATATACGCTCAAATCACTAGGTACAAATCAACATCTACAGCATTCACAATACAGGAATCCTTCAACCCTCATAAAGTACCAAGAAGCCTCACAAATCCCAAATTAAAGAGAAATTACTATTCACAAATCATCTCACAAGGGGTTGATGTTGCCTATTTAAATAATTACTAATTGGAAACGTGGATTATTTAGTAGAACGATCTTTAATATCAAACCTCCTAAGTTTCACGAGGGGTGATATATTATATATCTTTATTTAATATTATCTATGAAAATGTAGGTGTTTCATTGAATAATCAGTAAAAGTTATAACTGAAAACTTGAATTAAAAGAGTAAACAATAAGAACCGAAGTAATAAAATGACAACTAATTCAGTTATCTGGCGACACTTGGAATGCTAATCAAAATTGCAATTCTGTGACAAGCTGCTTATGCATAGAGACGGAGATAGGGCCCCCCAACATTGTCCGTTGATTCACTATTCCTAATTAATTTGTAATGTATTTTTCAGTTTCGCCCCCACAAAATTTGGAAATTTTTTTTTCCATTAATAAATATTGACCCAATAACTTACACTTTAAAATTTAACCATACAAAAATTTTAGACCTAAACAAAAGATCCAATAGTTACTTAAATAAATAAAGGGTACTTACAAAATTACCCTTAAAATTAAGGGGGTTTTGAAAAATCATGTGAAAGGTTTTTAGGAAATAAAAAATACTGTCTAAAATAAAAAAGTGACACAATGTCACTTTTTTTATAAAAAATTGTCACTTTTTTAAAAAAAAGAAGTGACACAAACTTAAAAAAAGTGACAAAATTCAAAAAAAGTGACACTCAAAAAGTGATACAAACTCAAAAAAGTGACAAATACTTAAAAAGGTAACAAAACACCAATCAAAACATATTCTTGTTATAAAAAAAAGTGAGAAATTTTTAAAAAGTAACAAACAATAAAAGTTACACAATGTCACTTTTTTTTTTTTATAAAAAATGTCACTTTTTTACTTTTTTGTGACACGAACTCAAAAAAAGTGACAAAACTAAAAAAAAAGTGACTCTCTCAAAAAAGTTACACAAACTCAAAAAAAGTTACAAATATCAAAATTTGTTTAGGATAGAAAAGTGATAGAATGTCACTTTTTCATATTCCCATTACAACAAACACTGAAAAAGTGACACACTGTCACTTTTTAACGTTAAGTCACTTTTTTAATTAAAAAATGATATACATTGCCACTTTTATTTAAAAAAAATGTTGTTTGTCACTCAAAAAGGTTTTAGAAATTTCAAAAAATTGACAAAAAAAAAACTAACAAAAATTAAAAAAGTGATAAACATTTAATAAAAAGTGACAAACACTAAAAAAGTAACACAAATTCAAAAAGTGTCGATTACTAAAAAAAATGACACCATTATGCCTTCACCATTTATTACTATGAAACTTTTAAAATGGTAAATTTCAATTGAGACATTTTGTCAAACACCTTGGTAGTATCTTAAAAAATCAAAGGGATAGAGTTGACCATAGTTTTGGAGCTAATTCCAAATTTAATGACAATTTTTTTATGCATTTATATACAAACTCATTACAATCCATGACCAAACATGCTTCAAATATAAATGAATGAAAAAACTACTCAAATTCAAAGTTCAACCTCAAAAACAAAGTTTATTCAATATTACCTTCAAATCCATATGAGTGTATTTCTTCAAGTTTAAATTTCCTTCTATATTCCCAGATTTTTTCTTGGATGACTTTGATTCATTATATTAATTTACCTACTTTGACCTTAGATAAAATCGGCCAAATATCAACAAAGTTTGACCAAAATCCCATATTTCGATTATTTATAGTAGCAAACTCATGGATGACCAAACCAAAAGTTCATGGAATGTGCTGAATTCTTAGACGAGATTGTGTATATGGCCTTTTTTAGCATACTCCAATTTGAAATACTTTGATGACACTGATCAACCAGCCGTTGGAGTAACTAATTCAAAGGAATTTGCTTAGAAACTTGAAAAGTAAAAAACATGGTGCAAGAGAAAAATACTAGAGGAATCGATCGAGACGATGGTGAGAAGAATTTGAGTTGCAGGTAGTGAAGGTCTCTCTTTGGGATTTGTCTGGAATAGGAACTACTGGTTTGGGTTTTGGGTGGTTTTATAATTCTAGAACGTATTAATTATGCTAATCATATGATTTAATTAGTTAATATGGTATTAATCAAATTAGTTAATTTTTTAGAGTATTTCACCTAATTTTCCCTAAAAAGATTATAGGGGTACTTACAAAAATACCCTTAAAATTAGGGTTGTTTTGAAAAATCATTTAAAAGGTTTTTAGGAAGTTAAAAATACTGTGTAAAATAAAAAAAGTGATACAATGTCACCTTTTTTTTATAAAAATTGTCACTTTTTTTAAAAAAGTGACACAAACTAAAAAAAAGTGACAAAATTCAAAAAAAATGACACTCAAAAAGTGATACAAACTCAAAAAAGTGACATTTAAAAATGAGTGAAAAAAATGAACAGAAAAGTGGCAGGAAAAAAGTTACAAACACACAAAAAGTGATAAAATTGTCACTTTTAAAAAAGTGACACATTGTCATTTTTAAAAGTTTTGTGTCATTTTTTTATTAACATACAATTTATCTTTTATTAAAAATGATGTTTTTTACTAAAAAAGTGATAGAAATTTCAAGAAAGTGACTTTAAAAAAGTGACAAACATTCAAAAAAGTGACATAAATTTTTTTTAAAAAGCGATAATTTAAAAAAATAACACATTTAAAAAGTCGCACACATTTCAAAAAAAAGTTACAAACACTTGACAAAATTAAAAAAAAAAAAAAGTTACACAAACTAAAAAAAAAGTGACAATCACCAATGATAACAGAAAAAAGTGGCAAAAACAGTTAATAACAGCTTAACTAATGACAATCACCACTGTTGGTTTGCAAAACGATTGCAGTGGGAAAAACCAACATTGTGAGCTACGAACAGTGCAATCATATCAATTTGTGAGAGATTGTGTTTGGCAAACATAGTATTGAGGCTTTTGAGATCAAAGTTCGGCTCTGGTAAATTTCTAGAAACTCTTGTGCATGAGCTGCCTTGCTTGATTCGCCCATGTTGGGAAATAGCGCACTCGGCTTGCCAGGCCAATCATTTTCAGAGAATCCCTAAGAAAGATAAAAAAAGCCAGTAGTAGACCGATGATATGTAGAATCACTAGCCCAATCAGAATATGTTCGCAATGCTAGTGATGAAGTAGATGAAAGAAAAAGACTCTGAAACTGAGTGCCTCGAAGATACATCAAAATGTGATGAGCAGCAGCCCAATGAACTGTAGTAGGCGAAGTAACGAACTGACTAACTATATGAATAGCATGTACAATATTTGAACGAGTGATAGTGAGATAAAGCAAACTATCAACAACAGTACGATATAAACTAGGATCAGATAATGGAGAACCATCAGAAGAAGAATATTGAGCATTAAGCTCAAGAGGCGTATCAACAGTCTTATTATCAATAAGACGAGCATGCTCATATATATATGCTATGTACCTGGACTGAGAAAGAAGATAACCTGTCGGAATTGATGCAACTTCAATACCCAGAAGTAACAGAGTGAACCCAAATATTTCATCGCAAAGCAATGAGCTAACTCTGACTTTAATTCTACAATACCATCAATATCATCACCAATAATAATCATGTCGTCAACATATAAAGAAAGCAAAACACAACTCATGGTTGTACATCTATAAAATAAAGTTGAATCATGATGGCTAGGATGGAAACAAAGTGAAGTAATCATAGTGGAAAACTTCTCAAACTAAGCTCGAGGTACCTGTTTGAAACTGTAGAGAGCTTTTTAAAGTTTGCAAACTTCACTAGGTTGATGAGAAACACCAGGATGGAAAATCATTTAGACTTCTTCCTGTAGATCTCCATTCAAGAATGCATTTTTAACATCCATCTGAGATATACTCTATCGACAAATAGAAGCAACTGTAATAAAAGTGTGAACAGTAGTCATCTTTGCAACATGTGCAAAAGTCCCCTCATAATCTATACCATACTCTTGAGAATACCCTTTTGCAACTAATCGGGCCTTATATCTTTCAAAAGATCTATCTGGCTTGGTTTTGATTTTATAGACCCAACGAAAACCAATTGCTCGTTTTCCTGGTGGTAGAGGTACCAAGTCCCAAGTATGTGTCTGATGCAGAGCAGTGAATTCTTCAACCATAGCTTCCTACCAAAGTGGATCACAAAATGCCTTTATATCGGACAAAAGGCTCATAAAGATGCTCAATAGAAGCTAAAAAGGAAATGAAAGAACCAGAGTAACAAGAGTAAGCAAAGTCTGGTAATCGAGAAGACTTACAAGTATGCGTAGGATAACGAGGAGAAGAAGCCCTAGTCTCAGGAGGTAATTGGGCAGCCATAGGAGTAGAGTGAACAATTGAAGTGTTAGGAGCCAAAGTGCCAGTATCTGTAGAACTATCAATGGGAACCTTGCAAGAATGATGATTTGAAGTGGAAGTTGTTGACCTATGGTTGATCATGACTTTAATGTTTTGATTATAACAAACAAGTCCATCTTGTTTACTAACAAATTGAATTGAGTGTTTAAGCCTTCAAAATTATAAAGATTATTATTCACACTCAAATGAAGTACAAGTGAAGGTTAAACGAGCATTCAAGACAAATCATTCGAAACAATAGTGATTTTCATACGACAATCAAATTGAAACTTAACATAATTGCAAATCAAGATACAAGTCAAAGAGATGCTCGAAGAGATCAAGAACATTGAAGATAGAGTTATTTATCGAACCTCATTTTTATATGTAAAGGTATAACTCGTCAATATTTAGCAAGTACATAAAGCTCAAATATTTCTCATAAATTCATCACTTGCATAAATTGTTTTGACATGAAAATGATTTTGAAAAATGAACATTTGTAATATATCAAAAACCTTGAAAAATCATTTTCAAATGTCTCTTAAAAGATTACACTTCAACTTTCAATCAAAAAGTTATACTCCGATTTTCAATCTCATATTGGGACTGATTTTTGACATGGAAGATGATCTAATTTGAAGATGATTTTTGAAGTAATGTTGTAGCCCTTTGAGTTAGCTTTCCAACCCATTTTAAATCACCTTAATCTGATATTGGGAGAAAAAGATATGATCAAAATACTGAAAACTGTCCGACATAAAACTGTTGTACCGGACATCCGGTACGCTAAGGCAGATTTTTGGCCAACGGTCATATTTTAAACGGTCCAATTTTCTGACAAAAAATAACAGCTATCTGACCTTCCGATATTTTACCGGACGTCCGGTACGGGTCGTCCGATACGGCAGAGTTTTGACAGATTTTCATCTATAAATACCCAACTCTCTTCCATTCAATTCCAAAACTTATTAGAGATATTTTGAGAGAGTTTTTGGTTGAAAATCTATTGAGCTTACATTGATTTATCTTTCACTTCATCTATTATAAGAATTTCTTGATTGATCTAAAACTTGATTTATCTATTTCATCAAGAAATCAACTTTGCAAGAAAACTTTAGAACTCATTTATTTTCTATCTTGATAAAAGTTTTCTTTGCCAACACTTATTGAAGTGTAAATCTCTCTTTATACTTAACTTGTTATTATTTGTTAAGAGAGATTAATTGGTTGAAAACTTTGATATATTGAGCTAAACTATTTCATTATCATTCATTCATCAAAGTTTTCCAACATAACACTCGAGCTTTATCATTTGCTATCTATTGAAGTGTTTGCCTTCTTCTCTTCTTGTTCTCAACTTTAAATTTATTATTCATTAAGAAGAGAAGATTTCAATTGTAAAATTCATTTTGAATTGTGGGTCGTATTGAAATCCCTTAAAGATGAACATTGTATAACGATTGGTGCGCCTTGTTATAAGTCACCGTGTGGGTCATATTGAGGTCCCGTAAAGCTCAATAGTGTGGGTCGTGTTGAGGTCCCGGAAAGCTCAACATTGTAAAGGATCGGTACTCCTTGTTGTAAGTTACCATTATAGTAAAATTGGCCTTGCTCGTGACGGAGAGCTTGGTAACGGGGGATGTAGATCATTGTATTGGATCGAACCTCCATAACATAGTGTTTGCACTTTCTATCCCTTTTACTTATCGCTTTTATATTTGTGCTTATTATTTAAATTAATCTATTTAGTCTTTACTTGGTTGAATTTAGATTAATTCTTCGAAAAAGTTTCAAAAACCAATTCACCCCCCTCTTGGTCAGCCTATCTTGGGTTTACAGAAGTAGATATGTGTGAAACAAGTGGTGGGCCAATTTCAGTATCAACAGCAAATGGATCAATGTGAATAAGATCAGACTTAATCATGTTATCAGAACTAGAAGGAATAGTAAAGAAATGTATATGTTCAAGGAAAACGACATGACAAGAGACATATAATTTTTAACCTACTGGATCAAAACAACGATATCCCTTTTGCCTTGCACTATAACCCAGAAAGACACATAATAGATCTAGATGATAATTTACTACGCTCGACATGAGGTCAAATAACAAAACAGGTAGAACCAATGACACATATGGAAAAATAATCAGGAGCATATCTCTACAAATTTTCAAAAATGAGACAAACATGAATTATGTAAGGTCGGGATCTTATCAATCAAATGAGTAGCAGTAAGAATTGCTTCTCCCCAAAATTCACTAGAAGTGAAAGTAGAGAGTAAAAGAGAACAATTTGTCTCAACAATATGTCTATGTTTCCTTTTGGCGACACCATTTTGTTTGGAAGTATCTGTACAAGCACTTTGGTGAATGGTTCCATAATAAGCAAGCAAATCGGAAAAGGCATTAGAAGTATACTCTTCACCCAAATCACATCGAAAACATTTGATAACATGAGAATGTTGAGTTTTCACAAGTGCTCTAAATGTATTGAAATACTAAAGAAGTCAGAGCGGTGTTTCATAAGAAAAACCCAACAATAACGAGTATAATTGTTGACCTCGAAAAATGGCTCGGACACGTGGCCAACAGGATATGTCTTCAAGTTAAATTCTCCTGCACACGTAGCACGCCGTCAGTCACTCGTGGCCTCTCCTTGGGGGGGAAGGAGCGGCCGCAAGCACTCCGACGGTCAAGTCAGTTTTTTATTCGACCAATAAGGGATTCGCCGGCGGTGGAGCACTCGCCGGGGAGGTGGTCGATATAGTGTCGATAAAATTGACAAAAATGAGGGAAATGATGATACTTGGTTTTTTGCAGTATGTAGGAGAGCGAGTGGGATTTTTTCAATCCCTTCTTTGACACAATGAGGGGATATTTATACTAAGGATGGAAATGGGAAGGGCCATTGGATGAGAGGACACGTGTTGCCAGATCCTCAAGGCTCGTCCCATCCTAGGTGTCACTCTGTCCCTCCATAGGTCGACTGGTATTGAATGTTTCGACCACGGGCTGCGATTTGACCGTTTGAGAACCTGCCGCACGTCCCATCAGTCAGCGATTTGACTTTGGGAGGATCTGTACAAAAGATCTTCGTGGAGGCGAGGCGTGGCAGGTAAAGCGTTGCAGCGTTGTAGAGGCGGAGTGCGGGCCTTTGCATCCACTGCGTACTTGTGGATGAGTCCGGTTCGTACGCTGACGCGTCTTCGCCTCGTCCTTAGTGCAACTGGGCCTCGGTTTTTGGTTTAATCACCTCGTCCCGGCACGTGGCTTGGGCCACGGGTGGGGACACGTGGCGGGTGAGGTGGCGGGTCGACACGGGCCCGTAACAATAGTCCGCAAGTCCGTGTATGAATATTTATATAATACAAGGATTTTCAATTCCGAAATGGGAAGAGCACGGGGTGAGTCGTTGGTGGTGGTAGTAACACAGATCCCACTATGGCCGAGGTGAAAGGGGTTGGCAACTCTTGGTGGAGCCGTGCAACACTACATTCTCGATGTGAGGCGAGATGGGTTGGCGACTCTTGGTGGAGTCGTTGCAACACTACATTCCGATGCGGTCGAGGCGAGACGGGTTGGCGAGTTCTTGAGGGAACCGTTGCAACACCACATTCGATGTGCGCCGAGGCGAGATGGGTTGGCGCTCTTGGTGGAGCCGTTGCAACACTACATTACGGTGTGGCCGAGGCGAGATGGGTTGCCGACTCTTGTTGGAGCCGTTGCAACACTTCATTCCGGGTGTGGCGGCGGACGATGGGTTAGCGACTCTTGGTGGAGCAGTTGCAACACTACATTCTGGTGTGGCCGAGGCGAGATGGGTTGGCAGCTCTTGGTGGAGCTGTTGCAACACTACATTCTGGTGTGGCCGAGGCGAGATGGGTTGGCAGCTCTTGGTGGAGCTGTTGCAACACTACATTCTGGTGTGGCCGAGGCGAGATGGGTTGGCAGCTCTTGGACCTTGTGCTAATGATTTGGAAACCTTCGTACTTTCCCAAGGCAATCATGGGGAGGCGTTCACTTGCTTTCAAGGCACGCCTCCCTTGACATAAATGATAATAATGACGACGGCTCCCTTTACTCAAGGCGACGTCCTCACACCAAGCGTGTGGCCCATCGCTCATCGGGCCGTTAATTCAAATGACCGTTGATTTGGACGGAGATCCTTGCATTTGAGGGGATGGTTCGGGATTGTGCTTAGGTTGATCGAACGGTTGGGGTGAGTTTGGAGTGCTTATAAAAGGCCCATCTTTCTCATTTTAAAACCTTCATTTCGCGAAAATTCTGAGGTTTAGAGAGCATTTTGCGATTTTCTTTCTTTACTCTGCATTTTACGGCCGGTCCGTCAAATCTCCCAGAAGACACAGAGCTATTCCCGCAATCGACTTCGTGAACTCCCATGGCCGTTGAACTAGGTAACGGGGCTTGATTCGGCTTCCTTTCTTTTTCTCCTTTTTCTTCGAATTCTTCCAAAAATCGGTCATGGCAAATGAACAATCGGTGAGTACCTCGGGAGTGAGGGGAGGAGAGGTGAGGGGGATTGGGTTGATGGAACCGGTATGGTTTCTCCGGACGAGTGAGTAGGGCCATTAGGGCCGGGGAGAATATTTGGAGAAGACCACCTCCCCCGCGGATACTTCGGTGCAATGGGGGGCTTCCGGCTATCCTTCCGGCGTCACCAAGGAGGTTCTAGAGAGGTGTAGGGTCGTTTCGTGATCCCGATAACATAGATTTAATAATACCCAGCCTCATGAGAGAGCTTGCTATCCGAGGCCGGGTGTGTGTGATAAGTGAAAACCTCTTGAGGCGGGGTTAAGACTTCCTTTCCATCCCTTCTTTAGGTTAGTACTCCGATCCTACGGGTTGGCCCCGACCCACCGAACCCAACGCGTGGTCCCACATGGTGGGAACGTGGATGCTTTGTGGCGCTCGGCTAGCATCGGGGGGTGGACATGCCATTCGGCGTGTTCCATTCTCTTTCTTGCCGAAGTGCGTGGCGGGGGGGAGGAAAGCAAGGGGTGGTACTACTTGGCACCCTGGGGATCGCACGCCCTGGATTTGTGGATGGGCTGCCCACCTCCGTTAAGGGCCGGAGGAACTCTTGGTTACGGGTCGCCGGGAGGTGGGACACCATGGAGGGCGATCCCATGGCGCCTCTTACCATCCCCACCACATATTCCACTTACGAGTAAGTTTCTTTCCGAGTTGATTCTACTTCACATTCGCTCATGTTTTTTAATATTCGTCGTTTGCGTGCTCTCTGCCGAGGTGTGAGATTTCTCGAGGAGGAGTGGGATATCATAAGCCACCTACCGCCTACCTCCGAAGGAGAGGAGTGACAAAGAAATTATCGACAAGAACACGCACTTCACTACCCACGGGCTGATGTCGACTCGAGGTAAATGCCTAAGCTCGATTCTTTGTTTGCTCTATTTTTGTGACTAAGTGCTCATTCGTTAATTCGCGGAGACTTTGCGAAGAAGAAGGTGTCGAGGCCGACTTTGCGATACAATTCGCCGGAGTGTGGCGGAGGCGAAGATGCTGAAGACGAGCTCGGCTGTATATAAGAAGCAGTCGGAGCGTCTGCTCGTGCTCAGTAAGGCTCCCCAGCCTTCTGCGGAGGACGAGGCGGAGGAAGGAGCCTCCCTCGTCAGAAAAAGGAAAGTCGGCCCGGTGAAGGCCCCTGCCCCAGCCCCTTCCAAGGAGACCCCCCCGCCGCTCAGCCTGGGATAACCGTGGCTGCCCTGTCGACCATCCCTCAGGCCGTAGTGCCTATCACCGCCTACTTCTCCGAAGGCCCGGCCAAGAAGAAAATGAAGAAGCCTGTATCCGCTTCGGCCCGGGGTAAGGCCACCGACTTCTTGGGGAGCCGAGACGAAGACCTCTACGAGGTGCTAATGCTTCAGAAATGTCGCTTCGAAATCGTCGCGCACGGATCCATGGAAATATTTGGACCGAGGATCGGCAAAGACACGCCGCCTCGTGTGATATTGAGGATCTGGCGCGTGAATAACGCTTGCGTTGCTGTGGCGCTAAGTGTGGGCGCCACGCGAGGATCGGTCCGAGGCCTCCGCAAGAGGAACGAGGGAGCTTGAGGAGAAAGCCGGAAGGCTTCGGAGTCCCGGGAGGCCGAGGTGGCCAAGGCAAAGAAGGAGGCGGAGGAGGCGAGGAAAGATGGATAGGCTCTACCAAGCTGGATTCGGCAGAGATCCAGGTGAATAATCTGAGGAACGAGCTCCACGAGTCCGTCTCCCAAGTAGCGGCCTTGACCAAAAGAGTCGACCAGGCCAATGATCACCAGAGGATCGCTTCGGATGCTCTGGCTGAGGCCAACAAGCAGAAGGCTGAGCTGAGGACCCTGTGCGAGGCCCAAGCAGGCGAGATTGACTCGTTGAGGGCCAAGGTGAAGGCGGCTAAGGAGGCGGCCGTTGAACACTATAAGGCGAATTTTGACAAGACGCCTGAGTATGACGACTTCGCCAACTTCTGGGCTTCCTGGGCTGCTCAGGAGGTGATGTCTCGCCTGCGTGAGAGTCACCCAGGGTTGGACCTTGGCCCCATCGAGGAGGAGTTCGGTGGGCCTACTGGGGGCAGGCCTGCGGCAGAGGAACCAACTGAGGAGGGGGAGGAAGCCCCCCTGGAAGAGGTGGGAGAGGGGGCAATTGTAAATATAGATTGAATGTGTAATGGCTTCGGCCCATTTTTGATAATGAATTTTATTTCGTCAAGTGTTGTTGCCTCTTTTTTTCTTGCTTGTTTCATTGTTTCGTTGAACAGCTTTGAACAAATAACACATCGGACATAATCACTTAATAACATGGAAGAAGCCAATGAATGAGATAACACATCGGACTTACTCAACCACTTAATAAAATGGAAGAAGCCAATGAATAAGATAACACATCGGACTTACTCAACCACTTAATAAAATGGAAGAAGCCAATGAATAAGATAACACATCGGACTTACTCAACCACTTAATAAAATGGAAGAAGCCAATGAATAAGAGATAACACATCGGACTTACTCAACCACTTAATAAAAAGGAAGAAGCCAATGAATAAGAGATAACACATCGGACTTACTCAACCACTTAATAAAATGGAAGAAGCCAATGAATGAGATAACACATCGGACTTACTCAACCACTTAATAAAATGGAAGAAGCCAATGAATAAGAGATAACACATCGGACTTACTCAACCACTTAATAAAATGGAAAAAGCCAATGAATGAGATAACACATCGGACTTACTCAACCACTTAATAAAATGGAAGAAGCCAATGAATAAGAGATAACACATCGGACTTACTCAACCACTTAATAAAATGGAAGAAGCCAATGAATAAGAGATAACACATCGGACTTACTCAACGTGCGCATGTTGCTTCGTCCAGAATGGCGCCCGCACCACCTCTCGTCGAAGCAAATTATCTTGGGGGTGTACCACGAGATGGGCTTGCACCTCGCCAAGTTTGATGTGCGCGGCACGTCGTCCGGATGGCGCCGCACCACCTCCGGCTTAGGCGAGAATATCACGGGGTGTACCTCTTTAGACGGCTCGCACCTCGCCCAGTTTGTATGATGTGTGTGGACGCAGGAACAAAGTGAACAAAACATTCATTTATTTGATTGCCACATTTTCAACAGTACACGTTCCCTACTGATAATATTTCCTTAGGTGCTCAATATTCCGGGGGATGGGGCACCATTTTCCCATTCGGGCTCTTCGATCTTATAGGTTCCAGGCCCGATTTCGCTGTACGCGATAAGGCCCTTCCCAGTTTGGCCCCAAAGTTCCTGTGCCAGGATCTCTGGTCGGAGGGAAAACTTTACGAAGCACCAAGTCCCCAATGCGAAACATTCTCTTCTTCACCTTGGCATTGTAGTAGCGCATCATTTTTCGCTGGTAGGAGGCGAGTCTATCCTGTGATCCGTCTCTCTTCTCCTCGAGAAAGTCTAGCTCAAGCTTTCTCAGCTCATCGTTAGTCACTTCATCGAAGTGGATGCGTCGAGGGGATGGAACGCCGACTTCTACAGGGCTCATAGCCTCTGCCCCATAAGTCATGAAAAATGGAGTCTCCCCGGTGGCGGTTTTACAAGTGGTCCTGATGGCCCATAAGACCTGGGGAAGCTCGTCGACCCAGGCGCCCTTGGAGGCATCCAGCTTCCTTTTCAAGGCGAGCTTGATGGTTTTGTTGACTGCCTCGACCTGCCCATTTGCTTGGGGGTGATGGGGTGTGGAAAAGTGCTTTCTGATCCCAAGCTCATCGCATAAGTCCCGGACCTTCCTGTTGTCGAATTGCTTGCGTTTGTCGGACACTAGGGAGTGAGGTATCTTGAGACCGGGAGATGATGTTTTTCCAAAGGAACTTGGAGGTGTTGGCCTCGGTGATCTTGGCCAAAGGTTCTGCTTCCACCCACTTGGTGAAGTAGTCAATGGCGACTACGGCGACGGCGTTCGCTCTTCCTTTTGTGCAATGGGCCAATGAAATCGACACCCCATTTGGCGAAAGGCCGGGGCTTGATACCACTGTGAGCTCTTGAGATGGTTGCCTGCACATTGAGAAGCGCTCGGCACTTGTCACATTTGCGCACGAACTCGGTGGCGTCCCTTTTCGGGGTTGGCCAATATCCTGCTCGAGTATTTTGTGGGCCAAAGCTATTCCACCGGAGTGATTTCCACAAACACCTTCATGTACCTCCCCGAGGATGTAGTTTGCTTCTTCCCCTCCCCGTACATCCGAAGGGAAGGGAGGAAAAACCACGCTTGAACGAATATCGTCTGATGGGATGAAGTGCGACCCTTCTTCTGAGCTTCCGAGCCTCGATTTCGTCTTCGGGCAAGCTTTGTTCTTTTCTGTAGGCCGATGGGTAGCATCCATGGTGGGGTGCTTTTCAATCCACATTAGTTTCTCGCCCTCCTTAATAGATGGTTCGGCCAGGTGTTCGATGGGGATCGCCTTTAGAAGCTCCGAATCACGTCGCAGCTTTGATAGGCATCGGCGTGGCCATTCTCTTGGCGGGGCACTTGGATTAGCTCAAACTTTTCGAAGTTGGGCGGGGAATTCATGACAGCTGTTTCGGGTCGCCATATGTTTGTCCCCTGGCCACGAAGTTGCCATTGACCCGATTCACCACTAAGCTCGCGAATCATCGTTTATAACCAATCTTTTTACTTGCGTTCCTTGGCGAGCCGGGTCGGCGGGGAGAGCCTCGTATTCGGCCGTGTTGTTGGAGGCCTTAAACCCGAGCCTTTTCATCGCGCAGCCTAAGCCTCGTGCCCCCTCCGGACTTTCCAACACTATACCGGCCGAGCTGTTTCTCGGAGGAACCGTCGACGAAGAGACTCCAAGTGGGAGGCTCTCACTGGTTCCATATGCACTTCGATTTCGTGGGGTCTTGGTGAATTCCGCGACAAAGTCGGCCGGAGCTCGACCATGATGGGTCGTCTCGGGCGCGTAAATTATGTCGAACTCACCGAGTTTCTGCGCCCACTTCAGCAACCTTCCCGAGGTGTCCGGCTTCTGCAAGACCTGCCTTAGTGGGAAATTTGTCAAAACATGAACGCTGTGGGCTTGGAAATACGGCCTCAATTTTCGAGAGGCGATGACCAACGAAAGGGCCAATTTCTCCATATCTGGGTATCTCACTTCGGCGGGGAGCAGGGCTTTGCTCACATAGTATATTGGCAGTTGGTGCGCCGCTTCTTCCCGTACAAGAACTGAGCTGATCGAGCTTTCAGCTATGGCTAAGTCTGACAATAGGGGTTCCCCTTCCCTTGGTTCTTTGAGGAGGGTGCTTGCCCCAAGTAGTTTTTCAACTCTTGGAACGCTTCCTCGCACTCCGAGTCCATTGAAACTTCCCGCCCCCTTTGAGGGTTTTGAAAAAGAGGCGGCACTTTTCAAGTGGCTCCTCGAGATGAAGCGATTGAGTGCGGCTAGTCCGCCAGTGGCGTTGCACTTCCTTGGGTTTCGAGGCGACCTCATCTCGATTAAAGCTTTAATCTTTTACGGGTTGGCTTCTATTCCCGTTGATTCACGATGTAACCCAAGAATTTTCTAAGCTTCACGCCAAAGGCGCATTTTAAGGGGTTCACCTCATGTGATACCTCCTTAGGGTTCAAGGCTTCAAACGGTGTGTTCGATATGCTCCTTAGCCACGAGGCTTTTCACAAGCATGTCATCAACGTAGACCTCCATTGTTTTGCCGAGCCGACTGGCGAACATCTTGTTGACTAATCTCGGTAGGTTGCCCTGCCGTTCTTCGTGCCAAAGGGCATCACCTTGTAAATAAGAAAGCCCCCACATCGGTGATGAAGGAGGTGCTTTCTTCGTCGCACTGGGAACATTGGTATCGATTGTAACCGAATAGGCGTCCATAAAGCTCAACAATTCATGCCGCGGTTGAGTCTACAAGTTGGTCGATCCGTGGAGGTGGGAAGGCTGTCCTTTGGGCAGCTTTGATTGAGGTTTGAGAAATCTGCAGACCCTCCATTTACCATTGCGCTTCTTCACAAGCACGGGTTCGAAATCCACTTCGGATAGTTGGCTTCACGAACGAAACCGTTGCGAGTCTCTCCACCTCCTCTTTCGGGGCCTCATACCTTTCGGCGTTCAACGCCCTCCTCTTTAGGTATATGGAGGGACAGCTCGGATCGACCTCGCAAGCGATGGCAACCGACCTTGGGATCTATACAATCATGTCCTCATGCTTCCATGCGAAAACATCGAATTTTGTCGAAGGAAGCTTTTCAGGCTCCTCCTTGATTTCCTCATTTAATTCCTTTCCGACTCGCTTGGGACCTTGGATGTGTCTTGGGGTCTCGGGAACGTTTCTAGTTCCTCCATTTGGGGCAACTTGCGATTCTCGACTCAACCGCCTAGGGTCCGGCTCCTCCGAGCCGTTTCGGATCTGGCCTCTCGCTATGATTATATCTTGGGTCGGAGGTTCTTCGGGGCCTCCGCCATTTCGCATTCACGCATCATGTTGACTCGAGGCTCGCCTTCCTAAGGGAGTTAAGATAGCACTCTGGATCCTATATCGGTCGCCTCGAACGGTTGCGATCCCTCGTTCGGTTGGGAACTTCATGCGAGAGGTGATGGATGGATGTGACCGCCCATAGTTCCTTTAGGCGAGGCCTCCCCAGGACGCCATGGTAGGCGGATCGGCGGTCAACCACTAAGAGCTCCATGAAGTGATGCGCTACCGGGGTGAGGTTCCCATTTCGACTACAGGGTGATTTTTCCTCCGGGAGTAATGCGTCCCTGAACCCGTAGAGAGAGGCGAGCTCATAGGTGTTAGCTCGTGATCCACTGCCCATTTTATCAAAAGTTGTGCCAAACGGGATGTTGACCGAGTCGCCATTATCTACCAAAGATGCGTTTCGGCCCGTTGCGAGCCACGGCTCGACCACTGTGGCATCGCATGTGGGAAGTGCACTCTGCAAGATCATCTCTTGAGTGAGAAGGTTACGGGTTACGCAACCCTTCCACCTCGTGATTGGTTCACCAGTAACCGACCATAGGTGGGGTTTTCGCCTCCACCGGTATAGTTCCTCCGAGCATTTTTTGATTCGCCTCCTACGCGAGGTCCTCCAATAATGGTGTCTATCTCACGGATTGGTTGTTGCTCGTTTGAGGGGGCCGAATCTCTCCTGCGGGGCGTTGCCCGCTCCGGCCTTTCCCCGTCATCGTTTCTACGACTTGGGGAGTGCCGCCTCGTCTCGCCCCTCCTTAGGGGACTGCGCCTTGGATCATTGCCTTCATAGTTGTGTTCCTCTGTTGTTACGAGGGTTGCTTGTGTCTTCCTAGCCCGCACAATCCCCAGTGTCATGACCATAATGGCGATGAATGGTGCAATAAGGTCGCGTTTCCTGCGGGGGCCTATCTCTAGGCCTTCCTCCCCTTCCCCTATTTCTAGAGGTGGAGGGTCGTCCCGTATTTACGGCGGGGTTGCTCGCGCCTCGGCCCAAAGATTTTGTAAGCCCAGGTGGGGACCGCATTGAGTGTAGCAGTTGGCTAATGCTTGTCCCGAGGTGGGGGCCACCGTGTGCCCGGCTTGAGTCCATTGTTGGCTCACTATTTGGGATGTGGGCCCCCCGCCATCTGCTCTCGAGGTGGTGGAAGGCCTTGGCGCCACTGTTCTGTGATCGATCATCTCTTCGTTGACGATTTCTCTTCTACTTTCATCATTTACACCATTTCGTCATATGTCGAGGGGTTCTTGCTTCGGACGTCCCTCCAAAACAGCCGGTGTGTTCATGTTCGGTCCTCCTTCGAGGCGAAAGTGCCTCCTTGTCCGTGACACCGCTCACAGAGGTTATCTCGTCAAGAAACGAGCAAGGTAGTTTTAGGGTTTCCCCTGTGCTTGCCTCATATCTTGCAAACGTTGAATAGGCGCCTCTCCCTCTTTTCTAGAGAGGTATTGGTTCAAGAATGCCTTTTTCGTATCCGCCAACTCCGTATGCCTTTGAGTGGTGCCAACCTACTATACCATACCGGGCAGAACCGCCAAGAGTCGGGTGGAAGGCTCGCATTTCGTAGCCGGCGAGGCTCCCCTGAGGCTCATCCCCGTGTTTTGTATTTGTTGAGATGTTTTTCCGGTCGCCCTTCCCTTCGTACTTTGGGATCTTAGGAGGAACAAAGTTGTGAGGCATCGAACGTGCGAAGCTCCCCTGGAGAAGAGCGCAGTTGTCATCATCATCATCGAGCTCATACGACCCACAGGTTCGTCTGGAGTCATTGCCATCCGCCTCGCTCGAGGTGGAACACGAGCCATTTCGGCCACGTTTACCCCAATCCATTTGGCTTCGCCTCCCGCCCGTTTCTAGGCGGAGGGGCTTGGACTTCTTGGCTTTGCTCGTGTCTCGCCTCGGCGGGTTGTTTGCGGCGGGGTTGGTTCCTATTTCTAGGTGCCCGTCCGATCCGATCGAAAACACTAATAGACCTCTGAGGCCGCTCATATTCCGGGGGGAAACCACCCCCTGCAGAGGGTCCACCGGCTGGAGCAGCGGTGTAATTCGAAGTGTCCATTCCCACATCCCTTTCCACGGGAGCCTCTCCTTGGGGGCTCACATGGGTTCCCCTGCTGGATTCCGCCTCGGCTTGTCTACGTCCTGATTGCTGCGGGTGATGCGGGGCTTGAAAACCGCCTTGGTTTTGCACTTGCATGAGTAGTTCTTGCATGGCTGCATTCTGAGCCGTGGTGGTCCTCATGTTAGTGGCCATCTGGGCCACTTCGGCCGCCAAACGCGCTGCCGTTCTATTTCTACGGTAGCGATGATGGGGCCGCTGTTGCGTAACGTTGGCTCGGATGATCTCTTCTTCAGAGACATCCCTTGCCCTCGCATTATCACCTTCACTGGAACTCATGGTCCGAGGCGGCTTCGAAAGACTCTTTCTCAAGAATCGACCCTTTTTTTCAAGGGGGGAAATGCCAACCGGGCGTTTTTACAATTTTTGTGGGAGAACTCGTGGTTAAGTTAGTTCCCACAGACGGCGCCAATCTGTTGACCTCGAAAAATGGCTCGAACACGTGGCCAACAGGATATGTCTTCAAGTTAAATTCTCCTGCACACGTAGCACGCCGTCAGTCACTCGTGGCCTCTCCTTGGGGGGGAAGGAGCGGCCGCAAGCACTCCGACGGTCAAGTCAGTTTTTTATTCGACCAATAAGGGATTCGCCGGCGGTGGAGCACTCGGCAGGGGAGGTGGTCGATATAGTGTCGATAAAATTGACAAAAATGAGGGAAATGATGATACTTGGTTTTTTGCAGTATGTAGGAGAGCGAGTGGGATTTTTTCAATCCCTTCTTTGACACAATGAGGGGATATTTATACTAAGGATGGAAATGGGAAGGGCCATTGGATGAGAGGACACGTGTTGCCAGATCCTCAAGGCTCGTCCCATCCTAGGTGTCACTCTGTCCCTTCATAGGTCGACCGGTATTGAATGTTTCAAATGCTGTGCGATTGTGGACCGTTTGAGAACCTGCCGCACGTCCCATCAGTCAGCGATTTGACTTTGGGAGGATCTGTACAAAAGATCTTCGTGGAGGCGAGGCGTGGCAGGTAAAGCGTTGCAGCGTTGTAGAGGCGGAGTGCGGGCATTTGCATCCACTGCGTACTTGTGGATGAGTCCGGTTCGTACGGCGCGCGTCTTCGATTCGTCTCTTAGTGCAATCGGGTTTTTGGTTTAATCACCTCGTCCGGCACGTGGCTTGGGCCACGGGTGGGGACACGTGGCGGGTGAGGTGGCGGGTCTGACACAGGCCCGTAACAATAATCATCAATAAAGAAAACATAATATCATGAACTCCCTCTAATGGTAATGGGAGAAGGTCCCCATACATTAGAATAAACAAGATCAAATGGGACAACTGAAATAGAAATACTTTTATTGAAAGGTAAGTAAAAAATTTTGCTAATTTGCATCTACTACAATCAGAAATATAATCTATTTTCAAATTTCCTAATGCTCTTGTAGAAACTAAGAACTTTAAACGGGATGTTGAAATATGACCAAGGAGAGAATGCTATAAATAAAAGGCAGAAGATAAATGACTCAAACGAAAAGATAACAAATCAGCACTAGAAGTTGCAATTTCTTGTACTTTAAGCTTATCCAAAACATAAAGTCCCCATTGCCTATGGTCAGTCACAATCAACTTCTGAAACTGCGGATTCTGCACATGACAAGTAGAAGAAGAAAATGAGACTAAATATCCAGATTCATATAATTAGCTAACAGAAACAAGATTTAAGGTAAGACCAGGACTATGGTAGACATCATTGAAAGATAAACAATGTGTATCAACGGAACCAACACCTGCTATAAGCATAAGAGTACCATCAACAATCACAACGACAAAAAAGACTTGGGAGATAATGAAACAAAAAATGATAAATTAGGTGACATATGATGGGAAGTCCCAGAATCTAAAATCCACAGAGAGGATGATATACCTGAAGAACTAGAAAATGACAAACCTATAGAAGAGGCAGACATTGCAGGTGGTGGTGTTACGTTTGACTGTGATGCTAAGAACTTCTGAAACTGCTTAAACATTAGTGGATCTACTGATGGTGCAGCCACTACAGTATTAGGTTGAAGTGGTTGGTTTCCAAATTTCCATGAAGGAAGAAAATGTATTTGCAGGGGGCCGCTGTTATTGTTGTCGTTGTTAGGGTTGTTGTTGTGTAGCTCTATTCAACAATAGAGTACACTATTCCTTCGAATGACACTTCTGCTTACAGAAACGACATTCATCATGTGCAACATTCGAAGGCGACTTACTTTGATTATTAGCATGTGACCTTTGAGGTGCTGCGAATACAGATGAAGTAGTAGATGATGGAGCAGTCCCCTTATCCGTGTGAGATTTAAGGCGTATCTCCTCAGCCAACAATTCACTAACCACAGAATCAACAGAAGGAAGAGGACTACGATGCAAGATTGTCCCACGAAGTCCCTCATCATCATCACGTAGCGCCTTCAAAAATTGAACTAGGTGTTGTTCTTCCCGTCGAGTGATATAAGGTTCAAATGCTTGTAATTCTGCAGATTTTGTGAGTGCCAATTGATTCAAATGCTTGTAATTCTGCAGATTTTGTGAGTGCCAATTGATCTCATAAATCTCTCATAGCAGAATAAAATTCATGAATACTCATATTTTTTGTTGAAGAGTGCCAATATATATCTCTAACAGATATCGTTTTGCAAAATTGACTGCGTGTACAGTCGATAGGTGCTCCCAAAGTTCCTTAGCGGTATCATACTTAGCTAATTGTGTGTCTATCGACTGCACAACAGAATTATTAATCCAAGTAATCATCTTCGAATTATCATATTCCCAATTATCTATCAACTCCACATAATTGACGACCTTATCATTTTTTAGTTTAACGGAAGTGCCCGAAACATAACCCCACATCTTTTTGCCCTTCAAAAAAAATTTCATCACATAACTCCAATAAGAATAATTCTTCCCATTTAATTGCACATTGTTTCACTTGGGTAGTCGCTAACAATTAAAAAAGATTCAGATGATTGTGTAAGGGACAAACCTCTTGAGACAAAATCCCAAAAATGGGTGTTTTATTGATGAAAGTTACAATTGGAAATAGACAGAATGCCTCCAAGGGGCGCAAGCACACGAGTACTGAAAATTGATAATTAAAGTTAAGCTAAGAAATTGAAATTACATATTCTCTATTTGAGAGTTTTTGATTCTGGGTCGTTTCTCTATATCTTCTCTTCCTTTTTATATCCCTTGATGATTTTTTCGTGACAAACTGTTTGGAAACTGCTTGATTGCTCTACAACTACCAACTTTCTTCATGGTAGCTAACTTGTCGTGGAACTGCCATCTCTAACTGTTACTATTACTCTTGTCGTTCAACCGCCTTCAACTGGGCTCCTTGAATCGTGGAATGTGATAAAATTGCTCGATAACTGCTTCAATAACTGTTATTCTAGATAACCATAATATCTCATATTTGTTAAGATGTTGGGCGATTCAAAGGTTTGGGCGAGAACGGGGTCATTGCTCTGGGAGACCCTAAGGCACTCCATTCGCTCAAATTTTGGGAGTTTTGCAATTTTGGGCGATTATGTTACTATGTTCGTGGGCTTCCCCTGCATTCATCAATAATCTTATTTGGACATTTATCCTGGACTCCCCAATTGGGGTTCACTCTTTAGGCTATTTAATTTGGACTGCACTTTTAGTATGTCAATACACACTAATAAATTGAAGAGAATCATCCCGACTTCCAGCCATTGCGAAATAAACAAATAATTACCAATATGACAAGGGAAAAATTCATAAATAAGGTGTATTCTTTACACCAATTCAAAAATAAGGTTTATAGTTTGAAAATTCAAAAATCAGGTTTTTTTTTTTAATCCTAATATAATATAATATAATAAACTGACCCCACATGCACCACCCCCTGCTCCGGTGACTATTCCGACGACCATTCCGACCACCACTCTTCTCCGGCGACCATTCCGGCGACTGCTCCGATTCCGTCGACCATTCCGGCGAGATCGAATATTTTTAAATTAATTGGTCACATATTATTTCGAGATCACAGATTTTTAAAGAGTCACGTGGTATTATATTTTTAGGTCACATTTTGGTCACAGATTTACAATTTAGTCAGTCACATATTATTTTTCAGTCACGGATAATAATTTTTATACGTCACATATTATTTTACGATCACAGTTCAAAAATTTTGTAAGTCACAATTATTTCGTTGGTCACATATTTCAAATTTAGTTAGTCACATATCAAGATTTATAGGTCACATGGTCACATATCAAAATTTATAGGTCATAAGATCACATATTTCAAAAACTGGTTGGTCACAGATTATTTTTGAGTCACATATTACTAAATTTTTAGGTCACAGTTGAGTAATCAGTCATAAATTACCAAATATTTGGTCACATACCCTCAAATACTTGGTTACATAACCAAGTAATTGGTCACATACACCAAATAGAGGTCACACACCACACCACACCACCGTCACCAACACTACGACGGTTCTCGCTGGCAAAGCTGCGATGGTGTCTGCAATCGGAACATCTCCGCATTTACCACTACAACCAGCATCAACAGTCAACACCACCACCACCAACACACCCCGACACAACACCACTACACACCTCCACTCCGCTACTAAGATAAAATGTCCCAGCAGACCAGCAGCGATTTCGTGCTTCTGGGAAAATGTCCCAGCAGCGATTTCGCTGCTAGGCAATAGCGAGGGAGGGGAGGGAGGGAGGGGAGAGGAGAAGGGAGGCGGCGGCGGCGGCGGTCGATTATGGAGGAAGAGGAGAGGGTGAGAGAAAGTAGTGAGAGAAAATATGGATTGAAAATGAATTAGGGTTTGAAATATTAATATTATAATATTTTTTAAATATTTAATTCATACCTGATTTTTTATTAGATAAAATTTGTACCTGAATTTTGAATTAGGAAATTTAAACAACTGATTTTTTGTAATTTCCACATATGACAAAAAACAAAACAAAGTCGAACAAATTTTAGCAGAAGCCAATTGTACGATCGCATATAAACTGCCAAACGTGTACTAAATCATTCAATAGCCCAATATTCTAAGCATTTGAAGGCATCCCACATTCCCACTCATAAATGACGGACCCACTTACTGCAATGAAGGCATCCCACTCATAATTCATGGAAAAGTGACCGATCCACTTACTGCAATTCACCATCAGTTTCCTAATTGACCACGATCCCTCAGTTTTCCAATTTCATATTGATTTTCAGAAGCTCTATTGTCGTCGACAGCAATTCATTCTCCTTTCAAAACTTAATCAATCCTTTATTGCTCAAACTTCATAAGATGGATGGTGGCTCTGATATCATGTTAAATTTATAATACAAAAAAATTATAGAGAGAAAAAACAAAAGACTCTAGGGTTTTTCTGATAAAACTGAATCAATGAAAATTCAGATTTAAATACTGACATACGTAAAATGACTAATCTACCCTTAAGATAAAATAAAACTAATATATTTAACATTATAAACCACATAAATATATTTTAGATGAAAAAAGTAAAAGGAAAAATATCTTTTGTGCTCCTCTACTCAAGTACATAACCTATATTGACTTATTCAACTCAAAATAGATAAAATATTAATTATTAATAAACGTAAATTATAATATATCCTAAAAATATTAGGCACTGTCAGCATGCTGAGCTTACTTGACTTTGGACGTACAAACACAATCACAATTTCGAATAAATTTGTTATTTATTGAACTACGTGCTTAACCATGGGCTCATACTTAAGTGGATATTAGTGTGTTTAGGTTTAGCCGTGTAGTAAAGATGAAGAGTTGATGACTATCTGATAGCATAATATAGGAACCGCACTATTCGTAGCGGGGTGTACAACCCCCCTATCGGCCCCCTCACATGAGGGGGTACACCCCCCCGGTACAAGAAGAAAAATTCTAATATAAGAGTGCGACATACTACAAATGGGTTAAAGAACGAGTTTTTAGTACTTCAAAAAAAAAAATAAAACTTATCTTTACACATATGAGCTTATAAAATTTCCTTCATTATAACTTGAACTAAGTATGTGAAAAAAATTTACCGTTCCTTGCTTATCTTTGTGGCTGATTCATAACAGTGTTTTCAAGTTAGTATGTGTTAATGCTTTTATTTCATAATAAAAGTGAGGGTGCAAAATATTTTTTATATTCTTTAGTTACGGTGTTTGCCCTTGTCATTTGTGACAAAAATGGGGAGTAGTTAGGATCATTTTGTTAGATATGTCTTTGATGTAGTAGATATTTTGGGTTTAAATGGATATATATATTTTTTATGTACTCGATGTATCTAAAAAATTTTGAGATTGATTATATAATATATTCAATTATGTTAAATTAAGTTTGATGTTTTAATAGTATTCATGTGTTTTCTTGGTATGTTGGGTTGTAGTAGTACTATGTCTTG
Organism: Fraxinus americana; assembly: GCA_035079005.1. Taxonomy (NCBI): domain Eukaryota; kingdom Viridiplantae; phylum Streptophyta; class Magnoliopsida; order Lamiales; family Oleaceae; genus Fraxinus; species Fraxinus americana. The sequence goes on along the minus strand of CM068716.1, from coordinate 11,773,855 downwards.
ATTTAGCATGCATAATTGAAACTGAATAATACCATATATTTCGTAATCTTTGTTGATTTCTAGTGGATTAAAGCGATAACTACTTTGGTGGATGCACGACTAGATGCGTGTCAGAATTGTTAACTAAATCCAAAATAGTGGATATCCATCATCATTGCGACTAGATAGACAAGACACTAGAACTTGATTAGTAGGACCAAATCCTATTTAGGTAATTTGTCTTTTATGTCCATATTACTTGCATCTCCAACATGATTCTATTAACTTTGTTTCGGAATCTTTTACTTCCATAGTTGTAGCTTTAACCATCTTCTAGACTTGGAGGCTATATTATTTAATTTATTTCCATCAAGCCAATCTTGTCACTAGTTGAATGAAAAAGGAAAACAATAATTTCATCATCTTATCATAAATTAAAATTACTAAAACAACTTCTACTCACTTCCTTTGAGCGAGCCAAATACTATTTTTGAGTTCAATCCATGGACATCGAGCTTTGCCCGCTTCAAACTCTGCCCTCCCTCTCATTTTTTTATTCGCTCTTTTGTGTAGTACTCGCAAAAGAGCTTTTAAGAACAATAAAACGTTAAAACGGGAACTGCCCAATAAGTATCTTTTAGATACTTTTAACCACGATCGAACGTTGTCTTACTCTAAGTCCAACTAATAGCCACTGGACTTCCAACACTGTGCTTCCCATCAGACCATACAATTCTACCAAACACATTTGTCTTCGATGCCTTTGAAGTTGTACTGAATGTCACCGTATACGATTTTTTCTCGTTCGTTTGACTGAAAGTCAACGTAGCAGGCTCAACTGAAATCTTGACCGATTCGCTGGTTGTAGAAACAGAAACCTTGTACATACCAGGTGATCCAACGTTAGTCAGTGTTCTCGTGTGCTTAAGATTAGTACTACCCATTTGTGATTGAATTGATACTGCAAATGAAGGGTAATTTAGGTCATTCAGGCTGTATTGTTTGCTAGAGTCGCAGCTGAAATTTCTTCTGGCTAGGCTGTTGATTTGTTGAGCCGTGTAATTCAATGCACAAAGAAAATTCAAATAATCTTCGACTGTCAAGTCGTATACGAGGCCCGGATTGAGGGCTGATACGGGATCCACGTGTCCAGCTCCATGATCAAACGGCGTGGATGGCTTCCCAGTGGCGACATCTTGGATCATGTTCCCATCCTTGTAAGCTGTATAAGCCGTGGTCATAAGAGCTGACCGGATAGCGGCTGGACTCCAATCGGGATGTGCAGCTTTTAGTAGTGCTGCTAAGCCGCTCACGTGTGGACAGGACATTGAAGTACCTGAAATGATATTGAAGCCAACACGCCGATTATCTGTGGCTAAGCCAGTCGGTCCAACTGCGCCGGACCACCCTGCTAAAATATTGACACCTGGTGCTATCATATCCGGTTTAAGTACTCCTGGGGTTATCGAATTCGGGCCACGTGAGCTAAACGCAGAAACCACTGGTGATGGTTCGATCCCCAACTTCGTGCCCTCGAAGAAAATTGTGGCAGTTGCATTTTGATTAGATAATAAATAATCCTTAATTGCATCACCTCTTTTTTGACCCACAGCCGTGGCTGGAAGTAAATGGGCGTCCGCCACCAGTTCCTCGCCGTTCGCGGCGGTATTTGTCAAAACCATACCAATTCCGCCTGCTTCTTTTACCACATAACCCTTTTGAACTCTTGGGTTCACTCCACGTTCACATAACACAATTTTACCGCTAACTTTTTCAGGATTTAATGTGCCCGTCATGCAAAGATTCCCACTGGTGGCATTGCTCGCATTGCCGGCGTAAATAAAGGGAAGCAATTTCCCGGGCAATGAGTCACCTCTGTAAAGTGAAACGCCGGAGTAATTTTGACCATTACCGAGGCTAACGTACGCCGGGAAGTCACGGTCCAACGTTCCGGCGCCGACAGTGGTAATCCACGGTGCCACGTTGGACAAACTGTCCGAACTGGGGCCTGCATTTCCGGCGGAGCAAGAGACAAAAATGCCCTTCTCCATTGCAGCAAAAGCTCCAATTGCAACGCTGTCCCTGTAATAATCTGACATGCTACCGCCGAGAGATAAGGACAGCACATTAACGTTGTCATAAATGGCTTTATCCATGGCTGCCAGAATGTCGGAGCTGAAACAGCCGCCGAGCCAACAGACTTTATAGACGGCGACCCTTGCGCGCGCGGCCATCCCACGCGCCGTCCCTGCGGCGTAGCCCAAGAGATTTGCATCGGAAACAATTGAGCCTGCCGCCGTAGAGGATGTGTGCGTGCCATGACCGTCGTCATCTCGTGGTGATCTTGATTCTTTGGTTGCGTCAACTGGGCCGAGAGCCGCCTCGTAGCCTCTTGAAAAAAACCTCGCTCCGATCAATTTTCTGTTACAGTTAGATGAAGTGAAATTTGTTCCAGATTCACATTCACCTTTCCATGAACTTGGGATCGGTCCAAACCCAGTATCATCAAAGCTCTTGCTCTCCGGCCATACACCGGTGTCCAAAACTCCGACGACGACTTCACTCACTGAGTCAGACTCAGGGAACAAATTTGCATTCTGGTCCAGACCCAAAAACGACGGAGTCCGAGTAGTGTGAAGTTCGTACTTCATCTCCGGCAAAACCGACAGAATCCCTGGTCGATTTTCAAGGATCTGGGCTTCCTTCGCCGTGAGTCTAGTCGAGAATCCATGGATCACATTGCTGTAAGTATAAAGCATCTCAGCCGATTTCGACACCGATTTGAGTGACGAGTCATACCAGTGAGCGTGGTCTTCAAAACTCACAGGCATTTCAAATTTCGCCATGTGAATAATGTAAGTTTGCTTCTTCTGTTCCACATTCTTCTTCGCTTCCACGGACAATTGACAGAAACCCAGAATCACTACAACTAACACTTGAAATCTGAACATTTTAATCTTTTCAATTTCTTTCAGGGTGTAGATACGAATGATAGGAAGTCTTGAGAAATATGTATACAAAGTACAACTCTAAAACGAGTTTGGAGTGGGGACAGTGCTAGTTGTCTGATTTTTATGAATGAGATTGTAATGAAAACATTGCTGGCTTTGAAGAAAGACAAACGAGTCATATATATCTCGTAATTAATCATATAAAAGTTGAAAATTAATTCACATAAATATATATTATATTATAATATATAGTTATATACAACTTGCAATACATGAACTGACACCCTTGATCACGTGTATTCAGGCTTTAGCCCACACTCTTGTTGAATCTTTTTCTTCTTTTCTCACTTCTTTGTCTTTTGACCTGTTTACAGAAGAAAAAGGAAAAGGTAGCTCCAAAATTAGGGAAATTGCATTATGATACCCAGTCTATTGTCTTAATGATAAGTTGATCCTTCATTTTAATAAAGGTGCAAGTTGTTTGAAAGCCTTCATTATAATTCCACAATTACGCTTCAATGTCGAAAATCCATCCAAACTTATGCTAAGTTTTCGTGTCTCTCTTTCATGTTCAACCTATTTTTTGCTTTTCAACTTCAAATGTAAGAGAGACTTCTTTCTATGAGCTTGGGTAACAATTTAATTAACATATGGACAATTTTCAATAATGAATTAGGGACCAACTTGTTAACAAACAATAAATTGTGTCAAATTGTTCAAATTTCTCTACAAAATGATTGAGAATTGTCAAAAATTATTTAAGTGGACCCATTGATTTAGTGTCAGTAAATCAGTATGATCCACTTTCATCTAAATTGATACTAACATCCATGGTGCTACTAGTCGTTAAGAATAATTATACATTGGCCTCACTAATTCATGTTTCATTGGGTTGAGATATATTTTAATTTATCTAAACCGGCACTTTAAACAATGATACTACACTCTTGTCTGGGCACAATTCTTAATGGATTTAAAATTAAAAAAAATAAAAAAATTGGACTGTTTGAATGGTACATGGGCCCCTATGTGTTCGTCACTGTTAACTCAACATCAAGCATATTTCCTGAAAGAGCCTTGCTACAGGTACAGGAATTCAAAATTCCTGTACCTGCCAGGGAAGACACAATGGGGGTGGGTGGGAAGAGTTTTGGCCATAATCATGTGGGGGCCATCTCCCAATACTCACAAATTTGAATTCCTGTGAAGCTTACAGCCTGTACTTCAATCTTTTTTCTTCCTCAAATGTCCATCTCTCAAATACAATGAAATAAATGTCAAAATGTAAAAAGGTAATTTTGCTTAGTTTGCTAAAAATCTGGCCGAACTTTGCTAAAAATCTGTTGAAAATGGCTTCTAGACAAGGGCTACGTAGAGTTAGGGCTCATTTCACAGTATTTCTATTTTTGCATCTGCTTCTATGTCAAATTTTCTATAAAATTCAGAAATAATTTTTGGTATCTCCAAAAATTTGCCAAACGGGACCCCTTAGAATAAGGTCAAGTTCCGTTAAGAAATGACGCGTTGGGGATAATAGGTGGTATTATTAGGAGTGGAGAGTTCCAACAAAAATCTTGAAATTCACACGCGGTTGGTCACGGGGGGGTGTGGGAGAGTGCAAAATGACAAGTTATTCCACGCAATTGGTGGGCGGTGGGTGAGACGGGAAGTTTTAACTTTCAACCAACAAAAATCTTGCTACTCATCATTCTCAACAACTAATAATATAAGAATAATTCTTCATTACGAGGGCACATAGGCCCTAGTAATAGCTCGAGATAGGTAGGGGGAGATCCACCTTCACTAGTTGGCCTCCCGGCATTCTTAGGGCCTATGTGTAACACGACTTCATTATTTTCTTGAAGGATGAAGTTCAAGGAATCAATTACTTTCAACTAAGGCTATGTTTGATTGCCATTATTTTGCTTAAAATTAGGAAAATAATTTTCATTTTCTCCATTTTGGCTTGTTTGATAGCCAATAATTTTCCTAAAAAATATTTTCCCACATGATGACTCACCTGCCCAAATTCCTTCAAATTGATGAAAATAATTTCCCGGCAATTTGGTGAGAAAGCATTTTCCATGTTTTGCTAAATTTTTTTTTTTTTTTTTTTTTTACTTTTTGGTAATGCTAACAAATTTCTAACCAATTATAAAAAAAAATTTCAATTAATTGACAATTTCCATATAAAACGAAGTCAAACGAACACTAAACTTTGATGAAAAAATAGTTTTCGAGCAAAAACATTTTTTTTTTTACTTTTTGGCAATGTTAACAAATTTCATAATCAATTGTAAAAAAAAATTATTTTAATGGATAATTTTCATGTAAAATTAAGCCAAACGTGAACAAAAAAATCCAAAATTTCAATTTTTTTCCGGGTAGAAAATTATACCAATCAAACACACTTAATTAACAATTCCCTACAAAACAATTTCTAGGCAATTATTTTCCCTGAAAATCATTTTCTTTCCACCCATTTTCCACCATCGCAATCAAACGCACCCTAAAAGAATATAAAGTAAATATGCAAAAAAATCAAGAAAAAGATAAGAAACACGAGATTTTTCGCCCTATGGCAAGAGGTTCAGAACAAAGTTCCTAATTTCTTTTGGGCTTCCGCCATCTGGAAGAAATCACTATATTATCAAGAATCAAACTCTGTTCAAGGATTATACCGGGCATTCAAACGAATCACACAAGATTACATCAAAGAAGAAGAAACCCTCAAACTGATCGAAACAGCAAACCACTCAATGATGCAATACTAACATTTTACAAATCACTCAAGATATATAAAAGGACTATACAAAAATTTAAAGAAGACTTCCAAATTTAGAGTGCAGAACAGAGACGGCAAGAGAGAGTTCGAGAGAATGAAAGAATGAACAACCAACTCAAACTCGAACCCTAGTATATGAGAAGTCTCCAGAAGGTCTCCATCCAACGGTCATTGGGGCGACACTTGGCGACATCTCAATCGTCCATCTGTAAGTAAAAAAACGTATGGAGTTAAAACATGCTTATAACCAAACAGAACAGAAGCCACCAAGTAATTTGAAATGACAGTCCAGCGCAATAACAACAGTCCAACAAGCAAACTAACAGATAAGCCCAATAATACAATCAGGTCCAATAAGCTCATCATTGTGCCATTTCTCTACATTTTCAAAATATATTTTTTTCTATTTTATTTTCAATTATATATTCTTTAATAAAATAATATACACGTAAATTTAAAAAAAATTCTTATTTTTTAACCACACATTCTCCATCAAAATACTATTCCAAAATACATTTACATCAAAAAAAATGGGAATCAAACGGGCTCATAATATAATCAATCGTGCTCTGTGTACACTAAGCCCTTGTTTGCCCCCCATTATATCACATTCTATTACATTAATTTTTTCTCTCTCTTCATCTCAACCATCCATTCATCAAATAAAATAATAATACACACAAATCAAAAACTTTTCAACCACACATCTCCCATCAATCACTATTCTAAAAATTATCTACCCCCAAAAATTTAAATTAATGGGGGGCAAACAGGGGCTAAGTTTATATCATCATTTACATTCTTCCACGTGGATATCATCATCTTCTTCTTCGATATTTCCAACGTTTTTCTGATCACTGTCCAAATTGTACTACATAAGGGGATTGTCAACCATAATGTACACCTACATGCACATATAGCATTTTCCTAATATAATGGATTTTGTTGTTTGTATATTCGGAATTGACACCTCCAGATGACAACCCTCTCACATGAATACAAACCATGGATGTGAAAGTAGCAAAACTCTAATATAATTGCTGAAAAAGGACAAGCTTACTATGACAAGCGTGGATCAATCTTTTGGGGAAATGGAGAAGAATAGTATCTTTGATGGATATTATTGAGGAAAAAATGTATTTTAAATAGTGATATGATTGGAAATATTTGGTTAAAAAGTAAGAAAAAGTTATTGATGTGATGAAAAATATTATTTTATTGAAGAATGTATGGTTAAAAATGTATTTTGAAAGAATGTGTACCAAACAGTGGCTTAATTTATGGTTAAAAATGTATTTTGAAAGAATGTGTACCAAACAATGACTTAATTTACCTATTTTTGTTCTTTGTTTTCGACTTTTATTTGTTAAAAGGGCGATGTTCACGACGTTCTATTTTTAGGTTCGAATAGTATCTACACTCTGAGTAAACTCATATCCTATCCTCAGGATTGCTCATTAATTTATTTTCCAAAGGTCACAACTAAAAGTAGTTCTTCTTTAATTTTTCAATTATATTTTGTTTGGATTAAATGGTTCACGGGTCACTCAACTTTTAGTCGAGGTTATCCAATATTGGCTTTTTTAGCAAATTTAGTCATTCTTCCCCTTTCCAACGAATCTATTAGATTGATATCTACGTTAAAACCTAATAGATGACTAATGTGTATGTCCACATAATATAATGATACACTACACATCTTACAAAAACCTTTTTTATATAAAAATGTTCGAAAAAAATGTATATTTTTACACATTCCATTAGTTTTAACATCTAGGTTAGCATATTAGCTTGGTTAAAATCTTAATTTTAACTACACATTTCATTCGACGTCTAATTTTTTAAAACTTTTAAACCAACATTCAATAATTTCTATAAAAAGTTCTGCCAAATTATCCATTAATATTTTTTCGATTTTACTCGATCTAACTTTTTGCATTTTCTAAAATGGTAAAGTAACTCAAACTCAAAAGAGGGAAATATGAAAAGGGATAATCTTGTTCTTGCTTTGGAAATTGTGGAAAATACAAAATAGTCCTTATTTTGTTTATTCTTGAAAGTCGGTTTAAAGAAATCATTAGTATAGAAAGGGTAATGTTTCTCATCATCATTGGTATTAAGTACCAATTTAGGTGGCAGTTACATGACTCATTTAATTGAATTTATAAAATGTAGTCACTTAGCTTGATGTTTTAGTATCACTAACGCTAGATAGCATTATTCGAGGAGAAATGATTTATTCTTTACCTTAACTTGTGAAATTATTGTACTATAATTTTTTTTTCATGAACTTTTATAATTTTATTTTAATTAGTGACCCTTAGAAGAAAAAACAATTTCTTGAAGCAAACCTAACTTAGGTTTTTCATAACTTTAGTTAGGGCTCATTTGGGGCAGGTTTTTGCTTTTGGTAAAATGCATTTCAAAAGTAGACATTGAGTCAATTTTTTTAATAGGTTAAAAATACTGTCAAACGGACCTTAGTAAGGTTAGTACAATCAATGTTATTATTGCCAAGTTGAATACGATCTGGAATTGCGGCATCTAAAATCTGAGTTGAGTCTGAGACGGAATGCACTGAAGTAGTGTACCTCGAGAAGATGACTCTTTCACCAAATAATTATTTAATATATCCTTATAATTTATCCAAAAGAAATAGAAGGACATGGACATTGTATTGTCACGGGAAAGTAAGGCGAATGGGTCATGTGAACCAAAGAAAAAAAAGGTCTCTCAAATTGGCATTAATGTAAAAAAAAGGATGAGCCGCTTCTTGACGGCCCCCACCTACCATGTCCTGGGTCTTGATGAATGAGGTAAATCGCAGGTTATGTCTCCAAGGGTATAGGGTGGGAGACTGCTTGTACACTTGTACCTACCCAATGGCCAAATCTATATTTCAGGATTCGAACTCTTGACGCGACAACCTCAAACAAAGTTGAAATTTTTCCACCTTCTCCTTTTACCACTTGGAGATGTGCCCTGGGGGCACTTGACATTAATGTACTATTGGGATAGACGGGTAGTGTCATTGAACCCATCGAGGATAGAAAAAATTTCCTATTTTATCTAAAATTCTTGGAGGGATCTGAATGAACAAGTTGAAAGAAGTCACACTCGCGAATCATATAAATATTATCAGCTTTACTCACTTCATTGACACATTATTGCTTAATTGTAATTATTCCGAAAAATAATTTTATTATTGCAAACACTTGTCTTTCTCGGTATAGAAATTAGAAAACGACCCATCGTTGTTATATGTCCCTTTAAATAAGTGATAGTGTTTAGGATATATGTCCCTTGAAAACGACCCATCGTTGTTATTACCCTTGTACACGGAAACAACTGTCAAGGTTTCTATAGGTATTGTGCTGGTAGCACTTATATGGTGACTTTTTTTCTTTCTTTCTTTTTGCCAACTTCCAATCAAAAATTGCCAAGTATTCCTTGTAAAAGGCGTGACAGCTCTTTCCCTGTACAGATAGCAAGGCTCGCTATTAATAGCCACTTGTATTCCCATGTGAATGGCAATGCCTGGCACTTGGTAGAGGATTTGATCCATCATGTAATTTCAAGAGTCAGCTTTCACAACTTTAGATTCTTGAATATTTTCTTAAATTGGCAAAAGGTGTCCCATCATGCAATGTAACATAAATTAGGCTATGTTTTGTAATAGTGTTATTTGTTCCAAGCTGCACCTACATCCCTATGCAGATTTCTAGAAATGAGTTGATCAAACTCATTCCAGAATCAGGGGTGACTGACTAATTATGAGCAATTTCATAAGGCAGCTAAAAAATGAACTCCAATCCAGTCTTCCGAGCACTATTCACAAAAGAACGGATGTATCCAAAATTACGAGGAAAAATGAGATTTTAGAGAATAAGATTCAAATAGGGGTTTAGCAAAATTGAGGTGGCAGTGGCACAACAAACCAAGTTTGGAGAATGAATAAAATTGAATCAAAATCACGTCTAAACTATTATATATTTATACAATAAATATAATATGTGAAAGAAATAACTAATTAAGATGAAGTGCCCAACTAGTGAAAAGTGTGGAATTTGTGTGGGAGGTCAGGTGTTTGAGTCATGCCTCACGCACTATATTAAAAAGTCTTTGATTAGGTCTTGGAGCCTTGGGCTTTATTGATTCTAATAAAATTATTTTTTTTTTTTAATCATTTTCGGAATTATTTAATGGGTCAACTAGTCAGTAGAATATGACTGTTTTAACTGCCCAATATTAATACCCATTACCATTTGCCATTACATTGCAACTTAATAATGATCATGGTGGAAGAAGTTACATCTCTTTCTACCTATATAAACACACTTTTGGGTATTAGAAAAATACTAGAAAAACGAGATTATATATTTCTATACAGTACAGTAAAAATATTGTTCTTAGTTTTACATTTTTTTGGAGTACACTTGAGAGTTCTGAAAACCTTTTGTGATTGCTACACAATTGGTTTATTTGATCGTTGTATCCTAGAGGTGATTGTCCACAGAGGTCACAGCAGTTATCGATGGGCAATTTCACTTTAGGATATCGTGCTGTCACGAAACTCTATCTGTTGATAAGTTTTTCTGCACTTTACTGTTATTTTGTCCAACATAAACACTATTGGCATGTTTCATATAAAATTTTTTAGAATATATTTTGTAAAATGATTATTTTAAGAATGTAGGAAAATTTGTGGATCCACGCGCAACATTATTTTATGAAGAAGATGAATGGTTTAATATAATTTATAAAATTCATATCAAATATGGAGCAAAGTCTTAGGGCAAACAAGGAGTTTAGATCGACTACCTACAATTATGAAGCTGGTATAGTGATGACACCAACCAATTATAACCAGCGTTCCAAAAGGCCCGACTGCCTACAATTATGAAGTTGGTATAGTAATAACACTAACTAATTATAGTGTTCTAAAATGCGTGCATATCTTCATAGCGTTTTCAAAAAGCATTGCATATAGTGTATGCTCATAATAATAGGGTCAATCCATTTCGTTGACCGTATATGCATGCTTAAACGCCAAAATGCGTACATATTTATCTTAAAAATTGTGTTCAAATTAGCATAGCAAAGTCCAACCCATTTTTTATTTTTATTTTTTACTTAAACAAATGTAAATTGAGCCCAACGAACATCAAATTAGACCAAATCACCAAAGCCTATGAATTATATACAGTAATTTACATGGTTTTGACAATAAGAAAAATCAAAACAAGCTTTTCGTAGAGTTGCAATCTATATACGTTAAGTTCAAGCCTCCTTCAATCCTTTAATTTCATCACGTCGGTGTTCGTGTTTAATCTAATTGTAAGAATTGTTTATCAAAGTAATTGTTGTATTTATGAATTTGAGCAATATGCTTTTATTGAAAATTTGAAAACTATGTATAAAGTTAAAAAATTTAATTCCCGGACAAATTGATCAGGAGATTAAATAAGCATGACCTATTATAAAATGATGGATGCAGTTTTCCCATTTTGGGTTCCTTTTTTCATGAACTTCGACCTCTCGTCCGAACCTGCAACATGGAATTTAGCTACTTCATAATAGCCATAGGTAGGTACCAGTAGCATTAAATCAGTTGGGCTATCTTGATGGTGTGGGCCGACTTGTGATTTGTTATTGGGCCTTAGATTGGGCTTATGCCTCCGTGAAATAACGTCTTTCCGAGAAAAATCGGTCCTCAACTTCTGTAATGATTCATGTTCTAAAAATTCGTTCGTTTGTGCTTCCACGACTGAATATTTTCCTAACTGATATAATTGTAGAAATAGTTTATTTGAGTTTTGGTCACTATTAATTTCAATATTTTGATGTTCAAGTAAAAAATATTTTATTGTAGCCTTTGGTGACATGTAATTAGGGCCTATGAACTGCACCATGTAAATAAAAATTGAGAAAATTATTTCAATCCTTACTTTTTAACTTTCAATTTCAAAAATCCGGTATCAATATTTTATTTTTTTAGTAAAGAATTAGGTATGTCCACCCCACCCCACTAAAACCAAATCCTCTCTCAATCAAAGGATGATTTGGAGTCTTCACCCTCACTCCACCCCGAACCACCACCTAAATAACCAGACCCACCACCTATCGTTAACGAAATCACTCCCAAGCACAATCTCACCTTCAATTGGTCCCACAACACTACGTTGGCCCCAAAACCCGTAGTTCTCAGCTTCGGGATTTGCGAATCCAAGTCAATCAAACCCATCATTGTGGACATATACTCATGATGTTGCCACCCCATTCCGCAACTACTCCAATCATAGGTCTTCATTAATTGGACCAAAATCAAATTAGGAATGAATCGTTATCCTCGTGATCTGTGTAAAACCTTAGGTGAGGTGTTGTAGGGGTAGCAGTATATCTTTGACAGAGAGAGGAGTGCAATAATTATGGTGGTGGTTGTGAAGGTAGTGGTTGTGGTTATGAATTTGAGGTGATGTCGATGGTAGTGGAGATTGTGGAGTAAGGTGTGGTGAGATGGGGTGAACAGTGTTTGTGACTAGTTGATTGGATAATTTCTTTACTAATAAATAATTTGTGACATTAAATATTTGTGACTAAATAGGTGATTCGTGATTGTGTTCTACACATTATTTCATTATGATCTTGTGTGATTTGTGACTAGAATGTGACTATAACCATAAATTATGTGTTGTTGTGATCGTGACCATTTTAATTAAATTATAGATTACAAAATTATCAGATGCCACAAAAATTGACTTGATTTTTGAATTTTTTTTCCCACAAATTTTTTTATTTTTGAATTTATATTTTGAAACACGTAATATAGAATTTTTCCCTAAAATATATATGTTGGATTGGAATGTTTTGAATTTCAATCATGAAACCTCAAAACTAAATTAAGAATTTATCTTGGATCTTTAGTTCAAATGAAGGCCATGTTAATCCTTGATTGAAAATTTCTGTATTTTCTCTTTCAAGTGGGTTTTGATTGACTCTGGTTTTTTTCTCTTTACAAAATAAGTAGCATTTGGTTTCGGTATGAATCGTATGATCTGATGTTAATTTACAATTAGCGTAGAACAGATGTATGAACCTTGATAATATGTTAATTAGTTGATATTTTAAACCTATCGATTATGTAATGTTATTATCCCAAATCGTATGACGATTAAATTTTCTTTGGAAGCAGACATAGGAAGAGGTCGACACCGATTGAGGAGTTGTCAAAGGAGGAGATGGGTAGGGATCGGAGATTTGTAATTGCTCTTTTTGCTTTTCTTCTTGTAATTTGTTTTATTGAAATTGTGGGTTTATCAAATTTACTCTCAAAAATGTATAAAATACGAGGTGCATTTTAATCTCGAATCGAATATAAAAAAAGTGTTGACCAGAGATTACGTACATGGTAAAATTAAAGAGTTAGTCTATGTGTACACCTTATGCTATACACGATGTTTCACACCTCCCTCACATGGAGGGGGACTCACACACAATAAAATATTTGTGGGCCCCCATCCATGTGAGGGAGGTGTGAAACATCGTGTACACATAGCATTTCTCAAAATTAAAAATGTTGATACGATCCAATCCAAAAAGAAAAAAGGTTGTGGATTATCAAGTTGCAACAATTTCCGTAGGCTGTGGAGCAGTTATGCAATCTATATATATATAAAAACAGAAGTGCCGTCAAAAAAAATTTCCCTCCAAAATATACTTTCCTCTTATGGAATTCTAATTAAAGTCCATCTACCCATTAGTCAAACATTACAGCATGCTTTTATTGATAGTAACAATTTCATTCGTTGAGTTTTGTATTCATTAAATCATTCTTTTTAAAAAAAAAATGTTTGAAAACCGAAAAGTCACTATAACCTGTCTTTTATATATAAACTTCTTTGGATTATTATCATTTTAAACGTTTAAGTTGTTTTGTGTGTGTTAATTACATTATTATGGTTTTGAAACTTAATTAATGTTTTATTATTATTATTATTATTATTATTATTATTATTATTATTATTATTATTATTATTATTATTATAACAGTATTTGTGAAATGTGTGTCATGTTAAATACCACGTTAATATGGTGCAAGTAAATATAAATTACTGAACAAAGGCCGTTAGCCATGGTTAGCTCAAATCATGGATTAAAATTCTGAGTTATGAAACCCAGTAGATATTTAGATGCCCAAGTAATTAATAATTATTAATAGTAAAATGAGGTAAACCAATGTTACAAAAGTTGTTCTGTATTAATTATTTCTATTTTTCCTTTAAATTTGATTTGCACATAAAGAAGCAGAGTGACTGTTCGTTTTCCGAGTAAGGATGTGCAACCATTTTGAAATACTACAATTTTGTCAATATTTTACTTCAAAATCCATCATTCTACCTCATTGCTCATTATTTTAGCAGTGTAAACAAGACTTCAAATTTGATTTATGCAAGCACATTTACAAGAAATTTGAAGATTTCGTTTTCTATTCGTCTCGGGATAATTATTTTTGTGGGTGCAACATTTTTGTGAGTAATCGTTCAAGTCGCAGTTCGGGTGACATTCTAGCAATTCTGTTTCGAATACATTTGTTAATGACCATATATATTTTTTTTTCAGGATTTTAACTTTTTTTCACTTTTTCTACCACGTCGAAGATAGATAAATGCATATGGCACCGATATTTGATCTTGTGCGAGATATCAACGTCACGAAGACTAATTGGGCGCTAAAAGTGCGTGTTATCCGTGTTTACGAGCTGCCAAAGATCACAAATCCGAATGAAACATATAGCTTGGAGTTCATTTCGCATGACAGTGAAGTAAGTTTTCCTATCACATTCCAAACTTTACATGTGGATCTGGTATTAACATATGTAATGCAACATGTTAATTGCAGATTGAAATTTAGGATATGAAAGTGAGAAAAGAATTATAAATATGGCATAAAATAAATTTTTAAGGTATAATTTGTATTCTTTTCGTCAAGAGGTATAATTTTGTGAAAATTATAAATTTGCTACTATAAGCCATGGAAGAAAATGTCTATATATTTGTTTTAAATTTGAAGATGAATATCAGTAAAGGAAAAAAATTAATAAGAATAAAAAATTAAATTAGTACTTTGTAAATTGTCAAGTAATTGTTTTTCCACTATAATTTTTTTTCAAGATGAAATGAGATATGATCGGAAAGCATTGGTGGAAGAACACAAGAACATGGTCTCTAATTTGACAATTGAGCAACAACATGTTTATGACACAGTGTTGAATTCAGTTCAATCGGATAAAGGTGGTGTTTTTTTGTTTATGGTTATAGAGGTACATGGAAGACCTTTGTATGGAAAACTTTATCTGCGATTTTAAGATCAAAAGTAGAAATTGTATTGAATGTGGCGTCAAGGGTAAAGTATCGTTACTTTTGGACGATGGTAGAACTCCACATTCAAGATTTGCAATACCGCTAAATCCAAATGAAGATTCCACGTGCAACATTAAACAGGGTAGTCCTCTCGCGGAATTGATTGTTAGATGCAAGCTTATAATTTGGGATGAAGCGCCTATGATGAACAAATATTGTTTTGAGGCTTTGGATAGAAGCATGCAAGACATTTTGAGATTCAACAATCCACAGAGTATGGAACTACCTTTTAGAGGAAAAACAGTTGTTTTTGGAAGAGATTTTCGACAGATCTTACCTGTGATTTCAAAAGGAAGTAGACATGATATTGTGCTTGCAGCTATCAATTCATCATATTTATGGAAAAATTATAAGGTTTTGAGATTGTCCAAAAATATGAGACTACAAAATATCGAGTCAGATGCTAAGTGCGTTGAATTAAATGCATTTTCTGATTGGATTGCGAGTATAGGGGATGTAACAATTGGCTGTGCAAATGATGGTCATGCAACAATTGAAATTTCGGATGATATTTTGTTACGTGGATTCGACAATCCAGTCAAAGCAATCGTGGATAGTATGTATCCGTTGTTTACTGGTGACCTTAATAAGGCAAATTATCTGCAAGAAGAGCTATTCTCGCACCGACACTTGATGTGGTTGAATCTGTCAATGATTATATGATTTCGCTAAATGCGGCTGAAGGAAATACTTATTTAAGTTCCGATTCAACTTGCAAGTCAGATGCCAATGTTGACATGTTACGTGACCTTCACACGCCTGAGTTTTTGAATGGAATTAGACGGTCTGGTGTGCCCAACCATGAATTGAAATTGAAGGTCGGCACTCCTGTTATGCTTTAACGCAACATAGACCATTCCGCCGGCTTATGCAACGACACAAGATTGATTATTACGAGACTCAGAAGTCATGTTCTGGAAGCAAAGATTCTCGATTGAACTAATGTAGGTCATAAGGTTCTTATCCCTAGAATGACGTTGACTCCATCTAATCCAAGGCTGCCATTTAAGTTTCAACGAAAATAATTTCCTCTTATTGTATCATACGCAATGACAATCAACAAAAGTCAGGGTCAATCGCTATCTCATGTTGGCTTGTATTTGAAAAAATCAGTTTTTAGCCATGGTCAGTTATACGTTGTTATGTTTAGAGTTACAAATCACAAAGGGTTGAAGATTTTGATTTGCGATAAGGATGACGGACAAAACAATTCAACGACAAATGTGTTTTCAACGAATTTTCCAAAATTTGTAGTAGTTGGAACATCGATTTAATTTTTTTATGACAATTGTAACGCATATATGATACTTATTTCATATACTTTTATAACAACCTCAATAATCATTTTTAAGTCAATTGAAATATTTAGTCTCAACGTTTATAAATTTATTTTTTTAGTACAATAGATGCACGGGTGACACACTAGTTTTACTAATAATAATAAAAGGTTTCGAGTTTCCAAAACTCTCACACTGAAATCGCCGAGACATGGCGTTCGTCACCAATTGCATCACTCTCCGCGCTCCTTTCAACATCCATCGTTCAGTCAATCAAATTCTACCTCAATCATCATCGGATTATGCCAATTATGCTGCTCATTTCCGTAATTTTCTTCTCTACCCTTATCCGAGTTTCACTGCGAAGCGGTGGCTCGGCACTAACGCTGACTCGTCGATTCACTCTGAGTTCGCCGGGTCAAGCGCGTATGATCTCTTAGGGGTATCAGAGACCAGCTCATTCGCAGAAATCAAAGCCTCTTTCCGGAAATTGGCAAAGGAAACTCATCCGGACCTATCTCACTCTCAAAGTGAGTCCTCTGATGCTTCCAAGAAATTCATTCAAATCCTCGCAGCTTATGAGGTAACTTTTTTTCCCCCGGATACTAGGGTTTCATAACGAATTAGATGTGAAATTTTAGAATTTGAATTCATTTTTTTTCCGTTTATTTTTTTTCTGATTTCAAAAGAAATGGTGAAGAGAGTTGATGATTGAAAGTGGAGCGGCGAGGTTGAAATATAATGAATTTGGGGTTGTGCATCAGATTGAATTTGGATAAGTAAATGGTTTTGCTCTGATCGCCCGAATCAGTGTAATTCTTTCTGTGGCGATTCCAACTGGAGCATCAAATTGGAGTGCTTGGTGAATAAAGAAGAATCACAAACACTTGTTTGGGACTTTTTCTCTTGTGCACGCAAGCATAACCGCACACACTGTCTACAGTATTAATTAGCCTCTTTTTTACTCCCCTATTCTTGTGTTGTGTGTTCCCTTTGGCAATTTACAATTTGCGCATAATTTTAGTTGAAGTTTTGCAAATAATGTTTTTTTATTTTATCGAAGCATCTTTAACGTGTTACATAATTGGCATGCACAACATCATGCTCATATGCCCATTTGCCAGATTTAATACTGTCACGTGATTTAAAGCAAAAATTAAATGTAGTAATCACTATTGGATTACAGATACTCTCAGATTCTGAGAAGAGAAGTCATTATGATCGGTATCTCTTATCTCAAAGAGCATTTGTTCAAAAACATTCTAGAAATGATCCCATTATGTACAACTATGCATCGCATAGAGACCCAGAGATGGAAATGGAAGTCGTCGAATGGTTGAAATGGTATAGATATACAATCAAAGAAATTTTGGCAGAAAGAAGGGTGGCAGCTGGATCAGGTTATTTTGATGTCCTGCAAAGGGACTTTTATTCGGCCATACATGTAGCATACTACGGACCTGAGATTGAGTCCTGGGATCTCCTTCCTGACCGTTTTGAAGCTGAGGAGAGGTCCACAGCTTCAACACCTGAGGTGCTGCATTTGGTTTCTGGCAGGGACCTTTTTGGGATGGTATATTTGGCCAACAAGGTTCCTGAATTATCACAACCCTACAATGAAAAGCTGACATCTTTTGCATCAGGTTCATGTGAATCTGTTGTGGATTTCAGCCAAAAAATGAATTCTGATCGATCTGATGGTGTAATTTCTGAACAGCAATCCTCAAGTAGTGATTACCACACATCTGACGCATATAAAGATCTGGAATTGCATGTGTCAGGGAGACGTGTCGCCGTGGCCACAAGAGTCCCGCCAACGTGTTCTAGTGGGATACAAGATGTGGATTCTGAAGATCAAATACACGTTTACGTCACTGCATATGAAGACTCAAATAGTGCAAGTCAGGTGTTTTCTAGAGATAACCTTGCAGATTTGTCAGTTGGATCGAGGATCCCTCTGGGAATTATAACTGGTCTGGGAACCAGCCCTGAAGAAGGAAGCTGCTATGTCTACAATAATATTGGCATGAAAACCCATGTGATTATGAAGCACAGAACACTGCTGGTGTGTGCATTCCGTCCTTCCAATTCTCTCTCAGATAGCTTAAACTTCTGTGAAACTAATTTTTAAGAAGGCATTGGAAGTAAAACAAACTTTTCAACACGTGCTTAACCTTTATGTGTTTACGCATGTTAATTTTGTATTTATTGGTAGGCCAAGTGATTCAGTCCGAATAGAAATCGACTTTAACATACACACTTATAAGCTAACTTTGACCGTCCCATAGAGCACTCCCCCCCACCTCTTCATCTGGGATATTGAACATCTTCCCTTCACAAGTAAACCTTCAAACTGGGGCTTATCCCCTTAACTCCACCAGCTATAAACCTGCTACTTGCCAAGCCATCCACGATTATCCCAGTAATTCTTTTTGAGTGTGCACCCGGTTCTATAAGCTTTGAAAGCATCCATCACTCACTTTGATATCCACCTATTAGAGAGCTCCTCTTGGTCCAGTTTGATAGTTCATTTGCAACCCTTTGAGATCCCACTTGACAAAGGCATTAGTATATCTTATTTCTGCAGAGTCCAATCACAATCCTAACTTGACTCAGTTGGGAGATAAGAGTAAGATTTAGAGATATGTCCATTTTAATTTTAATTAATTTTCTAATTTTCAGAAACCAAGGACTTATTTTCCCAATTCTTAGTGGTGGAGCATGTTCAAATGAAAAATAGCAGCTCTTTCTTCAAACAGCGGATTATAAAGAATAATAAGGAGACTGTTGATGTGGTAGCTTAAAATTGTTGCTAGGAAGAGTTGGGTTAAGTTTAAAACTGTCTGTGGGAGGGCTTTTACAAGGATGTCTTTTGTAGGCCTGAACCTCGACTTCAAAAACATGTGAAATCGTTGTGTTCAATTACTTGTTTGATATGGTTTGAGCATTACCCCATACAGGCAGGGGAGAGCGATCTACAAGTTTTCACCTTGTAGGACATATGGGTAAACTAAGGTAGTCAAAGGGCTGTTAGTTACGTTTGAGATTGTGTATTCCATGGACTTCCATTTTGTTGCATACAATGTAGATAGTTGACATGAATTTCCATACCATCTGCTCATACACAACATAATGGGTGAGCCCATGGAGTTGGCCAGAGTAAGCATAGAACCAAACCTTGACATAAAAACCAAACCTTGACATAAAAGTGAGTAAGCTTAGAATCCAATCTTGACTCAAAAGCTTTAGCCATTATATCTTGGGTTACACAACTATATTATAATAATTCTTTCTCTTCATTAATCTTCCTATATGCGACAACACTTTCTCCCTCTCATTGACTTGAGATCCTAACATCACATCATCTTCTGTTTTGTTTTTGTATGTTTGGTGGGGGTAGGTTCAGGGACATAGTTGATTCGATTTGATAGCCTTGCATAGGTAGGATTATTTATGCACTAATTTAACTGGTGATTCACATACAAATGTTGAAGTATGTCAGTGCATGATATTTATTTGATCATCAATTTTGGTCATTGGAAAAAATTATGAACTATCATTAGGTTTTGGCTATACTTCTTAACTTCTTGTGCTATGTTTCCTTGGTTAGTACAAGGGATACTAGAGACTTGGATTGTCAACTGTTCTAGTATTATTGATATATGAAATTTCACACGTTATTTTTTATCATCGCCAGTTCCCGGGGAAGCTTGACCAATGCATAATGGTCCGTAGTCCTAATTAAGCTGTTTCTTCTTCTGCATCTTGATTGTATGAAGAATAGCTATCTTTCTGACTTCACCAAATGTGAACTTCAAGAATCTAGTTTCTTTGGCCCTCACAAGATGTAGTTTTGTTGCTTTATCAGCTAATTGTCAGAATGCCGAAGAAGTAATAGTTATAGAATATGTGACTGTAACATATACGCTTTGCTTGATCCTTGTATTCATGTGAAAATGTCTTTCAGGTTAAACACATGCACTGGTATGAAGTTGGGGATAAAGTTTCAGTTTGTGAATGCAGATGTAGTAGAGCCCGTCTGCCACCAAGCAGGTAAAAACTTTCCTTTGAATTTCAGTAGACAAGCTTCTGAAATACATGTGACTCTTTCCAAATGAACATGAAACTCTGCATTTGAATTTTTTGGTTATTTTACTGTAGTTTCATTCGTGTAGCTGACTCCAAGTTTATTGGGAAAAAGGCTTAGTTTGTTGTTGGTAAAAGACGATTTGAAGTTGACGGTTAATTAAGGAAACGGAAACTTGTCTTTGACATAGCATTTGACATTCTTCTCTGACAAGTGACATGCTTAATCTAGCATAGTTTTGTTGTGCTATTATATGTTTCATTATGGTGAAGTATGTTGTTAGGGGAGTAGAGACTGTTGGATAAAAGGATTCTTTTGTCCTTGTTCTCTCCATCTGATATTACTTCTGCTTTTACTCCCTTTAACATTTTTTTTCTTCTTACTGAACTAGAGACACTCCATTTTATCACCTCACCGTTTCATCCCTTCTAGATGGCAGAGCATGATAATGTATATTCTTCTTTCACCTGAACATCATCATTCTCTGTTCTGTACCTCATGCACATATTCATACATGTATGCTTGCGTACATATAGTCTGTTTTTTAGTCATACATATATGTCTATACGTGCATCTACTGCATGTATGTTTTTGCTTTTGGTTGAGCAATTTGCTTCCGATCAGTTTGTCTTGCTATTTTGCCTTGATTTTGCTGGATCCCATTTTTATTTTTATTTTGAGAGGGGGGTGGGGGGGTGTTGTTCAGATAAACTGCTGAAATCACTTCTAAATTCCTAAGTGTACCTGCAACCTCCAGGCTCCAACCATTAATGTATCTATACTTATTTAGGATGCAACAGTGGAATTTATTGGCTTGCTGTGATGTCATTATTTTTGGTGAAACATAGATCGCTTGCAACTACTCTTGTTTCACAATCTTTTGGGTTTGGCGCTACTTGAATCAATATTTCTTGATCTTATTGTACATTACTTTTTCTGCTTCTGCAACAGGTTTTGGCTGTTTGAGCCTCGCAGTGCTATGCATGACATAGGAGGTTGGTACGTTGAGACATTTGGAAGGGATAAGAAGGGGCGGACTGTCCCATCTCAGAGATACTGGGACGGTTTGGATGCTAATGAACAGTTGGATAAGTAAGTTTCTCATGTGTAGGCCTATTAAATATAGGAGGTGCTAAACAGCTCCGGCACAGTTACTTGAGTAAATTCGGGAAGGTATAGGTTTGTTATGATGTCTTCATGAGTTTAGTTCCTGCGATGACCCGTAGCCCTTCTATTTATAGATGGACTTGTTGAGAATGATTCTGATCTAGTTCATGGCCTTTTAGATTGGCGTAGGCAAGGTCCTTACTATTTTCACGCATGACATGAGATCTTCTCTTCGGCAGGTGGCTCCGCAGCTCCAGTGACTCCTTCCAAAACTGGTTAAAAAGAATTAAAGAACTTGTCATCTCATTTATATCTTTGTAAAGGAAGCAAAGTTCATGTACTGGGAATTTACACTCCCTTGAATTTGAGCTCTTAATAGTTTTCAAAGAGCTTAATACAATCTCACACTTGAGAGTAAATGTTGCAAATTAGCCAAAGTTATAGGCTGAATTTCATCCACTTGTCCTGAAAGTTCTGTTGTAATTGGGCTTGTTATGCCTAAATGAAACAATAACGCCCCTGTTTGGCCCCCATTATTTTGCATTTTTGGGGGTTGAAAATTTTTAGAATAGTGATTTATGGGAGAATGTGTGGTTGAAATTTTTTTGATTTGTGTATAATATTATTTTATTTGATGAATGTGTGATTGAAATGAAGAGAGAAAAATTTAATGTAATTTAATGGGGGCCAAACAAGGGCAAAGTTTCACATCGGTGACGCATCACGTGCAGACGGATGATTTTTGTTTATTGCGTTCTTTCAATCTTCAATTAATTATTGAAAAAAAAGGAGCAGAACGATTGTCATTTTTTTCAGGATATCTGTTTTGTGTTCTTGAAAATGGAAGTTCTTTTTAATTCTATTCAATGTCGTATGCAGGAGAGTCCATCCCGCAATGTACTTGCTTGCTCTTGCTTATAGAACTCTGGACATCGAAAATGCAAGGAGAAGGAAACAAACAGTGAAGGGTATAGTTGAGGCCAAAATGTTTAGAGTTCTCAGTTGGTTTAAGAGATTTGTATAGAAAATATTGGCGCTTCATTGGGTGATAAATGCTGATATCCTGCATGGTGACAACATCGTTATTGAGTCCCAGGTTCCCACAAGCACCTTTCTTTAGTATTCTCTGATTGAAACTCAACTTGAAATTGTGAACGGCATTGAGCAATGTCACTCTAGATCCTTCAGTGAATATTGATTATGACGAAAAGGCTTAAAAAAACTGTTTCGAGATGATGACATGAACATGAAATCTTTGTCATCATACTTGCAGATATGACCCTCCATAAATGTCCTGCCTGGTTCCTGAAGTCATTTCTAAATAATGGCTTCTAAGTATTGGTAAGGTGATTATTATCCATTGGAGCTTATTGCACACAAGAAAGGGACAAGTATAGAACAAATCTCTCCTGGTCATAGGAGGCAGTCTATAGAGTAAGGGTAAAGCCTGCAGTCTTGTGGGCTCCTTCTCATCCCACCGGCTCAGATCCCATCTTTATCATTTCCTTTACACGAGGAGCAACTCCTGATTCATTAATCACCAGGAAAACCATCATATTGAAGTTTAAATTACAATAAAACAAATCGCAATGGGAATGCCAGGCGTTTGTACAGCCTTCATTGCTCTTGATAGTGGCTTGAATGAATTGAAAGACTTCAGCTAATTCAGGTACGTCTGACATCAGGTTTGTTCTATCTAACTTCACATCTTAAATATTAACAATCTCCACCGAAATAAATAGCAGGTACTATCTGGACCTCTGATTGTTCTGAAACTTCGTATTGCAACTTAATCACCATAAAGCAAATACATGTGATTAATGACCTTGAATATTGCAAAATGTAGTTTAGAAGTTTCACTGTATCCCACCTCCTTTGCACGTGGTTCTAACCATGAGATATGCTGTAACTTTTTTTTTTTACACAAAATAATGGCTCAAATGATTTGTGACGCTTATTCAATATAGATCACAGAACTTGAACGTGATCTGAAAATTGAAGCGACCATGTTTTTGTACCCTCATTGAAAGAGGGTTGAGCCTCCCATTTGCAGTACTGCCATTCCTGCAGTAGACGGGCCTTTCATCAGTAGCCTCTGCAGCAGCTGTTACTGGATCATAATCAGACGTCACTTTTGCTGGCAATATTAACGTCTCATCCCTCCACTAATTTTCCATGAAAAATTGTACTGCATAGGCTTGAAGTCTCCACTTTTCTCCTTGTACCTTATATTGTGCTCATCTAGGAGGATGAAACATTGGATAGATTTTCTTTTGTGTCAATCAGCGTACATTGGATTTGAGATATGTCCGATGTGGAGGCACAGTGTCAAAACCATTTGTCATGGGAAATATTATTTTTGGGAGGATGCTACAAGTACTCCATGGTTTACTCCATGGATTACTACATGGCCAAGTGGCACTTGGCCATGTAGTAATCCATGGAGTAAACCATGGAGTACATCTAGTTTAATCCTTATTTTTGTAGTCATTACTTTGAGAATTCTACAAACGAAAGCAAAGGTACCCATTTGGCACCTTGCATAACTCCAGTAATCTTTCTGGAGCCAGAATCTGGAAGAGGATTGGCATAACAAGCAATTGTTTAAACAATTTCTCCTTATTGATATTTGATTTACTTTCTACCATTTCTTCTTTTTCAGGTGCTCAGCGGAGAAGGAAAATACACGATGGGAGAATTTTATGATGATAACATATATACAAGTCTAATTAGCAGAACACGAAGATGTCATCCGTGCTTGCAGTCATTGGTTGTTTGCTTAATTTTAAAAACTGCTTATCTTTGTTTGACAAGCCTTTGTGTCATGGACTGTAGTTTTACTTAAGTCCCGTGACCCTATCGCAGCTGCAGTTTGCCCAACTTCGGCCGCACATTGTAAATATTTCATTTAATTGTAAAATAGTTGATAATTAGAAAAGTTTAGTATGATTCCTCGGCTTTTTAACGTCTATTTCCGTCATAGGGGTTTTTGTTGCTTAGTCTATTATAGGGGGTATTAGTCTTTCAAACATCTTTCAAGCTTTCTAGTATTCGCCCCCTGCACTAGTCATTGTAATTTCCTGTTTTCGTCTAATGTAATGTTCAGTTTTCAAGCAATCAATGATCAAGTATATTTTAATGCATTTCAATTTCATGTTGTAAGCTTTCTTTAAATTGTGATCAAATTTACTTTCGTCCCGAAACGATCGAGAAAAAGCGGAAGGTAGTTTAGCGGAGCAGACTACTGCCGCACGGTGTCCCTTTCTGTGCTAAGAAGAAAGGTAACCCGTGAAAGTTAGTATCAGAGCTGCGGCTCAAGACCCTCGATAAGAAAGCTATGGATGCAATGGAATCGAACACCACGGAGGTGGTAGATCCTCAAAAGAGGACCACGAAACAGCGTGTGGAGGCGCTTGAGGTGACAAACACTAGATTGTGTTTGGCCATGGAGGGCCTCGAAGAAAAGGTCGAAGTGGCAGAGACGGAAACTCAGGAAGTATGCATCCAACTAGATGAATGCCAAGAAGCTTGCGCAGCTATGACTGAAGCTGTTGCTAGCATACCTGATCTGCAAGAGGAAGTGGAAACGTTGAGAGCTCAACTAGTAGTTCTTCAACGCGCGGTTGGTAATGGGCAAGCCAGCGTGCAAGAGTCTATGCATAGGCTCAGAATTCCGGAACCGTGTACCTACGGAGGGGCACGCGATGCTAAAGAAGTTGAGAACTTCTTGTTCGATATGGAACAATACTTTCTTGCGGCTTCGATTCAAGACGAAGCGAGAAAGGTTACTACAGCTACCATGTATCTAGGTGGAGATGCAAAACTATGGTGGCGGACGAAGTATGCTGATATTCAGGCCAACAGGGTTCGAATAGATTCTTGGGATCTCCTCAAGGAAGTAATCAGATCTCAGTTTTTCCCAGAGAATGTGGACTATCAGGCACGACGTGCGCTGCGAGATCTGAAATATAAAAGCTCCATCAGGGAGTATGTGAAAGCCTTTTTCGGGCATATGCTGAATATTTGAGACATGTCGGAAATGGACAAGCTATGCACCTTCATGAAATGGTTGGAACCGTGGACACGCACGGAACTTCAGAGACAGAAGGTCACTGATTTAAGCGCAGCTGTGGGAGCTGTCGAATGTTTAAGTGACTATCAACTAGAATCGAGAAATGATCGATATTCGGGAAATAGTCAGTCTATCGGAGGTGGAAATAGATCTCATAGACCTAGCTCGAGCTCAAATGGGGGAGAGCGTTACTCTCAAAATCGGGGAGGAGCCTATCAAGGCAACCGTCAGAATAACAATTGGAACCAAGGAAAAGCAAAGGATGGCAGATCTCATGCCAGTCGTAAATTGAAATGCTTCTTATGTGAAGGACCACATCGGGTGGCGGAGTGTCCTAAAAAATGGATGGTGAATGCATATTGCAAACTAGCAAGTGGCAGGACCAAATCAAAGCAAGATACCCCACAAACTAGCTGCCATGGCGAGACCGACTCCGAAGAGGACGAGGATGTAGTTGATGCATTCTCACATTGGTGCAATACACTATTGCATCGAGTTACTAAAAGGGACGATGGTCCCTCGAAAGAGTCGAAGATGGAGGAATCGAATCGCACTTGTAGGGCGAAAAGCCTGATGTACATTGATGTGAGGATCAATGGAAAGCCAATCAGGGCTATGATAGATACCCGTGCTACCCACAACTATGTTGCAAGTACCGAAGTAGAGCAGCTCGGACTTTCTCTAGAAAGAGGTAAGGGAAAAGTCAAAGCAATCAACTCTGCTGCTCAACCGATAGCGGGAGTAACGAAATCTGTGTCGATCAAAGTAGGTCACTTCGAGGGAAAGACGAATTTGTCGGTAGTTTAGATGGATGATTTCAAGCTCATTTTGGGATTAGAATTTCTTCGGGACACGAAAACAGCAATGTTGCCGCATTCTGACTCATTAGTGATGATGAGGAGTAAACCATGCGTTATCCCCACACAAGTTATGAAGGCAGGCGAGAAGGGTATCTCAGCCATGCAATATAGCAAGGGTTTCAAGAGGAATGAACCCTCATTTTTGTGCACTCTTTGATTGGAAGAGATTGAAGAGGTGACTGGTCCAATTCCAAAACTTGTCGGAAGGCTTGTTAAGGAATTTGAGGCCATCAAGTCGAATGAGTTACCAAAGAAATTGCCACCAAGGAAGGCAATTGATCGTGGGATTGAACTTGTTTCGGGTGCCACTCCTCTCACCAAGACACCGTACTGTATGTCTTAGCCGGAGCTTGAAGAGCCTCGAAAACAGTTGGGAGAAATGTTGGGAAGTGAGACTACTGTGGAGCGCACTTCCGCATTACTACAACGTACATACTACTAGCCTCAAAGGCGGGACGACAATTCAAGTTATGTGAAAACTTGTCTTGGTTGTCCGCGAGATATGACATGTTATCAGAAAAATGCAGGCTTACTGGAGCCCCTTTCCGTCCCAAACAGACCATTCAAGAGTGTGTCGATGGACTACATTAGTGGATTGCCAAAAGTTGGAGACTTTGGCACTATCATCGCCGTGATGGACGGCTTATCTAAAGAGACAACTTTTACCACAGCTCCCAAGTATGTATCAACTGAAGAGACAACTCAACTCTTCTTCAAACATATTGTTAAATATTGGAGACTGCCTAAGAACATCGCCAGTGATCGGGATTCTCGGTTTACTGGCATACCTTGGACCAAGTTGTTCAAACTTCTTGGTTCAACTTTGAGCATGGGTTTGAGTTTTCATCCACAAACTGACGGACATATGGAGCGTTTCAATGCTATGCTGGAAGACTATTTTCAGCCCTTTATCTCCGCTTCACAGAAAAGTTGAGTAAAACTCCTGGATGCGGCTCAGATGCGTTTCAATGCTCAAAAAAGCTCTTCTTCCAATAAGAGTTCCTTCGAGATTCCTACTGGTCAGCAACCATTACTCCCTCATACTAAAGAGACTCCTGGCCATCTAACTACTCGAGCTTCTAAGAACTACCTTCAAGAGTACTTGGTCAAATGGAGCGGATGCAACAAGGATGAGGAAAACTGAGCAAATGAAAAAGACCTTGAAACCTTGAAACCATCAAGCATATCATTCATTAAGGGCTCCGAGGACGTCGCCAAAACAAATGGGGAAGAATGTCACGGACTGCTGCTTTACTTAAACCCCGTGACCCTATCGCAGTCGCAGTTTGCCCAACTACGACCGCACATTGTAAATATTTCATTTAATTGTAAAATAGTTGATAATTAGAAAAGTTTAGTATGATTCCTCGACTTTTTAACGTCTACTCCCGTCATATGGGTTTTTGTTGCTAAATCTATTATAGGAGGTATTAGTCTTTCAAACATCTTTTAAGCTTTCTAGTGTTCGTCCCCTATACTAGTCATTGTAATTTCCTGCTTTCGTCTAATGTAATTTTCAGCTTTCATGCAATCAATGATCAAGTTTATTTCAATGCATTTTAATTTCATGTTGTAAGCTTTCTTTAAATTGTGATCAAATTTACTTTCGTCTCGAAACGACCGAGAAAAGACGGAAGGTAGTCTAGCGGAGCAGATTACTGCCGCACGTTGTCCCTTTCTGTGCTAAGAAGAAAGGTAACCCGTGAAACTTTGACTTGCTTGCTATTTAATCTATGGCTCGTAGATCTTGGTTTAGTTCTGAAGGTCTGGCTTTTAGATTTACATTTGTAGTCTTTGGCAAGTTTCTGATATTATTTTGTGATTTTGGAAGGTCGACCAAAAAACCAGAGGTGAAAATGAATTGAGGATCACAGGGACAAGTAACATTCACACGAGCATTATGTCACCTCTTCAATAATCAATTCCTACCTACAATTATCATTATATTATCAGTTTGTATATAAGCCACTGTCAGGTAGCAATTTTCTGATGATTTTAGCCTTCGTTTGAGCTCCATTATTTGAAAAAAAAAAAGATTTTGGAAGTGTTTTTTGGAAAATATGTGGTTAAAAAGTAAGGATAATTTTTGATTTATGTGTGATATTATTTTATTGAAATAATGTGTGATTCATAAGAGAGTGAAAAATGATTAAAATTTAGGGCTTGTTTGGGAGAGATTTTTGGGGGAAGAATTGATTTTGAATAGTGATATGATGAGAAATATGTGGTTAAAAAAGAAGAAAAAATTATTGATGTGATGGAAAATATTATTTTATTAAAGAATGTGTGGTTGAAAATGAGAATTGATTTATTGTAGAAAAATTTAATCCCTCCCAAACAGGACCTTAATGAGGCCAAACATGTGCTTAATTAGAAATTAGACCGTTAGATTTCACTGTTGCAGTAATTTTTAACTCCAAAATTATCAAATAGTTAAAGTGGCGAATGAAAATACCTATGCGTCCCTTTGTTTTTTTCAATCCATACCAAATTAGGCATTTCTTGGATTTCACAATCAAGATAAGAAGGCTGCATTATCGAGTAGGATCCACTGACAATGTATAACGTTCTAATGTATGCTAAAAATCTGAATAGAATCCGTTCCAGACAAGCGCTAAGTCTTGTTTGGTTCAGCTAAAATTAAATTTTTACTAATTTTTTTATAGAAGTCGATAAATATGTTGTTAAAAAGTTCATAAGTTTTAAAAAATCGATGCCAAGTAACGGGTGAAAAATACCTGAACTTTCAACATTATTTTATTTTAGTCACTCTTAACTTTCTTGTTCCAAACTCTTCGCTCAAGCTTTTATTTTGTTTAGATTTGTCATCAATAGTGATACCTTCACAAACTCTTAGCATCTTTTTCTACGTAACAGACGAATTTCTTATGTGGACAATACGATCGTTAGTGTCATCCAATTGTGCATCCTTCTACTTGTGAAATTTATATTTATATAACATATAATTTTGTTAAAAATCACATATTAGTAGCATGATTTTCCTGTTAAAAGTGTGAGTTTTCATCATTGTCCAACTGACTTAGCAAACTAAGTTTGCCTACATTGTAAGAGAGGACTTGTAAATTTTTCGATAGAATGGTTTTTGGTAATTAAACTGAAAGTAAATTGAAACTTGAGGGATAAATTTTAAACCATGAGTGTGTTTGATAGAGATTAAAATTAAAAAATCAGTCGTTATTGTTGACTTTTATTAAAATTGAAACTAAATTGAAACTTGAGGGATAAGTTTTAAACCATGACAGAAAGTTGGGGACCTCCTTTGTTATTTTACCTAAATGTCTCTTCCCGCCGCGTACGGAAGACAAGTCGTACAAAAGTCATGATCGATTTGATTGCTGCATTTGAAAGTTGAAGCATAGTATAAAACTTTGAATTCTCGAAAGCATCAAAAGAAGAGAAAAAGCACAAAAGAAAACTGTATTTACTATAGTTGCTGTAGAAAGAATAAAACTAGTCGCCATTGAACTTTTTGATGAAATGAAGAACAAAGGAAGTAAACTTGCAGGAGCAAATTGGATGATTTTAGGGTTACCATCGATTTTCTTGCTATGCATATTCTTTTTTCTTGCTGGGTTCTTTGGTTCTAGTCTCTTCTCTCAGCAGGTCCGGCATCCCTTCAATTTCTATTTTATAAATGTCAATTTTGGAATTGACTACTGGTTTCAGCTTTGAAATACCCATTTGTTGCCAGGCTTATCGCTAATATGTTGATTATTGTTTTCACATTAAAGCGATTCTACGCTTAAAATTGATTATAATTTATATCTGCGACAGGAAGTGTCAACTACTTCTTTAAGGCATTGGCCTCGGGGACTGCAGGAAGAGAAGAAGAAAGAGTTTGATGCTCTGCCGCGGGGAGAGACAGGAGAGGATACTCTCACTTCGATTCCTTTTCAGGTAAGTTTTGATTGTCTCTTTTACTGAATTGCATAGGGTTTCTGGAGTCTAATTTTCTGGGCAGGTCTTAAGTGATTAAATGAAATTCTAATTGTCCCTCCTGCATTGACGTTGCTTGAAATTCACTGCCACTAAAGCCTGTTTGATGCGCCAAATTTTCCGGGAGTTATTTTTCACTTTCCACTTTTTTGGCTGTTTGATATTCGAAATTTTCCATATTTTCTTTCCTCCACATGTGTGCATTTTCCAGCTTTTTGATGAAAATTGGTGGAAAAAAAATTTTCAGGCTGACTGGAAAAAAAAATCTTTTTTTTTTTTTTGCAATGGAAACAAATATTATAACTAATGGTAAAAAAAAATTTCACTTTAATGAATAATTTTCATGTAAAATTAAGTCAAACGAACACTAAACTTTAATTAAAAAAATGATTTCTTTAGGAATTTTTTTTTTTTTTTTTTTTTTTACTTTTTGGCAATGGAAACAAATTTTATAACCAATTGTCGAAAAAATTATCACTTTAACAAACACTTTCCATGTAAAACATAGCCAAACGAATATAAAATTTAAAAGGAAAATTATACCAATCAAACACACGTGAAATCATTTTTCCTGCAAAACACTTTCTAGGCAAATCTTTTCCCTGTAAAATATTTTCTTTCCACTCATTTTTTACCATTGCAATCAAACACACTCCAATAGATCTCCGATGCATACTAAAAATGGAATTTGATATAAAATTTGAACTGTTCAACAATAAGCTGAAAACAGAAGGAAATCAGCACATTTGAAACCACAATTCTTGTTATTGAGTCTAAACATAAATATTCGAGTTTATCATCCACAGAATCTGATGGTTGTAAGTATTTGCTTTCTTTTCTTTTGAATAATGATATTGTTCCTTAATTGCTCTCACACAGATTTTGAGCTGGAATCCACGAGCATTGTACTTTTCAAATTTTGCTAGTGCAGAACAATGTGAAAGCATAATCGAAGCTGCAAGGGCACACCTTGAACCATCTTCCTTAGCTCTACGCGAGGGAGAAACAGCTGAAAATACCAAAGGAATTAGGACAAGGTAATTTCCAACTGTAATCAAACGGTGGGCCATAAGTAAGCATATGTGCTATTTTATGCTCGTATGGTATTTTTTAAATTCTGTTTCTGTATTGAACTTTGCGCCATAACTATAACGGTCCTAAGGTAGTAAAATTCCTTGTCGGGTAAATTCTTACCCGCATGAAAAGGCGTAACGATGAGGTCATGCAATTTGCTTCATTTGTTGTGGGGCTCTAAGGGTCCGTTTGATTGCAATGATGGAATTTGCCTAGAATTCATATTACTGGGAATTGTCAATTAATTGTGTTTGATTTGTATAATTTTCTACCTTGAAAATGTTGAAATTTTGGATCCTTTGATGTTCGTTTGACTTTGTTTTCGATGGAAATTGTTCATTAAAGGGAAAAAAAAAATTTATAATTAGGGATAGAATTCATTTTTATTGCCAAAAAAAAAAAAAAAAAAGCTGGAAAACCCCAATTCCCACCAAAGTGGTGGGAAGACCAATTCCTCAAAAACAAGGAAAAGGCACGTGAGGCTTCGTTGGAAAACAAATTACATGGAATATTTTACCGATCAAGCATGGCAAAAAGTGGAAAGTTGAAAAATATATTCAAATTGGCACCTATCAAACAGGTCCTAAAGCATTAAAATACTTTGCCATTCTGGCACCAGCAAGTTTATGTGATACATTTTAAATTGTGATTTTCTTTGCTCTCAGTTCTGGCATGTTTATAAGTGCATCTGAAGACAAAACTGGAATCCTGCATCAGATTGAGGCAAAAATTGCAAAAGTAACAATGATCCCCAGAACCCATGGAGAGGTAATGTGACTTATGCTACATCATTGACTTTTATCTCGCTGTACGGAAGTACACATTTTATAAATGGTATGATTGAGAAATCCTTTTGCACTCTCAATAAAACACAATGTCGATATTATCGTAGGACAGCGAGTTTGAAGTTTAGCCTTCCGATGGTTTTGTGGTTCAGTAAATAACTTACTAAAATTGGTTTCTATTCATTATGCTTAATTGTTCGCTTCAAGCACTTGCATGATGTTATTTGAGTTGAATTAGGTAAATCATTGATTTAGTTAAATCTTAAAAGTTCTCTAAATAATGCACGTACCATTTTTCAGGCCTTCAACGTCTTGCGTTATGAGGTCGGTCAGAGATATCATTCTCATTATGATGCTTTCAATCCTGCTGAATATGGTCCACAGAAGAGCCAAAGGGTAATGCAAGCAAGACATTAGAATTCATTCATACAATATTTTCTGTGAGTAATGGTTTAGTGCCTGATTGACAAAAAATGGGCTGAAATTGGTGATAGATCTAAGGATTAAATGTTCGTGTCAATCATGTGCAGCACAATTGCATCTCTGTATTGATTTTGCTTTCCTTTCTGAAGTCACTAGCTGAACTTAAAAACAGCACAAGATTTCCCCCAGATAGATTTTCCTAAGCTAGTTAATGCAATAAGGTTTCTTGTTCAAGATTTTATGCATAAACTGTTAAATAGGTCTAATGATTACTCAGTGTAACCTCAACTTAATTTACATTGTTCAGATAGCTTCTTTCTTGTTGTACTTGTCTGATGTTGAAGAAGGGGGTGAAACCACGTTCCCTTTAGAGGTAAGATCAATCATTTTTCTTTTATCATTTTGTTATTTACCAGCATGTTCTTCCTTCTATTTGTCCATACTTTCTTCAGTGTTGTAATGCGCAGCCACTCAATGCTTTGATCTACAGAACGGGATAAACATGGACGCTACTTATGACTATCGTAAATGTATGGGTATGAAAGTAAAGCCGCGACAAGGAGATGGACTTCTGTTCTACTCACTATTCCCAAATGGTACAATTGATCCGGTGAGTCGTTATGTATAAATGTAATTGTACTTCTTGCACCGTTTTGCTTCTGTCTTTCCTTTTACTACTTTTAGATCAATTCCTGTTTGTTTCCATGATTGTGTAGAGTTTTGACTGTTACACATTGCTTTGCTACTACTGCAGACATCTCTTCATGGGAGCTGTCCAGTGATCAATGGGGTAAAATGGGTAGCCACAAAGTGGATCAGAGATCAAGATCAGGAAGAAGACTAGATGTATGTCCACCGGTCCAAGCATTATCATAAAATTTTTGGTCATTAGAAATTCGACATCCATTTTTGTTGAAACTCAGAGGAGTCAATAAGATTTGTAGCGTATAGAAACACTAGCAAGATCTAGCTTTTATCTAAACATTTTGCCACACACTTCTGGGCAGCTTTACTCTCTAAGTTTTCACAAGATTAAAGGGTGGCTCAATATGGACGTGGTGGAGCTTTCTCCTCCTTCCGACCTTTATCCATTTGTTATAAAAATCGTCAAATAAGGTAAATCGATAATGACAGCTGAATGTCAGTACTGGTAAACAAATTGATGGCACTGAAGATGTGTCGATTCTATTGAAGAAGCTGAAAACATAAAGTGGGAAAACAAATTGCTCTCGAAAGAATGAACCACTCACCTCTCCTGTACAATGTGCTTCCAACTTCCAACTATTCAGCAGTTAGATAAGCAAAAACCTAGGGACGTTGAATACAATCTGCTAAAATGTTCTTCAAAACTGAAAACTGTTTCTCAAAATTGTTGCTTCAATGCTGGTAGAGGTGTCAATCCGGGTGGTCCGGGCCGGGTCGGCCCGCCAACATGTGAGCCCGGTAACGGCCCGCGTGAAAAAAAGCCCGCCCGCTGCGGGTTCCGGGCCGGTTACGGGTCGACCCACAATTTTGGACTACAACCCAGGCCCGCCCGCTGACCCATCCGGGTCGAGCCCATGCGGGTCACGGGTCGCGGGTCGTTCTGGTTTGGCCCGTATGATTGTATAAATAAAATTATAAAAATATAGAATTTTTTCGGTTTGACCCATATGGAGAGCAACTATCATTGAAAATAGGATTTTGAGAAAAAGAATCGCAAGAATCCATAATATAGTAGGATTAAAAAATTTAGTAGTGACTAGTGAGAACCGAGAAGAAAGAAATATAATCAAGATGATGATATTTGTAATTGAATAATTGTAATTGTAGTAAGGTAGTAACAAGTATGAATTATGAAGTATAAATGTATAATAACTAATGAGAGGGTACTGTAAAAATAAATGTAAGCAAAAATTGGAATTTATCGATGAAGGGGATGATATTACCGTTAGAAAATTTATATTACCATTAGTTAAAATAAAAAATAAAAAAAATTGACCATGCAGCAGGTTACGCCTTTTTTTGAATTTTTTTATTTTTATTTTTTCAAATTTTTTTGTTTAGCTCCCCCTCCCCCCCACCACCCCTTCTTTTTTTTTTTTAATTTTTGTTTTATTTTTTTTTTTCAATTTTTTTTACGGGTCGCGGGTTAACCGCGGCCCGTGGGAGTGCAACCCGCGAAACCCGCGGGTTACACCTCCTTGGCCCGTGAACCGCCCGCACGGGTCACGGGTCGGCTCGCGGTCCGGTTTTCACGGGCTGGTTTTCACGGGTCATGACCGGCCCGTCCGTCTTGACACCTCTAAATGCTGGCATGCCCTTTTCTTTATTGTAGCCCAGATGCAATTGACTGAAATGAATAATGTAAAATTGAAGATATGGACTGTTTTACCCTCATGGATTCTCTTGTTTCCAGCAAGCTGTGTATGATTCCCCAGTTTCTCATCTTTCTTTTCATATTTACAGGTTTCTTTAGATTGTCAAGTTACTAAACTGACATCTCAAATCAGAGATCCATCAAATGTTGAGGTTAATAGGGTGATACTCACAAGTTACGACTGTTCTGATGGAGTTGCTTTCCCCATTTTTTCAATATATGCATGCAACAAGCTGCGGAGAATAGACCAAGAGCGGCAAATGTTATGATAGTTGAGTTCCAAAACCTCTTGTAATAACCTCCCTGCAACATCACATGATAGCAACTTACACCAATTCATGACAAGAGAATTCTGATAGAAAACTAGAAAATCAAAAAAAGAGAATTGAAACAATGATTGCAGTAAATATCAGTGTTGGACATGTTGGAATGTAATGATCTTTAGCCAACTTCATGGGACATTCATGAATGAGTCTTATGGTTAATTAAGGTTTTAATGAAACGATAAACCATTTTTGACACGAGGTGATTAATGTTCAAGTGCATTGCACCACCTGCTCAGGGTGCATTTTTGCATTGTCTGGTGATACTAAATAGACACAAATTAAAGGAACTGACTGACTAGAAAAACAGTTCGAGTGGCTTTTAGATAAAATAAAGAAACTAGAAAATAGATCTGTCATCAAGTCCGGCTTACAGAACTGTCTTCGGGATAACAGTTAGTTGGTTAGCTCATTTTTTCAGTTGCTGAGATTGGTAGTAGCGATAAACACTCCTATATTTTCTAGACGGATTTAATGAAGTGGCTAGGTACCACAGAAAGTGTCTTCAAGGGGGTTGAGAGAAGGGACTCCCCCAAGAGAAGCCAGAGTACGTCTTCACATGTCAAGTGTTGGACACCACCTATAGATGCATAGATGTACACTGAAGAGTTATGGTAAACTGTTTCAAAGGATACAGTTTAAGCTGCAATTCTTGTCCAATCCGAAGTAGTGAGATCTAACAGTTCACAGATTAAACACTGTTTAAGATGTGTCCTATAAATGAACACTCCTCTCGATTTTGGCATTCCCAAATCAATTCAAATTGATCTCTCCTTCCATTCACTAGAAAAATTAAGCTTCTATAATTTTCAAACATCCAAGTATTAACCTACTTGACTACTTCCTAAAACAGCAAACGAACATATCAAACCAGCCTCATTTTTTTGTCTGAAGGAGATTTGCACTTCATTACGTTCATAAAGATTTATTATATCCTTGAGTTTCTGCATCTATCACTTGGTCTTTTTTTTGGCAACATGAGATATAGTGAAACATTAACCTACTTGACTACTTCCTAAAACAGCAAACTACCATATCAAACCAGCCTCATTATGAGATACTACAGCCAAACAGATTCATGCTAGTCTAGAACTTTACTTCACCTTTGGAAGAAACAAATTTAACGATGAATCACTCTTCTCATGTCTATCATGCGTTTTCTAGTTGCATTTTCCGTCTGGAAGTTGACAGATAAAGGAAGACAAGAAAAGTCATACTAAAACGATCCTAAATAGCCTCATAATCAATCATGAGGAAGTTCCAGAAGACACAGGTTGTAATTTATCATTACATGACTCTATAGCAACGTGGTTACACCAGCACAGACCTGTAATAGAAGAAACAGAGATATTGCATTTACAGGTACAAGCGATAGACTAATCATTCCTCCACGAACTTCATTTGGCACATACCTATGCACATGGTAGCAAGATGAAATATGTCAAAAAAAAAATAATAATAATAATCCTTCAGTATGAAAGTGGCAATTGATGTTTCCAGCCACAATAGCCTCTTGCACTCTATCCAAAAGATCAAGGATGTAGTGGAAGAGGATACTTTTGAGGAACTGATATCATCCCCTTACAAAAGAATGAAAGATGTAGTGCCCCGATAAAAATATTCACAAGAGCCAGAGAAGAGGATTTTTCAGGAAAAAGTATAGTAAAAATAATTTACATTGATCTTAATTGGGCAAGTGAAGGAAAAACCAAGCCCATGCAAGCATGAAACAATATGAACAGCATCACGAGAACTCCAATTTCCTGTGCATAAAATTACAAAATCAAAAACTAGTAACACCAAGCTAGGAATATTTACATTAAAAAAGATAAAACAAATGTTCTCCAAGCGACCAATGACCTAAAAGTGTGCACCTGATAATCATAAGCAACTATGGAGAAAACAAGGCCCATTCCAATAAGCAAATATGTTAAGCATTCCTCCATTCGAATCGATAAGGGTCCATTGAACAACCAAGGAAATCCAGTGCTGCCAAGCATCCTAGCACCCAGGAAACAAGGATATATCAATCCCAATGAGACATCTCTGCCATCAGCCTACAACCAATACACATATCAAACAATTCTCACATATCAGTAAATTTTAAACAAGAAAAAATATTAAAAAGATTTTCATGACAAATCAGAATACTATTGATAGTATAGTTCAACCTTTGCAGCAGATGGTGTTTAAATCATGAAACCAGAAAGGAATACAAACAACCCAAAATAGAACCACCAGACAAAAAGAACAAGCAAAAGAAAGAACAAATGAAAACAAAATTATTTAGGGATTAGAACAGATCAGAACAAGTTTATTTAGATTAGAACAAATCAGAACAAGTTTATTTAAAGGTGGGGAGCGTTCGTCCGACCAAGATTTTTGAGAACTACATTTAACAAAGAATCTTGATCCTTAATTTAAACAAATCTAACAGGCGACATTCATTTCATTAAGACCATTTAAAATTTTCAAATGGGTCCCACCCAACACCAAATTGGCAAATACCCTCTCCACTCCATTAAGATCTCACCTACCCAGTTACCCCTCCCTTCTCTGAGTTTCTCTATCTGTATATATATAACAAGAGTATCAATTCTATAGCGTTTGTCATAATTTTTTTATTTTTTTTCATTTTTTCATTTTTCACAGGATTATATAAACAACATATTACAAGTTCAATATGTATATATATACAAATATGTACAGAGAGAAAAACTCAGAGAAGGGAGGGGTAACTCGGTAGGCAAGATCTAAATGGAGTGGAGAGGTATTTCCCAATTTGGTGTTGGGTGGGACCCATTTGAAAATTTTAAATGGTCTTAATAAAATGAATGTGGCCCGTTAGATTTGCTTAAATTAAGGATCAAGATTCTTTGTCAAATGTATTTGTCAAAAATCTTGGTCGGAGGAACACTCCCCTTTAAAGATAGGCAGGTAAGATCTAGTTCATAATATATTAATGAGCTCAAATGATTAGAATCGATCACTACTGTTGGCAAATATTGAGGTGTATTCCAAACAGTATTTATATAATTAATTACCCAGTGTTAGCATATGATATGTTCGGTTCTTATGGCATTCGTTCACAGTTTATTTTCCTTTACAGATCTGTCCAAATTTAATTGAGAGGGCTCTGAGCAGAAGCATACAGATTACACGGTCTCAGCAAACCGTTAAATACATGTCACAAGAATAAAGCAAATCAGGCAGCAGATTGACCCGTTCTAGATACAGTGCTTCTATGGGTATTCATGAGCCATTGTGGTCACAGAAATACTGAAATAGCTAAATGAGATAATTGCGTGAAAATTCCCAGGATTAGATTAGCATTTATGTTTAAAAGATCAACTATGCAGAAACAGGATGAGACATCCGTACACGCCCATTCCATAAAAAATGATATAAAAAGGAAAAATGATTTAAGATCTTTAATATCCATATTCAGAATGAAGGAAATTTGGTTAGTATCAGCTTTTACCCCTTGTCATATATTTTATGAACAAAATGGTATTCTTCCCGGCCTAACAAAATATGTGCCGATAAAATAAAAACTTAGGTTCACTACAACGCAGATATGGCTTAATTTAGACCAGTCAAGGGCAAAAAGTGAGGCATGGCTTCATTTAGTTCCTAATATATAAGAATCTGAAGAGTTTCACTATAAAAACCCAATAGTCACTGAAACTTTTGAAGTATTGTATTAAATGGTTAATTATTTCACAATTAAATTATTGAATAATCATTATGGTATCTAAAACTAAAAGATTTACAATTTCAAAAAAGTTAGAACATGCTCCTAGGTTTTCCAGATCTTTTAAGTTCACCAACACTTCTTCATTTTCAAAAGCAGAGAAGACAGAAAATGGATTGCACTGAATTAGCCAAAACAACTAATATGCTTTTTATGAGAACTGCTCAGTACCCTTACATGCTAAGTGGGAAATATCAAGGAATTCAAATGCAATCGAAATCTTACAACTATAATAGGAGCCCAAAGAATCCAGAAGGCAACCACAGAGAAATGGACGCAGGCTTGCACCCATGATAACAACCATATCCTTTTATCTGCAAAAAAAAAAGAGGGAAATATCGTTATATGTCTGAAGATGTTATCATGGACTTTATCTACCAATAGAAGAAACTCAAATCTATTAATTCCCAAGCAGACAACCATTTTACAGTTTGCATATGAGGTTTGCCTAATAACTTGACCAAATTCCCAACACAAAAATAAAAAGTTGACAACATGTTATATAATTCAATGGGTGCAAGCTGCATACCACTGATGACATTTTTGTAAAACAAAATCCGGTAATCCTTGAAAGATGCTGCTTGTGGAGTTTCTTTCCATCCACGTGTGACATAAGTGATAGCGATAACTGTTATAACAATAGCAGCATTGCCAATAGAAGCTATATTTTTGTTCACATTACTATCAATCAGCCAATTACCAAGCACCTGGCTGCCTATGAAAGATGCAGATTCAAAGAAAGTCATTAACCAAAACATATCATTCAGTGCATCTTGCCTCTGGCCCAGCTGCAAAAATATAAATAAAGATACTTGTCATTGCTCAATGGATTAGACCACCATTAACTGTGCTGCCTATAGATATGTAAGACCAACCTTGTCATTCTCAACTACCATCCATGTTTCAAAACTGAAGGAAAATACTGAAGAGGCTAAAGAGAGACAGGTGCTTGCCAACCAAATAGCAGGATCTGCAGTAATTCTCTTCCATATGCCAACAAAAAGGTGCAGCATGTAAAACAACAAACATAATTTCTTATGCCCACTGCACTCACAAGGGCAAAATATTAAATTTCCATCTAAACAAGTGTTATAAAAAACATATAACTAGCACTTAAAGGTAACTCAGAACCGAAAATTTAAAACATTAGCATGTTCAAGTACAAAAAACAGCATTAAGTTTGCAAATGAATGCTTGCAAGATCAATCGTGAACTTAAAGGAGCAATGAAAGCAGTATTAGTATATAATTGGAAATTAAACTGCAAGGCGTGATACCAAAAATCTAAGGAAGTCGATCACTTACATAAGATCAGAGAGCATTCCAAGAAAACTGCCAATAAATAGAGAGACCCCGTATCCAACACATAACGACATCACCATTTGCTCTTTACTCACACCGTAATATGCCCATTCGTACTCCCCAAACACAGGCCATAACCCTTCAATCACTGCATACAGAGAATAATCAAAAAGAAAATGGGAAAAAAACCCAGATAGATTAATAAAACTATATTTAAGATATGAATTAATAAAAAATAGAAAAAAATAAAGAAAGAAGGAAAGAAGGATGAATGACCTGAGGACAGTGAATAGAAGAGAAGAAAGGTTCTCTGGAAGCGAAGGAGAGAAGAGGAAGGCGCGTGATCAAACACATTTGGGATACTTTTGTTGGGCAAACAAAAGATTGAAAGGAAGCAACATATGAACATGAAGATGTACAGTGCTCTGTTCGGTTCCCACACTTCAGTTTCGATTGCTACTCCCATTGTTGAACAGAAGAGAATTCAGCGTAGATGATTACTATTTAGATCTCTAAATCCCAGATTGAAATCATAGTAAAAAGTTGCAAAATCAAATTATTTCGAATTTAAGAAAAGATCTTGTTTGATTGACGAGTTAGGTTTGTCGGAGAACTGAGGCAGAATTGAATGCTCGCAATAATTTGGGATCTGAATCATAATCATATGGGCTGAAAATAGAGATAATTTAATTTATGGTGACTGAATTTTACTACAAGTTATCAATTGATCATCGCTCTTTAAAAAGATAGTCGTTGCTTTCTGAAATTTGCTACTGATAGTACTATTTGCTCATCGAAATTTAACATATTACTTCTTGTTCATCTAACTTCGAAAAGAGTTACTCGTTGTTTACTGAATTTTTCTATATGTAACACGGGTGGAATTGATACAAGTGATTAATGAGTAACCTTGTTCAAATTTGAGTGAACAACGAGTAACTTTTTGAATTTTAGAGAGTAAGTAATAACATATAACAAAGTTCAATGAGCAATTAGTGTATTTTTTAAATTTCAATGAACAAGTAGTAATCTATACCAAAGTTCATTGACCAGTTATTAATTTTATTCGTTGAGAATAATGCAATCCTAACAATGGATTGTATTACCAGGTCGGATTCGATTTTTCTACTTAACAAGGGTTGATTGACAATTTTTTTGTAAAATTTTTAACAGATAAAATTGATAAAATATGTTATTTAAAAATTATGAATCTCATTAAACCCTTGTTTGATGGTCATTATTTGAAAAAAATAATTTAAATAGTGATTTTTAAAAGAACGTGTGGTTGAAAAGTAGGAAAACGACTTGAATTTATGTGTAGAATATTTTATTACATGAATGTGTTATTAGAAATAAGTGTATAGAAAAAAAAAAGAGTTTTTAAATAATCAGATGGGGTAAATGTGATCAAAGAAAGATTGACATGAGGACTCAAATGTCAAATTATTAATAAAATGATAGAAATGGAACTTTTAACACCAATTACCCTTATAAATATTGATAATCCATCTTTAGAGCTTTCTCCAACATTAAGAACACCAAGTTATATAATTAATTTGTATTTAAAAAGGTGTTGCTACAAGGTCGGACAAAAAAAATCCATCAACAAATTGACCCGACCCAAATTGACTCGAGTTGGTTTGGATTGATTTCACAATTTACATGGTTTGGGTAGGTTAATGTGTAACCCAAACCAAGTTGGTTCGGGTCGATTCCGGTTTAGCACATTCAACCCAATCTTCATGTAATTTTTTATACTTTTATAACATGGAAACTCAAGATTTGCACAATGAACTTTATAGCATTAAATATCAAGTTTGCTCAATAGTCTAACTCCAAACTCGAGATTTGTCCTGCAAATTCGAGATTTGACATACTAGTCAAATTTCTACAAGATTTGTTCTTAACTAATTTGGACACAAGACCAAACTGAATTGGACTGGTTTGGTTTCTACAAGAGGAAATTACACCTACACCTGTTTTTAGATTTCCATTTTCACAAATCCTGTCACAAGTTTAACTTTTCAATTATCAGGTTTTTATATTTAATTAATATTAATTATATAATTTTCGATATAATTAAAATCACCCAAAATCAAACCCTAAAATTCCCATTCTCTCTCTTCCCTCTCATTCTCTCCCCGTAGCTGTGACCCTAAGGTCCTTCCTCTCGCCGGCGGTCATCCCTCCCATTTCTCTCATCCGTCCCATTCTCTCCTCCCTGTCTCTGTGACCAGAAAACCGTGGCCTAAGAACCTTCCACTCGCCGGCGAAATAAGGGAACTGCCACTGGTGTTCTCGCGGCAAATGAGGGAACTGCTCACGGCCAACGGTTTTCTCGCTCCAATCTCATCTCAGCTCCAGTCCCCTCTCTGTCGCCGACACTCCACCGCCGATTGCGCAGTCCTCCTCTCTGTCGGGTTTTTTTTTAAATTTTGTGAGTGGTGCCGATCTGTTTAGTGGCGGCGGGGTACGATGGAGGTGTGTGTGGGTGTGTCTTCAGATGGTGCGATGGAGGCAATGGAGTGGTGGTTACAGATCTGTTGTGGTGGGTGCGTCCTCAGATCTGTTGGTGTGCGGTATGGGTGTGTGTTTGTGGGGCGTCTTCAGATGGTGCGATGGTGGCAATGGAGTGGTGTTTGCAGATCTGTTGTGGTGGGTGCGTCCTCAGATCTGTTGGTGTGCGGTATGGGTGTGTGTTTGGGGGTGTGGTTGGGTGTCAGGTATGGGTGTGTGTTTGGGACGGTTTGGTGATGGATCAGGCGCGGCGGCGCAGTGAAGGTGGTGGTGAAACGTCGGCAGCGATGTTTGGAACGGGGATTTTGTTGCTGGGATGTGGTGTGTTGGTGTCGACGGTGGTGGTGGTGTGTTGGTGGTAGTCACAAATTGTGACCATCAAATTGGTTGGTGTGTGACCAATAAAGAATAAATTGTGATCGATAAATATTGTGTGACCCACAAATTAATAAATTTGTGACCAGTAAAAGTTATTTGTGACCTATAATTCGATGTCTTGTGACTATAAAATAAGATGTGTGACTTAAAAATTTTATGATTTGTGACCGATGAAACAATTGTGACTTTTAAATTTTTTATTTGTGACCGATGAATGAATTGTGACCTATGAAATTTTTGAATTGTGACTTTAAAATTTTTGAATTGTGACCAAATTGTATAGATCTGTGACCGTTATATATTTATTAATAAAACATATAATTAATTAAGTAATTCATAAATAAATTAAAATAAAAACCTGATTTTTGAAATTTAAAATATCAAACCTTAATTTTGAAATGTGTATAAGTAAAACCAGGATTTATGTAGACTTCCCTTTCTACAATAAGATTGGTTTCGTTTGGGCCTCAATTTTTCCAAATCAACTTGGACACTATTTAGTGTCGGGCTGAACCCAAAATCTATCAAACTAGATCCACGCCCAACCCTAGCTAAAAAGCCTACAAAAGTGGTATCAGAAAAATTATAGTACAAATAATATTTGAATGCAACTAAACGACTTCTGTTTGGCAAATCTATAAATCAATTTATAAAATAAAAATAGTAGTTGGTCTCACGAAATATGTGAATAAAAGATAAATATAAATAGTAATTATGAATGTGTAGTTAAAATTAATGTTTTAAGTTTACTAATTAATTTATAAATTGGGTTGCCAATAGGAGTGTTACTATATGTTTGACATCCATTAAAATAAGTTACTTGTAAATTTTCGAAAAATTCTCTTCTTTGAGACGTGGTTGCAAGCAAGTACCATTTCAATCACACAAGCACTGGAGCAAATTTCACAAAATTTTAATTTTGGGGGCAAAATTGAAAACTATAAAGAATTTTTTGAGAATGTGTGGTTAAAATTTAGTGTGGGGACAACTAATTCCACTATCCCATACTAATTCCGTCACTGCGCA
Organism: Fraxinus americana; assembly: GCA_035079005.1. Classification (NCBI taxonomy): domain Eukaryota; kingdom Viridiplantae; phylum Streptophyta; class Magnoliopsida; order Lamiales; family Oleaceae; genus Fraxinus; species Fraxinus americana. The sequence goes on along the minus strand of CM068716.1, from coordinate 11,729,421 downwards.
CACGCATTGATCTTCCAGGATCCAAACTTTGCCAAACTCGACCCTGGATTGGTGTTGAGTTTTCTACGATAGACGGTAGCTAATTGGGACTACTTAAACGTTAACCTGGTTAAGATATCTAAGCTCTCCAACTCATCTCTGGTTGAAAATCAACTTCTCTTTAGATGCATCGTTGATTAAATGTTTGCCGATGAAACCTTTTCTTTTTTGTGCACGGTCGGGGATGGACAAATCGCTCATTTCAATTTCAAAGTGGGGCAAAATAGAAAAACTCTTGGGTGAAATGAATAATTACTTCTTTCTGGAGAAAGAAAAAATCTGAATACTACTATTCTAATCCTAACAGTAATAATATAGAGAATCTCGACTTTAGGAGCATATACATTTACATTCATTATCGTATTAAATCCTAGTAGCCAAGCTTGAATCTTCGAACAACAGTGTAAAGTCGACAGCAACCAGCATATTATGCTTCGAGCAACCTGCAAAACAGTGGAATTCCCTCTTAACCTCAAGTATTTTAATAATTCCTTCCTTTAAAGAAGCAGAAATTTGCAACGTATGTTGCCCTCATTTTGCTTACTCCAAACAAAGCATAAGAGGAAGTCTGGAAACAATGCCAAAAACTAATCTTTCTATTTCGGAACAACAGAAAATGGAAATGGAGAGCAAAAGATCGATATATTATAACAACTTTTCCCATCAATATACGTATCTCATCTCTAATATGTATTAAAATGGGGGTGGTTCCTTGGATCATGCCTACACCATCTATGCTAGACTACCAGTATTTAGGCAGGTCAAAATTGCAGAATCATTAAAGCAGAAACATTTGCTCTGTGATAGAGAGCTTGGATCTAATTTATGTGGACAAGGGGATCAAGTTTACCTAATTCTGTGCAACGATGCTGATGACTAATCCACAAGTTTTAAGTCTTAACGTCACTAGTCAAAACGAAAACGAGGGATACTTAAAAAGACTTACTATTCTTCATTTTTTTTTTTGGCCGTGGGAAGCTAGATCATCAGAAGTTCTGCATCTTGAGAAGCAGCTGTTCCTTCACCCTGTGTCAGTAAACATAATTATATATTTTCCACGATGTAGAAATTCTAATGTAATCGTATACTTAAAATGAAGATGAAAATCTTGTCTACCTTCCAACCAGGAATCGACCTTGAAAGAAGCATAACGTACTGTTCCATTGCCAACTCCCGGTTCATGTTCCCTAAACTCTGCCAAGCATTCCTGTGACAGTATAGCCCATTAATCACAAACTATTGAGGTTCAATACTAGAACACTTTACTAAGTGACAAACCAGCAGCCAACAACCTTAAATATAAACTCAAGTTTGCATATCACATTCTAGGCAAGAAAAATCAAGCGCAAATACTCTTTCTCTCCATTCCCCAAAGTTCTCAAAAGTATGAAAGGATTCTACCTACAAGTAAAACTCCAGTTTTAGCAATAATTTATCTCCAAGAAGTCTGTAATTCCTTAAAGTTCCAATTCTACAAAAATCTAATTTCTAAGAATAAATCTAAGTGTACAGCATTGGTTGACAACCATGTGTTGTCAAAATCCTAGTATGTGATCTAGAAAACAGTTTTTTAAAATGGATGAATATGATGATGTCAAATAGGACGTTGTCAACTAATATTGTCAAACCAATGTTGTACATATAGCATGATTCAATTTCTAACGTGCTTCTAAAAGTTACTTTCTCCAATGCAGAACCCTACAAAATAAAGTTAAAATCTGTATTCCCATTAATGCAAAGAACAGCTTTATTACTGTAGTTGTACACACATATACGCACAATAACAACTCCAAGAACCAAAAAATCAACACTAAAAACTAAAATCAATAAGGAAGATCATAAAGAATGTTTAGTTTACCACTTTGCGCGAGCAGAAACCTTCAATGACATTGGCTGTGGTGCACGACAAGGTCCTTCAAGAGCAACCTTATGAAGACCATATAATTGCATCTTCAGATCATGATCAACTCGATCGGCATTATTCTTAGAACCAACAAAAACCACAGCATCACCAAATCTCTTCTCCAATTCTGTTCTCTCTACCCCCTCCCAATCATCAAGGAATCCCTCTTCCTCTTCATTATTATTCCTCAAAATATGAATCTCATTCCCTTTCATCTTACTGTCTTCAGTAGTAATCTCCGAGACCCCCAATTTGTTGGAACAATTTGTAACTTTCTGTACTGGTTCTTCGATTTGTAGGGATTCTTCCCCCCCAGAAACCTCAGGGGTTTCAACCTCACAATCACCACCGCCACCGCCACCGCCACCGACACTTCTATTCTGTTGGTCTCGCAATAATTCTGTAACAACCGACTCAGCTCTTGTATTGCTTACAGAACCATGAATTTCCACCTCTTTTGTACGATTTTGTTCATTACCAAATTTTCTCACCTTCTCATCAAGTACTTCAACCCAGTGGATAATCGAAACCACAATTGCAGAAAAAACCACAAACCCCAATAGCACAAACTCGACTACTTCCATATCGTAGGTTTCGAGAGAGAAACAGACTAGAACTTAAGATCAAATAAGCAATCCTGGAATTATTATGCTACTGGGAACAGATAAACAGAGAAATAGGATTTTGCTCAGCAGAGAAAGGCATATTCGGCCACGGATTATTGAAAGCTGGACCCAGGCAAAACTCATGTTTGAAAAGGACCCTTAAACGGACCAGCCATTTATATGGTAATGTTTGATAGTGAATAGAGTACTAATCTATGAATCTTTGTCTTACTACGATTATTTAGAATTTAGCATTTGGAAATTTACCTTTTACTTATTGTTTTTTTTCCTGTGTTATTTGTTTGAGACCATATTGAGTAATTTGATCGATTCAAAAATATCACTAACCTTCCCTAATTCTATATTTGATATCAGATACATTTCTTGATCAGTTTTTGAGTCACATATCATTTAAACTGAGATTGATATACCTAAAATGTCGTTACGCATTATAATCATATTGTTTTGTGATTTTTTTTCTGTGATTGTGGTTTCGATTATCATGATTATTATCTGATAAATCTCAAAATAATGCACCGATCAATGTGCACACTAACATAATATTCTATTATATATATCATGATTCATGATTATTATTTAATATTTTTTTTGAAGGCGCATAATGTTTTAATGAACTAACGTATACTATTGTTTAGCCAAATTTTACTTGAACTGTAAAAACACATGTTTATATATAATATCATGTTGCAATTTACAAATAAGATTTTGTATTGATACGTTTGCATTTTTTAATATTTAAATTATGTACACATAATATATACATAATTTAAATATTACGTCTAAATCATTTATTATTAAAATCTTTAACAAAGTTTAAATTAAAATTTCCACTAGCATGCATATTTATAATTTTTTTTCGAAATTTCTTGAAGTATTAATTATTAAAGCAAACAAATCAAATTGTAATTAATTGTAAAAAAATGTATCTTTTTCTTCACAGTGATATTTTAGGTATATCAATTTCATTTTAGATGATATATAACTCAAAAGTGGCCAAGGGCACATGTGATATTCAAATATAAAAATAGAGAAGGTTAGTAATATTTTTAAGTGATAATTGTAGCAGAGGTACCAAACCTTTCATTTAGTAGTACACTTTGTCAAAACCTTTAATTTGTGTCACCCACGGTACCAAAAATTTCATTTTTGTCACCAACGGTACCAAACCTTTCAAAATGTCCACATCTGAAGTCTAAATGTATGGTTTCTGTTAGTTTGATCATTAGGTGACCAAATAATTGATTTTGACAATAATGTTGACTGATTTTAAAAAGGTTAAAATGGTAATTTAACATTTTTTAATAATAAAATAACAAAAATCAAATAATTAAAATTAAAAACCAATTCCACCCACCCCCAACCCCACCCCCACCCCCAATCTGCAAATCTGGGTTTGGAACTTCGAGAACGTTTCAACAAGCTCAAGAATGAAGTCCCTAGAACCGAATGTGCGCTCTGTTGCAATGGCAGTGGCTTTAAGGAACTCTACATGTGCATTTAGCTTAAAACTTCATCTTGATTAACCATGGAATCAGAAACTCAAAACTTCATTCGAAATAGTTCATCTTCTTTCCACCCCCCCCCCCCTTCACACACACACACACTTAGAGGTGTCAATCCGGGTGGTCCGGGCCGGGTCGGCCCGCCAACAAGTGAGCCCGGTAACGGCCCGTGTTAAAAAAAGCCCGCCCACTGCGGGTTCCGGGCCAGTTACGGGTCGGCCCACAATTTTGGACTACAACCCAGGCCCGCCCGCTGACCCATTCGGGTCGAGCCCATGCGGGTCACGGGTCGCGCGGGTCGCGGTTCGTTCCGGTTTGGCCCGTATGATTGTATAAATAAAATTATAAAAATATAGAATTTTTCATATTTATAGCAAAAAATATATATTTTTTTTAAATGTAAACTAAGAATTGAACAAAATGATAAATTCATAATTATATCAAGAAATTTTTACATAGAATTCAAATTTAACGTTACATGAATTATTTATAACTTTGTAAACTTAAATTTAACTTAAACAAATAATAACTACATCAAAATGCATGCCTAATTTATCCACTTCATCTTCTTCTCAATCCAAGATTTTTACAAATTTTTACAAATTCTTGTTGTCTAGAATCTGAATAAGAAATATAATTAATAGATTCTCTAATTATACTTATTTGTGGTGTTATTAATTTCAAACCATCTTACACAACTAAATTCTCCCCCTTTTTTTTTTGAATTTTTTTTATTTTTATTTTTTCAATTTTTTTTACGGGCCGCGGGTTAACCGCGGCCCGTGGGGGTGCAACCCACGAAACCCGCGGGTTACACCTCCTTGGCCCGTGAACCGCCCGCACGGGTCACGGGTCGGCCCGCGGTCCTGGTTTTCACGGGCCGGTTTACACGGGTCATGGCCGACCCGTCCGTCTTGACACCTCTACACACACTTATCCCCACCTTCCCTCACCCAACCCCAACCAAACGAACCAAAATCCACACACCTCCACTTTGTCGACGATCGCAATCCACCCACATACGGACTGCAGCGACCGCCACAAGCACCCCCGCAAATTATCAGCAAGAAATGGACCATTAAAGATTTGGGCGAAGTCTGCTACTAAATGAAATGTTTGGTACCGCTGCTGCAATTATTCCTATTTTTAATTCATATGAACAAGTGTCTCTGATATTATCAAATTAAAGATGAGAGATGTTTTTTATTTTGTCTCTATTGGAATATCTCCAAGATGCTATTTAAAAGTAAAATTATCTATATTTTATAGAGTCAACCATTAAAATGATGCTTAAAGAGACTTTTCAAATTAACATTTTAAAATAAAGAGTGAGTAATGCACTCTCTAATTCAAAATATTACAGTTTGGCTTATTAGCACAAAATGTCACTACATTTAAAAAATTTGTATTTTCACACCTATTTTTACGTTTCATTGCGAAAACACCATTTTCATCCATTTTCTCAATAAAAATATGTGACAAATATACCCTCGTATTTAAATACAAAAGGAAAAGAAAAAGAATTAATTGCAACCATAAGCCCAAGTTTTTCAAAAAAAAATAAATACAAATGAATCAAAAACAAATAATTAAAAATCAAAACTAAAAAAACAAAAATAACTTCCCCCATCCCACCCCACTCGTTATTTTGGAGACTTCATGGAGCCACAGACTTCCATCTCACCAATCACCACCTAAAGGGCTGGAGCTCACATCACAAACAATCACCATCAACCCCTAAACACTTTCCCATAAACTAATTGAACAAACAACAGATTTATATGGTCAATATTATTCGAGTATTTAATAATTTTTACTTTTTAATTTATACGTTCTCTCTAAATTGCAAAATATGCTTTTCAAAAATAAAGAGTCTATTAAATATGCTTTTAGTTTTTTCTTGCTCATAAACGGTAAGTTATATGTATTATCACAATCAAATGTATGTTTGATTGTTTTGAGGATTTTTAAGATACAATTGGTACACCCATTATGAACAATGTTTTGTTATTGCAATTGGAAAATTTACACGGCGTAATCTACAATTTAAAGGAAGGTATTTAATTATTATAGAGACATTTTCGACCTTTTTGAACATTACATAACTGTCATCTAATAGGAGGAAGAAAAATAAAATTATTCTATCTTAGATGTTGAGGGATTTTTTTGGAGAGAGGCCGAGAGGGGCATTGTGAGAGTTTTGGAGGACTGTTTTGGAGATTTCTTTAGGAGTTCAGATCTATCAGAGAAAGAGTTGGATGAGGGCATGAGGATGACTAGTTATTTGGGGAAGAGGAGGCAATGAAGTTATAGAGGACATTTTTAAGGAGTTGACAACATTATTGCGGCCTTTGAGTTGCTACACTCTTTGGAAAGGAGGTTTAATAGGAATAAGGGCTTCATGACCCTTAAAATAGATATGAGGAAGGCATATGATCTGTAGATTGGAGTTTGTGCATCAGGTGATGGAAATAATGGGGTTCTTAGCTAGATGGACCGAGCTGGTAAAAGAATGTATATGCCCTCTAGGTTTTCTTTTCTTGTGAATGGGAAGGAAATGGGGATAACGATTCCATCCAAGGGATTTCATTAAGGATACCTCTTTCCCTATACATTTTCCTTCTTTTAGCAGATGTGTTATCAGGACTTTTTCAATTGACTGGGGATTCTTGTGAAGATGACTTGCAACATATGGAATCCAAATTTGACTAAGACTAGGAGGGACGAGTTATAAGGTTTTCTTGGTGTGAACATGGCCAACATATGATACTTACTTGGGGATGCCCATGGTGGTGGGGTGGAATAAATAACAAACCTTTGAGTTTATTAGAGTTAGGGTGTAGAAAAAAATTCAAAAGTGGATAAGACCTTTTTTCTCATTTGGAAGATGGGAAGCGTTAATTAGGGCAGTGCTTTCGACGATCACTTCCTACTTAATAAGCCTATTCAAGGTGCATGCCTTTGCGTGAGGGGACATTGTGTTGACTATTTCGAGGGTTTGGATAGAGGGCGAAGAAGGGTAGAGATAGATGGCAGTTTTTGAGATGTCCAAATTGGTTATTAAAGCGAGATTTGAAAAAGGTCAATTGTTTCAGGAATATCAACTATGAAATTTGGGATTTCACTTTTGAATCACAAATGTAGATTTTCTTTGTAGAAGATCAAGATGCGAGTAGTTCTCGCAACAATGACTGCGAAGGAGAAGCAACACAAGGATCAAAAAGCCATATCACAGATCCTTCATCTTTCTAATCAAAATTTTCAAGATGTGGTAAAAGAGAAAAGTAGTGTTGTTGAAATTGAAACATCTTTGTATGACAAAGAGCTTGACCAGTAAGTTACACTTGAAGAGCTTGTTTTCTCATCGCTTGATAGAAGATGGATCTTTGGAAGATTAACTATCGGTGTTCAAGAAAATCGTCATTGATTTGGAGACCGTAGAAGTCAAGCACGATGAAGAGGGTTTATAGTTGATATTGTTATGTTCCTTGCCGCCTTCATATGTGACTTTTAGATGTACTATTCTCTATGATTGGGATACTCGCACTATTGACGAGGTATATAATGCACTTTATTTTAAGGAGAAGATGAAGCATCTGGTTGTCAGTTATAAAGCCCAGTCAGATGGTCTTGTTATTCATGAGAGGAAGACGAGTGGTTATGGAAGGGGCAGAGCCAAAAATAACAACAGTGATAAAGTTTATTAGTATTACAACAACAAAGAGCGCATGAAGAAGGATTACTATGAGTGGTGGAATAGATTTGCTACTACAAATTAGAAGGAGTACCAGAAATTTCCGATAATGTCAATCTTGCATAAGAAGATAGTGATAAAGATCTTTTGGTAATTATTGATAATGACTCTAAACTAACGAAGATTGGATGCTTGATTCGGCTAACACTTTTCATGTGTGTTCAAACCGGGATTTGTTTTCTTCATTTGATACAATTACAAGGGGTTCTATGATGATGGGAAACATTTATCCTCGTAAAATAGCTGGGATTGGTAATGTCAAAATCAAGATATTTGAAGGGATGGTTAAAATAGTTGGCCAGGTTCGACAGGTTCCAGGTATAAACAAGAATTTAATCTTTTTGAGTACTTTTGATTAAAAAGGTACAAGTATACCAATGGAGATGGAGTTTAGAAAGTTAGCAAGGGTGTCCAGGTTGTGTTAAGGAGACGGAGAAGGTCTCGATTATACGTGTTAAAAGGTTCGACGGTCACTGTAGATGCAGTGCATCTTGTGGTTCAATAAGCAATAACTCATGTAGATTTTGTTGTGATCGGATTATTCGTATTGATTCGAATAGTAATATTGGGAATCTTCCTATAACTCAGGTGGAGTTAGTCGTGATCTTGTTGATCATTTGCTCATGATTATTTGAGAAGGCTTGACAACTCAGGTGGAGTTGGAAGTGCTCATGGTGATTTAAGCAAGTTTGCTGACTCAATTGGAGTTGGGAAGTGAACGGGATGATTCAAGGAAGGTTGGCGTGCAAAGTAGTTCTAGTGGGAAGTAGGACTTGGATTTATTTTACAGTTGCTGAATATGCCCTATAGGGGTATAGTGGAAAAGTTTGAGAATGATTTGAAAAGTGAAGACTTAATTCCTTGCTATGGAATTTGTGTCAAGGAGGTGTTTGTTATATTTGTGACTCAATTCTATGTGATTTGGAAATTTGATTCATGGAAGAAGTCTAGATTATGTTGGTTTGGAAGTTCGATTTGATAATGGATCAAATTTCATCATGGATTGAAATTTTGATTGGGGAGAGGACTTTGAAATGAATAAAAATGTTTTTTTGGAAGCATTTGGTCCAAAAAGGGGTGCCTATGCACGGACAGCGAAAGAAGAAACTGGGGTTGGACGCCAGACAGCGGCACCTTGGTACCGCATGTTCGGGAAGAATTGGAATTCCGAAGTGATTTTTGTGTTGTACTTCATCTATAACTTCAAGTTATGGATGAAAAAGTGTTTGATTAAGGAAATGACTATGGAATGGATGAAAAAGTGTTTTGGAAGAATTGGCTCCAAAATGGGGTGCCTGACGCCGACAACGAAAGAAGAAACAACCCCGAGGCGCCAAGGCACCAGAAAGTGATGCCTAGGCCCCGTCTATTTAGGAAGAATTGGATTTTGAACCGATTTTTGTGTTTTATTTCATCCATAATTTCAAGATTGGGCACCTATAAATACTCCACGAGGTGTGGGTTCTTCATAGACTCAAGATAACAACTAGATAATTATTGTATACATTAAAAACTCGAAAGAATTGTTTAGATTTACATTAAGAATATCAAATCTTGCAGACATAGTTTTAATTTCTTGATGTATAAAATTTTCTACCTCTTCCATATAAATCTTGGTTGTTGTGTGATCCATTATTTTCATATTTTCCTTATTTTCTCATCTTCAATTATTTGGTCGAATTCTCAACAAAGTAGTATTAGATCAGTTCTAGTATCTTGTTTATTTTCAACAACAAATATTGGGTCATAACAATTTTTTTTATGACTTAGATATTGATTACGCCCAAAGTGTTACGCGGTGTCGTAGTATAGCCTTGGGGTGTCGTATCCACAGGGAGATGGAAAATGTGATTCAAGGGATTCAATAACTTTGGGTTCTCGTGAATTTGATGAAGAGAATTTGTTTATTGCATTCAAATGTAAATGTCACTGGAAATAATGATGAAAGTTAATATAATATGTAAAATAGTGAAGTTTTGGGGTTCCCTCAATTAGATTGGATCAATCAACATCAACAATTCATGCACTCTCTACTCAATTAGAAGTTTTTGTCCTAACTTTCTAATCAGATGATTTAAACGATACAAACCAATTTAATTGCACATGTAATCCTAGAATTTATGTTTCCCAAAACATAATCATACATCAATTTATTGAAATCAGACTTAAAGAGCGACTATATATCTCTAACATATAGCAGTAATTAAATCACACCAATAAATGATTTGAAAATCAAATTTGAACAAGTATTTTAATTATTCAATGGAAGAAACATGATTAAATCCATGAAAATCTGAATAAATGTTAAATCTAACTCAAATCTAATTCAAAATACGGGAAAACATAAACCCTAGAATTATTTAAACAATGAAAAACACATCCTAAATTCTAGATCTCCTTAACAATTATCACAATCATCTATTGAAATCAGATTATAAATCGTTCATATACATGTAGCATAAGAAAGTAAATAATCACACCAATAGATTTAATGAAATAACGATTCAACACATAGTTCAATTGCTCGATAGAAAAAAAAACAAGATTGATTCTATGAAAAACTTAATACATGTTAAATCAATTTCAAAATTAATTCAATAAGATGAAAACCTAGATCTAGAAATGTTTAACAAAATAAATACCAAAGAGCATGGATTAATGATGATGAAATCCCCGAATCCAATTGAGTTCCTCCCTTGCTTCACCTTTAGTTTAGTTCTTCATAGGTTTCTTGAGCCAAAATCAATGAAAGAATGGTGTAGAATGAAGAATGATGATGAATGGAATGTTTTTTGGGGTCCTTTTTTAGACTTCACGGCCCAAATATTAAACAAACCCTACTTTGCGCGGCGCGGCGCCTAAGCGCCATGGGGGCGGCGCTTGAGCGCTTGAATTCTGTCAAATTTTGGGTAAAATGGCGCCTGAGCGTAGGGATGGCAACGGGGCGGGTTCGGGGCGGGGCACCCCCGCCCCGCCCCGCCCCGCCACGCCATCACCCCACCCCGCCCCGTGCCCCGCCCCGCCTTAAACGGGGCGGGGCGGGGGCTTGCCCCGTTAAACCGCCCCGTTTAATTTTTTTTTTCCTTAAAAAATCCACATATATATTTATTTTTTTTTTTTAAATCTTTCACGGGCCGGGTTCGGGGCGAGGCATCCCCACCCCGCCCTGTGCCCCGCCCCGCCCCGCCCCGCCCCGCCCCGCCCCTCCCCGTCAACCCCGTCGGGGCGGTTTTTTTGGCCCCATTCGAGGCGGGGCACCGTCGAGGAGGGGCGGGGCGGTTTTTTTTGCCATCCCTACCTGAGCGCTAGGTTGTGGCGCTTGGGCGCTGTGTCGCTGTTCTGAATTCTGCGCCTTCTTCAGTATTTTTATCATAACTTTCTCTTACGATCTCCGATTGAGGTGATTCAAGATGCGTTGAAAGGCTAACTCAAAGACCTACAACTTTGGTTCAGAGACCATCTTCAAATTCGATCATTTTATATGTCAAAAATCCGTCCCAATACAAGGTTGAAAATCGGTGTGAAACTTTTCAGCTTGAAAGTTGATATTTGATGATGTTTTGGCTATCTTTCACCCATTTGACTCATTTCTTCATCCAATTGATCTCTAAAACTCTTGAATCTTCATCACAAGGTTGGAAACAAGTTTGTAGTATTTGCACCTTAATCCCTGAACTTTCACTTTCTTCCAGTTTGGTCCTTTTTCGCTTGGTTCACCTCAATTTCGCTACATTCATCACTTTGTCCTACAAAACATAAATTACATAGAATTAAGCTATATTCGAACATTTTAATCAACAATTACTCATGTTTTGACAGTAAAATAAGTATGTAAAAACACACTTATCAGATATCCAAACTTCGTCCGACAATATTTGATTCCAACGGCTGTCCTAGGTTGAGAGAGGTCGTCTGTCCAACCTGGTGATCCATCAAATGTGTGATTGGGCCTCTTCCTCTTTACCTTTGAGGAGGTAGGAGTCCTTGGTTCGCCCAATTTCTATGATCTTTCAATTCTTCATTGATGATCTCACGTCTTATCATTTTCAATAAGGCATCAAAACTAGTAGAGTCTTTGTTTTGCAAATCTCTCCAAAAGAGAAAGTTCATATCCAATCCTCTCATTAAGGTTGTGAAAGCTTTTCTATCTGTCACTTGCACACAGTAGGTCATCTAATCAGCAAAATGGGATAAGAAGCTTTTCAGCGACTCGCCTTGGTGCTGTATCATGTCCTATAAACGCTGTATTGGCCATTCTCCCTCTTTCCTGGTTGCAAAGCGCTTAAGGAAAGTATTATTGAAGTCTAGCCAAATTCGGATGCTTCCTTCCGGAAGTCTGGTGTGCCATACTGAATTCAGCTGCTCTACATAGAGTTAAGTGGAACGCTCTACACTTTATGGCAAGAGTGGCTCCTCTAAGACTCATATGTATCTTGAAGCTATTGAGATGCTTCGTAGGGTTGCATGTCCCATCATATTTGGGGATTTTAGGAAACGTGAAGTGGTTCAGTACAGGGGCATTCCTAATCCCTAGTGAAAATAGTAAGTTGTCATCATCGTCATCAAGATTGCAGGGCCTTTATGAACAATCTGAATCTTCATCTTCCCCAGCCTGATTTTTTGGAGGTGGTTGGGAAGGTCCTGCTTGGTTCCTAGGATGTTCAGCTCTCCTCTCACACCTATTTCTAGGGGAAGGATTTCGAGGTTCTTCATCATAACCTGTTTTATGCCTTTCAAACCGAGGAAGTTCATGTTGCCTATTTCTAGGTGTTGGGGGAGATTGAGCCTGGCTATTCCTGGGCAGCCCTGGGCTCAGCTTGTCAAAGACGCTTCTCAACATTTGGGGCATGTCCTCCTAGTCGTAATTTTGAGGAAAGTTGTACGGGACCTCAGTAAGATGGTTAGTTGCATAGTTGGAGGATGTATCAACCCACCCCAATTTCCCTTTCTTGGGGAGTTTCCTCCCTTGTGTAGTATGGATAGTCAGCCATTTGGCTTTGGACCTCCTCTTCGCTGTGGTACTAACCTCCTTGTGAGGGGTCGTGGAATGCATTTCCTTGGGCTGCATATAGAGGGACTGGGTATCTTCATTGGCTCTGTATGCTCCTTAACAATTCAAACTGATAAATATAGAACAAGCAAGAGAATTTCTTGAGAGTATTTTTCTTGAGTGTCTTCTTGTATATTAGACTCAATATTCCAAATATCATCCAAAATCCCCTTTACCATTTATAAAGACAACATATTTGTAGTGTTCTATGTGGTATGGTCATAACCTTCTCTACAGATATTTGATTGACGTGAAACAAAGAGATGATGGAATATTTATATCTAAAAAAGGATATACAAAAGAAATTCTTAAAAGATTTAAAATGACGAATTGCAAACCAGTGAGCACTCTCGTAGAATGTGAAGTTAAATTGTCTAAACAAAGAAATGGAGAGAAGACTTCACACCAATTGTTTATAGTATTGCCCTAGCTGATAATTACTAAAAATTTATTCAGTTAAAAATTATCTCCAATGTTCTTAATAAGATATAACAATCATTCTGGGCTAAAGTCATGCAATAAAAAAATTTTCAGGTTAGCTTCATTATTGTAAGTAACAATCACACAAACCTACTATAAATACTCTTTTGCAAATGAAATAGCGACGGTATGAAGATGGTTATTGATGGGGGTAGTTGTACCAATGTGGCTAGCACTACACTTGTTGAAAAGTTGGGATCAACTATGCTAAAACATCACATACTTTACAAATTTCAATGGTTGAATGAATGTGGAAAGGTTAAGGTGAATAGACGAGTGTTGATGAGTTTTTCAATTGGGCATTATCATGATGTAATGATGTGTGATGTAGTTCCTATGCATTCCATACATATTTTGTTGGGAAGCCATGGCAATATGATAGGAAAGTGATTCATAATGGGTACAAAAATAGGTACATCTTTACTAAGGATGGAAAATCTATTACTCTTGCGTCGTTGACACCACAACAAGTGAAAAATGAGGAAGAAAAAAGTTTGAGAGAAAAAGGGAGTGAGATTGATTTCACAACAAGAGAGCAAAAGAAAAAATAGTGAGGTGGCTAATTGTGAGAAATTTAGTAGAGCCACAAGAGAATAGAGATAAAAAGTCCTACGAGGGGAGAGAAAAGTCAAAAGTAAATTTCTTTGTAAAGGGAAGTGAGGGCAGCAGTTGAAAACCAACCAATGATCTTGTTGGTTTATAAGAAGTCACTCCTCAATCTTGAAAAATCAAATTCACCCCTCCCTAGTTTGGATACTTCTTTGTTACATGAATTTGATGACGTGTTCTCTAAGGATATGCCTAGTGGGCTATCACTCACTCGAGGTATTGAATATCAAATTGATTTCGTACCTATATATGTTATTCCAAGCAGGCCAGCTTAGGAGTAATCCCGAGAAAACTAAGGAACTTTAAAGACAAGTAGAAGAATTGATCAACAAAGGGTATATGAGGAAGAGTATGAGTTCATGTGCCGTGAAAGTGCTAATTGTACCAAAGAAAGATGGAACTTGGATGATGTGTGTCAACTGTAGGGTCATCAACAATATAATAGTAAAGTATCATCATCATATTCCTATGTTAGATGATATGTTAGATTAATTACATGGATCATGCATATTTAGTAAAATTGATCTTAAAAGTAGTTATCATCATATTGGGATGAGGAAAGGAGATGAATAGAAAACCGCTTTTAAAACTAAATATGGGTTGTATGAGTGGTTAGTCATGCTATTTAGATTACTAATGCACCTAGCACATTTATGATATTAATGAATCATGTTTTACGTGCATTCATAGGTAAATTCGTAGTAGTTTACTTTGATGACATATTGGTATATAGTAAGGATCTAAATGAACATATAGGGCATTTAAGATGTGTGCTTGTGGTCTTAAGGCAAGAACAACTTTACGTTAACTTTAAAAAGTGTATGTTTTGCATGGACAAAATTGTTTTTCTTGGTTATGTTATTAGTGCAACGGGTATCGAAGCGAATGCGGAGAAAATCAAATCCATTAAGACCTACAAGCATATCTGAGGTAAGAAGTTTTCATGGGTTAGCTAATTTTTATAGGCATTTTGTTAAAGACTTTAGGACAGTTGCCACACCACTCACGAAAATTATAAAGAAGAGTGTAGGATTTCATTGGGACATTGAACAAGAACGTGCTTTTAATATTATTAAGGATATGTTGTGTACCGCACCGGTTTTATCACTACCTAACTTTAACAATACTTTTGAGATTGAATGTGAGGCCTATGTATTGGAGCTGTCTTAATGCAGGATTGAAGGTCAATAGCTTGCTTTAGTGTAAAGTTAAGTGCACGAGCTCTCAACTATCCTACATATGATAAGGAATTGTATGCACTTGTTGAGTTTTGAAGACATGGTAGTACTACCTACGGCAAAAGAAATTCGTGATTCACACCGACCATGAGTTCTTGAAGCATTTAAGGGGTCAATGTAAGCTAAACAAGAGATATGCAAGGTGGATGGAGTTCATCGAGACATTTCCATATATTATTCGGTACAAAGTAAAGAAAATGTGGTAGCGGATACTTTATCATTGAGGTACGTACTTCTAACTACTTTAGATACCAAATTACTAGGATTTGAATATGTTAAGGACATGTATGCTAATGATCTAAATTTTTCTAATTTATACTAATCATATGAAAAAAGCTAAATCTAAGGGTTTACCTCAGGGTTTATATACGACATTACATGTTCCTAGTGAATCTTGGGTTGATATGTCTATGAATTTTATGTTGAGTTTACCTAGAACTAAAGAAGGAAGATATTGTATATTTGTGGTGGTAGATAGATTTAGTAAGATGACACATTTTATTCCATGTCATAAAACTGATGATGCCACCAATATTGGGGATTTATTCTTTAAAGAAGTAGTGTGCTTACATGGGATTTCTAGAAGCATTGTATCGGATAGGGATGTTAAATTCCTTAGTCACTTTTGGAGGATTTTGTGGAATAAGTTAGGAACCAAGCTATTGTTTAATACTACTTTTCACCCACAAACAGATAGGCAAACTAAGGTAGTTAATAGGATTATAATACAATTGTTACGCACGATAGTTAATAAGAATTTGAAGAGTTGGGAGGAGTGTTTACCATTAATCAAATTTGCATATAATAGGGTCACACATTTTACTTCTTCTTACTCACCCTTTGAAATTGTATATGGTTTTAATCCACTACGATATTTGGATTTAATTCTTTTACATGTGAATAAAAGGGATAGTTTAGATGGAAAGAAGAAAGTCGACTTAGTGAAATCACTCCATGAAAAGGTAAAGTTTCAAATTGAGAAGAAAAATAAGTATTATGTTTCTCAAGCAAATAAGGGACGAAAGCGCATTACATTTGAACCAGGAGATTGTATTTGGGTACACTTGAGGAAAGAACACTTTCCAGATCAAAAGAAGTCAAAGTTGCAATCGATGGGTGATGGACCATTTCAAGTGCTTGAAAAGATCAATGACAATGCCTATAAGTTGGACCTTACAAGTGAGTATAATGTTTCGGCTACCTTTAATATCTCCGATCTTTCTTTCTTTGATGTGGTACAAATTTGAGGTCGAATCATTTCGAAAAGAGAGGGAGTGATGTGATCCATGATAAGAAAACAAGTTCGGGCAAGGATCCATTGATTGTTGAAAAATGACTTGCGATTAGGTCGCCAGCGAAACGGGTCAAAAAAATAACGGGACTATTTTCTCAAGACACGATGGACGAAACAGTGACCACGGCAAGTAAAGAGACAAGTTTCATTTTGGGCATGTGAGATGAAACGAAGTAGAGCAACTTGATTCAAGTAATGGATGTAGTAGTTGGACGGAACAACTATGTGACCGCATAGTTGCCGCATGCCCCTTTATCGAAGCCACAAAGGAGAACCCCAGTTGATCTATGCGATCGCATATACTTACACTATGCGGCCGCATAGTGTATTTTTCGACCTCGAATTTTTCAAATTTCGTGCAATCTTCTATTTTAGTTAAAACTTTATTTTGTAATATCTTTTGTTATTTTTAGAATTTAATTCCGTTTTTACTAGAGTTTTAGGGATTCCATATAAATAGAGATATTATTTTCATTGTAAAACACACAATTATTGAAAGAATTATTTCAAAGCATTATTGTTTTCTTTTTATTTTTCATTCAATTAATTATGACTTGTCAAGATTATTTTTTGTGGTGTTCAAACAAATCGAGTGAGATTCTTGAGTCTTGTAATCACGGAGTTAACATATTATCGACGATTGTGTTGGTTCTTTGGTTCAATATTTTTGAATCAAGCTTGAATATTGATTTTTGGCTTTTTGGAGTTTGAATCAATCTTGTGCAGGTTTCATAATTACTATTTTTACATGGGTTCGCATTAATTCAAGTATACTACAAGACTTCAATAGAAAAATAACATCGTAAATCTTCATTCTATAATCTTTATTAAATGATAAGTATTAAAAAATCATTATTCGTATATAAGAAAATAATTTCAGTAATCATTTTAAGTTAAATCTACAATATTTACATAATAATGTACAAAATATGAAATCAAGATCACATTTTTTTTTACATTGTATCAAAAACATTTATACAATAAGAGAAAATGAATTGAAATATCTTGACATAGAAAAAAAGAATAACAATTAAAATAGCAAATTGGGCTAACTAATCCACAATATTTAGAAGGGTGGATATATTGCCACCACAATTTTTATTTGATATACCACATTTTAATTGCAATTAAACTCTTCAATATTTGTTTATTGTAGTAATTATTTTCTTAACTTTTTTTCGTCGAACCCTTATCTTTAACAATCTATTAATTAGTATGTGTCGTCCTTGACGATGATTTATATCAAAATATTTTATTTTCATTTTTTGAAATGAGGGAAAAATAATTTTTCGCACTTTTATTTATTTATTTTTTAAAAATATAATGGAAAAATATGTTATTTTACGTCATTTCAACGGACTTTTGAAAATAAAATTGTTATCAAATACAAGATGTGTTAAGTAATGAAAAGTTTGAGGATAAAAATGACATGAAAAATCGTTAGGAACATAAATGCTATAATGAGCAAAGATTAATAACCTTAAGTGCAATTAAAACGTGGTGTAAAAAATAAAAATTGTGGTGTGAATATAATTACCCTATTTAGAAAGTGAGGATTGATGAGAAACTTTTGAAAAACAATAATATCCTCATTAATTTTGTATAATTCCTAATTCATCCTTCAATTATTATTAGAATTTAAAAAGTTTTATAACCTACTTTTCAATTATTATTTGAATTTATAACACAATATGTGAGGGTTTTGAATGTGAATGATTGTTTATGTATCTTTTTATTTTTGGGATAATTGCAGCAGCGATCTCAAACCTTTGAGTTTTTTGCAAACTTTACTCTAATCTTCACTTTGTGCCACCCACAATCTCAAACATTTCATAAATTCGCACCTTTGACCGTTAGTTAACCAAAAAACTTGACTTTGACCAAATTTAGACAATTTTTAAAGGGTAAAATGGTAACTTTGCATTTAACACATAAAATAAGTTTAAAAATTAAACTAAAAAAAATGAAAAAACATATAAACCCATCATCTTCCCCACCTCATCCCCAATCAAAACCAAAAAACCTTACTGCCACCGCCCACCATCACAACAACAACGCACCTCAGCCAAATGTTGAAAGGACACTTGCCACACCATTATTTTCTCCCCAAAAACAGAAACTCACTCATTCATTACTCATCTCCACACCCATCACGCCCCAAGAAAAATAGCGATAGCAAAACGACAATAGCTCAGAGCAAAATGGTAGCCAAAACTTTGAGTAAAACGACTATAGCTTTGGCTAGCGGTAGACACCACGAATTCGCAGTAAAAAGGGTAGAAAGTTCGAGATTCAATATAAAAAAAATAATGATAGAACAGGTGAAAGTAATTCATCTTTTGCCATTGTTGTGTAAAAATCGAAAGCTTTTGACAATGCAAAAAACCTATTGCAATTTACTCGTACTCACGTTGACAACAATCGGGTCTATTAAAGTCCCCTCCATGTGGTTAGGTAAATTAGGGTGGATGGTTAGTTTAAGTAAGGGGAGTTGTGGTGGCGGTGGTGGGGATCGGGTTGTGGGGTAGGGTAAAGGGTGGGGTAGGGAAGATGGTGAGTTTTATATGTTTTTTCATTTTTTGATTTTTTGATTTTTTTAGTTTATACTATGTTTTTTGATTTTTTATGTGTAAAATGCAAAGTTACCATTTTACCCTTAAAAAATGTCTAAATTTGGTCAAAGTCAAGTTTTTTGGTCAACTAACGGTCAAATTGATTGTTCATTTGGACCTCAGGTGCGAATTTATGAAAGGTTTGAGACTGTGGGTGGCATAAAGTGAAGGTTAAGATAAAATCTGCAAAAAAATTCAAAGGTTTGGGACCGCTGCTGCAATTATCCCTTTATTTTTTAAAATTAGCCAAGTACATTGCGTAGTTTAAAACTTGAAATGACATATTTTATTAAGTCAGTTAATATTTATGTATAGAATTTATTAGAAAAACTATTTATATAGTTAAATTTTTTCATACCTAACATGATGTAATGAAATCTTCATTTTTGGTTTGGTTTGATTTGGTTATTAATATAATTCAACTTTAAAAGACACTTTAGTAAATTATGTTTTTTTATGGATTATAAACGTATTAAATTTTTTTATAACTACTTTAATTGTTCAATTGAATATATTTTTTTTTGAATTTTTTAAATTGTTCTAATGTTAAATAAATTAAGCACTTGTTTGAGCACCATTTTATCAAGAACTCATTTTTCTCAAAACTCATTTTCAATTTACTGTTTTGAAGGTCCATTTTAAAATTGCTTAAAACATATTTGAATTGTCATTTTGAAAAATTATTTCTCAAAATAAAAAATTAGAAAAAGACACTTGGTTTGAAATTTTGAAAAATTGTAAAAAAATTGTCCATTTAATCTTTAGTGTAAAAAAAAATTATCCACAACGGTCAACTTTCGGCCACACAACTTAGAAATTTTCTGTGGGCTAATAACACGACCCATGGTTGCCACTATGGCCCCACACAGCTTAACCTACTTTACACCTGAAACCACATCCATTTCATTCTAGCCCAATTTCGATTTAAAATAACATTACACGCAAATTCAAAATTTTTCCTTGATACATTCTCCAAAAATAAAAATAAATAAATATTACATAAGACATTCCTCCCAAAATTTCATTTTAATGGAGCCCAAACTGGGGCAAATTATGACAGCATTTTCAACCTTTGAATTAGATAATGTGATGTGAACAACATAAACCATTCCAAATATACCATCTGTTGACAGAAGTTAAATCAAAATTACAGATGGTCGAAAACATAATCACATACTGGTCGTACAAGCATTACGAACTGTAACATATAACATCAGTGTACCGTCAAACCCGAGACATCATCATGGCCTTTATTTGTCAAACTCCCATATCACACCTCCATCCTCTACAGATCAGTGAAAAAAATGAACAATATCATAAATTTTGAATCATCGCATGCACACTAGATGCGTATAGGAGAAAACATGTTGCAACTGGACACGTAAAACTGAACAGCGACTTGTGGTACTATGAATCACTAAGTAAATATAATTAGATGGTACTCATTGCAGCTGGACAGAATATTCTAAACAGTATCTGGAGAAGGGATCTAATTCAATCAAGTGAAACTGAAATAATTTAGAGTCCGTTTGATTGCAAGTGAAATTTTGGTGAAAAGAAAATGAATTCTAGAGAATTGAATTGCTTATAATTCTTTTCCTGAAAATTGTCAATTAATTGTGATTTATTAGTATAATTTTCCACGTGGAAAATATTGAAATTTTGGATCTTTTAGTGTTAATTTGACTTTGTTTTGCTGAAAATTATACATTAAAGAGATATAATTTGTTACAATTGGAGATAGAATTTGTTTCCATTGCTTACAAAAAAAATTGGAAAACCATTTTCCCACCAAGGTGGTGGGAAAACAAATTCAATGAAAACCAAGAAAATGAGGTTACGTGGGGGTTGGGGGGGAAACCAATTCCAAGGAAAATTTTGCCTATCAAACAATGTAAAAGATGAAAAATGGAAAATAATTTGCAAGTTCCATGGAAAATTGGGGATATCAAACAATGTAAAAGATGGAACTTGGAAACATGGAAAATTGGGGATATCAAACAGGGCCTTAGAGCAAATGACATACCTTTGACTTTTTTGTTTATCCAGGTTTCAATCAGCATGCCAGCACCAACTCCAGCAGCTATCCATGTCCCATAAAAAGCAATGGCAGATGGCAAAGATTTTCGGGGAAGGAAATAATAATCTGGGATTTGCCTTATCTTTTTCGGTAGTCGTTTCTTCACAACACGTCCAGCTTCAGAATCTGTGGTTGTTGATTCCCCAATATTTTTCCAATCCATTTCTTTCAACGGATCTTTCTCTTCTGTGCCCATGATTAGAGATTTGTCTGTCAATCAGGATTCTGGTTCAAATTCAAAAATTTAATAAAAAAGGGAGGTCATAAATGGAAGGTGGTGTAATCAAACAAAAAAGGAAATAGACAAAGTGAGCTGGGGAAGGGAGGTAGGCAGGTTATTCTACCACTTATTGACTTAGTTTATGTCTCCTTTAATTTGAAACTTGCATTTTGAACTTCAAAAAGGGTCATTTTCACTGCACCGTCGTAGGATTATGTAGCTTTATATGTATCATCTGATGTGTTTTTCTTGAGGACAAGCAGAATTCATTCAGATATTTTCTACAGAAACTATGATGATATAAAATCTTTTAAATCCCCCCCCCCCCCCCCCCCTTTCTCCTCGAAAAGAGGGAAAAAAAATATTACAAGTTGAAAAGGAAAGAAGAGGACTGAAAGCACAACATCAGTATACAATCATAATAGATTTATAGTAAGTACAAAAATGAAAAATAAGTCATCATGATACCCAATAATGTCCAGATTTTCAAATTAAAATTCTTATTTTTTTAAATAGTATTTAGTTTCACTTAGTCTTGCAAGTCTAGCTTGCACCCTTTTTCTTCCCCTGTTTTACTCAATTCAATCAACTAAATCTGTACATTCACATAATAAAAACTATATCTTCACCCCTTCCCTCGGGACAAAGCAACAAGCAAGATTTGATTGGATGAGGCAAAAAAACTAGTGTCTAAAATTTAAATGCCCATGCAAATATTATCAAGTGAAAACTACACAAAGACCATCACTTAGTCTTGCAAGTTTAGCTTGCACCCTTGCTTTTTCTTCCCCAGTTTTACAGAGTTCCAATCAAATAAATCTGTACATTCACATAATAAAAACTGTTTCTTCACTCCTTCCCTCGAGGTAAGCAACAAGCAAGATTTGATTGGAAGAGGCAAAGATATTAAGAGTGTCTAAAATTTAAATGCCCGTGTAAATATTATCAAATGAAAACTATACACAGTCCATTTCCTGGAAGAAATCTAGCTCAGTTTTGGTCAAACTTTGCATAACAAGCTAAGAAAATGCCAAAAGCTCCTGAGGTGGGCAAGGCATGAGTCCCCTTTTTCTTTTTGGTTAGTTCGAATCGATCGAGCAGACATTGCTAGAAAAAAAGGTTTCTTCAAATACCATTCAAATTAATCCACCAATTGCTCGAATATGATTCCGAAAAAGCTAACTCAATCAAAGAACTCATGTGCCAAACCATATTGTAACACTAGTTAAAGATTCTAAGCAATCTTGAACTGCTTAAAGCTCCTCTTGAGATGGCTCTATACCCTTAGAATTTTAATCTTTGAAGTGTAGGATTTCTAGTACTTTATCACAAGGTTTAAACAACAGCAACTTCAGTCTTTAAAATCTTCGGTTTGTAGAACATACAGAAAGCTTGGATATAAAAATCTGGAAGAATGTGGACACTTGAATTAGAAGTGATACTTAAATTTCTTGGTCATGCACTGCATTGTTCATAAATGAATATAATGTCACTTTTCGCATGTAATACCACTATTTTTTTATATCAGTTAAGCAGGGTGAACAATCTACCTCCCCATGCCCCCCCACTTCCCAAAAAAGAAAGGAAAAGATTACAAAAATATATATATGTAACTGAAGAGGAACCAGAGCTCCTCCAAAATCATGGTCCCTGTTTAGCCTGAGGTTTCTGGTAAATTAACTCTAGACACAATTCATTCAACATCAAATTAGATTATATTTTATGCATTCTGCCTTTATATATATAAAAATCCTCCCTGGCAGGATTCTATCACCAATACAAATGGGACTCATACACATTCTCTTACTTAAGGACTCTCACTTTAATGCAGTCCCTACATAAACAAAAACAACATGCCAAAGGGAATCCTTTTTCCCATGCTTTTGGAGCAGAGGCCATAATTCAAGATGAAATTAGCATGCCATCACACCACAATATCCAATATGAAAAAATATGCAAAGCTCGACCTCATGAATGGCGGATTTGATTTCCTTGAGGGAAAAAGAGATCAAGGGCAACCAAAGATGGTACCCTACCAGCAAAGTAGAATCATGATAAAACCACTGCACAAGTAATTGAGGTTGGACTAGGATCCTTTAACAACAGGAAACAAACCCACTGCACAAGTACTCGAATTGACAAATACACACTTCAGTGTCAACCTAATACATAACTAAGTGTAAAGTCCTTGTGC
This sequence comes from Fraxinus americana, assembly GCA_035079005.1. Classification (NCBI taxonomy): domain Eukaryota; kingdom Viridiplantae; phylum Streptophyta; class Magnoliopsida; order Lamiales; family Oleaceae; genus Fraxinus; species Fraxinus americana. The sequence continues at coordinate 11,705,820 of CM068716.1, read as the reverse complement.
TACAGGATCGTCGCCTAACAAATAACCAAAGAGTTATTTATAAACAATACATCCCCCTAATCTGGTTAAACTAACTATCCATACTCATGAAAAGACTCAGTAAACATTAGTCCCATGAAAAGTGCATCTATTCGGCTGCAATCTTATCAGAAGTTATGTTTCAGGCTGCAATAAGCAACCATCCACCATCTTTGGTGCACATATTTTATTGTATTGCAACAAATCACGAATCAAATCAATTTGTGAAAACAGTCTGCCAAAAATCTAATAAACGAACTTAGTTCTATCAGTAAATCAGCACACAGTTGAATAATTGAATTGCCATCAACGCTTATACATACTTTGGATTCAAGAACTGTTGTTAGGTTTTTATGTATTTATAATGTGAGTTTGTTATAATTTTACTTTTTTTCATTTTCATTTTCTTAATTCAATCAAGAAAAGCAAATTAGCAAAATAGACAGAGCAACTTGGCAGGAAAAATAGAAGAAGAAAATAACAGAAACAGAAAGGCGTAGGCGGTAGGCGCTTACAAGTTACAGGCTTACAGCCCGTCGGTGACTCGGCAGCAAGCAGCAGAAGCAGCAACCGGCGGCAGGTCTGGCCGTCTCACGTCTTGGTAGTTCGCAGATAGCCGGCAGCAGAGCAGGGAGAAGAAGAAGTGGATAATCGACCGAAGCGTCGAAGTTTGAAGGTGAAGGGTTTGGACGTTTCCCGTTTGGTAATTGCTACCTGCTGCCGGGTATTATTATTGGGCCTAATATTTAAAACAGAGGCCCAACTCTCCCAGCCCAAGGCAAAAGGGCCAAAAAAGAGCCCAAATTCAAAAAATCAATTGTCTTCTTCCGTTCGCCTCTGCAACTGCCACCCGACGATATTGAAAAATCCATCGATCCAGCACAGGCGATCGCATCCCCTCGCTGGGTACTAGGTCCGTCGCTGTCAGCAATAATAAGATAGAAACAAGAATTTGCTAAAAACAGCTAAACCCCTATAAAAATTATTATAACTTTGGTGAAAATAAAAAGATATTGAATTACGAAACTTGATTACAGGAAAATAACTAAATTCGTGGATGGTACAACAATGGGATGGAGAGAATAGGTGGTGGAGACTGATGGCAATGTGCGAAATTCAATAGGAAGAAGAACCATTTAGTTTTTTTTTGTTTTTTTTGTTATCTATTTTTAATTATTTTCTTACTTACTTTTAATTCTCTTTTTAATTATTTTGGTAGTAGTGGAGGGTAGAGGGTGAGGGTAGGGGTAGGTAGAGTTAATTGGAAAGATGAAATATTTTTCTTTCGTTATGTGAGACTCATTTGTATTTTTAAAAAAATTTGAAACTTTAGTTGTAATTATTTATTTATTTTCTTATTACTTCATTCTTTTCTATATGTTTACCTAAAAAGTATGGTAAATTAGTGAATTTACAATACTTTAATGAGAAAATAGACGGTAATAACCTTTTGTATAATGAAGGCAAACGATAGAGACGTTTTGCACCAATTATCTATATATTAACAGAAGGAGATAAAAAGGACAAACTCCATAAGAAAATGTTGAAATAATGACTCAATTGTCAAAATTGAAACGATGGAGATGATTTGCGCAACGAGTGCAAATGATAGAGACATTTTGTTATAATTACCCTATTAAAATGTGCTAGTAAAAGAATATTTGGACAGCCTCCATGCAAAAATCAAGTTTTTGTTCATAATTTGACCAATTTAAGAAGAATGAGAAAAAGGAGAAGAAGAAGAAGAAATGATCTTTAGCCTTTCTATAATAATAATCTATTAAGAGGGAGGATCGAAGAGAAACGTTTGAATACCCAATTTACCCTTACATATTTAACTATATACCTAATATATCTTTATTTAATGTTAGCTTTGTTAGTAATTAATTAATAACATTAATTCCATACATATTTAGGCCTTGTATGGGAGGGATTAAAATCGGATTAAAATTGAAAATATAGTCGTTATTGTTGACTTTTATTAGACGAGTGGGACCCAATAACGGCCATATTTTCAATTTTAATTGGCTTTTAATCCCTCCCGAACGGGGCCTTAGTTATATGCTCAATATACCTTATTTAATTTTAGTTTGATAATAATTAATTAATAAAATTAATTCAAAATGAAATTTTAAAAAAATATTTTTCTTTTTCATTTGTCAATAATTCCCTAAATTAATCTTTTTAATATTATATTAATTTTTATTAACATCTTTTATTATAAAAATATAACTTAAATGTCTTCTCTCGGTTGAATTAATCAGTTTAAAAAATTAACATCCATATTTCCTTATTTAAATGACCGTTTCATTTGGTTGTTTCACAAGTATCCTAACAATTAAATAATATATTGAATGTAATAAAATTAATGCATACAGAATGTTACTATATAATTTGATTTAAAAAATTATTTTATATTATATTTACCCATATGTAAAAGTTGTTTTAATTGGTAATTATATATGAATTTACATGATACCTATGTTTAGATAAAAACGGAATCCCAAATGATAGGGTAATTATATTCTTGCTAAAACTATTCAACATTATAACTACAATAAACACTTATATAATCTTTGCTCATTTTCACACTTAAGTTCTCAACATTATATTCTTATCTTTAATTAATAACATTAATTATGTACATATTTAGCTATATGCCCATTATACCCTTATTTAATTTTAGTTTTGTTAATAATTAATTAATAACATTAATTCAATTTATTCAACATGAAATTAAAACAAAAAATCATTTTCTCTTTCATTTGTCAAAAATTCCCTAAATTACTATTTTTAATATCATATTAATTTTTATTAACATCTTTTATTATAAAAATATAACTTAAATTTCTTCTCTCGATTGAATTAGTCAATTTAAAAAAAAAAAAACCTCCATATTCCCTTATTCAAATGGTTGTTTAACATGTATCCTAACAATTCAATAACATATTAATGTAATAAAATTAATGCATACAGGATGTTACTATATAATTTGATAAAATTTTATTTTATGTTAAATTTACCCTTATTTAAAAGCTGTTTTAATTGGTAGATACATATGAATTCACACGATACCTAAGTTTAGATAAAAATGGAATACCAAATGATAGGATAATTATATTCCCACTAAAGCTTTTATTAAATACACAACGTTATAACTGCAATAAACATTTATAATCTTTGCTCATTTTCACACTTAGTACTCAATTATTTTTCGATATATTCTTATAATTATATGAAACTAAGAAAATTATTATAATATGTGTTGAAATTAAAAACCATTCACACACAACATTATCAGATTACAAATTTCATTATACAAAGAAAACCTACGATGAAGGAAGAGGAGAATGTCTGTCGATACTACGTTTTTTAGTTTCTTGCCAATGGAGAGCACGTTGAAGGGTTGACAGATGACTATTTTTACAATTAATAATTAATGTAAATAAATGAGAGGGGGAATGCAAAATTGCTTTGTGTTAATACATACCCTATTTAATAAACATAATTAAAATCATTATAACTCTAAAAATCAATATTTCTCATTCTAGAACCGTTGTCAATTAAAATATTTTGTTGTAGGCTAAAGGTAAGAACTTTTGTCAATGAAAGCAATTTGTTGCGGGTTAGAGCTTTTCAAAATTCGAAAATAGCCTAGATGATGCTTATATATGTGAATGCATTCATGTTGGGCATTGAAGTTTTTGAGAAGTCGATTTGCGTGAGACAAATTCTACAAAAAAAAATATGGTTGTTTTGGTTTTTGACTAAATTTTTTATTATGATAAAAAAAATAACGTAGTTCTTTTTTTCTATTTTAATTTTTTAATTCTTTTAGTAATGTCCATCTAAATGATGGACATACGCTACTTATAAGTTTATGAGTGTTGTGATTTTTTTTTTTTATTAATTAAGCTTGGCTCGCATTTCAATTTAATTTATAATATCATAAATTTAATTGTATGAAATTTATATTTCAGATTTATCTATTACCACGAATCATTTTAATTGTATATATACATTCGTTTGGGGCATCCTAAACACGTAGCAACCTGATAATATTATTGTCTAATCATATTCATGCAAATATGCATTATTTTTTTTATTCATATCTATGAAGTTGTGGAGCCATATTTGGCTTACATCTATATGTCAGATCTCTTTCCACCATTGTGACTCGTACTTGTCTTGACATTTTATTTTTTTAATATTTCTATTTTTTTGGTTTTTATTTAGTTGCTTTATTATTTACTAAATTATGATTTAATAATTACTTTTAAGAGAGGTGAGGGAACATTAGTATATGTGCAATTATATTGAACTTTAGCAATTATGATTTTGTTGAAACGTGAACAACCACTTTATATTAGTCTATGATTGATTTTTATATTAAATAAAATTATTTGAGATTTTTTTTTCATATTTACCCAATTTTCGATATTAAACAAATTTTGAATTGTTAATTATAATGAGCATATGTTGTTGCATCAAATTGGTATCTAAGCACAATCATATCCTTGATAAAAACATGTGTTGTATGATATGTCCTATTTGCTATATGATTTTTTTCAACATTGATAAATAAATTACTAAATTAACATATCAATGATTTTTTATTTTGTATGCTAGAAACATCACGGATGAATACATCGTCTTCGAAAACAATAATGATCATTGACATCTATATTAACAAGGATGAGATTGAATTTTCAGGCAAATTGTTTACATGGGTCCTACTTAATCACACAAACTAATATGTAGCCCTCAAGTTTCGGCTCGCGCATCGGCTCGGCTCGTTGACATCTCTAATTTTACCCATTAAATTTAGGAAAAATTACAAGTGAACGTCCAAACATTTCATTTGGTATGATTATGAATTTTAAATTTTCAAAAGGTAAATCTCTTGATTCTGAACCTATTTCAATATATAAATCTAGATCCTCAATGATCAAAATCGTCAATGTGAAAATTAAAATCACACGCAACTTTCACGTGATATGACTTAAAACTAGATAGCAAAAGTTCTACAACTTAAGATTTATATATTTCAGTGCAGCTTGGAACCATCACCAAATTAGGAAAAGTACTAAAGCACTTAACAATATCCCCAATTTAATTGAAAGTGTCGTGCAATTGAAAGATTGATCTCATGGAGACCCAATTTTATACATAAATAGATTGGAAACTCAAATTATCACTTCTGAAAGTTGAGGATCCGAGCGTAATCCTATTTTTTGTTTAAAAAAATTACAAAAAATGCATGTTGGGGTATATTAAAAAGAATTTCAATTTTCAAAGAGCATATTTTATTATTTAAAAAGTATCTATAAATTTAAAAAGTGAAAAAAATTAAATACTCCAACAAACTCTTTATTTTTAACACTTAATTTAATTATTCTCAACGTGTATTTATTATTTTCTTCTATATTTTATTTTCACTAGCTTCTTTGCAAATTATTGTATTATTTTCCTCTATTTTCTTTGTTTATAATATTTAATTGGGTCAATATATGGGGAATTGAAAATTGCAATATTTTAAATGTATTTAATTTTAGAGACTGAATTTGGTTCTCCAAATTCATATTCCCAATTTCAAAATGTTAATTTGAAAAGTCTCTTGTAAAATAATTTTAAGTCTTGACTCTTTAAAATAGAAAGCATTACATTTTAAAGAGTTTTTTGGAGATACTCTTAGATCTCGATTGACTAAGGATTGAAATTATAAAATAATCATGTAGCAAAGCATATAAGCTATTAATCCCATGTTTGACAACCATTATATGAGAACTCTTTTTTCTATGTATTCATTTTCAACCGCACATTCACACAATAAAATATTTTGCACATAAATCCAAAATTTTCTCCTACTATAAACTACACATTCTCTTTAAAATAAACATTGTTTAAGAACAACGACCATCAAATAGGGGCTAACCTCCCTACTAAAACTAAAAAAAAAAGTATAAATTGTTACAAACATTGTGGATGTCAAACCTATATGAAATTACATCTGATTGTAATGTTCTTTTCCAAACCTAATCAAAGTAATAAGCTAATACCTCGAGTAAATCAATTAATCACCTTCATGGCCATTGATTGATTCCAATCCCTTCGCTCATAGACCAAAAACGATCCATACGCGAACAATCTGTTAATAATGAAAGCTTGCTCCAAGATTCTCCAGCACCAAAATCAACAGATGCAGGTATGTAATTCGATTTTGAGAAAACCTTAAAGGAGATCAATTAGGCAGAGAGGGGGAAGAAAGAGTTTTGGCAAAAAGGGGAAAAGGGTTTTAGTACAATGAACGAATGATTGATGATGATGCCACCAGACGAAATCTGTAAACAAAGATCGATTAGACAGACATGAGACGAAAGAAAAAGAAACGGAAAGGAAAAAGGAAGAAAATGAGGAGGAAAATGGGTTGTGGGAAAGTAAGAAGGAAAAGGAAAAAAAGAAGACGAAGAAGAAGAAGAAGAAGAAGAAGAAGAAGAAAACAAAAGGAAAAAGAAAGAAAAGGAAAAGAAAAAAAGAAAAAGAAGGAAAATGAAAAAAAGTCTGATAAAAATTTTGAGACATTTTTACGGCATGAATTTTTTTTTTATGGTATACATTCAAGCATATTCATTATTTTGTAAAAAAAAATATAATTTTTTTTTATGCATGCTTGAGAATTAAGCCATAAATATTCAACTTTTAAGGCGTGCACAAAATATATGCTCTAAATACTTTAAGTAATTAAGTTATTACAGCACACATTTAAGGTATGTCGTAAATAATTAGTTTTTACGACATGCCTCATTTGCACGCCGTAAACAAATGCCATAAAAAGCTACTTTTGTTGTAGTGATTGACCGGGGATTCTGATGAGCTTGTGAAGATGACTACATATGGAATCCAAATTTGACTAAGACTAGGAGGGACGAGTTATAAGGTTTTCTTGGTGTGAACATGGCCAACATATGATACTTACTTGGGGATGCCCATGGTGGTGGGGTGGAATAAATAACAAACCTTTGAGTTTATTAAAGTTGAGTGTAGAAAAAATTCAAAAGTGGATAAGACCATTTTTCTCATCTGGAAGATGGGAAGTGTTAATTAGGGCAGTCACTTCCTACTTAATAAGCCAATTCACGGTGCATGCCTTTGTGTGAGGGCACATCATGTTGATTATTTCGAGGGTTTGGATAGAGGGCGAAGAAGGGTAGGAGATAGATGGCAGTTTTTGGGATGTCCAAATTGGTTATTAAAGCGAGATTTGAACAAGGTCAATTGTTTCAGGAATATCAACTATGAAATTTGGGATTTCATTTTTGGATCACAACTGTAGATTTTTTTTGTGGAAGATCAAGATGCGAGTAGTTCTCACAACAATGACTGCGGAGGAGAAGCAACGCAATGATCAAAAAGCCATATCACAGATACATTTTCATCTTTCTAATCAAATTTTTCAAGATGTGGTAAAAGAGAAAAGTGTAGCTGGATTGTTGTTGAAATTGAAGCAACTTTGTATGACAAAGAGCTTGACCAGTAAGTTACACTTAAATAGCTTGTTTTCTCATTGCTTGATAGAAGATGGATCTTTAGAAGATCAATTATCGGTGTTCAAGAAAATCGTCATTGATTTGGAGACCGTAGAAGTCAAGCACGATGAAGAGGGTTTATAGTTGATATTGTTATGTTCCTTGCCGTCTTCATATGTGACTTTTAGATGTACTATTCTCTATGATTAGGATACTCGCACTATGGACGATGTATATAATGCGCTTTATTCTAAGGAGAAGATGAAGCATTTGATCGTTGATTCTGAAGCACAGTCAGATGCTCTTGTTATTCGTGAGAGGAAGACGAGTGGTTATGGAAGGGACAGAGCCAAAAATCACAATAGTGATAAAATTTGTTAGTATTGCAACAACAAAAGGCGCATGAAGAGGGATTACTATAAGTGGCAGAATAGATTTGCTACTACAGATCAGAAGGAATAACCAGAAATTTTCGATAATGTCAATCTTGCAAAAGAAGATAGTGATAAAGATCTTTTGGTAATTACTGATGATGACTCTAAATTGGCGAGGATTGGATACTTGATTCGGCTTACACTTTTCATATGTGTTCAAACCGGGATTTGTTTTCTTCATTAGATACAGTTACAACGGGTTCTATGATAATGGGAAACAATGAGCCTCGTAAAATAGCTGGGATTGGTTATGTCAAAATCAAGATATTTGAAGGGATGGTTAGAACAGTTGGCCAAGTTCGACATGTTCCAGGTATCAACAGGAATTTAATCTTTTTGAGAACTCTTGATTAAAAAAGGCACAAGTATACCACTTAGGGGTGTCCAAAAGTCCCGAACCGAACCGGACCAAACCGAACCCGAACCGAATCGAACCGAACTGAATCGAGTGGTTCTTCATAAATTAAATACTCGAATGGGTATCCGAATCGAGAACCGATGGGTTTGAGTAGGGTCTTGGGTCTTGATCAAGAACCGAATAAGAACCGAAACTAAATAATTTTTTTATTTTTTATATTGAATTAATTAAATTATTTTATTTTTTAAAACAAATTAGCAAATTAATTAAATAAATCAGGTTATTTCATAATTTTAATTTTAAAGCCAAAATAATTTTTAAAGCTCATTAGCCCATTTTAATTTGAAACAAATGAATATACTTTATGTAGTGTTGCTGTAATATTAATATCTATTTTTTGGTATTTGTATGCATTTAATTAATCTTATTGGACGGTTATTTATTTATATGTTTTTGAATTGAGCTATGTTAATTTGTAAAAGTTACGAATGAAATGTCATTAGTTATATTTATATAGTGTTGCTATAAATATTAAAAAATTTAATTATGGAACGGAACGGACCCGAACCGAACGGACCCGAATCGAACCGAACCGAACCGAACCCGAATGGTTCCATAGTTATATTTGGACCCGACGGTTCCATTTACTAAATACCCAAAAGTTTTGGGTCAGTTCGGGTCTCTTCAGAATCGAAACAAACTGAACCGACCCACGGACAGCCCTAATACCACAGGATATGGAGTTTAGAAATTTAGCAAGGGTGTCCAGGTTGTGTTAAGGAGACGAAGAAGGACTCGATTATATGTGTTAAAAGGTTCGACGGTCACTGTGGATACAGTGCATCTTATGGTTCAATAAGCAATAACTCGGGTAGATTTGGTTGTGATCGGATTATTCGTATTGATTCGAATAGTAATATTGGGAATCTTCCTATAACTCAGGTGGAGCTAGTCGTGATCTTGTTGATCATTTGCTCATGATTATTTGAGAAGGCTTGACAATTCAGGTGGAGTTGGAAGTGCTCATGGTGATTTGAGCAAGTTTGGCGGCTCAATTGGAGTTAGAAGTGAACGGGATGATTCAAGCAAGGTTGATGTGCGAAGTAGTTCTAGTGGGAAGTAGGACTTGGATTTAGTTTACCGTTCCTAAATATGCCTTATAAGTATTTACCATCACGTTAAACCTGATTCCTGCTTTCTATTATGTAATATGTTTGTCTTATTTTTATAAAATGTTTATAAACACTAATAACCTTTTTTTTTCATACTTTTGGAGTGAGTCACAATTAATAACCACTTATCCATCATTAGTTTGTAGTTATCTATAATTTAAGCTATATGAACACTCCCCAAACATTGAGCACCACCTATGTCCATCATAGTGAAAATTGGACCATTCTTGTTGTAAAGGGTCACATGGGCCTTGTACAACCAGGGCGCCGGTTGATTTCGTGAAAATTATTTTGTGTAACACATAATTCTCAATGAGTATTAAAAGATACCTAGCTTAAGGTCATTATTATAATCTTATATAAATGATGCTACGAAATTAATTACTGCTTTTTGAACTATGAATAGATTACAGATACATTACAAAAAGAATTTGAAGTGGCTAAGAGATACTGGAGGGTCGGTTCGGTAGGATTTTTGGAAATCAAAATTCGTTTCTAAGTTTAAAAAGTTGATTTTAAAAATATTTGAATAATTTTCTACAAATGCCTTGTTTGACTAGAATAGCATTTAGAGGAAGTTGACATATTCTAACTTTCGAATATTTTTGACGTAGCTTTTACTTTTACTTCTACTTCTTGTGGAAGAGTTTTATGAAAAAGTTACTTATGTCAATTTCCTCTAAAAGTTCTTAATTTCTTATAATCAGATATAATTTCATATAGGTTTGACATCCACAATGTTTGCAACAATTTATAATTTTTCTTTTTTTAGTTTTTAGCCCCTATTTGATGGCCATTGTTCGTAAACAATGTTTTGAATAATGATTTTAAAGAAAATGTGTAGTTTAAAGTAGGAAAAAATTTTAGGTTTCTGTGGAAAATATTTTATTATGTGAATGTATAGTTAAAAATGAATATGTAGAAAAAAGAATTCTCAAATAATGGTTGTCAAACATGTGCTTAATGGCTTATATGCATTGCTACATTATAATTTCAATTCTTAGTCGATTGAGATATAAGGGTGCGTTTGATTGCAAGGGTGGAAAATGAGTAGAAAGAAAATGATTTTCATGGAAAATGAATTGCCTAGAAATCATTTTATTGGGAATTGTCAATTATGCGTGTTTGATTGGTATAATTTTCCACTTGAAAAATGTTGAAAATTTTCATTTTTTGATGTTTGATTGGCTTTAATTTTCCACCTTTTTTTACTGCAATCTCCTTCTGCCATTGAGTTCCCACCTCCACTATTTCCACCTTTCTCCACCACTGCTAGAATCCCACATTCCTCCACCACTGCCGCCCTGGCTTCCGACGTTCATACCAGCAAAGCCTCCATTAACTCCACCAGCAGAGCTCAAAACAAAAGCCAATTTATCCACCATATTCGACCTAAAATTTGCCATTAACTCCACCAACATGCAGCGACGCCAGATTTCCTTCCGCAGTCACCAGCACCATCTTCTTCTCCTTCGAACTCCACTCTTTTCTACTCATTCATCCGCCTCTTCCACCATCACACAACAAAAAAATTTCACCAACCAAGAATATGAAGAATTAGAGGACGACCCGTACGACGTCGCTTCCCTCCCAAACCCTCACTATGACTTCACTCCCCTCCTCAACATCCTCTCAGCCTCCCAGTATATCCCTAAATCCGAGCTCGACCCACTGGTTCTTCCATTGAATTGATCTGATCCTCCGATTTTTTCTTGGCCAGCAACTTGATTAGTGATTCCCATGGCAACTTGTGTTTTCTCCCTTGCCAAGAAAATAAAAAATCATCAATCGATGGGAAAATGATTCCTCAATTCTCTGGAAAATGGGGTCACGTGAGGATAAAATGGAAAAACAATTGCCAAGAAAATTTGGCTTGTCAAACAGCCTAAAAGTTAGAAAATGGTGTGATATTTTCCATTTTCCATGGAAAATTTGGTGAATCAAACAAGGCCTAAGAGCATCTCCAAAAGAGTTTTTACAATGAAATGCTCTTTATTTTAAAGAGTCAAATACTTAAAATTATTTTACAAGAAAATTTTTAAATTAATATTTTAAAATAGGGAATATGAATTTGGAGAGATAAATTCAGTCTCTATAATTAAATGCATTCAAAATATTATAATTTTTAATGCTCCATTTATTGAGCCAACTAAGTATTATATACAAAGAAAATTGTGGGAAATAATATAATAATTTGCAGAGCAGTCGGTGAAAATAAAATAAAAAATACACATTGAGAGTAATTAAGTGTTAAAGATAAAGAGGTTGTCGGAGTGTTTAAATTTTTTTTACTTTTTAAATTTATAGATACTTTTTAAATAATAAAATATGCTCTTTGAAAATCGAAATTCTTTTTAATATGCTCCAACATGCTTTTTTTGTAATTCTTTTTTAACAAAAAATAGGATTACGCTCGGATCCTCAACTTTCAGAAGTGAAAATTTGAGTTTCCAATCTAATTATATATGAAATTGGGTCTCCATGAGATGGAACCGTCTTTCAATTGCATGAGACTATCAATTAAGAGGGTGTTTGATAGAGATTAAAATCGGATTAAAATTGAAAAATTAGTCATTATTGTTGACTTTTATTAGATGAGTGGGACTCAATAACGGCTATATTTTCAATTTTAATTGGATTTTGAGCCGTGCCAAACATGCCCTAAATTAAGAATATTGTTGAGTGCTGTACTACGTTTCCTAATTTGGCGACGGTTCCAAGCCGCATTGAAATATATAAATCTTAAGCTGTAGAATTTTTGCTATCTAGTTTTAAGTCATATCACGTGAAAGTTGCGTGTGATTTTAATTTTCACATTGACGATTTTGATCATTGAGGATCTAGATTTATATATTGAAATAGGTTGAGAATCAAGAGCTTTACCTTTTGAAAATTAAAAAAATTATAATCATACCAAATGAAATGTTTGGACGTTCACTTGTAATTTTTCCTAAGTTTAATGGGTAAAATGATATCTTCAAGACGTTTGAGTAGTGTTCACAATGGCGCACATTAAGTGGTCAACGACAGCGTTGACTGCACGTCTAGGCACACATTATTACATATATACATATATTATTATTATCATTATCATCATTATCATCATCATCATCATTATTATTATTAAAAATGTTGATTTTGTATCGGACAATACGAAGCACGAATTGGATAAAGAAGACGACATTGAATTAGAGTCCGATAAAGAGTTGATAAGATTTAAGTTTCTATGCTAACTACATTATATAATTATGATTTTGAAACTTATCTTTTTGTTGATAATTTTGAAAAAATGTATAAAATTCCTATAAATCTATTTTAAATGTTTGGTAGATATTATTTTAATTATTAAATAATTTTTAGATTGATTAAAACATTACAAAATATTAAAATTAGAAACAGGCCTCGCCTAGACTACTTTGTTCAAAGTGTCTAAGTGTGTGTTTGGTAGGGATTTTTTGGGGGAAGAATTGATTTTGAATAGTGATATGATGAGAAATGTGTGGTTGAAAAAGAAGATAAGATTATTGATGTGATAGAAAATATTATTTTATTGAAAAATGTGTGGTTGAAAATGAGAATTGATTTACTGTTGAAAATGAGAATTGATACCAAACATAGCCTAAACTGTCTTTGCTCAAAGCTTGACTTATACACGTCATCATGCATTATCTCATTTAGAACAATGAGATTAGGGTGTGTTTGACACCCATTTTGGAGAAAAATAAATTTTGGAATAGTGATTGATGGGAAGAATGTGTGGTTAAAATGTAAGAAAATTTTTTGGATTTATGTGTAAAATTTGTAATATTATTTTATTGATAGAATGTATGGTTAAAATGAAAAAAGAGAAAAAAATAAGAAAGAGAATATATATCAAACATGGGCTAAAAGCTCCCGTTTGTCACTTATTAAATTATAATTCATCATTTTCTCTCTTTTTATCAATTATATATTTTTCAATAAAATATTACAAAAATTCAAAAACTTTTAAATGTTTTTTTTTAAATCACGTGTTCTTCAAAAAAATAAAAATAAGAAATTCCCCCTAATTTAAAGCTCTTGTTTGGTGCACATTATCAACTCAAGAATGTATTTTTTTTATATGATGTGGAATATGTGATTGAAAAATAAGAAAAAAATATTAATTTAATAAAAAATATTATTTTATTGAAAAATGTGTGATTGAAAATAAGTAAAAAGTGAATGAAAAAAATAACCTCGCTCACAAGCATACCGTGGAATAATTTAATGGATCAAACGGCGCGAAGTGAACATCATGCTATATATATATTCCCAGTTTTGTGCTCAATCCATCCGCTACTGTTATTCGGAGCCCACCACCGCGCACAGACAGGGTTTCTGAAAGTTACTGACTTTCCGATCATCAGAAGACAAGGCTAGAGGCAAAAATGGGTGGAGGCAACGGTCAAAAGGCCAAGATGGCTCGTGAAAGGAACTTGGAAAAAACGAAAGCCGCCAAAGGTTAATCCTTTTTTTCCCCCTTCTAAATGAGCTTTGCTTTTGAGTGAATTTGTGTCATTTTTGCGTTATTTTTGTATTCGATTTTCTGAATTTTCCGATCTGTATAGGAAGCCAGCTCGAGACCAACAAAAAAGCTATGAATATTCAGGTGCCCTTCCTTTGCAACTGTAGAAACACTCTCGTACACGTGGAAAAGAGCTTGTAGCTGTACATTCATGTTATTTCTTTTCGCTAGAATCTATTTCCGTATGTTTAGTGCAAGGTGATTAGGTTTTATGGAGTAATTAACAATTAAAGAAATTGGGTAAATTTTCACTTTTATATGGGATGTAGGGTAAACATTGTCAAGTTTTGGCGTAGAGGATTTCCATGAAGGAGAAGTCAAACGTGATAAAGCTCCAGGGACTTTATCTTCCATTTCATTTTTCTTCAAAAGCCGAAAATCTCTAGTAAAAGCTTCCCTTTATCTTTTTGTGGGAGCTCCAATTTCCCCACCCACCCCAAGAATACATATTTATATATATATATTAAAATCAATAAAAGTTTTGCTAGTTTCATTTCGAATGTTAATTTGGATTAAGTTTGAATTTTATATATGATTTCCACATAGGCTGGTTCTATTATTTGAAAGACAAAATGATTTTCATTTTTAAGGGATTGAACTTGGTAGGTTGCTAAGCTGTGGTTCCAAATGCAGCAATCTCTTCAATGGTTTGTGTTTATCATAACATTTTGCTAAATATTCGAGGCATTTGTTAGTGTGTTTCAAATAACTCCTGTTCATCTTATGATACTTGAAAACTATAAACTAAATCATTGCAAAATCTTTTTGTCAGCTGCTCATTCATTTTTAAAAGCTTGTAGATTTTCAGAGTTTGTCAGCTGAAATCCTTTTTTTCGAAATTCTTTTGATACTACGTAGTTCTTTCGTCAACCAGTCCAATGTGTTCTCTGATATTTGGTCGTGTTTCTTGCTCATGGTGCATTGTAGTGGACTAGTAGCGTTGTTCAATCTATGAACATAGTTTTTTAATGTCATTCCTGCCAAGTGCAAATTACTTCTTTCAGTCAGTAGTATAAATTTAGCTTTGATTTCCCATGATGCTTTGAACAATTGATTTTAATTAAACAGATTTCTTTCTGTAAGATGGGTCCCTTGGTCTCACTCTTAAGTATTATGCACAATGAATGACAAATTTCGGTAACTATGTCAATTATTTGGTTTGATTGATTCTTTAGTCGTCGCTCGATGCAGTGCAAGGTGTGTATGCAGACATTTATGTGCACGACGTCGGAGGTGAAGTGCAAGGAACATGCCGAAGCAAAGCACCCCAAAGCCGATCTAGTCGCTTGTTTCCCTCATCTTAAAAAGTGAATTTACATAATGGTCTAAAGTTCTGCAGAGAAGGGTAATATTGTTGGCATTCTGACGTGTCTGATAATTCTTTAGTTATAGAAGTTGTGGATGTGTGTGTATTTGTGTACTTGTTTGTTGGACTTTCATGCTACGTAAAAAGATGTTTGTAGTTTGCTCATGAATCCTAGCGATGACCTTCTGTGCGAAGAATACATGTTATTTTAAATGTTACATGACTGTGTCTGCCTTTCTATTTCTATTAGAATTTAAAAGTTAAAACAACATATTCTTAAGACATGCTGATCAAGAACACAAGTTCAAATATGTAGAAAAAAGTAATTGGTTGAAACAGATTAATATAGCTGAACATGAAGTGCCAGCGCATCATTTTAGAGCGCACTTGACACCCCTGTTTCATGCAACATATTGCATGACCAGAAAGCACATTTTAGATATTGTAGCAGTTGACCATACTTGGGAATTAATTCTGAGGGGTTGCTCAATTGGTTAGGTCTTGGGTTTGTTCTCCAATGGTCACAAGTTCGAGTCCTCTCAGGGCTATTGAGGTGAGTACCCGACCGTAAACCTCAGGACCTTGTGGGATTAGTCGAGGTGCGCGTAAACTGGTCCGAACATCCACGGTTATAAAAAAAAAAAAACTTGGGAATTCAAAAGATTGTTTAGGCATCAAGAGAATTATGCTTTTCTATGTAGATGACGTGCATCTTTATCTTCAGTAATATTACACGATATAGTCCACCAACCGACAAGAAAATATTGATGCAGGACCACTACTTTTCTCAAATCTGTTAACCGAGTGTTAGACAGCATTTTCTCTGTTCTTTTTTCTCAGATTGGTTCATGATCAGTCCATAAACGCAGAAATTGTTTGTCCAAAAGAGTCAGATATTGAAATAACTTGTTGTGTTATGATGACACCCCCCCACCCCCCCCCCCAACACACACACACACACACAGAGAGCCATATAGTCTCTCTCTCTCTCACGCACGGTACCATTGTCAAGATGTCTAATTACTGATGAATTGTTGCAACACTAACCATTTGTGGTAAAGAACGAGAGTTCTCGGTTTTGTCCCAATCTGTCCCGTTATCTTGACCTTTCATGCACCGACATGGATTTCAAAATGAAAAACTCGACTTCTTCGAGCTTCTCATCAGAATTACAAGTCACGTGCTTAGTGAAAATGTTGATGGCTGGAGATGATAATTTGCTCAACCGTATTTTCATTGATAGAGATTATTGTATATATAAGACATGGCTATGGACACAAGAAGGATCTAGAATAACACAACTGTTATGTTGTTCCTAAAATCAAGGATCATGTTAGAATATTTAAATAACAAATTGGCAGTCCAACATAACAGCAAGGCAAACGGTTAGGACAACAAGGCTGAGAGATGGTGACTTGGTATGCTGATGTGGAGAGGGATGAGCTGAGCTGGTAGCTGGTATCAATTCTTAACATCCCCCCTCAAGCTGGACGGTGCACAGGTGACGCCAAGCTTGTCCTTTAGGAAGAGAAACCTTGAATGGCTCAGCCCCATTGTCAGCAAATCTGCTATTTGATCTGAAGTGGGTATATATTTTACTTCAAGTTTTCTTGCCAACACCTTATCTCTGATGAAGTGGATGTCTAATTCAATGTGCTTTGTCCTTGCGTGATAAACTGGATTGGCAGCAAGAGCACCTGCATTCATGTTATCACACCATAGAGTTGGAATTCCTGCCAATGGAAGCTCAAGTTCTTGAAATAGCGATTGAATCCATGAGACTTAAGAAGCTGTGGAGGCAAGTGCCTTGTATTCAGATTCAGTACTTGAGCGAGCAACCACATGCTGCTTTTTGGAGGACCATGATATCATGTTATCGCCTAGGTAGATGCAATGTCCCTTTGTAGACCTTCTGTCATCAGGACAAGAGGCCCAGTCAGCGTCTGAGTAGTCGCTTAGACTTAAATGGTCACTTCTTTGGATCCAAAAGCCATGATTTATGGTGCCTTTAAGATATCTTAGAACTCTTTTCAGAGCCTGCCAGTGAGTAGAAGTTGGGATTTGCAGGAATTGGCTTAGCTTGTTGATAGTGAAAGTAATATTTGGTCTTGTATGTGAGAGATATTGCAAAGCTCCAACTGCACTTCTGTAAATTGATGGTTCTGCTAGTGTTTCACCATCAGTCTTGGAGATAGTTCTTCCAGCAGGGATAGGTGTAAGGCAAGGTTTTATGTTTTCAAGCTCAAATCTTTTGAGCAAATCAACGATGTATCTAGATTAAGTAAGATGGATGCCAAAGTCGTGCCATACAACTTCAACCCCAAGAAAATGATGTAATCTTCCCATATCTTTCAGAGCAAATTCCTTGTTGAGTGAACTTATGAAGCTTTGTATCAGGTCTTTATCATTACCAGTGATGACAATATCATCTACGTAGATAAGAGCAAAGATCACCTGCTTTTCTGTCTTGAAATAAAACAGGGAGGTATCTGCTGCAGATTGCTTGAACTTCCAGCCCAAGAAGGTGACTTTCAGCTTGTCATACCAAGCCCTGGGGGCCTATTTCAGTCCATAGAGGGCTTTTTCAAGTTTGCATACATGGTTTGGCTTTGATTCATCCACAAAGCCTTCAGGTTGATTCATATAGACAGTTTCTTCAAGATCGCTATTAAGGAAAGCGTTGTTGATATCGACTTGTCTGATAGTCCAATCCTTAGCCACTGCCAGTGTAAGAATGATCCTCAGAGTGGATGGTTTAATCACTGGGCTGAAGGTTTCATAGTAGTTAATTCCAGGTGCTTGATGGAAACCTTTTGCGACTAGCCTGGCCTTGTATCTTTGAACTGAGCCATCAACATTTCGTTTTATCCTAAAAACCCATTTATTACCTACTATGTTGTAAGTAGGCAATGCAGGAACAAGTTTCCAGGTTTTTGTCTTGGTTAATGCATTCAATTCCTCTTCCATGGCTCGTTTCCAGTTGGTATTCATCATTGCTTCCCTTGCATTTTTGGGTTCTGATAGATTCAAGTGATTCTCAATTGGTTTTACCAGATATGCTTTTGGCTTGAATATCCCTGCTTTTCCTCTAGTCACCATGGGATGCTGATTTTGAGTTCTTGGTTCCTCTTGAATCTCATTTCTCTGAAGTCGATTTTCTTCTGCTTGCTGATCCATCTCAGAACCCTGCAGCACTTCTATTTCTGTTTCAGCATATTCAGGTTCACTACTCCCATCAACTTCAATTCTATCAGGCTCACTATGACTGTCATTAGGAAGATTATCAGCTTGTTGATTGTTACCTGAGTCAGAAGGCAAGTGATGCTGGCTAGGGGCTACTCTAGGTTGAGCTGTATCAATTGGACTTGTAATGCTGGTGTTTGGATCAGATGGTAAGTAGGAATAGGGGACCATTATTTCAGGTTCCTCAGACTGAGGTTGAATTTTAAATAGAGACTCAGAGGGAAACTCAAGCTCATTGAAGACAACGTGTCTGGAAATGTACAATCTGCCTGAGGAATTTAGACACTTGTAGCCTTTGTGAGCATCACTATACCCTAGGAAGACACACTTTGTTGAATGAAAGCTAAACTTGTGTTTTTGGTTGGACTTAGACATGGATAGCAGGAACATCCAAAGGTTTTTAGTACATTGTAGTTTGGTTCTCTTTTGTAAAGAGTTTGAAAGGGAGATTTCCGATTTAGAGTGGGAGTAGGTAGTCGATTTATGAGGTATATTTCAGTGTGGAAGGAATCCCACCAATATTTCAGAGGCAACTGAGCCTGAGCCAACAGAGTTAGGCCTGTCTCAGTTATGTGCCTGTGTTTCCTCTCTATTCGGCCATTTTGTGCTGATGTATAAGGACATGGGTGCCTAAACTCTATTCCCTCTTGTGCTAGGACGGTTGTAAAGGCTCTGAATTCTGCCCCCCCAATCGGCCTGTAAGGCCTTTACTTTCGTGGTTTAGTTTATTTTTAACGAGTTTTTTGAACTGCTGGAAAACCTTCAGTGCTTCAGATTTCAATTTTAGAGGGTAGAACCAGGTGTACCTGCTGTAATCGTCTAGAAAGGTTATGTAATATTTGAATCCAGAGGTTGATGGTACTGGAGCAGGTCCCCATATGTCAGTGAATACCAATTCTAGAGGTGATTTAACATGTGACAAAGATAGAGGGAAAGGCAGTAAATGTGATTTGCCAAGTTGACATGCATTGCAAAATGACTTGATGGTATTTTCTTTAACTTTCAAGTTGCAGAATTTAAAGACTTGGTTCATCACTAGACTAGATAGAAGCCCAAGTCTTTTGCGCCATACATCAACATTAGGGGACTTTAGACTCAAATGAACAAGAAAACTAGGAAATGATTTTTGACTGGTAGGGGCAGTAGAAATGCAGTAATGTTTGTTTGAGAAGCTTGATTGCTGATGTAATTGATTGATGCTTTGATGAGGGAACTCCAATCGATACAGCCCATCCTTAAGCCTCCCTTATAGCATCACCTCATTCGTTGACAAGTCCTTAACAAAACAACAAGAGGGGTGAAATTCCATGAAGACATTATTATCAGAGGTAAGTTGTGATACACTGATTAGATTCTTTTTAATCTCAGGCACGTGTAGCAATTTATTTAGCACCAATGTCTTATCATTCAAGGCAGAGATTTGTGTTGTTCCAAAATGTGAAATGCTTAACTTACTTCCATTTCCTACTACAACATTTTCCTTACTAGTATACTCACTTGAAGAAGCAATGTGTTCTCTTTCTGATGTGATGTCACTACAACAAAATGTACTTTTTACGGCATGCATTGCATGCCGTAAAAAATGTTTTACGGCATGCGCCCGCATGCCGTATAAAGCCATGCCGTAAAAAGTGGGATACTTTTTACGGCATGCAGAGTACGCCGTCAATGCACGCCGTAAATAAGTTTTACGGCATTCAATTGTATGCCGTAAAAAGTGGCATTCACATTTACGGCATGCATGCATGGCATGCTGTAAAAGGTAAACCAGTATTTACGGCATGCCGTCAATGTATGCCGTAAAAGGTGAACTAGTATTTATGGCATACATTGATGGCATGCCGTAAAAGGTGAACCCTTTTTACGGCATGCATTCAATGCATGCCGTAAATACTGGTTTTGTAATTTACGGCATGCTTATGCATGCCGTAAATATCAATTTAATTTTTAAAAAAATTATTTATTTATTTGATTACCAGCACACCTATAATAATAACAAAACAAAATTAAATCCATAAATAATTAATGTTTCGATAGATAAAAATATTGTTAATCTCAACAATTCTCAAAAGACTACTACTACAAAATATTGTTTCCATTGTTTCGATAAATAAAAATATTGAATACGGTCCCATACAATATGTCAATGTAAAGTCTATCTCAACAATTCTCAAAAGACTACTACTTCAAAATGAAATGATG
Source organism: Fraxinus americana (assembly GCA_035079005.1). Lineage (NCBI taxonomy): Eukaryota > Viridiplantae > Streptophyta > Magnoliopsida > Lamiales > Oleaceae > Fraxinus > Fraxinus americana. The sequence goes on along the minus strand of CM068716.1, from coordinate 11,685,015 downwards.
GTCCATATCAAAGTTAACTTCTTCGAGCTTAGCTCACACAAAATAGTAACTCCCTGCACACCATAAAAACAATAAAGGTATGTTAATAAAACCTGATTACCAGCAAACTTGAATGTAAATTGATTTAAAACAGTAAAAGAAAATTAAGTATACCTTTGTTGTAATTACAGTGAATCCACTTCGATGTACCTAATTGGCCATGCAATTGTACTTCCTAATGCATCTTCAAGAAGAAAAAGTTCACGTGTGGGACGATACAAGCTGACATTATCAATCACTTCATTAACCCAAACTCTCCAACATTCGTTACCAAGGGGTACATGATGCACTAGATCACTTGGATTTGTTGAGGCGATTTCACCTTTTGCAACAATATCAGCTTCTCCAAACCAAGATAACAATTTGCATTTCTTATTCTGAAGGTTATCTAAATCATTCAAACTTCTATCTCTAGGCTGTAAAATTCATATCGAATTGTACAATTTATTATTTTAAATATAGAGAGTATATGTAATTGAGAATAACATTCATTAATTCTAATTTTCCACTTACATTATCTTCTTGTTCAGCACTTTTACTCTTCACTTGAAACAAAGCCTTCAATTCTTTAATTTCATCTCTCAACTCTTGGACTTGAGTTTGCAAGTTATGATTGTGCACCAAAGCATTCAACTTTGAATGAGTGGCACCAAAACCAAGACCTCTTACCCATCCTCGACGTTTTGGACCAAGTACTTTTGCAACTCCATCATCTTTGAGAGAGTGTTTGCTTGGAGAGGTGACCATCTGTGAACTTGCTTTTATTTTGTTCTGAAATGAGGAAATACATTGGGCTAAAATTATGAATATAAGCTTTGATTAATTACCAAAAATTACTAAAAGCAATATTGTTACCAATGTTTCCCCAGCTAATTCATTAATAGGTTCACCATTTTTTCGCGTATGTCCTCGAATATAAACATCATCTCTTGTTATGGAATCGGGATCTTCACTTTCAACACGCTGCATTTTACATATTTCATATACGTGATAGTCTGTAAATGTTTATAACTTTTCAAGCAAATTTAACTTTTGATTTAACAATTTTTTACCATTTCAGCTTCTAAGCGAGCAAAGCCTTTTCTACTTGTTGTATGCATTATGGTTTGATCTGCTCTCATCTTTTTGAATCTTTCATTCTTTTCCTACAAAATCAGTTAGTACTATATAAGCATAAATTTTATAAGAAATATAAAGCAATGTAATGCTTACCTTATATGGTTGAGAATTGCGTTCTTTGACAAATGCTTGCCATTCTTCCATTGATTCAACATTATCGGGCTTAAGGAGAGCAGCAGCTCGTGTCATGCCAATTGTTTTTCCTTGGCTACAAAATAAATGGATCTCTTTCAAATTGACGTTGTCCACTATGAAGATTTACCAATGTAAATCCTTCTTCAATCTTGACTCCGCTATCTATATTTGCCCAATCACAATGAAACATGGGAACTTTAAAACTATGATAATCTAGTAAAATTATGTCTCTTATAACCCCGTAATAAGATATTTTACCAACTACATGGCTTGTATCCTTCACACTAGACCGACAAATAGTTTGTGCTTCAATAGAAACACCACTGTTTTGTGTACTTCTACTAATATCGGTTGTATGAAACCGATGTCCATTGATAACATAGCCAGAATGTGACATCACATCATATCTAGGCCGACGTGCAAGCCATTTCAATGTATTAGACATGTTACAATTGTCTTGTTTGCCTTTCTCTGCAAACCAAGAAGTGAAAGTCTCCATATGTCTCATTTGTAATAAGGTTTCATTCTTGGCAATGCGACTGTCTGAATTCTTAATCTCCTCTTTATGCATCCTAAATGAAAATAAAAAAACAAATAATAAGAAAAATTTGTGAGAGAACATTATTCAATATTAAAATAATAAATTAACTAATTTCATTACGTTATATATGGCTCAACATCAACGCTGTTATACAGCACATAACGATGAGCGACCTCTAACATTTCTTGACTCAAAGTTTTTGACTTTCCTTTAGAAATCGGACGCCCATCAATAATTGTTTCATTCTCGAAATCCTCATTCCTAGTATGTCGAACACCTACTTCAGCAGCTTGTTTCATGTAACCACTACAAAAATGCATACATTCATCAGCTAAATAACGCTCTGCTATGCAGCCCTCAGGTCTTGAACGATTTCATACATATCCTTTAAGTGTTTTCATAAACCTAATTCATCATACAATATGCATGAGATAATTAAGTAATTAGAAGAAGAACTTTTGAATACATACAAAAGTATAATAGTAATTTACCTCTCAAATGGGTACATCCAACGATATTGTACTGGTCCACCAATACGAACCTCACGCCCAAGGTGGATGGTTAAATGGATCATTATGTCAAAAAAAGACGGGGGAAAATACCTTTCTAGCATACACAAAGTCACAGCAACATCCTCCTCAAGCTTTTCTAATTTATTTTTATCAATGACTCTTTGACATATCTCATTGAAAAATGCACATAGTCGAAAAATTGTATTTCTTGGTCCTACAGGTAAAAGTCCTCTTAATGCAACTGATAACAATTCTTTGTATGAGCACATGGCAATCATGAGACTTCAGATTTAAAATCCTATTATCTGCCAATGATATACACTTTGAAATGTTAGAGCTATAACCATCAGGTAATCTTAAATCAAACAACCTTTTACAAAATAACTCTCTCTCTTTTTTGGATAGCATATATGATGCTGCGGGTAGGTAATATGTATTTCCTTTCAATTCTGGATGAAGATCTTTTCTAATTCCCATATTGAGTAAATCTTTACGAGAATTTAGCCCATCTTTTGATTTTCCCTTCACATGCAAAATAGTGCCAAGAATGCTTTCGCAAACATTCTTTTCAATGTGCATTACATCCAAATTGTGACGCAAAAGTAGTGTCTGAAAAATAACAATATAAATTTAGAAAAAAAGTTTAAGCAAAGAAATAACTAATTCAAAATAATTTAAAATGACTAACCTCCCAATATGGTAACTAAAAAAATATTGACTTTTTTTTCCATGGCCAATTAGAATCTGATTTTTTCATCTTTCTTTTTTTTCCTATTTTTCCCCAATTATTGCTAACATTCTTGATTGAGCACATCACTTCTCGACCGGTTAATATTTTAGGACTAGGCCTATGTTCCTTGTTTCCATCAAACCAAGCTTCTTTCGATCGATAAGGATGATTATATGCAAGAAATCTTCTATGACCCATGTATGAAAACTTTCGACTATATGTCAACCATTGTGCACATGTGGATAAACCACATATTGGACATGCTGCTTCGCCTTTCGTAGGATATCCTGATAAGTTCCCATAAGCAGGAAAATCATTAATTGTCCACATTAGCACAGCCTTCAAATTGAAGGTGGACTTGGTAAATCCATCATATACTTCAACACCCATATCCCACATCTCCTTTAAGTCTTCTATTAGTGGTTCTAGATACACATCTATATCATTTCCAGGTTGTTTTGGACCTGGGATCAATAAAGTTAACAACAAATTTTCTTTAGACATGCATATCCAAGGTGGGAGATTATATATAACTAGTATCACCGGCCAACAACTATACCTAGAACTTAGGTCACCAAAGGGATTAAATCCATCTGAAGAAAGGCCAAGCCTAAGATTTCGTGGTTCTGATGCAAAACAAGGCCATTTTTGATCAATTCTCTCCCAAGCTAATGAATCAACTGGATGACGCATTTTTCCATCTTGACTTTTGTGATTTGAGTGCCATATTAGTTGTTTTGCCTTATCAAGTGATCTAAACATTCTTCTAAATCGTGGTATGATCGGAAAATATCGCAAAACTTTTGCAGGTATCCCTTTTCTAATCTTCTTAGTCCGTTCATTAACTTTCCACCGCGAAGATGCACATTTTGGACATGTCTCCAAATTCTCTAGATCCTTTCTAAACAAACAACAATCATTTACACATGCATGTATCTTTTCATACCCTAAATCAAAGGTGTTCAATAACTTTTTTGTTGAATTGCAAGAATCAGGAAGGGTGTTTCCATGTGGTAGCATATCTCGAAGAATATCAAGAAGTTCAGTGAAACCATTGTCAGATATACCATGTGTAGCTTTAAGCTTATATAAGACAACGATTGCAGATATCCTTGTATACTTTGTGCAACCAGGATATAAAGGAATTTCGACGCCTTCATATAACTTTGAAAAATCTTTCTGTCTATCTTCATTCTCAGGCTCTACAATATTGTCATCATGAAAAAATGCATCTCTATACATCCTATACGTCTCTAAATTTTCTACATCTTGAGGAGGCAATGATGCTACATTCGATTTTTCCCCATGAAACACCCAGGTAGTATACGTAGGATCCATGCCATTAATGATCAAATGTCCATACATTATATCAAAATGTTGGTGAAATAGGTTTTTGCAACATTTGCAAGGACATATGACCTTTTTTGGATTCCCAGCATTGGCTTGCACCATATCTGCAAATTTTCTTGCACCCTGTTGATATGCCTTCGAAACTCTATAAAAATAATGCTAAATAAATCATCTAAAAAGCATTTATTGACATATTTAAAAATGTTCTAAATTTAAGAGGACAAGATAACCTTGATAAGTGTACCCAATCTTTATCCATGATAATATATCAACATCATTAAGTTACAATCTGTTGTAACACAGTAAAAATGAAGCAAAAAACGATTATATTAGGGCATTATAGAAATCAGGTTCCAATTAGGTAAATCATGGTGACAATAAAGTTTCACACAAACTAAAATTACAAAAAAATAATTCAAACCTGAATTAAAATAGGGAACACTGGAACAGTCACAAACTCCTTCAATACTACTGCAATCTGTTGAGAAATTAATAAAGAACTTGGTTAAAATAGGCAACACAGAGTATATTAGTGAAGGTTCAAAAGCCACCAAACATCATAAAATTGGCCGGTCAGTTAGTTTGTTTCAAGTTTTTTAAGTAATGAAATGAAAACATTGTGATCTCAGACTCCAACCGACAGTTGTTCACTTCTCTATATCAATGTTCCCGTATTAGTTCCCATATGTCTCTTCAAAATCACTTATTTTCTTGGAATTTCCATTGCTTCTTCATTTTAATCTCGGATTCTTATATCACAGAGTAACCACAGGATCTTATCAAAATGAAGAACCGTAATCCATTTTCTTCAGGTGGGTGTGGGAAGTCCATGAATATTATCGCCCCATTGTCACTTGTTAAACTCCTGTTTGGTTTATTCTTCTTCGTTTTCGGGTTAACTTTTGGGATAATTCTTTGTTTCCATTACAAGAGTTTCTCTCTCAATCTACTTTTTACCAATGGCAAACTCTCTATTTTCTCTTCACAATCATCATCAGCATCATCATCGTCATCATCTGTATCAACCCCTCCCGATAATGAGTACTTCAAATACAAGTACTTATGATCCAGAGCCACCTAATGTTATTATGCATAACATGAGTGATGAAGAATTGCTGTGGAGAGCCTCGATGACTCCAAGAATACAAGAATTTCCGTTCAAACGACGTCCCAAGATTGCATTCATGTTCTTGATTAGAGGACCGATTTTGTTAGCCCCTCTGTGGGAGTTATTCTTCAAAGGAAATGAAGAGCTATACTCAATATATGTGCATTACGATCCGACTTTCAATGAATCGGACCCTCGAGGTTCGATTTTATGGCAGGAGAGTTCCTAGTAAGGTCCGTCAGTTCAACTCATTCTTATTGCATTATTCATTTCATTATAATATAAATTGCTGTTTAAACACATACAATATCTATAGCTTGCTGTTGTTCTTGTCCTTATTTTTAATATGAAAATAATAATCAACATATCATACTATCGTTTTTACATATTCTTTTGCAGTAAATATTTCTTCTGGTGTTAGATAAATGTATTTTACTGAAGATAACTGATATATTAAGGCTGATCAGTCCTACAGAGTGATTCCAAATCAAACACTGTGATCAGAAAACTTAAGCTTCATATTGAGTCACATTTATTCCTACAACTGGGCGTGGAGCAGCAGCTAAGGTCCTCTGTAAGGTAAGCTAAGGTCCTCCTAAGGTTCTCAGCAACAGAGTGAGCAACAGATTATGAATTACCAGAATTACCACATAATAAGAAAATAAAAGAGGAACCACACATAAGAAATAAAAGAAATCACACAAATTAGGGATAAAAACAAAAACCCAAATTTTGCCAAAATCGAAATTTTCTCCAAATCTCAAACTTACAAGTCATACGGACATTACCCATTGCATATACGTATACACTACAGCAGTACAACCATTAGCAGATGAATATTGAATACCAATAGGCAATAGAAATTAGAAAAAACTCACCTATCGACTTGCGAACTTCGTAGCCGTCACCGATGAACGTTCGCTGCTGCTAGGCCTGGTTCTCTGGACTATTGTTCAAACTTCACACCAATCCACCACTAGCATCAACGGGGGACGTGCGTGGACGGTGGATGCAAGGGTCGGGAGCGTGCGTCGTTCGGAACTGTGGATGCAGGGGCGTTTCAATTCTCGCGCTTGATTTTTGTTACGGGTTGTAGTGGAATTAATCGGATATGGGCCTGTGGATGAGGGGCTTTTCAATTCACGCGTAAATAGGCATATTTTTCACGGCGTGCACAAGCATGCCGTAAATAGACATATTTTTTTACGGCATGCATTGGCACGCCGTAAATACTGCATCCGGATTTTTTTTACGGCGTGCACACATGCACGCCGTAAATAATTTATAGGGGGTGTGAAGTCTTTTTTACGGCATGCACAAACGAACGCCGTAAAATATTTTTTACGGCATGCGGAAAATGCAAGCCTTAAATTGTCTCTTTTGATGGTGTACATAAAATGTATGCCGTAAATACTTTATGCAATTGATCTTTTACGGCATGCATTTTTTGCACGCCGTAAAAAGAGATGCCTCAATTGCACGCCGTAAACGTATGCCGTAAAAAGCTATTTTTGTTGTAGTGTGTGGTTGCTGGTACCCGTGTCTGTGAACCAAGCTGGATCCCCAACCGTGTTAGGAGAGGCTATGAATGCTGCAGATGGTGGATTGATCCTTTGATTTGGTGAAGTTCCGAGTACCTTTCATCATACCTAAAATGACAGATGTTTGCTTTGTGTCCTGTTTTTCTGCAAACTTGGCAAACAGGTCTATCTCCTCCAAAAGAGTTTGCTCCTCCGCCTCCGCCTCTGCCTCTGCCTCTTCTTCCACTTCTGTAGTGGTTAAAATTAGTGAATCTTCCTCCTGCATTTGGCCTGTTAGACCTGAAGTAGTTGTGACCAAAGCCAGTTCTCTGAGAGATGTTGACTGAGGTTTGGTCAAGGTTCAGGCCTGTCATCCCGTTCCTGATTGAATTGAGGTGTTCCAGCCTACTTTCATAGGTTATTAATGTGGATTGGAGCTCTTCCCAAGACATGTGATCTTTGGTATTTAATTGAAACTACGATTGGTGTGTAATCTTCATCCAGTCCGGCCAATACTTGAGTGATCAGGTCTGTGAGAGCAATAGTTTTTCCAGCAATCTCTAAGTTATCAGATAGTTGTTTCACCTTGTCGAGGTATTGATATATGCTCATATTTCCTTTTCTGTATTTTTGAAGTTCTCCAGTGAGGAACACTATCCTGGATCTATTCTGAACTCCATAACTTTCTTCAATGGCAGTCCATAGTTCACTCGACTTGGCTGCACCCATCACTCGCATTGCTATGTCTGAAGTTATTGAGGAGTAAAGCCATCCCATCAACAGCTGATCTGTTAACATCCATTGGCAGTATTCGGGATTTTTTTATCATTTCAATACTGGTGCCTGCTTCCCCAGAAACTTGAGTGCCAGTGAACTCTTGAGGACACTTCCTTGTCCCAAGAATGTAACCTTCCAGGTTGTTCCCTTGATAATTGGTAGAATCATATTCTTCCATAGTAGATAGTTATTTTTATTCAAATTTACAGACACAATTTGAGTGAGATTTACACCAAATGGTGAGAGCTGATTACTTCCAGCCAATGGTGCAGTAGTGCTGCTGGAGATGGAATCAGGGGCTGTGATTGGATTGACATTTTGAGGTGTAAGGCTGGCGTCTGCCATTAAGACCCTAATACCAAGTGAAAATGTTAATGGCTGGAGATGATAATTTGCTCAACCGTATTTTCATTGATAGAGATTATTGTATATATAATACATTGCTATTGACACAGGAAGGATCCAGAATAAAACAGCTGTTAGGTTGTTCCTAAAATCAAGGATCATGTTGGAATTTTTAAATAACAAATTGGTGGTCCAACATAACAGCAAGGCAAACGGTTAGGACAACAAGGTTGAGAGCTGGTGACTTAGTATGCTGATGTGGAGAGGGATGAGCTGAGCTAGTAGCTGGTATTAATTCTTAACATGCTTCCTCAGTAGAATTAGAATTGTTACTGGATTTGATTAGAGATGGGTTATTGTAGAATTAGAAGTGTCACCGGATGTGATTAGAGATGGGTGTGTAACGACACACTTCTACACTTATTAAGTAGATCATTGCTAAGAGACCCTGGTTTAGGTTCAATCTAATGAGTGGATTTATGTTTTTTTAAACATCCCACATCAACTATTTAGTGATTTGAAGTACTTAATTTTTGCATTTTAGACCTTGGAATATTGAATATCTTCTCCCTAGTACTTGTAAATCAAGTGAAATTTGGACGTTCCCATTTAACGAGGCTATGCAATGCAAGTGATAATTAAAAACCTAACTTGATCAACTCTTTTTAAGTGAAAATCAATATATTATAAGTCATAATAAATGAATTGTAAGTTCTTGTATTTAATTGAACTTAAAATTTAGGGTCCATTTGATTGCAAATGTGGAAAATGAGTGAAAAGAAAATATTTTACAGGGAATTGAATTGTCTAAAAATTGTTTTACTAGGAATTATAATTAATTGTGTTTGATTGATATTATTTTTCACTTGAAAAATGTTGAAAGTTTGGTACCCGTTTGATTTCGTTTTTTATGAAAATTGTCCATTAAAATGATAATTTTTTCTACCATTGAATCTAGAATTTGTTCCAATTGCAAATAAAAAAAATTATCACACCGAATACCATTCGTTTGACTTTGTTTTGCATATCAAATATATATATATATATATATATATATATATATATATATATATATATATATATATATATTTATTTATTTATTTATTTATTTATTTATTTTATTTTATTTTATTTTTTACCATTGTGTCTAGAATTTTTTCCAGTTGCCAAAAAAAAAAAAAAAAAAAAACTTGGAAAATCAAACCCACAAAAACAACAAGAAAACATTTGCCCACATTTCCAGGAAAATAGGCGCATGGATGGAGGGAGAGGAAAACATTTTCCAAGGAAAATCTTGCTAATCAAACAGCCATAAAGTGTCCATTTTCCTTAGAAAAGTTTGCATTTCAAACACTGCCTTAATGATACAAGTGATGTCGCATAGATCGGTGTTAAATAACATTAATATAAATTTATTTAAGTGTACAACTATGTTTCTATCTAACAAATAGTGTCACTGGATTGTTAAGATTAATCAACTGAGGATTCATATGCCTCTCCACGAGGGTCGAGGAATGAAACTTGAATTTTCTTTTAGGCCCCGTTTGATTGCAAATGTGGAAAATAGGTGGAAAGAAAATGAATTCTAGGAAATTGAATTGCCTAGAAATTGTTTTACTGGAAATTGTAATTAATTGATATAATTTTTCATCTGGAAAATGTTGAAAGTTTGGTATCCGTTTGACTTTCTTTTTCATGGAAATTGTCCATTAAAGTGATAATTTCTTTTACCATTGGGTCTAGAATTTGTTTCACTTGCCAAAAAATTTTTAAAAAAATTATCATACCGAATACCATTCTTTTGGCTATATTTTGTATGAAAAATGTCAATAAAAATAATAAATTTTTATTGACATTGTATCTAAAAAATTTTCCAATTGCTTAAAAAAAAAAGATGGAAAATCAATTCTCACCAAAATTGTGGGAATTGGTTTTCAAAAAATCAAGGAATTGGTGAGTATGTGAGTCAAATGTGGAAAAAAAAATTTTCATGGAAAATAAAATGTATCAAACAAGATAAAAGTAGAAGTTGGAATTTATTTTCCATTTTTCATGAAAAATAATGCTCTATCAAACAGGCCTTAGTGCTTAACTTTTGAATTATTAAAAGCAAGAATTGAGCTTTTTTAAAAGTAATAGTCTAAAGGACAAAAGTCTCAAACTTTCTTTTAGCGTCTAAATGTCGACACTAGAAATTGATATGAGGTCCATGCCAACTGCAAAGGAAATAATTTTATACACAAACTATAGCTTGTAAATTTGCTTGTGATCCCACAAAGTAAGGTATTGATGGCCAACCACGTTTTGATGCTTTAAGTTCGTTGGATTGAATATTGAAATACAAATATTTCAGTCTCGTCTTTTAGTATGATGTATATACGTATATGGTGCTGTTGAAGTGACGATTTACTTGATTGTCCTATCATTTTCTTTTCATCAAATGCTTTCAATCAACGAATTAAATGTATCTTATGGAAGCAACGAATGCAATGCTACCATTAAATTGACATTTGTATGAAGACACTGTCTTTAACATCTAATTGGTTTTATGTTAACGTTCTTGAGATTGACTATTAGGCTAAATTTGCTCAGCTAGGTGCCGGGAATCACTGTGACTCTCCTAGCTAGTCTTCATTAACTTTTCTTGTTGATATGTTTCTTATTGTCATATCAACAGCGTAAATGGGCCTTCTTCGCTACACGGGATATCTACTTAGACATGGTATTGTAATATTTTCTTGCCCTCTTCGCTACACGGCATATCTACTTAGACATGGTATTGTAATATTTTCTTTTAGCTACTTAAAGCTAGTGTTCACATATTGGAAATTGAAAATGAGTTGATAATGTCACTCTTTTTATGATTCATTGAAAAGGTATGATTTTTAAAGTGAAGCACTAAGAAAAGGCACTAGAGGGACAGTCCAGCTATATGGTTTCATGTCCATGTTTCAGATGATGGAGTCTTTATAAGAAACTTTTAAATTCAGAGATCAGATGATTTCTTGGACATGGTTCATTCAATTCAAATTTGTTTTAATTACTTTAATTATTGAACCGTGCTGTATGTACAGAGGTTTCGTTTCAAAGAACCTCTACAGACAACACACAACGGGATGACGAGAAAAAATTTGAACCATTTTTTAATCAGATCGGTCCAACGTGGGACTCACCTCGTGTGAGAGGTCGATAATACCTCTGTGAATGCCATTTATGTACACTTGGATTAATTCTTAATTATTTGGGTATTGGAATCTAATGTTCATTTGGTGGCAGACACATCAAAACATTTCAAGACATTATTTAATTGGAATAATTTCCATGTGGTAGGTCTAAAATGTACATCATAAACAAAGAATAGGAAGCCTCCATTCGACCATCCTATGTATATAAATAATTTATCAATCAAGTTTATCTGGATCAGATTCCTTGTTTTTAAACAAATCTGCGCTTATATATAATGAAGGACAGATTATTGGAATGGTTTAAAAAACACTCAAGAGTCAGCACCATGGCCCATAGGCGGACCCACATGGGGTCAAGTCACGGGGTTGTAACATGAATTCAAATCATTTCATTTTAATACCATTTTAAGGTGCTAACAATCTAATTTTTCGCTTGTTAATGACATGAGAAACGGTTAACAGTAGCAAAAGTTACGACGTGCCAAAGTAGGCTGTTTCAAACTAATATTGCGAGAATTTCGATATATGTTAACTTTAAAAAAAATTCGATGATCGTACGCTAGCCAAATTCACAAATCGCCTACTTTATCTAGAAGCTCGTTTTGAGAACTTCATCGTCGTCATATCGAATTGTCAAAATGAGTATTGAAAATAATTAAACGTACGCCAAGCGTACTTTTAAAAAAGAGGCATCTAACTCATATTTTCTTTAAAAAAAATTTCAATTATTTAATTAAGTTTATTATTTTTGCACGCCAAATTTCTCAATATAATTTATATATTTTATTAAAATTTTTTACATGTAGTATGATGTAAAAAATTTGAGATTGATACATTTTAATTTGAATTACTTTTAAATTATATTTGTATTTCTTATACTTCCTGGATTAAATTTGAACTTTATTTCAATGCATTTACTTCCTATATTCAATTTATTTACTCGTCGTCTGCTCAAAATCTTTCAACAAGGTGGTAAACAAAATTATACAAGTAGCAAGCTCCATTTGACAATATTGATAATGATGTAGTTATACAATGTTTTCAAGTTATCAAAATGCGTAGACGTCTACAATTGTAATATTGTATTGACTTATTTTCATTATATTATGTTTTTTTTTTTAAATTATATTTTAATTTTTGACCCATAGTATAAAAAGTTTGGCTCCTTCCCTGCCATGGCCCTAAATAATAAAGAATTCACATCCCATTTGGGGATGTGATTTCTTTGCCAAGGTACCAGGTTTTCCTCTGTGGTGGGTTTAGTTGGTTTTCATCGAGCATACATATTTAATTTTAATGTTAGATGGTATTATAAAGTAAAAAATCAAGAACCCTAAATGTCATTTCAATGGAAGTAACGAAAAGTCACAAGAAAAGTATTCAGGAGAAGCTGGCTTCAACTCAAGGTTGAACCCCAACCTTGAGGGTCCTCCACCACCTCACCCTTAGAGCATTGTGGATAAGGTAAATGGTGGGATGTGCCTCAGTAGACCAGGGCACAAGAGCTGTCATACTGGTACCCCACAAAGAGTCCAATTTCATACCTTGTAAGAAGCATTAATTTTATATATGGATGTTGTCATGTTAGATACATATAAGTTGGGAGATTAATTTCTCATTTGATTTTTTCTTTTTTTTTTCAAATTACTTTTTTTTAGAACTCATTTATAATCACATTCCCTCAATAAAGTAATTTTGTGATTGAAAAATTACGGATTTCGTGAAATACGTGATTAAAATGAATTATTGACTTTGAGTTAAATTAAAATCTAGATTTTAATTCCTATAATCTAATCTAATCAAGCATAAGCATAGAATGGATATTGGAAAACTAGAAAAATAAAATAGAAAAACAAAATCCAAACAATTAGAACTCACGGAATCAGTCTATAAAAATTATCATACTGATTCTGAATGGGATTTTTTTTTTTTTTTTTAAAAATTTCAAGTCGTATTCAGGTTTAAAACCTGCCGAGGAGGATAATTTAATAAATCTTGCCTCAATTTCTCTTCGACTTCAGAACTACTGGGATTTAATAATTCTTCTCTTGTTGTAAACTTTATACGGCTGGAACCAGTTGAAGAAGAAGAAAAGCTTCTCCCAGAATCTGATGCTAACGGAGTTTCCACATCTTTCCTCTTCTGGTAATAACTTTTTGGGCCTAAAGTTAGCTCAAGTTCACTCTCGTCTTCTTCTTCGAACTTCTCAGCAGGCTGTTCCAAGTCAAGACATTGTCGTGCCTTCTTATGTACATCGCCATGGTCATTCATTCGCTCGGAAGTTGACGCAAAATCGTGCATATTTTGCCTGTTTCTTGCTATATCCTTCATTAGCATCTTCTGCATATGATACAAACGATGAAGCTCGCAAACCTGCAAAAAAAAGGTACATTTTCGAGCTAAAAGAAGAGTTTATTAAGCTTTTAAACGTTGTGGCTCGACTGAAGTGAGCTCATTGTGTGCATATATAAGAGGTTAGTCTTCAGAAAGTTTCGTATAAAATTGTAAAGAAATCAATATACCTGCTCCCTAAACGTTTCCTCATGCTTTAACATGGTCATCATCATGTATTCCTTGTCATATGGAATCAGAAACTTCTCCATTGAAAATTGTGCACTAGTTTTGGCTGATAAATAAAGCCAATTATCATATGAACACTGCTTTCTTCAAGGATCTTATGCTCCAATCGATCTGTATATGGATGGTATAGCCAATTTGTGAATATACTTCCTATTGTTTTCCTCTATCTGTACACGCAGAAAAATGACTAATATTAATTCTGCATAAAAGAAAATCTGTACTATGCATGCATGCATTTAAGTATGAATCTGATGAGTCCAGTATCATTATTTCTGGGCCACAATAATAGTATTACCAGGAAACTAACTTGCTGATCTTCCCTAATCAAGAAGAAATTTAAAACAGACTAAAGGTACATGTCTATATATTATATGCATTTGAAAAATTTAAATTGTGGGGTTTATAGACAAGACAAGAAATTAAAGTAAATACTACTGATCAAGGGTTTCTCTCTTTCAATGGGCAACAAACTGGGAAAAGATCAATCATAAACTGTATTTTCTGGCCGTCTGATCTTTTGAATCACCAAAATTTCTATGCTGAGAAAAAAACAGTGCAATGTGTTCTTAAATCTCATAATTCAAGAACTATACATAGGTTTATCAGCAAAAGAGCTGTACTTTCTAAAATCGTCCGCAAGTTAATACTAATTTGTAATTTTCATTACAATAGCTCCGAATCTCCGATCTTGATAATCATCTTTGATTTATACTAATGGCACCCACTCATCCACCCACCCAACAGAAAAGAAGGAAAGGAAAACTGTGAGTAAAGGGGTTAGAGGAATACGAATGAATCTATTTACCTTAAAAAGTATATGATGAACTGTATAGATCACTGATTTGTGCTGTGTAAAAGAAGGAAAGAAAAGCCTCTTTCAGAAAAGGTAAAGCAAACAGTTCACTCTTTCAGGGAACAACTCAAACTTCAGCTTTAACAGTGTGTGTGTGAATTTTGTCCAGCAGTGCAGATATATTAAACTCCCAATGCCCGCCCGCCGGGAGATTTTGCAAAATGACCTATAAATAGTGACTTTTTAAGATCTTTGTTAAAAAGCCAGTTTTACCCTTAATGAAATGGGTCATTTATTGCAGATCAAGTCCTCAATCTTTATAATTTTTTCGAAATTCGTTTTATTCTTGTTTTTATTCATCATCACTAGACGTTTCTTCTAAATCTGATTTTTCTTCAAATATTTCTTCATTTGCTTCTATTTCGTCAATATCAACTTCTTCACATTCATCTCTAATTTGTTCAAAGTCCATAATTAATATTCTAACTTTCTTTTTTGAGCATTCAGTGCTAATATGACCTTATTCATTGCAATTCCAACATTTACATCGTTTTTTATCTAATGGTTTTTTATTATAAGGTTTATATTTTCTTCTAAAATATTTTCTTTTTGGTTTAAAATATTTCTTTTTAAACTTATTATATTTTTTATATTTCTTGGGTTTTATTTTTATTTTTCTTTTATAATCATAACATCCCCAATTTCCTGGTACTTCGGTATCTCTACAACAAATCCTATCTTGTATAAATCCTGATTGTTTATAAATCATTTGATTACTACACATAGTACTTATTTCGTCTTTTATAGTTCTTATAATAAATCCTAATGTATATCCTTCTTCATTTCTTCCTAATTGTTTTTCTTTAATCTTATTTTGAAAATAACTATTCCATGGTGGTGGTAATTTTCTAATAAAAACTTCCTTATAATAATTATTATCAGCTCCACTTCCAAACATCATATAATAATATTTACTATATTCACAACAATATTCATTGAGGTAACACATATTACAAATTTGTAAATGTTCCATTCTATTTTTAGCATCTTCTATTTCTTCTAATCTAGCTTTAGTACTTTCATTTACCCAATCTTCTCCAGCAAATTCTCTATAAATTCTTGTAGCAACTCTATTTATTCCTTCTATTATGCTAATTCCAAATCCTGCTTCAATACTATCTTTCCAAATACCTTTTGTTGTTTCTTCTAATCCTCTATACCAATTAAACACATTTCCTTTAAATGTTGCTAATAGATATTCAGTTCTATTTTTATTATCTGTATTACTGCGATTATAATTAAAGTGTGCTATCATATTAGTACTCCATTCATTTATAGCTCTTCTAACATCTAATTCACAATCTAAATTTAAATATGATCCTGCAATTTTCATTGGGTTTGATTCTCTTAAAACTGGTTTAAATTGGTCTCTATACATTCTTTCTTTGGTAGTTTTAAAATCTACTTTTGTATTAACATATCTTCTAGGGTCTATTTCTGCTTCATATCTAGTTGTGCTAGTTTCTCCATATTCTTCTTGTTTAACTGCACGTGGTCCTCCTGTTTTTCCAACCATATGATTTTTAGTTATTTCTTCACAAATTTTTAAGTCTTCTAAGTCAAATATTAAATTTTCCATTTCTTCGTTCATTGTTCTTCTATAATTAATTTTCCTTCTTCTTTTTCCATAAGACTTTCTTCTTGCTTTCTAAGATCAATCAATAATCTTTCTATATCTTCTTTTAATCCTCCATTAAGTTTTATTAATTCTTCATATTTTTCAATTTTCTTTCTAACTTCTTTAAGTTCTTTGGTATAATCTGGTTTAAATGGTTTTTCTTTATTTAGATTTTCTATTATTCTATTTAAAAAATTTTCTATTCTTAAAAAGTTATTTTGTAGTCTTTCTTTCTCTTCTTCGTAGCCTATTTCAATTCTAGTTATTTTTTCATCAATTGTTTTTATATTTTTCTCAATTAAATTAATTTTATCATTCATACTCATATTTTAGGTTTTTTATAAGATGGTTTTTCAATTTCAAATCCTAATTTATTTAATAGAATATCAAGTTTATAATTAATAATGTCTACTTTTTCTTCTAAAGTTGCTATTTTATTAATACTATTTTTAATGCAATTTTTGATATTCGATTTTGAATTTCTTCAAGTTTAGCTTCATCAAGTATTTCTAAATTATTAATTTGTTCTTTTATTTTATTAAATTGTTTAGACATATTTTTGCTTAAAACTTCTAACCTTTCTTTAGCTATTTCATCTTTTGGATCTATATTATTTATTTCGTCTATAGCTTCTACATCTTTAGATTTTAATTGTCCTAATTGTTGCCATAAAAATGCATTAGTCCAATTTGTAGTCATATTTAACCATTCATCTGTATTTCCCCATGAGCTTAAAGGTTGAAATAGAGTTGTATTCCATTTTTTAGTCTGATAATTTCCTATTGGTAATCTAATATTTTCTATTTCTTGTTTATCAAATCTTATCTTTGTTGGTAAACTCATATTAGTCTGGTATATTTAAGGAATTAATTATTATATTATTTATCATTTGTCTTATTTCTCTTCTAAATTGTTCTTCTCTTCTTAATTCTCTTGTAATTTCATTCCTTAATAATTCTCTTTTAATTTTATTCCAATTAGAAATTTCCCTTTCTATTTCTCTCCGATTGTTGTCAGTTATTATCTGTTCTTCTAAAATTTTTATTTTATTATCACAAAATTTTCTAGTTATTCCAGGCATATTTTTATTCTATATCGTCAAAACTAAAATCAAAATCATATGATTCAGAAACTTCATTATAACTTACATGCTCTGTAGTTTCAAAAGTTCTTTCACTATTTTCACTATCTAACCAGAAAAATATAATCATTTTTTTATTTCTTTAGGCAATTTTTCTTTTAATCCAGATGATACAATTGTAAGGCATTTTTCATAATATCTACTATCTCTTTTTATGAAATTTATTCCTCTAATATAACTATCATAAGTTTCTGGAATTTCTATCATGTGACTATAATCAATACTATTAGTATATCTAAAAGGTACAAATCTATAATAAAACTCGTAACTTTCCATGATAAAAGTTCTTCAAAGTAACAATCTCATAAAAATTCTTATATAATAATTTTCATGCAAATTTTCAGACAATAAATTTCCTTGTAGCTTAAAATAAGGGCCTTACCACGCTTCGCCAAATAGCAAGAATGTTATATGTTCCTGGTCACCTTCGTCACAAGAGTTGGCCAAAGTCCGACAGCATCACTGCAAAATGGACACAAAGGTACTCAAAACTCTCAAACAGACTCACTGTGTAGAACAACACTCAAAGCGTAATAAAAGATTTATTTCAAACTCAAAGATTTCATTGATCTGAAGATAGCTTGAAAGCTATTATACAAAGATTTTTACAGAGATTGATACTCCGAAGAGTGGTTTCTACTCTCTAAAGAGAATGATTACAAAGATCATTGTTGAGGGTTTTTAGATGGTAGTTTCGGATGAGATTTCAGATGGCTAATTTTCGATGATTTTTTCTAATGAGAAGGGTCTCAATTTATAGAAAGGCTCGCACTTCACCGAGAAGCTTCTGGCCAATCAGATTATTACAACACAAAAGTAAGAAGTACAATAATTTCAAATGTGGTTGAAAATATTAAAAGTGGTTGTTGGTTGTCTTTATTCCAGTGTCGGCAATTTCTTTTGATTCCAGCTTGACAGCTGTCTTCTTATCTTCAAAGTTCACATGGTCTTTGTCGATCGCGTTTTTCTTGATCGTCCTTTACTTGTGGACGTGTTCCATAAGTCGGCAGGCTTCTTTAATGCATTCTTCACTTCCAGAAAATTGATCGTTCATAATTCCACAGATTTTTTCTTCAAGAATTTTTGATTCTTTATCTCCTCTACAGATAAGGATCCAATTATTACTCATACCATAGACCATGTATCTTTCTCCATAAAAGAATTGCATTGTTGAGCAGACTGATTTTATTCCGAGAGCTCGTCTGTAAATCATCCATTTTGTATTAATAGTGGGCAATTCTTTAAAAATCTGAATCTCCTTGAGTGGATTTCCATTATTTTTCCGAATTGTGATGAGATGATGTTCTCCATACCACTCTGGTTCTTTATATTCAGGACTAATTGTGTAAAATCTCAATTCAATCAGTTGTTTATCACTGAATTTTTTAACACAATTAACAAATTCTTTGTCAAACTGTTCGATTTCTTTTAGATCTATCCCTGGGAAGAGTCGATCTAAAAATCCAAATGCTGCCAATTTTCGAACAATATTAGGATCTGCTCCTTGAACTGCACTGATCCTTGGATAAATTGCCGTTGGAAGGGCTGTCAAATATAGAGAACTTCCTTCTCTGAAATTATATACCCTTCTGAGAATTCATAATACTCATTTTCCATTGGATGTAGATTAGCTCTGATATGATGAGTAGCAATTATTCCCTTTGGTGATTTAAGGTCACCAATTGGTGATTTTTTATCTTCTTGGAATTCACTGATAACAGTAGGCTGTTCCAATGGGCCTTTTGATAAGGATGTTTGAGTACTAGACTCAGCGGCTCCTTTTCCACTTGTAAATTTTTCCAACAATTTGTCCATACTGACAGGTAGTTGTTGTGGACCCTTTTTTATGACTTTTTCCTCTTGCGAGGTAAGAGAGTCATTTCTCTTAAATTTTGATTCTCCACTCGAGGTGGATGTATTAATTTCCCGAAATGGGATGTGACTAGCCTTTCGGCTGTATTCACCTTTTAAAGGAGGATACTCCTGGCTACAATTTGCAAAAAACTCTAAACATTCTGACAATTTTTCAACTATTTTTTCTTTGTTATCATTCAATTTTTCAATCTTTTTCCCACTTTCAACAACTTTGCTTGATAAATCACACAAAGTTTGTCGAATATCAAGATGATCTTCTTGAACAGCAAGATAATCTGCATTAAAATCTGTTAGAAGATCTTGTAATTCCTTTGTAAATGCTTCAATCTTTTCCATATTCATGATTCCTGCTCAAGAAATCAGCAAAAAAAATTATCTTTTCCTTTAATATATTCAAATTTAAAATTATAAAAAGATAGTAACACTTGCCATCTATGTAATCTTCTATGTTGAGGTGAATTTGGTAATTTATTATTTACTAGTCCGTTAAGTTGTGTATTATCAGTTTGAACAATAAATTCCTTGGGTAACAAAAACATTTTAAATTTTTTTATTCCTTTAACAACTGCCAATAATTCTTTCTCATTGGTTGAATAATTTACTTCAGCATTATTAAATGTTCCACTAGTATACCTGCAAATTTCATTTAAATCAGTTTTTAATAAAGCACTCCAATATAAATCTGAAGCATCGGTTTGAACTATTAATTTATCTTTTTCATCAGGAAGTCTAAGTTTAGGTAAATTTCTACAATTTTCTTTTAAATTTTTAACACAAAGAGTATGATCTTCATTCCAACCTAATTTATTTGATTTTCTTAATAGTTTCTGAAGTTTATTTCTTTTTTCTGCAAGTTTTTCTATAAATCCTTCAGTATAATTAAGACAACCCAAAAACTTTTGAATTTGTTGCTTATTTTCTAATTTATCGAAATAAAATTATTTTTTACGAAATATGAGGTTGCAATTTTATTCCATCACTATTTATTATCATTCCTAAGAATTCAATTTCATGTTTTGCTACTTCTGCTTTTTTTTGACTAAGTATTATACCTTCTTTTGAGCAAAGTGTAGCAAAAATTCTAAGATGTTTAAGATGATCTTCATATGTTTCTGAACAAACAAGTATATCATCAACATAAACAATAAGAAAATTATAAGTTTTAAATACTTCATCCATTCTTCTTTGATAAATTTGTGGTGCATTTTTTAATTCAAATGGCATAACTAACCATTCATAATGTCCTTGAGGAGTACTAAATGCTGTTAATGGTATACTATTATCTTCTAGTTTAATTTGCCAAAATCCAGATTTACAATCAAATTTTGAATAATATTTTTTATTCTTAGCTATATTTATTAATACTTCTTTATTTGGTAAATAATATCCATCAAATTTAGTATTTTTATTAAGTTCTTTATAATTTACTACCATCCTAGGTTTTCCTCTCTTTATCTCCGAATGATTTCTAACCATAAAAGTTGGGCTACTATGAGGGCTATTACTTCTCCTAATAAGTTTTTGATTAAGAAGTTCTTGAATTTGTATTTGAAATTCTTCCTTATCTTCTTGATTATAGAGCATAGGTTTGACTCTAATAATGATTGTTGGTTCTAATAGTTCTATTTTAGCTATTGTTTTTGATTTTTCCCATTTTTCAAGTGGGTTTTCATTATAATTTTTAGCTAAAAGATCTTTTATTTGATCCAGAGTAATTGTTTTGATTGAATAATTGAGTAATTTTGGTATAAATTCTATTTTTTCACCACGCTGAGCTGGCTGAACTCTGAATGGTTTAAATTCTCTAGCAATTTTTAGTAAATGTCCACATGGTGTTTTTAATTGAATAGTATAAATATTTTGACTATATTGACTAAACTGTTGTAGAAAGTCATTTCCAAGAATAATATCACAATCATTAATATTATATTGGTAAACATTTCTTATATTTACTATTTTAGATCCTATTATAACTTCTATATTTTCATTTTTATATTTTAAAGATTCTCTTACTTCAGTTATTCCTTGTAAAGTTAATTGTTGTTTATTTTCTATCCACTTTGGTAATAAAAATTCTTTAAAGACAGTTATCTCAGCTCCTGTATCAATTAGAGCACAAGTAGTTATCTTTGATTCAAATACAGTTATTTGTATATATACACTTATTGGGAATTTTATTTCTCTACTCATTTTTCTTTAGGGCAATATGTAGTTATTCCTTGATGTATAATAAGAATTCATTCCTTGTCTATTTTATAATTATCAAGACTATTTAAAAATGAATTTCCTAATAATATTGGATGTTCATCAAAATTCATATTATTATCAATATAGCATTCTATGCTTAATAATAGATTTCCTAATTTAATTTGAACTTGTCCTATGATATCACAAGAGTTTATTTTTCCTTCAAAATCTCTATAACTATAAGGTTCAACTTTTTTCTTTTTAATTCCTTCATCAATAAGAGAGCAAATATGATTCTGACTTGCTCCAGTATCAATAAGTATTTTAATTTCATTTATCCATTTATTTCCATTAAAAAACTTTCCCTTGATTCCATAAACACTATTATTTTTACTTTGTATTATTTTTGAAATACTATGTCTTACTGTATTATTTCCAATAATTATTTTATTTTCTTTATATGTTATTTGTTTTGGTATTATAGGTTGATCAATACTTATAGCATCATCATGTCCTATCTCAAAATTTTCTATTTCTTCTATGTCTTGTTCTCTAGGTAAGATTGCTTCTCCTATATCCTTAAATTCTTCGTCAATTTCTATAAAAGGTTTTTCTTTATATATATTTCCATAATTACTATTTGTATAACAATATAATCCTTGATATAATATAGTAAAAACTTTATTATCGTCTTTTAATATTTTATTAGTCATCTTAAAATGTAGACTAAGACAATCATCTAAATTTTTATCATTTATATGTACGCAATATCTTGGATAACAAATTTTTTATAGGCTAAATTTCCTTTTACTATTCCTAAATTTCCATTTTCTGCAGTTATACATCTTTCATCTTGTAGATTAAGTATTATAGGACTATTAATTCCTTCTTTAAAACATGATTTTATTATTATTTGTATTCCAGCAAGGTAAACATAAGATATTTTATCTCGTTTTTCTTGTTTTAATTTTCCTAGGAATTCATTAATATTTCTTTTTGTTATAAGATTTAATTTTATTTTTCCTTGTGTATGTTTAATATCTATGGCTTTTTCTATTTCATGATATTCGTTAATGACTAACTTCTTTCTTCTGAAGGCTGATCCTAAAATATTAAATAATTTATTTTCTCCTGGTGGTTTTAGACTTAATTCTGCTCTATTAATTTTTCTAAATTTTTCCCAATCAAATTTTCCTTTTAAAGCATATCCCTCTATTCCTTCGTATACTTCAGTTTCTAAATTTTCTGAATTTTCAATTTCCATGATTTTTAGGTATCTAATTCTTCAATTCTCCTAATTTCATTATTAAGAACTTTTTGTATTCTTTTTAAAGTTTTCATTTCTATAAGAATAGGCATTTTAACAAGATATCCTATGTCTTCGTCTAAAACTTCATCAAAATCTATTAAAAGAAAAGTAATTTTCTTTTCAAATTTTTTCTTTATTTTAAGACTATCGGAGTTTTTTATTTTATTAATCAAATTTCTTGATTTATTAACAAGATGTTGAATATAACTATCAGTATCTAAATATTCAGTAGAATTGTTAACGTACCATCCTATGCAAATTTCGTTATTATCTTCCATTCTCTAATGTCGTTAATTCCTCAAGATATAGGGCTCTGATACCAAATTTATTTTACCTAAAATGCAAAAATTCAAAAATAAAATTATTAATCAATATCAAATTTTTCGGCTCAAGATAGGTGGAAAGAGTTGATGGTGAAGAAAAATTAATTTTTATTGCAAAGGGCAAACAATTTTGTCGAATCCAAAATTAGAATTAAAGTTATGAGGACTAAAATAACTTATTTTGAAACCTTTTATATTAAGGGTATTTTAGGTAGTTTATATGTTTGAATAGTGAAATGGGTTAGTTTGGGGTTAGTTTGGAATTTTGGCTTTGAATTTGGGTCATTTAGTGGTATATCCCCCGCCCGCCACCCTTTATACAAATCATCGAAATAACAGTGGAGCCAGCCAAACTTCATCAAACCACATGCACCCTACCCTTAGTACCTTGTACCCCATTCTTTAAAAAATTATTTTTTCAAATTTGTTTTCAGTACGTTCTTCAAATAAAATAATTTTACAAACAAATTCAATTTTTTTCATATTTTTAATCACATTTTTCAAAAAATCAATATTATAAAGTTTATTATCCTAAAGAATGGAGCTCAAACACGGGTGGAGCCCAAGCAAGTCCAGTGTAGGCACAACTTCTGGGCTCAATTTGAAGGCCCATTTTTTTTTTTTTTTAAATAATGCCCTGAAGCCCATTAGCATTTCACCTAATACCATTCAATTCAACCCTTCACCATTTATAATGATTTCGCCCCTGTTTCCTGTCTCCACTGAATCCTAAATCCGCCTCCTTCCTTCACGTCCTTCGCCTTCTCTTTCTCCCAGTCCCGGCAGTCGGCTCCACTCAGTTTCCGTCGCTTCCTCAGTCGTCCCGCCACTCAATTTCCATTGCCTCATCGTGTCATCTGCCTCCGCCATTCGAGTTTGGTTCATAGGTCGCCCAGTTGCCTGCTCCGTCGTGCCTCAACCGCCGAATATTCTTCGGCAGTAGCAGAAGAAGAAGGTGATTAGGAATTAGGATTTAGGTGAAGGAGTGAAGCCTCGCTGCCCTCGCTTGCTCCGTCGTGCCTCATTTTCCATTTCTTATTTTTTTAATTTTTATTTTGATTTGTGTAAATTGTAATAATGTTTGATTTTGTTTCTTTTTAACACAATACTCATCAATTGATTTTGTCAGACTTCAATTTCCAGTTTTCCAGTTCCAGTCTCCAGACTCTTGTTTTGTTGCCTTTGTGACTGTGAGTTTAACACATTGATTTTCAATTGATTTGTGAAGTGTGAATTGCACAATTTCTGGTGGTTATTCATTAGTGATTTGATATTGCACTTTGAAACGTGAATTGAATATAGTGTTGCCATGTGACTCTGTGAAGTGTGGATTGGAGTTAGTATTGCCCTGTGAAGAGATTTCTTTAACTTCTTAATTTGAGTTTATGCTAGAATTTTGTCGGTTTACATGGCAGTAATTGTTAGAATGTAATTTGTAAAATTAATGTTTAGATTTTTTACGTGAATTGGATTAACTAGTAATTGGATATCTAATGTTTTAATTCAGATATGAAATAAAGAGATTCTTTTTAATAAAAACTAATGTAGACAATGTAAATGTTTATGGGTGATGTCGAATAACCAAAAACTCGTCGTTTAGCATCGATAAATTGTGCCCGCACTGAGTTACTTTCCTGACTCCGTCCCTGCTCAAACAAACCCCTTAATAATACAGTTATACATGTAATTTAAATAAATAAATGTCTCCTAGTAAACTAAGGATCTCTTTAACAGGGCTTTGCTTCTACTTCTACTTTTTTATAAGAGTTTTTTGAAAAAAATTATTTTAGATCAACCTCATCTAAAAGATCTTTTAGCCAAAAAAATACTTCTAGAAAAATATCAAAATATGTTCAAAAATAATTTCTTAGTATCAGAAATAACGTTTAATTTTTCAAAAACCTTGTTAAACGAGTTATAAAGTTTTGAGATCAAGTTTTAATAACGTTTAATTTTTCAAAAACCTTGTTAAACGGGCCATAAACTTTTTAGATCAAGTTTTAATATTCCTTATTTATAAAGATTGCGTTTTAAGCTTGAAAAATTGAATTGGACATGATTAAAATAAATATAAAATGTGAGAGGTCGCCTGAACTGGCCGCCGACCATTGAATCATGACCGTACGTTAAATGGGTACTTCCTGAAATAGTCCAAGTTCGGGTTACCATAGGATCTCAATATCATATCATGAACTGCACTACAGCAACAGGGCCTCGTGACAGGGCTTCGGGACCGATCACTCACATAAGGGGAGGGCCCACACATTTTGGAAATATTTTATTCATGCGGGTCCCCCCACACAGTGAGGGGTCGATCACCAATCCCTGTATCGAAGCCCTGGCCATCCGGCTTTTCTCATCATATCATTGTACAGCTCGAATTATTGTACAGGAATCATGCTTGATGTTGAGGGCCATATATCTTTCAATTCATCTACACTTACATAAACGAAAAAATCCAGAAAAGAGACAAACATGTGGGGCCCACATTTTTTATTAATATTTTATTCGGGTGAGACCCACATGCATGTGAGTATCTGTAGAAGTTCTGGCAATGAGCAGTTATGGTGAAGCAGCATTTTTCTATATCTTTATCCAATATAAAGATATATTTATAGGATAATGGATTTTGTCTACATAAAGGAAGATATTGATGACCTCATTTTTTGCATAGGTGACGTGGTCAACAGATTCCATCTCCTCTAACATTCATGTAAGTTGTAATCATACACACTTGTATAAATTGTTAGGGCATGTGGCCAAACTCCGACGGTGTGGGAGGTGGCCGCAGACAGTCCGACTATCAAGTCAATATGATAGAATATATAATTGGGTGTGGGATAGGCTTATTACTGATTTATCAAAGTAAAAAGGGTCGAAACTGGGGTTGCTGTAGAGAATAAAACAAGAGAACAAAGTAGGAGTATAGTGTGAGAATATGATCTTGCATTACCTTTGAATGGAACCATGTGTGAGCCTTTATAGTATGAGACTACGAAGGTGAACCGTTGGCTGAAGATACACATGGCTTCATTCATGCGGCTTGACTTCCTTTGTCATAGACATCGATCAATCATTCCTAGGCTAGGTTGCAATGAGAGTGGCGACGGTGTAAGACTTGACATGACCAATTGATTGAGTGGGGCAACCTTTTCAATGACACGTCAAATCATCCACTTACAATAATATCTTTCATGAAGATTCTTCTGAGGTGCCTTGTGTGGTCCGTTTCAATTGAAGTGGCTCAATCGCAACGAATGGATCCGATTCTGTCATATGAGTCCGACTATGCCAAAATTGCTTTGTCACAACAGCCGCGTGGTGCCTCGTGGTCGTATATCTTTCCAATAGGTTTCTTCCGCTTAGCTCTGACTTGAGCCTCATTGACGAGGCGTAACAGATAATATAGTGGTTGATGGATCTTGATTGGGTGAAAATTTGAGGAATAATTATAGGAATATTATTATTTTGAAAATGTGAGTAATGGATGAAATTTTTTTGCAACTTATTTATTGATCTTTAAAAAATAAATAATATATATATATATATATATATATATATATATATATATATATATATTTTTTTTTTTTTATTATTATTATTATTATTATTATTATTATTATTATTATTACTCTGTTTTAGAATTTTTAGAATTTAAAAAGAATAATTTTGTGTAACATCATTTGAAAAGTCGAGGTTAGTTGACTTGGACTAATTAAGGTGTTTAATTAAAGACAAGTAGTGTCACACTCTATAGGACCATGTGCACTTACATTATTACACAAATGTGTCATAGAACTCCATTTGTTCGGTTAATAATATTAATTTGTTCGGTTTATGTTTGTATTTTATAGCTGTGCAGACATAATAAGGACAAAAATCAGAACTCGCGAACATGGATTTGATCGCAAAAAGCATTAGAAAAATGAGAAACAAATGGAATAAATATATGGTAAAAAAAAAAAAAAAATTGGAATCTGAAAGGATTAGTGTGCGATTGCATTTTGTGGATCTCTCTCCGATTGTGCTACATGTATATAATGATTTACATAAATATGATGTCATGAGATATAATTGGGTCAAAATTTATTCAATTAATAAATAAATAAAATTTTTCACTATCTTTTTGACACCACATCTGTATGTAAATCATTATGTACAAGTAACATTATTTTAATCTCTCTCTTTTGTACTTCTCAATAAACTGTACACCAAAATGTGTTACGTCATGTCTTATATTTATCTTTATCTTTATTCTTCATTTGTGTGTGTGAACTTTCTTTACAGAAATATGGGTGTCAATTTCTTTTACAAAACCTATATTAAAAAAAAAATAGAAAATATTTTTTAAATAGTATGTGAAAATTCAAAAAAATAAAATAAAAATAAATATAAACCATCAATCATATAACTCATTTCAATATTGAAATAAGTGATCTACAAGTATCGATTTCTAGTTTCTATGGTTAGCGATTGATCTATGATGAGCTCTTTACCTTCTAATTAGATTTTCTTATCAGTAGTGAAGGTTGTGTCGAGGAAATATAGGATGCAAAAGAATGAAGAGATTGGATCTTGAAAAAGAGTTGCAAATGTTTAAACTTTAAATAGTCTAATAATCATATATAAATATTTCCCTTAACCTTGTTAAATCTTTATTAATAGTCACATTTATATTTTTAACTTTTTTTTTCATCATATTCTTATCTTAATCTTTCATTAACTAGTAAATCTTCTCCTTAATCACGGTTTTGATCCAAAAAATATTGTTAGTATACTGACAAATATTTAATCTTAATTTTATATATATATTTTTTGTCTTATTTTAAAATATAAGAGGTAAAATAAGTCTTTTTAATCCATTTTAATGAAATTTAGGATAGAAACCATCATCGGGGACAAATTGTTTTAATTTAAAAATCAGAATATAATGAAAAAAGTTGGATACATAAATGTAATAATGAGTAAAGATTATGCAACATTCATACAACTAAAATTTATTTAGCCACAAGGGAAATGCCTTTTAAATTGACAAGGAAATAAAAATACTAACCTCGTAGCAAATAGACATATAAAGGCATAAATACTTTAGTAAAATATAGGTTTCCATGTGTCGCCTCGCACATTCAGGGTGATTATGGTTATCAACTATAGCAATTAAGGACTTTAATTTAAATTCTACCAGGATTCTAATGATTGATCGGACAAAGAACTAAGAAGTTGGGAGGAGAGTAAAACATTATCTCACACGGGACCTAGCTAGGAAACAAAAATACATCTTAGATTTGATATCTATTTATGTTAAAACTCCATGTCACCCACGAAACAGCATGCTTGATTACATTATGAGTCTTGTAGGCAGTGCCGGACCCAGCATCGAAGTCCAGCTCGGACGGACATTGACCAATCAACATCGACAATCAGCGATCGTAAAAGTAATGTTGTTTATTAATATTTAATTATATAATATTAAAAATTGTTCAATATATATGTACACACACTAAAACGTAAAAATTATATATATCTAAATTTCCAATTCCCCCAATTCCAAACCCTAAATCCAATTCCAAATTCAAATTCAATTTCAATTTCAATTTTATTTTCCCCCAATTCCAAACCCTAAATCCAATTCCAATTCCAAATCCAATTTCATTTCCCCCCAATTCCAATTCCAAACCCTAAACCCTAATTCCAATTCCAATTTCCCTCAATTCCAATTCATAAATCATATTTCAAACAAACTGAAAACTATCACAAAATCATGATTTCAAAACTCATAAAAAGATAATAATAATAATAAAAAAAAAAAAACGATGGGCAGAACAGAAATGATAAAACTCACGAGTCATGGGCCTCACAGCGAGTCGGCGATGGCGTTCGGTTGCAACAGAGTTCAAACTGGTGGTCGATGTTGGTGGAGAAGACAGCCAGGATGTGGCGGAACTCGGCAGCGACGGAACGACAAGTGTGAGGCGTAGCGGCATCTCTTCATCATGAAGGCTGAAGAGGAAATGAGACCAAATGCATTTGCTGGACTGGAATCTACATTTATTAAGTATTGGGCCCAAGAATAAATGGCCCAACCCATTAAAAAAGGAAAAGAAAGTGGATGGTTTAGGCCTATATAATTAACTATCGGCTTAAAATCAAATGGCCCAACCGGCCAACCCAATTAAAAAAAAAGAAGAAGAAAAAGAGTGTTGGCTGGGCTGGGCTGGGGATCTTATAAGTTATAACAAAACAAAAAAAAAAAAAAAAAAAAAGAAAATAGAGAAACCACCAGCCGGAGAAGACGAACCAGAGCAACCCCATCTTCTAATATTCTTCTTCCCAAAAATTCAACCGGCGGAGCCCAGCACGGGCGGCCGCCCCCCTGGCTAGGTGCTGGGTCCGCCACTGCTTGTAGGTGTATATTTTAGTAATTAATTTGAGCTTAGGAATTCTCATGTGAATCTTTAGTGGAAAATAGATTGATTATTGGACAAGAAAACCAATCTATGGTCATCAAATTAATAATGATATAAAATTGAGGACAAACAAAAATAACCTCATGCATGCTTTCATCTCAAAGTTAGTTAAATATCTGCCTAACATTTCAACAATGAATGCTATATCCAAATGTGTGCAAACCTGAGTATACATTAAATTCCCAATTGTTAAAGTATAGAGAATTTCATGTATTTTCTTTTCTTTAAATTTATGCATTAATTGAGACCAAACTTGTCTCCATTAGCAATAGGGGTATCACCTGAATTCCATATCTACATTTCAAATCTTTTAAGAACCTTATCGATACAACTCTTTTGTGGTAATCCAAAAAATACACCAAAAACAACTCTTGTGTATCTATATCATTAATACAAAAGAAATATCACCAAGATTTGGTTACTACCACTGAACTTGTGATATCCACAATCATCAACTGAATGCATCTCGAAACCAAATGAGATAATTATTTGATGAAATTTGTGATACTTTCGACGAGAAACTAACTTAAGCCCATAGATGAATTTTTTTAATTTGTAAACCATCTAGTGTAACTTAATATCAGAATTTGTCACAAATGCCATAATTCCTGAAAGAGTCTTTCGTTGAAATTGGAGAGAAAGTCTCTTTGTAGTCAATGCCTTCCTTTTGTGTAAAGCCTTTTAGCTATAAGATAAGCCTTATATCTTTCCACATTACCATTCAAATCTCTTTTGGTTTTAAATATCCATTTGCAACCAATGAGTTTCGCACCTTCTAGTAATGTGATAAGATCTCAAACTTTATTGTCTTGCATAAACTTATACTCCTTATTCATGGCATCAGTCCATTTATGAGAGTTATTCATTTGCATGAATTGATGAAAGTAGATTGATCAGGTCTTCTTTCACCAATCCATACCATCCATATTTTCTTGGAGAGAGACTATAAAAATATCCAAAATTGTTTTTTTCCATTTAATAGTGGATTTCTTTAATAACATTTGTTCTTGAAGTTATTGAGTTTGTTTTTGTTGAACAATCTCTTGATTGTGTATAGGGGATTTTGTAATGTAATCTTGATCCGAATTAATTCTTGAACAAGATCTGGAGCAAGAATTTGTCAATGAACCTGATCATTGTCAATTGCAACAGAAGAAATATATACATATTATTCATTCAAGACAAAATCATTACCCTTATAACCTTATCTCTTCCCGCAAACCCTACATCCTCAAGAAATCGAACATTTCAAATTTGAAAATTGACTTAATAGTGGGATCTTTAAAAACTTTGTAAACCCTTAAAAAATTTCTTTCCTTGTAACTTTGTTGAGAATTTAAGTTGCAGTATTTAGTACATATACCTAGAAAGATCCGGATGTACCGTGGGTAGATTCGACATTCCTCTAGGAATATTGCGAAAGGCACTGGAAGTTGTTCTCCTGATTCGTCATATCTATTATATTATTCACCATTATGATAAGATCCGACTTGTTAAATTCTTTTACTGAGTTGATTTTCAAACTCAGTCTTGTATGCCTTGAATATGTCCAGTGTTTGAGATTTCTCATGAATGAGATATATGTAACTATACCAGGAATAATCGTCTATGAACGTAATAAATGACTATTGACCATTCCAAGAAGCCGAAGGGAATGACCTACAGATATCCGTATGAATTAGTTCTAAGACGTCCAAAATCCTATTGGCACCTAATCTCCTTATGTTCGTTTGTTTTCCCTTAATATAATTTACACAAACACTTAAGCCTGAAAAACCAAGGGAATCAGAATTCTTTCTGACACAAATTTCTCCATTCTCTATTGAGAGATGTGACCTAATCGTTTGTGCCATAACAAAGCAGAATTCTCATTGGTTAATTTATATTTAATACCATGTGAATCCATATACAAGGTTTCTTTATAAGAGGTAACCGTATTAAACAAATATGAATTATCGTAATCGGATAAAGAATTGACACCCACAATATTTGAATTAAGAAAAAGATCAAACTCACTATTTCTAATTGAACAAGAGTAATCAAAGTTGTTCAATGTAGAAATAGAAACCAAATTCCATCCAAAAGGACGGTACCACAAATGTCTCTTTCAAATTCAAATAATAATCAGTCTTTAAGGTAGCCTAAATTCCCTATAGCCTCAACCTTAACTGATTTGCTATCGCCCCATATTTTGTCCATGAATATTCAGTTCAGTTAATTTCAGAAATAAACTATTTAGTTTAGTTCCACTCCGATTAAAGTTTATTGTTAACCTCACTTAAGAAATAAGGTTGGACGAGATGGAAATAGACATGTTTAGATCACATAACATGTAATTTCCATGCTACACTCCCATGATTGATCTATGTCATTTGGTTGTATGAGTGTATGTGACCATTGATGGATTTAGTCACGTTAAATGTGACGAAAATCGCTTTGATCCTATATCAATATGACTGATGGGCGAGATTGTATGAAATATCCATAATAATGATAGCAAAATTTTGAGCTCATAAGGTTGTGCACATTTGTAAGGTTACATGTATGGTTCAGTGGGAGATTGTTGGATAATTTCAACATATTTGGTTAAATTTGAGAACATAATAAGATTATCGATCAAAATAGTAATCAAAACTTTAATTCTCAAATATAATCATCCATATGAAATCAATTAGAATGAAAAAGAGGAAGTATAAACATACTTTGATACATAGATTTCTGATTCTTAGCCTGAATGAGTTACGATCTTCCAATTGATTTGTGGTTTTCGCTTCAATTTTACTCTTTATTGATGGGGATGTAGAGAACCTCAAGAATACAAACAAATGAGGACCACAACCATATAAAACAATAGTAACAACTTAATAGTCACTATCTTATAGTTGCTTCAAATTAGCCTCTCATCAATTTAAAACCACACTCCGGTCTCTACACTATAATTCGATGAAATCTAATACCCATTAGTTACAATACATCTTTAACGAATCAATTTAATTGACTAATATCCTTTAAATAATAGTATCACATATTTTAATATACAACGTGATAATGCTTGATCTAGATTTACAATTCCAGAAACCAAAACTTAAAATTCATAATTGCTAAAACCTTTATTTTTACAATTCTTAAAGATTCAACAATAGAGTAGCTCTGATACCACTTGTAGAAAAATAGAAAAGGATTATCGATCAAAAACATTAATCAAATCCTAATTTATCAAACCATTTCTCAAATATAACCATCCGTGTTGAAATCTATGAGAATGAAAATAGCGGAAGCATAAACATACCTTGATCCATAAATTTCTGATTCTTAGCTTCATAAGTTACGATCTTCCAATTGATTGGTTATCTTTATTTCAATTTCGCTCTCTGTTGATGAGGATGCAGAGAATCTCAAGAACACCATCAAATGGGGACCATAATCATATAAAATAATAGTAACTGAATAGTCACTTTCTTTCAACTGCTTCAAATTGGTTCCTCATCAATCTAAAACAATCTCTACACTATAATTCCATGAAACCTAATACCCATTAGTCACAATACATATTTAACGGATCACTTTAATTGACTAATATCATGTAAACAATAGCACCACACATTTTAATATATAACGTGTGACCCTAAATATATTGAAATTATCCAACAACACCTTGATGTTATCTTAAAAAATCAGAGGAAAAGAGTGTGCCATTTAGTTCTGGAGCAAATCCAAAATTTAATGACAAATTTTTTCATGCATTTATACACAAACTCATCGTAATCTATGCCAAAACTTGCTTCAAATATAAATGAACCAAAAAACTATTCAAATTCAAAGTTCAACCTAAAAAACAAAGTTTATTCAATATTACCTTCAAATTCATATGAGCGTAATTTTTCAAGTTTGAATTTCCTTCTATGCTCCTAGTTTTTTTCTTGGATAACTTCGGTTCATAATATTAATTTACCTACTTTGACCATAGACAAAATCGACCAAATATCAACAAATATTTACCAAATTCGAGCATTTACAGTGTAAGAAAATATTTTCGTTCAAGATTCTCCCCAAAATCACCCAATCATCCAAACGGGAAACTCTCGTTAAAACTACGAAGATGCAGTAGCATTAAATTGGTGGGTGAGGTTTTCTCTCTACAAGAACATTGGAGTCAAAGTCGGAGTTGGAGTCGGGAATAGAGATTTCTCGAGAGTTTTCTGATTCAAGGATTTCCCCTTCTAATTTGGATTTTTGTCGTAAGTGTTAATGTTTTGAATGTAATTAATACGTTAATAGTAGTTTTAGTTAGTTTTAAGGTATTAATCAAATACTAAATTTTTTTAGGGTAATGTACCTAATTTTACTAATTTAGTTTGTCCTTTTGAGTCTCATTCTTTAAAATTTCATTTTTTTTAAAACTTATTTTTATTTAAACATTCTCCCAATAAGTTAGTTTTATACGTAAATTAAATGTTTTCTACTTTTACAACCTCTAAAAAATCACTATTAGAAAATCTATTCCCTAAAAAATAGAGCTCAAATAAAACTTTAAAACTTTCAATTGTTATAAAATTAAAGGAACAAAAGAGAAATATTTATTTAATTAAGAATCAAGATCTGTATTTATAGGGTTCAAAATGAGAGTTACAAATGAAATGAAATATTCTCTAAGCTAGATAAGATTTATCTATACATGATGATAAGACTATGTAATCATTAATATTTATCTTATAGTTTTACAACACTATCCATCTAATAATTATTTGCATAATAATAATCTTATTAAAATATTGTTTGACAAAAACTCAATACGACATAAATGCCAACAAATAAAAAGAGTAAAAATAATTTGAAATAATAAAATGCTGCCTCATTAATATTTTGTCAAGAAAATTCAGTGATTGCAACTTGATCGAAGGAAAAAGAGTAAACATACTCTCCCTGATTTCAATAAGTGAAAGTTCTTGTATCAAGCGATCCATGTCTTGTCCATCAATGTTTTCAATATTTCAATTTTTGGTGCGTTATATCTCATGCTTTCTGTATGTCTTCAAATAATATCATCTTTATTAGAGATATTTATCAACATTTGATGACTATAGTAACATCATGATTCAAAAATTAGATTTTGGTTGACCTCTTCATGAATTTCATATATATTAGAGTATTATTTCGAAAGTAAATGTCTTGTATGTTATGAACATTCACCACACAAAAAATATGACTCTTTAAAATCTTATTAGAAAAAAAATTATGTAGAAAAATTATAATGAAATAAAAGGAGTACATTGCTCTTTTGAGTACGTCGCAAAAGTTGCCTCATTAAAAAAATTTGTCAGGAAAATCCAATGGAACAAAATTTTGATCAAGGAAAAAAGAGTATAATGTGTATTTACTCCCCCTCATAATAATATCACTTCAATTATGCATCAAACATATTAAATCATTCAAGGATAATACTAAATTTATATAAGATAAGTTGATTTTAAATACATTTATTATATACATATCAAATTTTATGTATTGTTATGCTAACAAGTGGAGAACCGTGATTACATCCACCACATAATAACTTATCTATTTATACAAGTTTTCGAAAAATTATTTATATAAAGAGTCTTACACTTCAATTACGATTTACTTTTTCCATTTTCATTTTGCATAAGTACTCACGTTTAGGTGTTCAGACTGTAGATCCGGACACTTCGGATTTCCATAGTAAGTTTAATTTTACTAGGATCACATTTAAAGATTTCAGGTTTCTCTAGTAAATTCAATTTTAATATTATTGCGTCATTTTATTTGGTCAATCATTACTTCAATCGATAAGTTTCAACAAATTTATTTTGATTCCTCATTATCCATAATATGATGCTACATCATATGTAAAAGTATTGTCGACAACGTTTTCTTTTCTTTTCTTTTCTTTTTTATTCTATTTCTTTTCCTATAATGACTTAACTTATTTTGAAATATCTTTATTTTCAACATATTAGGTACATGAATCTTTTTTGAGATTTTATAATTTGTTATGTCTAAATACTCATCAGAGTATATGATTCATTATTGGGACCATATTTCTCAATTGTTCCATTTTCATTTGAAATTTTTGTATTATAATCGAATATCATCATGCTTCAGCTGTGCCATAAATATATCAAATATAAAACTAACGATTTGTCCTCCAATGACATCAATTCGTGTTGAAGCATTTAAAACTAGTGTATGAGATATTGTTGATATTTTTTTAATCAATAAATGCATCTAAATGAATCATCATTCGAACTTCTGATTTGAATTATTTTTTGCGAGGATTTAGATAATGATGCATTTGTACATTATTTTTTACTTCTTAATTCACTCCATAATACTGAGAGAATTGTCCAATCAATTGACAATCAGCAAACGACTTTATAAAATATCACACGTTAGGACTTGAGATATTGTATAAGGTTAAAACTACTTATTTATTCTCAACATTCTTTATTTTCCATCTAGGTGGATTAACTTTGCATGTATTGCACTATCAAAATAATTAGATGAAAAAATTAGTCTTTAATCATAAATCAATTACAATAACGAGAACTACGATGTTGACATGATGCGTAATAGCTTCCCTTAAACATCAACGGGAAGAACTTCGTTCTTAATTAAATAAATTGAAGGCGTCTAACAAGTAATAGTCTTACACTATTTTATCGACATCTCAACTATCATTTATCAGAAGGTTGAGATTTAGAATCACTAGCATCAACAAGACATACCATTTTGATTGTATAATCTAAAAATTATGTTCATAATTTGAGCAATAATTTCACAAATTTCAAGTTGCAAATACCATATAATTATCTAATATATACATTAAATCTATTAGATACAAATAATATCTAAATGGTTAACGTGGAGTGCGATTGTACCCCATTTATTACACTAATTAATTTTCAGAAATATAGGGAACTCAATCGCTATTTTAGTTAGTAATTATCAATTTTCAATAAAGAGAACAGTTATTATATAGAAATTTATTGGATTTCTTATGTTTCTTCATTAAATGTTCGAATTCTCAATTTTGCATCATTATTGATTTAGTGATTATACAATTGGTCATGCCTAGGAATAAAATCAAATGGAACTTTTGGTTCAATATGAGATATAATTCAATTATTTAACTTCGAAGAATATGATTAAACATTATATAATCATATAATTATCAATCAAGTAGACAGACTAATCAATATCGATATGACATGAGTCATATGTTTTCCTTTAGAAACAAACACGAATTCAAAATGATATATTTTTCGAAACTTATGCTACTTTGAGAGCACGTTGTCTTTTATTATTGATTCCCAAAGAACATGTCAATATTTTTCTGGAATATTGAAAATTGTAACTCATACTCTTCAAGAACGATAAATTAATATTCTTATTGAATATTAATAATATTGGAAAAATATTTTCCTTTTAAAATTACAACTCAGTATTGAGTTGTTTAATTTGTGTTTTTTTTAAGAAAAAATGAGATATATATAATTTGAGATGTGTGTTACTTCGAGAGCACGTTATATTTTAGTATTGCTTTTCCGAGAACAATATGTCAATTTTTTTGGAGTATTAATGATAATTAATGGAGCAAGTATTATAATTAATGGAGCAAGTATTATTTTTTTTTGGAATATTAATGATAATGTTGTGCAACTTTAGGAATAACGAACTATTATTTCGAAACATTAGTTCTTCGGGAGCCATATATTTGCTTCTTCAAGAGTAATATATCAATATTCTTCTGGAATATTGAAAATTATAATTCGTGGTTTTACCAAAAAATCGATCAATATTCTTTTGGAATATTACAATTGTAATATCATGCTCTTCTGGAACAATTAATATTCTTTTAGAAAATTAAAAATGCTGTGCTATTTCAAGAGCTCAAACAAACTATTATTTAGAAATATTAATTCTCTAGAAGTATGTTTTATAGCACTATATTAATTATTTTCAGAGTTATGCTTCTTCAGAAGTAATAACATGATCAATTTAATGTTTATTGTTCACGAAAATATATTTCGAATTTTAATCACCACAAGTGTACGGTTCGTTGACAAGTAATAAAGTGGAAATTGTAAAATTTCGAGTATCGTTCCCACGAGGATTGATCTAACTTAATTCCTATTATTGTAACCTTAACCGAAATTATAAAACTCAAGTTGGTAATTTTTGTGACTTTATGATGAAATTGTGAATAACATGCAAATTAAACTAGAATTGCGATGTAATTGTAAAACAATGGTTGAATGTAAAATTTGAGGAAATTAATGTATGGAAAAGCGCACTAGGATCCCGAATCACCAAGCAAAGTTCACTCTTAAACCCTATCTCACAATTTGACAATACGATAAATCGTTTGAAAAATCAATGTTTCTAACATATCCAACAATCTCTTTCGAGTAGAATTGAACCTATCCCAGTATACCATTTGACTATATTTCTATGACAAATGCAATATATAAGGATGCATGTAGTTTTGTAAACACTTAGAGATTCACGTAATGTATATCGGTATATTTCTATCTTCTATGAACAAAACGACGATTTATACCTCGTTGAATTTATTTCCCTTCTTTCGAATGCATGAAATAAACCACCTAAACTCACACAATTATCGTGCACTATAATTACGGAGACAATAAGCATATATAAATCATTCAAAATCATCAAACGTGTTTAATTGTCAAATTGTAAAATAGAATTAAAGAGATCACAATGCGAGGTTCATCGTTCACCTAATACATAAAAAGTCTAGCCTAACATAATGAAATTAAAATAGCAATAAAAATGATAGAAAGAAAACATCACCAAAAAGTAGAAGTTTAAAGCTTGAATCGTGGATTTTGAGGTGAAACTCTAGCTCAAGCTCTTCTCCTTGCTCTCCAAAAATCGACTTTTTCTCTCTAAGAATGCATAAAACCTAATTCTGGACGAGTTTTAGTTTAAATAGCGTGCTAAGATATCATTCCATAAGTGTTTGATTCGAAAAAGGAAACTAAAAATTCTCGCGCAGAAATTACCCCTTGCGATCGCAAGGAAGAATCCCATACAATCGCAAGGGCAGATTGAAATGCTCCAAGCTTGTCCCTGGTGATGCTTGGGCGATCGCAAGGTATCCTACCATGCGATCGCAAGGAAGAAGGTGAATTCCTTCTTGTTCATTTTAGTCCCCGGAGTTTCCTTCCGTCCATCCTTGGTCCGGCTTTCTTCTCTACCAACTTCTACTCATCCATATTGTTGACAATTAGGTCCTTAGTAGATATTCATGCTCGGTTGATCATTCGGGTCAACTTCTGAGTAATTGCAAAATTAGTCCCTGAACTTTCGTTGACTTGCATGTTGGTCCTTTTCGCCTCTTTTTGCGTTCATTTCATCAAATTAACTCTACAAAAACAATATATAACAAATTAAGTCATTTTTGAGCTTTTTATAATAACATTCAATCTATTTTGTGTCATAATTAAGTGTGTAAAGCACACGTATCATTTATAAACGAATATAAAAAATATTTAATCATGTTGTGATATGACAATAACAAATTATATATATCAATACCATAAAATAATATTTAATCAATTTATACGGTAACGTACTTTTTTTATCCAAAGATAATAATCTACATCATCAGTTCCATCACATAATTACAAGATAATGTTCACTTTAATTTAATATGCAGTTAAAACTACTATAAAACATTATTTTTAACAATTGACATGCATAATGAGATGTAAAGAAATTACAAGACATATTTATGCATGATAATAAAACTACACAATCGTTAATATTTATCTTATAGTTTTACAACATCAATGACCATTCTTGTGCAGCCTTTATATTAGTTGCAAATTATAGTATAGTATGCAAAAAATTATCAATAGTCCTTTCCAGTACTACTTGTTGAGGAATTTGTAAATTGTTGAAGAGAATTTTAGTCCTTTCTATTTATCTCTTTTCCTATATATTGTACAGTTCATATAGTTAGAATTAATTTTTGGCAATTAATCAATTCTCCCACCAAGAGTTCTTCTTCTCCAATTCTCTCACTCTTCATATTTTCATATGGTATTAGAGTTTTGATTTGCCGCAATGGCATTGCAAGGATTGGTTGCCGGAGATTTGGTTGAAGAAGAAGCTAATTCTATTACCGTCGCATAATTTCATATCCAAGCAACCCCTATTATCTCCATTATGGTGATAACACTTGTTTGCAGCTTGTTTCACTAGTGCTTACGGAGAACAATTATACGACATGGAATTGTGCTGTAGTGATGGCTCTTAGCCAGAAGAACAAAGAAGGATTCATTGATGGAACAATCCCTAAGCCAGAATCTGATGATCCATTGTATAGCACCTAGAGGAGATGCAACCATGTAGTGTATTCATGGATCATCAATTCCATTCACAATGAGCTTTATCCAAGTGTTATGCACAAGGATTCAATTAGAGAGATATGGATCGAATTGAAGGATCGTTATAGCCAAAGCAATAGCACTCGAATTTATAAACTGAAGAAGCAGATCTCCACCATTTCACAGGAAAATAGCTCAGTCAATTCCTATTTCATTTGATTTAAAGGATTATGGGACGAGCTTGATAACTATAGGCTAAATATCACTGGATCTGATTATAAACAAGAAGATCAAGTTATGCAATTTTTAATGGGGCTAGATGAACATTATTCTGTAGTGAGAAGTTAGATCTTGTTAATGGATCTTCTGCCTTCACATAACAAGGTTTTTGCACTAATTCTTCAAGATGAAAGACAAAAGGAAGTCATTACTGAAAGGCAACACAGCCTTGAGACTTCAACTTTTGCTAACAATGTTATGCAATGATCTAATGGAAATCAAAGGAATACAAGATTAATTCAAAATTAGAGAAAGGACATACCTATTTGCAGTCACTGTGGGATGCAAGGACACATTAGAAGAAAGTGTTACAAACTGGTTAGATATCCCCCTGGGCATTGTTTTGCTAAAGGCAAAAATGTGGTTGCCAATGCTATTGGTCAATCATCTTTAGGAAATCAACACAATGTTATTGAATCTCTGTCTAATCTTACTATCACTCCAGAACAATGCAATCAAGTTCTGGCTATGCTAGTACCTCAGTTAAAAGGACA
This sequence comes from Fraxinus americana, assembly GCA_035079005.1. Classification (NCBI taxonomy): domain Eukaryota; kingdom Viridiplantae; phylum Streptophyta; class Magnoliopsida; order Lamiales; family Oleaceae; genus Fraxinus; species Fraxinus americana. The sequence goes on along the minus strand of CM068716.1, from coordinate 11,644,149 downwards.
GATATCTAATGATTCTCGAACATCAACACAATCATAGACTCATGAAGTGCTAACATCTGGTTATTCTGTACCATATGCCTTTTCCTTTTTAGGTAATCATTCTCGTTCTAGCACTAATATTGGTGAAGCAAAATGGATATTGGATACTGGTGCTTCAGAACATATGATATGTTCTGTTTGGTGTTTAACTTCTGTTTCTCCACAAGGTTAAGGCAGATGTTAAGTTACCTAATGGTGATAATGCTGAAGCTACTCATGTTGGAACAATGAGGTTATCTGAGATATTAATTTTAACAGAAGTGTTGGTGGTGCCTTGTTTCACATTCAACTTGATTTAAGCTAGCAAATTGACTCTTAGACATGATGGCTTTATGATATTTTTGCATTAATATTGTTTTGTCCAGGATCTTCTAACATAGAGGACGATTGGAATGGGCAAAATGCAAACTTGAAGATGGATTGTATACATTCCAACATCCCACTCAACAACTTCATGACAGATCCTTACTCAATTGCCTACATCCTATCTCTCAGCCTACAACTACCCCTGATAACTGCTTTCCTATTTCTTCTAATTCTATATGCAATTCTGATATCAATTTGCAATGTAACAAAACTAGACATTTTTCTATAACTCCATCAGTGATCTCAATGTGAGCACTAATATTGATCTGTGGCATTGTAGAATGGGACACCTTCCTATTTCAAAATTATCTGTCTTACACAATTTAGTTCCTTCCATTACCTTCAATAAGCATTTACATTGTACTGTTTGTCCCATAGTCAAACAAAATAGATTGTCTTTTCCAAGAAGTGAAACTAGAGCTTTCAAAAGAGTTGACATTGTTCATTGTGATATATGAGAACCTTACTCAGTCCCCTCAATAGATAGCTCTAGATACTTCTAATAATTGTTGATGATTACTCTAGGATGACTTGGACTTATCTAATGAGAGAAAAATCTCAAACTCGTCCTATCATTCATTCTTTCAATCACATGATTCAAACTCAGTTTGACTATAAAATAAAAGTTCTCAAACCTGACAATGGATTTGAATTTCATATGAGTGATTTTTTTCCAATCTAATGGAATCATTCATCAATTCAGCTGTGTCGAAACCCCTCAATAAAATAGGATAGTTGAGAGAAAGCATTAGTATCTCTTAAACATCGCCGAGCCATAAAGTTCCATGCCAATTTACCGCACAAATTTTGGGGAAAAACCATTCTTGCTGCCATGTGATCAATGGAACTCCTACTTTAATACTTGAAAACAAAACACCATATGAAATGATACATCAAACTGCACCTTCATATTCCCATCTCAAGGTATTTGAGTGCCTATGTTATGCTTCGAGTCTCAAAAGAACTAGAACTAAATCCGATCCTAGAGCTGTTCTATGTATTTTCATAGGTTACCCTTATGGCATGAAGGCCTACAAACTTTATAATTTGACAAACCATATTGTATTTTGCTTCTAGAGGTGTGATCTTCTATGAGAAAATATTCACCTTTCACCTTCCTAAATTTCTTGCCTCCTTGTCAAAGTCTGATATTTGTTCTCCACTTGATCCATCTTTGTTTCTAGTGTCTAGTAATAATCCATTACCTGATGAGTCTATTCCAAATTCAGGTAATGAACTCATTCCCACTGTTGACATTTCACCTGTTAACTCAGTCCCTAATTCATTTGATTCCCTTCAAACTAACACTCATGAATCCATTTCAACATCTATTCCGATTACAACTCCAGCTCCAAGCCTAGATTTTCCAATCAGACAATCAAATAGACCCAAAAGAGCCCTAGCTAGTGTTGTCAATGGGCCGAGCCGAGCTGGCTCGGCCCTTTAAGCCACGAGCTCGACTCGGGCTCGTGGAGAAATGAGCTCACGAGCCGAGCCGAGCCGCTCGTGGCTCGTTTGCTCGTGGGCAAGCTCGGCTCGGCCCATGAGCTCGCGAGCACAAGAGCCGACTCGTGGCTCCTAAAAAAAAAATTTTTTTTTAAAATTTTTCTTAGTTTTTTTTTTAAATGTTTTTTCATGAGCCCATGAGCTCGACTCATGGGCTCGTTCCCAAGAGCGCTCGCCTCTTAGCTAGCCAAGCTGAGCTCGACTCGTCTAGTCTTTTGACAAGCCTAAACGGCTTGTGAGTATGAACAGTACGAGCCGGCCACTCGGCTCGATTGACATCTCTAGCCCCAGCTTACCTTCAGGATTACCACTGCAATCTCACATCTCAAGTGCCTACTATCCAATTAGAATCCACGGTGAAAGGTCAAAGGGCTGGAAAACAATATCCTATATCTGAGTACTTGAATTACAGCAGGCTATCTCTTGCTTACAGAGCTTATTCAATAGCTTTGTCTACTACTCTTGAGCCTAGATCATATGCAGATGCTTCCCAATACCCAGATTGGTGCAAGGATATAGATCTTGAATATCAAGCATTGGTTTCAAATAATACTTGGATAGCGTCTGAGCCACGATATTCGATAAACGAAACCCATTTAAGTAGCGGGCTGAACACGCCCCTTACCAAATTCTTTAGACATGCCATTTCCTTGTACTTTCAACCGAATCTAGACTAAGACTTGTACTTTCACCGTTTCATACCTTATATTCTATATCAATTCTACCTTTAGTTGTCACACAATCAATATTTTCGTTCTTCTTAGGTTGGGAGGTCCAATCTTTGATGTCCTTACCTTGAAGTAGCAAAGTATTGGAAAAATCAATAGAACGACTGTACATAAACGGCCTATAGGGTTTTCAAAGTAAAATTAAACTCTGATGGCACTAAAGACAGGAAGAAAGCCAGGCTTGTTGCAAAGGGATTCACCCAACAAGCTGGCCAGACTATGGAGAGACCTTCTCCCCTGTTGCTAAACTGGTAATAGTACAGTGCTTATTGGCAATTGCTACTCATAAGGGTTGGCATCTTCACCAATTGGATATCAACAATGCATTCATCCATGGTAAACTTGAAGAGAAGGTATACATGATGATGCCTAAGGGTTATGAGCAACAGAGGGAGTCTGAGGAAAACCTAGTGTGCAAATTGAACAAGTCCATTTATGGACTCAAGCAGGCTTCTAGACAATGGAATACTAAGCTGACTGCATACATTGTTTCACAAGGCTTTACACAGTCAAAATGTCATTATTCCTTGTTTAGCAGACAAGAAAATGAGACTTTCACTGTATTGCTCATTTATGTAGATGATATTATCATAGGGGCAATGATATATCATACATTGGAAAATTTAAGAATGAGCTGAATGAGCAATTCAAATTAAAAGACTTAGGGGTTTTGAAATACTTTCTTGGACTTGAAATAGCCAGAACATCAGGTGGAATTTGTGTGAATCAAAGGAAATACGCTTTTGATGTGATAACTGATGCTGGATACCTTGGAGCCAAGTTTGCAAAATATCCATTGCCTCAGAATTTCAAGCCGAGTAAGGATCAAGGAAAATTGATTGAAGATGCAGGTGCATACAGAAGATTGATAGGAAGGATTTTATATCTAACAATCACCGGGTCTAACTTATCCTATGCAGCACAGGTGCTTAGTCAATATCTCCAATCACCAAGTAGCCACATCTTGAAGCTGCACATCACGTACCGAGATACTTGAAAGGCACACCAACACAAGGCTTGCTATTTGAAAGCAAGTCGGATCTCGTACTTAAGGTTTTTGTAATGCTAATAAGGCATCCTCTTTAGATACCAAAAGTTCTGTCACTGGTTGTTGAGCCTTTATAGGGAATTCTTTGGTTTCTTGGAGGTCGAAGAAGCAGCATATTGTCTCCAGATCATCAGTAGAAGTAGAGTACAGATCCATGGCTGCTGCAGTGTGCAAATTAAGTTGGTTAAGAAACATACTTGCAGACTTAAGTGTTAAGCATGATTGAGCAGCTTTGTTGTTTTGTGACAGTCAGTCAGCCATTCATATTGCAAGCAATCCGATTTTTCACTAGAGGACAAAACATATAAAGACTGACTGCCATCTTGTGAGAGACAAAGTTCAAGTTGGTGAAGTTAAAATGCTATATGTTGCCTCACAAGACCCGCTAGCTAATGTATTAACTAAGGCATTAGGAGGAGTTAGATTCAAGCAGTTGATATCCAAGATGGGAGTTTTGAATCTACATCTCCCATCTTGAGGGGGAGTGTTGAGGAATTTGTAAATTGTAGGAGGGTATTTTAGTCATTTTCATTTATATATTTTCCTATATATTGTACAGTTCATATAGTTGGAATTAATTTTTGGCAATTAACCAATTCTCCCGCCAAGAATTCTTCTTCTCCAATTCTCTCCCTCTTCATATTTTCATACTACTACATCAATCATTATATCAAATATATCACAAAATCTATAGTTTCTTATGGAAAAAGATAATATCATGATTTGAAATGTCAACACATAAAGTGAATTTATACAAATTTAAATTATGATATGCCACTCACGACTATAATATTAATGGTGATATAGGAATACATAAGATATATGCCAACAAACTATTTAATAATCTATTTAGTAACCTAATAATTATAGCACGTACAAATCCATGATTTTGCTTAATTAACCAAAATTAATAATTAATTACTTGAGGTCAAGACTTTTACAAGCGTGAGGCATTGCATGATTATTTGACTAATTATCACTTAATCTTGAATTCCTTGCCAACTAATGTTTATGAGTTATTTAAATTAAATAATTGTCCATGGTACTTGATGTCATAAATATATGTTTCCTGTTATTGCTACAAAAAAGTGAAAAAGACGAAACCAAGTCTAAGGATATGGTTGACTTCAATTTGCTTTATTTTGTTCTTGAAATTTTCAAAACGATCCTTGATTTAAAAATTGCTAAACCCACGTTTGGTGAGAATTAAAATTAAAATTTTAGTAAAATTTGATAAAAGTTGATGAAATATATGATTGAAAAGTTATGGATTCCATAAAATGTACGATTAAAATTAGTATTGACTTTGACTTAGATTAAAGTCTAAATTTTAATTTCTATCAAATAGAGGATAAATAAGAAAAAAAAAAAGTTTTATTTTAGAAAAATCATCTCTATTGCAATATGACGGGGACTGTCAAAACTAATTAGTATATAATCAAAAATTTCTTTCTGAATAAAAAACTGGGTTATATAGAGTGATTCAGCCAGATATATATTTTTTTATGATTTTCTTAGAAGAAAAAAAATAGCACTATGGTCAAGGGCGGATCTAGGAAAGAAGTTCAGTGGGTGAAACCTAAAAACTTTGGAAAAAAATTCTGAAAACCTAAAAAAACCTAGACAAAAAAAAAACTAAAAAAATCTGAAAAATCGAAGAAAAATCGAGAAATCTAAAAATTGAGTGGGGGCGACGGCCCCCACTGGGCCTCATGTAGGTCCGCCCCTGATTATGGTGGCGCCTAGATAAAAATCATTGGAAATTAATCTAGAACATGACTGTCTATTCATTATATATCAATGTCCTGTAGACAATAAGTTTTTCAACTTACGTGTTAGATAAGAATCTATAAAATGCACGGAAGATGCTCTTTGATTTTGAGTGTTTAAAATAAGGTTGCGAACGTGAAAAATATTGGCAGATTCGATCCAGGAAAATGTTATTTTTAAAATGAAAACGGTACCAAATACATGCATCTGCACTCATGTTTGTGCACAGAACCAATGAACAGGAAAGTAAAATAAGTACTTATAGCATAGGATCTTGGTAAAGAACACAGTTTTAAAGAGCCTTTTGAATGGACAACCTTATCATTTGCCATGTGTTAGCATAATTGATGAAAGAATGGTTGGCATGTTTCTAAACAAAGTTTCACTTTATCTGTTAATTAAACATAGTCAACAAAACCTCAATTGCCATGAACCTTGTAAAAACATAATGGACTGAAATCTTGAGATTCTTTTTCATAATTTCACTAATTATTATTTTTATTTTTAAAAAATGGACATTTAATCATGGTACTTGTTGACCTCGATTTCTTATTGACGACGTCAACAGATCTTGACTCCACTCATTTTCCCCCGTAAAGCTTGTGCACAACCATAACTTTGTATACGGTCATTGGATTGTAAAGAGAAAATAATAAAAGATTAATATTATTATTGAAGGTGTAAAGTTGAATTACCTTCAATGACACTAAGCGTGAATTTTAATAATAAGAGAGGTGGAGTAGTTATCATTGAATAAAAGACATGTTGCCTCATCTTAACGATCGATGCTTCTTCTCGTAGGTGTCACTTCTACGATCCTAGGTTTAGAGAGCATTTAATGATTCTGAAAAGTAGCCACCCTACAATTTAATTCTAAAATCTGAAATGTAGACTAACAAGTTGACTAAAAATCTGAGAGATGTTTGTTGCAGAGGGGTAACATCAATCAATTGCAGAAGATCTTGTACGGAGTACATCCTGAAAGAGAAACTTTGTATATAAAATCTCTTGGAAGAGGTAAAAGGATATCAAGTGGGCTGTATAACACACTTGGTAATAATGTCTGATATTTATGGCATTTTTTTTTCTTTTTTACCCTTGTTTTCTTTTCTGCGCATTTCTTTCAATTTCACAACATGCTATCCGGTTTGAATATTCGAAGTGCAAATGCGGAACTGTAAAACGAAAAAGCCTTAATTTGTACAATTGACAGTCAAATTTGTATCAGATATAAGATGCCTCTGTAGATTCGAACGCTTGTTGCCTCAGTAATAGGCTACAACAGATCGTGACACCTCGTCTCGGCAGAACTCTACATGGCGCCTTGGTTAAAGTGATAACACTACCTCTATTGGATAGCTTAATTTAGGCCGGGTAGGCTGACGGTTGGATGAGGCGCAACGGTACTTGACTATGACATTAAATTCACTAGTATTGATATTCCTAAAATTATTGTTAAAATTCGAAGTTTGCGATCTTTTCGTCGATTTCCTTGGACATTTTCTTCCAAACACACTAGTGTGGAGCAAATGAATCGAATCCTAAAAAAAAAAAAGTCTGTCTTAACGTGAATGCTACGATCTAGTTGTCTCTATTTCTTTATATGTCTCTCTATAAACTAAGTCATAAAATATTAGGTTATGCGACGGGAGAGCTGTTGACAATTCATACAAAAATACAAAGCCAGCCACCATGAAAATTTCAGTAGAAAGATTCTAAGCCAACTGGCATATGACTGTTACACTTGTGTAATTTGATCTATATATAATACAATACAAATTAACCTCTATACAACAATTTTGAAAAGATGGGTAGATTCAATCTTGTAATAGCTGTATTATCACTTTCTGTAAGTGTTTGTTTCTTCCCTGATTTGGCTTCTGCTCAACTCAGACAGAATTATTATGCAAATATCTGTCCTAATGTCGAATCCATCGTTAGAAATGTTGTTAACCAAAAATTTCGGCAAACTTTCGTTACTGTACCAGCCACACTCCGCATGTTCTTCCATGATTGCTTTGTCCAGGTGTTCATCATTTTTCTCTCCTTAATGATCACAAACAGCTAATTAGATGGCTAATCTGTTGTGTTTTTTTTTTTTTTTATTGGAAAATAGGGCTGTGATGCTTCAGTATTAGTAGCATCAAGTGGAGGAAATACAGCAGAGAAGGATAATCCAGATAATCTCTCACTGGCTGGAGATGGATTTGATACAGTAATCAAAGCTAAAGCAGCAGTTGATGCAATTCCCAGATGCAGGAATAAGGTTTCTTGTGCTGATATTCTTGCAATGGCTACACGGGACGTCGTTTCCTTGGTCCGTAAAATCTTTTTTCAGTTTTTGGTATACAATATCGAATAGGACTAGACAATTTACTAGTTTAATTATCTACTCAAGCTTAATTAATGTTGAGTCTGTGGTGGTAATAATGAAATTGCAGGCAGGTGGACCTTCATATGCTGTGGAGTTGGGGAGACTTGATGGGCTTAGCTCAACAGCTGCAAGTGTAAATGGAAATCTGCCCAAGCCAAGCTTCAACTTAAATCAGCTTAATGCTATGTTTGCTTCTAAAGGCCTATCTCAGACAGACATGATTGCTCTTTCAGGTTAATATTAATTTTAGTTAATCTGACTTTTTCATAGGAAAGAATGTCCCCAGTTTCTACAAGTTCTGCCTTAGAACAGATAATCATGGCAAGTAGTACTCGATCGTTCAAGACTCGACAGTATTATGAACAAAATTTCACACTTTCTTTCCTTATTTAGCCCCTGTTTGACAGAGATTAAAATCAGGTTTTTAGTAATTTTTGATAAAAGTGGATGAAATAAGTGGTTGAAAAATTGTGTGGATTTCATCAAATGTGTGATTAAAATTAATTATTGACTTGAGATTTAAATTGGATTTTAATCCAAGCCAAATAGGGGCTTAGTACCGTCGAGTCGTGTCACATATTCCAATTCATACTTATCCTTTCAAATTTGTCAACTCAAATTTAGAGAAAATAAGTAACTAATGATGCATTTGATTATGGAAGCTTAGGAGACTTTCTAAAATAAAGTCTACCACAACTTATATTAGAAACCCACTTTAAAAATGAATTCCCAGATTATGAACCGAGTCAAAATTGTTACACTTTACATTGGTATATTTCTATGCAGCTGCTCACACCTTAGGATTTTCTCACTGCGATAAGCTCGCAAACCGTATATACAACTTCAGCCGTCAGAATCCGGTGGACCCAACCCTGAACCGGCAATATGCGACTCAATTACAGGGAATGTGCCCAAGAAATGTGGACCCCAGGATAGCCATCAACATGGACCCAAACACGCCCAGAACCTTTGACAATGTCTATTTCCAAAATCTCCAGCAGGGCAAAGGCTTATTCACATCAGACCAAGTCCTCTGGACAGACATAAGGTCCAGGCCCACAGTCGATGCATGGGCTAGAAACCCACAGGCCTTTCAGGGGGCCTTTATCCAAGCCATGACAAAATTGGGCCGGGTCGGAGTCAAAACGGGCAGGAATGGGAATATCCGTTTTGACTGTGGAAGATTTAATTGAGAATATATTTTTGACATTTTAATGGGTACATAAATTGTTAACAAATCTTGTATTTGTTCTGTATGGAGTCTGTCTTTGACAACAGACGTTGTTTTTTTTATTTGTGTTAATGGGGATATACCACTAAATGACCCAAATTCCAAGCCAAAATTCCAAACTAACCCCAAACTAACCCATTTCACTATTCAAATATATAAACTACCTAAAATACCCTTAATATAAAAGGTTTCAAAATAAGTTATTTTAGTCCTCATAACTTTAATTCTAATTTTGGATTCAACAAAATTGTTTGCCCCTTGCAATAAAAATTAACTTTTCTTCACCATCAACTCTTTCCACCTATCTTGAGCCGAAAAAATTTGATATTGATTAATAATTTTATTTTTGAATTTTTGCATTTTAGGTCCAATAAAAATGGTATCAGAGCCCTATATCTTGAGGATTTAAAGACATTAGAGAATGGAAGATAATAACGAAATTTGCATAGGGTGGTACGTTAACAATTCTCTGAATATTTAGATACTGATAGTTACATTCAACATCTTATTAATAAATCAAGAAATTTGATTGATAAAATAAAAGACTCCGATAGTCTTAAAATAAAGAAAAAGTTTGAAAAGAAAATTACTTTTCTTTTAATAGATTTTGATGAAGTTTTAGACGAAGACATAGGATACCTTGTTAAAATGCCTATTCTTATAGAAATGAAAACTTTAAAAAGAATACAAAGGGTTCTTAATAATGAAATTATGAGAATTGAAGAATTAGATACCTAAAGATCATGGAAATAGAAAATTCGTAAAATATAGAAAATCGAAGTATACGAAGGAGTAGAGGGATATGCCTTAAAAGGAAAATTTGATTGGGAAAAATTTAGAAAAATTAATAGAGCGTAATTAAGTCTAAAACCACCTGTGAGAAAATAAATTATTTAATATTTTAGGATCAGCCTTCAGAAGAAAAAAGTTAGTCATTAATGAATATCATGAAATAGAAAAAACCATAGATATTAAACATACACAAGGAAAAATAAAATTAAATCTTATAACAAAAAGAAATATTAATGAATTCCTAGGAAAATTAAAACAAGAAAAACGAGATAAAATATCTTATGTTTACCTTACTGGAATACAAATAATAATAAAATCATGTTTTAAAGAAGGAATTAATAGTCCTATAATACTTAATCTACAAGATGAAAGATGTATAACCTATGAAAATGGAAATTTAGGAATAGTAAAAGGAAATTTAGCCTATAAAAAATTAAAATTTACTTGTTATCCAAGATATTGCGTACATATAAATGATAAAAATTTAGATGATTGTCTTAGTCTACATTTTAAAATGACTAATAAAATATTAAAAGACGATAATAAAGTTTTTACTATATTATATCAAGGATTGTATTGTTATACAAATAGTAATTATGGAAATATATATAAAGAAAAACCTTTTATAGAAATTGACGAAGAATTTAGGGATATAGGTGAAGCAATCTTACCAAGAGAACAAGACATAGAAGAAATAGAAAATTTTGAGATAGGACATGATGATGCTATAAGTATTGATCAACCTATAATACCAAAACAAATAACATATAAAGAAAATAAAATAATTATTGGAAATAATACAGTAAGACATAGTATTTCAAAAATAATACAAAGTAAAAATAATAGTGTTTATGGAATCAAAGGAAAGTTTTTTAATGGAAATAAATGGATAAATGAAATTAAAATACTTATTGATACCGACAAGTCAGAATCATATTTGCTCTCTTATTGATGAAGGAATTAAAAAGAAAAAAGTTGAACCTTATAATTATAGAGATTTTGAAGGAAAAATAAACTCTTGTGATATCATAGGACAAATTCAAATTAAATTAGGAAGTTTATTATTAAGTATAGAATGCTATATTGATAATAATATGAATTTTGATGAACATCCAATATTATTAGGAAATTCATTTTTAAATAGTCTTGATAATTATAAAATAGATAAGGAAGGAATTCTTATTACACATCAAGGAATAACTACATATTGCCCTAAAGAAAAATGAGTAGAGAAATAAAATTCCCAATAAGTGTATATATACAAATAACTGTATTTGAATCAAAAATAACTACTTGTGCTCTAATTGATACAAGAATTGAGATAACTGCCTTTAAAGAATTTTTATTACCAAAGTGGATAGAAAATAAACAACAATTAACTTTACAAGGAATAACCTGGAGTAAGAGAATCTTTAAAATATAAAAATGAAAATATAGAAGTTATAATAGGATCTAAAATAGTAACCATAAGAAATGTTTACCAATATAATATTAATGATTGTGATATTATTCTTGAAATGACTTTCTACAACAGCTTAGTCAATATAGTCAAAATATTTATACTATTCAATTAAAAACACCATGTGGACATTTACTAAAAATTGCTAGAGAATTTAAACCATTCCGAAGTTAAATTACTCAGTGAAAAAATAGAATTTATACCAAAATTACTCAATTATTCAATCAAAACAATTACTCTTGATCAAATAAAAGATCTTTTAGCTAAAAATTATAATGAAAACCCACTTGAAAAATGGGAAAATCAAAAACAAATAAAATAGAACTATTAGAACCAACAATCATTATTAGAGTCAAACCTATGCTCTATAATCAAGAAGATAAGGAAGAATTTCAAATACAAATTCAAGAACTTCTTAATCAAAAACTTATAAGGAGAAGTAATAGCCCTCATAGTAGCCCAACTTTTATGGTTAGAAATCATTCTGAGATAAAAAGAGGAAAACCTAGGATGGTAGTAAATTATAAAGAACTTAATAAAAACACTAAATTTGATGGATATTATTTACCAAATAAAGAAGTATTAATAAATATAGCTAAGAATAAAAAATATTATTCAAAATTTGATTGTAAATCTGGATTTTGGCAAATTGAACTAGAAGATAATAGTATATCATTAACAGCATTTAGTACTCCTCAAGGACATTATGAATGGTTAGTTATGCCATTTGGATTAAAAAATGCACCACAAATTTATCAAAGAAGAATGGATGAAGTCTTTAAAACTTATAATTTTCTTATTGTTTATGTTGATGACATACTTGTTTGTTCAGAAATATATGAAAATCATCTTAAACATCTTAGAATTTTTGCTACACTTTGCTCAAAAGAAGGTATAATACTTAGTCAAAAAAAACAGAAGTAGCAAAACATGAAATTGAATTCTTAGGAATGATAATAAATAGTGATGGAATAAAATTGCAACCTCATATTTTAGAAAAAATAATTTTATTTTCTGATAAATTAGAAAATAAGCAACAAATTCAAAAGTTTTTGGGTTGTCTTAATTATGCTGAAGGATTTATAGAAAAACTTGCGAAAAAGAAATAAACTTTAAACTATTAAGAAAATCAAATAAATTAGGTTTGAATGAAGAACATACTCTTTGTGTTAAAAATTTAAAAGAAAATTGTAGAAATTTACCTAAACTTAGACTTCCTGATGAAAAAGATAAATTAATAGTTCAAACTGATGCTTCAGATTTATATTGGAGTGCTTTATTAAAAACTGATTTAAATGAAATTTGCAGGTATACTAGTGGAACATTTAATAATGTCAAGTAAATTATTCCACCAATGAGAAAGAATTATTGGCGGTAGTTAAAGGAATAAACAAATTTAAAATGTTTTTGTTACCCAAGGAATTTATTGTTCAAACCGATAATACACAACTAAACGGATTAGTAAATAATAAATTACCAAATTCACCCCAACATAGAAGGTTACATAGATGGCAAGTGTTACTATCTTTTTATAATTTTAAATTTGAATATATTAAAGGAAAAGATAATTTATTTGCCGATTTCTTGAGCAGAATCATGAATATGGAAAAGATTGAGCATTTACAAAGGAATTACAAGATCTTCTAACATGATTTTAATGCGGATTATCTTCTTGTTCAAGAAGATCATCTTGATATTCGACAAACTTGTGGTGATTTATCAAGCAAAGTTGTTGAAAGTGGGAAAAAGATTGAAAAATTGAATGATAACAAAGAGAAAAATAGTTGAAAAATTGTCGAATGTTTAGACTTTTGCAAATTGTAGCCAGGAGTATCCTCCTTTAAAAGGTGAATACAAACGAAAGGCTAGTCACATCCCATTTCGGGAGATTAATACATCCACATCGAGTGGAGAATCAAAATTTAAGAGAAATGACTCTCTTACCTCGCAAGAGGAAAAAGTCATAAAAAGGGTCCACAACAACTACTCCACGTATGGACAAATTGTTGGAAAAATTTACAAGTGGAAAAGGAGCCATTGAGTCTAGTACTCAAACATCCTTATCAAAAGGCCCATTGGAACGCACCTACGTTATCGCGGAATTCCAAGAAGATAAAAAATCACCAATTGGTGACCTTAAATCACCAAAGGGAATAATTGCTACTCATCATATCGAGCTAATCTACATCCAATGGAAAAGGAGTATTATGAATTCTAATGGGTATATAATTTCGTAGAAGGAAGTTCTCTATATTTGACAAATTTCTTCCAACTACGATTTATCCAAGGATCAGTGCGGCTTCAAGGAGCAGATCCTAATATTGTTCGCAAATTGGCAAGATTTGGATTTTTAGATCGACTCTTCCTGTGGATAGATCTAAAAGAAATTGAACAATGATTAAAGAATTTGTTAATTGTGTTAAAAAATTCAAATGATAAACAACCGATTGAACCGAGATTTTACACAATTAGTCCCGAATATAAAGAACCAGAGTGGTATGGAGAACATCATCTCATCACAATTCGAAAATAATGGAAATCCACTCAAGGAGATTCAGATTTTTAAAGAATTGCCCACTATTAATAGAAAATGGATGATTTACGACGAGCCTCGGAATAAAATCAACCAACAATGCGCTTCTTTTATGGAGAAAGATACATGGTCTATGGTATGAGTAATAATTGGATTATTATCTCAGAGGAGATAAAGAATCAAAAATTCTTGAAGAAAAAATCAGGAATTATGAACGATCAATTTTCCTGGAAGTGAAGAATGCATTAAAGAAGCCTCGACTTATGGGACACGTCCACAAGTAAAGGACGATCAAGAAAAACGTATTTGGACAAACACCATGTGAACTTTGAAGATAAGAAGGCAAACATCAAGTCGAATCAAAAGAAATTGCCGACATTGGAATGAAGACAACCAACAACCACTTTTAGTATTTTCAACCACATTTGAAATTATTGTACTTCTTACTTTTGTGTTGTAAAAATACTGATTGGCCGTAAGCTTCTCGGTGAAGTGCGAGCCTTTCTATAAATTGAGACCCTTCTCATTAGAAAAGGGCATCGAAAATTAGCCATCTGAAATCTCATCCTGAACTACCATCTAAAACCTTCAACAATGATCTTTGTAATCATTCTCTTTAGAGAGTAGAAACCACTCTTCGAGTATCAATCTTGTAAAAATCTTTGTATAATAGCTTTCAAGCTATCTTCATCAATAAAATCTTTGAGTTTGAAATAAATCTTTTATTACGCTTTAGTGTTGTTCTACACAAGAGTCTTTTTGAGAGTTTTGAGTGCTTTTGTGTCCATTTTGTCTGTGATGCTTTCGGACTTTGGCCAACTCTCGTGGACGAAGGTGACCAGAACATATAACATTCTTGCTATTTGGCGAAGCGTGGTAAGACCCTTATTTTAAGCTACAAGAAAATTTATTGTCTCGAAAAGTTGCATGAAAATTATTATATAAGAATTTTTATGAGATTGTTTACTTTGAAGAACTTTTATCATGGAAAGTTACGAGTTTTATTATAGATCGACTTTAGATATACTAATAGTATTGATTATAGTCACATGATAGAAATTCAAACTTATGATAGTTATACTAGAGGAATAAATTTCATAAAAAGAGATAGTAGATATTATGAAAAATGCCTTACAATTGTATCATTTGGATTAAAAGAAAAAATTGCCTAAAGAAATAATAAAAATGATTATATTTTTCCTGGTTAGATAGTGAAAATAGTGAAAGAACTTTTGAAACTACGAGCATGTAAATTATAATGAAGTTTCCGAATTATATGGTTTTGATCTTAGTTTTGACGATATAGAATAAGAATATGCCTGGAATAACTAGAAAATTTTGTGATAATAAAATAAAAATTTTAGAAGAACAGATAATAATGATAATAATCGTAGAAATAGAAAGGGGAAATTTCTAATTGGAATAAAATTAAAAGAGAATTATTAAAGAATGAAATTACAAGAGAATTAAGAAGAGAAGAACAATTTATAAGAGAAATAAGACAAATGATAAATAATATAATAATTAATTCCTTAAATATACCAGATTAATATGAGTTTACCAACAAAAATAAGATTTGATAAACAAGAAATAGAAAATATTAGATTACCAATAGGAAGCTATCAAACTAAAAAATGGAATACAACTCTGCTTCAACCTTTAAGCTCATGGGGAAATACGTATGAATGGTTAAATATGACTACAAATTGGACTAATGCATTTTTATGGCAACAATTAGGACAATTAAAATCTAAAGACATAGAAGCTATAGGACGAAATAAATAATATAGATCCAAAAGATGAAATAGCTAAAGAAAGGTTAGAAGTTTTAAGCAAAAATATGTCTAAACAATTTAATAAAATAAAAGAACAAATTAATAATTTAGAAATACTTGATGAAGCTAAACTTGAAGAAATTCAAAATCGAATATCAAAAATTGCACAGAAAAATAGTATTAATAAAATAGCAACTTTAGAAGAAAAAAGTAGACATTATTAATTATAAACTTGATATTCTATTGAAAAAATTAGGATTTGAAATTGAAAAACCATCTTATAAAAAACCTAAAATATGAGTATGAATGATAAAATTAATTTAATTGAGAAAAATATAAAAACAATTGATGAAAAAATAACTAGAATTGAAATAGGCTACGAAGAAGAGAAAGAAAAATTACAGAATAATTTTTTAAGAATAGAAAATCTTTTAAATAGAATAATAGAAAACTTAAATAAAGAAAAACCATTTAAACCAGATTATACTAAAGAACTTAAAGAAGTTATAAAGAAAATTGAAAAATATGAAGAATTAATACAACTTAATGGAGGATTAAAAGAAGATATAGAAAAATTATTGATTGATCTTAGAAAGCAAGAAGAAAATCTTATAGAAAAAGAAGAAGGAAAATTAATTATAGAAGAACAATGAACGAAGAAATGGAAAATTTAATATTTGATTTAGAAGACTTAAAAATTTGTGAAGAAATAACTAAAAATCATATGGTTGGAAAAACAGGAGGACCACGAGCGCTAAAAACAAGAAGAATATGAGAAACTAGCAAATAGATATGAAGCTAAATAGACCCTAGAAGATATGTTAATACAAAAGTAGATTTTAGAACTACCAAAGAAAGAATGTATAGAGATCAATTTAAACCAATTTTAAGAGAATCAAACCCAATGAAAATTGCAGGATCATATTTAAATTTAGATTGTGAATTAGATGTTAGAAGAGCTATAGTGAATGGAGTACCAATATGATAGCACACTTTAATTATAATCGCAGAATACGTATAATAAAAATAGAATCGAATATGTATTAGCAACATTTAAAGGAAATGTGTTTAATTGGTATAGAGGATTAGAAGAAACAATAAAAGGTATTTGGAAAGATAGTATTGAAGCAGGATTTGGAATTAGTATAATAGAAGGAATAAATAGAGTTGCTACAAGAATTTATAGAGAATTTCTGTTGAGAAGATTGGGTAAATGAAAGTACTAAAGCTAGATTAGAAGAAATAGAAGATGCTAAAAAACAGTAATGGAACATTTACAAATTTGTAATATGTGTTACCTCAATGAATATTGTTGTGAATATAGTAAATATTATTATATGATGTTTGGAAGTGGAGTCGATAATAATTATTATAAGGAAGTTTTTATTAGAAAATTACCACCACCATGGAATAATTATTTTCAAAATAAGATTAAAGAAAAACAATTAGGAAGAAATGAAGAAGGATATACATTAGGATTTATTATAAGAACTATAAAAGACGAAATAAGTACTATGTGTAGTAATCAAATGATTTATAAACAATCAGGATTTATACAAGATAGGATTTGTTGTAGAGATACCGAAATACCAGGAAATTGGGGATGTTATGATTATAAAAGAAAAAGAAAAATAAAACCCAAGAAATACAAAAAATATAATAAGTTTAAAAAGAAATATTTTAAACCAAAAAGAAAATATTTTAGAAGAAAATATAAACCTTATAATAAAAAACCATTAGATAAAAAACGATGTAAATGTTGGAATTGCAATGAAGAAGGTCATATTAGCACTGAATGCCCAAAAAAGAAAGTTAGAATATTAATTACGGACTTTGAACAAATTAGAGATGAATGTGAAGAAGTTGATATTGAAGAAATAGAAGTAAATGAAGAAATATTTGAAGAAAAATCAGATTTAGAAGAAACGTCTAGTGATGATGAATAAAAATAAGAATAAAACTAATTTCGAAAAAATTATAAGGATTGAGGACTTGATCTGCAATAAATGACCCATTTCATTAAGGGTAAAACTGACTTTTTAACAAAAATCTTAAAAAGCCACTATTCATAGGTCATTTTGCAAAATCTCCCGTGTTAATGCTAGTCTATTGTTTCAAGAATATGTGAAATAAGAAACGCGAAAGTGTATGCGGTTCACAAAATTCTGTTTTTCCTTCGCTTTGTGCAATAAAATTCGGATTGTTATACATTTTTCGTTTTCTTCTTTAGTTTCGTGGAATCACTTGAAAATAAATTTTTTTTTCCCCACTTGGATTATGTTAGGCTTAACTTAAAAGAAGTTAAAAAATGACATTTTTTTTTTCGCTTATTTACAGTAGAGATAAGACGGATTCTTTAACAAAGGAAGCAAAGCCAAACACGTTCTTAACATAAGTCCATTCGCATGGGGGAATAAAATCCAAATCCACTTTTTTTAAATAGATTATTAAAAATGAATGATTAGTGCTAATCCAATATATTTAGGGATGACTCATTGTTTTAGTATTAAATTCTTTAGGTTTTATTCCTTGGAATTACTTTTGAGTTGAATAGAACAATTCATAGGAGTTGAAATCCTTGATGATGTCAGTAGAATAATTTTTTAGTTAATTGCCAGTAGAGAAAGCTGATTAAGTGACTTAATTTGCAACTATATGTAAGAAAAAGTAGGGTAAATAGCACATGGCATCCCTATCTTTCAATGTTATTGTGCAAAACGTCATTACCTTTTATTTTTTGACATTTTCATCCATACCTTCCACATTTCATTGCGCAAAAGGTCATTTTCAACCATTTTTTCAATAAAAGACGATTTTACCATTCTATTCAAATAAAACAAAAAGAAAAAGATCAATAACCAACTGCAACTATAGTCCTTAAATTTTTAAAAAATTACAAAGAAATCATAAATTCTCCACTACCACCACTTTCACAACCTATAAAGTTGCCACCTATAGATCCACATAGCACCACCTTTCGGCCACCATGCCCACCAGACTGCATCACCACCAACTTTGCTTCAGTCCCTCACCGTCCTCCTCCACACGAATTTGAGGATTGAAGCACTTAGGACTCACCAGTTTTGGTCAAACAACTCTCCCCGTGCATTGCACCTGTGGGGAGTTTTGGACCAGAAATTGAAACGGTTGGGCGGAGGGGTAATTGGTTCAATTAGATTCATACCCATTGTCGTTTCGGTTTGTTGATGGTTCGATTGATGCCAATTTGGGGATTTAGAGTTGTAGGATGCATGAATTGAAGGAGAAGAGTTTGGCAAAATAGACGTCGCCACTATCGAATGTTTAGATTACAGTAGAATGATTTGAGGCGGGATTGATTGATGTGAGGCCATGTATAGATTCGTCGAGGTGAGGGGTAACCGTAGGTGGTGGTGCGCGACCGTGGGTGGCATCGAAAGTGGGATTACCGTGAAGGGTTGTATACGACAGTTTGGTATTTTAGGTTACAAATGTGGCTGTTTTCAACAAATTTTGTGACCAATACTGTGGGAGAGGATGTTGGGGAGAGTGAAGCGAGGCTAGTGGTGGTGGAGTCCGACGGGCGTGGTGGCCAGAAGGTGGTGCTATGTGGATCTATAGGTGGCGGCTTGATGATGTTGTGAAAGTGGTGGTGGTGGTGGTGGTGGTGGAGAATTTTGGACTTATCTGTAATATTTTGAAAAATTTAGGACTATGATTACAATTAGTTGTTTATTTTTTTTTCTTTTTGTTTCATTTGAATAGAAGGGCAACATCGTCATTTTATTAGAAAAATAGTTGAAAATGATCTTTTACGTAATGAAATGTGGAAGGTAGAGGTGAAAATGTCAAAAAATGAAAGGTAGACATGTTTTGCACGGTGACATTGAAAGGTAGGGACGTTCTGTGCTATTTACCCGAAAAAGTATTACATTTAATATTTTTCTAAATAAAAATACACCTTGACAACTACTTTTGGCCAACTTTAAATATTATTGTAATTTTTTCCCTAGATTTTTACTCATATCCTGCCCCGATCGACAAGTAGGATTTGAAAGGGAAAAGAACTCAACATTGGAAAAACTATGTTTAGCTCACAATTTTGATGCGTCGTTGAGGACTTAGTTATTTACAAGTGTTTTTGGTGGATCGATGGAAAAGTTAAAAAGTCATCAAGGCGATAATTAGAGGCTAACTTGGTCAACCAAGAATGTAGAAGGTGGTTTTTGACATTGTTGAAACAGGTTGATCCTAAGCTTTATCTTGGAGAAAAATGCACAAAAATTTGGTCCAATGGTCAATTGAAGCATCCACAGACTATTGAAATCTATTGAAGCTGTTGTTCCTTTACTTCATCTTTCCTTTTCTGTCTTTTGCTTCTTTTATTCTGGTGGTGGGAGTTTTGGGAGATTGGAGAATGGTATTAGAGTTAAAACTGATAGTACATATACTCGAAACAACATTCATTGACGAACAAAAAATCAATGAAAAATGATGCAAGTATAGGAAAAAAAACCAGATTTTGTACAGGAATTTGAATTCCACTCACAAGGGAGGCGGGCCCCACTTGAATTAAATATTGCCAAAAAATGGGAGCCCACATGTTGTGTGTATTCTGTCCTGTTTCTGTGTGTAATTTCATGTACCCATAGCATTGTTCAAAATCAATAAGATGAACAAAATCTAATGTTAGTTGAAGAAGGCCGCTGACTAGATATTGCAAGTACCCAAATACTATGTACCTTATGAGGTAAAGAGTCCCTCTTTATAAAATAATCAGCTCTGAGATGTCCATACAACCTAACCAACTTGATTCGAAATTTTCTAAAACTCTAAATCACGTCGTTGCTATAGGTTTGATGTATGATATGATAATGTCAACATCACTGTTAGAAAGGGCTCTCTAGAGTTATAAAACTGGTTTATCACTTTGACATGAACTTGAAAGTCTTGTAACATCAAATTCACGGGCTATTCTGCTGTAACTTTTGTTGCACGTAGGGAAACTTCCTCAAGCTGCAGTGGCCAATCTGCTCCAAGTATCCTGGGATTCGACTCCATTGCAACTTGAAGATCTAACATTGACACGAAGAACAATCTCTTCGGGTTCTGTATGTAAATAGGCCTAATCCCATTTACGATGGATTTGGCTTGATGATAAACTTGATTGTGAAGCGTACGCTCCGATCTTGAAGCAACTAAATCGAGACAGGGTTCTACTAATCTCTTCATAAAAATATCGAGCCCATTGTTTAACAAGTTCACACAACTTGTTGAGATCTTCAAACCCTCCATCTCCAATTTTCGATCTAACCTCTTCTTCAATGAACTGGTACTAGGCAGCTGATGAGTGTTCTACACTCATGATATTTATGTCACTTAATTCGTTATTTTGTCATTCTTGAGAGAGTTTTAGAGTGTTTTTATGTGTGTTTTGATGTTGTGATGTAGGTTGATGAGATTGAAGAAAATAAACAAAAGTTGAAAGGAAATGGCTAAATTGTAAGAGATCTAAAGTTCGGGGACTAAAGTGCAAATATTGAAAAGTTATACCGAACCTCACGATGAAGATTTGAGAGTGATCGGAGCCAATTGGATGAAGAAAGATGTCAAATGGATCAAATTTAGTCAAAATATGATCACAAATCAATTTACAACCGAAAAGTTTTACTCCAGATTTTTAGTCTCATATTGAGACTCATTTTTGACATAGTGAACGATTGAATTGGAGAATTATGTCTGAAGCAAAGTTGTAGGCCTTTGAGTTATCTTTCCAACGCAACTTAAATCATCTCAATCGGATATCAGGAGAAAGAGTTATGTTAAAAATACTGAAGGAAGCGTAAACTGAATTTCAGCTAACCGGGCGCCTTGGCGCCCACAATGCTGAAAATCAGCAGACTACTCGGCGCCCAGGCGCCCAATCTGGGTGCCCAGGCGCCCGATACCGAGAAAGAGAAAAAATGGAAATTTTAAAAGATTTTCGGCCCGGTCCAACCCTATTTCGTCTTGCAACTTGTGGACACTATAAATACCATCATAAAGACCTAATTTTAGAGGGGGGAGAAGGAGGAAAAAGATACAAAACGGCTAAATCTTCAAGGACAATAAGAAGAAGGATTTGAAAAAATCAAGTGAAGAAAGGGTGGAAACATCAAAGGGGACTTCGATCAACACTCCAAAAAGAGTTTTTCTTACCTCCTCCTTTATGTTTTTCATTGTAGATTGTTTAGATTTTATGAATTTCTTCATGAACTAAATAATTTATCTAGGGTTTGATGTAGCCACTTGAGATTATGATTTGATGAATTTATAATTGCTTCCTTTGGATTTCCTACGTGTATTTAATTGTGTCATGAATTTAATGCTTTCAATTACCTGATCAATAATTGAATGAATAGATGCTAGTCAATTTCGGCACTCGAGAGAGGGGAATTTAGGCGTGATCATATGATTGACGCAACGTAGGTTTTATGGGTTTTGAGAGAAAGTGTAAAATCTATGAAGCTTACTTCACAAAAGAATCGGGACTTTCATAAATTCTAGACTTTAATTCGGAATAGAGATATTGAGATTGAATTGTAGGATTAATTTCTAGCCGGTACTCGAGAGAGGGGAGAGAAATACAATTGGATTCTTGCTTTTAAATATTGGAAAATTAATTGGATAATTTGATATCATTGAATCATAATTGAAAGTTGGTGAAATCATTCCCTAGGCTTCTTCATTTTGATAATTTATATTCCCCAATTTTGTCTCAACCAGTTTCATTACTTTAGTTTAAAACAATCAACAATCATTCATCAATTGTCTAGATAAAATAGAAGTTGCATAATTATAGTATTTAGTGGAATTAAATTACAATCCCTGTGGGTTCGACATCCTAACTTTCATACTATATTACAAAACTTAACACCGTACACTTGCGGCATAAATTCACGTTATAGAAAACGCGTGACAGCAGCTCACCATTATTAAAACAAGTGTCCATGTAAACGAATGGTGCTGATCCATGGCAAAGTACCTTCCTCATTCTTTTTGCATTAAGCGAGATGCTAAGAGGAGGTTTAACCGGGCTTCTACTGTAAATGCCTGGACTTCCTGCAGCCTGTTCTACCTCTTCACCATCCTCAACATACGTGATTTCAATAGGAGGCTTGCTACTCTGCTGTTCTTGAACCTTTGGTACTGAATTTTCATTTGCCACATTATGGGCATTCCCATGAGTCCCAAGAGGGCTCAGTCTATCCCTGAACTTGCGATCACGAAGGGTAGAAGTTCGTCCCTTCCTCGGAGAGCGAGAAAACATATCTCTATGTTGGAATTAATTGATAATGTGTTAAATAATTAAATGTGATATTTAATTATGTGGGCATTGCAATTAATTTGGGTAAATTAGAAAAGTCTCCAATATAGGTCCATAAGTTGATAAGCCAAATTTTAAGTGTCTTATAAATGGTAAGGAATCTCACATCGAAAGTTTATAAGAAAAAAACTTGTTTATATAGTGGGATGTGCGTATAAGTTATAATTTAATAAGTGGCCTACAACTTGGCTACCTTAGGCTAGCAAACTAGCCACCACTAGACTGGTGCTTCGCACCACTCGCGCCCCATCTCCTGTCCCGGTCCCTGCCTCGGCCCGTGCACGTCGCAAAGTTGGCATTGGGTGCTTTAGAGGCCCACTTTGCACTTCGCATTGTCGCGAGGAGCTGTGGAGCTTTATAGTTTTCAGAAATGGACTCATGGTTCAATAACATGGCAACGGGAGGCTCGATGAGTTAGCATCCTAGGTGGCATACACGTAACATGTTGCATCACTTAGTCCTGCGTGGCAGTTGGTTCAGTTGGACGTACGCATGGCATCTGCATGGCTGGTGACTGTTCAGAAATTGGTGAATAGGTATGATGAAAGGACACTACATTTCATGATTTAATTTGGGCCGTCAGATCATGAAATAGTGCGATCCAATGGCTAAGATGAATCAGACCAAGTGGTGCACCAGTTCATGAAATGTCATACACCCATTCAACGAGACACTATAATCTCTATAAATAGAGACATTCAGATTCGTTTTTTGTACACCAAATCAATTAATATACTCTTGATTTCTAAATTCATTTTCTCTTCATATTCTACAAAAAATTCCTTCAATATATTCGTGGTTATTCCGTTCGAGTACGATCATTTCTTGGTTCGACCGACAAGGATAGTATTGTGCAAATCGACTTTGGAAGAAGCGTTGTATCTTGGGAGACAGACGTCCATAATCCCGTTTGCAAGTTGTTGGAGGGCGAAATCTGTTTTAAGGAGATTTGCTTTGGCATACCTCGCTTCATCTTCTACTTTTCTTTTCTGTTATTTTTGTTTGTTCTTTCGATTGCGGTAGTCGAATTTCCGATCACACTCTACAGAACAACTGAAGAATACTTATTTGTAGCCATTAGACCGTTTCATATTCAATGAAGCTTCCGATTTGCCATACATTGGTGGAGGAATATTAGCAACATATGCATTCTTGATAATTGCTTGAATTAGCCCATTGTGAAGAGCGATATCCTCTCGCCCCAACAACCCAATATAGAGCTTATTGAACTCTGTTTTGCTAAGCTTCAGACTTAAATACCCATTCAAAAGATTAAAATATTCTCCAGCCTTCTGTCCACCGAGCTTCTGTTCTATATGAACTTTTAGCCCAAAAATGTCAATTCGGGGGCAATGCCGATCTCCCCACATTTTGGCTCCCGCATCCATTACTACCATGAATATAGAACTTGATCACTCAAACACATTTAAAACCCTTTGATAAAATAAAAAATAAAAAAAATTCAACTTTGCAGACATAGTAAACTGTAATTGCCGACGCACGCTGAAATTACGTTCTGCAACAAAATGAGCAAACCTCATATAATCAGAACGATTTCAAATAACTTAATCCACTAACAAATTCCCAATTCTATCACAAATTGATCAAGAATTTAGGGCCACTGTTCTTGAATAAGCCGAATCACAGTACAATTAAGCAAAAAATCGCCAGTAAAATCACAAACACCACCAAGAAGCAAACTTTATTCAAACCCAACTGATATTCAACTTCTTTATCGAACTCTTTCAGCAATTCCCAATCAGAAACAAGAAAGACACTAAATTAAGCCCACTTTACAAAAAATATAATATATAAAATAAATAAATAAAAAATCTCACTTGATTAAATGTAGCATTTGATCGTTGTTCGAACCTCCGGCATGATTTAGAGAAAGAAAGCGGGGAGAGAGTGTGAGATTAGGGTGTCTAAACAGTAAAACGTTGGCATTTGGAAGCTTCTTCTCAAGTCATGGAGAGTCAAACGCACATGCGGTTCCTTGTAATGTGAGGTTTGTTTTATGTCTGAGAAAGATCGGTTTTGTTTGGCTTACCAATCATGTGTTCGTTTACTAGAATTATGTAAGCTCGATGAGAGGATAGTCAGAGTTGAAGTCAACGGTTTGGTTATCAACCACCAAACATGTCTGCAATGGAATTTTGTGTTAACTAGTGCCATCCCACGAGTGCCAATTACCAAGTACTAGTGAAACATAAAATACCAAAAATGGCTCCATTCCATGTTCTAGGGGAATTAACATTTCATCCTTTATTCATATATACTTGGTCTTTATTGCAATAATGACAAATACTATCGTATCAGATAAGATTATTCAGCTGTACTGAGTTGTCGTTTTAATCCACTTCTCCATGATCTACAATTTGTTACTTTTTTAACTAATTGTAAAAATGGAGTCCAACACCACATAGGAGACTTCCCCTCCTTATCGAGAGAGCGCTAAAAGTCACCTGGAGGACTCCAACCCAAAAAGAGAAATGAGACCAGCCTGGAGGGTCTTCATTCATACGGGTTCATAACGGAGCCTCTAATTTTACTCAATCGAATCCTATTTTTCTCTCTCTAAGCCTATCATTTTTCCATGAATACATGACATGTTGAAAAGAAAGGATGGTCTAAGGTAAGAAGAGAGGCACAGAGTGCAAGGAAATAATATTAGGCGAAGTTGTAGAAAGTATAGAGGCTTGCAAGTACCATTACTTTGCCCTTAAATACCTCGAGCTTACTGAATTTATCTCTCATTGCTTGGGATTTACCATATAATTGATTGTCACTAGGGAGCGCATTAGAATTAGGGAAAAATGAAAAGTGATAGGAGGCAAAAGATACACTAGTATTTGGAAGTTTTAACAATTGAAATATGCTTAAAAGTTTAAAAATAAAAAATAAAAGAATTAGGAAATAAGACATGTTTCCCATTGTTTCTTTCCTCGCAGCTATATGCGAAAATGTAGTTAGGCTCCGTTCGATAGCACACATTTTCCATGAAACTTTTGTAGTGTTTGATAGGCAAAATTTTCGTGGGAAAATATTTTCCAACTTTCCAAATTTTCCACATTTTTTAGGAAAATAAATTTTTGATGTTTTGGTGGGTAAATATTTCCCAGGGTTTTTTTTTTTTTGACAATTGGAAAAAATTCTAGACACAATGGTAAATTGTTTTTCACTTTTATTGACAATTTACATGCAAAACAAAGCAAAACGAATGGTATTCTGTATATTTTTTTTTCAATTTTTATTTTGGCAATTGAAACAAATTTTAGACTCAATGGTAGAAAACATTATCATTTTAATGGACAATTTTCATAAAAAACAAAGCCAAACGGACACCAAACTTTCAACGTTTTCCATGAAAAATTATACCGATCAGGATAGACCTCCCTCAGGTGAGATAGCATCAGTTGGGCGTTCCATGAAGCCCAGTAGTTGGTGAAGTCGTCGTACTCGTTTGTTTGGTCGAAGTTATCTATGTATTTCTGTATAGATGCTTTGCCTATTATCTTAACTTCTTCATTTAGAGATTCTATTTCTTCTTTCTAGGCTTTGGTTATCACCCTCAGTTCAACCCTTTTCTTGTTGGCCCCCTCCAAGGCCTCAGAGGCAATCCTTTGGTGTCCATTGGACTGATCTATTCGCTTAGTAAGTGTAGCTACTTGGGATACCAACTCGTGAAGTTCATTCTTCAGTTGATTTATTTGTATCTCAGGAGAATCTAGTTTTACCTCGGCCTCAGTCCTCTTCACCTTAACCTCTTCTATCTCTCCATTGGCCTTTTTTTACCTCGTCCTCCCATCTCTTCAAGGCCTTCATCCTTTGGTTGAACTCTTCATTTTTCTGGCGAAGTGTCTGAACCAGATCCTCCGTCGCCGTGCCAAAACTTAGTGTGGGAGCCACACAGGCATTGTTACTCGCTAATAAATCCTTGACTTCATAGGAAACGATGTGGGTCTACCACTCCGTAGTTCAAAACTAGCTGTGGGTTCGAGCGGCTGAAGCAATCTCAGAAGGCAACATTTCTAGAATGACATCGAAGAGTTCTAAGTCTATCGTCTTATTGCGAAGAGGGGGATTTGCAGAATTCTTTACCCTTTTTCGGGGTGGCCCTGGAGTGGTTTCCATTACCACACCCATTGGAGCTTCAGAAGTTACGACCACAATCCCCTTGGTAGGAATGGGAGGGGTGGAGGAGGCTTTACCACTATGGCAACGGAAGATGACGCCCCAGATGGGCCAGTTCTTCTTTTTTTCACTAGAGAAGTGTCCTTGGTGTGCTGTCGCAAGCACCCAAAAATAGTCCTTAAACCTCTAAAACTAATGTAGTAGTTGAAGTAAGGGTCGATCCCACGAAGAGTGTGTAATTCAATATTTTATGCTTCGTACAATGATTGGGGGGTTTTTGTATGCAACAATTGTAAATAACATAATCAATAACAATGACAATTAAATTAACGAAATCAATCAAATAACTAACCTTGGTCTAAGTCCACATCCACCATCGGAAATCCACAATTGATCATAGATACAAGGATAATTCAATTCATATTTCGAATATTCATCGTTGGAATTGATTCCTATTTCTCCTTAATTTTAGTTAATTAGAAACCAGCGTTCTAATTAACCCTAATTATTAAATAACCCCAGACCAGCGCTCAAGATTCAATTTAATAACAGCTTTACACAATAGAGAAATCGATGAACTAGATAACACAAACACCAGCGGTTGCATTCAATCTATTTAAACATTCTTCTTAAGATTCAATAACCTCTATCGCAGAAAATCATCAAATCCTAGTGCTTCACAAGTTAAAGAGATCAAACAATTACGAATTTGATGTTTAACTTAGCGGTAGATTGTTACACTCAATGAACTAGCGAGCCCTCTAACAATTAAACACAACAAATCATAGAAATAAATGCAGAAGAATATTCAATACACAAAATATAAATCAAACAATAAGAAAAACTATTTAGATCTCACAATATGTGGTTCTGAGGCTTCAATTTCCTTCAACCAAGCGTAGAAGTTTAGTTACACATGATAGATCTAAGAAAAATAGAGAGAAAATAGGTTGGAGGCGTTCTGCTCCGTTCTAGGGTTTTAAAAGATGTATTTATAGTTGTTTCCATAGGTGGTTGACTTAAATTAGGAAACCAGAATTTTCGTATCGGAAATGAACCATGCGGCCGCATGGTTTAGAGGCTTGCAGCCGCAAGGAACAAATGAACTCAACCTTCAAACTCTCGGTAATGGTCTATGCGGCCGCATGGAATTAAAGGCTTGCGGCCGCATGGTTTTACGAAATTTCCTCCGAACAGCTTTCAGTATTTTGGTCGTATCTTCTTTTCCCAATATCCGATTGAGGCGATTCAAGATGCGTTGGAAAGATAACTCAAAGGGCTACAACTTTTATTCAGATATGATCTTCCAATTCGATCGTTTTCCATGTCGAAAATGGGTCTCAATATGAGGCTGAAAATCGGTGTATAACTTTTCGATTGGAAATTGATGTGTGATCATACTTTGACGATATTTCATCCATTTGACGTCTTCTTTTAAGCAATTGACTCTCAAATCTTCATTATTTGGTTTGATACAACTTTTGTGTATTTGCACGCTAGTCCTTGAACTTTCATTTCCTTTCACTTTGGTCCATTTTCACATATTTCTTCCAAATTACGCTATATCCATCAACTTGCCACCTAAACCAAAATATGAGAATATTAAGTATATTTAGGTATAAAATAGTCATATGAGCGCATTAAATAAAGATGTAAAATGTGTATTTTATATTCCTATCAAATTCCCCCACACTTAGCTTTTGCTCGTTCTCGGGCAAAACTTAAATTTAATTCTCCAAAGACACCAAGTCGTAATGCCAAGAACATAGAACCATCAAACTTTTTCAAAACACATAAAATTTCATGAATAAACATTCCATACAACTCATAATCAATTAGCAAGTATTTTCATGTAAAGATGGAGTAAACCAAACATGTAGACCCTCACGGATATAAGCGCTCAACTCTCATGTGTTTAAAAGGGTAAGTGTTTCGCTCAAATTCATTCCAATTGAGATGTTCTACCATATGCTTGCATATCTTCTCATTCGCCACCACTTAGATCACATGCTTTACAAGAATCATAAGGACTTTTCAAAGGTTGTAATGTGGCTTATGGTCAAGGTGGGAAACATTTGGGTATGTGACTCAAGAGCCATCGAAACTAGTGGAGTAAAGATAAATAGACTTAGCTCAAACATATATATAAGACATGTAAACCAACCACTCCACATGATAGCTTCATCATTTTTGCATCTATCCCATACAAATCGAACTCTTTCTTGGGATGTATGAAGAGTTATGAATATAGATCTTTTTCACATCAAATTCATTCTCCTTTATCACTCATTTTCTTTTTCTTCTTTTTTTTTTTTTCTTTTTCTTCAATCATTCATTTTTTTTCTTATTTTTCTTGTATTTTTCTTGCACAATGTAAACTCCAAATTATACACCAATAATAGAACTCCTTGAATCGACATAGAAAATTTGTTCCAATTCACCAATAATAGCACTACCATAAATCTTGATACCCCCACACTTATTTCATTGCATATCCACACTTCTCATGACATTCAACAATACTCCACTAGCTCTAAGGCTTGGGTAAAGACATTGTTTTTCCAGTTTAAAGCTTGTAACGTGAGTTTATACAAAGAAAAGGCAATGAGGCTCAAAGGGGCTCACAATGGAAAATTCAATTACAGGGTCGGCTATTTGGCTAATGAAGCTTATTTATGTGACAAAGATGGCCTTAATCATGTTCGTGTATGCATGTGTCAATATGATCTTAAAGAGAATTAAGGCAAGTTCTAGAGAAACAAAACCATGGAAGAATATCACACATGAAAGAAAATTATGAGACTGTTATGGATGTGTCAGTCTAAAGGCTCAAAAATCTCACTGACTTTTGTCTACAGAATTTAGTTACTACCATCCTCAAAGAAAATAACTCCACTAAACTCTAAGTTGGATGATTAATGGATTATTCATTCAATCATGTTATGAGTTCTTCAAAAGCCTAATTAATTATTGCAAATAGCGTACACAACCCAAAACAATCATTTAACTCTCAATTCATTTTCTTGGAAAATTATGCAAAAATTTTCAAAATTTAAACTCAATCTAAATCCCATCCCCCACACTTAAAGCTTACATTGCCCCCAATGTAAGGTGAAATGCAAAGAAAAGACAAAGATAACTAAAATATGAATGCGAAAAAAATAAAAAATAAAAAATAAATAAAAAGATAAAGGAACGAACTCCCCTTGGGTTGCCTCCCAAGTAGCGCCTTTGTTTATTGTCTTTGGCTCGACTTATTGTTTTCTTGTTTAGCCCGGGTCTATCATGGTTGGCTTCGATCTTCTTTGCAGTGCACCAAGTCTATTGGGAATGATAATTAGTAGTGTCCCTCCACCTCCATGGAATGTATACTTGTAGTGACTG
Organism: Fraxinus americana; assembly: GCA_035079005.1. Classification (NCBI taxonomy): domain Eukaryota; kingdom Viridiplantae; phylum Streptophyta; class Magnoliopsida; order Lamiales; family Oleaceae; genus Fraxinus; species Fraxinus americana. The sequence goes on along the minus strand of CM068716.1, from coordinate 11,613,665 downwards.
GGGTGAAGCTTCAAATCCGGAATGAAAATCTGCAAAACAAAGGATAAAGGTTTCTCATTAGAAACTGGCAATACAAAATAAGAATTATTACCTGACTTTGAAAGATCATTTAATGCTGCCACAGTTCTTTGTAACTCGGTGTTTAAGGTCAACTCCTCTTTTTCCTTCCCAAGATGCTCATTAATGACAGATTCCCATTCATTTTTACCAGCAAATTTGAAAACATCCTGTGCTAATTGATCAATTACATCAATAAAATGAACATGATTATTAATACACGAATGTTTCATGGAGTCATAGATATTAAGCTTAATGATCTTATCATCAAATTCCATGGTCAATGTACCATTATTAAAATCCATTTTAGTTTTAGATGTCCGTAAGAATGGTCTCCCTAACAAGATAGGAGTAGTATGATTACTATTGCCCATGTCAAGGACATAAAAATCAGCAGGGAAAATCAAACCATCAATTTTCACAAGAACATCCTCAACTACCCCCTTAGGATATGCATTAGATTTATCAGATAGTTGAATTATTATACCAGTTTTATTTAAAGGTCCAAGTTTCAAGGAAGTGTATACAGAGTATGGCATGACATTAATAGATGCTCCTGAATCTAGCATGGCCTTTTCAAACTTAGTGTCGCCTATCATGCAAGGGATAGTGAACATACCTGGATCCGTGCACTTTATTGGAAGTTTCTCTTGAATAATTGCAGATACCTGTTCTCCAACTTTTACCCTTTCAATCCCCTTCAATTTCTGTTTCCTCTTACTTGTGCACAATTGTTTCAAAAATTTAGCATAACGAGGTACTTGTTTAATAATATCTAAAAGTGGAATATTTACCTCGCATTTACTAAAAATTTCATGCAACTCATCATGATCTCGTTCATATTTTCTACATCCTACTAGAGCTTGAGGAAAAGGAGGTACAGGTTTACAATCAGAAAGAGGTGGAAACTTACGCTCAGTTACCTCATTATCGTTGGGAGTAGTCTTGTTTGCAACGACGTTTTCTTCCTCTTTTTGCTCAGACGATGTAGGGGATGTCTTTACTGGAACTTCAACCTTCATGTCACTCCTCAACGTGATTGCACTTACATTTTCCCTTGGATTTACTACCGTTTGAGAGGGTAGTTTTCCCGCATTCTGTGACTCCAACCGACTGACCGCGTTAGCCATTTGACCTATCTGATTCTCCAAACATTGAATGCTAGCCCTTCTCTCCTGTTGAAATCGTAAAGTGTTAGTGGCTATAGATTTAACCATATCTTCTAAAGACATATCAGAGTTAGAAGTTTGGCCCTGTTGTTGTCTAGGAGGGTATGGCTGATTATATTGCTGAAAATTCTGCCAATTTTGATTCATAGGTTGATTCACTTGTCGATTCCAATAGCTAAGATTTGGATGATCCCTCCATCCTTGGTTGTACGTGTTTGAATATGGATCATAATTCCTTGGTGGTTGTCCAGGAAAGCTACCGGCTACATTTACGTGTTCAATGGATTCTTCTTGAAGTGTTGGGCACACATGAGTTGGATGGCCAACCAATGAACAAATTCCACATGCATTCACTGTTTGCACATTACCTGCAACCATTCGACAAATAAGAGTAGTTAGACTCGCAAGTTGTTGTTCAATGGATGAGACATTTACCTCATTAACATATTTCGATGGCATGTCGAGTCTAGTGCTGAATTGTTGAGAATTGGCGGCCATAGTTGCAATCAAGTTCCTCAAACTATCAAGGAAACTCAAAAAAAAAAAAAAAAATGACAAACAAGTTAAAACAAAACTAGAATAAGAAAAACAAATAAAATTCTATGCTAAAATTCCTAAAAAAAATAAATTGCTTAAAAACCTAGAAAATTATAATTTTTTTTTTCAAAAATAAATAAAATAACTAAAGAAGCACAAAAATAAATTAGCACCACTCCCCGGCAACGGCGCCAAAATTTGGTGTGCTGTCGCAAGCACCCAAAAATAGTCCTTAAACCTCTAAAACTAATGTAGTAGTTGAAGTAAGGGTCGATCCCACGAAGAGTGTGTAATTCAATATTTTATGCTTCGTACAATGATTGGGGGGTTTTTGTATGCAATAATTGTAAATAACATAATCAATAACAATGACAATTAAATTAACGAAATCAATCAAATAACTAACCTTGGTCTAAGTCCACATCCACCATCGGAAATCCACAATTGATCATAGATACAAGGATAATTCAATTCATATTTCGAATATTCATCGTTGGAATTGATTCCTATTTCTCCTTAATTTTAGTTAATTAGAAACCAGCGTTCTAATTAACCCTAATTATTAAATAACCCCAGACCAGCGCTCAAGATTCAATTTAATAACAGCTTTACACAATAGAGAAATCGATGAACTAGATAACACAAACACCAGCGGTTGCATTCAATCTATTTAAACATTCTTCTTAAGATTCAATAACCTCTATCGCAGAAAATAATCAAATCCTAGTGCTTCACAAGTTAAAGGGATCAAACAATTACGGATTTGATGTTTAACTTAGCGGTAGATTGTTACAATCAATAAACTAGCGGGCCCTCTAGCAATTAAACGCAACAAATCATAGAAATAAATGCAGAAGAACATTCAATACTCAAAATATAAATCAAACAATAAGAAAAACTATTTAGATCTCACAATATGTGGTTCCGAGGCTTCAATTTCCTTCAACCAAGCGTAGAAGTTTAGTTACACATGATAGATCTAAGAAAAATAGAGAGAAAATAGGTTGGAGGCGTTCTGCTCCGTTCTAGGGTTTTAAAAGATGTATTTATAGTTGTTTCCATAGGTGGTTGACTTAAATTAGGAAACCAGAATTTTCGTATCGGAAATGAACCATGCGGCCGCATGGTTTAGAGGCTTGCAGCCGCAAGGAACAAATGAACTCAACCTTCAAACTCTCGGTAATGGTCTATGCGGCCGCATGGAATTAAAGGCTTGCGGCCGCATGGTTTTACGAAATTTCCTCCGAACAGCTTTCAGTATTTTGGTCGTATCTTCTTTTCCCGATATCCGATTGAGGCGATTCAAGATGCGTTGGAAAGATAACTCAAAGGGCTACAACTTTTATTCAGATATGATCTTCCAATTCGATCGTTTTCCATGTCGAAAATGGGTCTCAATATGAGGCTGAAAATCGGTGTATAACTTTTCGATTGGAAATTGATGTGTGATCATACTTTGACGATATTTCATCCATTTGACGTCTTCTTTTAAGCAATTGACTCTCAAATCTTCATTGTTTGGTTTGATACAACTTTTGTGTATTTGCACGCTAGTCCTTGAACTTTCATTTCCTTTCACTTTGGTCCATTTTCACATATTTCTTCCAAATTACGCTATATCCATCAACTTGCCACCTAAACCAAAATATGAGAATATTAAGTATATTTAGGCATAAAATAGTCATATGAGCGCATTAAATAAAGATGTAAAATGTGTATTTTATATTCCTATCAGTCCTCCCCCACTTCGTCATCTTCCGAAGGCAACTGCCTCTTAATTAACAAGTTTAATTTTTTCGCCTGCCTTTTATAGGCAGCTGAACTAGTTTTAAGGGCTTTCGATTCGGCCACACTACGTTGAATTGTAGCAAAATCCGGCCCAAGTGCTTTTTTCTTCAAGAAATCATCTAAAAGAGGATAAATGAGTTAGCACATTCTAGCAGAACATCGAATGGGACCCAAAAGTGCAAACGCCTTACCCCGGGAGGCCGTCAGTCCGTGTATGATGAATTGTGTTCTTGTCCATTAGTTTCTTGTAGCTCCGGTCCTTGAGTGGCTGTTATTAGATGTGGCTGATAATGTCCCACTCTTCAGTAGAAATTTTGCACTTCAGCGGCGAGCCTACAAACAAAGAAAGTGTTAATCTATAAGAACTCATACTGAAAAGATGAGTAACTAGGCGAAGGAACTTACTGGCAAAGGAGTAGGTTGTTGGAACTCTAAGAGGAGCCATGGGGTCTCCATCCATGGTGTCCCACCTTCCCGATACCAGAACCAGGACTTTCTCCACTCCTTGACCGAGCTGGGCATATCTAGTATAAAGGGTGAGTGGGTTTCCCAGGGAGTCAAGTAGTACCATCCCTTACTCTTATCACCTCCAGCTACACTCTTAGGGAAGTACAAAGAATGAAAAATGCTGAAGGGCATATCAATGCCTAGGCTGGCCTGACGCCTAGCATCCACGACCCAACCATCTGCTCCCATAAGTTTGGATGGAATTGGGTCGGAGCCAGCTGGAACGAAAGCAAAACTAACCTAGAAAAGGGGTAGAATGGGAGCTTAAGACCCGCTTTAGCAAATTTTCGCTTATAGCCACGCAGTACGGCCTTGGATAGCAAGCCCTTTCACTGGCTCAGGAATAATAAGGTCTATGTTGCTAGGGATCCTAAAGGCCTCTGTATACCTAACTAGTTTTTCTGAGGTGATGGTTAAAGCATATTCAGAAGCCCCACACTTAATGAAAGTGTCTACAGGGGGTGGGCGATCTCTAAATATTCTCTCCCAACCTGATGGCCCTACCTATTTCGTCTAAAGAGAAGACAATTGGCTCATTCGCCTCCGAACTACCTATCAGAAGCCTCCCCTCACTAGACTTATGCCCAGAACTTTGAAAGCCATTTAGATGTGAAATTGACGCCGGGCAGAATAGTGATTATTTTGCAAGCTAGTTCTACTAGCAAATTCACAGGGAAGAATACACGATTAACACCAAAAAAATACAGAGAAAACGTCTCTAAAGTTTAGAGAATTTTATTATATCACACAATGATCAAAATAAGTCCACAAGTCGGACTTTATAGCCAAAATTCGAATTTTACCAAAAATGGCAAAATTCCAAAAATCAGGCCAAACGAAAATATGGAATAAAATAAGTATTCCGCAAAAAATCTAGTCCAAATCGAATTAAAAATCATCTCCTAACATGCAATAGAAATATTATCAAAAATAGCAAAAATTAACTTAAAATAGCAATTCGAAAGGGAAAATAGCTAAATTTGAAGATGAAAATGGCACACACCGAGCATAGCTTGGTGGCCACAACGTGCGCCCCAAAACGAGCTTTCCGGATTGTGATCATAATCGCGATTCTGATAACCGTAGCTAAAGTTATGGCCAAATTACCGAAACACGATTGAATTGCCAAAGTTACGCGATCACTTGCCATCCTTTCCCCGATCTGCCAACTCGTGATACTTTAGAGACATTAACGTATTATCTGACAACTCAGTATCTGACTCGGACCCTTCTGCATCAGAAATAAAATGGAGCAAAGTGAAAAATGTTACCTAAAGAAGTACGTGTCAAAGGAATGGGTAGTCGCTGGAGTTTCAAGGGCTTGGTCGCCTGAGAAAAGGAAAGCATAACGGAGAAGATGTAAGGAAAAATCAAAGAATTTTGGCAAAAGTAAAACTGTGAAATGAGAGCGTTTGGCCTTATATAGGTGTTGCCATTTCACCCCAGCGTTAGATTATCGCTAATCACATCTTGGCCGTTTAAATCTATAGTGCATCATCACCATTAATCTCAACAGTCACATAAGCCAATGGTCCTGATGAAGTGGTGTGCTTCACGCTCCTGCCCAAACGCGTCGCCTTGAACTTGTATAGCCGTCTCCACGATTACCATTTATTACCTATGAGGTGTGCCTTGGAAGAAAGCGACGCCGTCATGATTACCTTGAAAAGATGCAAAATTTTCAAATTATTAGCACACAGTCTTGAGCTGTCTAATCAGCAGGACTTCGCTTGGTTTCTGTAACAACTTTTCCCAAACTTGCCAACACTCAATGCTTCGTCCTTCAGCAAGGACTTCACCTCTGCAACAACTTTTCCCAAAGTTTCCAACACTCAATGCTTCGTCCTTCAGCAATGACTTCGCTTCTGCCATAACTTTTCCCAAAATTGCTAGCACTCAACAGACGTCACTTCTGTATACCTTTTCGTCTCTTCTACAATGATTAGAGCGTACATCCCATGAAATGACATGATATCGCCACATTAATAAAGTCCGTGCATTATATAAATATCCATACACGGACTCGATGGACTGTTGTTACGGGCCTTCGGGGGTCCTCTACCTTATCCATCCAGCTCGTCTTCCGCGTGTGCATGAACTGATTTTGTGCTGCCATGTGGCGGACAAACCGAATTTAGGTAGCCCTACACCTAACTCATCTAGTTCATCCGTCACGTGTGCACGAATTGATTTTGTGCTACTCGTGACGAACGAATCGAACTCGTGTGGATGAATTGAATCCAATACCCCCCAAACTAAAACACTGCTGCTCACTTTGTAGAAGATCCGAACTCATTCTCTACACAGGACGAATGCAAATGCCTACACTCTGCATTAAACATACCCCATATTTACTTCACCACGCCTGCCAAGGTCTTTTATGATGGGACGTATCACAGACTCTAAACGGTCAACTCACACTACTATGTCAGGGAACATTTAATACTCCTAACCTATAGAATGACAGATTGACGCCTATGAAAAGATGACATGCCTAGGATCCGAAGCCATGTGTCCCTACATCCAATGGTTTTCCTTTCCCTTTTTCTTATTTTAAATACTGCCACATTAAGGTAAGAAAATAGACTCTGATTTCTGGCCTTGAAATTCTTAACTCTGAAGAATACATACTTATACACAATCTTTGCCACGTTCCGGTGACCACCCCACCGTCGAACATCACTTTTGGGTTACAAAATCACTAACATGACCGACGGAGTGCTCGCGGTCGCTTCCACCCTCACCAGAAAAAACCACGAGTGACAAAATGTGTGTTGCCGTGTGCAGGAAGAAGCTTATGTGGAGCCTTATTCTGTTGGCCACATGTTGTGACCATTTTTCGGGGTCAACAATTCAAGTCAATTAAGCATGCTCAAATTTGGATTAAACATCAAATGAAATGTGCTATAATAATCAACTCATATTAAACATGTTCATGCCAAGCAAAAAATAATCACACTTTCTAAAATAATAGCAAACCAAACTGTCTAGTCCTAAAAGTCGAGTAGCCCACGATTGTGGGGACATGACCAAACCAATCAATCTCTAGGTTTGGGCTTGAGCTCAATTCATACTAATCCAATTTAAAGTGAAAATTACACAAATCCAGGTGTTTAAATATCACATTTCAAAAATCAGATTTGATAAAAAAAAAAATAATTCGGAAATCAGGTATCAATTTAAACTTTTTAACATCTTAAAATTAAATATACTCCACCTACCCAAACCTTAATTATTTTTCACTTTTCCTTCTCTCTTCTTCAGCCGATTTTCACACTTCTCTCTACATCTCTCCCTTCTCTCTTTGAATGTCGGCGACCAACAATGAAGGAGTTACGTCGGTCGGCAACGCTGCGACATCGAGGGCTGCTGAGATCTCAGCAGACGACAGTGTCACGAAGTTGCAGTCAGCGCCAATTGATGCCGACGACTCCTCATAGCATGCCCAATATACTGGCTGATTCCTCTCCTCAAGACCACCCTAACCATGGTCGCCAAACAACAAATAACCATCCCCATCAAAATCTGCAAGCTCGTTCACGCAACCGATAAGTACGCAACTTTCTGTTGATGATTTCGGCGCTGATGGTGGGACCCATGATCTCGGACTACCACCTCAGGCACCTACTCCACTTGGCGTATCCGTTGAGCACATGGGTCTCCCCCAATTTAGCATTGCAATGGCAATAAACGACAGGGTAATGCGAACGGGTCGCGAATAGCTTGACCCCCTTTCAATTGACCCTCTTCCACAGATCCAATCAACAAATTGCACCAACCAATTAGATCTAGTGGTGGCGACATTGTTATGGTACTGTTGCGGTGGTGGTAGAGGTGGTGGGATACTGTTTGTGACCAACTATTTGGTTGGTCTGTGACCAAGTATTGTTGGTGGATCGAGATCGGGGTGGGGTTTTTTGGTATATGTGACCAACTATTTGGTTCATTTTGACTAACTATTAAAATTTGACTTTAAAATTCGATAATTTGTAATTAAAAAATAATGTGTGACCAAAAATTCGATAATTTGTAATTAAAAAATAATGTGTGACCAACAAATTTGAAAATGTGTGACCGATAAATAAAATGTGATTTATAATTTTTTTGATCTATGACCAATAAAATAAATTGTAATATATAATTTTTTTTTTTTGATTTGTGGCCTCCAAATAATCTATGACAATTAATTTGATAATATGTGACCAAAAAAAACTTGTGACTCATGAGCGTTTATCTGTGACCATCGATTATATAATTGCTATTTTAATATATATTTAATTAATAAAATATATTTAATTAATTAAAAAATACTTGATTTTTGCATTTTTAAACTTAAGGCCTGAATTTTGAATTTGGAAAACTTGATACTTGATTTGTGAACTCTTCCCCAATTTAAATTACGTAAACCAATCACACGAATAAGTAAATTTCCTGCAAAAGCTAGAATAAAATTAAATACTAAATTCTCTCAAAATGAACTTGAATTAACCACATTAGCCAAAAAATTAATCAAATTTTCAAACCTGTTCAATATGTTTTTAATATTTAATTTGATTTTTTATTATGTAAAAAATATATATATATTAAATTTTTCAGTTCGAGTTGGGTTAGGATTTACTCGAAATCCATTCCAAACTGAGAAAAAAATTCTTTATAAAAAATCAACCCCTAACCGAATAATTGAAAAATCAACCCAAATTGGTCAAATCGATTTAGGTTTGTCAATGGAAAAAGTTTATGGGTCAGGTGTTTACTATTCTAAAATTAAAAATCAGGCATAACAGTTTAAAATTACAAAAATCAGGTTTTTCTTAAATTAATTAATTACATTTCATAATTATTATATTAAATTAAATATTTAACTGTAATATAATAAAATCACCCCACCCCACCCCACCACCATTGCTCCGGCTACTACTCCGACGACCGGTGACTGCTCCGATCCGACGACCGGCGACTGCTCCGATCCGGCGACTTTTTCGAGGTCACAGATTAAGAAATTTGTAGGTCACGGATTATTTCGAGGTCACAGATAAAAAAATTTGTAGATCGCAGATTATTTCGAGGTCACAGATTTAAAATTTTATAGGTCACAGATTATTTCGAGGTCACAGATTCCTTTTTTAAGTTACAAATTATCAATTTCAAAGTCACAAGTCAATAGTAAGGTCACAGATACCAAAAAGAACCACAATAGCTAGGTCACAGTCACCTAAACTTTATTTCAACGAGTCACAGATACCTACCTAGGTCACAGAGACTCGCGATCGCCACCTCCAACGCCTTCGACCCGTCACAACAACACAGAACCATCGCCACAACAGTTCCAAGATACAGATTTAGCTTTATCAACGGCATTTTTCACACAGTTCACACAGTCCCCACTGCTTAAATCACCTTCACATTGCCCCAGCACATACACTGACTCATACCCACCTGTATAAAATCCACTATTTCCACTCCCCACACCCTTTACTACTTCATCCACGCAGTTGCCACAGTCGGAGTTCGAGAGATCGCCTCTGCATTGAAAGAGCCCATTAATGGCGGATTGGCCTTCTCCGGATGTGGCTTTGTAGAATTTTGTGGTGGAAGATTGGGAGGTTAACGTGTCGAAGGGGGGATGGGGGGAGAAACGGCGGGGGAGGGGAGGGGAAGGAACAGACGGGAGGGAGGAGAAGAGGGGAGGGGCGGCGGACGGTGGGCCGGAGCTGGCGATCTGTGGGGGGGAGGAAAGGGAGGGGGAAGAAAGGAGGAGAGGAGAGGAGAGGAGGGTGGAGGCGGCGGCAGCGGCGGGCGGTGGTGGTGGCGACGGGTGAGAGAGGAAGGAGGTGTGAAATGGATTAGGGTTTGGATAGATGTTATATTTAAAATAAAGTGGGTGGGGGTAGATAGTGGGGGTGGGTATAATATATTATTTTTATTTTATAATATTATTATTAATTAAAAATAATAAAACCTGATTTTTGATTAAAAAAAGTCAAAACCTGATTATTAAAAAGTTAAAACTAAACACCTTGTTTATGGTAATTTTCTCTTTGTCAATTTGCTCGATTTCATGGTCCAAATGCCCACCCCTAATTATCAAGTTGGGTTATTGGACTTGGGCTTGGACCCAATCAAAACTTCTCATCCCCACTACTCTTTCTACAATGCTCCCTATCACCACCGACTCTTACAGTCGTAAAGAGCCCCAACCACTTAACCCTAGATTTCTACATCACAAGCGAAAAAACTTACAAAATCAATATTCACTAAAACACCATTTCTACATCACATAAGTAATATGAATAATTAAAACAAATGTATCTTGCCTCTAGCTTGACTAGAAGCCTACAATTCGATGATTCCGGCCAGAGTCTCATGAGATACAATTCGACGATTTCGACTGAATGAGAGACAAAGAAATAAGAATCAAAAATAATATTTAGATCTTGGGGAGAGCGTCGAAATGAGATAAAGGCATAATTTACTTCTTGTGCGTATTCCACCATTGACCAAGTAAGGGTTTCTCTTGAATGGCACGTACCCAATCTTTACTTATTGTCATGCTTGTATTCACACATTTATTTTTATCACAATCTCACCTTCAATCTTTTATTAATTAGAACTTCTAGTTTTTGGTGATGGTTCATTTTAAATATTCTGTTAATTTGTTTTAAAATGTAGACAAATATATTTCATTTTTGTATTTGTTATATTTTTTTCTCTTATTTTAAAATATAGGCATAAATAAGGCTTTTTACGCTCTCCTAACCATTTTTTTTTTTTTTTACTAGAAAATTATCATCAGAGACAAGATGTAATAATTAATGAAAAGTTAATGACAAAAATGCGATCGAAAAAAATAAATTTAGGACATAGCTCGATAATGTGCAAAAATTGGGAACCTTTAATTGTAGAGCAGTGATAATCAATTTGCCACATTTAATCGAGTTTGAAATGAAAGGGAGTGAATTCTATTTGGATCGAAGTGCAGCAGTAAAGGGTGGGCAACAACTGACATCTCCACATTCTATAAAACATTCCCAATCTCAATAATGACGTGAACATGCAATTCAATTGACATATACTTTTTCAATTTTTCTTCTACTTAATAATTTTTAAAATGAACGAATATGTTAGGAAATCACAGTTATAATCTTTCACATATAATGCAAATAAACGCTTCAGCCATAATAGCAAAAAAGGGGGGCAGGAAAAATTACAGACAAAGAAGCGAAAGATTATTCCCTTATCGTCCGAAAATGATAGGTTCAGGAACAACCCCTTCCACGCTTGCAAATCGCCTTCCAAAGAGAGATTTATAACTGGTCAGAATCACTCAATATGTGACTTGGATCATCGATCAACAGATCTACCATAAGCAGCCACGTTCAAGCCCTAAATACAACCTAACCCTTGCGAGAAACCAACACCATTCAACTACTATTTCAAGCCTAAATGTTACACAAGGTTCTCTCAACAACAGGCTAAGGAGACAGTAAACATTGGATGAAGAGACGAACCCAACAGAGAGAGAAGAGAAGAGAAGTCTTAAGGAATGAACCCGAATGAAGCTCAAAAGTCGAAGCCCAAGACAAAAAGCCCCAACCGTATATCACATCCAAGGGCCAGAAATGATCCTAAACTAGCACAATCCAAGCGACACACTTGGCTACCAATAAGTGAAAAACACTTAAGCAGCTCAGGTAAAATAATAAACAACAATACAAATGTCACAAATAGCACTAGTCCAATAGTGTTAGTGGACCACCAAAAAAGCCTACGGAATATCATAACACGGTATAAATCTGGTCACCTATCCCAGCGCAAGCGCCAGAAATTATTGTTCACATTTGCTGCGAATATTATTTGGAAAAACACGTGTGAACAAGTCCGCTTGTGCAACAAAATTAAATGTCCCATTTCCTAATTGTCTGGTCCCAATTTCTCGCCCACTAGGATTTCCCAATTCTCAATAAATAAGTTTAAGTGCCACACTAATGTGAGTTCTTGGCCTTCGAAGGGCATTAGGATCGGGTATGCGTCTGTATCTATACCCACACTTGTACACGAAAAAGCGAGACGTGCAGGACAAAAATCTTAGACAAAGTGTGCAACGAGGGTCAACAGTGTGCCTTGTCTAACAATTTGTACGTCAACAACCAAAAGTATTCGTTAAAAAATATGCATGATATATAAATTTAATATATTAATGAAAGAAAATGGTGTATTTATTAATTTAATCAAAATAATTTATTGATATGAAACCTTAAAATACTCGATGCCACATCAAATAAATAATCATGGTTGAAGTTGAGTGTTGATACCTAAATTTTCTTGTCGTCTTGTGCTGCCTAATCGAACGGGAAAGTACGTAAATTTCCTACCTCAAAAGGCCAAATGTCTCTATTGCACAACCAAAACGAATCCTCCTTCCATTCATGACCATGGAAATTAGAAAAATAATATTATATAAGAATTTAATTAATCAAGAAACAAAAATACCCAACATTTCGAATCTCAAAAGCCATTGTATCAAATGTAGATGGCAAAATGCCAAAATGTGACCATTTAGTTGCAACTTGCAATACAAAATAATAAATGTACCGACCCCACTGTTGCATCTGAGCCAAGAAGCTTGGAATTCGTCGTGGTTGGCTATATAATTCAATAACAAATGTATGGTATTCAAGACTTGCAGTACCACGTCACATCTACGTGATATTGCCTCTACATTTTGACCCATATCTTTCAACAAATTTAATTTTAGATAATAGTAGTGGTACATAATTTTTTTATCATAATGGTTCACATAACACTCACATGGGGTGGGAACCACAAAAATTAAATTGTAGAGGCAATTTTATGTACCACTACCATTATCCAAAATTAAATTTGTTGAAAGATATGAGTCAAAGTGTAGAGGCAATATCACGCAAATGTGACGTGGTACTGCAAGTCTTGAATATCTCACCCTATGTGAGTGTTATGTGAACTTCTATGGATAAAAATTATATACCCATAGCATCACTCTTTAATATTTGGGGCATGATATTAAAGTATTGGAATTAATGCTCCACTAAAACACATATGGAAGAGAACAACAATTAATTTGTTTTGATTCATCAAACCTACCAATCACCTTTTTGTCATTAGCTTATGCTACTTCTTTGAAGTCTTGAGATTGGTTGCATCCTAACAGTTCTTATTGAGAAGAAAACATAAATCACAGTACGAATGATTGACATCGAAGTTCTATTATGTCACTCTAAAGTATACTATCATTTCGTACTTGAAATATTTTGATTTTCGGTAGGTAATTAACTTATCTCAAAATTTACGTGCTGACATGGTATTGAATGAGTTAGATTCTAGTTATAACACGTAGATACACACAAATCAAGATAGACATCGATATCGATCTTATTTTCACTTAGCTTGAACGTGCGTGCTTGAGTATAACATAAACGAAACTCACAAGGGAGAAGAAAAGAGATATTGAAAAACTTTCATTCTAAATATGATATTTTTATTAGACACGATGTTGTAACTAATTAATCTAGTTTTCGTCAGCTAAGTGGAACGTAACCCAAAAATTAGGGAAGAAGGTCCCATGTGGCTTTTACAAATGCGGCGAGGCGCGGTTTGGGTTTTGGTCAATAGAGAGAGATCATATAAATTAATTCATGAACCCAAAATGTGGTGGAACCCATCCAAAAGATGCCCCAAAGTGGGGAAATAGAAAAAAAAAAAAATCAATTCCTCGCAATACTTTACGCAACTTCAAAATGAAAATGAAATGACATCCAAAAATGATGCCCACATAAACCAACCCAATTAATTTTACCTAAACAATTTAATAAAAAAATTAAGTTAAAATCAACAATTAATTTTAATGATATACTTTACGAGACCTACAATTTTCATTAACTTTTTAGTAACAAATTTTGAAAACTTTTATCAATGTCTATTAAAAATTTGATTTTTAACAAAATTAAACGGGAGCTAAATATAAAATACAAAATGTATATATGTGTGTGTGTATGTATATGTATGTATATAACAAGTGGAAGACCCAGTGACCCACCCTCTTTCAAAAATTAAATATAATAAGCTCTTGGGCCCACAAAAAAGCATTATTCATTGTGCGCTGCTACTTTGTACAATTGTATTTGACAATCTTGATCGACAATTCACACTTGACTAACATCAAATTCATCAATTTCAAAAATTATTTTTAAAATCTATAGTTCGAATTTTGACAATGTCAAGATTGTCAAGCATAATTGTAAAGAATGATTGTACAAAGAGGTCAATTCTTATTTGTTATTTATCTATCCATGGTACGGTACTTATATACAAATCTTTACACCCCTCCAAAAGCCATATCTTTCTTTATTGGTAGTAAAGGCCAACCGGCTAAGGCATGCTTTAGTGGTGGCAAACGAGCCGAGCCGAGCCGGCTCGGCTCGTTGTCCACGAGCTCAAGCTCGTGGCTTGTTATAAAACGAGCCGAGCTTGTGCTCGGCTCTTTTGCTCGTGGGCGAGCTCGGCTCGACCCACGAGCTCGTACTGTAGCGAGCCGAGTCGAGCTACTCGGCTCGGGCTCGCTTTTTTTTGAATTTTTTTTTTAACTATCATTCTTTAAAAAAAAAAAAAAAATGGACGAGCCGCTCGTCAAAAACGAGCCGAGCAGGCTTGGCTCGCCTACTGAGCCGACCTGCTCGGCTCGTGCTCGGGCTCGTTTTTTGACGAGCCCAAGCGGCTCGTGGACCGCTACAGTACGAGCCGAGCTGTCGAGCCGACGAGTCGCTCGGCTCGATTACCACCACTATGCGGAGTCCCAGTCTCAACTGTGTATTTTCAATTAATTTACTGGCTCTTTGGATTACTATGAATTGCTGAGTAATGCAAGCTTAGACCAAGCTGAGGTGTATCCAGGTCAAAGTTTGACACCCCCCCACCCCTCTTCCAATTGTATTGGATTTTTGAGGTGAACGATTTGCAATAAGTACGAGCATTTTGTGTGGTGACTATGAAAGACATTTTTCCATGAAAATGCCAGATAAGTTGCTGTAGAAAATGGTGAATGGTGACGCATTGATTGTGACTTGGTAGTTAGTGCATTTGAATCATCTAATAATCTAGGAAAAGATATAGCCTAGGCTAGAACAAGAAGAATATTAGACATTTTTGAAGTCCTAAGTCAGTATCATCTTCATCTATACCATATTTCTCTTGATCTCATTTCATCCGTGGTCTAACATCTGAACCCTAATTTTTTTTATTTTATTTTTTTAATGAAAATGTGGTCGGATGTTTATTAATGCATACGGAAAAAAAGAAACACGAAACTTTGAATAGAATACACCGTAACCATAGTCAATGAAAGGAATAAAGACAAATGTAATCATTCATCAATATAATTGATTGAGAGCTGATGAAAATTCATCGCCGAGAATAAATAAATTGTGACATATAAAATATGTTGTTTGTAACTGTGTGTATGTAATTGTAACTAATACATAATTATGACCATAAATTATATAATATTGTGACCATAATATTTTTAATTAATAAAATATTTTTTAATCAATTATTTAATAAATAAAATCTAAATTAATATATAATTTTTGAAAAAGTAAACCTTATTTCTTAGATTTGAAATAAGTCAATGTCTTACATAACTGAATTTCTTGCGGAACCTAGAATAAAATTAAATATTAAATTATCTCAAAATGAACATGAATTAACCACATTAGCCAAAAATTAATCAAATTTTCAACCATGTTTATTATGTTTTTAATCCATTTGATTTTTTAATATTTAATTTTATTTTTTATTATGTAAATAAAATTATATTAAGTTTTCCAGTTTGAGTTGGGTTAGGATTTACTTGAAATCCATCCCAAACCGACAAAAAAATTCTTTACTGCGGGTCCTAATCTTTTCGTTTTTTGCAGACTTTACAACAACCTTCACTTTGTGCCACCACAGGTCTCAAACCTTTCAAAAATATGCAGCAGATATCCAAATGGATGGAAACCGTTAGTTGACCAAATAAGTTGATTTTGACCAAATTTAAAATGGATAAAATGATAATTTTGCTATTTATCTCTTAAAATAATTAAAACAAAACAAAACAAAAATACAAGAAAAAACTGTTCATTGTCTCCCTCCCTCACTCACTCACCCCAACCTCCCTCCCTCATCCCCAACCAAACCAAATAAGCTTTTTGGCCACCACGACTCGCCATCGTCGTTGTTGGTGCCACTGCCGTCGCGTCCAACAGCCTTCCCCACCCATTGATTCCTCTTTCGAAATCCTATTCACACCTCCATCCAAAAAAAAAATAAACTCAATTCATTTACCCCTTCTTGAACCTACGAACCGAGTGTTTTCCTTTTTTATAGTGTCTTCACATCAAACACACTCTCAAAATATAGCAGATTTATCATATCAGATAAATATCAAAATTATCATTTTACCCATTTTAAATTTGGTCAAAATCAACTTATTTGGCCAACTAACGGTTTCCATCCATTTGGACCTCTACTGCATATTTTTGAAAGGTTTGGAACATTTGGTGGCACAAAGTGAAAGTTGAGATAAAATCTGAAAAAAAGAAACGAAAAGGTTAGGGACTGCAGGTGCAATTTTCCCAAAAATTAACCCCTAACCGAAAAATTGAAAAATCGACCCTGGTCAATTCGATTTAGCTTTGTCAATTTGCTTGATTTCATGGTCCAAATGCCCACCCCTAATTATCGAGTTGGGTTATTGGACTTGGGCTTGGACCCAATTCAAACTTCTCAGGCCCAAATCCCCACTACTCCTCCTACAAAGCTCCCAATCACCACCGACTCTTATGGTCGTAAAGAGTCCCATCTACTTAACCCTAGATTTCTACATCACAAGCAAAAAAACTTACAAAATCAATATTTACTAAAACACCATTTCTACATCACATACATAATATGAATAATTAAAACAAATGTATCTTGCCTCTAGCTTGACTAGAAGCCTACAATTCAATGATTCCGGCCAGTGCCTCATGAGATACAATTCGACGATTTCGACTGAATGAGAGACAAAGAAATAAGAATCAAAAATAATATGTAGATTTTGGGGAGAGAGAGGCACAATTTACTTCTTATATGTATTCCATCATTGATGAAGTAAGGGCTTCTCTTATATTGCACGTACCCAATCTTTACTTATTGTCATGCTCGTATTCACACTTTTTTTTATTATAATCTCACCTTCAATCTTTTATTAATTACAACATCTAGTTTTTGATGATGGTTTATTTTAAATATTCCATTAATTTGTTTTAAAATGTAGATACATATTCTATTGCATTTTTGTATTTGTTATATATTTTTCTCTTATTTTAAAATATAAGGGTTATATAAGGCTTTTTGGCCTTCGAAGGGCATTAGGGTCAGGTATGCGTCTCTATCTGTGCCCACGCTTGTAGACGAACAAGCAAGGCGTGCAGGACAAGGGTCTTAGACAAAGTGTGCAAAGGCAGCTCCCAACGAGGGCCAAAAGTATGCTTGTCTAACAATTTGTACGTCAACAACCGAGAGTATTCGTTAAAAAATATGCATGATATATAAATTAAATATATTAATGAAAGAAAATGGCTTATTTATTAAATTTTGTAATCAAAATAATCTATTGATATG
Source organism: Fraxinus americana (assembly GCA_035079005.1). Classification (NCBI taxonomy): domain Eukaryota; kingdom Viridiplantae; phylum Streptophyta; class Magnoliopsida; order Lamiales; family Oleaceae; genus Fraxinus; species Fraxinus americana. The sequence continues at coordinate 11,595,930 of CM068716.1, read as the reverse complement.
CAACCTTGAAATACTCGATGACATCAGATAAATAATCATAGTAGGAGTTGTGTGCTGATACCTAAATTTTCTCCTTGTTTTGTGCTGCTAATCGAACGGGAAAGTACGTAAATTTCCTTTTTCTATTCAAATGACGTGAGCGAAAGAGCGAATAAATAGCGTTGAAAACCCTCGAAAGGCCAACAACCAAAACCAATCCTCCTTCCATTCATGACCATGGAAATTAGAAAAACACTACACCAAAAAAGGCCTTTTGCAGCGGCCAAAAAACGCTGCAAAAGGCCTTTTGCAACGGTTTATCATATGTTGCAAAATACAGTGTTGTCAAAGAGGAAAGGGATACGGCAACGTTTAAAAAACGTTGCGAAAGAGTCTTTAGCAAGTTTTTTAAACGTTGCGAAAGAGTCTACGGCAACGCTTAAAAAACGTTGCTAAAGACTTTTTCGCAACGTTTTTTAAGCGTTGCCGTAGACTCTTTCGCAACGTGTAAAAAACGTTGCCGTAGACCTTTTTTCTTTTTTACAGTTATCGTAATTGATCCAGAAAATTAAAAATAACACTTTGTGAACACATTTTGGAATTGCATAAAAATTGATAATTTCATTATAAATTTTTGAATCAATACAAAATTCGAATGTGATACAACACAACATATCTAAAAAGGAATAAGATAATTTCAAATACAATATTCCTTATTTAACGCCTCTGCAAAATTGATTATGCAATAAAGTCAAATATCAACAGTTGATTTTGACGACTCTTTTTTCTTCTTCTTTCTTCTGCTTCAAGTCTGGATGAAACAAGAACATGAGCACTTTCTTCAAGCACTCTCTGCAATATAGTGAGCATTTCTTCAGGAGATTTTGGTCCTTCAAAAGGATATTATTTTAAGGCAGGAACAACGATTTCCTAATACAGAGTGCAAAGATATTATTTTAAAGCAAGAACAACGATTTCCAACCCAAAAGCATAATATAGATAAACTGAGAGTTCATATCACAAGGAAGGAAGGGTTTTAAAATGTTATGATAAAATCATAATAAAAAACTACCCATTGACCACCTTATTTTACAATTGCAAACGGAAAGTACAAAGCCTAATTCAAATACTTTAAACCAAGTAAATAAACTACAGCTTAGCGGGTAAAGATACATATACAAGTATTCAAAAGTATGAACATCGTAATGTTCAACATGAATGTGACAATATAAAATAATGAACCTAATAGCTCCAAGTAGTGACATGCATATATCACATTATTTCATTGCTAACCAAAATGAATAATCAACTTCACTCCCTTGCCACCATATTTTGATAAATTAAATCCAAAACATAATATAAAAATAACACAAATTTTCAGGTTGTGCATTGTGGCATTCAATCAAATTAATTGAAAAGAAGTAAATGATTGTGATTAGATTGAAACAAAGTCAAATAGTCTTGAATCTCTTTATCTTGATAAGTCATATTGTTTTCAGTCTTGCGCATAGCCCTTTCACCGTGCTTCGCTATATTCGTTTTGTTTTAAATCCATTGAAAGAAATGTAGTTATTTTCAAACTAGATTTGATCTATATATCAAGCCAATGAAATGAACAACACGAAATTCCTAATAGGCTTGTATCAATCTATTGTTCTTGCGATTCACCAACAAGATTGTATACCAGTACTTGGTACAATCCTAAATATAATTCAAAACGAGAATTTCTAATAACCAACACTACACAAAACATCACATAAAAAATCTACCTTAAAGCATCAAACTCTGATACTCAACACCTCCCAATTAACAATTATACTATACTTATTTCCAAAAACCACACGGACACCCACATTAAAACGAGAGGTCTATCAATTATGAACGATAGATACATATCTGTATGTAAACGTAACTTACAATTCACAATTATTTGGATTGGAAGGGCGAGAAGGGAATGAACATTTGGTGTTTCGAATTCGGGAGATTTTGGTCCCTCAACCACTGACATCAATGTTGGGACACGGAAAGCCATCGATAAGCTTTCCATTTAGAGAAGGAAGTACTTTCTGACGACTACGAGTTTAATTGTATTAGAAAACAATGGAAGCATACCGAAGGTTGCCGGGGTCAATTTTATTCCACATATTGCAAGTCACAATACCTTGGCGGCTCCGATGCTAGCAGAATAATGTTGAATGATGCGGCTCTTCCACCTCTCCAGTCCTTCTAAGAGGACCATCAACAGTCTTCTATGTTGCTGAATCATAAACCACCATCAATCCCAGTTCACATCTATGTCAAAAACTCCTAAGAGAATTATTTATTTACCATTAATGGAGTGGACAGTTGTCATTAGACCCTCAACAATACCAAACCTGTCATGAAGAACCTGTCACACACAGTAGCAGTATATCAAGGTCAGGCTTCAGTTTATCATGATCCATGGTACCCTGAACAACTTAGAAGAAAATGTACCTTTGCCAATGGAGCAAGACAATTGATAGTGCAATTAGCATTCGAGACAATATCAACATCTGACTTGTATTCCTTCTCATTGACACCAAAGACGGTCACCGGCTTCTCACCAAAGAGAAGGGTCTTAGAATCCTTAACCTTAATCTCGTGCTTTTTCCATTGACCATTTGCGTACATTTCTTCATCTGCGTACATTACCATAAACAAATTTCCAAAACAAACAAAAACCAGTGAGACATTTTATCAAACACTTAGATTACAATAAAATGAAGTTATACATTACTTACATTTGCGAGCCCATACACGACCAGATCCAAAGTGAGCCTCATTGAGGTGTGTGGATGAAAAGATTACTCAAGTGAGCCCGGACACGACCAGACCGTCGACGCGGGGGTGGATGATAGAGAGGTCAGGGTTGGAGGGCCAGAGTACGTAGATGGCGTGATGAGGAGGGGAAGAACGGCGGAAATACAGAGTAGGCGGCTGTGGAGGTGACATTGGGCTCTTTGATTTGCAGGTCGGGCTCTTCGATTTGCAGGTCATCTGAGTGCAAGATTGGAAATGGCGCTGTGTGTGTGAGGGAGGGAGGCGGGGACGAGAGGAGGAGGAGGAGAAATTAGGGCTTTTAAGTTTTAACAAAGTTTTGACACTTTTGGGAATGTAAGGAAAAAAATGACTATTAGCAACGTTTTTGCAAATGTTGTGAAATTTCACTTTTCGCAACGTTGACTTGAAAAACGCAGCAAAATGTCATTTTTCGCAACATTCACCCACACGAACGTTGAAATTGACAATTTGAGCAACATTTAATTAATGAATGTTGCCTTTTAAGTGTTGCCAAAGCCTATTTTTGTTGTAGTGAAATAATATTATATAAGAATTTAATTAACCAAGCAAACAAAAATGTCCAACATTGCGAATCTCAAAAGCCATTGCATCATATGTAGATGGCAATACAAAATAATAAATGTACCCACCCCACTGTTGCATCTGAGCCAAGAAGCTTGGAAGTCGTCGTGGTTGGCTATATAATTCAATAACAAATTTATGGTAATCAAGAGTTGCAATACCAGGTCACATCTACGTGATATTGCCTCTACACTTTGGGGCATAATATTAAAGTATAGGAATTAATACTCCACTAAAACACATATGGCAGAGAACAGCAATTAATTTGTTTTGATTCATCAAACCTACCAATCACCTTATTGTCATTAGCTTATGCTACTTCTTTGAAGTCTTGAGATTGGTTGCAGCCTAACCGTTATTATTGAGAAGAAAACATAAATCACCGTACGAATGATTGAGATCGAAGTTCTATTATGTTACTCTAAAATATACTATCATTTCATACTTGAAATAGTCTGATTTTCGGTAGGTAATTTACTTACCTAATAATTTACTTACTGACATGGTATCGAATGTGTTAGATTCTGATTATAAATTTATAACACGTAGATACACACAAATCGAGATAGGCGTCGATATCAATCTTGTTTTGACTTAGCTTGAACGTGCGTGCTTCAGTATAACATAAACGAAACTCGCAAGGGAGAAGAAAAGAGATATCGAAAAACTCTCATTCTAAATATGATATTTTTATTAGACACGATGTTGGAACTAATTAATCTAGTTTTCGTCAGCTAAGTGGAACCTAACCCAAAAATTAGGGAAGAAGGTCCCATGTGGCTTTTACAAATGCGGCGAGGCGCGGTTTGGGTTTCGTCAATAGAGAGAGATCATATAAATTAATCCATGAACCCAAAATGTGGTGGAACCCATCAAAAAAGATGCCCCAAAGTGGCGAAATAGAAAAAAATCAATTCCTCGCAATAATTTACACAACTTCAAAATGAAAATGAAATGACATCCAAAAATGATGCCCACATAAACCAACGCAATTAATTTAAATTATATACTTAACGAGACCTACAATTTTCGCTAACTTTTTAATAACAAATTTTATGAACTTTTATCAATGTTTATTAATAATTTACAATTTTATTTTACAATCTTGATCGACAATTCACACTTGACAACATTGCATTCATTGATTTTAATTTTTTTTTTTTAAATCAATAGTCCGAATTTTGAGAATACCAAGATTGTCGATCATAATTATCAAGAACGATTGTACATATAGGTCAATTCTTATTCGTTACTTGTCTATACATTGTACCGTACTTATATACAAATCTTTACACCCCTCCAAAAGCCATATCTTTTTTTATTGGTAGTAAAGGCCAACCGGCCAAGGCATGTAGCGTCCCAATCTCAACTGTGTATTTTCAATTAATTTACTGGCTCCTTGGATTACTATGAATTGCTGAGTAATGCAAGCTTAGACCATTCTGACGTGTATCCAGGTCAAAGTTTGACACCCCCCCCCCCCCCTGCTCTTCCAATTGTATTGGATTTTTGCGGTGAACGATAAGTACGAGCATTTTGTGTGGTGACTATGAAAGACATTTTTCCATGAAAATGCCAAATAAGTTGCTGTGGAAAATGGTGAATGGTGATTCATTGATTGTGACTCGGTAGTTAGTGCATTTGAATCATCTAATAATCTGGGAAAAGATATAGCCTAGGCTAGAACAAGAAGAATATTAGACATTTTTGAAGTCCTAAGTATCATTTTCATCTATACCATATTTCTCTTGATTTCATTTCATCCATGGTCTAACATCTGAACCCTAAATTATTTTATTTTGACGAAAATGTTGTCGGATGTTTATTAATACATACGGGAAAAAAAAGAAACGCGAAACTTCGAACAGATTACGCTGTAACCATAGTCAAAGAAAGGAATAAAGAAAAATGTAATCATTCGTCAATATAATTGATTGAGAGCTGATGAAAATTTATCACGGAGAATAAAAATGATAAAAATACATTAACTGAAAGCTAAAATCAAATTATTTATTCAAATTCAAGAGACATTAATATTAAATAAAGAAAAGGAAATAGAGAGAAGATTATTTATCTAAGGAAATTACCGATTTTCATTTTTCCATTTCTTTCTACTCATAATCAAGAAGAGAAATAGGGAAGTCTTGTTACCAATGGTTTACAAAAACTCGCCGGAATTCTATTCCGGGAAAACCCTTCAAACTAAATATATGTCTATTTAAAAAAAAAAAAAAAAAGACAAGGATTTCAGCTTATCCTAATAACAAGAATTTTACAGCTTCATTTCCTGGACCTAAGTAAGTAAATTAAGAAGCTTTGGTTTAGCTGGTAGCTGATATTCACACGTAGTGGTCAGAGATTCTTCAGATTTCATTGAAGGGCTCCCTAGTCGGTGCTTCTCAGCACAAGGGCTGGGCTTTTTCCACTCAAACCCACTTGTTAAACTGAGATCAAGATCAGCTACTTGCATTAATTTTCCAAGTTCATCTGGTAAACGACGGCGCTTTTGTACCTTGTGCTTTGAATTTAGGCTAGGATTTTGGAGCTTGTAGATGTCGGCCGTGCATTCCAAAACATCATCAAGCGAGATCGGCCGCAATGTGCCGCCTTGGAGGACGGTCTCCACCGCCTCCTGGCAAACATGCCAGTTTCCGGTTGATAATAGCCCAACTGCGCCATGTACAGGGTTCACTGTTCTTCCAGCAGCTTCGTATAACAAGGACTGGAAAACAGCTGCACATTTACATATATAATTACAATTTTAGTTTTTCCTCATCGTCAATGAAAAGAAGATCAAAAAATTGCATAAATTTACCAGGTCTCTGGTTATCTGGGACTGCGGAAACGAAGGACATGAGACCCGCACGACCAAAGAACTTGGCTACAAAGACAGTGGCATAACCTTGGGCTATAGAACTTTCAATCCATTGTAAACAAGGCCTAAGAATGCAATTCTCACTGCATCCTTTTCGAAGAACTCGGCATCCATTGCAACTCATCTCTTTTTCTCAATAGATCAAACCTTTTCGTTTAGGGTGAAAATGAAGAGAAAATGGGGAGATATACAAGAATCTGTCCTAGAGAAAGGGAGTAAACACAGAGAGAGAATAAAAATTAGGTTTGGAAAGAAGAAAGAAGGGTGCATATGTAAAGAGAAAAGAACTGGGGTTGAATTTAACTGGAGTAGGGTTCGTTGCCGTGGGGGGTGGGGTTGTAATGGGGTGCGTTACATTCCCAAGTATTGGGTAATGGCAGCTCCGAGTTTCCGCGATGGCAGTTCCTCAACCGTTGGATTTTTCGTGGCTTACTGGATATTTTGTTTTTTGTTTTTGTTTTTATCTCAGTTTCAAGCAGTTATATTTATATTTTGATATTTAATGACCGTCCATTTACAAAGTCCCCGTTTGGTTCAACTACAAAAATTTAATCAAAACATAAGTTAGATACAAGAATTAAGTTTAATCACACATTCCATTAACTTTTATCAAATCTCCTAAAAAATGATTTCTATCTAAATTTAAGGGAAAAAAATCATGTAATGTGATACATCCTCGAGGGTGTGTATGGTACATCGAATTTGACAAAGTAAAGATTAATTTAGCCCCTATTTAATTTAGATTAAAATTAAATTTTGAGTAGATTTAGATCAAAGTTGCTTATACGTGTTATTGAAAAATTATAGGTTTCATGAAATGTGTGATTAAAATTAATTGTTGAATTTGATATAAAATTTTAATTTGATTATAATCTAAAACAAACAGGGGCTTGGCGTAATACAATATATGAAGCTTTTGAAGAGGGAAAAAAAAAAAAAAAACTCTCTCAGAGTCCCCCCACCCCAGTCCCATTAGTCAAGAAGACTTGTTATAAAATTCAAGAAATCCACCACTTCTCTAAGAAAAAGTTATGTCTTTGCTAACATAACAAAAAAAATACTGAAAACTGTTCTTTGCAAAAAAATTTTGTGGAAATCACAAGCACGAGAGCATTTCCTCAAAAACAAGAATATAATGTGAAGTTATACATCTTCAGTTTTTCTAGAGTAAAATTGACATTTAACTTATTCTTCTGTATTTATGTCGTCAGCACTTGTTACTTAAATTTTTCTCTGAGTGACCTTTCACAAAAGCAAATCATAATGATGTTTACCATAAAAAATTTACAAACCTCTTCATGATCTTGTTACAAAAATTGTGCATCCCACATAGCATGAACAAGAAAATTCAATGAATGACTAACCAAGTTTAAATTGTATTCATTTCTTTTCCCCACTTGCAATCACCAATTGAACCCACCTGCATGCTGACAGCTTGCAATGTCCCACCCCAGTTGGCCACATTGCCACACACACACAATTTTGGTAAGGCTTTCTAGAAATAGTAAGCATTGGTCTCATTGCCAAATAGGGCATTTTTTTTTTGAAGGATAAATGGATTTAAGGACCAACCTTCTATTCCTAAGGAAATACAGAAATCATTCTATATCAGAATGATGACGATATTAAGGCATTTTCACCCAAATTGGGATTCGTGGGGTTCTCCAAAAGATTGTATTCAAATTAAATTCCTCGAACGAAATGATGGCATTGTGAAAGAAATTGCTGTTTACAAGGAAAATGTTGGCAAATAATGATTTTATCGTGCAATAATTTATGAATAAAAAGTTGGACAGAATACCGACTTGTAGAAATGAACGAAATAAAATGATAATGGTCAATGTAAGAGTTCGACTCTTTAAAATGATAATGGTCAATGTAAGAGTTCGACTCTTTCTCCTTTAGACGATAATACCCCAAACTGGTGTTAAACGGTTTTCCGACATTCGTCTTCCAAGATACAACGACCTCAACTTGTAATAATAGCACTCCAAATTATAAGACTGGCGAACCTATTAACTTTTTTTTATCTCTCTAAAACTGGAGGACTAAAATGCACGAAAATAATATTCAAGACCGAAATGTAAAATGTTGAATAATGCAATAATGATGGAATATAATTTGCAAGAGAGAAAAATCAGAATTGATTTGGAATGACAAAATCCAGGGTATGTGGACCTTTATATATAAGTTGAAAAGTTATGTCTTCAACAAATACAACTCGTTTGGACAGACAGTTCAACGGCCAATTGCCTGCTTTTAGAAGATGCTACGTGTCGCGTACATAAAATTCAGGAAAACAAATAATATAAATAAATATCTTATTTTAAATAATAATAACATAATAAAATTCAAATATTATTTTACCAAAAAAATGTATATCAACTTGCCCAGGCCCACGACCTGTATTGAGTCGAACAGATCCGATCGAACGTCGTGTGCGTATAAGCTTTGACTCAACCTACTAACATGTATGTCATCTTCCCTTAAAAAACTATTGGTACCCTTTAGGGCCCAAACTCAAATCTCAAATTTGAACAATTTGAAGTGGTTTCTATTATTTTAGTTTATGTATATGGGATTGTCATTTTCTAATTTTTCACCAATTTTTATTCCCAATTTATTTCAACTTCAAATTGACATCTTTTGGCCTTAATTTCTCGTTCATCATAAATTGGTTTTGAAAAAATACATTACATTAATTTACTCATGAAGTATCACACACTTGGCCAAAGAAATTTTTTGCTAACTAAGGAGATACCCACTAAAAGAATTGGTTAAAAGTTGGTCAAACCAACAAATTAAAACCAATCTTCCAACAAAAAATATAGTAAAAATTTAGCATCGGGTGCCTTTCAAGTATACCCGTTAATTCCTGCCTCCAATGAGTAGGTTTCCATGCTTTTGCTAAACCTTAGAATGAAGCCATGAACATGGTTATTGAAAGTTGAAATTAGAAGCACATACTATGAAATAAAGTCAAATTTGAATTTGAGTGCAATCGCGAACAAACAAGAATAGAAATGCACATAAAAATATACAAGTTTATACGTCATTCTCATTACTTTGAATAAAAGATTTACATAGGAGACCCATAATTTTATTAATTTTTCAACTGCATTTCATCAACTTTACTAAAAATTTAATTTTAACAAAATAAAATCTGGGCTTAATGTAGAAAAATGATGTGTAGTCGAGAGAGAAGTCCTAGGCCCCACAAAGTCATGTTGGGAAGTGACACATACATGCCAAAATTAAAAAGAAGCAATTTTGAAATAATTCCTGTTTTTTTTAGCCGAGATTTTCGTATGATTTTAGGTCAATTGTTCAATAAACATTGACGTTAATCATTAACTCTTTTGGGGACGTGACTTGATTAAAAAAAATTTAAGCTTTTAGCATTTCAATATTTTTGTTCTCGTTGTGGATTGTTCAAATAATGAAAATTAGTACGTGTGACAAAGCTTATGTGAGATAATAATCTTTTTGATTGTCAAAAATTTATAAAAGCTTTGATAGTTCCTAATTTTTCTTTTTATATATATAATTTTGTCTCTTTATTCTTCTCTGAACAAGGCTGTTGGCCAAATTAAAGGGAATTGACCTCAACTCCCAACAATTCCACTTAGATACTAATTCTCTATCCCTTACATCAACAACAACAACAACTCATTCATCAATCGATAAGTCCATCTAAAGTTGCACACTTTAGTTTCCACTGGTAACAGTCTCCATAAGCATATTAATTGAGTTTCGACTCCCCTGAATCTTCTCAAAATTAGAGAGGTAAATGCCACCCCATTATCGAGATTAATACCATCCAACCTAAGTAGAAGGTTTAACCTAAGCTAAATGCACCCGTTAAAACTCAGGAGCATCCGTTGTATATTGAACACAGAATGCACTTTAATATCGACTGAGCTAATCTGGCAGTGAATGCTGAAGTCAAATCCTCTAGCAAGCTGTGAGGTTCTTGAACTCAAGATGTTGAAGCCCAAGCCAAGAACACGAAAGATGAGCAACACCAAAAGGCCTATCTCGAGAACTCTCAATTTGGCCTAGCAGGTGCTAGATAGGCAATAGTGTATGACATTCCAGTGGTGCAACAGCTACTATGAACTTCGGAACTTGTTGCAAGCATGTCAAACACAACAAAATGGGAATCCCACATCGAGTTCTTTGAATTTGACTACCGACTTGCATAAGCAATGTCAGTCTTTTCTCTATATACATATACACCCCATCGATCCATTCTAGGTAGGGGAAATCTTTCGCTGGAAAAGAATAGGACTGCTTATGGTATCCTCATTGCTCCACTGTGTTTCTTTCGCTCAGAAATAGTAGGAATCCACCCTCCCGAGCAGAAAAAAGAATGTGAATCCGGTCATGGAAGTGTTTCGAGCTTTGCCATTTCTTAAGGGTGGCCATCTTTGAATATGGACAACACGGATGATAAACTATCATTCCCTGAACTAACTTTATTGTTGGAGAACAATCAACCACCAGCGCCACTTCTAATGGCCAAAGCTCATTAGCCAACTTTTTACAGATATATAGGCCCCGTTCGGGAGGGATTAAAAGCCAATTAAAATTGAAAATATGGCCGTTATTGAGCCCCACTCGTCTAATAAAAGTCAACAATAACGGCTATATTTTCAATTTTAATCTGATTTTAATCCCTCCCACACAAGCCCATAGTGTATTTTCAAGCTCACAATGTCAACAAAAGACGTTAATTTTCAATGGAAAAAGACTAACAGAGGTTCATTGCAGTATTCATCACCGAAAATGGGCATACTAAGTTTGAAAGAGATACCAACTTTCTAATTTTCCAAATCTAAGGGCAAGAAGAAAATGACAAGCAACCAAATATTCAACTCACTGTTACATTGCCAAAAGATATAAACCTAGTCTGGTGATCAGGTTATTTGATGAAAATCCTAGTGCAGGCTGAAATAAGGTAAACGAAAGATATTCAAGCAATTGACTGCAAGAACTGCTCTTGAAACAACAGATTTAGAATTATATCATGCATACCGCACTTGCACAGTGATGTTGGCTCAAAAGTTTAAAGAGAAGTTTTTCCATCCCTCTAGGATGGAACAGCATGGAGTGCACTCAATAATATATAGAGAGCGTTCGATGGTGTTGAAGAGATGGGCACTGGACACCAAACGACCATAACCAAAGATCCAATTCCACACTCAAAACCTGGATGAAAAGAGAAATGCCTTGAATTTAGTGAAAAGAAAATGTATAGGCAAGTGCAGGGAGTTTAGAAAAATCCAAAATGAGAAAGACTAGCACAATTAAATAACGCAATACGTTTTCTTACATAAAACAACATTTTAATGGAAAACAAATTTTAAACATAATAATAAGAGTCATGAATTCTTATTCCAATAGTTAATTGTAAGCGCAAAACTAAACTTTTAGGGATGTAAGCTTTTCATAGTGCTAGTTATAGTTTCTGATAAACTATAAATATGCAGTAGCATTCAGACTAACACACTCAAGCTGCAGACAATCTCAACCTATCCTAACCATAATAAAATTAGATAATAAAAGATGCTGAAGTCATCCTAGATACATAGTTTGATAAAGTTTTACAATGTAGAGAGTGAAAAAATGAACACTTCCAGAAGAATTCTGCTTCAAGCAACTACCAGTTAGAATGACAGTCGTAAATAAAACAGTTTGCTTCCAGAAATATAGTCATCCCTCTCCCATCTGTCAATCTCCACAAACCTCTTTTTCATTCTCATTACAAATACATGGAAGTTATTGCTCAAATTACCGGAAGGGGTTTCACATGGTGAAGGTCAGAGACTGGTATTCACAGTGGCAAAGGCAAAAAGGGGCGAGAATGTTGTAAAGGTATCCAAGAGAAAACTTCGACAGCATTCACAGGGATGCATAAACAGAATCAAGTTCGTTTTGAAATGATGATAGTCTGAAGTTCAATCAGGCTTGAGGTTGGATAACTTGACCAAATGAGAGAGAATTGGGGGGCTGATTTGATCAACAATATGTAAACTTCATTACTTTCTTCAATTGAATTTGTTACCTTCAAATTTTATTTACATCTTTTAACTCACCAAATAATTATAATCTACCATGTCAAAAAATATTTTCAAGAGAAGAGGTAAATTTTAAGGTTTTCTCCAACGTTCAATTTGGGACACATCTATGTCAAGATGCATTGCATACAATTGCTCAAATTACCGGAAGGGGTTTCAAGTGGTGAAGGTCAGAGAGGTATTCACAGTGGCAAAGAAAAAAAGGGACAAGACTGTTGTAAAGGTGTCCAAGAGAAAACTTCAACAGCTTTCACAAGGATGCATAAACAGAATCGAGTTTGTTTTGAAATGATGATAGTCTGAAGTTCAATTAGACTTGAGGCTGGATAGCTTGACCAAATGAGAGAGAATTGAGGGCCTGATTTGATCAACAATATGTAAACTTCATTACTTTCTTCAATAGTACTTGTCGCCTTCAAATTTTATTTACATGTCTGAACTCATCAAATAATTATAACCTACCATGTCAAAAAATATTTTCAAGAGAAGAAGTAAATTTTAAGGTTTTGTCCATGTTCAATTTGGGACACATCTATGTCAAGATGCATTTCCTGTCAAACAATTGCTCAAATTACCGGAAGGGATTTCACGTGATGAAGGTCGGAGACAGATATTCACAGTGGCAAAAGAAAAAGGGACGAGACTGTTGTAAGGGTGTCCAAGAGAACTTCAACAGCATTCACAGTGATGCACAAACAGAATCAAGTTCGTTTTGAAATGATGATAGTCTAAAGTTCAATCAGGCTTGAGGCTGGATACCATGACCAAATGAGAGAGAATTGGGGCCTAATTTGATCGACAATATGTAAACTTCATTACTTTCTTCAATTGAATTTGTTGCCTTCAAATTTTATTTATATATCTGAACTCATCAAATATTTATAACCTACCATGTCAGAAGACGTAAATTTTAAGGTTTTGTCCAACGTTCAATTTGTGACACATCTATGTCAAGATGCATAGCCTAGCTTTAAAACCCCAAGAGAAAATTGCTCAAATTACCGGAAGGGGTTTCAAGTGGTGGAGGTCAGAGACAGGTATTCACAGTGGCAAAGGAAAAAAGGGACAAGACTGTTGTAAAGGTGTCCAAGAGAACACATCAACAGCATTCACAAGGATGTATAAACAGGATCGAGTTCATTTTGAAATGATGATAGTCTGAAGTTCAATCAGGCTTAAGGCTAGATAGCTTGACCAAATGAGAGAGAACTGAGGGCCTGATTTGATCAACAATATGTAAACTTCATTACTTTCTTCAATAGTACTTGTTGCCTTCAAATTTTATTTACATATCTGAACTCATCAAATAATTATATCCTACCATGTCAAAAAATATTTTCCAGAGAAGAAGTAAATTTTAAGGTTTTGTCCAACATTCAATTTGGGACACATCTATGTCAAGATGCATAGCCTGTCAAGCTTTAAAATCCCAGGAGACAATTGCTCAAATTACCGGAAGGGGTTTCACGTGGTGAAGGTCAAAGACAGTTATTCACCGTGGCAAAGGAAAAAAGGGATAAGACTGTTGTAAAGGTGTCCAAGAGAAAACATCAATAGCATTTACAGGGATGCATAAACAGAATCGAGTTCGTTTTGAAATTATGATAGTCTGAAGTTCAATCAGGCTTGAGGTTGGATAGCTTGACCAAATGAGAGAGAATTGGGGGCCTCATTTGATCAACAATATGTAAACTTCATTACTTTCTTCAATTGAATTTGTTGCCTTCATATTTTATTTACATGTTTGAACTCATCAAATAATTATAATCTACCATGTCAAAAAATATTTTCAAGAGAAGAATTAAATTTTAAGGTTTTGTCCAACGTTCAATTTGGGACACATCTATGTCAAGATGCGTAGCCTGGCTTTAAAATCCCAGGAGACAATTGCTCAAATTACAGGAAGGGATTTCGCGAGGTGAAAGGCAGAGATAGGTATTCACAGTGGCAAAGGAAAAAAGGGACAAGACTGTTGTAAAGGTGTCCAAGAGAAAACTTCAACAACATTCAAAGGGATTCATAAATAGAATCGAGTTCGTTTTGAAATGACTCAAATGATAATAGTCTGAAGTTCAATCCGGCTTGAGGCTGGATAGCATGACCAAATGAGAGAGAATTGGGGGCCTGATTTGATCAACAATGTGTAAACTTCATTACTTTCTTCAATTGAATTTGTTGCCTTCAAATTTTATTTACATGTCTGAACTCATCAAATAATTATAACCTACCATGTCAGAAAATATTTTCAAGAGAAGAGGTAAATTTTAAGGTTTTGTCCAACGTTCAATTTGGAACATCTATGTCAAGATGCATAGCCTATATCAGGCTTTAAAATCCCAGGAGACAATTGCTCGTCGAAGTCCTTGTGACTTTCAAGGAGAAAAAACAGAGAAAGCTGGAAAAACTTATTCTGTCAAGAAACTTTTATCTATTTATGCACGGCAACAAGAAAGCTATGTTCACAAAACCTATGATCATTGCCTCTTGACAAACTATCCATCTTCCTAGTCGAAAAAGTTTCTATAGATCATTATTTTTGAAATTGTCCTATTTCCAAAGAATATGTAGAAAACTCAATAAGGATGCAGACTCTGTCCAGACTGAAGACTCCCATCGAAGAATTTTTACTCATTCAATCAGTTACTCTGTCAGAATTCAGAACATGTATTTTAGATATGTCTCCATAGACTTGCCTTAGAATTTTGTTAAAAAGAAGTACAGCAGAGTGGATAACAGAGACTGACCTGTTTTCCAGACTTTCTATGAATCAAATCCCTGATTTCCTCTACAGCATATACAGAGCATGCTCGCAGTTCTACTTCCTCTTCACTTCCTGAACAAATTTCGCTATTAGATTCGATGAGGTTGGATAGTGACGAACTATATCTCAGTACTCCAAGCTGCTGAAGCACTGATGGGACAATATAATCAGCAAACATTGTTATCGATTCTATGTCTTTGAATTCGCCATAGCTTCGACCCTTAAATGCACCCCATAAATCAGCAGCAAATATCTGAGCTCTTTTATACAAGAAAATTTGGTGACCTTTGTATACTGTGTGATCACGGAACCCTGAGAATAATAATGAATTAAATAATTTGAATATTAATGAATTAAATAATTTTATTTCCAGAGCACACTGTATAGGCATACCTGGGAAATGGCAGGTGATGAGAGAAACCAGCTTTGAAGCTGATTTTTCACAAGACTCAACGAGTTTGGATGCCTTCCCCTCAAATGATCGCTCTAGCTCAAATCCAACCTAAATCATCACATTAAGTTAAAGGACTTAATGGAGATGAATAAATTGATACAAAAGAAAAATCAAGCAGAGAACAAACACAGAATTTTGAAAACTGTACCTCGTGCATTAAGCGCACTCGTTCATCCTCCAAGGGAAGTGGCCTTGGCCATTTCAAAATTTTACGGAGTTCAGGACCTGTTCTTCACAATTATTATCTCTTAAAAGATGACAATATTAATAAAGCAATAAGTATCTTGTATGCAGATGTAATAAATGGAAATATTCAAGAAGTTGAGACATCAGGATCAGGTTAAATAATTTTTTGTCAACGATAAAACATGCACTTTGTTCAGATCAATAAATATATGTACATATGACTATATAACTACTAACATTATTATAGTGGCAAACTCAATCAAAAGGTCATATAAAGTTATATATGTACATATCTAAAAACAGAGAAAACTATGTACGTATATTAGATGTGTCTTTTCTCTATTTAGTGAAAGTTCTAGCAGGCCAAGAACTCATTGCAATCAGATTTTAAGTTACTAAGTCCTCCCTACTCAGTTTCAATTTCATCTTTTACCCTTTTCCAGTAAACTTCAAGCCAGTTATGTAATATTGAGAAAGAGCTCGGACAAATATGCACGAGAACGCAGCAGAATGAGGCTGACAGATGGAAAATGTAGCTTGAAATCAGATTACCAGTGTACTTTTGCAAACGATCTGCATCAAATACGGAATTGTCAATTTGAAGAGCTTCCTTCAATCCTGAAGCCAAATTATCATAAGATAATTCCGTATCTGCCATTATAGAAAAGAAAAAAAAGGCATCAATTTCTGTGATAAAAAGTCAGCAATCGATCATAAACACAAAAGAGCATACACACAGAGCAAACTGAAGACGACTATCCAGTTAAGCAAGGCGAGGTGGATAACTTTTAAAAAGGAATACTATGGCATGCATATATAATGGGGGCAAGGGATAAATCAATTATTATTGCCAAATATCTAAGTCACCATTTTGCCTTCACAGCCAACCAGAATACTTCACACAATCTCTAGCATGAGAGGCAGGCCAACAGGTGATATCAGAGCAACAAGTTTTAAGAACCTGCGCCTTAGACTTAATGGTAGATGAAATCCGTGGCAGCAGCACTGCCTGCTTTTGTTGTTAAAAACCAGACTCAATTACCACAAAACCAGGACGTGAAGATTTGGGACAACGACCCAAAAAAAACCACACAGAGAGAGAGAGAGAGAGAAGATAAATTAACCTTAATGCTGTCTGACACTTTAAAGGGCATCTTGCAGCAAACTTAATATTACAAATACAGCAAGAAAACCAACAACAGACTCCAAATAACACAAACAAGTACAAAGTCCAATTCTCACTCAATTAATAAGTATAAACTGAATAAATTAAGTTATTAAAAAAGTAATAGACAGATTACCTGGCCAGAAACAAAAATTTAGTGCATCCAACACAAACAAATACTGGACAGACAGAGGGCCGTTGTCAAAATAGTGAATCCCTTCAAAATCCCACTCCACCTTTGGAATCGAATCTTTCATCATTTCCGCCACTTTCTCAATACCTAACGTACGAACCCCAATTACTCTATTTTTCTCATAATCAAAATCGCACAAACAATTTACAATACAACAAACTTAACAAAACCAAAAGAATATGAACCATAACTACACATTCAAACACACAAGCACAATGTGACTTCAAAATTCACAAAAAAACGCGAATTAATGTGAAAGAAACCTGAAGAATCAACGGTGACATGAGAGGAATGAGAGGCGACCCAAGCAGAGGTAGCCCTGACCTCTTCCATTGGGAATCTCTTTTATGGATCTTCAAGGAAAATGTAATTAAAAATTAAGAGGCGACGTGTATATGTGTGTACAGGATTCAACCCTAGGATTTGGTAATTGGTGATTGGATACTGGTTACAGGCTTTATGGTTCGAAGTTTCCCGCTTTTGTGTGTTTGTCGCAAGTTATTGTTGTTTTCATAAGGTTGACCAGTCCTATAGCCACGCCTCCCACGTGGACTGCTATAGATGTGGGCCTTATCGGTGGACTGTGCGACTTTTCGACATTTGGTAAAAGAATAGTCAGGTCAATGCTAAAAAAAAAGGGATGAAGTCAATAAATTTATGTATGCCCCCGTTTGACACCCATTTTTTTATCTCATTCTCATTTTTCTGCAGTACTCATTTCTAACCACACATTCTTCAAATAAAATAATATTACACATAAATCTAAAAATTCTTTTTACTTTTTAACCACACATTCTTTACATCAATCACTATTCAAAAACTCATTCTTCAAAAGAATGGGTGCCAAACAAGCCATATATTATATTGAGAATTAAAATTCTATATTTATAAAGAAAAATTAGGAATACAATGATAATATAAAATAGGACTGTAGGGATATAACTTTCATTCACTAATAATCGTATTATTTATATCGTCATCCCTTAAATAACACACTACAAAATATACAGCTCGTTAAAACCTCGTCAAGAAAATTTAGTGGGACAAAGCTTAATCGAAGGAAAAATAATACAGCTGCTCCCCCTAATTTCAATTCTTCTATCAATTTACCTTTGTCTTGTATGTCAATGTCTTTAATAATATAATTTTTGATAAAATATATATCATGTTGTCTTGTATAGTTTTCAAATAACACCGTTTTCATAAGAGACATTTATCAATTTTTAATGACTATAGTAACATGATTCGAAAAATAACTTTGCTTATCTCTCCGGAAGTCTCATACATATCAAAGTATTATTTTGATAGAAAATATATTATATATTATGGACATTCGTTACACAAAAAATATGTCTCGTTAAAACCTTATTAGGAAAAACATTAAATTGAAACATTTGCTCGTCCTCGAACAAAACAAAATTGAGACATGAAACATATTACTATCTAAGACAAATCACAATAACAAACTCAACGTTGAATTGCTTACCATATGCATCAGTTCAAATTTAAGTAACACTTTAAAAATACCCAAACAACGTCAAAAATAATTTTTTTACTTATTAGATGCTCGACTTAGAGTATGTGTGATTAACCAATATTAAACTTACACACCTACGTTAGAATACAACCAATCAAATGTTAATTTACTCATAATCTCAATCCACTTGTGGTTTATTTTTCATCACGCCTCTCGTACGAAATCACTTCTTATACTTTTCTCTCTAATCGTAATATATTTCTAGCACATGTGAATTCCTAAGAATCATTATAACGCATTTTCACACAAAGTAATCAAAATTAGATACTTGTAAACCTAGCAAAAAGATAACAAGTATTTCTCAAAAATACACCGTTAGTTTTTAGAGTTCAAAATTAGATACATGAATGTATTTTGATTATTGATATCTCTCTCTCTCTCTCTTTTTTTTTTTTTTTACATCTTATGTGTAAGACTTCTTTTCATTAAATTTTCTAAGTGACCAATATAGCGAGTTTTAGGCTGATAACTCCAAAGTCAGATGACCATATGACACCAAATTTTACATATCTTAATAGACTTAATCAATGGAGTCCAAAATGCTACGAAGAGAAGCATAAGATATATCACATTTTCTTTTGATATGAGATTCGAATTTTAACATTGGTTAGTACCCGTATACCCGAACGGATACCCGAATCGAGAACCGATGGATTTGGGTTAGGTCTCGGGTCTAGACCAAAAATCAAAGAACCTGAAAAAGAACCGAAACTAAATAAATTTTTTTATTTTTTTATATTGAATTAATTAAATTATTTTCTTTTTTATAAATAAATTAACAAATTAATTAAATAAATCAAATTATTTCATATTTTTAATTTTAAAGCCAAAAACAAAATCATTTTTAAAGCATTAGCCCATTTTAACAACCAAAACCCTACAAAAAAAGTTGGTAATAAATATATATTATATTTTTTTATTAAATTTTATTAGTTGAATAATTTTTCTTTTATTTGTGTTTGTTATTTGTGCATTTCAATTATACATGCAGAGTTTCTTAACATGATAAGTCAAGCAATGGATGATTAAATCAAATAATTGGTAAGTATTACCAATACTTAAAAATATTTTATTTTTATAACTTTTAATTTATATTTCATTTTCTTTATGCAGGCATGCTGCTTGAAGCAAATGAATTTACTTTTTGTAGTGTTGTTGTAATATTAATATCTATTTTTTGATATTTGTATGCGTTGAATTAATCTTATTGGACGGCTAGTTATTTATATATTTTTGAATTGGACTACATTAATTTGTAAAAGTTACGAATGAAATATCATTAGTTGTATTTATGTAGTGTTGCTGTAAATATTGAAAAAATTAATTATGGTACGGAACTGAACGGAACCGAACCGAACGGGATCGAACCCAAATGGTTCCATAATTATATTTGGACCCGACGGGTCCATTTATTAAATACCCAAAATTTTTGGGTCGGTTCGGGTCTCTTCAGAACCGAACCAAACCGACTCACGGATAGCCCTATCCTTGACTCAAACTCCCTAAACCAAAGATCTAATCCAAGAATTCCAAACTCTCAAATTCTATAAATACAAACACTCAGAGTCTGTTCTATTTACCATTTTCAAGCCGTTTTCTATTTTCAATTTTTTAAAACAGTGAAAACACATTCTCTTTTCTATTTTCGAAAACGCATTTTTGAAAACAAGTTACAAATTTACAAAGAAAACACAAAACGACAAATTTATTGGTTTGAGTGTTTTCAGTTATAATCAAGCCAAAATTTTCAAAACGCGTTTTGGATATTTTTAAAACAATTTTTCAAAATGCCAAAAAGAATCAATTTTCAACAATTTCAAAATGAACACTCAAAACATAAAACCAAAAATGAATTCAAAACTCAAAATACAAAACTGAAATACAAAAATTACAGTCCCTAATCTTCCTACCCAAACTACTTTTTATCGGTTTGGTTTCTATATAAAAAATTTGTAGATTTTATTCAAACCTAGGTCAACAATATCAACAAGTCCACAAAATCAAATTGTGTCCCAACATAAGTAATAGGTCAATAATGACTATGTGCTCAAATAATCAAATCTAGCACGAATAAGTACATAAGTAAAAGCATAAGATATGATGTTATCTAGTTCTAACTAAAGTTATACTCAATTCAAACAAATATCATCATTGACGACAAGTTGTTCAACGCTAATTAGACACTATTTTTGACTCTTTTTTTTTTTCAATTTGTTTAGTAAACATCTATACAAACCCTATCTATTCTAAGTATCATAATACTTACCTACCCCAAATGTAAAAGTAAAAAATAATGCAAATAAAAGAGCGGAGATCAGAAAACTCCCCGGGGTAGATGCGGATAATTAGAAATATCAAGCTGGTTCGATTGGTAGATGTTATCACAACCGCCACTTTTTCGTGTTGCTAGACTTTAACTTTCTGTGTCTAGAATTTAAAATAAATATTAGTGATACCAACTAAAGCTAAATACTTGTAATGTATTCACATCAACAAAAATTAAAATCTTGTAACATTAAGAAGATTAAAAGTTAGGTACAACCTTAGAATGCATATCACATCAATGTAAGCTCAATATAATATTGGGATGTTAACAATAATCCTAGGTAAAATGAACTCAATAACTAAACATGCATAAACTACTGATGTAAGTTTCAAAATACTACCTAAAATGTGTTCAAAACGATCCATATAAATGCACGAGTTCCTAAATTAATGCAATTCCTAAAACTACTTGTAATGCAATAGTAAATCAAAATAAGTGAAAGTGATAGAAAAATGAGTTGCATCCCATTAAACGCTCGATTTATAGTCTAAATCTCGACTTTTAGATGATTTAATCATGGTGGTTCAAGTTGAAATGTTTCACCCATGCATTTCTTGCATTTCAGCCTTACATTCTCTTTTTGCTCTCCAACATTGAATTCTCCATTTTTATCTCTACCAAGAATTCCTCCAAATTTTGGTTTTCTCCTTTGACAATTTTGTTGAATGGATAGTTCATTTTCATCGGTACAATTACACTTTTTGAGGTCCGATGGTTGTTTGGATGGATTATATAATTTAAAAACTTATTGTTCCTCACTCGTCCTCAATATTAACTCATATTTCTCCATATCAATCAAAATTCGAACTGATGTTAAGAATGGTCGCCCCAAGATCAATGGAATATCCATGTCTTCATTATGTCCAGAATAACGAAGTATGTTGAGAATATCAATTCAGCTTTGATGAGTATATCCTCAACCTTGCCTCTTGGATATTTGATGCTTCTATAGGTCAACTGCAATAACATTGTTATTTCTTTTGTTTCTCATAGTCTCAATTTCCTGTATACAATAAAGATATTAAGTTAATACTTGCGCCTGTATAACATAAAGTATTAAAATAACCAGCTTCTCCAATTGAAATAGGTGAAGTCAAACTCCCCGAATCCTTGAATTTTTAAGGCACTTTTTTTCTTTTCAATTCCTAAATGCCCCTTCTTGTCTTTCGTCTTCCTTAGTGCGGTTTATTAGTTTTTTTTTTTTTCATTTTTTTAAAGTCTTTTATTTGACTTTAACTTATTTATTTATTTAGTATTATTATTTAAAAAAAACTTTTCGTTTGACTTTAATTTCAAATTTTTATAAATTTTTATATGTACAAAAGTTAAAAATAACTTTATCTAAATAGTTAAATAAGATTTAAATTATAGGATTAAGCTATGGGTACATAATGGTACCCATAATGTTTCACATAATGTCCACATGGCCACCAACAATTGGGGGGGGGGGGGGGGGGGGGGTGGGGCCCACACAGGCACCTCCCAATTGTTGGTGGCCATGTGGCCATTATGTGAAACATTATGGATACAATTATGTATTCATAGCAAAACTCTAATTATAATGCTATCTTCATTATAAAATTATGATTTTGAGAATCGTTATTTTGTTGCAAACTCCAAAAATATATATGAAATTCTTATAAATATATTAAGTACGACTTGTCTAATTGAAAATTAAAACTATAAAAAATATTTTAATTTTTGCATTTTGAAAATTTGAAAATTGTATAATTGACTAATGGTATGAATTATAAGAAAATATAGTTTTTTTTATATATATAATTTTAGATGTTTAATATGTATTATTTTAATTATTAAATAATTTTTAAAATAATTAAAAATTTAAAATAGTATTGAAAATAAGAAAACTTTTGCCTAAGCTTCGTCTATGCTTGTTTAAGCTCGTATAGCTTGAAGCTTTCTCTCAACGTTTAGCCACACTTTACGATTTTTAAAACACTGGATTACCACAATTTCAACTGGAATACTAGACTAATTTGAGACTTATAAAGTCTTAGAATACCACGATTCTAAGTTCTAATATTTGGTTATGTGAACATTAGCTGAGGACCTATTCGAAACATGCTGATGAATCATTCTTTTGCTCAATGAACACGATTTTTCAATCAATACCAATGAAAAATAAGTATCTCACCAATTTTTACTAATTTAACCCTTGTTTGAACCCCAATTTTTCTATCAAAATGCATTTTTGATTTGATCTCATTTCAATCATACATTCTTTAATAAAATAATATTACACGCGAATCAAAAAATTTTAATTATTTTTTAACTGCACATTCTCTATCATAACACTATTGCAAAATACATTTTTTGGAAGGAAAAAAAAAACGTGGGGCTCAAACATTCATTTGCTCAATGAACACGATTTTTCATTCAATAACAATGAAACATATGTATCTCACCAATTTTTACTTTTTATAATTTAACCATTGTTTGAACCCCATTTTTTCCATCAAAATGCATTTTTGAATAGTGATTTGAACTCATTTCAATCATACATTCTTTAATAAAATAATATTACACACAAATCAATTTTTTTTAATTATTTTTTAACCACACACTACAACAAAAATAGTCATTAGCAACATTTAAAAGGCAACATTTGTTGATAAATGTTGCCAAAATGGTCTTTTGGCAACATTTTCGTAAGTGAATGTTGCCATAGGTTAATATAAATGAGTTTTAGCAACGTTTTTTTAAAAAATGTTGCGGTAGACCACTTTTCGCAACGTTTATTGAGTGTTGCGGAATGTGTTACCTTTGGCAACGTTTGCCAAACGTTGCCAAATGTAGGACCTTTCGCAACGTTTGGCAAACGTTGCGAAAGGTAGGACCTTTCGCAACGTTTGCCAAACGTTGCCAAAGGTATTTTAACTCAGTAGCCCACTTATCCTAGCCTATTTATCCTAGCCCAATTTAGAAGCCCAGCGTCAACCCAATTCCCACCCAACCCAAACCAAACCCTCCAATTTAGAACCAGGGTAAATGTTGACAGGTTAACACAGATCCATTCTCTCCCGTCTTCAGACTCCTAGAGGCGACGGCGACTGCGAGGCTGCACCGTCTTCTTCTCCAGTGGCGAGCTGCGGCAATATTCTTCTCTTCCTAATTTTACCACACCGCACCACCGTCAGACGTCAGGTGACCGATTCTTCTCTCTTAAGTCTTTTAATTTGATGAGTAGCAGAGTAGGGGTCGACGGGTTGTTGTTGTTGTTTGACAAATTGGGTGATTTTTTTGTGGTGGCCAGAAACGAGAAAGTTGTGCTTCCTGGAGAAAAATTACTGTGCGTAAAAGACAGAAAAAGGGGGCGGCAGAGGCTAAAGCTTTGGGATGATCCGATAAGGTAACTTCCAGTGAGACTATAGCTGGTTTGTATAGCTCCATTGCTTGCTGGTTTGTATAGCTCTATTGTGATTTGTGATATTGTCTCTGCTGGTTTGTTGTCTATGCTGGTTTGTAGTCTCTGCTGGATGGCAAGCTCTGCTGGTTTTGTTGTATCTGCTGGTTTGTAGTCTCTGCTGGTTTTGTATAGCTGCATTGCTTGCTGGTTTGTATAGCTCTACTGTGAGTTGTGATATTGTCTGTGCTGGTTTGTTGTCTCTGCTGGTTTTGTATAGTGATGGAGAAGTATTTCAAAAGAGTGCTGGTTTGTTGTCTCTGCTGGTTATTTTCCAGATCTTCTTGCACTAGCCTATGATTGCCTTGGGAGAATGAACCATTGAACTCTAGTAGATCTCAATGGTGGTTTTGGAGAAGAACTTGGCTGGATGCTGGTGGTGTGTGCTGTAATGAAATTGGTAATTGTGTTTTGGAATGCAAATGTGACATTTAGTGGTGGTGTTATTATATTTGTGAACTTATTTTCTGTTTGTTTGCCAGCACGCTGCTTGAGTTAAGCTCTGTATGGATATGTTGCATCTTATAATAGTGAATTTATTTATAGTATTTTGGAGGTTTTAGTTTAGTCTCTCTCAACTGTGTTCTGGATTTGATATTTAAAATTACCTTAGCTATAGGAAAGTTTTGTCACTTGAAAGCCTTTAGTGGCTTTTGAAGTGGCTTCTCTCCCAATTATTGATCATTTTTCCATCCTTCACCCCCCCCCCCCCCCCCAATTCTGCTTCCCTCATGTAGACTGACAGTATGGTTCCCAATACACATATATAGCAAATTGTGGAGTTGTAAAACGTAGGTTTACAGCACCAGAGGACACAACACAGGTAATGTATTTACACAAGGATGAAGATGTTATCTTTTTTTTGATGAAACTATTCCTTGTTTATTTTGTCGTCATAGTTTATTCCAGGCCTTTTTTCAACTGGTATTTTGGCTATTGTTTCAGTTCAAAGAAGGATCACCCTCACCTTTTGTGAAGACATGGAAAACTATAAGACATCCCGGAGAGGTTTTGACGGAGACCTTTTGTGAAGAATGTTTATGGTGTCCTCAATTTTTTGCAGGCACTTAAGGAGAAATCTACAATAATTCAAATTCTAAAGCAGGAGGATGAAGGCCTTGTACAGTTTACTGCTACAGATGAAGATTCTACTAGTAGTGGTGGAAGTAATGTTTTGAAGTCTTGGGCTATTTTAGCATGATAGGGTTGCTTAGAGTACATTTGTTTGTTGGGTGATTATCGCACTGGATGGAAGTGCTTACTATCAATTGATGTATTACCATTTTGAAACTCATTTTTATTTAGGTGTTTTTGTATCACATTCTAATATTCAAGTGTGTGGATTCAAAAATTTGTAATAAAATTATCAATTTTTATGCAATTTCAAAATTTGTTCATAAGGATTCATTTTCAATTTTGTCAATCAATTTGAGTAAATTGCTGTTAAAAAAAAAAAAAAAATCCCTACGGCAACGTTTAAAAAACGTTGCCGTAGGGGTCCTACTCTTCGGCAGACCCCCTACGGCAACATTTTTTAAACGTTGCCGTAGGGGGTCTACGGCAACGTTTTTTAAACGTTGCCGTAGGGGTCCTACTCTTCGGCAACACCTTCATTTGCAACACACGTCCAAACGTTGCAAAAGGTCTACGGCAACGTTTTTTGAACGTTGCCGTAGGCTATTTTTGTTGTAGTGACATTTTCCATCATAATACTATTGCAAAATGCATTTTTTGAAAAAAAAAAAAAAAGGCTCAAACAACCCTTTAATATGCAAAAGTCTAAAATAATTGAAATACAATGCATCAAATCATCTCCAGAACAGTACGAGTGTTTTAACTGTTCAATCATAAACTGCAACTACCAATCTATCAGTAAAGGCATCAAATCGAACAAAGCATATGGATTAATAAAGCAGATTTTCGTTCTCTAACTAAAGAGTAATAACAATATCCCATCTCACCATCAACATTCTAATTAGAACGTCGCATGAACCAATGTTCTTCAAAAAACCCTTTCAACTACTTAATGTCGATGTTGATTAACTAGAAAGTATATACTTATAATCAGCAAAGATTCCAACTCGTCTCCATTTTCTTTACTTGGCATGTGATTTTTACTGTTTATTGATGTGTATAAATGAAAAAAATAATAAATATATTATCGTACAAACTGATTTAAATTTGTTGAGTAATTGTGCACGTGTGATGTGTGTGCTACAAAATTGGCCAAAAACTTATTTTACTAAATGGAAACTTTGTTAATGGAAGAGATTAATTGGATCTTGATACTTGGCATGATGCTGGTCGTTTGATTGCATTCTCGATGGTTCCAAGGGTTAGAACCCTTCACTTGTCTTCTGTTTTCGACAATCATGCTATATGTACATCTTATTTGACATCATTTTTAACATTATGTCATGTATCGACACGTAATTGGACAATTTTTAAGAAACACACCTTCCTGCCCAATAATTTTTGAATTCATACGCAATGTCAACAATTGTGTATACTATGAAATGTACAATTAGCATAATTTTTCATACAGTTCATCTGACTTTGGTTTAAGAGAATATTCGACCCTTCAATTAAGGTTTCTTCTTCTATTCTTGAAAATCTCATTCAAGACTAATATCTTCTAATCATCTTCTGATTATAGTATTTTCTAAGTGAAAAATGTTAAGGGCATGTTTTTGTGTTGTATAGATCAAATTAGTGATTTATGTAGGTTTTTGATGGACTCATCTTTCGATTTGCAGTTTCTGAAAAGGATAAGACTATTTCTAAAAAGGTTGAACCCCAACCTTGAGGGCCCCCACCGACTCTGCCCTGGGCCATTGTAGAGGAGGTAAATCACAGGATGTGCCTCTCAGGAGCCAGTGTGGACTTTGTATGGTTGAATTGCTATGTAAACTTGGTCATCGTATTGGCCATTATAGTGCATCAAGCAGTATCCATTTTGAAAGGATGCTGAACAAGGTATTAGTGTAAGGATTTTTAATCAAACATGTGGGCTTATATGTGAAATATTGTATATTAAATTAAAGGCTATCAAATTCGGTTAAGCCCATTTAAAGTGATCTAATAAGGTTTCGGTATTTTGGGCTTTGAAGCAACTAATTAAAGTATGGTCTCATATGTGTAGAGACTGGGCCTATTCCTAATTCCATGATGGACCGGATTAGGTCAATAGCAATCAGTATAAATATACGGTTATGGTCCTTGGATTACACATTCTGTTCATTCTATTCTGACTCTCACCTTTAGAGAGAAATTAAGGAACAACGTGTTGATCTGGAAGACTAAAACCGCAGGACTTATTCATTGCGATAATCATGTCTGATCCAGGTATGCTTCCGCTTTTGGTTAATTAGTTCTTGATGATCCAATATAAATGATCTTATAACGGTAAATATTATTATTTTATCCTACAAGTGGTATTAGAACCTCTTCATGTTGAATCATTGAGAATCAAAATTTTAATTTCGTTCTTGTAATAATTTCATTATTTTCGGATTTAGTTTTGTTAGATTTGAAAATTATTTGGTCAAAATTTCGGATTTTCAGATTTAAGGTTTAAAAAAAAAAATTTTTTTTTTGGATGGCGGCGGCGTCGATCGGTTTGCAGCAGCCGACACTGCTGAACACAGCGGCGACCAGCTCCATTGGACAGCAGCGCTGCGTGCAGTTTAGCGGCCGCCCCGGAATTCTGAAGATTAAAAAAAAAAAAAATAATAATATATATATATATATATATATATATATATATATATATATATATATATATATATATATATTTTTTAAAAGGGTTAAGGTTTGGGTGATTTGGAGGCGAGGGCTTCTGTTGTAAATTTGAAGTCTTTGGGCCATAGTTTGCAATTTACAGTTAGGGTTTAGTATTTACAGCTTCAGCCCCTCAAGTTTGTAACTTTGGTTATTTAAGCCCCTAAGGTTATAATTCACTCAATTGGACCATTTAAAATTTCGGGTTGAATAATTCAGTACCTAAGGTTTAAAAATTAATTAATTTGGGCCATTAAAGTTTTGAAATTTGCAATTAAGCCCCTAAAAGTTCATAATTAATTTAAATTGGCTCCTAAAGTTTTAAATAATTAATTTTTGGATCCCTAAAGTTTTGCATAATTAATTTTTGACTCCTAAAGTTTCCAATAATTAATTATTGACCCCCTAAAGTTCTGGATAATTAATTTTTGATCCCTTAAGTTCCGAATTATTAACCTAAAGGTCCCTAAAATTTCAAAATTACTCAAATATGCAAAATTGGTGATTTTTTTTTCAAATTTTGGTACAAAGGACTCCTTTGAGAGATATAATATTCGAAGGTGAATTAATTGAAACAACATGTTGCCAAAGCGACGTCTCTTGTGGATATTAATAAACTTAAAATATTAAAAGGTGGTTGTGTGTGTTATTCATGCGAATACTTGATCGGCCAAAGGAAGGTCAGTATTTGGCCGAATTGCACATACACCTGTGGTGATAAACATGTGGCGATTATTTGGTTTAACGTATGATCAATGAATCGGTCCAAAGACAGGTTTATTGATTGGCATGTTTCTATATTGTCACTGTTTGATCACTACAACAAGAGTACCACTTACAAGTCAATATTTTTGTCCAAAGACTAAGTATTGATGTTGTACTAGGTATCTTGTGATGGGTCCTACCACTATTTAAAATTATTATTTGCATATTAAGGATTGTGAGCTCTTCAACTTAATCGTTCTCTAAATTCAATTTCAGGTTCTGCTGCTAATATTTCCGTTAACATCAATTCCATTCCAATGCTTAATGGCACCAACTTTAAGGCATGGCGAGAGAACGTAATGATTGTTCTCGGAGTCATGGATCTAGATCTTGCTTTAAGGTTACGGGTCGATCAACCTACTGCACTTACTGATAAGAGTACCTCTGATGACAAGAGGGAGATGGAAAAGTGGGAACGATCTAAACGCATAAGCTTGATGTTCATGAAGAGTGTTATTCCAGAAGCATTTCGGGGTACTATGTCCGATAAGGTGACTACGGCTAAGGGTTTCCTTGAGAATTTTGAGAAGAGGTTTGCCAAAAATGAAAATGCTGAAACTAGTACACTTTTGGCAAATCTTATCTCAATGAGGTACAAAGGGAACGGACACATACGAGAGTACATTATGGAAATGTCTCACATTTCTTCAAAATTGAAGGCACTCAAGATGGATATCCCTTCCAGCACAATTCAGTTAATTTAAGGTGAGCTATAATTGTCAAAAGGACCCATGGTCCCTTAATGAGCTCACACTGATCATCTCGTATGGTTTTGAGACGAATTTGGTAGATGACTGTATATACCACAAGTTCAGTGGGAGTAAGTATATTTTTCTGGTTTTATATGTGGATGACATAGTGCTTGCCAGCAACGATATAGATTTATTGCACGAAACCAAGAGATTTCTAGCAAGGAATTTTGAGATTAAAGATCTTGGTGACGCCTCTTTTGTATTAGGAATTCAGATACACCGAGATCATTTTCGGGGTATTCTAGGATTATCACAAAAGAGTTATATCGAAAAGGTACTTAAAAGATATGGCATGCAAGATTGTAAACCAGACGACACCCCTGTGGCTAAAGGAGACAAGTTCAGTTTAAGTCAATGCCCCAAAAATGATTTGAAAATTAAAAAAATGCAGAAGATTCCTTATTCTTCAGCTGTAGGGAGTCTGATGTATGCTCAAATTTGTACGCGTCCGGATATAGCGTACATTATTGGGATGTTAGGAAGATATTTAAGTAACCCGTGAATGGATCATTGGAAAGCATGCGGTATTTACAGAGAACAAAGGACTACATGCTCACATACAGGAGATCGGATCAGTTGGAGATCATCGATTATTCTGATTCCGATTTTGTAGGATGCCAAGATAGTAGGAGATCCACTTCAGGCTATATCTTCATGCTTGCTGGAGGTGCTATATCCTGGAAGAGTGCTAAGTAGACACTCATAGCTACTTCTACCATGACGGCGGAGTTTGTAGCATGTTATGAGGCATCAAATCATGGAATGTGGCTGCGAAATTTTATCACTGGGCTGCGCATTGTGGATAATATAGAAAGACCACTCAAGTTATTTTGTGACAATAAATTAGCAGTACTGTATTCCAATAACAACAGGAGCTCGACGAAGTCAAAGCATATAGAGATCAAGTTCCTGGCTGTTAAAGAAAGAGTTCAGAGTGGACATGTGTCAATAGAGCATATCAAGACAAACTCCATAGTTGCGGATCCGCTTACTAAGAGATTGATACCTAAGATCTTTCGTAAGCATACTGCTCATATGTGTGTAATATCTCTTGATGATATCTAGTTTCAGTGGGAGTTTGTATTTCTGTGCTTTTCATATTAGACACATGCACTGTCATTTTGGATATGGTTTATGGTTAAGTTATTTTCAGTTATAAAGTTTTTGATTTATTATCTCTGAACTCATTTGAAAATGATCTCACTAAGGTATTAAGGTGGACCCGTTGGAAATAGGTATGTTAAGATCACATCACATGAAATTTTCATGCTACACATCCATGCTTGATCCATGTCATTCAGTTATGTCTATATACGTGACCATTGATGGGTTTAGTTACGATACAAGTAGTGAAAGCCGCTTTGATCCTATGTTGATATGATTGATGGATCGGATTGTTTGGGGATGCATTTGGTAATGATAGCAAAATTCTGAGTACTCATAAAGTTATATTTAATGTACAAATATAAGGCAACACATATAGCCCAAAGTGGGAGATTTTAAGGATTTTTAATCAAACATGTGGGCTTATATGTGAAATATTGTGTATTAAATTAAAGGCTATCAAATTCGGTTAAGCCCATTTAAAGTGATCTAATAAGGTTTCGGTATTTTGGGCTTTGAAGCAACTAATTAAAGTATGGCCTCATATGTGTAGAGACTGGGCCTATTCCTAATTCCATGATGGGCCGGATTAGGTCAATGGGCAATCAGTATAAATATAAGGTTATGGTCCCCGGATCACACATTCTGTTCATTCTATTCTGACTCCCACCTTTAGAGAAAAACTAAGGAACAGCGTGTTGATCTGGAAGACTAAAACCACATGACTTATTCATTGTGATAATCATGTCTGATCCAGGTACGCTTCCGCTTTTGGTTAATTAGTTCTTGATGATCGATCGTGGTAAATATTATTATTTTATCCTGCAATTAGTTGTTAGAAGTGGTCATTAAACCTCTGGAGTTTCAATCGAAACAATTCTTGTATTCTTATTTTTTTTATTTTGCAAAGTTTTAATTATATACTATTAGGATTTAAGTTTGATCACTTACATTTTATGTTTCTGGGCATTTCAGTGGTATTAAAGATTGAATCTGTAAATCGAGTACATGATCTTCAACGAAAGTTGGAAATCTGTAACGGAATTCAATGTTTTGGGTCTGTGTTTGAAAGAAACTGAAAAGAAATTGAGTTCTATAAACTCGTTTGGTAAAATCTTTAAATTTCTGCAAATTTAATTTATGAAATTAGGGCTTCTTGTGTTATCTCCCTTGATTTACAATACATCAAACCCCATGGAGACTAATATTTGTCCAACGGATTCTATGAGGCCTTGAGAATATGAGATAAATCTAATGCGGGTCTGTATCTAGATAATCTTGAAGGAGAAAACTTTGAAACTTAGAAATTGTGATCTCTGTTTTTGAGTTTTCTTTGATATTCATGTTGCATGTCCTCTATTAGTACACAAAACTTGATTTAGTGAAATCTTGAGTACCTATTTTCAATTTGTATTACTGTAATCACCTATTGATCTTGATTTTTAGCCTGGTTCTCAAATACTTGGTCTATCTCCCTGATTAATCAAACTTGTTTATCATCTGTTCATTCTTTTATGGTTTCTACTAAGTTTGTATTGAGTTTGTTCAATGGAAGGGGGGATTTTAATACGTGGGATAAAAAATGAAGTTTGTGTTAATGCAATTGAAATGTGCTAGAGCCTTAGACAATACTTGGCGTGGCGATTCCCTAAAAAAGAACTGAATTGGAAGAAATTGCACGGAGTACTATTTTCTTATAACTGTTTCAAATAAATGATATTTTGTTGAAACAGTTTTTTCTTTTAAAGTGTATTTCTCTGTTGACTTGGAAGAAAATTTGAACAGATTTACTAAACTGACCCAAAACTTAGCCAACTTTGATAAAAAACTTTCAAAAGATTAGTATTCACGCGGAAGAACCAAAAAGAAATTTGTATATTCCATAGGCTGGATTGACTACCTAAAGCAATTTTTGTCGGAGACGATGATTCCTTGTTCATTTGAATTTGAATTTTCATAACTTCAAATGCGTTAGTCATCCCATAGTTCAGTTACATCTCAAAAAAGGGAAAGTTTTGAATACAATAATTTTGGTGTTCTTATTGGTTTTTGTAGTAATTTCTGTATATAAATACGTATAATAGTATTAAATATTTATTTATATTTTAAAGGTATTTACGATTTTTCCCTTCACTTCACCGATCGTTCGGGTCCATTTTGGAAGTCAAATTCAGCCTTTCTATATAAGCCTCTTTACGTTGTTGCCCACAACAAGCGCGTTACATCCCCGCTCTAACAGACAACATTGTACTTGATTTGTTATTAATTAAACGAAACAATTTTCACCAATACCTAAGCCCCTGTATGATACGGATTAAAATCTAGATTTTAATTTGAGTCAAAATTATCAACTAATTTTAACCACGTATTTCATGGGACCCCTAACTTTTCAATAACACATTTCATCAACTTTTATTAAAGTTTATTAAAAATCCAATTTTAACCCCTACCAAACAGGAGCTAAATTTTTTTTTTTGTAATTTCAAATAATACTTTTTAATTTTTTGTATTATCAAAATAAATTTTTATTTTTATTTTTTTACAATAAATTTTGTGACACATTGTGTTACATAATGTTGTATTATCTTACATATTTCCCGCCACATGTTTCCATTACCACCATCACCATTTGTAATAGAGTGGGTTACACATACATTGCTCTCTATTTTTAACACCACTATTACCATCATTTGGATAATTCAATGTTACATTTTCATCGCCACCACTTGTAACATTTTGCCCCAGTTAGATAGATATTATAAAGTGTTATATAACTACACTGGGTGTTACAACCTCAATTTAGAGGGTTCTAAATGATAGGCTAAATGAAATGTGAAATTAAATGACTTATTTAATTTCATATATCATTTAATACTACATTAACGCCACTTAGACTGAGATTGTAACTCCAGTGGGGGTAAACAACTTTACTCTATTATAAACTAGATTTTTGTCAAACTCAAAGTTTTAAATTAATTTTTGACAATATATTTTATGGGATTTACAACATTTTAACCGTACATTTAATTAACTTTTATCAAAATCTACTAAAAATCTGAATATCAACCATACAGGTCCTCTATTGCCCCTGCTACACTTGCCACCACTACCACCCATGAACTGTAGCAGTTAGCACCAACACCTTAGAATCCATGTACCAATAAACCCTTTTTCGCATCTCAAATTCTAAATGCCACGCACCAAAACCACCATAGATGCCTTCATAAACAAAAACCTTGATTACATCTCAAATCTAAAAGCACCGAAAAAGATCTCTTGAGTCCTCGCAGTTTGGCCGGCTTGTTAGCAAGCGCCACTCACCACCACAACCTCCATTAGTGCCTCCAATAACAAAAAGTTCGCATGTATCTCAAATATGAGATAGCATGCATGACCACTGACATCATCACTTCTCTTCGATCACCAAATCTAGATTTGAAATTGAAGGTTATTGTCATGTTAATGCAAATATTAGTGGTATAAAGAGATGGTGATGTGGAGGTAACTGATGGTTGTGATAAAAGGAGCACACAATGGTCGTGGTGGTGGTTGTGGAAAGGAAATGGTGTAGCGAGGCAAGCGTGGTGGAGATGAAGAGCAAGTTTTTGTTGTAGTAGTAGGTGGTTATTGACGACGTGTCTAGACAGTGAATGGGTTGATGATTGATTAGGTGGGAATGTGCTTTGCATATGCCATAAAAGGGTTTTAAAAATATAAGTAGTTAGTTTAAAATCAGTATATTATGAATAAAAAATAGAGAAAATTACCTCAAATCCTACCTTTTAACTTTCCATTTTGATAACCAGATGACAAAGTTATCTTTTTCAAAAATCAAGTGTACCCCTTCCTACCTACCCACCTCATCCCACCCGATTTCACACCATAACTCCCTCTAACCCTAATTCATTTTTCACCCCAAACAAAAGTCACTTCTCCAGTTGCTGCTTCATTTCACTTCTTTGGCTACTTCATTTCACTGGTGGTGACGGCAATGTGCACGCACAACGTAGTGATGCCCGTCATTGCAATGCCGATCTGCAGTGCGACGCAGATGATGCTTGTTGAATGTGATAATGGTTGTTAGTGTGGTGGTAATGATTGTTGGTGCGACATGTGTGTCTGTGTAATTCAATTGAAGTGGTGGTGATGGTTGTTAGTGCAAGTGCAAGGGGTGGTGATGATGTTTCGATTACGGTGGTGGCCATGGTGGTGAGTTGCCGGTGGTGGTGGTGGTTGGTGCATGTGGTGGTGTGGGTTATGGTGGTGGTGCATTTGAATGGAGTGCAAGTCGGGTGAGATGGGAGAGATGAAGAGTAACTTGTGACCAGTTAACTAGGTTATCGTGACAAGTTTATTTGATAATATGTGATCGATAAAATAATTTGTGATCAATTAATTTGATAATTTGTGTATAATAAATAAGTTTTTACCAATTAATTTAATAATTTATGATCGATAAATAAATTGTGACCTATAAAAATGTATAATTTGTGACTAAATTTGCAATTGTGATCCGCATTTTGTATTTTTGTGACTGTGATATTTTGTGATTGTGACAGTACGTAATGGTAACCATAAATCTTATGTTATTGTGACTTTAACTTGTATAATTATCTATTTAATTAATACCACCTGATTTTTGAAAGAATTTTGCAAGTTTGAAAATCCATCTTTAAGGCCTTGTTTGATACTACCTTTTTTTCCAAATTGGAAATTAAATTTCATCTGTTTCAAAAAAATGCATGTTTGATTGACAATATTTTCTAGTCTAATCATTTTCTTGGTTTCCAGCCACGCGTCCATCTTTCCATTTTTTGGTGAAAACCAATTCTCACATTTTTTGTAAGAATTTGGTTTCCAGCCAGCCCTTTTTTTTTTTTTTGGGCAATTGGAACAAATTTTATAATCAATTGTAAATTCATTTTTCACTTTAATGGATAATTTTCATGTAAAATGAAATCAAAAGAATACTAAACTTTGATAAAAAAAAAAAGATTTTTTAGGAAATTTTTTTTTTTTTTTTTTTCAACTTTTTGGCAATGGATACAAATTTTGTGACCAATTGTGGAAAACTATCACTTTAATTGACAATTTTCATGTAAAACAAAACCAAAAGATTCAAAATTTTAAAATTTTTCAGGTGAAAAATTATACAAATCAAACACACTTAATTAACAATTCCCTAAAAACAAGTTCTAAACAATTATTTTCTCTGAAATTCATTTTCTTTTCACCAATTTTTCACTTTTATAATCAAACGGACCCTAAATGTTAGTTGTTACGTGTTTTTCTCAAAAAAATTAAGGTAAAGTAAATTTGAAACATGAAAATGGGATAATTTTCCCTTAATTAAAACTCCACCCACTAAGGTTTGAAAAAAAATTAAATAACCTTTTTTAAAAAAAAAAAAATTTCATTAAATGGATGCTTTAAGTTGTCCCGGCTCCACATGTAAAGCATGTGGTCCTCTCTAGCAATCTTTAGGATACTGATTCCGATTTTTATGCCCATTAAATCTTATGAAGCTGGCTTGCATGGGGCGTCATAGACATAAGAATCAACGCATTCCCCGATATTTACACATTTGGCATGCAATCCAATGTCAATAAGGGACCATTCAACAAATGGTTCACTTCGGTTGGAAACAAGATTCAGAATTGAAGTGATTACTTTTGACAAAGATAGGTCACTGTGGATGCCTGCATATCCTGAGAGAGAGAGAGAGAATAAATTCAAAAATAGAAAATAGTGTGTTTTGCTTATTGACAAAATAAGTAATTCATAATTAAATTTGACTTATTTTTAAACACAACTGACCAATATATGTATTATATTTACTGGCCCTTGGTCTTGAAATAAGACCACAGCCACCAACATGAATCCAGCTTTTCAAATCACTATTAAGCCATCCAAATTCGCCATATGGTTATCAATGCAACCAAGTATTTGTGAGCAAGAAAGTAATGTGAATATGCGAGAATAATTGACACGTCTTTAACTATTTTTTATATTCATTTGGACTATTCAATAGGTCTATGATATAGTTCTCGAAATGAGTTTCGAGATAACGTAGGTGTTTTGTGAATTTGGCTATCGTACGATCGTCGAATAATTTTTTAAATTAGCAAGTTATAGAAATTCTCAAAATATTAGTTTGGAACGACCTACTTTGACGAGCCATAATATTTGCTACGATTGACCGTTTTGCACGCTGTTAACGACGTAGAAAGATAGGTCGCAAGCATTTCGAAATAGTATGAAGAATGTAATATTTCAATTTCATTTGACATCCCGAAATGACCAAAAAAAAAAAATTGCCCAAAAGTTGAGGAGTCACTTGACCCCCATGCCACCTCGTGTCCGTCAATGCCAATAGATGATGTTGCGAGATTTAATTGAGTCAAAATCTCATCAGCTAAATAAAAAAACTCATCCACATTCTTTTTAACACCTCACAAATCTGTAGAAAAATATATAAACAGTGATGTATAAGAGATTTTTTAATGCGGTAATTATAGATAAAAAGGAATTGCTAAT
The DNA here is from genome assembly GCA_035079005.1 of Fraxinus americana. Classification (NCBI taxonomy): domain Eukaryota; kingdom Viridiplantae; phylum Streptophyta; class Magnoliopsida; order Lamiales; family Oleaceae; genus Fraxinus; species Fraxinus americana. The sequence continues at coordinate 11,558,628 of CM068716.1, read as the reverse complement.
CCTAACCCACATTGCACACTTTTTATAGGACTACATTCCATATTTTCCAATGTATAAGCTTTTGTTGTCAGGTATTTTGTTTGCTTTCATAAGAATAGCATGTACTTTGAGAAATGTGTCATTATCAGTTTTGTTAATATACTTTGTTGGAGCTCGTCAAACTTGCAAAGGTACAAAATACAATCAGTTGAGGTACAAACTTAATTTCAATGAATCCATAACTCACCCTATATTCACAGATGGTAATTGTCTTTAAAACAAGAAGGTTATAGTTGTCCATGTATGGTGCTATTATAATGTGTTCAAAGAAATATTTTTAATAAATTTCAAAAGCCTTCAACAAAAGAATAAAAAGAGGTTGCATTTGTATCATACGTGCCATTAGTTGGTTCATCTACCAGTGCAACAAATAAATGAGCAACAGTATTGGAAGATTTTATTAGTCTATGATGTATCCAAGACTTCTTATAGCCATACGTTTAGCAAAGTGGTTGCCTGCCGAAAGAATACCAATGAACAGCTTAACAGGCTATTCTAGAATAGGCGGAGCCTTCCATCTGTTAGACCAATCAAGATTTCGTTGAGGTGCAAAACTGAGGTTTAATGTGGGCAGTGAAGCAGCGAAAACAGAGTGGACATCAATGTTTCCTATGAAAGATAATTCAGTGGCATCTTCAGGTGTGAATCCTTAAACCATTGAATAAATACTTGAGGAAAGTGTCATATATGACAAGACCATTGATAGTGGAAGTACTATGTCGTTAGAGTTAGCAGGATGAATCCAATAATATAGAAATTGACCACAAAATCAAATTTTCCATAAATTGACAGGAAATCATGAAATATAAAAAAAATAATCTCACCTCATATTGGCGATTGATGGAGTACTATAACTGTCGAAAATTACATAGTAAATTGAGACTTTTTTTCCATTTGAATATTCATGTTAGGACGAAGGTTGACGTAGAAAGTATTCATTGCTGGTAATGTCTAATACCATCTTTCGCCTGTATATAGTCATTTTATTTGGAGAAACTGATTCAATAGGATATCAAAAAACGAAGCATTCTACGTATTTAAGCAAAAAAAAACTTCACAATTTGTACTATGGAAGAAAAGAAAATTTTTCGTTAGAATAAATTAGTTATTGAGATAAATATGAAATTAAAGTGAGATGAAAAAGAAGTATTTACCTATTATTGTACAAGGTAGGTAGGGTATAATCTCTACTTACAGCAATTTGTTTCGATATTTCTTTATAACTGGACTGACAGCAACTTCTGACAACAATAATAACTGGACCATATTTAATGTTGCTTTTGCATGATCCATGACTTCTTGTATGGTGTGAACACTATGGCTACAATCATTTATCTGAAATTTCTACTCCCGAAAGCCTACACGGTAAAGATACCAGTTGTTACCTGGATAGCAGCATGGAATTAGGAAAATGCCATTTACGTATTGTTCTAGACGATGAAAATCCAGTGATTGTTCTTTAGCTGCAACTCCTTCGTTTTTACTTCTATGGAAGATCAACTGGGTAGCATATTCATCTTCAAATCCAAAATCAAGAATTGCATATTCTTTTGAAAGATGGGTGCAACCTTCTTTAATACGTTGCCTCAACAAATTTAGTTCCATGTCAACATTCTAATAAATGAAATAAGGGTGAATGAAATATATTAGATGACAGAATAAATAACTATAAATGAAATATAATAAGTATAATCAATGATGAACTAATTTTACTAACCCTAGTAGTGATATCTTGTGTAACATCCATTGCATTTTTCAAAACATCCATGCTGTGGAGATTTCCACTTCCTTCGTCCAAATATGATCTGCATAAGAATAAGATTAGAGAAATTAGTTTTAAATGAATGACAGCAAAATTTTGATGTTGAAGTTAGATTGTTTACCTGGGTGGATTATGTAATACCCAATCTCTAAGAACGACATATTTTTCGAAATCATAATCTTCCAAAGTATAGTTGTCTAGGGCATAACTTGTCGAAGATTTTTGACGTTTTTTGTTTTTGGTTAATCCTTCAACATGTTCATGTTCAACATCTTTCACTTGTTGAGATGTTGAAGCATCCTTCACAATCACACTTCGTTGGGGATGAAGATCTTCTTGGAAGGAAGCCATTATAGCTTCCATATTTGTTTTCCAGCCTGATATTGTATTTATCATATTGTTATTTTCTTCATCTATGCAAGACCTCACTGAAATTAAACTCGTATCCACGTAATTCTGCATGTTGGACTGCATTTCTTGATAGTGTTATTGTTGCCAGTGTTATTGTTGCTGAAAGTTGTCTTGTTGCCATTTTTGCTGCTGTTCAAATAACTGCTGTTGGTTGCGAAGAATCGCTTCATAGCAGCTTTCCTGTTGTTCAACAATGTTTGTTTGCAAATTGCTGCACAAATCTGATACATCCTATACATGTTGTCTATATATGTTGAACATGTCCTCCATCTCTTCTCTTTCCACGTAATTGGAGCTAGAACTTTGGCCAGCTTCACCAGCAGCGTAATTGGAGCTAGAACTTGGGCCAAGTCCAGGTAGTATGTTTCTAAGGATTTTTTCTGTTACATTGTTGATATCTCTACCTGCAATGACATCTAATACATTATATTGATTGCCATTTGGTAGTGAAAGAGTTGTATACCATGCCGTTAGCAATTCTTCGTCGGTAGGGTGTAAGACTGCAATGACTTGAATCTGCAATTGAAAAGCTCAAATGATTTGTTGTAAAAAGTCAAAAAATATATATATAATATTTAGTAAAGAAATATAATTAAATAATTTAATTACCTTCTCATTATCCAACAATTGCTTAACTATATTCTTTGTCCAAAATCTATTCGGTTTCCACATATGCATTCTTGGAGATTGCAATGTTTTGTATCTATGTCGTCCAAATTTTTTTCCAATCCGTGGGAAAGCTTCATATATCCAATACTGAAATAATTGAATATAAAAATTATAAAAATTAGATATATAAATTATATTTACATTTGTACAAAAAAAAAAATGCAAAAACATACCTGAAGGGCCAGTGAATATCAATGCAATGCATATTTACATTAATTTTATTGATTTTCTTCTAGTCTTTGTGCTATTTCTAGTTGAAATTTTTGCAATGAATTTAGCAATACAAAATATGCTTTACGCCCCCATGGGAAGTGCAGGAAATCGTTAAGCTGCTCAACCATACCCAGTGTTCTGTAATCAATATGTATTCCCGTTGGTTTCAAAACAAACTCTACTATCATTACCAATCCCAGTTTAAATTTATCATTTTCGTCTTCGCAGAGATGAAATGATTCATATAGCATATTCATACTAATTCTCTTAACACCATGAAAATATTGGTTTCTAAGTCGATTATTATGGAAGTGAAGATCAACATATGTGTTGTAACAAGGTAATCTTGTAATAAGACAAAACTCTTTTAGACTAAAGCGTGCGAAATGGTTATATAATTTCACCCAAAGTTCATTCTTTTTTGCCAGAATCTATAACTCTCATTATGAACTCGTGAATTAACTTGCTACTAAACTGTTAATCTTCTTCTCGTCTATATATAATTCCATACATGAATGCATGGAAATTACTACATAAAGCATATTGGTCAGAATTGATAAAATCCGTAAAATCTTTTATGTATCTATAATTTAGAAATTGTCTAATTGTTGTCGAAAATCAGTGATATGTAGATAATGTATATTCCAAAGACATCTACACAAATTATAAAAATACACAATTCAATCGAAAAAATTATAAAACAACACAGTTATAAAAATATATCTTCAAATCTAATTAAAGTGGACATAATAAAGGCATAAATCGATTGTTCCCAATGAAAGCAATTGTTCCCAATGAATTATGATAAAAGATCATGAGGAAGGAACACACTCTTAATTAGCTTAATTTGCATTCTTTATAATGACAGAAATATTCCTTATTTGATGGTTGCACTTTGGGCTAATTAAACAATTTTTTAGCTGTTATAGTGCGGCAATCCCTAACTCTGCATCATGTACAAGTGGGATCAGTTTAATAAACGTTTAAGGGGTGATTCTTCCTTATAGCAGTGAAATAACTCATCATCCTTAATACACATAAACATAAAGTAACTTAACCAAATTAAGCCACAAACTTGTCTAATAAATTCTACTCTCTCTGATCAATTTTACAAAGGAAGAAACTCAAAAGAATTTATTTGGAGTGATTTTCATGCTTCTAAAATCGGTGCTCTGTTTAATATAACTATAGTAGTGAAATTGCTCATCATCCTTAATACACATAAACATAAAGTAACTTAAGAAAATTAAGCCACAATCTTGTCTAATAAATTCTACTCTCCCTAATCAATTTTACAGAGGAAGAAACTCAAAAGAATTTATTTGGAGTCATTTTCATAACTTGTGCAGAAGGAAGATGCAAGCCTTACAAGTTTTACTCTTTCACAAGGTGAAGACAGAACATTTACAAGGTTCAACTAAAAAGGTAATTGTAAAGTTTGTTTCTTTCATCAGGAGGGGGTTGAAACGAATTCACTATAACTTGCAACCAAATAGGTGTATTTATAACCTAACACAAGTGCAAGAGAATTATTGGATTGGGAATTATGGAGAAACGTGCAAATGGGGTTTGTAGTGGCTTGCATAGAGAATTACATCAATGAAAGGAGATATACAAAAATTGAATATCACAGAAAAGAAGATGGCGCAAGGTTTGGAGAGGCTTTTGATGGTTGAGCATTGAAATGTTGTTGCATAAATTTGGGAATGGAATTCCTCGCCTACCTGGTCGGATTGGAAAAGAGAAGAAGCCAGAATGGAGTAATCATCCTGTTCACTCAGCTCACTCTAGTGATCAATTAAGTAATACGAAAGGACGTAATAACGAAAATTCGCATTGAGAGTTGCAGCACCGGCGATTTCCGATTGGAAATGGTAGTGTTCACTGGCAATATTCCAGACAATTGGGTTTTCCAAGCTGGACAACATTTTTACAATAAATCAAAAGAATAACTATGTTTGCAATAACAGCTTGTTTCCAATTTACTTAATCTTACTTCTTTTAGAAGAAATCATTTTTGTAACTTGAAAAATATGAGATAAGTGGCTTACAGATGAATGATTAGATCAGATAAATAAACTAATAACTGACTGGATTCGAAGAAGCTCAAAATAAAAAAGCTGAACACGACCATTCCATTCTTATTCATTAGATCTGTCTAAATCATCTACAAACCTTGGGACAATTTCACATGTTTGACATGTGTCTAACATAAGGATGTTTAAGTTCAACATGCATCAAATTGGGCACTCTAGCTAAGATAGAATGTTCATCATCTGTATCGCATGAGGGATCTTGGTAATAGTCTGTTCAAAAGAGAAGAAAATAAAAATATCGTGCCTCCGTTCGCCTACACGGAGGCACGCTGGTGCGCATAGAGGCATCAGCATGGAGGCACGTTGGTGCCTCCATGCACAATGTGCCTCCGTGCGCGTGTACGGAGGCATGTTGGCGCGCACGGGGCACCAGTACGGAGGTACGATGCCCCACAAGCTAAAAAGTCTAGATCTATCCCTGTCTAGAAAGGAGGTTAGTAGGGTGAGGTACATGTTGAGATTAGGCCAAGTTCTCGCCAGGTACATTTTATCAATTTCAAATGGAAAGATTCCATGCAACTGAATACAAATGTCCAAGTGTCCCAATTGAAGGATATGGAAATATGTACTGAGGAGAGGATTAGAGTCTGATTCCCACATGTAATTCATGACATTGGAATCGTGCAAATAGAAAGCTCACATGGGTTCTGATATGAAGATGCCACTAAGTAATTATCACACAATTTACACTATATAATCTTACCTTCATTGACTTGTTTCTAGTTACAACCAAAAGATTCAATCCACATGGCAATTGGTATCATATTTATTAGCTTGACCTTAAATATGATAATACAAGACAATCAGAGAAAAAAAAAAAAAAAGAATAACTGCCACAGTGAACAAAGCAGTGTGCCTCTGTACATGCGGACGTAGGCACGATGTACCTCCATGTGCGTACACGGAGGCACGCTGGGGCATACAGGGCACCAGCACTGAGGCACATTGGTGCCTCAGAGCACTCGGACGGAGGCATGCTGGCGTTCACGGAGGCACCAACGTGCCTCCATGCTCTTGTTCCAACAAGATGGAAGGCCACTTCTCTTTATTTTCCTTCTAGCACATGTAATGAAACTTACCTCTTTTCTTGCAGTTAGAAAGATTGAAAGATTGATGATGAAATTTGTGAATTGGAGAAAAGAAGTTGCAAAGATAATTTGGAGATGAAAACTTTTTTGCAGAGACAATTTGGTAGGTGAAAGTGTTTAAGTAAACCATGATACTTACATATATGAAAATTGAAATTGAGATAAACTAAAACATTACCTAAATATATGTTGTGGAAATTGGAATGGAGATAAAAATTGGAATGGAAATGAGTAAAGCATTACTTAAGTATATTCTGAAAAAGACTTACAACAATTATAAAACCAAACTCAACCATAAGTGATGTTTGGTTGAATAACTATTCGTATTTTAACTTCATAATTCTATTCATGGAATGAGACAAAAGCAACAAAAATTACATTCAGCTTTCACAAAAAATGCTTTCAATTGTTTATCATGACTTCAAAAATAAATGATATGTTAGGAAAGGAATAGGATGAAATCATATCATGTAAATATTTGATAAGTCTTTTGTGGATTTTGATATTTTCTACATTCATCTTTTAAACTAACAAAAAGAAATTGCAAAGGAAGATCCCTACACTGTGGCAGTCCTAAGAAAAGATACAATATTGTCTCTTAATAAGTACGATGTTATTTTCTTTCTCTCTTCCGTACAGCATTACCAAGTTTAATTTTTAATATCGTAACAATTAATCATGCTGAACAGATGATGCTTGGTCAATTTCATTTAAATGTGTTAAATTTTAATTTTTAATATCATAACAGTTAATCATGCTGAACAGATAATTGTTTATTATTTTCTACATTAACCTCTTCTTGATATAAAGATTATTAAAAACTACAGTTCCACTAAAGACACGGTGTCTGAATGTGTCTCCGTGCGTGGAGGCGAGACATCTCATGTCTCTGTGCGCACAGAGACAGGAGCATGTGTCTCCGTGCACCGTACGGAGATACGTAAATGTGCCTTCGTGCACGGAACGGAGTCCTCTCGTGTCTGTGTTTGCGCACAGGGATAGGAACATGTGTTTCCGTGTAGGGCACGGAGATACGTGAATGTGCCTCCGTGCACGGCAAGAAGATGTATCGTCTCTCTGTGTTTAGGCTTCCCCGTGCCTCCATGCATGGTACGGAGACCCGCGAATGTGCCTCCGCCGAGTCACGGCAGAGTCTTCGCACGAAGATCTGGTCATGGCCTCGTGCCATAGGCTTGACTAGTCTCCGTGTAAAGACATGAGGCTGTGTCTTTGCAATATAAATGCTATTTGTTTCTGTAACTAATTAATCGGTTAAAATTATTACTCTAAACTTTAATATTATGATTTATGATGCAATGACTAAGTTTTTTAAGGATTAACACATAAAAATGTATTAATCCTAAAAACAATTATCTCATCAAAGAGAATCATGATAAAAGATATATTTAATAGCAAACAAAGGTCATTTTATATATATATTCCAAAGTTATCATAACTGCATTACATAAGTCTTCATCATATGAGTTACAAACTAAGAGCATCACGTGATTCTTTTTACATCAACTTCATGGAAAAGTATTCGTCCTAGACGAAAGGAAACCAATATATGAGTATGTGGAAGACCTCTTTTATGAAATTCAACAACATATATATATATATATATATGCAGCAACATGTCCTAAAAGATGTCTTTTTAACAAGTCAGTTTTTAACTCCTCTAACTTAGCTCTAAATATTCGTGACAACAAATCAGGCCTATTTTGTTTTTCATCATTATGCCTTAGTTGTTGTTGTATTTCTGGCCAATTAGGATTGCAAGTCATCGTTAAAAACATATTAGGTTCACCAAATCGTTGAACTAATGCCATCGCATCCATATATCATTTTTTTATTATCTTTAGGACCACCTATGAATTAAGATGGTAAAATAATTTTTCGACCAATCTTATAACCTCTACTTTCACCTATGTCAACACTATCAACAATTCCTTGATAAAGTTCTGCTAGTATTTGTTTTTGATTGTTACGAAAGTAATCCAATCTAGTAGTTTCACTTTTTACATACATATCAACAACATATTGTTGAAATAATCTACCAGCATGAAGCAAAACACATGTACCTGAATTTTGAACTTGTAATTTATAGCAGTAATACTCACGACAAGACACATGTGACCTCTTCTTTATTTTCTTCATAACTACAAGGAGAAAATAAAAAAATGAATCATAATATAATAAAGGTAATAAAAATTCATAGAAAACCAATTTCCAAATTATTAACCTTCAGTTTCTCTTTCAATCAACTCATTTGCAGAATTTATGGTATCGATGTCTAAAAGGTTATCTTAGGTAGAAAGATGTAAGATTTTTTTTATTGATTCTGTCAATACCCTCATGTCATCCAGGTTCACCAAAAGGAAACATCCATGGGTATTAAAGAGGATCACAACAACCAAAATAGTAATGAATTCTGTATGAAGCACCAGAATGACCATAAATTGATATATCATGAATTTTATTGTTGTAGATGTATCATCATCAACCCAAATTGCAGCTACTTGTGAAGCCGTTGGAGTGTTGTACACTCTTTGATCTAGACCTGGATCACATCTTATTTGTATTCGACATGTATATAAACTATCAATATTGCTTAGTGAACAAAAAAATCTACAGTAAAGATTGACCGCTAGAATATCAATTAATATCTGTAAAGTTGATTACAAAATTTGTCTGAAATCTTTAATCGGTTTGATAGTTCATTTTCAGTATCATAGAAGTATAATTGTAAATAAGTTGGGTTATTGTTTGAGGGTAACAATTGGTTTATATAATGATAAACTTGTCCTTGAATCCTAAATGTATAGATTTCTTTAGACAAATTTTTATCGTATTTCACACCAAAAGATGTGAAAGCAAAATCGTTGTTATAACTTCTTGCAATTTTCTTGAAATTTAATTATTCGGCTGATTTGAAGTAAATAAATGATATAATTTATCAGGTACGCTATGTATATGCAATTTAACTTTGCCATCTAAACAAAATCTTTTACTCTCTCCATGAAATCTTTTTGCACCATAATGTAAACAAAATGTAGGCTCTACGAGAACATGGGATTTAGTAGGAATCTTCTGCAAACTTAAGTATGTAGTTTGCTGATCATTTTCTACAATTTCATCATCACATCTAAATCTGTCCGCTTCACATGCATACTGAATATTCCCATTTGGTGGATAAATTGTGGTTGTTGAAGTTATACTATAACTACAACTGGAAACTACAATAAAATAAATTGGCATTTAGATTCAAATACTGTTGATTTGTAAGGGATGGGAAATATAAATTTGATTCTATTAAACATATAGATAACTAAAATGCAACAACTTGTAAACTTACTTATTTCGGATTCGAAACAATTCCGATGGAGAATATTATCTGTGTAACGTTCAACTTCAAGCCCAAGGTGTCCAATCTGCTTTACATGCCCTACAGGCACAGATTTTGGTAAAGAAATAGTCAAAAATCTGTATCATGTAGATGGAAAAAAATGCCTCTATGCAAATATTCTTTATTGTTAGTACATGTATCGAATTAATGCTGGCAAAACTGCATACCTATTTCTAAGTAGATGTATTAAATTAATACACTATAAGAAAAGCAGAATTATATACCTATTTCAGTAGTGTAACAGCTAAATTTTGCAGATGAATGTGGTGTAGTAAAATTCAAAGGAAGAGCTGGAAAAAAAAAAGATCACAACTATTTATATCAATTAACATATAGAATTGTTTCATGAGGAAAGACTATAATTTAAATCTATAGAAATACCTTCTTCTACCATTGTTAGACCATAAACTTTCTGTTGTTTTGCATCACGCAATTGTTTTGCTTGGGCATACAATTGTCGTCGTCGTGAATTTCGAGTTTCTTTTGCTTTAGCATAAATTTCTCTATAACGCTTTTTTCGTACTTCACAACTTCCATCACTACTATCGGAGGCATTCATAAAATAAAAAAATATAATAAAATATAGTATAGCATTAAAAATAAATAAAGTAACTACCTCCAAACTTAAGAAACAAAATTACTCATAAGATTATGATTTGTTGTGACATACCCAACACTATTTCTAAAGCATTAACTAATAAACAACATAATGACGATAGAAAAACATTGCATAATAATAACACATTAAACGCTGGTGCCTCCGTGCACAAAATATTAACTCAAACCCAAAACACAATAAAAATTCATATCTGATTATTTTTTGGAAAAAGTCAGGAGCAATTTGGTTTCAAATCTTTCAAAGACAGCAAAACTCCCACGGTGCAATCTCAATACAATTGCGACTCTGGAGCAAAGTGTGGTGGATCTTATCAAAATTCCCAAAATAGGTAGAATAAGCACGTCTAAAAAACGAGAGGTTTTGCAGAGAGATAAATAAAGAATAACAGCTACATGGAACAAAGTTGGTGCCCAAAATTAGTTGGCAAAACAGGATTAACGTGGGTTGGTCCCTTGGGTTTAATAGTTATGGTATCTTATATTTGTCAAGATTTGAAGCGACGATTTGAATTTGTTGCAGAGGATCGAGAATCAGTGTGAAGAAGGTTCGAGAATCGACGGAATCGGCTTGCACAAGGTAATGAAATTTTTAACTATGAAATAAAGGAATGGAATTGATCATGCTTATCAAAATTCAAGATAGAGGAGAGAATCTACCTGAAGCTCGACCAATTGACAGACGATTTTGAGAAGGAAAATTCAGGGCTGGGAAATGAAATGAAAACGTGAATGAGACCAATTAGGGCAATTTTATCCTCCTCCAAACGGCGTCGTGTTGGTTAACGAAATAATGAACAGTACCAAAAAACTGGCTTTTTTATATGTAGTAGGAAAAGTAACTACCTTCCACTATATTACTTGTTTCTATCAATCTATCTAGTTGATATAGATTTTATGAAGAGTTGCATTTGAAACCACTAGACCTACTTGAGCCATATAATTTTTTTCATTCTCATTTTTCTACTCATTTTCAACCACACATTCTTCAATAAAATAATATTTTCATCACATCAATAACTTTTCTTTCTTTTTCAATCACACATTTACCATCACATCAAACAAAAAAAATGTATTCTTGTGGAAATAATGTGGTTCAAACAAGGGTTTAATGACGACATTTTAGCAATATAACTCTCTAAGAATTCCATTATACATGGAAAAAACCAAGCACATTCATCTAAAGCAAAGCATAACTTTTTACATGATCTTATTTTTGTTATCCGAAATGATTTGTAGAATGATATAATTTAAGAACGGAAGAAGTACTATTGCAGAATATGTTGAATTTTGTGACCCAAATTATGTTGGAATTTTTGGGAATATATTTTTCCTCCTTTGTACGTATTTGGAAAAATATTATTTCCTTTATTTCACATGTTTTATTGGAAAAATATTGGGAAACTATTGTTTCATTTATTTCACGTGATTTATTTTTATCTTGTTTTCATCTTGGGTTTGGAAATCTTCCCTATAAATAGTAAACTTTTCATTCAGTTTTTTAGAATAGAAATTGCTGAAATTGTATTTTCTTTCCATTGGTTGTTTAATAAAATATCGGTTCCTCAGCCATTTTTTTTACTTTAAATCTTATTCTTATTTAATGAGCGATCAATACTTCATATTGCTCCATTAATTTTTTTCGATTTTTCACAACGCGTAGGTTCAGAGGGTCTCAACAAGTAGTATTAGAGCTATAGGTTGTTGAATTTATTTGAGATTTATAGTTTCGATGGGTGCCATGAAGTATGACATTCCACTTTTGGATCGCAAAATAATGTTTTCTCTATGGCAAGTAAAGATAAAAGCAATTCTGGCACAAATGGATTTAGACGATGCTCTGTTAGGTTTTGATAAAATGCCAACAACTTGGACAATAGAGGAGAAACAACGGAAGGATCGGAGGCGCTGTCTATGATTCATTTTCATATTTCTAACAACATTCTTCAGGTGGTGGTTAAGGAGAAATCAGTTGCTGCATTGTGGTTAAAACTGGAGCAAATGTGCATGACGAAGACATTGACGAGTAAGTTGCATCTGATGCAGAGACTTTATTCTCATCGCATGGTAGAAAGGAGTTCTTTGGAGGACCATCTAGTCATGTTCAAGGAAATCTTCGCTAATTTGAAAACGTTGGAAGTCAAGTATGATGAAGAGGATCTGGTATTGATCATGTTGTGCTCACTACCCACTTCATATTCATCGTTCAAGGACATGATCTTATACAATCGTAACATACTCACCATTGACGATGCATATGACGCTTTATTTTCAAAGGAGAAGATGAAGCATATCGTTGAAGCTAAGGATGAGGAAGCTCTGGTTTCGTACGGTGATTGACGAAGGGGTAGGTCGAGGGTGAATTTTAGCAATTAGGTTTGCTTCTACTGCAGGAGAAAAGGATACATAGAAAAGGATTGCGACAAGTTGCATAGTAAGGGTAATTTATCTGCAAATCAAAGAAGGCAATCTGATTATTTGGACGAGACTAATATTGCCGAGAGATTTTCGGATGGCGAGGATGTGGTGCTGGCCGTATCTGACATGGAATCTAAGCCAGATGAGGAGTGGATTCTGGATTCAGCGTGTTCGTTCCATATGTATCCCAATAGGCCTTAGTTTGAAACATATGAAACGGTGAAGCAATGTGGAGTTGTCATGGGAAACAACCAATCTTGTAGGGTTGCTGGAATTGGTCGGGTCACCTTGAGGTTATTGAATGGGACAGTTCAAGTTCTTGGTCAGGTTCGGCATGTTCCAGACTTAAGGAAGAATCTTATCTCGCTGAGTACCATGGATTTTAATGGGTACATCATGTTGTGCTGGAAGGACGAAAGAGTTCTCAACTCTACATTATGCAAGGGCACACAGAACTAGTGAAGAGACATCTGGACATATTTAGTATTGTGGAAGAGATTCAGTTCGATACAGTACCTTTTGTGTTGGGCTCTGAGTCATTTGCTAGGGGAGAACTCACGGAGCATAGGTACCGAGTTTCAGATATGTGTGATCATGTTTTCGGGGTGTTTGAAAGTAGCAGTTCTAGCAAGGGGCCTTCAATTTAAGCATTTGGTGTGGATTCTACTATAGGGTATGCTTTGACCCTGTTTGGTATTTGTTGAATTCTTTGTTGGAATTTTGGGAACTCGAGGTTGGGTTCGGTTGTTGCTTGTGGACACTGGGCAGAGGTAATGTTTTTCGTGAGGTGGAGAGTTTTTGTACTGAATGAAGAAATTGGTTTATTTTAATGAAGTTGGACTTATTTTTCTAGGGGGAAAAATTTTGGAGTTTCGTTCGTTGCACCGATATTTGAGTTATGTGGAGATTGTTGAATTTGTGACCCAAATTAGATTGAAATTTTTGGAAATATATTTTTACTACTTTGCACATATTTGAAAAAATATTATTTCCTTTATTTCACGTATTTTATGGAAAAAATATTGAGAAAATATTGTTATCTTGTTTCCATCTTGGGTTTAGAAAAATATTGTTGAATTTGTGAACCAAATTAGATTGAAATTTTTGGAAATATATTTTTCCTACTTTGCACATATTTGAAAAACTATTAGTTCCTTTATTTCACGTATTTTATGGAAAAAATATTGAGAAAATATTGTTTTCTTTATTTCACGTGATTTATTTCTATCTTGTTTCCATCTTGGGTTTAGACATCTTCCCTATGAATAGTAGACTCTTCATTTAGTTTTTGAGAGAAAATTTTTTTGAAATTGTATTGTCTCTCCATTGGTTGTTTAATAAAATATTAGTTCGTCTGTCAATTTTTTTCTCTTCTTTACTTTAAATCTTGTTCTTGTTTGGTATGCGATCAATACTTCATATTACTCCATTGATCTCTTCCGATTTTTCACAATACGTGATTTCAAAGGGTCCCAACAAAATATAAAATTGTTATTATTTGAGAACGAAACTGAACACGAAACAACACCGAGTAAATATGTAATCTTAAAATTAAATAATTTATCGAAAATAAAACCATGATGTGGACACTTCTAAGGGACCAATTTTTGCCCCGTTCGATTCGACATTCGTATACACAAACAAGTTCAAGGTCCGAAATTCTGATTCGGTCTTTGATTTATATGGTATTTGTGCAAATGTGAAGAGAGCTTCTATGCTATATATGATTATACAATTTCAATGTGTAATCATATATAAAGCGTTCATTGCTTTGTTCATTTTCCTACGTGGGACAAATTACACAAAGTTTTCCTTTCAACACAAAACGATCTTCCAATGCACCAAGTTTAAGTTTCAATTTCTTATTCACCCAACTATTATTTTTGACAAGTAAATATATGATTTCGATATTCTTACGAATGAAAACATGAATCAACTTTGATCTTCCAAATTGATCGAGCGGATCCCACTCAAAATTAGGCCAAAAATGGCTGACTAAGCCATATTTTTCAACAATTTTATTATAGAACTGAAAACTAGGTTGCTGATATACGTTTTTACCGAACTCCTGAAATTGGCAACATTTTAAAAGTAAAGAAATGGGTTTCTAAACTTTAGTGAATTTAATTTGAGAGTTTGAATGTTCCAAAACTTAGGGAGGGATTGTTGTTATTGAATCAGTCAAATAATCAGTTAGTATTATGGTTGAACTAGCCATTAGTTATATTCATTTCAATTAATTAAACCAAAGTATTTGATTATGATTGTACAACAGACATGAAGAATAAAACGTACTATTATAGAGTATGGGGACAACTGCATGAGAATCCGCGTACATAAATATCATTCATGTTATGTACATGTAATGGAATAATGCCATCAAAATAAATTATTAAAATTTGAAAACAGAGAGAACAATAATAGTACTTTACTGCTGAGCGGTCACGGCCGCCATTTCTCCTTCATCTTCCCATAAATTAAAAATCATTAGTAATAATTACCAATTATTAAGGGCAGAGAGAGGGGGAGAGGAGAAGACGAAATAAAAAGTAATATATGTTTATGTTTGACCCACATTCTTTTAAAATAAATTATTTTAAAATTTATTTTTAATCGCACATTTTTGAATAAAAATAATACTTTTCATCACATCAATAATTTTTCATTATTCTACTTTTTAACCACATATTTCAATCATATTAATATTTAAAATACATTTTTTTCTCGATAATATTCCTCAAACACACACGCAGGATAGAGACTTGTAAAAAGCTTCAGAAATAAACAAAAAATAAAATCTAGATAGAGAGTAGTGGGATGGGGTGAGGGAATTCTAGAGGGGGGGAGAGGGCCCAAAAAAATAGCCTATATAAACGTTCTTGAGTGGGAAGTGTGAACTCACCAGAGGTTAGAGTGTTAGTAGTTAGCTGTTTCTAAATCAAGAAAAAAATGGTGGTTGTGAGAGAATTTGATGCTAAAAAGGATCAGAGAGCAGCAGAAGAAGTAGAGAGAAACTGTGAGATTGGCCCAAGTGGCAAAATCTCCCTCTTCACTGATCTCTTGGGTGATCCTATTTGCAGGGTCCGCCACTCCCCTGCCTATCTCATGCTGGTATAGCTACTATTAACTTGAAATTTCATTTCATCGTTCAGTTATTTCATCAAAAAAGGGTAATTTTGAATCGTTGATTCAGGTGGCGGAAATGGTGGTGAGCAAAAGTCAAGAAAATGAAAGGACTGAAATTGTAGGAATGATAAGGGGTTGCATCAAAACCGTTACTTGTGGCAAAAAGCTATCCAGAAACGGCAAAAACTTGATGCCCCTCCCTGTCTACACCAAACTTGCCTATATCTTAGGCCTACGTGTGGCTCCTCCTTATAGGTACCACGTATTTTCATTCTTACTTTCTATTTAAAAATCATGTTCGGCAAAATAAGTAACAGTCTCAATTTCTTGTTCTGGGTTCTGCAGGAGAATCGGAATTGGTTTGAAATTGGTGAATACTATGGAGGAGTGGTTCAGAGCTAATGGTGCTGAGTATTCGTACATAGCCACTGAAAAGGACAACCAGCCATCTGTTAAGCTCTTCACTGAAAAATGTGGCTATTCCAAGTTTCGTACCCCGTCCATCTTGGTCCAGCCTGTTTTCGAGCACAAAGTCCGAGTCACTAGGCGAGTCTCGATCATCAAACTCAGTCCATCCGATGCTGGAACTCTTTATAGGTTCTGTTTCTCCACCACCGAGTTCTTCCCACGCGACATTGACTCGGTTTTATACAATAAACTCAATCTGGGCACTTTTCTTGCTGTGCCGAATGGGTGGTGTGATAGCGAGTCATGGCCGGGTATTGAAAAATTCTTGGCGACTCAACCCGAGTCATGGGCTGTACTCAGCGTATGGAACTGCAAGGACGTTTTCAAACTCGAGCTACAAGGAGCGTCGTGGGCATGCAAAGTTTTTGCTAAGACGACTCGGTTAGTGGACCGGGCTTTACCATGGCTAAAACTGCCATCAGTGCCTGAGGTTTTCAGGCCATTTGGGCTTCATTTCTTGTATGGGCTTTACGGGCAAGGACCAAATGCGGCGAAGTTCGTGAAAGCCCTATGTCGATTTGCGCACAACCTAGGTAAAGAGTGCGGGTGTGGTGTGGTGGCAACAGAAGTGGCAAGTTGCGAACCACTGAGGTTAGGAATTCCATATTGGAAGAAGCTATCGTGCACGGAAGATCTTTGGTGTATCAAACGGTTAGGGGAAGACTACGGTGACGGCTCTATTGGTGATTGGACAAAGTCGCGACCCGGTCTTTCAATTTTTGTTGATCCCAGAGAGTTCTAGCATCTTTATCTTAAATTAATTATCTTAGCTATTATATTAGGATGTGAGGGAAAAAAATAGAAGGAATGAGAAGATATGGTTCAACTTTTGTTGTTCTTGTAAAGGGAATATCCCTCTCCTTTAGCTTTTTTTGTAAATGGATTAGCTTTTTACATCCTTAGCCAAACAAATCCTGATTTTGTTTTTATGTGGGGTTTGCTATGTTATGGTATTCGTTTTCATCTATTCTTAAGTGGGTGCACTTGAATTATGTACAAGCCACGTGCTTGGTGAATATCCATGATACTTTGTTAACCGACTTATTTTGAAACTTGATAAAAGAAAAATAAGCAAAAAATTTTGTGATTCTAATTTTTAACATGATGCGTGGAATAGGATTGATTTTGATTTTGCTTATGTTTAATATCAAAGTTTTAATAGATTTTGATTAAAAAAAAAAAAAATTGATGAAATACGTTATTGAAAAGTTAATAAAAATTGTGAATTTCATAAAATGTCTGATTAAAATTGAATTTGAGAAAAACGAAGATCAAACATGGACTAAATAAAATTTAAGATTAACGTCGATCCATATCTAAAATAAGCAAATTTATAGGTAAAAGATTGATTTTAAATTTTTGATTTTAAAGAAAGCTAAAAGGTAGTGGGAAGATTTGATTCATTGATATAACCTCCTTATGTACGGAATCCATTAACTAATGCTTTTGGAGGATCATGCAATTGCTTGTGTACAAAGATACATTTTGGGAAATAATTGAGGGGAAAGGCATGAGTAAAGTCTTTTCAAATTTCAACTTTGTCCCTCCCACTTATGGTTCGATTTTATCATCTGTCGTCACTTACATTTCTATCATTTTATAAAAACGAAGTGGCATAATCCTCGAGGGAAAAAGGCACGAGTCAAGTCTTTTCAACTTTGTCCCTCCCATTTATGGCTCTATTTTATTTTGGGACTACACTTGTACAAAAAAAAGAATTTTGATTAGTCATATTTGATGTAGGTTAAATCTAAATTTTAATTTAAATTAAAGTTTATAATTAATTTTAATTACTTATTTTATAGAAAAAAATATAGCGATAAAAAGCTTTCGATTTGGGTCAAGGACAGTTAAGGGAATTTGCTTATAAAGAAGGTCACGTGTTTCACGGAATATCGTAAAGCTCATTTGATTCACGATAGTGAAAAGTAAGGTGGGATAGTTGAAGAGGAGAGATGAATACATGTGAATGCAATGCCTCACCAACTAAAAATGTTTTCCGAACTTTTGATACTAGGTAGAATGTAGATAGATACTGTCTAATTTTATTAATTGCATCACATTTAATTGCAATAAAGGTCTTCAATTTATAATTATTTTAACACTTGTAGTTTTAACTTCTTCTTTTTTTAATCGTATTCTAATATTTAATATTAAATTAATTAATACCTTTTGTCTGTAATGACGATTTATGTCTGAATATTTTGTTAGCGTGAGAAAAACCTTTTTGTCGGACTTTTGTAGTTGACCAAGCCCCTGTCCGGGGAGCAATTTTGGACATTTTAATCCATTTTATGATCGTTGCAAATGTATTGGTCGCCATTTGCGCAGTCGTTTTTTACTCCATATGAAACAAAATGCCAAAATTATAATTTTCTAAAGAAAAATTAAATGTTAAAAGGGCATATTGATCATTCTACTTGAAATTGGTCAATAATTGTTGCTACATCTACCGCGTTAGTGGTATGATTTTCACTAAAAATTGATGAAAAATTCTCCCATCACAGGCACTAATGGTAGTTATCTTACTAATTTAAAAATGTGAGGGCCAAATAAGTCTTTTACTTCCTCCTAACGTATTTTTTAATTTGGTCACCGCCAGGGTCAAAATATGCTAATTAATAGAAGGTCGATAATATAATTACAAAGAAAAAATTTGGGGACTTAAGTATGAAAATGAGCAAGTAAAAGTTAATGATCTTCATTTAAAGTAAAATGTAATGCTGATAATTAAAATTATGGTGTAAAAATAATTAATTTTTAAATTTTCACAATTCATCTTGAAGCAGGACATAGGATTTTGAGTTTGACTAAGTTTTCTAAAGACAATTTTATGACCAAGGGCAAATTTCATAAACAAGAAATTACGTGTGAATAATCACCTAATCTAAGAAATAAGAGATATTAAATAGTTATTAAAAAATATTTTATTAATTAAATACATTAAGGTGACAATATTATATAATTTATTGCCATAATTATGTATTAATCATGACTACAGACGTCACAGTCACAAATCACAAATTTTATAGGTCACAACTTATTTCTTGATCACAAATTAAATAAATTAATTGTTCACATATTATTTTCGGTTACAAATCACAAATTTTATAAATCGAAACTTATTTCATGGTCACAAAATATCAAATTAATTGGTCACAACTCCTAGAAAAAGTATAATTCTAGGTTGGTCGCTGGATTGAATATTTGCAAGTTTATTCTTTTGTTTTGAAATATAAGAAAGGTGTCAAGAACCAAGTAGCTGATACTTTAAATCGTTGTATTTCCCTTTTGTCCGTCATGAGTGTCAAGGTCATAGGTTTTCAAAGACTTAAGGAACCGTACGAAACCTGTCCCGATTTCAAGGATATTTTTCTTTCTTTGCAAGGTGGATGTTCGGATTCTACTAGTGGTTTTCTCCTCATGGAGGGTTACCATTTTAGAACCAATAAATTTTTCATCCCTCTAACTTCAGTGCGAGACTTTATAGTGTGGGAAATTCATGCTGTAGGCTTAGTCGGTCACTTTGGACGTGATAAGACTATCGAGGAGATTGACAGTCAATTCTATTGGCATATTTTGAAAAAAGACGTGGCTAAGATAGTATATGTAATGCTTGTCAGTTGGCCAAACAAAATAGGCAAAACACTGGAATATACACACCTCTTCCTATCCCTTATTGTCCTCGGCAAGATGTCATATGGATGTTATGTTACTATTTCCACGCATCCCGAAGAAGCGTGATTCTATTTTTGTGGTATTCAATCATTTTTCGAAAATGACTCATTTTATCCCATTAAGCAACACCTCATATGAATCTAAGATTGCCACGTTGTACTTTAATGAGATTGTCAAATTGTATGGTCTGCCTAAGACCATTATATCAAATAGAGATGTGTGTTTCACCAGTTACTTTTGGAGAACTTTGTGGCAAAACGTTGGTACTAAATTGAAATTTTCTACTGCATACCGCCCTCAGATTGACGATCAAACGGAAGTAGTTAACTATAGTCTTCATAATTTATTAAGATGTTTGTCCCAAGAAATCTTAGAAATTGAGATTTGATTATTCCTACAACTCAAATTGCATATAACAATTATATGAATCGATCGTTAGGTATGAATTCCTTTGAATTCGTTCGTGGTTATAAGCCTAGGAAGCCTTTAGATCTCATTCATCTGTCCCCACATGCTAGAGTGTTTGTGTCGATGAGGCATTTGTACAACATCTTTATGACTTACATATCGAGATCAAGAAACTTGAAGACGGTAATGCATCATATAGATTTCAAGTTGATTTGAATAAATGACATGTTGAGTATAATATTGAGGATTATGTTATGAGTCGAATTAAACTGGAGCGGTGTCTCCCTAGATCCGTCTCCAAATTGCAAGCCCGTAGTGCAGTCTTTTTAAAATTTTGAAGTAAATTGGCCCAAATGCATATATTATTGATCTTCCACTAATCTTATGTACCACCATATATTCAATATTGAGGACTTAGTTGCTTATAAAGGTCATTTCAATCCCTCCAATGATCCTCTTATGCCCCATCTATGTACCTTGACCCTGAATCTCTTACCATTTCTAACCCAATAGCACATTTCATAGCATACAAAGATAAAATTGGTGATATTTTAGATGAACAAATTGTGTTGACTAATAATAGAGAGGTTCAGCACTTCCATGTTCGTTGGATTGATTGCCCAATTTTGAATATACTAGGATTTCCAGATTGACACTCTAGCAGCTTGACCTAAATTTATTGAAGCTCCATCAGAGCTAGGAGGAACTTTCGTTGCCCAAAACGCATTCCGCCCATTTAAGGGAATTTGATGGGGACAACAGATTTAGACCTCCACTTAAACGCTTTTATGGGCATCGAAAGAACCTTGTTCTACCACTTAGTTTTCGGTTGAAAGATTGACTTTAGCCTCTTCTGATTTATCCACTTGACATGATCAAATTTTTCTCGTACCCCAGGAGACTTGATACGGACATCCATCAAGATTTGTTTTTCTGTTTTGGACTCTTATTTATGTTTTTTGTTATTGGACGTGTATTATGGGTTGGTCCAAGCCCCTTTATTTTAGGTTTGTTTAGTTGGTTATTTATATGGTTTTGGATTAGAAACAAAACGTAGATGATGAATGAATAAAATGAATTGTGGTTTGTTGCCAAAGTTTCCCCATTTTCCATATTCTTCTTTTCCTTCTTCTATTGTTTTATTTTTCTGCTATTTCTGCCTCTGATTTCTTCTTTTTTGTAAACTTGTTTCTCATTCTCCGTTGGTTGTTTCAATTGGTGCTGTATCACAAAGTGATCGAAAACCTTTCCAATGGAGAGATGCAAATGAAATGTAAATTGCATTTTTGATAGAAAATGTCAAAAAAGATATATACACACACATAGAAGTCAAATAGTGAATTTAGATTTTTCATTGAAGTATAATTTGAATTTAGATCCATCAGGATGTAAATAAAGATGTAAAAGTGATTTTAAAAATATAAATTTACACTCAATTTTACACCACCATTGAAGATGCTCAAATACCCTAATAATTGCGCTTGACTCAAAGGGACAAACAAGAAAAACTACAAAAATGGTTTCCATTTTTGACAAGCGTACTATTACTGACAACGTGAATTATCTATTACATGTACACAATTAGAATGAAACACGCTTATCAAAATTTCGGGTTTCATTTTAAACGATCAATCTTTAAAATGAGCAATTCAAACTCATTATTATTTTTATACTTGATTGATAATAAAACTTGGACTTTGCTACCATAACAAATTCATCTGAATTTTAAAAATTCAGATGAGTACACAGATGCATGCCACATTTGCAATTATTCTGTACATACAGAATAATCCATAAAATTTTGGACCATGCTAGACGAACCGCGTGGATGACCTCGGGGTTGACCGCGCACACACACATGGAGGGTTGGGATTATTTTATTCATGTGGGACCCTCATCTCGGTTGTGAGGGTGTGGTCATCCCCGCGGTCATCCATGCGGGTCGTTTAGCATTATTCTAAAATTTTACTCATAACATCGATTGCTATTCTAAAAACCATTTCAATCTTTTGCAATGTTGATAATTTGAGAAACCATATCAACATAAACATCGTGACTAGTCCCCTTGAACATATAAGGTCAAGTGAAATGTTGTTTGATTCGAACTTATGATGTCTTCAATAATAGTATTAGGCGAGTCTTGAGCGGGCTCTGTTCATTGATCAACAATGAATAAGTCGAGATTCCCACTTTCCTCGTTTTCCTTATTCGAAATAGAATAGCTTCTTCCTTGTCTTGACTTGATAAATCCAATACAGGTGGGTTAGGTACAAGGGAATTGTGGAAGATATTTGGAATGTACTTATTTTTATGTAAAGTTAATATTATTATGATATAGCTTTTTCTTCTTCTTTTAATGCCTCGAGGACTAGGACTTCATCACACAAGAATAGTCTTATAATAGAGCATCTTCGAAATTCAAAATTTCTATTATTCTCGAGTGAAAAGTAAGATTATTTGATGTGATTTGGTCGATGTTATTGCATGTATTGATGCTACTTACTGAAAGTTTGTTGAAAAGAGATTATAGTAATGCAATTTTGGGTTCCTTGACTTAAATTTATAATTTTTTAAAGATTCTATAATATTTGCGTGGTGAATTTAGGAAGTGACATTGGCGGCTTCAATTCTATAAAGAATCGGGAAAGCACCTTTTAAAGGCATATACTAATGTTCTTATGCTTAGAATTTGAATAAAGAATGTAATGTTGTAAAAGAAAAGTAAATTAGGGTTTAATGTGAATGACACATGTACCCTTGCAGTCCTAGATATTATTATCATATATTCCTTATTCTTCTCTTATAAATATAGAGTTTTGGTTCTCATTATAATACACACAAGTTTATTGACTTCTTTGATTCTCTTCTCTTCTCTCTTTTTATAACACATTATCAGCACAAAAGCTTAATTTTTCAAAGTTTAGAAAAGGTAGTAATTTTTTTAAAACATAATAATATATCATATATGCCAAAATTAATTTGGTAACGTGATTTTTTTTTATTAATACAAACACGTTAATTTGTGTGCAGCATCTAAATTTTCAATCATTACTCTTGATTTCTCTGCCAACACGTTAATTTATGTACACAATCATTACTTTGTCACTTTATATATATATATATATATATATATATATATATATATATATATATATATATATACAGAAATGATCTAATGAGCACCGGTGCTCATCTTATCCTAAGCACCGATGAGTTGGCACATTAATTCATTGGTGGATAAAGATTTTGTGAGTTCCAATCCACCAATGAATTAATGTGCCAACTCATTATATGTATATATATATCTTATTTGGTTTCTGCCGCACTTGAAATTGGTTAACATTAATTGGTATGTTAATTGGAATCTATTAATTGGTTTCATATTGCCGCCGTCATTAACAATTTCTTCCAATTTGTTTTTTGCCATAATCAGTTTTGCACCTTTAAATTATGTCTCGTTATTCACGTTTGCTTATATATCTTTTCATGTTTGTATCATGCCTCTTTAATTCTGCCTCGTTAATTAAAAAATGTATATCTTATTCACCAATATTTATTTATTTGCAATCATAAACATATATCTTATTCATGTTTATTTGTACACACGTTAATTCATGCTTTAATTCACATTATTTTTTTTGTTTTTGTGAGATATATGTTTGTGGTGATTATTAAATATTTTTTGTCTTTACTTTGAATAATTTTTTCTTAGATATTCTTCTATAAATTTTAATTAATATTCCAGAAGAATATTACTTGCTCCTGAAGAGAAAAAAATTATATTTTTCAACATTTCAGAAGAATATTTACATATTGCTCTTTGAAAAAAAAATATTAAAATACAACATGCTCCCGAAATAGCACATGTTTCGAAAAACATACTATTTTAAATTAGTATTTATCCCTGAAGGAAAACACATAACTTATGTCATATTGATATTGACTATTGATGTTTAATCATATTCTTCGAAACTAATTGTATTTTCTTTTGCTTTATTATGTAGTTAAATCACATGACAAACATCACGAAACTTGAGTTTGTTGTATTTGACATATATGGCAAAAACTATTTGTCATGGGTACACGATGTGATATCCATCTTGTCTCAAAAAGTTTGGGAGAAACAATAAAAGAAGGAACTAAAAAATCCTTGCAGGGTCGTGCAAAAGCACCCATCTTCATTCATCATCATCTTCACGATGGATTGAAAATTGAATATCTCACTGAAAAAGATCCACGGGTCATTTGGAAAAAATTAACTGAAAATTTTGATCATCAAAGGACTATAGTCCTCCCCAAGGCCCCGTTATGGGTGGATGCATCTTCGTTTGTAAGATTTCAAAACTGTTGGTGAGCACAACTCTGAACTATTCAGAATATGCTCAAAATTGACATTGTGTGGAGAAAAAAATCACAGATGAAGATATATTGGAGAAAACTTTTTCGACTTTTCACGCCTCAAATGTGCTCTTGCAGCAGCAATATCGTAAATGTGGTTTCAAAAGGTACTCAGAACTCATATTTTGTCTGCTTGTGGCTGAACAAAATAATGAACTGTTGATAAAAAAAAAATCATGGGTTACGCTAGTTCTGTACCATTACCTGAAGCAAATGGTATTGCATGTTTGAAACAAATACAATATCAAGATAAGGACGTGGACATGCACGTGCACGTGGACATGGATTTGGACATGGATGCGGACGTGCATGTAGAATAAATCATGGACGAAATAATCAACAAAATTATCAGCAACAAGACAATAATTTCAAAAGGCACAAAGTAAACGAAAGGAGCATATCCAAAAAGGAACATGAAGAAAGTTGCTTCAGATGTGGAATGAAAGGGCATTGGGCACGTAACTGTCGTACGACAAAATACCTTGTGGATCTCTACCAAAAATCAATCAAGGGAAAGGAAAAAGTGGAGACAAATTTTACCGATTATGATGGTCCAATTGATGTGACACATTTTGATGTTTCTGATTTCTTTACTGATCCAAATAAGAATATTGACCATTTGATTGGAGGTGGCGTAATTGAAGATATAGATTAGTTTATTTTCTAGTATTTCCTTTCGTTTTAAAAATCCAATTTAAATTATATTCTTATTTTTTGCAAAAGAAAATAAAATAAAATTTAAAACTTTATTATGCATCGTTAATTTTATAATACTGAATCATGTTTACTCTTTTAAATTTAAATTCAAAGTTTTTTAAATATATATTTGTTTTCTTACAGGTTCACGATGGATTGTCAAGATACTTGTTTAATTGATAGTGCAACTACACATACTATTTTTAAAAACAAAAAATACTTTTTGGACTTAACATTAGCGAAAAATAATGTTAATGCGATATCAGGTGTATCGAATATCGTTGAAGGCTCCAAAAGAGCTTGTGTTATTTTACAAAATAATACAAAATTATATATTGACAATGGACTTTATTCAAACAAATCCAGAAGAAATTTGCTTAGTTTTAAAAATATACGTTGCAATGGATATCACATTGAAACGATGCAAGAAAATAATGTTGAATATCTTTGCATAACTTATTTTGTATCGCCTGAATCAGATAAAAAAAAATTTATGCACTCCCATCTGGCATGTATTATACATTTATAAAAATGGTCGAATCAAATATTCTCACGGACCAGAAATCCGTTGATCCAAAAAATTTTATACTTTAGCATGATCGACTGGACATCCGGAGCAATAATGATGTGTCGAATAATAAATAACTCACATGGTAATCCTTTAAAGAACTAGAAGATTCTTTTACCTAATGATTATCCATGTGTGGCTTGTTCACAAGGTAAGTTAGTCATTAGACTTTTACTATAAATGTCAATATTGAATCTCCAACTTTCTTAAAAAGGATTTATGGAGATATATATGGGTCAATACACCCACCATGTGGACCATTTCGTTATTTTATGGTATTAATTGATTCTTCTACTAGATGGTCACATATTTGCCTACTTTCTACTAGGAATGTAGCTTTTGCTAGACTACTTGCTCAAATCATAAAATTACGTGCGAAATTTCTCGATTACTCAATCCCGACTATTCGTCTTGACAATGCTGGTGAATTTAGATCAGGAGCATTCGATGATTATTGCATGTCAATTGGGATTGTTTTTGAACATTTGGTCGTGCGTGTACATATACAAAATGTTTAGCAGAGTCATTTATTAAACGTCTACAACTTATTGCTAAACCGTTACTTATGAAAATAAAACTCCCAGCTTCTGTTTGGGGTCATGCCATATTGCATGCTGCGTCATTGGTTCGTATCAGACCAACTGCATATTATCAATACTCACCTTTGCAACTAGCATTTGGTCATGAACCTAATATTTCTCACCTACGAGTTTTCGGTTGTACTGTTCAAGTCCCTATTTCACCCCCTACAATGGATTAAAATGGGTCCCCAACGAAGACTTGGAATTTATGTGTGTTTTGATTCACCATCTATTATTAGATATCTGGAACATTTAACATGTGATTTATTTACTGCACGTTTTGCATATTGTCATTTTGATGAAATGATTTTCCCAAATTTGGGAGGAAAAAAACTACATCCTGATAAACAAGGTAAAATTTCTTGGAATGAAACAACTCTATCTCATTTTGATTCCCGAAACAATCAATGTGAGCAAGAGGTTGAAAAAATCATTCATTTGCAAATAGTTGCAAATCAATTACCAGATGCATTTGTTGACACGAGAAAAGTGACAAAGTCACATATACCAGCAGAAAATATTCTAGCAAAAATTGATATCCCTGCACTACAATTTGCTATAGCAAATGAATCTCAAATACACCAGAAGCGTGGTCAACCAGTTGGTTCAAAAGACTTATCTCGAAAAAGAAAAGTACAAGAGAAAAACCAGCCAAAACTTCAGAAGAAGTAACATTAGAGAAAATTGATCAATCAAATGTAGAAAATATGGTTCCTGAAGAATCACAAGTGTCCGAAAATAATGAGATTTCAATAAATTATATGTTATCTCATAAATTATGGGAGATGAATAATGTTGTTATAGACAATATTTTCGGCTTTAACGTGGCTCTTGATATTATGCAAAATGAGGATTCTGAACCACTGTATATTAAAGACTATCAAAATATAAATGATTGGCCAAAATGGAAAGAAACCATACATGCGAAATTGAATTCCTTGGAGAAACGAAAAGTGTTTGGACTTGTAGTTCGAACACCTAAAAATGTAATTCCTGTTGAATACAAATGAGTTTTTGTACAAAAAAGAAATGAAAATAATGAAATTACAAGATACAAAGCCCGACTCGTAGCTCAAGGTTTCTCCCAAAGACCAGGAATTGATTATGAGAAAACATATTCTCATGTAATGGACACCATCACTTTTAGATTCTTAATTAGTTTGATTATGTCACAAAAGCTCGAGATGCACCTTATGGATGTAGTGACTGATAGTGACATATATATGAAAATCCCTGAAGGACTTAAAGTACGAGAAGCAAATGATACATGCCTGAGAATCATGTTCTCAATTAAATTGCAAAGATCATTATATGGATTAAAACAATTCAGAAGCATGTGGTATAATCGTCTTAGCGAATATTTGTTGAAAGAAGGCTATAAAAATGACGATATCTGTCCATGTGTTTTCATAAAGAAAACAAATATTGGATTTGCAAAAGTTTATGTTGATGACTTAAATTTAATTTGAACTTTTAAAGAGCTCAACAAAAATGCGGATTATTTGAAAAATGAATTTGAGATGAAAGATTTGCGAAAAATCAAATTCTATTTCGGGTTGCAGATTGAACATTTCCCAGAAGGATTATTTGTTCATCAATTTACATATACAGAAAAAGTCTTAAAACAATTTTATATGGATAATGCACATCCATTTGCATCACCTATGGTTGTTCGATTACTTGATATAAAAAAGGATCTTTTTTGTCTACTTGAAGATGGAGAAAATATTCTTGGTTTTGAAGTACGATATTTTAGTGTAATTGGAACATTAACTTATCTTGCAAATTGCATTCGACCCGACATAGCTTTTTCTATAAATCTCCTTGCATGATATAGCTCTACACCAACACAAAGACATTGTAATGGTGTTAAACATATTTTTCGTTACTTAAAGGATACTATTGATTTGGGATTATTTTATTCTCAAAAGTTGGGATCTGCTTTAGTGGGATATGCAGATGCAAGTTATCTCTTTGACCTACATAAAACTAAATCACAAACAGGATATGTGTTTACACGTGGAGGAACGGCTATATCATGGATATCTGTAAAGCAATCATTGACAGAAACATCCTAAAATTATTCTGAAATTATTGCAATCCATGAAGCAGCCGAGAATGTGTATGGTTGAGGAATATAACCAATCATATCCAAGTATCATGCGTATTAATTTCAACAAAGATAGTCCAACAATTTTGTATGAAGATAATGCTGCTCCAACAATTTTGTATGAAGATAATGCTGCTTGTATTGCACAACTCAAATGAGGATATATCAAAGGTGATAGGACGAAGCATATTTCTCCAAAATTCTTTCATACACACGAGTTTCAAAAGAATGGCGACATCGAGATTCAACAAATTCTTTCAAGTGACAATTTGACCTATTTATTTACAAAAGCACTTCCAACATCTACATTCAAGAAATTGGTTCATGGGATTGGAATGCATCGACTCAAAGATTTTCAATGATCAACATCATGGGGAGTAGCTGTACTATTTTTCCTTCGCTTAGATTTTATCCCATTGGATTTTCCTAACGAAGTTTTAATAAGGCAGCATTTATCTTTAATATTCCAAAATAACTGTACTTTTTTTCCTTCGTTTTGATTTTTTATCTCACTGGATTTTTATCAAACAAAGTTTTAACGAGGCAGATATTTTGTAATGTGTCATTCAAGGATGAGTGTTATAAAAGGAAAGTAAATTAGGATTTAATGTGAATGACACTTGTACCCCTACAGCCCTAGATATTATTACCATATGTATCCCTATTCATTCCCTATAAATATAGGGCTTTGGTTCTCATTGTAATACACCCAAGTCTATTGACTTCTTTGATTCTCTTCTCTTTTCTCTCTTTTTATAACATGTAAGAATATAAATAATTTGTTGGGTTTTGATACCCAATAAATTCGAACGATAATTTAAAACAGTTGATGGATAATTTATCGACACCATAGACTTGACTCGACCCGAATACTACCGATACTTTTGGAGGGCCCAAGATGGAGATGGATTGATGGTTTTGATTAGTATGGGTTTATTGGTTAGGCCAATTTACCTATTATTAAGTTGGCCTTTCCTTTTGGCCCAATTATGTAACCTAATATACATCCATCTCTCTTGTGTAACGGCTATGTGGGGAGTTGGTGCAAGTAAGGAGTGTGAGAGAGGGGGCAGCCGAGAGAAAAAGAGAGGCAGTCGGTTCTGGGAGTTTTCTGGGTGAGACTCTACCATTGTTACCATCTTCTTCTTCCTTCTTATGTGGACTTGCAAACCACCACCACCATGATCCTTTGTGGATGAAATCTGTGGAGCAACCGAGTGGAGCAAGGCTTTGGGTCGAGCTTGAAGTCGTGTGGTGTTCGATTGGTTTTTCTGAGTCCGAAAATTTGGTTATTGGAGCCCCAAAATCTTACATAAATCATAGGAATATGCTTTGACGAAATTTATCGATCAAGTCAATGTCAAAAAAAGGTTCAAGCTTCGGAAGTCAAAAATTATTTTAAGAATAGCAACATATCAAGCTCTCATCTCGTTCCATGAGAGAAATGGATTGGGAATAGAAAACATGATCTACACCCTTATATTGTTCCAGATTGCATCCGTCGCTAGCAAAAGCTAAGCGCTTGAAAAGCAAGTAAAGAAATGTTGCTTCTGTAAACCTTCTCAAGGCATTGACTGTGGCCTCGTTTGTCCCTGCCAAATCTGCCAAATTTAGTTTCCCAATCTTCTCAATTTTTTGAAGTGCATGTGGTGGTGGATTTGAGGTCAATGTCGTTGTGGTTGTAGAATTGAGGTGAAGGTGGTGGTGGTGGTGGTTGAGGGTTTGAGGTGGCGTCATGATTTAAATGTTGACAGTGACAGTCGCAGTGGAGTGGGGTCAGGGTCGGTGAGTCGAAGATTGATTATGAACAATTAATTTGGTAATTTGTGACTTAAAAAATGTGTAATTTGCAATTTGATATGTATTTGTGATAAACAAATTGTATTTTTGTGACTATGTCCTTAATGATTTGTGACTAATATGTGACTCTGACTATAAATTATATATTATTGTGACTATGGTCTATTTAATTAAATTATATGTCACAAAAATTTATTAGATGTTACAAAATATAACCATTTGATTTTTAAATTTTTTTTCGCTAGTTTCTTGTTTTTGAGTTTGTATTTTGAAACTTTTGTAGCTATGTTTTTTTCCATTTATTTTATTTTTAAGTTTAGCCCAACCTTTTTTAAGTTAGGGTGTCATACACATTTAAAGTAGTTAGAAGATACAATTTCAAAATTAACAAAAATGTTTTAAAACTTAAAAAATTAGGTCATAATTAAATTTTATTTATTAAAATAGATAATTGAAAATATTATATTAATTAAGTATATTAAGGACACAATGCTATACAATTTATGATCACAATTACTTACCAATTACAATAAAAAAAATGTCAAATTTGTAAATCAAAAATTTCACAAGTCTCAACTTATTTATCGATCACAAACTATCTAATTAACTAGTCGCGCATTATTTCTCTGTTACAAAATTAAAAAAATTTATAGATCACTATTTAATTATCAATCACAAATTATCAAATTAATATGTCATAATTAATTTATTGATCATAAATTACAAATTTTATAAGTCACAATTTATTTCGTGGTAACAAATGATCAAATTAATTAATCAGAAATTATTTATCGATCAGAAATAATCAAATTAATTAATCACAACTTAACAAATTGTAAGTCACGATTATAATTTAATCGCAATCTCACATTTTAAAGTTACATATTCTTTATTGATCACAAACTATCTATTTTATTAGTCGCATATTATTTATTAATCATAAATTAACCAATTTATTGGTCACAATCAACCAAATAATTGATTACAAACACCCACCCCATTCCACCCCACCAATACTACTTCCACTACTAGAACCCCCTCCTCCTCCTCCTCCTCCTCCTCCTCTCGCCACTACCACCGCCCACATTATCATCGCCACTGCTTTTTCCAACAATCACCACCACTACCTCACAAATCCACCATTTCCACTACACAACAAGCAACAAAAAAGAAAAACCCAAACCCACTACCATTGCCATCGCCATCATCGTCGTCGTCGCCACCACAACTGCACAACTATCATCGCCAATATCAACAATAACCACCACTACCTCCTCAAATCCACCATTTTCTTCATCTCTACAATACCACAACCGTTAACAACGCACCAAACAGATAAATAGAACACAAAGGAGATGACAAAGAAAACATATCACACCAACGCAAACAGAGAAACACGGATGCACATAAAGAATATAGCCCTTATTTGATTCCCATTATTTTCAAAGTACATTTTTATCTCTCTTCTTTTCAACCACATATATTTCAATAAAATAATATTACATACAAACCCAAAACATTTCTTTATTTAACCACACAATTTTCACCAATCTGTTATTCCAAAATATATTTTTAAGGGAAAATGGGGCTCAAACAGGCACATAGATCGTGCTACAGCGTCGCTAAGTACCATGCGTAGTGCTTGCGGCGTGCAGCACTACTACACATAGCAAGCGAGGCTACTCGTAGCACGGCATCTCATAGTGGCGCAGTGTGCGGAAGTACCGGTGAATGAAGGGGTTGATTGGCATAGGAGATGGTGGAAGGGGTTGATCGACGCCGGAGAAGAGAAGGGAGATGAGGGCACTTGAATATAAGGAAAGAGAGAGAGAGAGAGAGAGAGAGAGAGAGAGAGAGAGAGAGAGAGAGAGAGAGAGAGAGAGAGAGAGAGAGAGAGAGAGAGAGAGAGAGAGAGAGATTTGGGATTTTTAGTGTTCGGGATTTGGGTGGGTATAATTTAGAGAAAGAAAGGAAATGATATTGAGAAAATTAAATAATATTATTAATATTGAAAATAAATTGTGACCTAATTTTTGTATAATATGTAATTCTTAAACTTGATTTTTGAAATTGAAAATTAAAAAATAAGGGTGGGGTAATTTTCACTTTTAAGTTAACATGTGTCCAATTTTAGTGCAACCGTTGTCCAAGTTTCAACAATCATGCAATGTGTACATTTGGCGTTTATACATGTACGACACCCCCATCACATCGCGATTATTTTATTATTCATGGACCCCCACCCCATGTGATGAGGGTGCCATCCGGGGTGTCACCCCGGATGTACACATAACATTATTGAAGTTTCAAACACATAGCGCTAAAATTCAAGCTCGCATAATCTATATCCCAAAAATTACCGAGACATTTTGATAATTTAAGAAAATATAGTGGCCAAGTTTTGAAACCTTAACGCAAAAATTATTTTAAATATTTTACTTGTCTTAAGAAAATAAAAAAATTTATAGAGGTCTTCAATTTAATTTAAAAAAATTGAACAATTATAATAGTTCAATTGTTAAATAAAAATTTAAACTAGAATACACATTAAATTATAAACTTTTGATTTGTATTCATGTTTTTTGACAAAACATTATTTAAAACAAAAAAATCGAAGAAGAAGAAACTCCAAAAATTATTTTCACCGCACTATTTTTTTTTTGGTATATTTGTGTATAGAAAAGAAGAAGAAGAAGAAGAAGAAGAAGAAGAAGAAGAAAACGAAATGTTCCTATTAGATCATTTGTATCTATATGCATTAGGATCCCGATTCATATATTTCTCGGTTTGAGAAAGAAGAAGAC
This sequence comes from Fraxinus americana, assembly GCA_035079005.1. Lineage (NCBI taxonomy): Eukaryota > Viridiplantae > Streptophyta > Magnoliopsida > Lamiales > Oleaceae > Fraxinus > Fraxinus americana. Next base: position 11,525,274 of record CM068716.1, on the reverse strand, counting down.
ACTCCAAAATAAAACTTAGGGTTTGAAGTTAATATATTTTTCTTTATAAATATGAATTTTTTTATCGCTTCACCTTTTAGTTTGTTTACTAGTTACTCGTTGCTGAGATATCTGTTGTTTTCAATGTCCTAAAAAGCGTAAAGTGTGACTAGACATAAAGTCAAGCTTCATGTTAGGTGAGTTTAGACTACTACTGACGGACGTAAAAAATTGTTTTCTTTTTTTAATATTATTTTAAATTTTTAATCAATACAAAAATTATTTAATAATTAAAATATACCAACCAAACATATAAAATCATAAAATACCATATTGAAAAAACAATATAGAAAGAAAGCACACATAAGTGCGAATTTTTTTTTAAAAAAAATAAAGGCAAAAAACTAAAAATAATAATAAAGTAATAATTAAAAATGCACAAAAAAGCACGAGCCAGGACATTTCATACGCTTTTAGAACACTGGTTGTTTTATACGCTATTTGAAGCCTTTGGATTACACAGTGATACATTTAGCACGTATTATGCTTTTCATCACTATTTTTGTGTATTACTAATACTTTGTATTGAAATGAAATTAATCCCCTGTTTGATTACCATTATCATGTGTAAAAGAGTTTTGAAATAGTGAATTTTCGGAGAATGTGTAGTTAAAAAGTACGAAATTTTTTTGAATTTATATGCAAAATATTTTATTATTAGAATGTGTGGTTAAAGATGAATTTGACAAAAAAAAAACGAGTTTTGAAATAATTGTAGACAAACAGAGGTTTATTGCTAGCTTTTTGAATTATTCTAGTGTTATATTGTTAGCATATCGTCCATGTGTTCGACTTTAGAGAAAAAAATAATACGTCACGTGGAATCTCTTAATGCCAATACTAAAAACACGCCGGTTCATTACTCTTTAGTCTCCTAACTAAATTTCTGGACATGTCCCTGTTTTCAACTAAATATTCTTCTTGTAAAATAATTTTGCACGTCAACTCATAATTTTTTTTTTACTTTTTGACAAAACATTTAAAATATATATATATTTTTCAAAAAATCTCTTCAAAGACATGAGCGAAATATTGCGATGATTGACTCTCCTTGCCAATATTGGAAGATAAGTGGAATATTTCCAGTATGAACAATTAAAGAGGAAAAAAAATGAAAAAAAAGAAGAACAATTTTGTGGGGTGTGGAGGTTGGGGTTGCAGAATAAAATAAAGTTAGACACTACAAAAATAAAGTGGACAAAGGTATTGTTGTAAAGGAAGAAAAAGGGTTCGATAATGGGAATACTTTGTATATTTAGGTTATTTTTGAAACTATCCATTTAAGAATCCAATATAGGTCCTTTAGTGGAGTGGTCCATATTAATAGATGAGCCCAACAAAACAAGAATTGTTGAGAAAATTACATAAAACCAGGCATTTAAATTTTTAGATTCAAAAATCAGATCCAAAGTTTATTTAATAAAAAATAAGGTATTAATTAAAACCTAATTTCTTTCCAATCCCCTGTCTCTCACTCATCTCTCTCTAAACCGACTCATCTTCCCTTCTCACTAATCGACCTTTTCTCTCAGTAGTAGTGCCGTCCCCACCGGAAGAGAATCTTCGGCGCATCGACGTCACAACGCAGTGCTTAGAGTGCTGCCTCAGCTCAAATTTAAGTCGACTACGGCAGGATGAATGAGATTCCTGGTGAAATTGATCCCAAAATCGCGATGTTGGTGGTTGAGAATGGCTAAGCTACTAAGTAATTAAGGTTCGTGTTTCCGATCTGCCTTCTCTCTCTTCGACACAGTCGCGTTTTGGTTGTTGTGGTGGCGCAGGCACCGGGTTTTTGTTGTTGTGGTCGTGTTGCAGCGGCGACAATGGTTTTGTTGGTGGTGCAGACAGCGATGGTGGTGGTTTTGCTGCGAACGCAGCGTCACTATGCTACAATGGTGGTTCTGCTACCTTTTTTTGTTGGCGATGGTAGTAGTGGTGGTTGTGGAGGGGGCGTCGGCGGTGGTTTTTGTTGGTGGTGTGGTGCAGGCGGTGATAGTGGTAGTGGTTGGGTTGGTGTTGTGGCGAGGGCAGGGCGACGACGGTGGTGTTTTTTGTAGGTAGTGTGGTGCGGGCGTTTTTGTTGATGTTGGTGGTGGTTGTGCTAGTTTTATGGCAAGGATGAGGTCGGATAGTATTTGTGACCAATTATTTGGTTGATTTGTGACCAAGTATTGGTGGTGGATTGGGACGAGGGTGGAGTGTTTGGTGTATGTGACCACTAGTTTGTTCATTGTGACTTATTGTTAAACTGTGACATTAAAATTCGATAATTTGTGACTAAAAAATAATTTGTGACCAAGAAATTTGAAAATGTGTGATTGACAGATAAACTACGACCTATAATTTTTTTTATCCATGACCAATGAAGTAAATTGTGATTTATAAAAAATTTTATCTGTGATCTCGAAATAATCTGTGACCAATTAATTTGATAATATGTGCTCAATAAATACATTTTGGCATATAACTACGTACATGTGACCATTAATTGTATAATTGTGAATTTATTATATTTAAATAAAAATTATTTTTAATTAATTAACTAAATATCCAATTTTTGCATTTATGTAACGTAATGCCTAATTTGTGAACTTTTCCTAGAACTGATTAGTTTGAACTTGCCTATTGGAAGGAAATGAAAATTAGGAGTAGAATCTAATTCAACATTTTCAACCGATATATACAGTGGAGAATACGAGATTCGAAAATAATACTAGAGTCCATACAAAATCTACAGATATTTACTAGTATTTTAAATTGAGCAAATTAGGCCCAGTACTTTTATTTACTTAGGAAATTGATTCATACACTTTGATTTTTTAAATTTTCATTATAGATTAAAAAACAGCATATTTTACAGTGAGAAAAAACGGACAGTGTTCAACACCAACCAAAACCTAAATTTGTCGTTTATCTCTATCAATTTCCTGTGATTTTCATGATTTTGGTTGATTATAGATGGCTTCGTTTCACGATCAGATATCATCAAGCCCACTCTCTCTCTCTCCCTCTCTATTCATTCAATCCAAGATCAGTTTTTGCTATAGTTTTCCTAAATCTGTTTTAAAAGATTTGTGTAATCACATTTGACCAGCATCTTTGAATTATCTAGGTAATTGGAGCTGAACTCACAACGAGAGATTTTCAAATGACATTGATCCACAACGGGCTTCTATCATTGAGTACTACTGGCAAATGTCTTTCTCTAATTTCTGATTGTTATCCATTTGTTTTCGTTATCTGCAAATAGATGAGTTTCAATATTATCTTTACAACTATTTTGGACAGATTTTTCTCTACAAATGATGTATGACCAAGAGTTTTAAGTGGACGATGTTTTCAACATATCACAGTTATGGTCTTGAAGTTCTTAAATCTTTTGAGTGAAAAATAAAATAAAATAAAATAGTGATATGGTATTCTACTTGTATATGCGTAACTTTGTGTACTGTTGCAAAATATCCCCACAAGTGTACGAGTTCGTTGTACAAGTAATAATTATGATGAGTGAGTTATCATCCTACAGGGAATAAGACTCAATTTTAGTGTATTCGATATATTTAAATTCGAGAGTGTAACAAAAGATGGTTGATTTTTAGTTAACTACGTTCTATAACTACGGAAGCAATAAAAATTGGTTTTAAATCAAATGTGGGTGAATGTATTGGATTTCTGACTCTACTATTCAACTCTTAGTTTCAATTCTCAACCAGTAATAATCAATGCAATTCATGCAATTGTGGCGATCGATAATTCCACTTTTATTTACTATTCTTTTCCAAGATATAATAAATCTATAATTGCCACAAGACGAACATATTCCTAGTCTGAATTCATATGACAAACATGCATTGACATTTAGGATTATCATACATGATCTCACACGCCATGAATATTATTCATAATATTTATTGCATGCATGTTCTATAAACAGTATTCTACCTACTGTGAGTTTTTCAATACTAAGACTAAGCAACTAATTGTCCTAATACTGTGCAAACATTAAAATAATACATTCATGCATATTTATGAAATCACAACGCAAGAATTAAACTAAAAACACATGGTCTCGAATTAAAAACTAGAAATCAAATAGTTTCATCATCCATCCAATACAAATAAACTTAGCCTAACATATTAATATGAAAATTATACGGAAAATAAAAGGAAACCATCACCCAAATCATATATTTATGAATAAAAACTGGAAATCTTCACTTCTAGCCTTCGAAATTGGATCCCAAAAGTGAATTCCTCCTTCGATGTAGGTTTTTTTCCCTTTTCTCTCCAAAATACCGCCTCCCTTAAAAGTCCCGAAATTCTCCTTTTATTCTACCTCAAAAAGTGCCCTAAAAAATTACCAAAACGAAATAAGAAAATTACAATTTTGTCCCCAGTTTACCTTTAGGCGCTCGCCTAGTGTAACCTAAGGCTGGTGCGTTAGGTGATTTGGCAGCCTCAGTCGAGGAGGCTGCCTTGTTGAGAGGCACGCTCCTCTCCTGCAAGCGAGGGTGCATGCCTTAGGGCATGTTTTTGGGGCCAATTGCATTTTGGCCCCTCATCAGTCTACAACTTCCCCTTTTTTCCTCATTTCCTACTCTTATCCCGTCGATGCTCCTCTTGATGTCCAATTGAATCATTTTATTTTCGACTCTTGCTTCTCGCTCTAAGCCAAGTTTCGATTATTTACATTTTAGTCATCATCTTCTCAATTTTCGATTAACTCCATTTCTTGATCATTTTCTCCACTTTACGTGTATTCATCGATGTGAACCTAAAACATAAAACACAGAACGAATTTAGCCACAATTCAATCCAAATAATAACAAATAACTATGTTCTATAACTACGGAAACAATAAACATTGGTTTTAAATCAAATGTGGGTGAGTGTATTGGATTTTCGACTCCACTATTCAACTCTTAGTTTCAATTTGCAACCAGTAATGATCAATACAAATCATGCAATTGTGACGATCGATAATTCCACTTTTATTTACTATCCTTTCTCAAGATACAATAAACATATGATTGCCACGAGACGATCATATTCTTAGTCCGAATTCATATGAGAGACATGCATTGACATTTAGGATTATCATACATGATCTCACACTCCATGAATATTATTCTTAATATTTATTGCATGTATGTTCCATAAACAATGTTCTGCCTATCGTGAGTTTTTCGACACTACCAATAAGCAACTAATTGTCTTAATGCAGTGCAAACATTAAAACAGTACATTCATGCATAGTTATGAAATCACAACGCAAGAATTAAACTAAAAACACGTGGTCTTGAATTAAAAATTTGAAATCAAATAGTTTCATCATCCATCAAATACAAATAAATTTAGCCTAGCATATTAATATGAAAATTACACAGAAAATAAAAGGAAGCCATCACCCGAATCATATATTTATGAGGAGAGTCTGGAAATATTCACTTCTAGCCTTCAAAATTGTATCCCAAAGGTGAATTCTTCCTTCTTCGATGTAGCTTTTTTCCATTTTCTCTCCAAAATACACCCACCCCCACCCCCCCTAAAAGTCCAGGAATTCCCCTTTTATTCTACCTCAAAAAGTGCCTAAAACATTACCAAAACCAAATTTAAAAAATTACAATTTTGTCCCGAGTTTACCTTGAGGCACGCGCCATAGGTGATTTGGCAGCCACTTGTTGAGAGGCCCGCGCCTCGCCTGCAAGCGAGGGCACTCGCCTTAGGTCATTTTGTCCCCTCATCATTCTACAACTTCCCTTTTTGTCTCCTTTCCTACTCTTATCCCGTCGATGCTCTTCTCTTCATGTCCAATTGAATCATTTTATTTGCGGCTTTCGCTTCTCTCTCCAAGCCAAGTTTCGATTATTTGCATTTTAGTTTGCATCTTCTCAACTTGCGTCGGTTAACTCAATTTCTTGATCATTTTCTCCACTTTACTTGTATTCATCGATGTGAACTTAAAACATAAAATACAGAACGAATTTAGCCACAATTCAATCCAAATAATAACAAATATCCATGTTTTGATGATCAAACTAAGTGTACAAAATGCACTTATCATGTATTCAATTGTTAAATATGTTTGATTTCTTTTTAAAAACATATTTAGTTGTGGTCATAGTTAGTTTTCAATGGCATTGCCACTATTGAATTTCAAGGACGTTTTTAACAGCCAAACCTATGTTTTGGAACTTGGTTAAATTATGTAAATCCTGTTATGTATTTTAGACATTTTATTGCGCAAGTAAAACTATCAATTGGGCACCTTTTGGATAAACTGTAGTTAGCTGGTGCTTTTATATAGTGTCAAATTTAATATTGATCACTCTTGAGAAAGCATAAAGTGACGAGATTGGGATCACAATTCCCTATATTGTGAACATAAGGTACGCTGGGTAGTTATATTACTTAATCAAAAACAGTAATCATTAGATAATTGAAATGTCTACATAATCGGAACTCATTATAGTTTAAACTACTGATAAAATCGAGTGTAATCAAACTTCTTTCAAAATGCTATTGTTGACTAACTTTCATTTCCACATTTTTTACTTTATAAATGTCACTGGAAGAAGCCATGCAACTTGGTAATTGGATCTCCAAATTCAGTGTTCCAAATGTCTAATGTACTGAATGTTGGAGCAGTTGCCTATTCTTGATTTGCTACGAGGTTGCGAATTTCTGGTAACTCGGAGTAAAATGTTGTATGTTTCTCAAAATGATTTTTTATATATTTGTTTTCCATGGAACAGGCTTTGAGGGTTCATCAGGCTCTGATAAGATGAGCAAGAAAATCTGATTTTAAGAATTTTGAGGAAGAATGAAGGACAAGGATAGGTTCCCTGAAGAATAAGCATTGAATGCATCAAAGTTCAGGCATTCTCTCAAGAAGAAGAGCAACAGAATAAAGAGCGATGGTCGAATCAGCTCTATTTTAATTGAAGATTCATTTTAAATGGAGCATAATGTTGTCAGAGAACTACCTGAGGGACGATGAAGGTCAAACACTGTTGTCGTCAATTCGACTATCCCAATCGAAAGAACAAATAAAAGAGCAGGAAAAACGGAAAAAAGAAGAAGATGAAGCGAGGTATGCCAAAACAAATCTCCTTAAGACAGATTTCGCCCCCCAACAACGTGCAAACGGGATTATGGACGTCTGTCTCCCAAGATACAACGCTTTTCCCAAAGTCGATATTGCACAATACCAACCTTGACGGTCGAACCAAATAATGATCGTACTCGAACGAAATAATCACGAAAATATCGAAGGAATTTTAGCAGAATATGGAGCGAGAAGAATTTAGAAATCAAGAATATATTAATTGATTTTGGTGTCCAAAAAACGAATTTGGAGGTCTCTATTTATAGAGATTGAAGTGTCTCCTTGAAAGGGTGTGTAACATTTCATGAACTGGTGCACCACTTGATCTGATCTGTTTTAGCCATTGGATCGCACTCTTTCATAATCTGACGGACCAGATTAAACCACGAAATGTAGTGTCCATTCATCATGCCTATTCACCAATTCTGAACAGTCACCAGCCATGCAGTTGCCACGCGTACGTCCAATAGGACCAACCGCCATGCAGGACGAAGTGACGTAACCTGTTACGTGTGTGCCACCTAGGATGCCAACTCATCGAGCCTCTCATCGCCATGTCATCGAACCATGACTCCATTTCTGAAAACTATAAGGCTCCTCAGCTCCTCGCGACGATGCGTACGTGCGAAGTGCGCCTCTAAAGCGCCCAATGCGTACTTTGCGACGTGCGCGGGCCTGGACCGGGACCGGGACCGGGGCGTGGCGTGAGTGGTGCGAAACACCACTCTCGTGGTGACTAGTTAGCTAGCCTTTGGCTACCTAATAGTTAGCCAAGTTGTAGGTCACTTATTAAATTATAACTTATACACACATCCCACTATATAAACAAGTCTATTTTCTTGTAAACTTTCGATGTGGGATTCCTTACCATATATAAGACACACTTAAATGGGCTTATAACATATGGGCCTATATTGGAGACTTTTCCAATTCACCCAAATTAATTACAACGGCCCACATCATTACACATCATTAAATAACATATTTAATGATCCAAATAAATCAATTAAGTCAACAAACACTACCTCATTATGCTGTTATTTGTCAAAGAATTGTCATAGTTGAGTTACTTGTGAAGCACAATGCTAATGCGAAGATAAAGGACAAATTTCTTGCCATGTGTTTTTGTCAAATTCTTGTTAGTTTACAATGTGAAGGAAAAGTGACATGTTGCGTCACTTTTTTGAATTTCTGTCACTTCTTTGGGTGTTTATCATTTTTTTAGCGTTTGTTACTTTTTTTGAATTTTCGTCATTTCTTGTGTTTCACTTTTTTCCGTTACTTTTTTTTTAATTGTTTGTTTCCTTTTTTGAGTGGCAAAAATCACTTTTTAATATTAAAAAAATTCATTGTATGTCATTTTTTAATAAAAAGTGATACTCAACTTTACAAAGTAACGTTTTTTGAATTTCTGTCACTTTTTTTTTTTTTGTCACTTTATTTATTGCTTGTTACTTTTTTTGAATTTGTCACTTTTTTCGAGTGACAAGCATCAATTTTTAATAAAAGTGACATTGTCACTTTTATCATTTTTTTTAACTAAAAAGTGACACTTAACTTTACAAAGTATTTTTTTTACTTTCAAAATATTTTTCATATGATTTTTCAAATGGCATATAATTTTAGGGGTATTTTTGTAAGTTGTCCTTTTAAATTTTTCTACCGTTTGGTCCCCATTTTGAAATTTTAATGGTTGGAATATTTTTATTTTTTATTTTTTTGAAAAATTAGGTTAAAAAAGAAGTTTTTTTTTTTTGAAATTACTTGTAATGAAATAGACAAATGAATTGTAATTTTAATGAAGGTTGAACATGGGCTAACTTTGCCACATGAAAAAAGTTGTGATAAGTACAATGTTTGAGCACCCTTCAAATTTATGAAAATCAATTAATGCCTTACTATAGAACACAAGGAATCAAGTCAGTAACAAAATTGCAATTATATTTTGTATATTATTAACTTATTCTAGTTTAAGTTATTAAATATGTATTTTTTTCAGGAAAAAAAATTGAATATAGCCCCTCTTTGAGCCCCATTTTGGGGGAAGAATGCATTTTAGAATATTGATTTTTGATAGAATGTGTGGTTAAAAAAGAAAGAAATTTTTTTTGATTTACGTATAAAATTATTTTATTAAAAAATGTGTGGTTGAAAATAAATTTTGAAAAAATAGGGCTCAAACAATGGCATAATTAAAATATGATATTCATCGAATCAAAATGTCACGCTCATTCCTAATGGCATAAACATATGCACAACTTCAAATGATAAAATGAGTTTTAAAAATCTTAAGTTTTAATAATTACTGTCATAAAAAATAATTACAATCATTCAAATTTGTTTTAACTAGTTATTTATTGTCTCTATGCATACATATTTTAAATTCATATGAGGTAAAAATATAAATAATCATTAACGTTTCACTCTGGAAACAAAATCAATTATGTATCTATCACTAAGAAACAGATTAAGAGAAAATTATAAATAAACCATTTGCCCCACTAGTTATTATGCAAAATAAGTTGAAACCAAACCATTTTAATTATGCACATATTTAGCTTTTCGTTACTATGTACTTGTCTAACTATCGATTTTTTTATCAATTTATTATTTGAATTTTGAAATTCTTTCTTAAAAATTGACTTTATGAAAAGAAGTAAAACATTTATTTATTTATTAATTTCTATTTTAAAGGGAGAGATTTTTATCTTTATATCCTCGTAAAGTAGTAATTCGTTCGATGGTAACAAAGACCCTTAACAAAACGGTGGCTTGTTTAAGCTATGATATCTCATTTAGTTTTAAAATTTCATCTTAAAATGTGAAGCGGTTGATTTAAATATTTTCTTGATGTGTCATGTGGACAACCTTCATTTACGTGTCTAATTCAATTGAGACTTTGAGTTCAATATGCATTGGGACAAGATGTAAAGTGATTCATCAATTTGATGCCTCAAAAGAATTAACTATTGAATATCAAAATAATAATCAAATTAGAAGTCGTGACTAGCTTAATGGTACCAAGACAAAATTTATCGAGCCTACTTCCAAGATCAATTGTAAGTATTAGTATTACATTAAAAAAAGTTCTTAACTCACGTCGTGAAAGGTTGAGTGCATAAAGTAAAAGCTCATCTTAGAGTAACTATGTAGTGTATGTTAACTAAATCCAATTCGATCTTTCAACTTTGTCGGATCTAAAGAAAAAGTCTTTCACGAACACAATACTATTAAGACTTCAGGTAGTTGCACTCAGGGGCGAATTCAGAAAGTTGAGTGAGCTAGGGCGATAGTTGACTGCTAATGGTCGCAATAACGAGATTATTTATTAATATTTAATTAAATAATATTAAAAAGTTCTTCAATATAAACATAAAAGTAATATACAATGAAAATATAATCCAAAATAATAAGAAAATAATATATATTTTGAATCATATACATATGATCAAGTTTCAAGTTGTGACGAACTTAAGCGAGATAAGATAAAACTTATACGTAAAATATGATTAAATGGTATATACAAGTTCCAAGATTAGGTGAAGCTTATGCAAAGTTTTTAAAACAATCGTTTTTAGAAATATTTTTGACTCAAAAAAATGTGTTTTTTGTACTCCTAAAAGAATAAAGAATAGTGTTTAGATTATCTAAATTTAAATTTTACAAAATAAATTGATAAAATCTAACAATAAAAATATATATTATGCATTGTTATTATACCCGACTTGAACGTTGATTGTACAAATCATTGGTTCAACGGTTCAATCGCTAGAGCTACACGACCTTTAGTTAAAAGTTAGTACAGTTATAAATATTTAACACTATTCGTCAAAGTTTTATAAGCCATTTTTCCAACAGAGTCAACATGGGCGGTCGCGCTGACTCGTCGTTACTGATAATTTTCAGTATAAATAACGTTACTCTTTTCAAATGGGGGAACTGGATAGTATAACTAGTGCTGAAAAATACTAGAATCCCGCAACATTTGGAGAAATTAAGGGATAGTATAAGTGGACCCACGTTATAGCTACCCCTCTAAATTACTAGTTATCACTTTCTAGAATCCAGATTTCTCCTTACTTTTAACCAAATCTTGAACATTTTATTTACTTTATATTTTTCTGGCTACCCAAGATTTTGCAGAACAGAATGAATGATTCAGGCACCCTTTTGTGTCAAGAAGATGAGTCTTTTTTTAATGAAAAGAATTACAACTTGGGCTTATGTTCTATTTCAGAGTGTGATGATGAGAATATACAAATGTTAATCCAAAGAGAGGCAGTCACTTTTCAAACTAATAGCAATTACTCACTTCTCAAGAGTGAAAAGAGCTGGTTTAAATGTGTCCGTTTAGATGCAATCAAATGGATTCTCAATGTATGTCTTTTTCTCAATCTTCTTTTTATTTTTTGTTATATATATATTTATGTATTTACTGGGCTATTAAAATTTGTGGTGTGCATATACAGACAAGTGCCTCTTTTGGATTTCACTTTTGCACTGCTTATCTATCATTGATTTATTTTGATCACTTCTTTTCAAGACGATTAATTGATGTAAGTGTTTCTTATTTTAATTTATTTTTTTTATTAGATGTAAATATTCGTGTCCACTAACTCGAAATATAATAAGATGGAAAATTGTGGGTTATTCGATTATTATCAGCAGCTTGTTTATCTTTGGCTGCAAAGATGGACGAACATAAAATTCCCGCATTATCAGAGTATCATGTAGATGACTATAACTTTGAAGGAAATGTGATTTAGAAATGGAATTATTGATTTTGCATACATTGGAATGGAAAATGAATTCAATTACACCTTTTGCTTATCTCCACAATTTCACCACCAAGTTGTGTGGTGAATGCAGCCATAAAGAAGTGGTAACCCGAGCAATCGAAATCATTTTCACCATAATAAAAGGTAAATTCTGAAGATTTCATTGAGTTTGATCTGTGTTTGTTTAAGAATTTATATATAGTTTTGTAATGCAGAGATTAATGTGGTACAGAATCGGCCTTCCATAATTGCTGCAGCCGCGGTTTTAGCAGCTTATGATTACCAGTTGACTAACAAAGAATTGGAGATTAAGATGAACACAATCTCATCATGGGGGTCCCTAGAAAAAGTGAGTTCCCTTCCCTTCCCTTGCTTTATATGGTAGTTAAAAACTGATAATAAGTGATTTTCTTTCCTCTAATTATCTTAAATTTTGTGCATTTTAACAGGAGCACATATTTTCCTGCTATAGTCTACTGCAGGAAATTGGGATGCTGGAATCCAACACCCCCAACTCTGTGGTTACGCCAAATTTATTGTCGATGCCTTCAAGTTCCACGGTTGTGCTTGCGAATTCTTCACTTTCCACTGCTGGCAGTAAGAGAACACTCACCTATCCGGACTGTGATCAAGATTGTTCTACTTAAAAAGTTCCCCAATTATACTGATTATTACCAATTTTATCTAATACAGAGTACCAGAGTAACATCTCTTGCCTAAATTAATTTATTTGGAATATTATGAAGTTTATGTGTACGTAATTCATTCGTATATTGACTGGCCCAAAGAAATGTTAATATTTGGTCGAATTATTTACACACATGTGGTAATAAATGTGACAATTGTAAAAATTTTCATTATGTGAACATTGAGTCGGTCCAAAAATAAATTTGATGTTTGATTGAATTTATTGTCAATATCTTATTACTACACCAAGAGTGTCACTTATAAGTTAATATTTCTGTCCAAAAACTAAATATCAATATTGTATTCGGTCTCTTATAATGTGGTTCACTATTATTTGAAATGTTGATTATCCTACAGGATTCCTACGTGAACATGTTATTTAGGATTGAGTTCTCTGTTTAGTTAATCCACCAACTTCTGCAATATTTGTCAACATCAATTTAATTCATGTACTATAACCAAAGTTTAAGGGCTGAAAAGGGAACATTTATATCGTTCTGGCGGTATGAATCTAGATCTTGCATTTAGGAGTGAACAACTCACTACTCTTACAGAAAAAGTTCCGCTCATAAAAATGGGACTCGGATAAGTGGGATCATTCAAACTAGAGGTGTCAATACGGATGGGTCGGTTAGACCCGTGAGAACCAGGCCGGATCGACCCGGGACTGCAGGCCGACCCGTGACCCGAACGAGCTGTTCATGGGTCAAGGAGGTGTAACCCGCGGGCTTCACGGGCCGCGGTTAACCCGCTGGCCCGTGAAAAAAAAAATTATTTGAAAAAAAAAGGGGGAGAGAGTCAACCTAGTTGGGATGTATTTGAACTGTAAATTATAATAAAAGTAGGTGCCAACCTAGTTGGGATGTACTTATACTATAAATATTTGATAATAGTAATTAGAAATACATTTAGTTGTTATTTGTTTAAGTTAAATTTAACATTGCAAAGTTATAAATAATTCATGTAATATTAAATTTGAATTCTATATAAACATTTTATTATTTTGTTCAATTCTTAGTTTACATTTAAAAAAAAAATATTTTTTGCTATAAATATGAAAAATTCTATATTTTTATAATTTTATTTATACAATAATACGGGTCAAATCGGAACAAACCGCGACCCGCGCTACCCGTCACCCGCATGGGCTTGACCCGAATGGGTCAGCGGGCGGGCATGAGTTGTAGTTCAAAATTTGTGGGCCGACCCAGAACCGGCCAGAAACCCATAGAGCAGGCTTTTTTTCATGCGGGCCGTTACCGGGCTCATATGTTGGCAGGCCGACCCGGCCCGAACCACTCTAATTGACACCTCTAATTCAAACCGTATAAGTCTTATGATCTTGAAATGTGAAATTCCAACAGCATTTAAGGACGTTGTGTCCGATAATATAATTACTGCCAATGAGTTTCTTGATAAAATTGAAAAAAATCCTTTGTGAAATGAAATAAGGCCGGGACTAGCACGCCTTTAGTGAACTTAATTTCACTAAAGTATAAGGGTAAAGAAAACAGAAGGGAGCATATCATGGAGATGTCTCATTTTGTTTCAAAACTAAAAGCATTAAAAGTTGAGTTGTCTGATGATTTGCTCGTACATTTAGTTTTGATTTATATTCTTACACAATTCGGCTAATTTAAGGTTAGTTACAACTATTAAAAGGGAAAGCGGGCTCTTAATGAGGTCATTCCATATTATGTGTAAGAAAAAGAAAAGCTAAAGCAAGATAAAATTGATGTTACTCACTTGGCAAGTACCCCTAATGACAAGTTATAAATAATTAGAAAGCTACATCCAGTTCGGTTCAAAATAAACATCGAAAGCCTAAAAATGATAAATCTGGCTGTTACTTTTGTGAAAATTTGGGATATATAAAGAGAGAATGTACTAAATACCACGTTGGCGTGTAAAGAAATATATATTTCTCACTTTGATTTGTTTTGAAGTTAATTTAGTTTCAATACCTAGACACACTTAGTGGATAAAATTCTTGTGCTACCACTCACATAAGTGTGTCTATGTGAGGTTGCCTGAACAGCCAAAAGTCAATTGATGATGAAATATTCATCTATGTGGGGACAATGGCAAATCAGTTAAACTTGAAGCTATATGGACTTTTAGGTTATTATTAAAGACTGGTTAGGATTTGAATATGAAAGAGATATTTGCAGTATTGTCTTTTAGACGGAATTTGGTTTCTATCTTTATATTGGACAAATTTGGTTACTCTTGTTTAATTGAAAATAGCCAGTTTGATCTTTTTCTTAGTTCAAATATTGTGGGTACCAATTCTTTATCCAATTACGATAACTTATATCTGCTTAATACGGCTGCATCTCATAAAGAAACATTACATGTGAATTCACATGGTATTAAATATAAATTAACCAATAAGAATTTTGTTTTATTATGGCACATGTGATTATGTAACATCTCTTAAAAGAGAATGAAAATCTTGCATCGGAAGGAATTCATGATTCCCTTAATTTTTCAGACTTAAGTGTTTATGTTAATTACATTAAGGGAAAACAAACAAATATAAGGAGATTAGGTGACAATAAGATTTCAGACGTCTTAGAACTAATTCATACGGATATCTGTAGGTCATTCAATTCGACTTCTTGGAATTGTCAACAATAATTTATTATGTTCATATTCGATTTTTTCTCACTATGGCTATATATATCTCATTTATGAGAAATCTCAAACATTGGACATGTTCAAGGCATACAAAGCTGAGGTTGAAAAACAATTCTATAAAAGAATTTAACAAGTCAGATCTTACCATAGCGGTGAATACTATGATGGATCAGGAGAACAATTTCCAGGGCCCTTTTTCTAAATTCCTAGATAAATGTGAAATCGTCTCACAGTACATCAGAATTTCTCTAGATAGAAGCACTAAAGACTTTAGCTTAAATTTTCAATAAAGTTCCAAGTAAAGCAATTATTAAGATGTTACAATTTTTTTTTAAAAGATACCACTATTAGATCAATTTTTGAAACAAAAAATGTCTAATTCCTTGAGGATGTAAAGTTTGTGGGGGAGATAAAATTATAAGGTTAATGATTTTGTCTTGGATGAAGAATATGTATATATTTCTTCTGTTGCAGTTAATAATGATCAGGATCAAGGACAAATTCTAACTCTAGATCTTGTTCAAGAAGCAATTTCAGATCAAGACAATTACAAAATCAATCAAGAGATTGTTCCAAAAAAACAAACTCAACAATCTCAAGAACGAATGTCATTAAGATAATCCACTATAAAAAGGAGAAAGACAATTCCGAATGACTTTATAGTCTTTCTCCAAGAAAAT
The DNA here is from genome assembly GCA_035079005.1 of Fraxinus americana. Taxonomy (NCBI): domain Eukaryota; kingdom Viridiplantae; phylum Streptophyta; class Magnoliopsida; order Lamiales; family Oleaceae; genus Fraxinus; species Fraxinus americana. The sequence goes on along the minus strand of CM068716.1, from coordinate 11,509,342 downwards.
AAGAATGACATGGATTGATGGAAGAAAAACTGATCAATCAGCTTTCATCAAGTCATGCAAACGAATAATTCTAAAGAGTTGATTGATATCTTGTATAAAGAGATAAAGTTCATAAGTAACAATGATATTTGAGAACTCATCATATTGTCTGAAGGTGTAAAACACATTGGTTGTAATTGGATATTTAAAACCAAGAGGGATTCGAAGGGTGATATGGAGAGATATGAGGCTCGTCTTGTTGTAAATGATTTACTCAAAAGGAAGATATTGACATTAAAGAGATTTTTTTTTGATTTCTATGAAAGACTCTTTTATGACAATTTTGGCATTTGTAACACATTTTGATCTTAAACTACGTCGATAGTTTACAAAGAAATCTATCTATGAGCTTAAGCTGGTTTCCCATAACGGTATCACAAATTTCATCAAATAATTGTCTCATTTGGTTTTGAGATGATTTCAGTTGATGGTTGTGTGTATTAAAGTTTAGTGGGAGTAAGCATATTTTTTGGTATTGTCTGTCAATGACATACTATTTGCCTCAATGATATAAGCTTATAGCACGAAATCAAGAGATTTCTGCCATGGAATTTTGAAATGAAAATTTTTGGTGACGCTTCTTTTATATTAAGGATATAGATATATAAGAATTGTTCTCGGTGTATTTTTGGATTATCACAAAAGAGTTGTATCGATAAAGTTTTTGAAAAATATGGGATGTAGGAATGAAAATTAAGTGTACCCCTACAACTAAGGGAGTTAGCTTTAGTCTCAATCAATGCCCTAATTATGAATTTAAAGAAAAGAAAATACATGAAATTCCCCGTGTTTCAGGAGTTGGCAGTTTAATGTATATTTAAGTTTGCACACATTTGGATATAGCATTCATTATTGGAATGTTAGGCGGATATTTAAGTAACTCTGGGATGGAAATTTGGATAGCAGTCATCAGGTTATTCGGTATCTAGAGAACTAAGGATTACATAATCACATTCGAGAAAATCAGACCAATTGGAGATCATTTGATATTTTGATTCTGATCATAGAATATAACTGCAAAATGTTATCACTAGACTGCATATTTTGGATAGATTTAAAAGACCACTTTAGCTATTCTGTGGCAATAGCAATCTTATATTCCAACAGGAGCCTGATGATGTCAAAAGTTTATAGACATTAAGTTCCTAGTTGTCAAGGAAATAATTCAGAGTGGTTAGGTTTCTATAAATCATATAAGAACAAACTCCATAATCATTGATCCATTTACTAAAGAGCTATCACCAAAGGTCTTTCATGAGCATAATACTCACATGGGTATTGTATCTTTTGATCATGATATGTTAGTTTAATGGGAGTTTGTATTCGAATGTTGTCTATTTTAGATACATATTTTCATCCATAGATATTCGGTCTATTTCAGAAATAAAGTATTCAATTTAGTTCCACTCTGATTCAAATTTATAATTGATCTCAGTAAAGAATAAGGTAGGGTCATTTGGAAATAGGCATGTTTGCATCACATTACATGTAATTTCCATGCTACACGTTCACACTTGATCTGTTTCATTTGATTGTGCTGACATACGTGACCATTGAGGGTTTAGTTATGATATTTGTAACAAAAACAGTTTGATCCTATATTAATATAATCAATGGACGGGATTGTTCGGAGATGCTTTTAGTTATGAAAGCAAAAGTTTTGACGTCATAAGGTTATGTACATTTATAATGTAACATATGTGGCCCAATTGGGAAATTGTTAGGTTTATTAATTTGTCATGTGGACCTATATATGTAATTAATTGTGTATAAGGCTATCTTAAAGTTGAGTTCAATCAAAGTGATCTAATAAAATATTAAATTGTTGGGCTTAGGGCATTTAAATAAAGTGTAGGTCTGATTATATGTGTAGAGATCGAATTTATTAGGATTGTATTTGACGATGTGCCAAATACATATGAAAACTATAAATATGGTTATGATTCCCAATTCATATGTAACTTCTCATTCTTTGTGTCATCTCATTAACACAAGAATTAATAGAGAAAGCATATTAAAGAGGAATATCCAAAACCCACAATTAAAAATAGGGATTGAAAAAAATCAAGAATAAAAAAGAAGAATTAGAGCAATTAAATCGAAGAACATGACAACCAAAATTATGGAGCAAGAAGTAAAAATCAAGATTAAGAACTCAAGAACTAAAAGAACCAATAATCAAGATTCAAGATTCAAAATCAAGATTCAAGATCCAATATTAAAGAATCATTCTCAAAGAATTAAGATAGGTTCCGCATTATTAATTTTCTTAGTAATTTGACATGGAAGATCTTGACAATAAAACAATTAGGTTTTCTAATTTTACAAAGTTTAAAGTTTCATAAAGTTTTAACAAGAATGTCATCAAAATATGCGAAAAAGAAACTTCATGAATCCTAAACATACTAGAGCAATAAGCTCCCTAAAAGATAGTTAAACACTTATGAAGGAATTTTTCATTAATCTCGACGTCTGATCCTAATTTGACGATAGCCATTACACGCAGGGGCAGAGCTTGGGGACCAAAAAAATTTACCTTTGAAAACTAAATGGGCTTGGGTTCCCTCCATCTACTCCTGATCGTGTAGGAGATTTTACAGCGACAATGTGCGTATTATATTCATCAAGAACATGCTGTTAATATGAGTCAAATCGAAATATCATTCGACTTACCGAAATCTAATTTGAGAAGACAAATTAGTAAATTACCGACTTCGAATATATAAATATGGATTCATCACTTTCCAATCTTGAACGCGTGTCATTTTTTAATTCAAACCTTGCAATAAAATACATAAATAAATTAATCATATTCTGAAATCAAAAGAATATAGTTACTATGCAAGTGATGCGATCGATCGAAGCGAGTGTTTGACACTTTGTTCTTAAGATGAATTTGTCCCGCATCGGTGCTAACGGTTTCTAGCAATCATCTCCCAAGATACAATGATTACGTCAAGCCATAGGAGCACTCCAAATGGCTTAGACCAACGAACTCGAACGGAATTTTCTCTCTACCATAACCATGATTTTAATGTAAGTGTTTTATGCAAACTAAAGTGTAAGCATGGAATGGAATAGAATGATATGGAACTATCACTTTGAATTGTACTCAATCCAAGCACATGAAGATCTATATATAATAGTTGGAAAGGTTTGTCAAAAGACACAACCATACTAAGAGACACATCTCTCGAAATTAAGATTCATAATTATTGGAGAGTAATCATACCAGAAGTCATGATCTCCAAAGGTCATGATCTTTCATATGAAAGGACACATTTTTTCATCTACACATTTTCTAGAATATTCCACAATATTCTACACGATTTTCCAACAATTTCAAGTGTTTAAGCGGATTAAATTTGGATTAATTTTTCATTCACCAAATAACGAATTCCACTTAAATCATTTAAATTGGTCACAACCAATTTTCGATACAAAATTCCAACAGATCACACAAGCTATTCTTAGAAGTGAACCTAGCTAGCAAGCTCAACAAATATATTCTCGAGTCTACGAATATGGAACCTCTATTTATTAGTTATTTTAGTTATCGTACTAACTCCATCAATAGGGCGAAGTTTGGGGGGTTAATTACCCAAATAGTCACTGAACTTTATTGAAAGTTTCCACTAGGTCACTGAACTTTAAAAACTACGTGGTAACTCACTGAACTTTTGAAACTGCAACCCCATCCATTACTGAACTTTAAAAATCATCCCATTCATCACTGAATTTTGCAAAAAAAATTTCAGATGGTCACTGAATTAGTGATCATTTGGAAAACTTTTTGTAAAGTTCAGTGACTCCGTAGAAATTTTTTGTAAAGTTCAGTGACTAATGAGATGATTTTTAAAGTTCAGTGATGGATGATGTTGCAGTTTCGAAAATTCAGTGACTAATCACGTAGTTTTTAAAGTTCAGTGACCTGGTGAAAACTTTCGGTAAAGTTCAGTGACTATTGGGGTAATTAACCCAAGTTTGGGACAGAGACTATACTTAGCAATGACATATATGGAATCGACATTCATACTACTAATTCCATCAATTATAAATTTGCGATAACTATTGCAAGGTATGAAGTTGTCAAAATAGATGTCCGCTTCCAAGAATCATAGTCAAGAAATGAAAGTTAGAGACGAGATACAAAGGCGTGATGCAGTCCTTTGTGATAAACCAAAACTTAATTCATGTTCCTATGGAGGTTTGCATCCATGTAGTGTTTTTGTGAATATCTTTACTAATTGACTAGTTAGGGGTGGCAAAGGAGGGACTCGATCCATGTGACGCTCATGCTCATTTTGAGATAAGTCTTGAGCCAGGTCGAGCTCATTTTTTGACTTATTTTGTTAATTTTTTTTTTAAAAGAGTTGCTCACCTTTGAATTTATTTTATTATTATTTTTAAAAATAGAAATAACTAGCCAATTTGTGATCGGTTGTTCGGCCCACTAGCCAAAGGACCGAGCAGATCCGAGCCTAGAATCTGAACATGAGTCGAGCTCGGCTCAACCATTGTCACTCTTGCGTGCTAGCCAACTTTCAAGAATCTTTTATTTTCTCGTTAAGGAAAAAATTGACTATTTTTAAGAAATTTCGTCGCTTTTAATTTTTTGAGAAATGAAGTTGGACAAGATTTAAAAAATCACTATTTATATCCCCCATTTACTTATTAATATATTGTTGCCTCAATTTGTCAATCGAACGATTAATTTTGTCATCTCCACCCCTTGAACAGTGTCAAATTTCCGCCGTCAGATACCAATGGACGGTCCAAACAATCGCCTGGATTAATTGGTGACTTTCCAAAATTAGCCTAAAGAGAAATTCTTCCAAATTTTTCTGGTTCTCCACTTTTCACAATTTTTTTTCCTCCAATTTGGTCAATCAATTACTCTCTCTTTTCACGTCTAGTTCTCTCTGCAAGAAAGAGAAATATAAAGCGAAAGAAAAATGAGCAAGGGACCAGGACTTTTCTCAGATATTGGCAAAAAATCCAAAGGTTAATTTCTCCAACCATTTTAATTACATTTCGCATCATTCCTACAGAATGATATTAATTGCATTTTGTAATTGAATGAGATTTATGCTCTTTTTGGTGTTAGACATTATTTTATTCAATTTTTATTTGTAGATCTGCTAACCAGGGACTACCTCTCTGATCACAAATTCTCTGTTTCCACGTACAGTGCTTCCGGAGTGGTACAATTCTTCTCGTAATGTAGGGGTTTATGTATTTAAATAAATATTTCTTATGGACGTTTGAGCGGTTAATTCATATATTGATTTGATGATTATTCAAATGTTGTTTGGTTTCATATTATTTACCTACTTAATGTACTGTATTTTTTTTCCATGGTTTGGAAATTGGCGTCAAAGTATACTGCTCTTCGTGTGGGATGCTGGAGTATCAATTGTGTGCTGTTCATACTGTTCTGAAATGCTCTTCATGGTATTAATTCTTAGTAAGCATGCCACATTTTGCATGTTTCTCGAATATGATATGTTTTTATCTGGTCATTGGCTTAACTGGTTAGATAAACAAAATCAATTTTTTTTCCCAGTGAATGGTGAAAATGGAATTACAATGTTTTGCGCTCTGTCAGAACTACTTTGACATGAACTCCAACTTATTTTGTGTTTTCAGGTGGCTTATGAGTATATATATATATATATGTAGATTACCCTGCAAGTCCTCGTAACCAGGGGTGGACCCAAACCATTTGGCACGATAAATCCTACTATTTTTTCAGTCAATTTTGTCGGGCAGGCGATGATTTTCGTCTATTTGAGAATAATGAATTTCAAATCATTGATGAATAGGTAACCGTTAGAATAAATAAGTGATCAATGGATTAAATTTTGAACTATGCTTCCGTGTTAGAATAATTGACATAATAGTTAACATAATATTATATAGTATTCTATCATTGACTGTTTAAAACAAAGTCGCTTTTTTCATCAAATCAACTCTCGTCATCTAGAATTCTGACACTACTTTTGGCATCATTCTTCTAGCTAGGTGGTTTAAATCTTACATACATAATAATGGGAAAAAAGTAAAAACAAAAAATAATGGGGAAAAAGTTTTTAAAAAAAGACTCAAAAAAAATAAAATTGTGAGGTCATTTGACCACACATGACCCCATGTGGGTCCGCCCCTACTCGTAACATTTTTATGTGTTTTTTTAAAAGAAAACAAGTAAAGAGAAGGGGAGGGCAAGGATTTTATTTTTGACTGTCTTTTCTTTGTATAATTTCTGTAGCATTATTTTATGGACTTGTGCTGATATTTTTGTAGGATTTTATTTTATATTTAGTTCTCTCCTATGAGGTGGAAGAGATTGCTAAAAAACACTTCAAATATTATAGGTTATAAAAATTAGGGGCTTGTGTGGGAGGGATTAAAATCAGATTAAAATTGAAAATATAGCCGTTATTGTTGACTTTTATTAGACGAGTGGGGTCCAATAACGGCCATATTTTCAATTTTAATTGGCTTTTAATCCCTCCCGAACAGGGCCATAGCCTTGAAGCATATATGCCTTTGTAACTTGAGAAGCAAGCCTCAGTACATCAAGGCATTGACTTCACAATGGTACTAAAAGCATAAGCTTTGAGGTCGAAAGCCCATGTGAGGCAGGTCTCAAGGTGTAAGTCTCAAGCAACTTTTTTAAACAATGCTACCAAAAGATAAAAGATTCAAGGAAACTTGACTTCAATAATAGAACCTACATGCCAATCCTTCAAATCACGTGAATGTCAGAAGTATAAAATGTATATTAAATGAATGAAGAGACTCTGGTTAGAAGTACAACGAATAGGTATTGACTGTGAGGTGGTCCTTTCTTCTATTTAGACCTTAGATTTTCAAATTTATTAGTATGATATTTTTTCACCTACGTATTAGTATGATATTTATTAGTATGAGTTCATAGTGATTGATTATTATTATTATTATACAATCGTATCCCGGAGTCTTTACGTGCTGGATCTAGCTTACGCATGTACGAGTGGGTCCGGTATCTGTTGGCAGCACATTTTTTAGGTCAACAGAGTGTACAAAAATTGACTCTCTAAATTTAAATATGCTCCGTATAATACACATGATACTCTTTATAGATGAAGCTACTCTATATAGATAAGTGAACAATGAGTAACTTTTTATTTAGTGATCAACTAATAAATTAAAGTAAAATTTAGTAAGCATTGATTTATTTAGGTCATGTTTGACATCTCTAAAAAATCTGATTAAAATTTAAGTCAAAGTCAACAATTAATTCACATATTTCATAGGATCTACAACTTTTCAACCACGCATTTCATAAAATTTTCTGAAAATCGGTTAAAATTTTGATTTTAATCAATATCAAACAAGGCTTTAATTCATGATACGTGAGTTGAGTTATTCACCAGAGAAAGAAATAAGGGTTTATTTACTTTACCAGGGCCACGCTAGGGGTGGTAAAGTCAAGGGGTCAGCTGGCCTCTTGGCACGTGGGCCCATGCGACCTTGTACGAATAATAAAATCCAAGGAATAGCGAAAATTACACTCATCACTACATTTTAAAATAAAATCAAATTATACTACTCATTTCGGCACATTTATATAGGCTGGTTTTGTTTATTACACGGATTAAAAAATCTTATTTAATGTTATTAAAAAAGCATTTTTTTTGTCAAAAACTTTCTTATTTACCCTTATTTAATTATTAACAACTAGTAGGAAATTATTTTTTGAAATAGTAAAGAAATAAGGTTATATTAGTAAATAAACCAAACAAAACATTCTCAATAAAGAAACAAGACTATATAATTAGGACAAGAAAATAAGGAAAGTCAACAGATATAAATGGGGCGGAAGGAGTACTGCTTTTTTTTAACCATAAATACTGCATTTTATATAATAAAGATATAAAAAAACACAATATTGTATATCATATCAATTTCAAGATTTGATGGCTTAAATTTATGCACCAAACAAGCACCAGAGGCATCGATTTTGTTGCCAAAATTAATCCCTAAACCCAAGCTTTTTTTTTTTTACACAAAATCAAGAATCCGAATGTCTGAAAGTTTAACCATTACACCACAATCCTCTCCATCTTCAGATTATTTCATATGTTCTGAATTCATATATTTTGTGAGGAATAGATATATCTAACCCCTTTGATGTCTGCGGTTTATACATGATAATAGTTTGTTGAATATGTGATCTACCAGAAGATGGATGTGATGGCAGACATGTTCGATCCAAAAATTGCAAGAATGCACCTAGTAGCTCAACTATACAAGCACGTCTGCGAGGCCATCGAAGATTACAAGACTGACTTTGATCTTGTATCACAGAGCATTGAGAGGGATAGAAAGATGAGGAAAATCGTCACTGCGTAGGGTTGATTCAGTTTAAATCCATGTGTTTTTGTTTAACGAGAAATAGTAGTCCGTAGGATCTTCCCCACTCTAAACAATTTCACCTTAATGTAGTGGGGAATGTTTTTTTTATTTTGGCATGTTCAGATGACACATTGATCCTGTTTTGCAAATATCCTACTATGATGTTTTAGTAGTATTTTATCATATTTTGGCGTTAGATGAAATTGTTATTATCTATATATTGTCGTGTTCGAATTAATACCGATGAGACTGATTCCATAAAATTCTATATGGATTGTGTCGAGTTTTGGTGACTTTTTTTGCAGTGATGTTCACTGCAAAAGTTTATAGAAAAGAACAAAATATCACGTAAAAGTTCAAATTTATTGATTCACTCCTGAGTGCCAAGAAAGAGAGGATCTTTTGTAGAAAAACTTCATATATTTTTTTATTAAAAAAAAAAAAAACTAACTTTCATTTGAGGCTTATAACTCATATTTAAAGTAATAATTAAAATTTGGTTAACAACAAAATTCTAAATATTGACTAACTCTACACAATGATGAAACTAAAAATAATTATGAAAGTAAAAAGTCAATATTAGGAATTAATCCACAATTAACAAAATTAAAATTAAAATTTATTAAGCTCCCGTTGGGTGAAAAATTAAAATTTAAGTCAAAGTTAACAATTAATTTTAATAACATATTTCATTGAACACAACCTTTTTAGTCATATATTTCATCAAGTTTTATTAAAATCTGTTAAAAATCTAATTTTGATATCGGGCTAAATATTAGGACTGTCAATGGATTGAGTTTTGATCTAAATCCTACGAAATTAATGGGAGATGAATTTAGGGTATCAATCCGATAACACGATCAAAATCCGAATCCGATAATCCGTTAACTCAATGGATCAAATATGGATATAGGTCAATCCGATCCGATAACACTCCGATCTGATTTATTATAAATAATTGAGTCGGTAAAATATTTTTATGACATATTATTTGTCACTAAAATAAATAAATTTATAATAAAAAAAGTAATCAAATTCAAAACATAAAAAAGTTGAAAAATTTATAATTATTAAACATGTTTAAGAATTGGAAAATTTGAAAAAAAAAGTTGATTTCAACCAATGCTTTAAAAATCGACCCGGGCATTGACCCGAAAAAAGAAGACGGTCAAGGATCAAAAAGTCGAACTGGTTGTCAAATTAAATAAATAATTATACACATAAATGTAAAATATTATAAAACACAATAGATTTTTTTAATTTTAGTTTAGAAATTTAAAGTAAATAAATATCTATATTTTTCTTAATTAAATTTATTATTGTAATTTATTTTACAACTTCAAAAATTAATAATTAATATGTAACAAATAATTTGATTTGTTAATTGAAATAATGAAATAAAATATTTATATTTAGAATTAAAATTCAATTTTACTTTATCCCACATCGAATGTCAATAGAAAACTAGAAGATGATATCTTCTTTAAAAAAGAATATCATGATGGTAGAAGTCACTATTGGACTTGCTAGTAAAAATGGGTAGGCCTTAAGTTAGTTCAAAAAAAATTCAACATTGATTTTTTTCCCTAATTTTTATTAATTTCGGATCGGATATCCGATAACATAACAAATCGGATATAGATTTAACAATTAAATATCCGCTGAATTATCGGATCGGATAATTTTCTTATTAGATCGGATATAGGCAGGTCCGATCCATATCCGATTCATTTACAACAAAATTCTAAATATTGACTAACTATACACAATGATGAAATTAAAAATAATTATGAAAGTAAAAAGTCAATATTAGGAATTAATCCACAATTAACAAAATTAAAATTTATTAAGCTCCCGTTGGGTGAAAAATTAAAATTAAAGTTAAAGTTAACAATTAATATTAATAACATATTTCATTGAACACAATATTTTAGTCATATATTTTATCGAATTTTATTAAAATCTGTTAAAAATCTAATTTTGATATCGGGCTAAATATCATGGTATTATTGAATGAGACAAGTGAGTTCCCATGTCCATATTTGACACAAACTAGTGATCCTATCCCAATCAAAACCAACGACAAATCAAATATCTACACTTCACAATCTCACAGCCACCCATCGTCAACTTGCCAGCAAGAACCGCAATATTTAATCAATTCACTGACTCTGATTATCATCATCTTGTCATCTTTCTTTGCAGTACAGATTCCTGGTGGGGAGGATCAGAGAGTGGGATCCCAAGTGTCTCGCACTACGTCTATCTACCTGTTGTCAGGTTCTTGATAATAACACCACTTGGCATGCCTTGTTGTTATGATTAACTTATTATAATCGAATTTATTGCAGAAATGGTTATTGAGAACCTCATATGAATCTTATTAGAATCGATTTTATTGCAGAAATGGTTATTAAGAACCTCATACGAATCTTTTATTTTTTGCTTTCGTTCATCGTCTTCCTGAATAAATATCCCATTATTTGTATTCTTTTTTTCTAATAAAAATTCACGTGCTTGGTTAGAGAGTTGACTTATTATTATTATTAATGATTTGATACATCGAAAATGACAGGGATTCCATGTCTACAGTTGAATTTGTGTACCCCGGTGGATTTTGATTTTTCTGAGCCATTATATGGCAAATCAGGGCAACTAAAGCTGTCGGCGTTGAATTGTGAAAGAAAAAATTTGGGGGTTTGCGGTATTGAGGTAAAACGGAGCATTTTGGCGCCAATTAAGGCAATGGAGTCTTCCAAAACGACGTCGCCCATCAATGGTAATGCGGGCAGTTTCCTGGAGACGCAGCAATCGGGATGCAATTTCGGCGATGATGTGCTTACAAATGAACGTGATGATTGTTCCGGTACAAAATTAAAAAACTTGATTTATTTTTTTCCTCCCATTTTATATAGGAGCAGAAGTTTTTTATGAATGCTGGAAAATTGATTTTAACAGGTAAAAGTATGCCCCAGATGTCTACAATTGGAAATTCGACTAATATTGTTTGGCACAAGTGTGCTGTGGAGAAGAGTGACAGACAACAGCTGCTTGGACAAAAGGGTTGTGTCATTTGGATTACCGGACTCAGTGGTTCAGGTTTGTTTTACAAATTGTTGATTTGCATTAGATTTAGCTACATATATCAATTGTTATTCGGGCCTTCCTTCTGTCCTGAATTTTATCAAATATATTGGCTGCACTTCTCATGCACTGCTGTTAATCTTTCCTGAGGTCATTATTCTGTTATTTCCATATTTTCTACTAATCCCAGTTCAGAAGCCAGCAATTTTGTAAGGAGTTAAGCTGTAAGTGATGTTAGTGATATGTTTCAAACTATCAACGTCTATCTAAAGGCTTCGTAGTTTTAGATAATTGTATGTAGATTAGAATAATTGAGAAACAAGGATATCCAGTTCATCCTTCATATGTTACTATTTGATAAAATTCTGAGAATTGGAAAAACCATGAGTGATATACTTCTACACCTACAGCTTGTACTCGGACCATTTTTCTGGGTTCTATTGATTATGTTTATCTGCATTACCTAAAGTGCTGCATTTCGGGTGTGTATTGTGCAAGAGTGTGGAGAGAAGAGATTGAGAGAGGCAGCCAAGAGAGGAATGAGAGGGCAGTCGGTTTTGGGGTGGATTTGAGAGATTCAACCATGGTTTTCTTCTACTCCTTTTCTCCATTTGTAGCTTGCAAATACCACCACCAAGTGTCTCCTTTGTGGGCGTAAAACTGAGGCAACCAAAGGTGTTAAGGGTTGTTGGATCAAGCCGGTTGATTGGTGTTCGCTTGGTTGATTTTCCGAGCCCGATATCAAAGATTTCTTGAAGATTTCCGCAACACCATTGCTGAAGGCAGCTTGTATATTGTATATGAATTCTTTGCAAGAACTATTATTTGAAGTTTTAGGAAATCTCAACTCAAAATGTCAGTATTTAACATATGTGCTCAATTCTATCTATTTGCATAGCATCATTTATATGACGATACGAAGATTTCATTAAAAAAAAAAACATAAAGTGCTGCATTTCATTCTTTGTTGCTTCTTTAGAGTATCATATGAACTCTCAAAAATGAAAATCCTGGAAATAGTCACTCTATTTGATCTTGTATGGATGCTGTGAGATATTTGACTCTTTCTTTAGTTGACTGGAGCTCTAAACACCCTGTCACGCCCTGTCCTTAATTTTATTGGGAGCAACGCGTAGTTTTTGTTGTTGTGCAAACAAAGAGGACAGTTACATTTTCTACAACCAAGAGGGAACTTTTCGAAAATTTTAAAGAAGCTTTCACATGTTTGTGTGTCATACAGAGATGATCCTGTCAAGTGTCCTACAGTTATGATTCCAGTGCGGTCATTTGCTTGTGAAGTTGGATTATTTATAGAACCTGAAAGTTATGCATCTCTGTAAGACAGAATTTTACTACAAAAATTTTCAGGTCTAGGATGCTGGTCAAACGAAAGTAACCCGTGTCTTTGTAAATGGATTCTGTGTTTACAGTAGGAAATCATGGAGTAACATTATAGCATTTAAACCATGATATTGTTTCAATGCCTTTTCAATGAAGAAATGAAACTATGAAAAAGGGGAACAAAGACATTGTTCTCAAGTTCTGACAGTTCTTTACTATAAATGATTTATTTCTATGGAAGTATGATGCACCGCTTAAATCTCATCAATTTATCCATTGGCGAATTCTCACCAATTTGTCCATTGATGAATTCTCATCAATTTGTTTCTCTGGAAGAATGATCATATTCCGCATCAGTTATTTTTATACCTGGACTTGAAATTTAAAATTCTAAAGAATGACCCAGCCTGAAAAATCCAAGTAATATATATGTATAATTAGCTTTTGACTTTAGATATAATTGATGGGAATGTTATTTGTTATACCATTGCAAAAACTTATTGGAATGACAAATTATTAGCAAAATAGCTTATTTTATAGCGTTTTAAATTTTTTGGGTTCATTTTCCCTTTTTTTAGGTGTAACAGTAACACTATACGGCTTTTTTACTGTTGATTTCATGACTTCCTTTTGTCTGACGGAGGTGGTGGTGTATTTCAGGAAAGAGCACTTTGGCATGTGCTTTAAGCCGTGGCCTTCACGCTAGAGGAAAGCTCGCCTACATACTTGATGGTGATAATGTTCGGCATGGCCTAAATAGTGACCTTTGTTTTAATGCTGAAGATCGAGCAGAGAACATCAGAAGGATAGGTTGGTTTTTCCGGCCTGGTTCTCGATTTGAATCTTCTTTCTAAAGAATCCGACTCATTCAGGTTAACCAGTTTAGGAATTGCGTTTTATTATAAACAGGAGAGGTGGCAAAGCTATTTGCAGACTCTGGAGTTATTTGTATAGCAAGTTTGATATCACCTTACAGAAAAGAGCGTGATGCCTGTCGTGCATTACTTCCAGAAGGAGATTTTATTGAGGTAGTATTCTTCTTTTGGAATTTTTACATGTAAGATTTTAATTTTCTTAGATATTGGTATATTTACAATCCAAACTCTTGAAGTGGAAAACTCGTATTGATTGCAAATGGTTGATTGGGAGTTTCCCGAATATCAGGTATTTATGGATGTGCCTCTGCAAGTGTGCGAGACGAGGGATCCAAAGGGATTGTACAAGCTTGCACGAGCTGGAAAAATTAAAGGTAAGTTCAATAATAAAACAGATGACTGTGTGAGAGTTTGAAATCCTATGTTTGCTGAGGATTTAAAATGTAGATTGCTAAAAATTTCCCAGGAAACCATCTGCAGGCCAGTATATCCTTTTGCAAGGATTTATTTCATGCATCTGCTGTGCTTCTTTTTCTTCTTTTACTTCTATTGGTGTGCCTATGCATGTGTTTGAGTGCATCTAATTAGGCTTCAGACTCCAAATGTCATGACCAGTCCTAATTTGTTGGACATCAACCCATCAATTTCTTGTCAATCAACCATGTGTACTCAGAATTTCACACATAAGCTGCATGACGGCACTGAGCAGGAGCTGCGTGAAATTGGAGGTTCTGGGGTTTATATTTATGATCATTTAAGTGTGTTAGTTTCTATATATTTTGTTCATCTTTTTGTTGTCAGGAAATTCTTGACTACAATTTCTGATCTGACACTTTTCACCATCAGATACTAGAATTAGGAAATCAAATGTGCAAAGATTCTTGTTGCTTCATTTTCACTGTGAAGAAGAATGATGCAGCTGCTGGTAACAGTACTATAAGAATCGGCACTGAACATCTCTCCTGTAATTGTACACGCTCCCATGTTAAATGTACCATTGCCTAGCTATTGACACATATTCATGAATTCTGTCCTTGGACTCCCTTCCAGCTTCGATCTTCTCTGGCATTTATTTTCCATTTAAACGATTCAATTTATATTGCTCTTTTTCCAGGTTTTACAGGTGTCGATGATCCATATGAGCCGCCATTGAATTCTGAGGTATGTACTCCCATCAGGCAAAAGAAGGTCTTTTCTCTCGCTGAATCCATTCAAACATATACCCATCCTTAAAATAGATTGTCTTCTCAACATCCAACAAATGATTTAAGACTATAAAGATTGGCATCTTTCATCTTGTATCTTGTTAGTTGGCTTGTGATAACAACATTGTTTTATTTGGTAGTTGTCAAACGAATAATGGCAAAGCTTTCTAACCGTCTGTTTAGACGATAAATGCCTTCCCAAAATTTGTTTTCTCTCGACCTTGACAGATTGCTGAAGAATAAAGTGTTTAATTTCAGAATTATATCGTGCAGATAGTTTTACATCAACAAGGAGGGGTGTGTGATTCTCCAACAAATTTGGCCGAAATAGTGATTTCATACTTGGAAAGAAAAGGGTACCTGGAGGCTTAATTTGCAAATGCTTTTATACTTTTATGTAGTTATTATTAATTTACGTAGCAGATATTTTGCATTAAGGAAATCCCTCGTTTCCTTTTTGCATATTTCAATAATCTTTGATGAAAAATAAATCATTCAACTGTTTGTGTGGAGTGCATTCAGAGATTTCATTCTAGTTGATTTGATCATAAATGAAGAAAAAAATATTAATGTCTCTATGTCTAATTCTTGTTAACAGTGTTTAGCTACATTGTAAAGTTGACTATTTGATTGAGAATTCCAGGTGAAGGCTAGAATAGATTGATGGTGTTTTAAGACAGACTTAAAATAAATGAATTTGTCTCATCTGTGTAACCAGAAGAGAACAAAACCATACAGGCAGAGGAATTCCTCAATTGTGGTAGAACTGCGTGAGCTGTTAAACATAATATTTACTGGATCTAAATTTTCTGGATTTGTGAGAGCCTTTTTAAAATAAAAAGAAACACTACTCCATATTAGTAATTTGGTTAACTTAAACCAATTACATAAATACGGATAATCTCAAATATTTAGAAGTTTATGGTTTTCACGTATTAAATTGTAACAAAGAATATGTATATACCGTTGTTTTCCATTGGAATTTTCGGGAATTTGCAAGCAATTGCATAAGATCATCTCTCTCTCACCTTTATCCTCCCTTTATTTTATGAGAAAATTACTTTGATTCCTGCATTTCAAGTTCAAAAATCAGGTAGTAATAATTTATTTTATTTTATTTTTATCAAAAATAGGTGGTGGTGGTGGTGAGTTGTGGATTTGAGGTGGCGAAGATGATTGGGGTGGTATAAATGGTGGTGGAGTGGGGTTGGGGTGAAGTGGTGGGGGTTGTGTGCTTGAAATTGTGGCGGTTGTGGATTTGAGGTGGAGGCAACTATTTGAGTGGTGATGTCATTGGTGGAGTGAGTGTGTATTTTTGAGTATCCTTCTATTTTAAAAAAATAAAAATTTAGGTAAATGCTTTTTAAACTATGTATAAAAATAACATATTTGATTTAGCTCTTTCATATTTACTAACTAGTTATTTCGATTTTATATTGGCGACTTTAACTATAATTTTAGCTCTATTTATTGGTCTGAATAAGGTGAGTGATGTGAGACGAGGAGTGATTGTGGCCAGTTATTTGAGTAATTTGTGATTAATAAATAATTTGTAACATATTAAAATGTGCGATTTGCTATTAAACATGTAATTCTAATCCACAAATTTGTTACTTTTGAAAATGTATTTTAAAACATTTGTAATTATGTAATTTCTGTTGTGAAAAGACAAAATAAAAATTAATAGACTTTGTGTGTATTAAAATGAGAATCAAAACTCTATATTTATAGGAAATGATAAGGGATACAATGGAAATGATTTTTAAGGTTATAGGAATATAATTGTCATTCACTAATAAATTTACCATTTAAAACACTCCCCCTTGAATGACGTATTAGAAAATATTTGTCTCATTAAAACATTGTTAAATAAAAATCCAATGAGACAAAAAATCAAACGAAGAAAAAAGAGTACATTTATTTTGAAGTATTAAAAATAAATGATGCCTCATTAGAACATTGCTAGGAAAATCTAGTAGGATAAAACTTAAGCGAAGGAAAAAGAGTACAGCTACTCTCCCTAATGTTGATCACTAGAAGTCTTTAAGCTGACGCATTACCCCCGTTTGACACCCATTTTTGACAAAAAAGAAATTCTGGAATATTGATTGATGGAAGAATGTGTGGTTAAAAAGTAATGAGAATTTTTGGGTTTATGTGTAGTATTATTTTATTGATAGAATGTGTGGATGAAATGAAGAAAGAGAAGAAAAATGAGAATGAGAAAAAATGGATGTCAAACAGGGACTATTGTAAACCAATTTCTTACATGTAAATATTGGCAGTGCTTATGTAAATAAATTAGTCACATTGTCACTTGAGCGAGTTTGTTGAAAATCGATGTCCCCATTCTTTTGAGGTTTTATGTATATGAAATAATTTTGGAAAAATATACTTCGTCTTTTCACATTTGATATAACCTCATTTGAGTTGTGCAATATAAGTAGCATTATCTTCGTACAAAATTGTTGGACTGTCCTTTGTTGAAATTAATCAGCATGATGCTTGGATATAATGTGTCATATTCTTCAACCGTACACATTTTTTGCCTGCTTCATGAAATGTAATAATTTCAAAATGATTTTGAGAATATTATTATCAAGGATTACTTCACAAATCTCTACGATATAGTTGTTCCTCCACGTGTAATTATGTATCTGGTTTGTGATTTAGCTTATGTGGGTCAGAGAGATAACCTGCATTTGCATATCACATTAAAATAGATCCCTACTTTTGAGAATAAAATAATCACAAATCAATAGTACCCTTTAGGTAACAAAAAATAAGTTTAACATTATTCCAACGTATTTGTATTTGTGTATAGTTATATCTTGTAAGAAGATTTACAGAAAAAGCTATGTCGGGTCGAGTACAGTTTGCAAAATAAGTTAATGCTTCAATTATATTAAGATATAATATTTCAAGACAAAGAACTTTTTCTCCATCTTCAAGTGGACAAAAATAATCCTTTTTTCACATCAAATGATTGAAAAATATATGTGATGTCAATGGATGTGCATTATCCATATAAAAGCGTTTTAAAGACTTTTTCTGTATATGTAAATTGATGGACAAATAATCTTTCTCGAAAATGTTCAATCTGTAACCCAAAATAAAATTTGATTTGTCTCAAATCTTTCATATGAAATTTATTTTTCAAATAATTTTTAGTTTTGTTGAGCTCTTCAGATGTTCCAATTATCAACATAAATTGTCATAATTGCAAATTCAATATTTGTTTTTTTTATGAAAACATATGGACAAATATCGTCATATTTATAATATTCCTCCAACAAATATTCGTTAAAACGATTATACTACATGCTTTCCGATTGTTTCAATTCATATAATGATCTTTGCAATTTAATTGAGAACGTGGGTCTCAGACGTGTATCATTTGTTTCTTGCACATTATGTTATTCAGATACTTTCATATATATGTCACTACATTCACAAGGCACATATTGAGTCTTGTAACATAGTCAAACTAATTAAAAAGATAAAAGAAATGATATCCATTACGGGAGAATATATTTCCTCATAATCAATTTCCAGCCTTTGTGAGAAACCATGTGCTGCAAGTTGGGTTTTGTATCTTATAATTTAATTATTTTCATTTCTCTTTCGTACAAAAATTCATTTATATCCAACAGGGATTACATTTTTAGATGTTCGAATTACAGGTCCAAATATTTACTGTTTCTCTAAGGAATTCAATTTCACCTGTAGGCTTCTTTCCACTTTGACAAATCATTTCTATATTGTCGGTCTTTAACAGATTGTGGTTCAGGATTCTCATTTTTCATAATATTAAGAGCTAGTTTAAAGACGAAAATATTTATGACAACATATAATTTATTGAAATCTCATTATTTTCGGACACTTGTGATTCTTTATGAGTCATATTTTCAATATTTGATTGATCAATCTTTTCTAATGTTATATCTTTCGAAATTTTTGATTGATTTTTCTCTTGTACTTTTTTTTTTTTTGAGATACAGAATCTTTTAAACCAACTGATTGATTTTTCTCTTGTACTTTTTTTTTTTTTGAGATACAGAATCTTTTAAACCAACTGATCGACCACGTTTCTAGCGCACATGAGATTCATTTGTTACAGTAAATTGTCGTACATGAACATCAATTTTTATTGAAATATTTTCTGGTAGTATATATGACTTTGTCACTTTTCTTATATCAATAAATACATCTGGTAATTGATTTGCAACTCTTTGCGAATGAATGATTTTTTTAAATCTCTTGCTCACATTGATTGTCGTGGGGATCAAAATGAGATAGATTATATTAATTCCAAGAAATTTTACCTTGTTTATAAAAATGTAATTTTTCCATTCCCAAAATTCGAAAAGTCATTTCATCAAGATGACAATCTGCAAAACATAAAGTAAATAAATCACTCATTAAAGGTTCAAGATACTTATTAATAGATGGTGAATCAAAACCCACAAGAATCCTAAATGTTCGCTGGGGACCAATTTTAGTACATTGTGGAGGTAAAATATGAACTTGAACATCACAACCAAAAATCCACAGATGAGAAATATTAGGTTCATAACCAAATGTCAGTTGCAAAGGTGAATATTAATAATATGCAATTTGTCTGATACGAATCAATGAGGAGCATGTAATATGGCATGGCCCCAAATAGAAGTTTGGAGTTTTGTTTTCATAAGTAATAGTCTAACAATAAGTTATAGATGTTTAATAAATGATTTTGTTAAACCATTTTGTATATGAACATGCGCAACCGAATGTGCAATAACAGTCCCAATTGATAAAAATGATCATCGAATACTTGTGATCTAAATTCACCAGCATTGCTAAGACGAATAGTCTTGATTGAGTAATCGGATAATGCACTCGTAATTTTATGATTTCAGCAAGTAGCAAAAGCATGCAAACATGTGATCATCTAGTAGAAGAATCAATTAATACCATAAAAATAAAAAAAAAAGTTCACATGGTGGGTGTATTGGCCCACGTATATCTCCATAAATTCTTTCCAAGAAAGTTGGAGATTCAATATTGACCTTTGTAGCTGAAGGTCTAACAACTAACTTGTCTTTCGAACAAGTTATACATGGATAAATCATTAGGTAAAAGAATCTTCTGATTCTTTAAATGATATCCATGTGAGTTGTTTATTATTCGATACATCATTATAGCTCCTGGATGTCCAAGACGATCATGCCAAAGTATAAATTTTTTTGGATCAACGAACTTCTGGTTCGCGATAATATTTGACTCGACCATTGTTTATAAATGTATAATACATGGCAGGTGGAAGTGCATAATTTTTTGTTTTATCTGCTTCTGATTAGATACAAAAGAAGTTATGCAAAAATATTCAACATTTTTTTCTTGTATCGTTTCAATGTAATATCCACTATAGTCGATATCTTTAAAACTAAACAAATTTATTCTGAATTTCTTAAAATAAAATGTATCATCAATATATAATTTTGTATTATTTGGTAAAATAATACAAACTCTTCTGGAACCTTCAACGATAGTCGATGTACATGATATCATATTAACATTATTTTCTATTGATATTAAATTTTAATTTATCTTGAAGAATTGTGTGCATATTTGCACTATCTGCTAAATAAATATATTCATAATTTATCTTAAATTTTATTGGCATTTCAATATTTATGCTTTTTTTTTCAGAGGCCCCAGTATGATATTATTTAATAATATTGAAACATGGAATTATATGCTCTTCTGGGGTGATAAATTAATATATATATATATATATATATATATATATATATATATATATATATATTAATAAAACTTATTTTCCTTTAAAAAATTAAGATAAGTATTGAATTGTTTAGTTTGCGTTCTTTAAGAACACGACAAGACATAATTTTTTGACTTCTTCGAGAACATTGGGCCAACATTCTTCTAAAATATTGAAAATTATAATTCACGCTTTTTAGAAGCAATCACATATTATTATTATAATAATAAAATGGATTTATTCTTCAGGAGTAAAAATATAATTTATATTTAATCATATTTAATTATGCTCTTCAGAAACAAGTAAGATCTAACTAGAATATTTGTCCATAATAATGTGTTACTTCATGAGTACTAATAAACTATTATTTAGAAATATTAACTCTTCAAGGGCATGTTTTCTAGTAAAATATTACTATTTGCATAGTTGTACTTTTTCAGGAACAATAACAAAATATTTATAATATATGGATCTAAGATTAATATTCTTCTAAAATGTTAATTATAATCTTGTATTATTTCAGGAACAACAATAAGAAAAATATAATATGCATGAACCACAAAATATTAATTGATTTTACCATACACATATAATTAAAAAAAGGACTGGGACATAGCAGTTGTAACTATCAAAGAATTATATAAAAAAATTATTGAATAAATCATTACAGTATCTCCAATAGACTATCTATTTTTAAAGATCATATTTTATCATTTGGAGAGTATCTATAAATTTAGAGAGTTAAAATTTTGAAATACTCCAACAAGCTCTTTATATTTAACACTTATTTTTACTATTCCTAAAAAATATTTATTATTTTTGTTTATCTTTTATTTTAACTAGTTTTTCTTTATATTATTTTATTATTTTCCTACATTGAAAATTGAAATACTTTTAATGCATTTAATTATAGAGGGTGAGTTTGATTCAAACTCACTCTCTAAATTAAAATGTTAATTTAAAAGTCTCTTGAAATATGATTTTAAATGTTAACTCTTTAAAATAGAGAGTATCTCATGTTTAAAGAGTCTTTTGAAGATGCTCTTACAAAAAATTCAACTTCTTCTGTAATCATCAATTAATTAAGCATGGCTAGTGGTGTGACTAATATAGCATATCTAATTACAGGATAAGCATATAGAATTAAGGGTGTGTTTGAAACACATTATTCTGAAAGAATGTATTTTGAAATAATAGATTTGATGAAGAATGTGTGGTTGAAAAGAATGAAAAGTTATTGATATAATGAAAAAAATAATTTTATTAAAAAATGTGTGATTGAAAATGAGTGGAAAAATGAGAATAAAAATTTTAATATGGTTCAAATAGGGCTAAAGAAAGTTTAATTCATTTCTAGATAATTCTACCATGAAAAATGCTACTTATACATCAAAAAGTGTACATCAAGGTCTACATCCCCTCACATGGAGGTGTCCACTTGAATAAAATATGCGAGTGAACCCCTTATCCATGTGAGGGGGGTGTACACCGTGATGTACACCACGATATACTAGTAGCATTGCTCTTCTGCCATTTTGTCAAAAAATTCACATGAAGTGGACCTCATGTGAGTAAAATATTGAAAAAGAAAAACACTCTCCACCCCATCCCCATGTGAGTAAAATATTAGGAAAAAAACACACTCGCCCCTCTATTGTACCTGGCAGAATTCTGTGGCTCCATCTCCTATACATGTAGTGCAATTGATTAAAGGAATACCAGTGCTATGAGTTAAAGGAAACGTAATGATTACATATGCTTGACTTCTTGGATGCAAGCAATGACTTGTAAAATCAAAAACTATTAGGCCATGTTTGATTCCTTGAATTTTTCATTGAAAATATTTTTTATTTTCTCACTTTTTTGATGTTGATGGCGAAAATTTTCCATGAAAAATCTTTTACCATCCCCACCCACGCGACCATTTTCCTTGTTTTGTGGGAATTCATTTTTCCCACCAAAATCGTGGGATTTTGGTGGAAAAGTGAATTTCAGGTTTCAGACCTCTCTTTTTTTCAATTTTTTGACAATGGTAACAAAAATTTCATAACCAATTGTAAAAAACAAAAAAATTCACTTTAATGAACAATTTCCATGTAAAATAAAGTCAAACGTGAACAAAAAAAATTCAAAATTTTAAAAATTTCCCGATTGAAAATTATACCAATTAAAACTTAACAATTCCCTAGAAAATAAGTTCTAGACAATTATTTTTCCTGAAATTCATTTTCTTTCCACCCAAAGAATCAAATGGACCCTTATGCTAAGAATTAATTCTTGGGTGCAGTGAATCGATAGATGAAAAAAGTGGCTGGCGGCTGCAAAGAATTTAATGCTTTATAAAAAAATTCACATTGATAAATGAACAAGAGTGATAAACGTGTAATCAGCATATGTGTGTGTGTATATATATATATATATATTACCAAATTAATTTTGGTAAACGTGATGAATGATTATATTTTAAAAAAAATTATTATCTTCACTAAATTTTGAAAAAATTAAGCTTTCGTTCTGACGTGTTGTGAAAATAGAGGGAAAAAAAAAATAAAATTCAATAGACATATGTGTATTATAATGAGAATCAAAACCCCATATTTAGAGCATCTCCAACAGACTCTTTAAACATGAGATGCTCTCTATTTTAAAGAGTCAACATGTAAAATCATGTTCCAATAGACTCTTTAAATTAAGATTTTAATTTAGAGAGTGGGTTTGACTCTCCAAATTTGGAGAGCCAAACTCACTCTCTATAATTAAATGCATTCAAAAAGTTTCAATTTTCAATGTAGAAAAGCAATAAAATAATCTATAAAAAAATTAGTTAAAATAAAAGATAAAGAAAAATAATAAATATTTTTTGGGAATAGTAAATTTAAGTGTTAAATATAAAGAGTTTGTCGGAGTACATCAAAATTTTCACTCTTTAAATTTATAAATGCTCTTCAAATGATAGAATATGCTCTTTAAAAATAGAGAGTCTCTTGGAGATGCTCTTATAGAAAAAGATTTGGGTTAAAATGGTAAAAATTTCTAGAGCTGTTGAGATACAGTTGTTATTCACTAATAAACTTATAATTTACAACAATTTCTCCTTATTTTAATTGAGAGTGAGAAGGGGGGGCGCTCTTTTTTTCTGCAATCGAATCGAATTCATGAACTCTTTCTATTGTCCCAGTTTCCTTTCCTCCCAAGAATTTAATTTTTATCTTGACACTTTTGAAGAGATTTTTAAAAACGCGCGTCTTTCAAAAAAAAAAAAAAAAAAACCTTGGATTCGACCGTTAGTGAGCAAGAGCGGTGCCCACCATATTACTTTAATAAATCCAGACTCAGGGTTGACCCAGCAATGCATATAGCACTTGGAAGTCTTCACTTTAATTTGGCCTTCCTTTTAACTATACATACATTACAAGTCAAAAGAGTGACATACCAGCACTTGATAGTGCCCACCACTCGTTTTTCTGTGGGTCACAAACCCAGAAACCATGTCTCACAAAGTAACCTTATTTTCAAAGAAACTTCGGCAGGCTTTACCTGCATTTTGGTGTCAATTTATAAAAGATTGGACATACGAACAGACTGATAAGGTCAATATTTTACATGAAATAAAGATGATAACTGTTACGTATTGAAATAATTATTGTTCATTTGAGCTTCACATTAGCCACAAAAGAGTCCTATTGCATTTCCACGTCTTTGAATATTCATGCCTCAGCCATAGAGACACAGTAGAAGCGAAAGGTGTCTCGGCTATTGAAGCACCATTAAGCAATGAAACGCATAGAACTCCAACACTTGGCTAGAAACATGATTGAAAGTCTCGATCACCTAAAGGTCAAAAAGGCCTCGGCTATGAACAAAAATCTTAATTATGACAAAATCAACCTGGATTCCAGTAACGGGAGGAGCAAAACGTGGCCATTAAACCTTGTCAAGTGCGTGCAATCCCCCTTGGACGCGGCATGTGAAGCAATGTAGGGGATGCTAGCAATTGTGATTGTTCTTGCATTGCAAATTTTAGTGGCATATTCCAGCCTCTTGCTACATGGGCTTCTTTCCCATGTGCGACAGTCGAACATCGGGTTGGTTAAAAAATTGATCAAAGCTTATAACTTGTGGGCTGTGTTAGTTTGAGATCGGTTGTTGCTTGTTAATGAGTGTATTTTGTACATTTATTTAGATCTTTAAGTTAGAGTATTTATTGGATATTTTGATGAATTATAACTTAATTCTATTATCTTGTGTTTGTTAGGTAAAGATCGATGTAAACGACGGAACTAGAGAAAAATGATGAAAAAAGGCTCAATTGCAAGAGATCAAAAGTTCAGATACTAAAGTACAAATACTAAAAAGTTATGTCGGACTTCACGATGAAAATCCGAGAGTGCTAGGATTAAATCGGATGAGAAAAGAAGTCAAATGGGTGAATTATAGTTAAAATATTCTCACATACCAATTTTCAGCCGAACAATATGCTCCAGATTTTTAGCCTTATATTGAAATCCATTTTTTTCATAGTAAACGTTCGAATTGAAAAAATGATCTAGAAGAATTGTATCCGTTTGAGTTAGCTTTCTAGGGCACTTTGAATCGCTTCAATCGGACGTCGGGAGAGAAAGTTGTGATAAAAATACTAATGACTTTTCATGGACATAACCAATGAACGATGCACACATTTTGAATTAGGGGTACACAATCAAACTCGTAAAAAAATAATCGAAAGGAAAAATAATTAACTCAAAAATACAATTATTTAAGAAAAACGAAGTTTTGGATGGTAATTTTTAGGAGAATGTGTGGTTAAAATATAGAGAAAAGTTTTGATTTACGTGCGATATATTTTATGGTGTGAATGTGATTAAAAATAAGTATGTAGAAAAAAAAGTTTTCAAATAATAATTGTGAAATAAGGCTAAATCACTTAACCCATGGCTTGGACTCTCATTAATCAGAACTCAAAAACCGGCAAACTCAAGAATAGCATAATATAAATCAAAAGATGAAACTCCTAACCTTCTTGAATCACACCGACTTCCCTTTAATCCCAATATCAAATGCATCAATCTACAATCTTGTACATAAATTTCAGCTAAAGTAAAACCATCAAATTCAATTATTCAAACATCTGTAAATAATGTCAGCCTGAAAATTTTGGGTTTGTGTAATTTGCTGTTCAAATTTGTTCAATTTCTTAAATGTAAAATGAATAATTGGTAAGTGATGCTCATAATTGAATAAGAGTACTAAAAAGCACAACAAGAAGAAAATTTTCCTCATTCCAAGATTGAAAATCTGTAGATTGTAAAGAAAATTGGAGTTCAACTTCAAAGCATCTTTTGAAAACTAATGGAACAACAAATATTGGGTTGGCTAAATTATTGAAAAAGCCTTGAAAGAGATTTGAAGAATTAGAATTTAGGAATGGACTTAAGGTTTGGTTTTACTTTTAGAAGGGGCAGAGCGGACCATTGCGCATAGTGGAGCCGGTGGCGGTAAGGGAGAGTAGAGGCGATCCAGCGGAGGGGGAGTAGTGACAGTGCCGGACGAGCAGTGGGGCAACGGGACGAGATGTGATATTTATGGGGGTGTATTCAATTAAGACTTTGATGGACTCTCTTTTAAGTAATTATTTCTGTGGATTTCGTGGATTTTTTAGAGATTTGTATAGAATTAGTGAAAATCTTTTGTAGACTTTTATAGACTTTCATTTAAAAATTTTTATAGACTTTCGTAAAATTTAAAAGACTTTTGAAAACTTTCATTTGAAATAGAATTCATGTGGATCTAATACAATATTGTGAAATTATCACATACGAGGTGTTGGTTCTCACAATCCGCATTCTCCTTAGTCCTTCCCCTTCCTCTTCCCCTTCTCATATAATAAAAAATAAAAATTTAAGACATTAATTAAATAAATAATAATAATACATATAAAAAATAAAATTAATATTCAGTATTATTAATATAATATACCTTTAAAGAATAAATAAAATATATATTTAAATTTAATTATAAATTAGTATATATAAAATTTTATAATTTAATTAAAAATAGATATTTTTCACAAAAAAAAATAAATGAAAAAAGAAAAATTAAAAATTTTTTTATATAAAAAATAGAAATAAATAATAAGAGAGAGCTAAAAAAAATTTAATCATAACTATAATGTTCGTAGAAGGGAAAAAGAAAGTGAAATATTGAAAAAAAAAATACATATTAATTTCTTTTCTTTTCTTTTTTTTTTTTTTTTGTAAAAGTCTCCCAAAATCTTGTGATTAATGAGAGACAAATTTTGAGATTTTATTTTAGTACTTTCTGCTTAGAAGTTAATACTATGTAGACTTTTATAAAAATTTCTAAAAGTCATTAAAATTTGAATAATCCAAGACTTATAGAGACATGTAAAAGTTTCAATTGAATACACCAATATTTTTAGAGAGTTACCAAAAGTCTATATTAAATACCGCTAAACATTTTAAATCCCAAAATGCATCGCCCTTATATTAAAAAAAAGGTAGGACGGTGGAGGGTCACGTGATCCTCTGTGGACATAACCATACGCATACATGGCACAAATTCTTTGTATGCGCGAGGAAGCATTCTGTAGGTTTTGAGGCTTAGCTTAAAAGCTTATGCCATGCGTGGGCATAGCATATAACCATGTGCACGCATGGCTTGTCCTGTTTTTTTTCCCAATTTTGTATGGAATGATTTTCTTGCATGAGTTAAACCTATTGGAGGTCGAAAACAACGGGGGAATGAATTCTTTTATCATTGAAGCGACACCTAACAAGAGTTTTAGAGAGAATTAACATAAGAAGTGAAAATTTTAAGGCTCAAGTTGAAGGAACAAGTTCAAGAAATTGATTCATTAAGCTAGAAACCTTTGTTCTTTGATTTGGGTGATATCTTTCCTTAACTCTTTGTATACTTTAGATACAAACTTATTAGGCGAACTTCTCTATTTATATAAACCGTGATAAAACCATTGGTTAAGTTTTTCTAATTTAAAAATTAAGTATTTTAGTGAATTCTCATGTTTATGATTAATTGTGCATGCTTATTGTGTTATTTAATTACTTAGCTACCAATTAGATACCTTGTTGCTTATTGCAATCTTCATAGACTCGCAATAGGTTAAAACATTGCACAATTGACACACGGACAATAAGTGTCGGGAATAACATTTGTGGTATGTGGGATCTTGTTTGATAATCGTGTGGTTGAATATATCTCTTTACATATAAATTTGGACTAGGAATATGATCGGGTCATGCTTAGAATATATTTGATATAATTTGGAAAATAAGATTAAATAACATAGGATTATCGATGATCACGAACACTTGAACAACACTAAACTACGTAATTCGGGAATTAGAAATAGATTTCAATAGGTGAATTTTGAAATCCAATACATTCAATGCAAAACTTGGTAAAAACCTCACTTTTACGCATTTCGTAGTTTAATTTAGGATAATCACACAATCACAACTCTTTTGTGTTTCGAACATCGAATCTGATAAAAATTAGTACATTGTAGCTACAATTATTCATCATGGAACCATAACTCAGCTCATCACATTATTATTTATCAACGATCTCGTACGTTTACGAATTTTGTCCAAACACTTGTGTGTGCTATGCATGACTGGAGGAGCGAAACGTGGGAATAAACATCTACTTGCATGCAATGAATTATTTGACGAGTGTCTAATTCACAAATCTTAACAAATATTGAAAATTGGATGTAATTATAACTTTTAACACAATGACGAAGGGGCGCTAACTCGTAGAAATGAGCCCTAAAAAGGTCTATAATTAGTGCTATTTGCACAATTAAAAAAGGATTGTGAAATTGTAATGAGATAAATTTCGATATTCTCCTTGATGAGAATGGTGTTCCCACTGCATCGATCAGTGTTTGCTACCTGTAAAATGAGGTCGAGGCTTCCTCCCTCGTTGTGCCTCCGGCGTGAGAATTAGTATTCTGTTTAAGAGAGTAGGAAGAGAATATATTGGAATTCAAATAGTTCGGGGTTTCAAGAAGAATATTTTTTCTCACCTTGGGGCTATTTATAGGCACCTGATGACACGTCCCCATTCTATATTAATCGTACCACGTGTCTCACGTAAAGCTTCCCACTTTCCCCACATTTTAGAATGGTGACCCCCACTCATCACGCGATTGGTTATGTCCACGTTTGCTGTTGGGTGATTTCCGTCCAACTCATTGCTATTTGTATGGTAAAATATAGTATTGGATGCATGGTGGTAAGCGGCCATGTGTAAAGGTAGAGGGTTTCATGGGGGCGACGGCCTCATAGTGGCAGACGACCTATATAAACATGGAGGGCCTCATGGGGGCCAACGACCTATGATGTGGTGCTCTACAAGGGGTGCATATTAAGTAATTGACCATCGTGGATAATTATTAATACCATCTTATATCATATTGAAAATCTAAAACCCAAATTCCCCTATCATAAAAGTCACGTTGGATCAAAACAAATTATGGTTCGCAACTCTCGAAAATTCAAATATTTTCCAATCGAAAAACACTTTTTGGCCACAATAGCGTCTACTGTGTTTTCTTTCTCCTTTCTACAAACAATTGGCCTAAACATATACAAAATTCCCCAAAAAGAGATGAAACTCATAAAACTTGATTGTTGGCTTTAAAATATGATTTTGTTATAAGCTAGAAAGAAAAGATAAGAAAATAAAGAAGTAAATAAAATTGTGTGTATTATATTGAGAGTCAATGTCACATATTTATTGGGAAGAATTATGAATATAATCTATAATATATTAAATATCACATCAAGTGAGAATCAATTTTTGGCCGATTTTAGCCCTACTACAATTTAATTATTTCGATAGTACCTTACTTTTCATTTTACAATATATATTTATTGAATATTAATTATTAAACATGCACGCAAATAAATAATTGAATTGTATAAGAACAATCAAATTGATTCATGAACATGAAATTTTAATATATTGAATATCACATCAAGTGAGAATTATCTTCTAAATGATTTTATCCCTACTACAATTTAATTATTTCAATAGTACCTTACTTTTCGTTTTTAATGTATATTTAATTGAATATTAATTATTAAACATGCACGTAAATAAATAATTGAATTGTACGAGAACAATCAAATTGATTCATGCACATGGAATTTTAATTAATTTTAATCAATGGATATAGAAAAAGAATAATGTATATACATTTAAACAAAGGGAGATGCAAGTAAACCAACATGAAATTTAATTAATTTGAATTAATAGATATAGAAAAATAATAATTTATATACATTTAAACAAAGGGAGGTGCAAGTAAACCAACATGAAATTTAATTAATTTGAATTAATAGATATAGAAAAATAATAATTTATATATATTTAAACAAATGGGGTGTACGTGATCCAACGTGAAATTTAATTAATTTGAATCAATGAATATAGAAAAAAGAATAATTTATATACATTTAGACAAATGGTGTTATCTCATAGATTAAATGAATAATATTGAAATTAAATAAATGTACATGAACTCGAATAATTTATCTACTCCTATAATAATTGAATAACTCCCAAATTATATGATCTTTAATAATTTACATACTCCTAGAATAATTTATGATGAAATGAATAATCTTGAAAATAAATATGTGTTCAACTTGAATAATTTGTTTACTCCTAGAATAATTGAATAGCTCCTAAAACATGTGTACAAGAACTTGATTACTCAATGTTATATTTAATATATCCATAAATAAATGTTAATTAGTATACATGCACATACATAAATAATTGAATTGTAGTATTTCTAGAATAATTGAATAGCTCCCAAAATATATAAAGTGTACATGCATGAACTTGAAGAATTAATTGATTAAATTATAGTATGATATATATAAATTAATGTTAATTATTATCATACACGTAAATAAATAATTGAATTGTATAAAAAGTTCATTTTACATAAACAGTTTTTGTAACTATTTTTTATATTCACTGATTTTTCAAATATCATTTTTACACTGTTTATAAAGTATTTCAAAATAACGTGCAACGCACGTTTAGCTGTGACTAGTAGTAATAAAAACTAAAGCTGCAGTGGTATAATTGTCATGCACTAATAATCAAATTATTTACAACAAATTTCCATTTTTTGGTCTCAACAATAATAATGGTAAATAGACAAGGGTTTGTATCACTTCATCTTAACAATGATACAACCCAAAAAATCAATGAAGTTATGTAGTCCAACATACTCAAATTAACAATTCGATCTATCTAAAACTCAAACGAGTAATTAGATTTTAATAATGATGTCATCAATGAGCCACTACATCAAGTAAGATGAAAACGATGATCAATATATAAAAGTTTTGATTGATCTTTTAACATGGAAACGAATCTGGAACCTGAAACTCAATATGGACGAGGGTGTCATAGTCTATTTCTAATTCATGTCTTATTAATTATTCAATTATGTTAATTACTGTTAATTTAAAGAAATAGTGCTATAATACAAATTTAAGTGGCACGGAGTGATATGAACCGTTAAATAAAGCTTATAATTTAGTAACATAAACTAGAGTTTTAACGTCATTAGTGATAAATAAAACCACTCTAATTTAAATTGAAACGCCATTAACGATTGTGATGGTACTCTGTCCTTAACTCCTTATATGCATACAGACGTGTAATAATGTCCATAAAATTAATTTGAATAATGATATTCATCCTCAGTGGGGTTGTAACCCCAGTCTATGTGGCTCTAAATGATAGGTTAAGTGAAATGTGAAATTAAATGACTTATTTAATTTTACCTTAATGCCACATTAACGCCACCTACACTGGGGTTATAATCCTAGTGGAGCTAAATAGCATTACTCAATTAATTTAGTAATTTTATTTTAATGTTGCAGTCCATTAGGTCTATCGACGTGTATAGGAAAACGATTAACATTTTTTCTATTCCATTATCACTTTCAAATATTGATGAACTTTTCGTTCTTAAAAAATAATATAGTTTGGTACTTGATCGGCAGCATCTAGGACTAAAATAAGAATAATTCCCTGTCACAGAAATAATACAGGTGTTAGTGTCTGTATGGTCCATTTTCTATCATTGTTGTGTCGAAAATCAATGAAAAATTATGTTTTTCTATAAAAATTCTGTCAAATTTTTTCTGTACCTATAGCATAATTGTTAAAAATAATTAATTTCAGTTGATTTGAATATAATTTTAGAAGTGACAATAGGAAGTTCTATAGAAAAATTTGAAAAACACCACTTGTACAGTGTTTAGAGGGCTGTAAAATTTACAGCCCTCTAAACATTGTAAGTGTAGCCCTCTTCGAAAAATTTCATGTTAGTTCAGATGCAGGTTACATCATCTGACAGCCTATTTTGTTGTGCTTAAAAATATAAAATTTTAAGTTGCTTATTTTTCAAATTAAAGTGACTGGTGCAATGACCAGCTTGCCCTCCTTTTCTTCAATTTACAACCCTCTAAACACTGTAAGTGTAGCCCTCTTCGAAAAATTTCATGTTAGTTCAGATGCAGGTCACATCATCTACAGCTTATTTTGTTGTGCTTAAAAATATAAAATTTTAAGTTGCTTATTTTTCAAATTAAAGTGACTGGTGCAATGACCAGGTTGCCCTCCTTTTCTTCAATGCTGGATGATGACAATAGCTTTTGGACTTATTGGATTGAAGGAGACAATGGACCTTCTAACCTATTGTCTTCTATAATTTGTCTTGGTTAGAACTGCCTAATACTCGATTCTCAAAAAGGACAACAACAGTCCAAAGAGAGAGTGTCCAATGATTGATGATTAATAAAGCCAAAATTTTAAAAGATTAAGCATTGTCCTGAGAATTTCATTTAGTGCCTCTCTCTGTGTACAAAATACAAATGGATATATATATATATATATATATATATATATATATATATATATATATATATATATATATAGGAGAATATGTAGCCTGCTAGCGAGAATGCCTACAAAAACAGCAATAATTAATTAAATTGATCTTATAACCGAAAACCCTTGCGACATTTATACATGGGTTGGTTCGCCCAAGTTCACGATGGCTCAATTTTAACTTCGAGTTTATAGATTAAAATTAATAGGTTGATTGTCGAGTTTCACCTAAAATCTAATCTTTCCATCTTGACATTTCTAGGTAAGGATTAGCAAGAATTATTTTGCTCGTGGAAAGAAAACATTCGAGTAGGCCTATTATTTATTAAGAGTAAAGATAGAACAATAGGCTAATAGGTTCGAGTGTGGTAAAGAATCGAAGGGATGATACATGGGTGAGAGGAAAGTGAAAAGCAAGAACCTCCATAATATATGGTATATATGGGTTTTTGTACAAGTATAAAAAAGGAAAAAAGTAAGGAATTTTGGCAGATTTTGGTGATGGATTAGGAGGCAAGGAATGTGAATGAATGGTTATGTTGGGGTGGTGTGGGGTGGTGGTGGATTTGATGATCATCATGCACGCTGGCAGCTTTTCTCTCTCCCCTCTCTCTCTCTCTTACTTTAAACTTATTTGCCCCACCCCACCCCTCCCCTCCCCTCCCCTCTTCCTTCACACACACTAGGAAAGACTTACGTTGCTCGTGTAAATGGGATCATCTAATTTAGGGCGTGTTGGGTAGATATTAAAATTGAAAAATTAATTTTTATTGTTGATTTTTATTAGACGAATAAGATCAAATAATGGCTATATTTTCAATTTTAATTGGATTTTAAATTTAGCCAAACATGCTCTTATTGTCTAATGGAATCGTAGTGCATTTTTATGATTTGGATGATGAATCAAGAAGTTCATTGTTATTCAGACTAGAATAATTCCCCATGTACACGGGATAGTTTCACAGAGGCCTTACAGGCCCCTCACAGTGGGGCGGGTCTCATCATGTGTGTTGTCTGTAAAACCCCTGTAAAAAAAATTATGTAGCCCAAGCATTGTTCTTCAGACTAACCCCCTGTTTGGTACAAATTAAAATCTGATTTTAATTTAAAGTCAAAGTCAACAATTAATTTTAACCTCACATTTCACAGGATCCACAACTTTTCAACTACACATTCCATCAATTTTTATCAAAATCTACTAAAAATTTGATTTTGGGCTACAACGAACTGGGGCTAAATTGTGTTCATAATCACAACTCTATTAAACAAAGAATCGAGCAACCCACTAGTATTAGCACCAAAGCACCTAAATTGGTGATAAGAACTATTTAATAATTACAACTAAAATGAATCAAATAATTCACTAACAATGACATAACCCCCACCTCTTACCTCTCTCTCTCACACACACACAGAGAGCACATAGTAGAAAGAAAAAGCTAATCCACTAAGCCCATTTGATGAACTCAGACTTTATTTATCTTTTTGCTCACAGCCTACATCTTTTGTCAGACAATTCTATATCTAAACACCATCCACTCCATGCCAACTTCTATGTTTTAACAGCAAAACCTATTTTAGTCAATCTGAATCCCTCCTTGCCTCAAGAACAACCTCAAAAAGAATAACGTTGCACTACTTCCCTTCTCCCCCATCGATTCCACCAAAAGAAAAGTATATTTTTACTCAATCAGATTCTTCTCTCTCTAATTATGCTTCTTGTGTGTTTGTACTAATTAAAAACCTAGCAAAATCCCAACTCGAAGATCCTCAATCCCACCCTCTTAATTCTCTCTACTACCCCAATTTAACACAAATCGCACCAACAACCCACTGAAGAGAATCAAACAAAGGTTCGATTTTTATTTTTATTTCTTGATGTGGGTCTTTTGATTAGATGGATACTTTGTTTAGACTAGTCAGTCTTCAATCTGATCAGTCTTTGGATTATTCTA
Organism: Fraxinus americana; assembly: GCA_035079005.1. Lineage (NCBI taxonomy): Eukaryota > Viridiplantae > Streptophyta > Magnoliopsida > Lamiales > Oleaceae > Fraxinus > Fraxinus americana. Next base: position 11,474,709 of record CM068716.1, on the reverse strand, counting down.
GTAGAACGTCAAGCAGTTCTAGATCTTCTAGACAATACCCTTATTACCAAGAAGATAAAGAATGCATCAACGTTTTCATGGATGAAGAAGACTTTTCTTCTTCTTCTTCAAGACACTATCATCCCTATCAACAGCAGCAGACCTCAAACACTCCCACAACCACCAACACTAGCGGAGGCGGCGCCACCTCAACTCATCATCATCTTCCTAGTTACGATCAATCAGCTGATCAATTCTCTTCCTCTTTTACAAACGACATAAATCTTGAGTTTGCATCATTATTCTCTGGTAATAACAGCAAGTGGGCTTCTGATATCCTCCTCGAGACCGCGAAAGCCATTGCTCATAGAAACAGTGCTCGTGTTCAGCAGCTTATGTGGATGCTCAATGAGCTAAGTTCACCCTATGGCGACATCGATCAAAGGCTTGCTTCTTACTTCCTACAAGCATTATTTAGCCGCATGAAGGATTCCGGTGATCGTACTTATAGAACTTTAATTTCCGCTGCCCAGAAGAATTGCTCTTTTGATTCCACAAGAAAAATGGTATTGAAATTCCAGGAGGTGAGTCCTTGGACTATGTTTGGGCATGTTGCTAGTAATGGTGCAATTTTGGAGGCTCTTGATGGTGAAAGCAAGTTACATATAATTGATATAAGCAATACGTATTGCACACAGTGGCCTACTTTGCTTGAAGCACTTGCCACTCGCACAGATGAAACCCCTCGCCTGCGGCTGACGACGGTGGTAGCCGGAAAAGGTGGCGACACCAACGGAGGTGCGGCTGCAGTACAGAAGGTGATGAAAGAGATAGGAAGTAGAATGGAAAAGTTTGCTAGACTTATGGGTGTGCCCTTTAAGTTCAATATGATACACCATGCAGGTGATTTATCAGAACTGAATTTAGCTGAAATGGAAATTAAAGAAGATGAAGCACTTGCTATAAATTGTGTAGGTGCCTTACGTTCCGTTACAACAATTGGTAATCGTAGGGACTTTTTGATGTCCATGTTTCGAAGATTATCACCTAGAATTATCACTGTTGTTGAAGAAGAAGCTGATTTTGATATAGGTGCAGATGGTTTCGAATTTGTTAGGGGATTTGAAGAATGTTTAAGATGGTTTAGAGTTTACTTTGAGTCATTAGACGAAAGCTTTCCGAAAACAAGCAATGAACGTATGATGCTGGAGAGGGCTGCCGGGAGAGCGGTGGTTGACCTGGTAGCTTGCCCTCCGGCGGAGTCGATCGAGCGGCGAGAGACGGCCACGCGCTGGTCAAATCGTCTTCATGCGGCGGGTTATAGCCCAGTTTCATTCAGTGATGAAGTGTGTGATGATGTACGCGCTTTGTTGAGGAGGTACAAGGAGGGCTGGTCAATGGCACAGTGCTCAGATTCCGCCGGAATATTCCTTTCGTGGAAGGATCAGCCGGTGGTGTGGGCTAGCGCATGGAAGCCAGATTGAACATGAACTGTATAACGTGTGTTCGCAAAGTGCATGGGATTTGAATAGTTTTATTTAGTTGGTGAATTAACTTGTTGAAAGGAGGATAACTCAAAAGGTATTATTGTTTGTTTTCTTTTAATTCAAAAAATTTCAAGTAACAGATCTTATTAATCTTGTTACCATATTGTGATTTTTTGTTATCTTCAAAGATTGTTTTTTGAATTTTGGACAAGGATCACATGATTTTTTCATTAGGTCGTACCATGTAATGTTAGCTGACAAAAACTTAAAATCTTATTTACTATAACGTGCAATCACATCAATCCAATACTTTGTCTTAAACATGTAGTAGACTACTTTTTACTAAGAAATGAGAAGTCTTTCTTGAATTAGATGCAATGTCAATATCATTTGATCCAATAATATTCAATTAAATAGATTCTTAAGCCTCTGTTTGGTAGAAATTAAAATTAGATTTTTAATATATTAATTTTGATAGAAATTGATGAAATATATGATTAAAATTAATTGTTGACTTTAAATGAAATTAAAATTTATATTTTAATCGGTGTCAAACAAGAGCTTAGAGGGTGTTTGGTAGAGATTAAAATATGATTAAAATTGAAAAATTAGTCGTTATTGTTGACTTTTATTAGATGAGTGGGACTCAATAACGGCTATATTTTCAATTTTAATTGGATTTTGAGCCGTACCAAACAGATCCTTAATCTAGTTGTGTGTACTTATGTATGCATGTTAGTTCAACCTCTATGATTTGAAATTTAAGTTTTAATAAATATAAAATATATGTAATTTTGATTTAATGGAGTTGGTATTAATGGCATCAGCAGCAATTACAAGTGATGTCATGACAGCTTCAAAATTAAAGGTTTAAAATTTATTTATTTTAGTTAAAATACTTGGTAAGGGTCGTTATCTTGTAAGGGACCATAGAATCTTAGGACGGCCATTGAGTTGGGTATTGTTTGGGATTACATCAAAAGCTGTTTAGTAATTAATGATATTATTGATTTAATTGTCTCTTTCATATATAATTCTATAATTTTTATAAAAATAAAAGACCATTTAAGAGAGAATTTTGGTGTGAACTCGTACCAACTTATTATAATATTGAAAGAAATTCGATAAAGACCTTACTCGATACGATTAAATAACATAATTATTATAACTTTTTAAAATTCATTTTAAATCACATATTTTTCAAATAGAATAATTTTACACGTAGATCAGTAAAAAACAAAATTATATTCTCAAAAAAAATCCATTACTTTGAATTACCAAATATTGTGAAATTAAACTTGAAGCAAGAGAGACAGCATTGGTCCACCACTTTCAAGATGGAATTTTGGACATTAATTTGAATAAAATACACATTGTGACGCGTTGGTGTCGTAACATTAAGGGAAAAAGTGTTTACTTTAGGCCCACTTAAAAAGAAAAATTATGTTATAGGTAGTGGGAACTTCTTTTCATGGTTTCTTTTGATGAGACTTGCCCCCTCCACTTTCTACCTTTATTCCTTCTTTTTATCTAATTTTTAATTACATATTATGCCCCCGTTTGATCCGGATTAAAATCAAATTTTAATTCAAACAATCAATATTAACGTCTTTCATGGATCCCACAATTTTTCAATCACGCATTTTAAAAATCTAATTTTAATCCTCAGCAAACACCCTCTATATTATAATCTTTTTAATTTTTACACTCGGAGATGCATGGCATGGTCCCTTCTTTTTTTTTTTTTTTTTAAATTGAAGCTTTGATTTGAACATTGACCATACCAGGTGAAATTTGAAGAAATTTTCATATTTTTATATTTTCCATTAAATTGTATTTGGGACATCTTTTCAAAATTTCTTCTCTTTTGTTAGAACCAATTGTTACTCCTTTTTTGGGCATGGATGGTTAGCTACTAGTAAAATTTGAAACCAGAAGAGAGACATTATATATTTTATTCATGCGTGTCGAGTCTTGATCTCGATAGATTTTTGTGAAGATGATAAACTTGCATTTAAAAGCGGCGTCTCTTATGATTTCGACAATATACACCTAATTGCTATTCTCTGCAATACAAAGACTTGCAAGGATTGAAGAAAGAACATTCAGAGCAAAAATATATGGTATCTCAATACTTGTCACTCCACCTATAAGGGACCCTCCATCTTTTATGCCAATATATTGACACCCTAGACCACAGTGGGAACCCAAAATTGTACTCGAGAGGCTGATCCACGGCTCCTCCTACAATTAAAGGCAACCATACGTACCTCGAGTCCCTCAGGTCAGCTGGATTCCACCGATCTGCCATAAAGATAAAAAAACCGGGGAGATCAGGGAAAGGAAGCACGAATGTGCTTTGAGCAAAGAATGTTGTTTGTCGAAATATCTTGTTTCCACCAATGCATGGGTTTCCCATGGCCTCCCAAGGGCCCAAAATGGACTCGGCTGCATGAGCAAGAGCCTCATTTGGAGCCCAACCAGTGCAGCCGGACGTGATCATGTAATATGTTCTGCCATGTTTGAAAAGAGCCGGTGCTTCCCGGTGTTGTCCAACAAGAATTCTACTGAAGACACTTTTCACATCAAGATAGTCTTCATTAAGCGGACCAATATGAAGCTCACTGTTATCCTCAGACGAGTAGACAAGATATGCAACACCATTGTCATCTTTAAAGATTGTCATGTCTCTACTCTCAAACCCGTGTGGCCGTTTACTGTAGAGATAATCAAAGGGACCGGTTGGGTAATCACTGACAGCAACACCCACCGAGGCTTTTGTGTAGTTAACATCGTCAATATGCATCCACATTACGTATTTCCCAGTCTTGTCGTTGTAAATTACTTTGGGTCTCTCAAGCACATTGGACTTGTGTAGGTCGTGAGTCTCATCTTTCTCTTCTGCCGCAAGCACAATACCTTCACTTTTCCATGTCCATAAATCTTTCGAAGAATAACATCCAACACCAATAATATCAACCTGTCAGGTAAAGACAAGTTAAGCAGCCCAGTTGGCATCGGGCATAGGCAATAGGTTGGAAATGGCACTGGTAGAAAATGCTAGTCTCTTAACCTACAGATTTAAAAGCAAGAAAATGCTAAAACACGTAATGGATAGCCATATATCAGTATGTCTTAACACAAATTTTTGAAAAGATTGTTCCATATGCCTTTTTTTTTCTTTTTTTTGCGGTGGTCAATAATACACAAAATTTTCAAGTCTAGGTATAATTATATGCAAGATAATGACCAGCACAAGAATTCAAACTTTGATTTTTACCTCATCAAATTGAGAAACTATAATTTGTTGTTGAAAACAGAAACAGGAAGCATACTTCAATACATCTTTGACACACAGGAAATGTATTGCATTCCATTAGCAGCAGGTATAATATGATACCTTAGTTGATGTGTTCCAATCTGTCCCCGTGGCCGCCCTTGGTAACAAAATAATCACACACACTGGGGAAGGATGTGTCATACAAAACCTAAAACCTTATGTGCCGGTATACACAATAAGGATGTCAGTATCCCTTCCATATCCTAAACGGATGTCTCTAGGAATGCATTACTACTTTAAAGCAGAAGTATGACTACAAGCAAGTTAATAAAAATTCTAGGATTCATGCTGAGTCTTCGCTTATATAGCAACTTACATAAAGCAACTGGATAATCATGTGGCAGTGTTCAAATCATTCATTCCAAGAAGCATAATAAGGACTATTAGAAAGTATTTCACTCGAGCTTTGAATAGACATAATTCATTAATCTGAAGGCTCCCAAGATTGTCTGATCTTAGAAACTGTACAATCAGAAATTTATGATAGTTCCCGGTGACTACCCTCGATAATGACGTAGGCACGCTCAGTTTCTGGGGAAAAAGAGAACAGAAAAATTATTTGAAGCTCATTATGTTTCCAAGATCTCCAGACGCTGAAGTCCAAACCTTAAATTTTGTAACGCAGCAGTGCAGTTTTCAAATTTAACCCTAAAATGTCATTTTTTACTAAATGCCAGGGCTTACCAGCGTCTTTATGATATTGAAGTCAAGCCCACCTTGTGCCAACTTAGCTTACAACATTGGTAATCTAGATATGTGCCTGAATTTCTGAAAGCACAAATGTATTCCTCAACTGATTCACCAACTCTTTCAGAAATCAATGCGACATACCTCAACGCATTGGGCACTAAGCATTCCTATATGCTCAATAGTGGACTGACTATTAAATGAGAAGTCATAATTCTGAAACCTAAAAGCTATTTTAATATTCATGCACCATATCTTATCTAAATGGAGAAACATATTTTATAACCCGTGCCTTCGATCCTCCTAAAAGTTGATGTTCAGTGTACTAGCATCAAGTTATCACTTGTTCGTAATCTATCACTATCTCAGGATAGGGAATCCCTTAATCAAGATTAGACGAAATAAGACATTGTCCAGTATAATTTTGCACCCTTCGAGTCATTGAGCCATTTCACCTCACTCTTACCCCCACAGCCAGCAGTGTTCCATTCAAAGGTGGATGTCCAACAAAGTTCTGCTCACTTATGGTTGTGGAACCTCCATGGTGTTCCTTCACCTTTCGGGTTCTAGGACCAACAGTCAAAATCAAGAACAACTCATTTTCTGTTAACTGGCTGGCCATCAAGAGACTGGAAACTATATTTAAGGCTTCTCTCTTAATATCGTGGTTCCTGATTAGCAACTCCGTTGCAAAGCCAGCACTCACGCTATGATGGAGACTAAGCAGGATATCCAACATTTTGCTGTTGTTCTGTACAAGCTACGATTGATGTTAGACAATCGAGGAGACACATAAAGGAAGTTAGCATCAGACATTCTGCTAACATCTATTTCTGGTAAAGGTGCCTGAGGTAGAGTCTAAGCTATGCTCTTAATTTCTCTTTCTAAGTTGGAAACACATGAGATGAGAGTTTTTCCCGCTCTCTCTTCCGGTATCTGAGTTTTCGGAACATGGGTCCCACTTGGTGTTTCTAATTTTCATCATCAGTCTCAGAGTTTATGGAATATGAGGCACACCGTAATCTTTCTTCATGACAAGCAAACCCAAAACTATATTCAAATTTTCAACCAATGAGCTTCCAAGATCATGATATTTATGGGTGCCCGGAGAATAAATCACTCCTAGGTTTAATGTGTTAGATTAATTCTATTATGTGGGCTTCCATTTGATTGCGAACTTTACGAGTTAAATGTATGGTTTACAATGATGCTGTGATTAGGCCCAATATATTAGTGATCACTTAGGTCGTTGTGCACCTTACGGGCTATATTATTATAATGTGGTAACTTTAAGTATGTGGACCGGAATTATGTAAACCCTAATTAGGGTTAGAGTCGGTAATGGACCGACTTTATGATTCCCTATATAATGGCTAGGTCTCCTCCCCTCTCCACATTGTTTTGGTTTGTCCCATTGACGGCCGATTATTTTGAGGAGCAAGGAGAGGAAGATCTAGCTGGTAATATTCATACATAACAATGTCTTTCGCAAGTATGAATTTCGGACTATTAATTAATATATGTGATTCTTGTTCTTAGCATGATTATTGAATAATTACAACAATTGATATCAAAGCAGGCATGCTAAGATTAGAATCTTTTAAACAAAAATTAAATTGATTTTAAAGGTTCTGTCTCTTCTCTCTCACATACATATTCAATAGATAAAAACAAAACTGCAGCTTCTCTAATAATGATACTGTGGACCCTTCGGCTTCTTGGGATGACTTATTAAACCTGGTTGAGAGCAAATTGCCAAATTATATGCTTTCCTCCAGTGAGGGATATATTAGTTGCATAAATGCCATCAACAGTCATACTCGGGGTGCCAGTGGCTGGGATGTAGATGAATCCAGTTAGCAAATAGTCTATTATCCTCTCTCTGTGGGCATATATGTGTGTATAACCAAAATAAAAACTGCCCACGCGCATAATTGGACATGAATGGTTGTGAATTTGTTTTTTGGTTTGTATATTTGTCTTCCACCTGCCTCGCCATCTATGTATATTAGCATCTGGATTTCTCTTGATTTGATTTGTATGATTGTGTGTGAATATATTGTTGCTTAGTGTATGTATGTTTGTATGTATTCTAAGCACCACAGATTTTGATTGCAATTGGGAAGAATTTGATGGGTTTTCAATAGGCAACGGCAGCCCGCGCACACCCCGGGAAGCAACGTGCAACATGCGGAAGCACATGGCAACACGACTTCGCGCTGCTATAGCGGTAGACGGCGAGTGCTGTGTGACAATAGCGATGATCTGGCACTAGTTGCCGGCGGCATCCTTATTTTGTGGTTTTCCTAGGATTTTTCAGTTTTGGGTGAAAGGTTTGAAGACGGAGGCTTACGTGCAATTATGATAAAGTGAGCCATTTTCTTGCAATTAACCATCAAGGGCTCCTCCTGAAATTTATGGATTTTTTAGGGGGCTTCTCCTGCAATTTAACTAAGGGTCAATCTGAAATTTAAGGATAAGGACCTGTTATGTAATTTCTAAATTTTGAGGCCTTTTTCATAATTTTAGTTTTAGGGTCAATTTTGCAATTTTGAAATATTAAATTTGAATTTTTAAATGGGATTTTTAAATTTGATCCAAATACTTTTCAATTTTGACCTAAAATTAAAATTATATTCAAAATTGACTTTAATTTTTTGTTGAAATATTCGAACGTCGTCATTATTTGTCCATTTAAATTTCATTTTCATATATTGAAATTTAGTTGCCAATTTCGTCTCATATTCGCACATGAATTTTTATTATTATTTTTTTTTTACTTTTCGTCGTTTAATGATTGTGATTATTATTGTTAAATTTTTACTGGACTTCAAGTCTATTTTAGTGCTCCCATTATGAGAAATATTTTGAAATAAAAGTGGGTGGTAGTTGCCAAAGTGGCACACTCATTTTTATTTATTTGGTTTTCTTCAAAAAAAAAAAATTGGCATTAGCATCGTAATTTTGAATTATTTATATAGAGCTTGTCTTGGAGAAATTGTTGGAGCCAAATAATTCATTTTTTGACCGTTGGGCTCCAACAAGTGGGCCCCCATTGTGAAACAAAAAAATAAAACTTGCTGCCAACCCTTTTGTAACGGTTGGAAATTTGCTTAAAATCTGTGAAATAAGCACTGCCAGACAAGCCCATAGTATCTTGCACAAGGTGTTATTATATGTGATATTTTTGAAAATTGGCATAAGATGGTTAACAAGTTTACTTGGTCTAGAAATCTCCTTCCGCCCAAAGGTATTGGTATTTCGAAAATCAATCTGTTTTGTTAACTAACTTCATTATGTATTTTAAGAGTACCTTACAACGTGTTATATTGTCAGCCCAAAGGTGATTTTATAATGATGCATCTAGGCTCTTACCGTAATAATGTTCATTTGGTTTTAACTATAATTACGGACTGTCTAACTTAGCCCATGTTAATTAGATGAATATATTATCATCCATCGTCTGCATACACTATGTTTGAATGATATTAAATATGTTATTTTATGTTTCCAAAATTTTAAATGCCTCGGCTCTTTCAAATAAATTGTCTGCTATTGAAACTTTAATTGAGAATAATTGTGAGATGGAAACGAGACGTAGAAATAGCAATTGGTCTTTTGGGTTGGATTTTGCAATGGAGAAGCAGCTTTCGAAACCCACAGATAAAAGCGATCCTGAATATGTAGCTAAGTATGAAAAGTGGGAAATGACTAACAAACTTTGTTTGAAAATTATTTAGCGCTCCATATCCGATTCCATTATGGGTGCTATTCCGGATAATGAAAATGCTAAAGATTTTGTAGATGCTATAGGATTGAGATTTATTGAGTCTGATAAAGCGAAAACTGGAGATCTGATGGACAAACTGATGAATATGAGAGATGATGGTATAAGTGCAGCTAGGAAGCACATTATGAAGATAATTTATATATCTTCTAAATTAAAGGCTCTTCAGATTCCCAATGCTGAGCCTTTTCTGGTCTATCATGTTCTGAATAGTCTTCCGAGACAGTTTAATCAGTTGGAGGTTGTTATAATGTTCAAAGAGATAAATGGGATTTGAATTACCTTATTGCTGTATGTGCCCAAGAGGAGTATAGGTTGAAGCGTGAAAATGTCGAAACTGTGCAATTAGCTTTTCAGCCACCACAGAACAAGGGGTCTCATAACCATAAGTCTAAATTCCACAAGAGCAACAAGTCACATCACAATCAACAGGACAAAAAGTTTGGAGGTCAGACTCCTGGTGGTCTCGAAGGAACGATAAAGAAAAACGATCAATGTAAGTTCTGCAAGATGAAGGGTCATTGGCGGAAAGATTGTTTAAAGGTTAAGACTTGGTTGGAGAAGAAAAAGAATTCTGCAGGTATCTCATTGACCTTAGTTTGTTATGAGTCTTCTTTTATATATGTTCTTTTGAATTCTTGATTGTTAGACTCGAGAGCCAGTATTTATATTGCGAATTCCTTGCAGGGGTTCAATAGCAAACGGAGGCCAAGTGAGAATGAAGTAAGCATATGCGTTGGGAATGGAGTTCAAGTGAAAGTTGAGTTCATAGGAGTAGTGAAATTGTCTTTGGAGTCTAGTTTATCTCTTGTTTTAGAGAATACTGTTTTTGTACCAACATAAGACGGAATTTAATTTCTATATCGAAACTTGATGCTTCTAATTTTTCCTGTAATTTTGGCAATAGAATGGTTGAATTGTTTTATGATTCTCGTTTGATTGGAAATGGCCTCTTATGTGATGGTCTATATAAATTGTCTTTGGCTTCTTTTGGTGAAATCTCGTGTTGAGAATGTGTCAAAGAAAATGTCTCTAATTCGTGAATCATCCTCCATGTTATAACATAAGCGGTTGAGTCACATTTCAAAGGATAAGTTCAAAGGATAGGATGGAGAGATTGGTTAAAGTTGAAACACCTTCATCTCTTGACTTCTCTGATTTTGACACTTGTGTGGATTGTATAAGAAGAAAATTAGACTGAATCTACTAGGAAAGGTTCCACTATGAGTGATTTTAATGTATGGCATATTGTTGACCCTGTTACTTTTAATCAAGCATTGACAAGTTCCGAGTCACATAAATGGATAAATGCTATGGAAGATGAAATGAATTCTATGGAACAGAATAAAGTTTGGGAACTTGTTGAACTTCCTCTGGATGCTAAAGTCATAAATAACAAGTGGATCTTCAAAAGTAAATTGGGCTCAAAAGGGAATGTTGAACTAAAAAATGCGACATTGGTTGCAAAAGGGTTTACTCAACGAGAGGGCATTGATTATAATGAAATTTTTTCACTTGTTTCGTCCAAATATTCTTTTCAAATTATCATGACACTTGTGGCACATTATAATTTGGAGCTTCATCATATTGATGGCTTTTCTGAAAGGAGATCTTTCGAAAAGGGTTTACATGAAACAACCTGAAGGTTTTGTTGCGAAGGGAAAAGATAACTTGGTATGTAAGTTAAATAAATCCTTATATGGCCTTAAGCAGGCATCACGGCAGTGGTATTTGAAATTTGATGAGGTTGTGACTTCTCTTGGTTTGCCGAAAATATAGTTGATCAATGTATTTATCTTAAAACCAGTGGGAGAAATTTTATTTATCTTGTCCTGTATGTTGATGACATTTTACTTGCAAGCAGTGACTTAGGGTTACTTCATGAGACAAAGAAAATGTTATCTACTAATTTTGAGATGAAAGATCTTGGAGAAGCTACTTATATGCTTGGCATTGAAATACATCGAGATAGAAATCGAGGCGTGTTGGGACTTTCTCAGAAGGCTTATATACGACGTGTTCTAGATAGGTTCAATATGAAGAAATGTGTACATGGTGATGTACCTATCATAAAAGGGGATAGTTTAACAAAGCTCAAATGTCCACGGAATGAGCTGGAAAGAGAATCTATGAAGATGATTCCATTTGCAAGTGGGGAGTTTAATGTATGCTCAAATTTGCACTAGACCGGTTATAGCTTATGCAGTAAGTGATCTCGGAAGGATTCAATCAAATCCAGGGCAAGAGTATTGAAAAGCGGCTAAGAAAGTTATGAGATACTTGAAGAAAACTGAAAGGTACATGCTTACTTTCCAGCGTTTAAATCACCTGAGGTGGTAAGCTACTCAGACTCAAATTTTGCTGGATGTCGAGATGATTTGAAATCAACCTCAAATTATATTTTCATGTTGGCTGGTGGTGCTATCTCGTGAAAAAGTGTTAATCAGACTCTAATGGCATCTTCTACTATGCACACTGAATTTGTGGCATGTTATGGAGCTACAATTCAAGCCATTTGGTTAAGAAATTTTATTTCTGGGCTGAAAGTTGTTGACTCCATCTCGAGGCCAAACACTATTTGTTGTGATAATAGCGCATCAATGTTCCTTTTTCAAGAAATAATAAAAGTTCTAGTGGATCGAAACACATTGACATCAATTTTTTGGTGGTTAGAGACAGAATCAAGAAAGGGCAGACGAAAATAAAGCATATAAATACACAGGCAATTATTGCAGATACTTTAACTAAGGGACTCGCTCCTAAAATTTTTACGACACATGTTGCTAATGTGGGTATTGTGGAAACCTTTGATGTTTTTTGTTAGTGAGGGTTATTTATGTAAGGCAACTCATATGTTTTTCGTGTACAGCCCCTTCCAATAATAAAATATATTTTCCCATATCCATAAATTATTTTGAGCATGCATTTGATTTATGTCTTGTATAATTATAATATTTTGATCTCGAGATACTACAATCTCAGAAGCACCGATATGCTGTCGAAGACAACGTATCGGACTTCCGACACGTCGATGACGTATTGGACACTGATACGCTTCCGACACGTCGATGACTCGTGTCGGAGTCGCTTGCAGCGTGTCAAGGTTTTAGGAGGGCTGCTAGCGAAACCGACAAGGCAGAAAAAGAGGGCAACCATCCATTCTTCTCCATTGTTGTGCTTGAAACTAGCAAACTGAGAAGACAGAAAAAAGGATAGAAAAAGAGGGCAGCCAGCGGACCATCCATTCTTCTCCATCATTTCGTTCAGCAACTGCAATGAAAATTTTCTCCAGACACAGGCCACAAGAAGGAAGAAAGGGATGAAAGAGAAAAGAGGAGAAAGAGGAGACGTGTGGGGAAAGGAAGAAATGACAGTGGAGGTGGTTGAATGAAAAGTGTTATCATTTTTTTATCAATAAAAAATTCAAATGGTAGGGTCCACAATTGTAAAGAAGCCATCTTGTATACGTTTTGTGTCATTTCACATTGAGACAAGAGCTATATTTATTTGATAAAATAAGAAACATTTCCAAGATGAATGATGTAATTAATTTCCTTTTTACTTTTTGAACTTATGTTATTAAGAAACATTTATGAATTTAATTTCAAGTTTGACTTCTATTTATCATTATATATATGATTCAATAAGTATAAAAAACTATTACTTAAACCCTAAAAAAATTTATAATCAACGTGTCGGCGACGTATCGTGTCGGTACTTTTTTAAAAAAATCGCGTGTCGGCGTGTCCGACACGTGTGTCGGACACTCGTATCCGTGTCGGTGCTTCTTAGACTACAATTAAAGACATAAGAGTCTCTTTTAGAATCATGTAGCTTCATTTTGATTAGAAGCATTTTAAGGACCTATATGAATTAACACAGTTTTTTATCACATTTAGTGCTAAGTTCATACTGCATACTACCACAATGGTTGGAGGATGGAGATCCATGTCGATAAGGATGTTGACATTTGTAGCTGTAGAGTGGTCTTACATCGTTTGATTGGTGTAACGATTTCCATGTTCGATGTTAACATTCTTGTTGGACCGGATCATGTTGTGTAAGGTGTTATCATTTCAACTATACTTGTGTGGCCACCTATGTAGTCTGATCCGGAGGTTAAAAGTTATGTTCTATAGCAATCAAATGTTTGCCCAAGTGGGAGAATGTTAGAATAATTCTATTATGTGGACTTTCATTTGATTGCGAATTTTACGAGTTAGATGTATGGTTTGCAATGATACTGTGATTAAGCTTAATATGTTAGTGATCACTTGAGCAGTTGTACACCTTACGGACTATATTATTATAATGTGGTAATTTTAAGTATGTGGGCCAGAATTATGTAAACCCTAATTAGGGTTAGAGTCGGTAACGGACCGACTTTATGATTTCCTATATAATGACTAGGTCCCCTCTCCTCTCCATATTATTTTGACTTGCCCCATGGCGGCTGATTATTTTGAAGAGCAAGGAAAGAAAGATCTAGCTGGTAATATTCATATATAACAATATCTTCCGAAAGTATGAATTTCGAACTATCAATTAATATATGGCATTCTTGTTCTTAGCATGATTATTGAATAATTACAATATAATGTTCCCGAAGAAAAGACTTCCACTTTGATAAAACGAAATCTAAGTTCACAACAACAAATAAGAGTAACTATAACATCCCTAACTAGAAAGAACCAAGTCTCTTTACGTAACAATTTTGTATGGAAGAAGTTCCATTGATTATATCAATGCACCCATTATGAAAATTCCATGTAGACCTTGGAAGACAAATGAATCTGGGTTGCATAGGAGGAGGCACATTAAAGATACATATATAATAAGAAATCTATTTCCTCTATGATGACATAAGTTTTTAGATGTGTTGGTTTAACATAGTCCTAGTTCAAGTTTGCTTGCATCTGAACTCGTACATGGGGTACATATGACCTTGTTTGAGGGAAAGATACTATTTCCCGCACCATGTTTGTGTTTTGTGAGAGGGTTGTGGTGGAAAGTATGTAAGGATGACTAAGGGGACAGATTCCCTTAGAATAGAATTTGGAAAAATTGGTATGAATTATATTCCATTGCCTAAAAACTCGTGCATGCAAATAAGAAAAAATCGACACTTACTGGTGCAAAATATTGGATAGATTTTTGACTTACTACAACCAAGATACGTACATTATAATAGGCAAATGCCGCAAATCGTGACTTACTAAAATATAAAAATTCGAGGAGATAAAATAAAGTATGATGCAAATATGTGATTTCTCCCCTTGCACCGGTACTAACAGAATTAAATTAACATCTATTTTCTAAGATACAACACTTTTTCCGAAATTAATATAACTTGCAATTAATTCTTTCATGCAAACCAAAGCTTGATCTTACTCTTCTAGTGGATTGTATCGAATATTAAAATATCAAATACTAACACTTGAAAATAATTTGAGAATTATATAGACAGAATTTAGAAAAAGAAATAATTAGAAATCAATTATTCGAAATTGATTTGGAATGAAGAAATGAAATGGATTCAATTTATAGATTCAATGTATCTTTTTTGAACAGGTGCACCTTTTAGCATAATTTAATTTTAATCATTAGATAACACATTTTCAAATTGGGACATGATCCTCACCCTTTATGAAGGTCCATGATTATTCATTATGTACTTCTTTGAATAGTTAAACCCAATCCAAAAAATCATAACTCTCCAATATACACCATCTGCATTTGAAAAGTCGTGACTAATCATTACACCCATTCACCCATTGGAGACTTTTCCAATTCACAAATATTAAAAATATTAATCATATCCATTAAAACCATTAAATTTCAACACAAAAAACAAATCCAAATTATGATTCGAGACCTCTGTAATCCTGAACTAAACACCCCCTTAGTTAAAAAGGGCTACTCAGCATCTACGAGGCTTTCGCTGCTATTTTGGCCCTATATGTGTTGTTGCACTTGCCTATTTTAAGTATGAGATCTTGAAACCCGTGAGTGGCTATATCTAATGGTCAATTAGGCGTTTGATGAACTCAATAGTTTTTGAAGAAGTCTATGAGATGAACGCTTTACAACTACTTAGACATGATTTCGCATGACATGACTTCTCATTTTAACCTGATCTACTCCTCTGTCAATTCCCTTCACATAACTTCTATTCCACCCAGTCAATGAATTCACAACACATCAATCTCTCTTTGTTTTTTCCTCCAAGGGATCCCTCAGATTTCACCAAACTTCTTATATCTCTCGAAAGATCATTTATATCATCAATGATCAATTCTTTCATATTTCAATCATCTGCGGCTTCCTTTTTCCCTGTCCATTTCATCCATTCCGAACTCTGATTCTTCATCCTGAGTGCACCAATACGAAGCCCACCTCTTCTAAATCCATTACAAAGTAGTCTCCCATCACATCAGTAGAAATCAAGATTTAAGGTGCCATTCGTATACATACAAAGAACGAAGGTCATCTATCTTACATTTTATGGATCTAACGCAAGCAACTATCTCGTACCTGCTATCATCCTTCAAATGAATGATACTGATCCTGTGATGTAATGATCCAAATTATGTCTATCACGGTGTGCCGGAAAAATTCCATTGCTTGAAAGGAAAACAGAGGTGGTTTAAAATTTCGAGAAGATTAAGCAACTTGTTGAGTTGATTAAGGTTTACAGGCTGGACAGTGAAAAGAGAGAAGAAATACAGAGAAATTGAATAGATGAAAAAGAGGAAGTGATAAAGAGAATTGAATAATGAAACAAAGCCTTCATAGTTCATACTGTGCTTGATTGAGGATTCAACAGGCTAGAATATTCTATGAAGTGCAAGAGCATTCAATTAGAGTGAAAGGAAAGGAACATGCAATATAGGAAAAAGATAATCCTTTATAACTTAATTACACAATATTATTTCTAGTGTTAGAATTTTAAAGCTCGACCTTTGGGTGGGATGTAGTCAGTTTTCTAGAGGTTTTGTGGGTAAACACACTTTTCATCGTGCGGATCATGCTGCTGTATCAGGGGCTTGCACGACCTTCAGTATGTTGCCACTATAATTTTACTTCAAAAATAAGCAAGCGTGAAGGCTAACATATAAATGCTTTAGCCTAAGTCATAAATTAAAAGAAGCCTTATACTTAATAGCACAACAAAGACTCCTCTTCATATACTCAAACTTGGAGAAAGGTCATAAAATACATTGTAAACTCTCCAGAACAATTAATATTTCTTCCAATATTTAAACATAGAGAATTTACACAAAAGGAGCAATACAACAAAATAATATGTGTATTTTGTACGCTTATCTAGGTCATTAAATAGGATATTTTGTGGTACTTCTGATAAATTATAGCCTAATTTTGTGTATTTATCTTATGTTAGGAAGAACTCAATGATTTGACGTAAAATTAGAAGAAATGAACGAAAATCGAGGAAAAAAGAATGATTTTTAAAGTTCAAGAAGCAAATTATCCGATAGTGAATTCGGACCAAAAAATAATGATTGAAGAATTCATGGAGTCAATTGGAAGATGAAGAACCATAATCATACCAAGAAAGGACTCGAGATGCATATTAGATGAAAGTGGGGACCAAAATGCAACAGAGTGAAAGTTGCACTAGTTTGCACACGTAGCCATACAGCCATGCGAACGCAACCCTTATTTTCAGAAACCCAAAGTCCACTTTCAAATGCCATCCACATGCATGCAATAGACCCATGCACACGCGTGGATCAATTTTGGCGCCAAACGAGCCTAGTTTCTGGTGGCCGCAAAATGTGGGCTTACATTAGGGGGATCTTTCTTTCGCCCCATATCAATTCATATCGCAAAATGTGGGCTTACATTAGGGGGATCTTTCTTTCGCCTCTCATATCAATTCATATCATAAAATTTTTCAAGAAAGATGACGCAAATTCATCATAAGTTGAAGAGAAAAACAAATCTAGCACGTGAATTAAATCAAGAACTTAAAGAATCAAATCTTGGGATTGAAGATCAAGAAGAAAAAATAGATTTCGTATCTCTAAGTATTTATAAATTTCAGGTGATGGTTTTCCAATTCCTTTGTTGTTTTATCTTTAGAAATATACTAGGCTAGATTATTTTTGTGGTGGGATGAAGATAACCTTATTATTTGTTTATTTTTAATTCAAAGACCAAGTAATTTAGTAAATTTGTGTTTTCGATTGATCTTATATGCTTTGTTGAATAATTTAATTGCTTAATTATCAATTAGGTAATTATTTACTTGTCGTAGTGCTAGAAGGTTCCCAATAGATTTAAAACTTTGTAATTTCAACACATGGGCAAGGGATGCTAGAAATAACACATATGGCGTATGCGATTATATAGATAATCTTGTAATTACGTTACTTTGCATATGAATTTTGACTAGAAATATGATCGACTCATGTTTAGAATAAGTTAAACTTACCTTGGGGAGTGAATTGTCTATTTAGTCACTGAACTTTCGCCCATGCTTCTAAGAGGTCACTGAACTTTCAAAATCACCTAAGTCATCACTGAACTTTGCAAAATGTTTTTAAGAGGTCACTGAACTTTGCAAAAGGTTTCCACGAGGTCACTGAACTTTAAAAATCACTCAATTCATCACTGAACTTTGCAAAATGTTTCCCAGGAGTCACTAATTCATTGGTTTCCTAGGAAACATTTTGCAAAGTTTAGTGACCTCGTGGAAACATTTTGCAAAATTCAGTGATCTCATGGAAACATTTTGCAAAGTTTAGTGATGAATGAGGTGATTTTTAAAGTTCAGTGACCTTTTAGAAAAATTTTGCGAAGTTCAGTGATGACTTAAGTGATTTTGAAAGTTCAGTGACCCCTTAGAAGCATGGCTGAAAGTTTAGTGACTAAATAGGCAATTCACTCTACCTTGGGAGAGAAAGTTAAATAAAATTGGATTCTCGATTGTCATGAATACAAATCACACTAAAATCACATATGTCGAGAATTAAAAATAGGATAATAATAGGTGAATTCAGAATCCCAACACATACATCTCATATTTAGTTAAAATCATCTTAGTTAATTAGTAGATAATTTAGGGAAAAAAATAAATCTCTTTTGATTAATTTTCATTCGAATTTGATAACGGATAAATACAAGTAAATATAAAGTTTATTCCCAGTGGCATGATACTGTCAATTTATCATTATTATTACTTGCCACGATCTCGTATGCTTGTGGATTTCACACGAACACAAAACATCAACAAACTAATATATTTGCCTTGTGAACCATAAGTTAATATGATTTTATGCAGTCCCACAGACCACCCCTCAAAGAAAAAAAGGTAAAAAATAAATAAATAAATGAAATTAAAAGTACCACCTACTCACAAAAAAAAAAAGTACATAGAAAGTCTATAGCTCCTATATTTAGAAAATTGTCGAAATAAAAGAAACAGTCATGATGTTATTCATTAATTAGGAACATGTAATCCAGCACAAAAGGAAAATTTTATATTAGAACTTACCCGTGCGGCTCCCTTTTTGTGAGCATGGTAAGTGGGACCATCTTTATACTCGCCGTACCAATAGTATGTTCTCGACCTCTCATCATATAGAATGCCACCTCCATGGGCTTGAATAGGATTTCCATCGGTGTCCAGCCATATTCTTCCTGGGTCATAGCAGAAACTGTTGTTTCCAGCATCCTTCATAGGATCTATAGCAGTTTTAATATCAGGAAAAAATATGTGCCTTATTTGTGAAGACTCGTCAAGGAACTCATCAATCAAGGTAGTTGGCCGTTTAGGTTTCCGTTTAATAGCACGTGGGGATCGCTTCCTTGGTGGGGGCATTTGTATATTTTCCTCCTCCACCTCTTCAAGCTGGCGTAACAGTGGGTGGTGGATACCCATATGCATATCTTTATTTTGTACATCAGTGTGATGAACTAATGTGTAAAGATGCAGAAAAATAAGGCATCCCACGAGGCTCCAAAACACAACCACCAGTGAGCATCTGCTCCCTGCATTGCAACCTAAAGTGGTTGATTTCTTGTATTTGTTCCTCATCCTCATTTTGTTCCCTCTTCTATCTTCAAGTTAATGCTGAAAATAAGAAGTATGCAGATCCAAAACTAATGTCAACGATCACGCTAATTTTATTTAGAACACGGATAAATGCTTGCCTGCATATATACACAAGCAACCATTTTAGTTTTCTACTGATGATCTCTAAGCGGTTGCAATATTTTATAGTGTACATAAAATTCTGAAGATATTGATAAACAAACTGATCATTTTGGAGTACATTATGAAAATGAAAGGCAATTGTCATCTTGACAGATGGACAAAGTGCATATGTCGTAGTGCTTTTATGTGTTTATGAGCTATGGTTGCTACAAAACGTGTGAATAATAAGTGGGTAGTACTGGTACGGCCTAAAAATGTGTAGATAAAAAAGTACGTTTATAATTTAAGCTTTGTCAAACATGAAAAAATCGTATCCCTACAGTAAAACCATCAAACTGCAACCACCGAATTTACCATTTGGACCGAACTCAATCAATATAACAGTGTAATTTCGAAAAACAAATATAAATGATGAAACCGAAAAGATTATCAACAAGGATTTCTGAGATAATTCCTATCATTTTAACTGAAGAATTAAAACACATTTGTTCCATTTACAGCAGTCCAATCCATTTAGTGCCACAAAAAGATTGTCCTCAAAACAACTAAAGAAACGGCTAAAAAGGCAATAATTGAGAAATTAAAACGAACACTTAGTGTGATTTGTATGGAAAATATTTCCTAAAACAGAAAATGTTTTCCTTAAAAATAAGGAAAATTAGGCATAGTTTCAAGTTGGAAAACATTTTCAATGGAAAAAATAACAATCAAACACTTGAAAGTAGGAATTTGCGTGGAAAGCACATTTTTCATGGAAAATAAATGCAATCAAACACACTCTTAGTAATTTTATTTTATTAGAAGGGAAAAGACTCCAAAACCCTACATGCCCATGGCAAACTAGATACAAAAGTAATAAAAAATAATATATATAAATTCATTGAGTTCAGACCCGTAATCAGATCGAAATAAATCCATAAAGCGGTTTCAAATTTAATACACACCCAATAAATTATAATCACAAATCAAACAAGAACACATCTAAGCAACAAATTGAAAATTTTCTGAAGTCTACCTAAAGTCAAATAAGCTTACCTGAAGACAACACAGTTCTTGACATGGGTATGCTGCTGTGTGCCCTCTTTTCCTCTTATCACCATATAAACTTCAATATCAAGAGGTAAAAATTATGATTTTTATAAATAATGATCTGGTGTTCATCTCTTTCAACAAGGTCAAGGTGTCCCAATACCGGGTCAAGATTTTGTTCTTACGCGGCGTAGAGTGAAACTGGAAGAGAATATTTAAGCTGAGAGGGAGAGAGGGAGGGAGGGAGTAGATTGATTTCAGATCAGGTCCCCGTCCTCTCTCTAAAACATCAGTGTAATCTGGAAGATTATTGAGTGACGACGTTTTACGGATTTAGTGCGTAGATTACATAGAACATTTCTGTAATTAAGGTAATAGATCTTGTTTTTTGTCGGATGGAGTTGACAATTAATTGCAACTGTTAAGCATTTCTTAAAAATAATTAATGGTTAATGATTTTTTATAGTGCCAACACGCATAATGGAGTAGGCTCATGTTTAAGCCATGTTAAAAATTTTCATTCTCATTTTTCTACTCATTTTCAACCACACACTCTTCATAACCCATGTCACTAGCCATTTGGCATGTTTTACACTGGCTGGCTCAAGCTCGATCGATGCTTCAAAATGGAGATCAGCTCAATCCCATCGAGTCTTGAGCCGAGCCAACTCGGACTTTTCACGGGAAAAGTCACTGGCCAACCGAGCCGGATTAACATCTTTAGTCTCACTTCAAGGGATGGTAAGGTTAAGATCACCTTCTTTCATTTAACTACCTCCCTGATACACAGTGACACGTAGAGGCAAAGCCAGCCTGTCGAAGTAGAGGGGTCCCAGAGTTGAAGGGGTGGCGGTCCCACGAGGGTTCGGGGCAGCGCCCTCGAAAAATTTTTTTTGAAACATTATCTCTTAAAATGGGGGAAGTTGGTACTTTGTGATGGAAAAAGGAAACAAAAGAACATAAATTAATGTACATTATTAATTAAAAAAAATCAAGAAAACGTATAAAAGAAAGTACTAATCTTTAATTTAGTAAAATCATACCTTATTAGTTGAGAGATCGCTCAGTTAATAGAAATCTAAATGTAATTGCATAAATATATCCTCTTAACAATATATTATAGATTTTTAATGAAACGATACAATTAATAGAAAATTGGTTTCGTTAGGTATAGAATTTGCCTTAATTGCTTATTGATAGAATATTTATTTACCATTGAAAATTATTGAACTAAATTAGGGAACCAATTTTCCTACTTTCGTATGACAATATGAATCATATACCAATTATACTCAAACGACACATTTTACATATTATTATCATTCGATACCATATATCAAATATGCTCAATATGCTCAAATGGCACATTTGACATGTTAAACTCTAACAAACCAACAAACAAACATTTCATGTCTCTTTCTTTTCTTCATCATAAATATCAATTTACTAAAATATCTGTACGAATGTTTCAAGAAAATTTTTTAAAAAAAAAATTGTCAAAAAAATTTGGGGGGGGCGAGGGGGGGTCCAAGTCCCCCAAGACCCCCCTGCCTCCACCCCTGGTGACACGGGCGCCATAAATGGCTTGTGACACGGGCGCCATTTGGCCTGTTTACATTGGCTGGATCGAGCTCGATCGATACTTTGAAATGGAACTTGACTAAATCACATCGAGCTGCAAGCCAAGCCAAGCCGCTTTGACTTTTCAGGGCCATGTCATTGGACTCTCGAGCTGGATTAACATCCCTAGTCTCGCTTCAAAGGATGGTAAGGTTAAGATCACCTTCTTTCATTTAGCTGAGAGGTTTGAGTACTCTTCCTCATTGGCGCTACACATATGTAGTTTCAAATTTATCAAAACGACTATAATGATACATGTTATGGTTTTAGGATCCATGAATCCTATGTGGTTCATTTGTGGCATCCATATGAGAGTAACTGATGAGTGATCCGCACTCACGATATTTATACCACTTAATTTGTTACCCTTGAGAGAGTTTTAGATTGTTTTTATGTGTGTTTTGATGTTGTGATGCAGGTTGATGAAATTGAAAAAAATAAGCAAAAGTTGACAAATTTGGAGAAAATAGCTAAATTGTAAGAGTTTCAAAGTTCGGGGACTAAAGCGCAAATACTCAGAAAAACTTGTCACGCATTTTTTATAACGTGAATTATACCGTAAGTGTACGGTGTCAAGTTTTGTAATATAGTATTGAAGTAAGAGTGTCGAACCCACAGGATTGTAATCCAAATTTCTACTAAATACTATAATTATATAGTCTCTATTTTATCTAGATGAATGAATTTTATAATCAATATTTTTAACTAATCTAACGATGATTTTAGTAACGAATTCAAAAAAATGCAATGTAAACAAATAACTCAATATAAGAAAGGTCTAGGGAATGATTTCACCTAACTTTCAATTATGATTCAATTATGTCTAATTATTCTAGTCAATTTTTTCATATTTAAAAGCAAGAATCCTGATGTATTTCTCTCCCCTCTCTCGAGTGTCGGCTAGAAATTAATCTTAGAATTCAATTCCAATTTCTCTATTCCGAATTAAAATCAAAGATTTTATCAAGTTCATGATTCTTTTATGGAGCAAGCTTCACAAATTCTATACTTTCTCTCGAAACCCATAAAATCTACGTTGTGTCAATCATATGATCCCGCCTAAATTTCCCTCTCACGAGTACCGAAATTGATTAGCATCTATTCAATTAATTAGTGACCAATTAATTGAAAGCATTAATTTCATGACACAATCAAACATATATGAAAAATCAAATAGAAATAATTATGACAAAATCAAATCATAATATCAAGTTTGGCTACATCAAACCCTAGATGATGAATTTAGCTAATGATATAATTTATGAAAATACTAAAATTCATATAAATGACATAGGGAAGATAATTGAAAAACTAGGATGTAGATCTTCAATTTCTCTCTTGTTCTTCTTTGTCTTGTTCTTGACTCTCTTAATTTTTTCCTCCTTGGTTCTTGAAGAATTATGTGTTGAATTCACCCCCCAAAAGTGGCCTTTAGGGTTGTATTTTTATCCTCATAAAATCTTAGATGGGTTGGAGTTGTATTGGGCCAAGAAAAGAGTCCAAAAATTTCAAAAAAACCTATTTCTTGCACGACGGTGCCTCGGTGCCCAATATGGGCACTGTGACGCCTATGATTCTGTCTATTTTTAGCAACGGTGGCGCTGCGGCACCACTATTTCGGCGTCGTGGAGCCCATTTCGGTTGGAAAAATAAACTGCACTGCACGTCTTTCAGTAGTTTTATCATAACTTTTTCTCCTAATATTCGATTGAAATGATTCAAGATGCATTGAAAAGATAATCTAAAGGGTTACAACTTTATTTCAGATATAATTTTCCAATTCAAATGTTTACTATATCAAAAATGAGTCTCAATATAAGACTGAAAATCCGGAGCATAACTTTTTCGGTTGGAAATTGATGTGAAATCATACTTTGCATATATTTCATCTATTTGACTTCTTTCTTCATCCAATTGACTCCAAGCACTCTCAAATATTCATTTTGAGGTTCGACACAACTTTTAAGTATTTGCACTTTAGTCACCGAATTTTGGATCTCTTACAATTTAGCATGTTTCTCCAATTTGCCAACTTTTGCTTATTTACTTCAATTCCATCACCTTATATCACAACATCAAAACACACATTAAAACGCCATAAAACTCTCAAGGATAAAAAAAAAAAAATAAAAAATAAAAAATATATATATATATAGCGAATTAAGTGACATAAATATCATGAGTGTAGAACACTCATCAAATACTCTCAAACTTAGTATTTTGCTTGTCCTCGAGCAAACACAAAACTCTAGAAAATAACTAACGGACCTTCAAACGAAAACTAAATCAAACAAAATCACTTAAAACAAATTCCACTAGATATTTTGCCTTCGTAGCACATGATTGAAAACATAACATCAATTTCATGAATCATTTTAAAGTTATAATGCCCAAACTAAATTCTCACATATTCAATGCAAAACGTGTGTGTGTGTGTGTAGAGAGCTAAGTGCAACGCTGTACAATAATAAGTTGATCCAATTCCCGACCTTAAAAGTCAAATATTTCCTTACTTCGCTCGTGAAATTCATACATCCCCAAAATTATTATCTTGTCACTTCTCAGGGTGTATTCTAAAGTTAATTTTCAATACTAAATTCTTACACCACTCAAATTTGATTTATTTTAACCGGCAATGTCAACAATTTAAGCCATGTGATAATTCTCTCAATTTATGAGTGATTTGATAATCAAACTTATACTAAGTAATTCAAACCCACTAGATATCTAAACCCTCAATATTTTTTCACAATTGTACAATTTTTTTCGCTTATTTTAATAATGTCTCTTTTTTTCCAACTCAAGATTAACATCTCCTTTTCTTTCTCTTCTTGACCCCCGTAGCGAGGTTTTAGTCGGTAACTCCCCAATTTTGAAATACCAAAGGGTACCAGGTTTTAAGAAACCCATAAGGACTTAATAACTCGAGTCAAAAAGGTGCAGGCGTGAAGCAATGAGTTAACAAGTGCAATGCTTTTTCTTTAAAAGGAAAGCAAAAATGATCGAAGGGCTAGATTCCTAACATGTAAGTCATCACTTAGTTCATACTTGAAAGCTGAAGACACTCCGCACAATATTTTTTTCGGCATGCATGAAATTACCACATTCCTAAATCATATCATTTACCAGATTGAACGTCCCAAATTATATTATACAAAGTGAAGGATATAGTGAATATTCGATTTTGGGATTGATCATCTAAGTTCTCTATTTCAACCTATAAATATGAATCAACCTACTCATGTACAACCACAATCAACTCACGTGTATAAATACTTTACATTTTGCATGAATAAGCAAAAAAATTAACTAAAACACATAACATATTCATGATCCATAAACTAACATGTGTCCTCAATAATATATATCATTGTTGATAAGGCTATCTAACTCACACAAACATGCAAAACAGGTAAAATCTCTTTTTGTTTTCTTAAAAAAAACACGCACACAAAAAATAAAAATATTAGGCAATTAGACAATTCATAATACACCCCCAAACTTAAATTGAATAATGTACCCAATGTAAAATTAAAGAAAATTGAGGAAGACTTCCTTGAATTATCTGCATCGCCTATGACGTTTTAGTGCTTATGATGCTGTTTGACGGATGCTTCTATCCTCTCCCCCAAATTTGAGATTTATCCCGTTTTATCCTTGTCAATGTCGATTTTAGTGTTTCGTGACGTCATGTTCCTGAAAAATCAAATTTTAGATATTAAATACATGGAGCATGGTTACTTAGTTCAAACATCTAATAACCAACTTAATTATTCAAGGATCTAGGGAAAGACGGGATATGGATGATAATTCCTAAATAAACTGTAAAATAAACTAAACTATCCTATTACTCGAAAACAAAATAAATAAAAGGGAAGAAAGCTTGGATTGCCTCCCAAAAAGTGTTCATTTAACGTCATTAGCTTGACGTTGGCAATCCACATCATGGAACTTTGAAAAAAACTTTTGATATCTTGCTCATTTTGCTTCTTTTGATTTTGCTCCACTCTTCATTATTTTTCCAAACTTCGACATCGTCCTTTTCAATGTAATAAGATTTTCCATTCCATCCAATTCAAAATCAACAACGTAGACTTCAACTTCCTCATCAGATTTAATCACAAAATCAATTTCTATACATTCAACGAATTTGGACAAATGTACATTGCCTTCATCTTCATTGATTTCTACTTCTTCATTCGGTTCTTTTGTGATCAAGTTGTCATTCACTTTAAGCTCCTCTAGGATTGTTGAAATTTCTTCAGATTGATCGATCGATCCGCATTCTAAATTCACGGGCAATGAGAAGTCTTTCTTTTCAACTCTTTCAAGTGGATTGTATTTCCACCTTTTAAATTTATTCCAGTAACTCCAATCTCCAATACATATGTTGCGCTCTTCGAACTTGACAAGTTTATTATAGTACTTTGCAATTACCATCTCGGTCAACAGATGAGGATCATTTCCCAAAAGTATGATGTCATTATCCTAATCGACAGATACATAATCTCCCAAAGACATGTAGTCTTCATCAGATTTGTCAATTGCTTGTTTTCGATATCTTAAATACTGTATGAACCTTAGAAGCTTTGCAGTATGAGAGTCGGTGCGTGTATGCAAACAGTGCTCAGTATAATGCATCACATAGCAAAGCTAACAAAAAATATCTTCGACAAGCACATAGTTTTTATTCATGTCGAGATTACTTATTGCAATTGCCATACTCTCTTACCATTGTTAGAATCATGCATATACTATTTGATAGTACCTGGAAAAAATATCGAAGAGATCGGGGTAGGTAGCCAAAATTAACAAAATAAAAAAATCTAAATTAAAACAAATGCTAGTTGGTAATAATATTAGCAAAAATCAAATAAAACAATCCTCGAAAACGGCGCCAAAAACTTGTCACGCGTTTTATGCAATGTGAATTATACCGCAAGTGTACGGTGTCAAGTTTTATAAAACACTAAAAGAGTTAGAGTGTCGAACCCACAGGGATTGTAATTTAATTCGACTAAGTACTATAATTATGCATCTTCTATTTTATCTGGGCAATTGATGAATGGTTGATTGATTGTTTTAAACTAATTAAAGGTAAAATGCTACGATAAAATTGGAGAATATAAATTGCCAAAATGAGAAAGCCTAAGGAGTGATTTCACCAACTTTCAATTATGATTCAATGACATCATATTATTCCAATTAATTTTTTCATATTTAAAAGCAAGAATCCAATTGTATTTCTCTCATCTCTCTCGAGTGCTAGCTAAAAATTTATCCTAAAATTCAATCACAATATCTCTATTCCGAATTAAAGGCTAGAATTTATCAAAGTCTGATTCTTTTGTGGAGTAAGCTTTATAGATTTTACACTTTCTCTCGAAACCCATAAAACCTACGTTGTGTCAATCCTATTATCACGCCTAAATTCTCCTATCTCGATACTCATTCAATTATTGATCAGGTAATTGAAAGCTTTAAAATTATGACACAGTTAAATTTATGTGGGAAAGTCAAATAGAAATAACTATGGAATCATCAAATCACAATCTCAAATTTGACTACATCAAACCCTAGAATATGAATTTAACTCATGATATAATTTATGGAAATACAAAAATTCATATAAGAAAACATGGGGAAAAGAATAGAAAAACTAGATTGTGAATCTTCAATCTACTTCCTTCATATTGTTCTTGCCTCCTTGGTTTTTTTCAATCTCGCATCCCATCAATTCCCCCCTCCCCTCTCAAAATAGGGTTTTTGATATTGTATTTATAGTATTTTTGGGTTTAGGGACGAATTAGGGTTGAATTGGGCCAAGAAAAGATTTCAAAAATATAAAAATATTTTTTTCGCACCCGACGGTGCCTCTGGGCGCCGCGCTTGCTGCTAATTTTCAGAATAGTGGGCGTCCCGATTCGGGTAAAACGACAGCACATTCTTTCAATATTTTTATTATAACTTTTTATCCTAATATTCGATTGAGATGATTGAAGATGCATTAGAAAGCTAAAGCAAAGGGCTACAACTTTTCTTCAGACATCATCCTCCAATTCGGTTGTTTACTATGTCAAAAGTGAGTCTCAATATGAGACTAAAAATCCTGAGCAAAACTTTTTCAGTTGGAATTTGATATGTGATCACTCTTTGGTTATATTTGATCCCTCTAACATCTTTCTTCATCCAATTGACGATTAACACTCACAAATCTTCATCATAAGGTTCGGCGTAACTTCTGAGTATTTGCACTTTAATCCCCAAATTTTGGAACTCTTACAATTTAGCAATTTTCTTCAAATTTGTCAACTTTTGCTTATTTTATTCAATTTCATCAACTTACATCACAACATCAAAATACACATAAAAACAATTTAAAACTCTTGCAAGGGTAACAAAATAACGAATTAAGTGGTATAAATATCGTGAGTGTGGAGCACTCATCAGTAACTAAATCCTCTTATTAGTTCAATTAAAAAGTTTGATTAAAATATAAGTTAAAGTTAATAAATAAATTTAACCACACATTTTATGAGATCCATGACATTTCAACCATACATTCCTTTAACTTTGATCAAAATTTATTAAAGATTTTATTTTTATTTAAATCAAGCAATGGCAAAGTCATTTGAAAATAAAATGACAAAACGAGGTATCATAATGCTAGGGTAAGGGTAACTATAGCACCTTTAGAGTTGCGCCCAAGTCAATTATTTCAAAAATATTTATTTTACGTACTCATTTTCAACCATACATTCACACAATCAAATATTTCGCATATAAATCAAAAAAAAAAATCCTACTTTTAACCACAGTCTTCAAAAATTCATTATTCAAAACATTGTTTCCCAAATAATTTTCATGAAACAGGGGCTCCATATTGTTGTAAAATACAAAATTTGAATACTTATATTTTAATAGGCATATATCAACGCCCTATTTTTTGGAAGAATAAGTCTTATAATATTAAATTTTTGAAGAATGTAGATTGAAAAGTATGAAAAATTTTGAATTTATGTGTATAAATTATTTTATTACAAAAATAAATGGTTGAAAATGAATTTGAAAAAAAAAAATGAGTTTTTAAAGAATGTAGCCTATGCTTTTGCCACACATAAGAGTGGACATACACCCAACTTCATTCGCAAAGACAAAAATGGCAATTACGTGAAGACAATTGCAGGTTAAGAGGACGAAAAAATGTAACCAATGTTGAATTGTTGATCAATTATTTATGGAAAAATTGTAGTCACGGTCCTAAACATTTTTTTTTCTTGCAAACATTATTCAAATCTTCAATTTGTACCACCAATAGTCTCAAACCTTTGAAATAGTTGTACCAGAAGAACAAATGGATCCATCATTTTGACTGTTAGTTGACCGAATAGTAGATTTTAATATATTTTGACCAATTTTGAAAAGGGTAAAATTATAAAATTACATTTTTTCACAAAAAACACAATTATAAAAATTAAATAAAAAATAAAATTAAAAAACCAAAACCACCCACCTATCTTTTGTTGGAAAATTCCTTGTATGGAGTGACAACAACGTCGAGAAATTCTTCAAATTACCTTTAAAATTCTGTAGAAATTTTGGCAGAGTAAGGGTAGGAAATGGACTCCAAATAAATCCTCAAAAATATGCAGTATAGCAGCAATAATATCAAAATCGAGGCAATGGTTGAACACTTTGTCCTTAAGTTGAATTGTCCCCTCAACGGTGCCTACGATTTATGACAATCAAATCCCAAGATACAATGACTATCTTCTTGTATGAGTAGCACTACAATACACAAGAAACGTCGAACCAGGACTTGGTTTACGAACTCTGGTATGCAAAGTGAAGAAAACCAAATATGCAGAATGCAAGAATTTGGTTGAAAAATGAGAAAAAATGAATGCTATATGATTGCATATCATTGGTGTGAAGATTGAAACGTCTCTAGGGTCCTATTTATAGATGTTGAAAGGTTGTGAACGAAATAGTGCGAGCCAAAACACAACAGTCGCGCGTTTCCAGATTTTCGCCCGCTGTCCGCTCGAGCGACACTTTCAGTGAGCCCGTCACTCGCTGTTCGCTTGAGCGGCAGTGTCATCCGATTTTCCACCTTTTTTCCTTCCAATTTTGGATCACAATTTCTTATTCATCCGAAATTGGTTTTGAGACATTAGTTATACACAAAAATCAAAATTCTCATTCTTTCTTTCGGGGGCTTCGTCCCATTCTTTCGGGCAGATCGATTCCCATTCTTTCGGGGGCTTCATCCCCGAGCCCCCCATTTCGAAGCGGCAAAGAACAAATAAACGGATTACATTTTTGACCGAGGTTGACATGAAGTCATACTTTCCAATGCTTGGTTTCGATTCATAACCAATCTTTCTCCTGTTTTAAACCAATTTCCAACATTTTTTTCTTCCCCACCCCCTATCCAAATCCTTACCCTAAAAGCAAAACCACCGCCACCCAGCGACCAACCACCACCGCTACTACTACCCACCCACCCAATGTCGACACCTCTACCACCTCTAACACTGGCACGATCATCTAAAATTTAACTCCGTCTTGTACATCACGTCCACAATCCCCTTAGTCCATTCTAAGAACTTCTTGTCAACAACTTTCACCTTATTCTCTTCATTCAAACATAACATTTATGTTAAAAAAAATCCTAAATCCCTAACAAATAAATTCCCGCGGGCTATAGGGTCCTCGGGCTTGTGCTTCTCCAAGTCCTCGTTTTTGCGGATTATGATGGCTTCTTCAAGGACGGCTATTGAATGGGACATTTTGAGGTAGCCGATTAGTGAGCCTTTGAGATTCCAATCCTTGATCGAGTGTTTATAGTTTGAGGTGTTTGTTTCAATGATTCACAAAGTTTCATGACACGTACAGTTTTCCCACATATAAATAATTGCAAGAGGAAAAAGCAACCCAACCCATTACGTAAAATGGTAGTCTTGACTAACAGGTTATTACACACCACTTCGTTGACTACTCTTTTGTTCATGCAAACTGCAAACATGGCATGAATGTGAATTTTATTGTTCCACTTCAGAAATTACTTCATCAATTAGTTAAAGGGTTTGAGGTGGTGGTGATTTCTACGTTAAGTGGGTGGCGGTGGCGATCGAGCATGATTGTTTTGATTTTGGGGTAAGGGGTTGGATGGGGGATGGGGAAGAAAGAAATGGGTGGGTGGTTTTGGTTTTCTTTATTTATTTATTTTATTTTATTATTACAATTTTTATTTTTTTTAGTGAAAAAATATAAGCCCCTGTTTGACCCACATTTTTTTCATTCTCATTCTTCTACTCATTTTTAACCACACATTCTTTAATAAAATAATATTTTCCATCACATCAATAACTTTTCTTTCATTTTCAATCACATATTCCCCATCACATCACTTCAAAAAAATGCATTCTCTCATTTTAAAGTGCACCAAATATGTCAAAGTCAATTATTCTGGTAAAATAAATGGAAACACGTCCATTTGTCCTTCCGGGGCGAATATTTTAGAAGTTGGAACTGTGGATGATACAAACTAAAGGTTGGGGCCAAAAAAAAAAAGGTTAGAGATTGTGACAAATGTACGAAATAGTGGATCTATTGTTGAACAGGGGTTTTCAGAATGGGCTTAATTTAGTGCCTGTTTGTCTACCATTATTGTGATGAAAATAGTATAATGGATAATATTTTTTGGAGAATGTGTGGTTAAAATTGAAAAAAACTTTATTGGTTTATGTGTAGAATAATTTATCATTTGAATGTGTGGTGGAGATTGATTACCGTAGAAAACAATGTTTTAAAAAATGATAAACAAACA
The DNA here is from genome assembly GCA_035079005.1 of Fraxinus americana. Lineage (NCBI taxonomy): Eukaryota > Viridiplantae > Streptophyta > Magnoliopsida > Lamiales > Oleaceae > Fraxinus > Fraxinus americana. The sequence continues at coordinate 11,442,765 of CM068716.1, read as the reverse complement.
GGGGCTTAGAGTTGCATTGTACATTTCAGATTTGGCCTGATGACTCAGCTGTTAAATAGACTTGCATTGTACACTTCAGAATTGTACAAATATTAAGCTGCTATTTAGTTGGGATTAAAATTTAAATCTTAAATTAAATTAAAGTCAATGATTAATTTCAATCACATATTTTATGGACCCACAATTATTTAATCACACAATTCATAACTTATTATTAAAATATACTAAAAAATTGTTTTTAATCCCCATTGAATATGGCTAAAATCTTTTGATGTTTTGGCTATTCAAATTTTGGGGTAATTTTTTTGATTCCTTTGTTATGCAACTGTGTTTTGTCCAATTAATGATAATTGGGAAAGAAATCATTAATCACATTGTTTGAATTTTAATTTTTCGGATGACACGCCTCAGAATTTCTTCATCAATGAGAAGTTGATAACATAACGTTGTTGGTCGCATGACATTAATCCACCATGCTCGAGTTGCAATTATATTCACGGTCACCCAGGGACGTAGCCAGAATTTCAATCTTGCGGGGGCGAAAATACGGGGGTGGCCCCGAAATTTTTTTTTAACTGAGAGAATTAAAAACGACGATTTTGAGTACTAAAATATGCAAGTTAGATTGACTGACCAAAAACAAAATTCAGTTTGTCGATACAAAAACAATATGTCCATCTATGTGTCTAACGCTATACAAATTGAAAACATGTACGTTAGATGGACATTAAAAAGATAAAAAGTAAATTGTCTATCTATATAACAGATGATAGAGATGACTTGGACATCTGAAATCGGTCTCTTCTTGTTCTCATCACTTCAAACTCGTCAATAAGAGAATCTAATGGAAAAGTATCAACAATCCCCTTCTCTATATACATAAGCATCGTACTGGACAAAAAATCATCTTCCATTCTATTACGCAACCTTGTCTTAATGACACTTATAGTTGAAAATGCATGTTTTGTAGTTGCTTTTGGGTAATTGATTCATAAATGGGTCCTTTGCTTTTGGATTGGATTTGGACTATTTGTTTATTTAAGTAACTATTGGATCTTTTGTTTAGGTTTAAGATTTTTGTATGATTGAATTTTAAAGTGTAAGCTATTGGATCAATATTTATTAATGGAACAAAAAAATTTCAAAATTTTGCGAGGGCGAGTCAAACTTTTTGCAAAGGTGAAACTCAAAAATACATTACAAATTAACTAGAAATAATAGACCAGCGGGCAATGTTGGGGGCGGTCGGCCCCTGCCCCCTATCTTTGTCTCTGCAGTCACCATTCTCACTTTTAAAGTGACTAGTAGTAAGAACGTGTTTTGCACGTCTTATGTATCGGATGAAGGAAATGAATAAAAATGTTGAATAAATTGAAATGTAATGTTTTAATTACAATAACACTTCTTTGTATACAATAATTTTCTCAATGTTCCACAATTTTTCTTCTTTTCATCTGTAGTTCGCATAATTTACAAATATGTAAACCATATAAAAATATTCACACCTATACAAATTATTGAAACACAATATTTTAAGTAAAGACAAAAAATGCAGCAAAGTGGAAAATATATATCCAACCCTGAACGAAGAATCAAACCGTGTATCAGAAAAATAAACTTCATTGAAAAAAATCATTTTATAGATGCAAACACCGATTCTTACATAACCGAAAATACATATCATGGAAAAGAGTTTTGATCTGATAGATACATAAATATAAAATTGCGAGAGCGATAATAATTTTTTGGCGTAGTAATTTAAAAATTCAAATACAAAAAAAGATTTGTTTTTTTTTTTGGTAAGTAGGTAAGAAGAAAAGAATGTAAACTTAAAGAGTATGTAATTTGCCCAATGAGAATTTGAAATCTTGATTTTGAAATTTCACATAAAAGATAGAAAAAGAGAATCAAATATAAAATGAAATTAAAAAATAAAAAACATACCTTGAGGATGAAGAAATAAAAATATATTATATGTAATAAGTAATTGGATTATCGTATATATGTTTTTATGCTTATAACAAAATGAACGTGCAATAATAATAAAATATTCAATACTATATTAATATTTTTTTGGAACACATAATGATAATATGTATTAGTCACCTAAATTCGAAGCTAGTCTACATATATAATTATATTAATAAAAATATAATATTTATTACGTTATATTGAAATAAATCTACCATTATATTAGTGCAACCTTTAATATATTATACTTTATAATTATAATAAAATTACACACACACACACACACACACACACACACACACACACACACATATATATATATATATATATATATATATATATATATATATATATATATATATATATATGAGAGCTTCAATTTTAAGTAATTAAATTTAGTTTTAATAATGTAATTTAAGTAATTAAACATAATTTGATTAATGTAAAATTCTAAGTACTCCAATATAAAATAATGAACTTTGCACTAAAATGGATATTAAATCTAGTTAAATATATTAAATTGTAATTAATCTACCATTATATCAATGCAAACCTTTATATATTATAATATTATTTATATGTATATATATTATATATATTGAGCTTCGATTTTAAGTAAATAAACTTAAATTGATTAATATAAATTTTAATTCCTCTAAAATAAAACAGTGAATTTTAAAATTTAAAGGAGACAAAATGAAGTGGAGTTATATCAAATTTTGGAGTTATAATATAATTGGTAATGATTATGGTACATTTATAATTAAAGGCGTGATTGTCAAAAGCAAAATATAAGGGCAAAAATAGAAACTAAAATTTTCCATACCTAAGTTTCAATTATTGATACTATTGTTTTAATACCATGATTTTAACATTTAAAGCATTTATAATCTATACAATGGGCATAAATTTCAAAATTTGTCACAAATGAGTGTAAGAGCTTGTTTGTTTGAGATTCTCAAATTGTACAGTAAATCAATTCTCATTTTCAACCACACATTTTTCAATAAAATAATATTTTTCATCACATCAATAATATTTTTTCTTTTTCAACCACAAATTTCCCATCATATCACTATTCAAAAATCAATTCTTCCCCAAAAAATCTCAAACAAACACCCCTTAAATAATGTTCTTAATCACGTTTATGTTGATGGTTTAGAATTCCAACAATGATTATTCAAATAATTAATTACTTATTATTCAACTGTGATCAAACAAAAACTAGAGTAATGTTATTCATCCCTAGTGGGGATGAAAATACAGTTTATGTGGTTTTAAATGATATGTTAAATGAAATGTGAAATTAAATGACTTATTTAATTTCGCCTATCATTTAATGCTACATTAACGCATATTATTTAATATATATAATCATATTATGTAACATTATATTACAAACTATAAAGAATTATACATAAATTATGTTTCATTTGAAGATCAACTGGCTTAAAGATAAGAACCATGTTTAGCCCATGTTTGGTGACCATTTTTTTATTAAAAAAATATTGTTTTGAATAGTGAATTTTTTAAGAATATGTGGTTAAAAGAAGAAAAAATTTGAGTTTACTTATAGAATATTTTATTGGGTGAATGTGTGTTGAAAATGAGTATATAGAAAAAAAAAGTTTTGAAAGAATGAGAGACAAACGATGACTTAATGTTATAAGTTGACAAAAACAAAAATTTTAAGGACAAAATTGTAAATCAAATAAGTGTATATTGGACCTATAAATAAATATATAAAGGCAAAATATGTCTTCAAAAGTTTCTCCTCGATCCTTCCTTTTTAAATATTTTAGATACATTACTCAAATGTGCCACACTAAATTGAATTGTAATGGGGACACAAATGACATAACACAAGTTTTACTTGCAACAGATGTCATAACATACAAATAAGAACTCGTCACCCAAAAAACAACCGTTAAATTATGTTCCATTTTTTTATATTGTTCACAACAAAAGAAGAAAGAAAAAGATGTCACATAATAGAGGTACACCTGCTTAACATGGATTTGAAGATCTTCATCGATGATAACATATTACTCCTGGTTAGATGACATTCATCCGCCAAACTTCCTTGTAAGTTGCATACGCGGTCGAAATTCCACATCATAAGTTAATTAAATGCGCAACAGTTAGTTTGAATTTCAATGGATCTCAAATCACACGACACTAGGTCACATTTAACGTGCAATAGAGGTCATGAGATACAATTAAGATCTATTCTGATTTAATACATCTACTGGACATAAATGGTCACACATAACGGATATTGGTAACAACATCACAAAAATGCAGATCACGTGACTACATTAATAGTGGTGACATGATATCCATCCCATTTTCGATAACTTATTATTCAGTATTATTAGGTCACACGATCACTTTATGGGATTTACAATCACATTCTCTATCTTAATCGCATCTTAAGTGTCACACGGGACTGGATATTAACATCAATCATATGAATTAGTATCCGCAAACATCGTTTTTCAATTATACCAACGGTCACGACCTCATAACATGTTACTATTGGTTTCATTTTCACCAATTGCAGCATGTACATACTCGACATTTATAGTCAAAATCACAAGAAGAACATTTATATATTATGCCCATGTTTGGTACCGTTAAAAAATTTGATTAAAATCAAAGTCAAAGTCAAAGTGAATAATTAGATTTAAGTACCCATCATAAGATCCACAACTTTTCAACCACACATTTCATCAACTTTTATCAAGATTTTTTGAAATATGATTTTTAATCTTTATCAAACAGGGGCTATATAAGTATATATGTGTTCCGTGGGCACAAAAATATTTGTCACAAAATCACAAACTGGCACGTAGAGAATCTGGATACGATCACAAAATCACAAAAATATATATGCAAAACAATCTTCAACTATTTTATGCAGGTGTATGTGCATCTGGATACGATCACATTTTCTTTTTTTCTTTTTTTGTATAGAAAGGTCAGTTCACATAGATGATTAAGGGGTAGAGAAGTAACTAATTCGTTGAAATTTATGATAGAATATGGTGAGAGAAAACATATTTGTAAATATATGATTTTCTCCTTTATAAATTCAGTCAAACAAATTCCATACTTAATATAATAGAATTTCTCCAATATTGTCTTTTTAACTTTTCAAAATTTTCTTACTTATGACATGATTTTTGTGATCTTTACCAAATTTTATTTGTCAAATTCAAACCTTGAATGATTGTAGTTACCAATTTTTCCAGCTTAGGCACCGTTTGGTAACCATTATTCTAGAAAAAAAATGCATTCTTTGTGTCAAATCACACTTTTTTTGTGGTTGAAAATGAAAGAAAAGTTATTGATGTGATGGAAAATATTATTTTATTGATGAATGTGTGGTTGAAAATTAGTAGAAGAATGAGAATGAAAAAAAGAATGGATACCAAACAGAGGCTTAATATTGAGGCGTTCGTCACATGATAGTCCCATGTTAATGGGCCCACATATTACCTCGGGAAAATTATCCAGTCCTTCCCTTTTAACTTTGAATTTCAAAAATGGAAAATTACCAAAAACTAGGTGTGTTAAGTTGTGAGTTTTTAAAATTCAGGTTTAAGGTTTATTTATTCAAAACTCGAGTATTTTATTTTATATATAAAACCCTAGATCTCTCCAAACCCTACATTAATCCATTTCATTTCTCTCCACTCTCACCCGACGCCTCTACCGTCCGCCTCCTCCACCACCTTTCTCTCAAAACGGCGACTCATCCACCACCACCGCCAGCTGCATTCTCCTCCCCTTCTCTCCTCTCCTCCCTTAATTCTTTTTCTTTCCTGTTTATTTTAATTATTGCATTCAATCTTACTATATGAACGATCTCTGATTTGCTTCGCCGGTATCTTGATTTTGTTCAGTGTTTTGATTTTTTACAATAATGATTATTACACTTCTAATCTGACTTAATCTTGTCATGATAATGAGCAAATATGGAGGCGAGATGAAAGTGGTTTTTCTACAACATTTGATTGGTTGATTTTTTAAGTGTAGGTTTATGTGCATCTATCGAATAAGCTCTAGGCTAGAGCTGCTATTCCTAGTGATTTTAGTGTGTGTTGTCTATTGTGTGTTATTTTGGGTGTTGATTTTAGTGTGTGTTGATTTTGGGTGTTGATTTTAGTGTGTGAGTGTTGTCTGCTGTTGGATCCGGCGATTCGTGGTGGTTTTGGATTTTTCTTCATTCTCCGATCTTCTTAGCGGGGTTGGTTTTTGTTGGTAGTGATTTACACATTGTGATGGTTTTTTGCAAATGCAAATGGTGAGGTGGTGGTTGTGGCGTGGTATATATAAAAATTGAGATGGTTGTCAAGGTGTTGGAGGCTGCGTGGTTGGTGCTATTGTTGGTGGATGGTTGTGGCGGTGTGCCGAAGAGTGTCTGTGACCAACTATTTGGTCGGTCTGTGATCAAGTATTGGTGGTGAATGGAGATTGGGGGACGAGTGTTTGGGTGTTTGTGACACACTATACTGTTCTCTGTGACTAACTATTGTGATCTTAAAATTCGATAATCTGTGAATAAAAATATAATCTGTGACCAACTAATTTGGAAATATGTGACTTCTGTTATCTATAAATTTTTTAACTTGTGACCAATTAAAAATCTATGACCTATAGTTTTGTTTATCAGTGAGCAATAAAGTCAATTGTAACTTATAAATTTTTTGATTTGTGACCTCGAAATAATCTGTAATCAAATAATTTGATAAGCCGTCATCGAAATTAATTTTTAATTAATTAATAAGATATCTGTGACAATTTGTATATGATTGTGATCTTAACAATTGCCGGAATCGGAGCAGTCGCCGGGATTAAGTGGCAGCAGAACGGCAACCGAAAAATTCATCGAAGTAGTCACCGAGTCGGAATAGTCGCCGGAGTAGAGTGGCCACCGGAACTGTCGTCGGAGCAGTAAGGGTGGTGGATGTGGGTTAATTATATTATATTACAATTAAATAAATAATTAATTAATAAAACCTGATTTTTGCAATTTTGAACCTTAGCTCCTGATTTTTGATTTTGACAAAGTAAATACCCGATCCATGAATTTTCCCCTTTAAAAAATAAGGTTTATATCTAGATAAAACCACCCTACCTCACACCACATCACCCCACTCAACCAAACCCTAGACGCCACCACGACCCTCACAACTCAAATCAACGTCCCAGTTACAAAATATTCACACATCCATAGAATAAGCTAAGCTAATTATTCATTTTTTGTGAAAATTATACTATCGGCAAAAGAAAAAGATGTGAAATCATCTAACTTTACAAGCATATATAATTCTTGTTACGATTTGAATGTTTCTGATCATACACAACATCCCTAACAGCTATTCATCAAGCTCAATCTTTTCAGCGTCGAGCCAATCTCCAAGCCAAGCGCACTTTGTTTGAGGCCAACAACAATGGGTTCCATACGGAGTGGTAGTGGAGACAGAGGGAGGTGGACATGGTCGACAAATGTTGAAAAAGTGAGAGAAGGACGAATGGTTGGATTGGCTGTTGACGCTTGGTGGTGGGTTGAAGGTGGAGGTGGAGTGGATTTGAGGTGGAGACGATGGTGGTTGTGGATTTCAGGAGGCGAGGGCAATTTGTGTGGTCTGATAGTGGTGGAGTGGGATGTGATGAAATGGTGTGAGATAAGTGATTGTGACCACCTAATTAGACAATTTGTTACTAATAAATAATTTGTGACCTATCAAAATGTGATTACAATTAGATGTATAATTGTGGTTCATAAATTGTGTCTTTGTGACAATTACTTTGTATAATTTGTGGCTAATATATGATGGTGATCATAAATGGTATATTATTGTGATCGTGACCTATTTAATTACATTATAGAACACAATATTTTATCAAGGGTCACAAAATAGAATAATACTATTTATAGTGAAAATTATCGGTAGTCGCCTTACGCGACACACACACATATATATGGAAATTTGTTATTTGATATATAAAGCAAGAAAAAACTACCGCATTAATGCATTTAATAACACTTTGTCATGTGACTTTGAATAGTATTATTCTGCAAAATATGAGCATCTAGTTTTTAAAAAACAATTCCACGAATTTGTTATTTTTGAAATTATGTTTTGAAACTGTGTAGTTATGAGTTTTTCTCTATTACCTTTTCAAGTTAATTAGGCCCAACGGCCTGAATAAAGAAAAAAAAAAACTTTTATTTGAAATATCTATCAGGGCATCTTCATTGAAATGCCCCCATTCTCCCATTCAATTCCGACGGTAACTAATTGCTGCTAACATTAAGCTCATGCTTGATGGTCATTATTTGAGAAAGAATAATGTTTTGAATAGTGATTTTTAGCAGAACGTGCAGTTAAAAAATAGGAAAAAATTTCGAGTTTAAATGCAGAATATTTTATTGTGTGAATGTGTAGTTGAAAATGAGTATATACAAAAAAGAATTTTCAAATAATGATTGTCAAATAGGGCTAAATTTCTAACCAAATTCCATTATATTACATCAATATTTCGCACAAAATCTTGTACACTTCCATTGATATTGAAGATTCTTCAATGCCAAATCAAGCCAATGCTTGACTTTGTAGCAGCAAACCCTCTTGATCATCTCTTCTTGCACAAATATTGGAATATGTTTGTGGAGTGTGTCTCAATTCTGATCATTGATCCAGGATTCGCTATTTGTAACATGTACATGTATGTTGAAAGCTTTTGATACAATTTTCGTAGATCTCATATCAACAATACATGTGTGTTCTCAGCTCTCCTAACTTTATCATAGCTAATTGATACTCTGTATTCATTTAACATGTCATTCATCATGTATGTCAGAGTGTGGATTTTCTTCGTTGTTGTCTATTTGTGCTTGATGAAATGTACTATTGTTGAACTTGAAAATTGTCGATGATATCCCAAAATGACGTCTAATGTGCATGTATAATCATTATTTATGTATCATATTTTGAACTTACCTGTTTTTCCAACCTTAGAAAGCTTGAAAGTGCATTGGCAATCATCAGCAGTGCATTCAACTTACCTGTTATTCAACCATCGTCTATATTACCTATACATATGGGCTGATGTGTATGTGAGCAATCTCTATTCTAACACCTCTCGACTCCTTAACTTGAATCAGTGCACAAGACTCTACTCTCCAACCCAACTCTTAAGCTCACATTTAGGCACTAAGATACCATTATGTCATGCCAATCTATCGTTACACAACTTATCCATCATTGTACGTTTCCACAATTTTTTCCAAATGTTTCTATGGCATTGACTACCATTTAATTCACCCCGTTTAACATCTCAATACAAACTTTAGTCGTAGACCCATGACGAGACACACTTCACAGTCTTCGACCACCAAGTGTTATTAAACATCTGTTTGATGGCCTTTACAACCCAAAAGCAAAGTTTCGAGTAATAAATTTTTGGAGAATGTGAGATTAAAAAGTAAGGAAAGATTTTGGATTTACGTGTATAATATTTTATTGTGCGATTGTGTGTTTGAAATGAGTACGTAGAAAAAATAGTTTTTGGATAATGGTTGTCAATCAAGCAATAAGTAAATTAAAATGAGTTTTCCACATGAAGTAAATTGAGTCCTTATTTGCAATTCATTCATTTGTCTATCAATCCTAGACATTATGGAGAAGGAAGTGTCCGAAAACAACTTAACTATGAAACATTCAGCTCATAGAAGCAAAATTAGACGATTCTCTCAAGTTTGATGATCGATATAAAATGTTTTCCCAACCATGTTACATGTACGATTGTGGTTGATAATTTTTGTTGACAACCATGAGTTGGCAAAATCTATAAAAACAGTTTTTTAAATCAATCACACAAATCTTGACAACACATGAATTGTCAACAATTATTGTACAGATGACTTTATTCCAATATTTCCATCTTAAACCGTGAAATAAGGGGAACTATTTTGAAAGTTTATTCCAAGTTTTCCTCTATAACACGTATTTTTAAAGTTTTAGGAGCTTTGAATTAAGTCGTTTTCCTGATTTTGTATTTTCACGTAAATTACAGTTTGGTAATCAAAAATAATTTATTTTTGTGTTTTTCCTTGTTAATGCTTGTTGTTAAGTGTCGTGGCAAAGTACAATAAGATACTTAAAGCTTGTTTGTGAAGTGTTTATCAGTATGATTGTGCTTCATGTATATAATGATTTATATACACATAATGTGAGGAAATATAATTGTGTCAGAATTTTTCAACCAAAAAAAAAAAAAAAGCTTCACCACCCTCTTTTTGACAGATTATTTGTATGTAGACCATTATGTAACCTCATTATAAAAAAAAAAAAAAAATTATATACATTAGTCAAACAATTATTTGACTATTTATAAACAATTAAAAAAAATTATTTGACTATTTATAAATGATTTATATACATTAGTCAAACATATGTTTAGGCACATACAAGATGAAATTTAATAAAAAATCAATTCTGGATCTTGTCTTGTATAAAAAATCTTTTGGCTCAAGTGGGAGATTTCTTATTAGAACGATTCAGCCAGATGAGAACCACTCCCAGTGCCAACTCTTTATTGATAGAATTTTAAAAAAAAAATTGTATATTATTTTATTATTATTTTTTTCTATATTGTTGTATATGGAATATCTTCGAGAGATTTTTAAAAAATGAAATATTATTTATTTTAAAGAGTCAAAATTTAAAATCAAACTTCAATAGAATATTTAGAGCGTCTCCACTTTTAAACTAAAAGTTTTGCTACAAAAAAAAAAGGGTTGGGGACAAGGTTAAAAACAGGAGGGACATGTGTCATTCATTGATTGAGCAGTTTAAAAGAAAAATAAAAAATGATCCAAAGAGGTGCTTACACGCGCACCTTTTTCCTTTCCCCCTGTCCCCAATCCTATATGACTATCATAACTCTTAAACTAAAGAGTCTGCTTGGCTCTTTAGAGCAGCATCTCCATTTTTTATTATAATTGCATAAAATTGCAAGTTTCAAATTTCAATACACTACTATTTAAATTATTCATATTATATTAAATAGTTTGGCTATTAAAATTTTAAAAAATATATATTAATTGAAAAATGAAGGAAAAATAATAAGTGATGTTCGAAAAAAGTAAAATAAATAGCAACAAATAAAGTTCATATTTGGTCCTCATTTTTTAAAACTATTTTTTCTTCAAACACATTTTCAACCACTTATTCTTCCAAATAATAATTTGCACGTAAATCTATAAAATTTCTCAAATTTTAACTATGCATTCTTTAAAAAAATTATTTTTCACAAAATTTATCTCAAAGAATCAAAGAATTAGTTGGGTGTATAAAAAAGGTTCTATATTAAAATATGTCTTTATCATGAATAATATATATTTTTAAAAAATAATGAGTCTCTTGGATATATTTCTATTCGTCCGTCAATTTTGCTGAAAATTGAAAAGGCGTTGACCGATTTTACTAGAATAATTCCATAAGTACAAAGAATTATTAATAGAAATGATATAGATGGTGCATTGGCAACACTTTAATGGTGCATCTTTTGTGTTTGTTGTGTCAAAACAATGAAAAACTGTCAAGTATCTTTCTGTAAGAATTATGTTAAACTTCTTTTTATACTTGTAGCATAACTGTACTTACTAGTCATTAATGAGAACGAAAAAAACCATATGTACAGAAAAATGATTCATGGAAGTTTTCCAGATGTTTCATTGGCAACTTTTGATTGAATTTTTTTTGGTCATGAAAAATCGCCTACTGTATATTTGTAAAAATTCTGTGAACTAGATTATGTACGCCTAGCATTGAAATCAAAGATTTTTATAATTCATAAAAGGAGGTTTGATTTCTTCAAGACGAAGTTTGTGTGAGCAAGGAATACCTATCTTCCAACTAAACGGGATATATTGAACTCAGTTATTCAATGTAGTGGTCCTATGCATATAGGTCCGAGAATGAGCCATCAGCACAAGTTATGCATGTGAGGTTCCATTGCTAGGGAACGAAACTCCAGCAGTAAACAAAAAACGACGTGACTTCACGGTCCAATAATCATCGGCGAAACAGCGTCGGTCTCATTTGATGAGTCGCGTAGTAACACGCTCCCTCTCGCGAGTGAGAGTAGAATTTCACGTTACAATTGGTCCACGAATTCGATGATACAGCGAAATCTAGCTGGCCAAACTGAGGCCCAAGATGTTCCAGGATTTTCGCCCGTTTAATCATCACTGGCTGCTCAGCGTGCCCATCGGTTTAATGGTTGAATTTGAATACATGCGAATTTCAAATTTCCAGTCTTGAATATAATCATCAAACATATTACCCAAACCCCACAAATCTCTTCTTTTTTGGAGAGAAGACGAAAAGAGGGAGATCTGTCGTTCTCTTTGAACTCAGAAAACTGTTCTCTCTCTCTCTCTCTCTCTCTCTCTCTCTCTCTCTCTATTTCGTCTTTGCAGCTGACAAGCTATGGGTATCTGGGAAGCATTTCTTAATTGGCTTCGAAGGTTTGCTTCCACGATTCTCAAAACAGACCTTTGCATAATTAAAACTTTGAAGCATTGAATTTTGTAATTTTTTTCTTATGAAACTTGTACGGTTATGAATCGGGTAATCTATGACAAAAGAATTTGTAGGTTAATTTGCTTTTTCAACATCGTAAAGTTTTTGATTTTACATTGAGGAATTAGGGCTCATTTCTAGCTGAGATCTACTTTTTCTTAATTGTTCGATGTTTTCTTCTTCCCATCTCCCTCAGGAATTTTTTCTTTAGGATTTATGGTGTTCTTTGGGAATTTAATTTAAGTAGCTTTGTGTTGTCTGCTTTTATCTCAAGCGAATTGTTAGGATTAATCGCAAAATTCCCTTTTTTTAATTGTGTCTCTAGATAATCTTGGCATTCAGTATGTGACAAGCATTTAACCCTGTTTTAGGATTATTATATTATATTAGATATGCCTATTACTTGTGCTTCTTCTTCTTCTTTTTTTTTTTTAATATACTGCTGATGCAGCAAATCAGTATTGGTATAATTACAGAAGCATCAGGTGTCTACTGAGCAATTTTGTTTTGTAAATTGTGTCTAGTCCAATGAAAATAGTATTATAACTTAACCAGATGCTCTTGAATAGGATTTGAATCAGTGCTCATATTAATGGCTATATGGTGTTTTCTTGTGGCCATGTTACAAGTAAATTTACGAAGTCCCAAATTTGCCTTTTGTGTTAATCATTATTACTCTGGCCATGTTAACTATTATCTTTTCTTCATCTTGGTTTCTCTTGGTTATTCTTCTTTGCAAATATTTCACATTTGATACGGACTTCTGAGCCATGTTCTTACAATTTTATTGTCTCCTAATAGCTCAGTGATTCCCTCTTCTATTAAAAATATGCTAGAATTATGCATGCTATTGTAGATCATGATCATCCACCATTCAATTCATGATGGTTTACATTATCATTGAGTTGGGAAATGCTTCCATTACCGGTATTAGAATGAAATGGAATATCCAAATTCCACTGCTCGAGTGTTCACTGTCGTGGAAGTTTCAAAAGTAAGATAACAAAGTTCAATAGAAAATTACATAAAAACCGAGGAGCAATTGCAAACCATAACAGTAATATGCTTGACCCCAGTGATCTGTAGTGATGTTTCTTACGATTCTTACCAGGTTATGCGTAGTAGTTCTTGTTGACGAAAGTAATACTTTGACCTGCCATTTTTCTAATTGAGAGTCTGGATTGTAAAATATCTGGCTTTCTTTAATCTTGATTTTAGACTGGCAGTGAATTTCACTAAATATGTTATTTTCTTCAATCTTTGAATGCTTCATTTTTATGCTTTTTACATCTAAGTTCTTACAAACAAAAAATGTTGCACGGTATCACAATTCACAATTAGTGCAGGCTATGTCTGGGAATCTAGTTATTAGTTAGCCAGATAACATATTAGAGCAAACTCGTGATGTTAACTGCTATTTAGTTGAAAGCATTGAAGTAAGTAAGAGAACTGCTCAAGCATCATTTGATTACCAACTAATTATCTGTTTCATGCAATTATGTTATTAAAATTTGCAAATGAATACATGGTATAGAACTGAGTATCAGTGTTCATATTCATGGCCTCACCAGCTTATTGCTTCAGGGTTATTAGCATTCCTGAAATACAGTTTCATGCACTGACTTATCAGTTTTTACTTCTTTAACTAATCAAAGTTTGATGAGCTCAGTTGTCTGTCTGTCTGTCTGCCTGTCTTTTGATTTGTTTTTATACTGAACATGTTATGACTTTAGCTGCTGTACTCCCTCTTCACTTGAAATTCTCTGTCAAAATGTACTGCAGTCCAAACTCATTAGATGATGACCTAAGCTAGCTTACAGAATAGTGCTTTAGAGTTTGAACATGTTTGTGTAAAAAGTTTGGCAGAAGTGCTACTGATTTGTCTTGCCTATTTACAATTGTCCATAAATCTCTAATACTTAAATTCCCTCGAATGATAAAATAACATATCAGTTCAATATTTTTTCTCTCCTGTTCTGGAAAATGAGTTCTATCAAGTGTTTTGAGAGGAACGTGTTTTTGACTAGGAACTTTATCGGACAGGAGCATAGTACGAAATTCTAAGAAATTTTCTTCGGATAAATACTTAATTATTTGTACACTTATGTTTTTACTACATTTTTTCCCCTTCCCTTGGTGTATGAAATTACTTTACAATGTGACTTGACTAACAACATTGTTTATTCGATTACAGCCTCTTTTTCAAGCAGGAAATGGAGCTTTCTTTGATAGGTCTTCAAAATGCTGGAAAAACTTCACTTGTAAATGTTATTGCTGTAAGTTAATAGATCTTAATCATCAGGTCGTGCAGATTTGTGGAGCTATCCCCTTATATATTAGTTGTGATTGGTCAAAGCATTAAATGTTTCCTTTGTTGCTTTATTTCTCAGACTGGTGGATATAGTGAAGACATGATCCCTACGGTTAGTTGTCTTTTTAAATGCCCGTATCAGATTTGATTTGCTGATCGCTGATTACTTTCATGTCTGTGGTGATATGATAATATTGTATTGTGTTTCAGGTGGGATTTAATATGCGGAAAGTGACTAAAGGAAATGTCACGATAAAATTGTGGGATCTTGGTGGTCAACCCAGATTTCGGAGTATGTGGGAACGATACTGTCGTGCAGTTTCTGCTATTGTGTATGCAACTTCTCTCCACCATATGTATAATTTTTTACGAATTATTGTTGGTTCCATGGCACTAAAAAGGTTAAATTTTAAAATCAGGATCTGTCTAAATTATGTATATCCAGTCATTCAAGGCCCTCTGCTGTGCAACATAATATAATATGACAATTGACAAGTAACATTTTATCACTTCAATGGTGACATTGTGTTATACTACAATCATGCGGGTTTTACTGTAAAGAGTCACAACCTGAAAGTACACACGTACATCCTTATTCGGGAAATGATTATCTGCAGAATGTCAGGATCCCATCCATTTAACTTCACCTCTGGCTGTAGGTTACGGCCAAGCTCAATTTTTGTTAAAACTATGCTTTCACATTAAGTTTTAAGATTTTAATAGCTTGATAATATTATAAGTCGTTTCTATGTTGATTCTTCTGCAGTTATGTTGTTGATGCTGCTGATCATGATAACGTCAGTATCTCAAAAAGTGAACTGCATGACCTGCTGAGCAAACCGGCGCTCAGTGGTATTCCTTTGCTGGTTCTAGGAAACAAGATTGACAAGCCTCAAGCCCTGTCCAAGCAGGGTTTGACTGATCAAATGTAAGTAGAGACAGGACTACATTTGTGTCCAGCTTTATCTTTTGTTTTTCGTACAATGGTTAGTCGATGGCTTGATTTTGATTGTAGTTGCCTGAATGGCCCCATTCATGCGTGTTTTCCTCTGTCTGTGGGTTCAGGGTGGCGGATATTCTTGTGCTGTTATTGGATTTCATAACTTAAAATGACATGTTCTGCAGGGATTTAAAATCTATTCCAGATAGAGAGGTTTGCTGCTATATGATCTCCTGTAAGAACTCAACCAACATTGACCAGGTCATTGAATGGCTAGTTAAGCATTCTAAATCGAAGAGCTGAGCATAAGAAGCTATTCAAGTAATTTAATTTGTGTTCAAATTCTCAAGAGATGGATTTCATATTGTTGTTGATAACAATGCACATTCATCTTTTGGGCTGATTGTCTTGCTGCCTTATTTAATCTGTTGTGAATTGTTTCTCTTCTTCTCGTTTATTTTTTGGTTAGCTTGAGAGAAGTTTCAATGGCTTTTGCTATTGATTTGGTGTGTTGTAGACGGACTGGAGAAATATTTATTTCATTTTCCTTTCTTCTTCTGTTTTGGAATGCATTTAGTTTGTTTTTCATCCTCTGTCTGTTTACTTCTTTTCATCAGAAATTTGCATTTTCATCCCCCCAACCAAACAATAAAAATCCTCCAAAATTGAAGGAAAAAAAAACAGAAAAGGTTTGAAGGTTTTGATTCATTTTCGGTTGTTTTCATTTGTTTAAGATAATATGATTTCACCTGATTGACATGCAAAATGGAACATAAATCAATAACATAAGAGGAAGTGCAAAGATGTCCACAATTTAGCATGCAGTTATGCGAAGGGCCTTTTGCCAATACTACATCTTTACATGATAAGAAATGTAGTGAAATATTTTAAGGTGGATCACCTTCCACTCTCTTTTCTTGACAAAACTATAATTTGAACTCACTCAACGATTTGTTGAAGGGATAAACAGCAGCCATGTTGGGGTCACGGTTAAATACCATTCAGCCAAATACCACTCCTATCAGGTAGTAGCTTCTTCATATAATATTTAGATTTACGAGATAGATCGATCTTCCTCCTCCTCGCCTCAGGAATGTATTCAATGGAACACTCGGAAAACCCACGCCTTACGAACCTGTCAAATGAGAACACCATTCATTATCAGCATGGAGTAGTGCATACGTGATGGCCACAAAACTAATCCTTAGGTGACCATGTCAAGCATATAAATGGGGAATATTTCCGAATTTCTTCGCATTAGTAAATTAATGGAATAGTTAATCAAGAAAATAAAAGGAGGTAGAAGATAAGATGATAATAAAGTATATTACTAACAAGTGTAAACAAGGTTTCCTTTCAGCCTCTTTTTAACTCTGAAAATTACTTCAACCATCTTTCTTTCCAAAGGATGGATATTATTCCAACAAATAAATTAATCATTTGAGCCGATTTCATACCATGCTATCCACTTGGGCACTCAATTACGTTAGAAAGCATCACTTATTATCGGTTGATTATCCAAGGGCAGCCATGAGCTTTCTGGAAAACTATAGGCAACTATTAGTCATAGAAGCCAAAATCTGCCTTTTCGCTAGGTGGATTCAAGTGCAGGAAATAAAATGTCATTATTCCAATTTTTACTGCAGTCAGCACATATTATGTCGTAACAATTGGGTTTAGAGATAAATACCAGTCTGCTGTGCGAGTTGTCAGTAAGAAAAGCATTTGCAATCCAAGGGAAGATGCCTTCTTTTCGATGTAATCTGCATTCATTTCAACATTAAAGAAGGTTATATTGGCACATGCGGAGGTCATATAACTCTATAGAACACTACGTCCAAACACATGCAGATAACTTCCTGAATTTTCATCCATCCATGCAGATACGGAGTATCGAAAGTGTTGTCATAAAATGGCAAAACTGTCTCTAGTATTTTGATTATGAGACCTCATAAATTGAAGTCTTTCTTTGTTATTTAATTTAATTTATTCTTATTATATATATGAATTTAAAGGTGTGTGTGGGGGGGAGGGGGGGTGAAGATTAGAAGCACAAACAGCAATTAAAAGCACCAAACTACGTTTATTCTAAGGACAAGTGTGAAAAGACAGAAGCAGAATGCACAGGGTATCCTGCATATTATGAGAAGCAGGTTATCTGGATTAATAAAATATATATTCTTTCACAGCTCTAACAAAACAAAAATATGAATGAAGTAATGTCTTCATCAGTGAATAAATGTACTGAAAATATTAACCTTGGGCCACAAAGCCAAGTCGAAAATGACAAATACTAATTATCATACCAAGTAACTTGTCTCCCTGTCCTTGGCCACGACAATCAGGAGAAACAGCAATAGCAGCAACCTCCCCGCTCTTCTCTTCAAAGAAAGGAAAAAGGGCAGCACAAGCTATGACTTGACCTTCCCTTTCGACAACTATACATGAATCCAATGCTTCAAGTAGCTACAGCATAAGTAAGCAATAATAGTCAATGGACAAACAAAAGATGATTTAATAAATGTGCAAGCACAATGGAAGAGCATGAGAGTGAACCTCTTTCTCAGTCCTCCTTATCAATGTGCCAGACTCTTCTAAAGGTTGCAAAAGTTGTTTTATTCCTGAAATATCTGTTGCCCTGGCCATTCGGGTTCCTTCATAAAGATCGCTGAGGATGGAATAAATTCATGTGTTAGTTATCAGATCATCCACAAGAAGTTTACTGCCCTCGTCTATGATGGAAGGTAGTGATAGGGAGGGGGTGAGAGTTCTGTTTCTACTCATTCATCAGGCCTAAATATGGCATCATAAAGTAATTGAAGTAGTCAACAGAATTCACCCTCAATATTTGGTATGGATTAACTCTGTGACCTCATATATCACATCGTATATAAATTAGTTGTATGTTTTATCACCAATCATAATTTAGACACTGTACCAAACATCTGTGTCAGCCCTGCATGTTTTCATTTAAATGATAAACACGACAAATAAATAATGGGATATATTAATTTTAGTTGGAATATGTGGTGAACGTGGTCGGCTCCTCAATGTGGAGAGCTAGATACAGAAAATCCACTCGCTTAAGGTTCAGCTAAAATTGGTGCATTTTACATTAAGTACACAATTTTTTGAAAAAAACACTGATCCTTCTTTGAAGTTGCTGTCAATTGTCACCTACTAAGAATGGAATGAACTTCAAGGGATAGGTGGGAAAAGAATAAGACATTAATGAGAAAGTGCCCCTTAAGACTAGAATCTGCTGCTAAGTTTTAGCTCCAGTTGCGAATTCAGCTCCTGGAAACTGATACCATATCCAGCTTAAAAGAAAGTAAAGAAAAGGTTAAAAAACCCTAGAAGTCAACCCAACTGTGAGCTAAGTTTCATTTTAGTCACTCTAGTTGTGCAATAATCGTGCCTTTCAACTAGTAAAAAGTTGTGTATACATGACACATGATTGTGTGAAAAGTAACTTTTCAAAAGCACGAGTTTACATGATGTCCACCCATATCAACATACTCATGTTGTAAAAAGTTGTGTTCACATGACACACGATTGTGTTAAAAGTAACTTTTCAAAAGCACGAGTTTACATGTGTCCACCCAAATCAACATACTAATGTCAAGAGGTTTTCAATGTAAGAAATTCTGTCTGCCACATAAAAAGGTCGTGTTAAATTTTTTGACGGAATCATATCACTGTTGACTTGGAACGACTTGAAACTTACAGTGATGAGTTTGGAAACGTGAGCAACTAAAATGAAATTTCTCTCAAAGTTTGGTGACATCTGGGTACTTGTAAAGAAAAAGTTCCCCACAGAAGCTCACATACCTGGCCACCATTGTGCCAACCCCATCTCTTTGAAACAATTCCTTCAGTAAAACTCCACCAATAGTGCCATCCAAAAGATGAACTCTTTGAACACCTACCTGATGATTAGTAAAATAACCAATTTAGAATTAATCAAACAAAGTCTAATTGCATAATAGAAGATAAAAAAAATGAAGAAATGTGCAAAGTTTCTGCTCTAACATTTAAGGGGGGGATAGAGGATCGAAAATGGTCAACAAATTACATGTACATCCAAGCCCAAATGGGACTTGAACCTGGCACCTCAAATTTGAACGGTAAGAAAAAGAATCAAGCTATAAGACAGATCTGAGTAAAACGATTGAAAGTCATATACATGGAAAGATTTAATCAGAACACTACTCATCTTCCCCCTACTTTTGTTTGTGTCAAGCATTTCTTGACAAATCAAATAATTCGGTACCAATAGAATAACTACAATGTCTGGCAATAACAAATCAAAAGGCCAAAAAGGCACTTACTTTGAAACAAGGACATATATCTAGTTTAGTTTGTTTAACCAAACCATGGACAACTATATAAGTAGATCATGTCATTAAATGACTGGGACTTACTCTGCAAACAAAAGCAGCAGCAGCTAATTCTGTAAGGTAACCATTTAATCTACTCAGCCTTTCTTGACCTCCAATAGCAAAACCTTGTTCACTGGACCAAAGTCCATTGCCATTTTCAAAACCTACTCCATTCTGAAATATTGGAGTATACCTCTTAGTAAAGGCCTCCTCTTTTTGCGATGGGACTGTTCCATTTGAGTTAATATATCCAAGACCGTTGAAATCTTCCAGATCAACTGCTTCTACATAATTAGCAGCTGTCTCACTTTGCTTAGCTCGCTTTCGAATTAACATGTCTGCATCCTGAAGAGTTAAGAATCGAATAAGACGCCCACATTCGTCCAGAATTGGTCCATCTATGATGCAAATAAGTTTCTCAGCTCTAAGCGCCATTGCACAAGCTGTAGCAACTTCATATGTGCTGCAGCAAGAGAAGCGTACAAGATTAATTTGCAAGACAACCACCAACAGAAATCACCTTATGAAGCGCACACTGTACAATGTTTAATCCAAGAAGTGACAAAGAACAAATACAAATACAAAAGTGAAAGCACCTAAAAGTGTTTTAGTAACATAAAGTAACTTGGTTGTGTTTCAATGAAATTTATAGAGTGACATATTTCTTCTCAAAGGAATAAACACCTAGTTGCATGAATCTCATGACTAATTAACCCAGACGAAACATAAAGTAATCTCTCTCCATAATACTGAGCTTTAAGAACATTGCAACATACACTAGATGAATTTAAATGTCGAGTAACTCAAAACGTAAATACATGCATGAAAATACCATGCCAGTGGCAACCAAAATACCTATCAAAGGCCATAAAGCATACTTGCAGTTTAATACTTCTCCAGAACTTGAATAACCGAGATTGCTAAGAAGCACTATACAATCTTCATCTAGCCTCTCACGAATGCGAGAAACATCTATTTTCTTAACTTCACCAGTTGACGCGTAATCAATTCCATCAACAACACCTCTTCTCTGCCAAAAGGGACAGAAATACAAGCCAGTTTCATTTGCACATAAAATCTTGGTGTAAGAATAAATAAGCGAATAAGTGCATTCTCACCTTAGCTGCTAGGAAATTACCACTAGCAACACTAACACCATCATACAACCGACTATTGTCTCCATGTCTACGGACACCGCTTAAGGAAGGCCCAGGCGATAACTTTGACTCAATCATAATACTAATTCTCCCAGCTGCATCCATTGCAGCCTTGAGAGAATCAAAGTCTGTGATTCTATAGCGACCATCATATTTGGGCTCACGGCCTGTAAGTAAAGCACAATGAGTTTCTAGCCATCTGCTGAGAAATCTAAACAGTGGACCAGTGAAAACATTTTCAAGGCAGTGATAGGTGAACACCAAAAAGGTGGTGATACCTTCACACTAATTTAATGATCTTATAAAATCAGTGGTGACACATTAAAATGGATACTTTGGCAAGGTATTTGCTTACCTCTTTCAGACAAAAGCTTGTCGATTTGGACATGGGTCCCTGGAACTAAAACAAACTTGATTCCCAGTCCATGAAGCAAAGAAATATCCTGTCCAAAGTATTCGTTCGATAAGACGACCTATCCAAAGTTTAATAAATATCAAGTAAAAGGGAACGTACATTCCAAGATACGAAAAACAGAGAGAAAATGTAGAAATCTACTATGATGCAACTCAAATTCTAGTTTCTACAATGCCCCCAAAATTCAATCTTTTAGATTTTGCTGCTAATAAACATAATATATTACTAGGAATCTGAGAAATAATAACTAAAAGTCGAAAACAAAACGTGCCATGAGAATGGGATCCAAATGAGGGCTATCAACTATTTCAGCAGAAATTAGAAGAACGAAGGTGCTGTTTCTGTGTGCCAGAAAATACGGCCATGATTCGCGAAAGAAGCTCACGAACAAGTCGTCTTTAACAGCACTGCTGGCTTCAATTCCCCTGCTCTCTGCTTCCCCCATTACATTTATTTTCTTCCCGTAATCATTATAATTACCCTCCAAGGACAACGAGAGCTTTGTCGGTCGAATTCCATTAATTTTTTTTGTGAATCGACTATTTTTTGGCCTCGTAATTGAGCCGTGAAAGAAATTTGATTTCCGATAGCAACTGTTGTGGTTTTGGATTGGCAAGCAACTGGGAGATGAAGCTGCCATTGAATTATAGTTGGAGAAAATTGATTAACAGAATTTCCCTAATTACATTTAGGTTCAGCAAACATGTTCTAATTATTACGTGAATGGTAGTTGAAAATGTGGCGGGGAGTGGAGGCGCGGTTTGCCGATGATGAAAATATGCTCAGGGATTTAATGGGTAAATTACTCCAAAGTCCCAACATTTCACAAGTATGGTCATCATGTCCTCAACCTTCATTTGTGATATTTTAGTCCCCAAACCTTTTATATTGTATCCCATTTGAGGAAAATGTCTATGTGATGCCACATGACATGCAATATTTTTTGCTTATTGTTCGTGCAATATTGAAGGGTTATGGACATGATTGTTAGACTTCAAGAAAAATTGGGACCTAGAGGAATTTCAACGAGGAAATCATGTTCTAGATGAAACAGGAGAAACTATTGGCTTCTGTTTGGTCCGGATTAAAATTTGATTTTAATCCAAATCAAAGTCAAACAATCAATATTAACCGAGTAATGCTATTCATCCTCACTGGGGATGAAAATACAGTCTATGTGGCGCTAATGTGACATTAAATGATAGGTGAAATTAAATAAATAATTTAATTTCACCTTTCATTTCACCTATCATTTAATGACACATAAACTGTGTTTTCATCCCCACTGGGGATGAATAACATTACTCATATTAACCACATCTTTTCTGAGTCCCACAACTTTTCAACCACGCATTTCAAAAACTTTTATCAAAATCTATTAAAAACTTATTTTTAATCCCTACCAAACATGCTCTTGATAAAGAACTATGGCAATTCTGTCATGAACAAATATTACTCACAGAGCTACACTTCTTCAGTCATGTTCAATCCTTTGGCGGATCGAGACCATTTTTCTTGTGGGGTCAAAAACGAAAATTCAAAAATGTTTAGGTAAAAAAAAATCAAGAGGAAAACTCAAAAATAAAAAAATTTGTGGGGTCATTTGACCCCATGTGGGTCCGCCCCTGCCTTTGACGATATCCTTCCATCATTATGGAAGGCCGTATTTTAAGAAATGAAAGAATAGTGTTCGGCGGAATTACAAAGGCCCGATGTGACACATACCTTTATTATAAAATTATTTTGACAAGAATCATTGGATTTTGAAATATTAGTATGATGCTTTTGGTGAATATTACAAAATCCAATATTCGGGTGCCCAGACAATTGATGTTTTTAGAGAATTATTGTATTGAAGATCATCAAAAAGATGTTGCAAGGAAAGAATTTTTCAAATTAAAATGTTGTTACTATAACCTTAAGTCCGTAAAGTATGTTAGGAAACGTTTGTGCCAAATTCTCAAATAATATAAATTGAAAGAGAAAGTAAAGGAAAATATAATAGTATTGGACTATGCTATTTGTACACCGGGGTTGACACCCCGGTGTACAGACCCCCCCACAAGAGAGGTGGCCCACGATTTTTTTATTGGTAGTGTGCCCTCTTATGAGGGGGTCTGTACACACCCCGGTGTACAAATAGCATTTTCAAATAATATTGCTCATGAAGACAAATAGTGTTATTAACTTATACAGAATAGGCGTTGTTATTTAGCAGGACGTGCACGACAGATGAGGTGGGTAGAGAAATGCTAAAGAATAAGGATTTTGTTATATATCAACTGACACTTCGATGTCAGTTGTGAGGGGGTCTGTACACACCCCGGTGTACAAATAGCATTTTCAAATAATATTACTCATGAAGACAAATAGTGTTATTAACTTATACAGAATAGGCGTTGTTATTTAGCAGGACGTGCACGACAGATGAGGTGGGTAGAGAAATGCTAAAGAATAAGGATTTTGTTATATATCAACTGACACTTTGATGTACAACATCCCTCACAATAGGGGGTTCATGAATTATTTTTATTGGATATGAGCCTCCACTTTCAGGTAGGGCTGTCAATGGATCGGATTTTGATCCGAATCCGACGAAATAAATGAGAGATGGATTTAGAGTCTCAGTCCGATAATCCGATCAAGATCCGAATCCGATAATCCGTTAACTAAATGGATCAAATATGGATATAGGTCAATCTGATCCGATAACAATCCGATCCGATTTATTATAAATAGTCGAGTCGGTAAAATATTTTTATGACATATTATGTCACTAAAATAAATAAATGAGAAAATAAATAAATTTGGAATAAAAAGGTAATCAAATTAAAAACATAAAAAAAAATTTTAAAAAAATTATAATTATTAAAGATGTTTAAGAATTGAAAATTTTGCAAAAAAAAAAAAAGAAACAAGAAGGAATTTTAGTTTACTAATTTAAAGTAAATAAATATCTATATTTTTCTTAATTAAATTTATTATTGTAATTTATTTTACAATTTCTAAAACTAATAATTAATATGTAACAAATAATATGATTTGTTAATGGAAATAATGAAATAAAATATTTATATTTAGAATTGAAATTCAATTTTACCTTATCCCACATCGGATTTCAATAGAAAAGTAGAAGGGAATCTCTCCTTTAAAAAAGAACATAATGATAGAAGCCACTATTGGGCTTGCTAGGAAAAACATGGGCCTCAAGTTAGTTCAAAAATTTTTTTTCTCTAATTTTTATTGATTTCGGATCGGATTATCGGATCGGATATCCGATAACATAGCAAATCGGATATGGATTTAACAATTAAATATGAGGAAATTACACTAAACAATGTATTTAGTTTTGACTTTTAAAAAATCAGGTTTATACTTTATTTAATCAAAAATCAGGTTTTAATTTTTATCATTAATATTAATAATGATATTTTAAATTAAAATAATCTACATACCCACCCTACTATCTACCCTCCAAATTTATTTTAAGTATAAAATCCTAACAAAACCCTAAACCATTTCATTATTTCAATTCTCTCGCCCCCGCCGCCGCCGGCCGCCTCCACCGCCAATGCCAGCCGCCTCTCCCCTTTCTTCCCCCCTTCCCCTTCCCTCTTCTCCTCCCCCTCCCCTGCCCCGCCGTTTCTCCCCCCCTCCCCCCCGCATCGCTGCTGCAAATCGCGGCGGCCATCCGACGCTTAGCGTATTTTTTTTTCTTTCCTTCTTCCTACTACCAGATCTTGGGTTTTTGAGTTATGGTGATATTGGGTTTTTTTGAAAATGAAAATGGTGAGGTGGTGATTATTTTTACGTTTTGGTGGTGTTGGAACTGTTGTGGCGATGGTTCTGTGTTGTTGTGACGGGTCGAAGGCGTTGGAGGTGGCGATCGCGAGTCTCTGTGACCTAGGTAGGTGCCTGTGACCTAGGAATTGTGTCTGTGACTCGTTGAAATAAAGTTTAGGTGACTGTGACCTATCTATTGTGGTTCTTTTTGGTGTCTGTGACCTTAATATTGACCTGTGACTTTGAAATTGTTAATTTGTAACTTAAAAAAGGAATCTGTGACCTTAATTTTTTTCACCTGTGATCTCGAAATAATCTGTGACCTATAAAATTTTAAATATGTGACCTCGAAATAATCTGAGATCTACAAATTTTTTTATCTGTGACCTTGAAATTACCCGTGACCTACAAATTTCTTGATCTGTGATCTCGAAAAAGTCGCCGGATCGGAGCAGTCGCCGGTCGCCGGATCGATGCAGTCACCGGTCGCCGGAGTAGTAGCCGGAGCAATGGTGGCGGTGTAGGTGGGGTGGGGTGGGGTGGGGTGGGGTGGGGTGATTTTATTATATTACAGTTAAATATTTAATTTAATATAATAATTATGAAATGTAATTAATTAATTTCAGAAAAACCTGATTTTTGTAATTTTAAACTATTGGGCCTGATTTTTAATTTTGGAATAGTAAACACCTGACCCATGAACTTTTCCCATTAAATATCCATCGGATTATCGGATCGGATCGGATCGAAAAAAAAATCTTATCGGATCGGATATAGACAGATCCGATCCATATCCGATCCATTTACAGCCCTACTTTCAGGGGCGGCCGCAGAACTTAAAAGTTATGGGGCACAATTGAACTTGTAAAGAAGTTGGGAGAAATTTTACAATCGAAAATTTACGTCCAAAAAAATCATACCCCATGTAATTTTACATTCGAAAATTTACATGGGATATGACTTTTTCGGATGTAAAATTTCGAAAATTTTTTATGTCATATTCCATATAAAATGATGAAAATTACATTGAGAAATTTGTATCGCAAAAATAATAAATTTTAATGAAATAATTGAATTTAAAAAAAAAATGCGAGTTAGACTTTTTTTTGTAAGACTCACGTTTAACGTATTTTTAACTTTTCGGTATCTGTTTGGACTATTCGATATGTTCTTAATGTAGTTCTCGAAATAAGATTTGAGATGAGATAAACAATTTGTAGATTCGATTAGTGTACGATCGTCGGAGAATTTTTAAAATTAGCATGTTATCGAAATTCAAATTTATTGTGATTTTGCCCATATTTGGTGGAGATTAAAATCAAATTTTTAGTAAATTTTGATAAAAGTTAAATAGTTATGAATTCCATGAAATATGTTATTAAAATTAATTGTTAATTTTGATTTAAATTAAAACTTAGATTTCAATCGATACCAAACACGATTTTATTAAAAAAAAAAAAAAATCTCAAAAGTTAGTGGGGGTACTTGCCCCCCAAGACCCCCCAAGTCCACCCATGTCCCATTTTGTGAGAAGGGTGTGCACAGAGATGTCAATCTAAGCCCCCGTTTGACACCCATTTTTTTTCTCATTCTCATTTTTTTCTCTTTTTTCATTTCAACCACATATTTTATCAATAAAATAATATTACACATAAACCTAAAAATTCTCCTTACTTTTTAACCACACATTCTTCCATCAATCACTATTCAAAAACACATTCTTTCACAAAAATGGGTATCAAACACCCCCTAAGTGTACAAATAGCTTCAAATAGCAAAATCTAAAAAATAATGCTGCTTGAACAGGGTTAGGTGATAGGGTTTTTGACAGGTGTTGTGTTGATAGCAACTGTGTAGCCCTTTTTTTTCAAACTGTCCATTAAATTGTTGACATGCGTCCCCCTATTTTTAACCCTTGTTCCTCACCCTGTTTGTGTAGCAAAACTCAATGGTAAAACATGTTTATTGGAAGGACTGTCATTTGTACACACTTGTTGATACATGAATTGTTGCTGTCAAAAAATCATTGGATGAAAAAATTATTTTTTTTTTAACTGTCAAATGAGATAATGTCACGTAAAATTGTGTAACCAATGATGTACATTAAGATGTAAACCAAACACGACTCTTATTGGAAGGTTCCGAGAAGCTGCATAAAGAGCAGCGATAGGGTAAGCGAAGTCAAGCAAATATGCCAAAGCTACTGATGACATCTAGAAAGAAACAAGAAATAATTGATAAACTTTTGACCACATTCTGAGACCACAAATTTTTCTATCCAGATGCCATCAATGGTTGAATTGAACCCAGTTCTTTCAATGGCAGATAAATGACACGTGAGAACCACAATCGCAAACCATTCTTGGTGGAATTGGTTCGATCACAATTGTAGACCAAACTGAGTAGAATAATTTAGTCAAGCATAACATCATGTCAGTTCTACCATCATGTCAAAGAAATTAAGTAGGATGAATTAGGATTTTTCATTTTAGTTGGTTACAACAATTTATTATGGATTTATAAATAAATCATTAACTCCTCATGATGATATTTTTCTTTCGTTTGTTGCATTAGCCATTCTCTTGTAACACAAATGGTCAAGGCCTGAAGTTGCCCGTTTAATGAAGTTGTAAGTTTATGAGTAAAGCTCTTTCGACTAAAAGGTTCTTTATCCAATCTTAGCCCTTTACGAACCTTTTGAAAGTCTGTCGGTTGTTCTCCAATCTTAGCCATTTACGAACCTTTCAGTTCTATTATCACTCCAAGTTTGACAACCAACATCATATTCTAGTCAATGTTTTAATTATATTTTGTCTAAAGTCCAAAAAAGACGTCCATTTAACCTCTTCATGATTGAGATTTGACTCCAACTTATCTATAGTGGTGTCAAAATGGATTGGTTAGCCTCACCCATGAAAGTTTGATGTCTAGCTCTTAACAGTTGTACATATGTAAATTACAAACTCGACATGATGATATATTTTGTGATACGCTTATGGCCCTGTTTGTTTCGAATTAAAATCAGATTTTCATCAAAATCAAAGTCAAACGATCAATATTTAATCACATCTTTCACGAGTTCTACAACTTTTCAATCATCTACTAAAAATCTAATTTCAATCCTCATCAAACACCCACAGTCACCATAGATTGGTGGGGGGGGTGGGGGTGGGATAAGAAAGTTTCCAAATAAAGACATCATTTTAAGTGTAGAAAGTGATCAAAGTAACCTCACTACTTTCCTTTTGGAGTCCTTTGGTTGCTATCCAATCTTATCCCATATAAATATGCATTTAGTACTATCACAAATTCAATTTTAACGGTATACATAGCCCATGGTTGGCCTCATCAAATTTTAATTCATTTTTCTCTCTTCTCTTATCAATCATACACTCTCAATAAAATAATATTACACATAAATTCAAAAATTCTCATTACTTTTAAATTACGCATTATAAAAAAAAAAAAAACACAATTCCAAAATCTTTTTTTTTTTTTTTTTTCAAATAATGGAGCTCAAACAAGGGCATAATATTGTGTAAATGCTTTTAGTTATATTTCTGTCAGCAGCCTGGAAAATAAGCCCATGTGAAAGTTGATTTTATTTTTTTTGATAATTTGTGAATTAAAAAAAACTATGGAGAATGTCAAAAATGAATTTTAAAAGAACAAATTTTGAACAAGGGGTTTAGTTCGCCTAAAGCCCGATGTTCGTATAGACAGGTTACAAAAGCCAGGACGCTGTGGACTTATCTCACATGGTTAATTAGAACTCCATCCATCTCTTGATCAAAATGACCAGAATCCCACATATAAGTTTTAAAAATAAACAAATTGATCCATCAATTAATGATGAATGACATTATTCATAAAGAAAAATTGCCTTGGTGGAACTAATGTTTATAGGTAATCTCGAGTTGGAATTGGGCTCGGGCTCGGTACTCACCGTCTAGTAAAACATCTTCACCTTAATATCTGAATATTGAATCACCACATGACTTGACGATTTCCCATTATAACAAAGAAAATGCAACATGGGTGTATACATATGAATTTTTCCTTCGTTTTTTCTTAAAATGAAAGAGATACAATGTCACTACTATATTCGAGAATAGCCTAAAGTGTCAATAGTAATGCTTAAGGTTCTCTTTCAACATACAGCGAAAAGGACAATATATAGGATGTACGAGAAATTGAGAGGGTGTTTGACACCCATTTTAGTAGAAAAATGTGTTTTTGAATAATGATTGATGGAAGAATGTGTGGTTAAAAAGTAAAGAGAATTTTTAGGTTTATATGTAATATTATTTTATTGATATAATGTGTGGTTGAAATGAAGAATGAAAAAAAAAAAATGAGAACGAGAATGAGAAAAAAATGGTGCCAAACAGGGGCTAAATGATATTTTGCTCAATTTAAGAAAACTATATGATATAAATAGATACTAAATACTTATAAATTACGAGGTATGCATATGACGAGGGGTCCATACATGCAGACGTGACGTTGACTATTTAATTATTGGGCTATTTAATTAAACAATTTCATATTGGGTCTGAGCTCGATCCATTAACCACTTGGCCTATTATCATTTTTCTATATATACTTGATTTTTCTTCACAAAATGTAAGCATTCTAACCCTAGCCAAAATTTCGTCTCACGTCTCTTGCACTCATATTATCTTTTGTCTGGTCGTTGGCTTGATCGTCGGAGTACAAACGGTAGTCGTACTTTTTTATCAACCGACGACATTTGCCTTCTAATGAAGTTCCAGTGTGCAAATGATGCGTATATGAAGGGAAGGTAGCCGAGATTCTATTTGCGCATTTTTTGAGGTCAACAAATTAGTCCCGTCTATGAAAAATCGGTACATTAACCATGTTTTTACCACGTCCAAAAAAACCATTGGAAAAAGATAATTTTCCAGGCAGTTTGAAGAAGTCAGCTTGTTGGATTGATGCCCTTTTAGTCATTTGAATACAACAAATTGGGCAATGATGAAACCATTGGGCTTGGCCCATATTACTGGAAATAACTAAATGACCATTGCCCGGTAACACAAAGCAATGATTTAAGAGGAAATTACACCCAGGCTGGTTTTTAAGATGTCAATTTCACAAATCAGGTCACTACTTTAACATTTCAAAAAACAGGTTTTATTTTATTTTATTAAATATTAATTATATTAATATTTTATTTTATTTTATTAAACCTAATCAAACCTAATTTCCCAATTTCATTTCTTCACCGTCACCTCCCTGTTCTTCTCCTCCTCACGCCGCCACCATCGTCTCTCCACACACGGCGTCACCGCAACCGCCATCCCTCGCCACCTCCACCGTCTTTCACCCATTCCTCCCTCTTCTCTGTGAACCCGCCGTCGCCATCTCCTCTCCTCCCTCTTTTCTACCAACCGCCCCTTCTCCTCTACTCTCGGCGAGTTCGCCGTTCGCGACGCCTCACAGTAGCGGCAGCGTTGACGCTGCCTAGTCACGGATCGACGCCCGATCTCGCGGCGGCCCCGGATCGCGCCCGATCGCGACGATCGCGACAGTCTTTGCTACATTTTACAGCAGCGATATTTATGGTTTTTATCTCAGATCCATTTTGCAGCACCCATTCTCTCACAGATCTCCCATTCTCTTTCTCATCCTCACCAGTCACCAGCACGCCGCCACTTATAGTTCGAGTTTGATTTTTATTGGATGGGTGTGGTGGTTGGATCTGTGTCGCGACGCTGATGGTTTTATTTTTTTGTGCACAGATCCGTTGTGGTTTTTGTGCACAAATTCGACAGCGGTGGTGGTGGTTTTGTTTGGTTGGATGCGACGGTGGTGGTAAGGTTTTTGTGTGGCGGCAGTGGTGTTTTTGTGTGGGTGTTGGTATTGGTTGCTGTGAGGTGGTGGCGGTTTTTGTGGCAGGGGCGGCGACGGTAGTGGTTATGGTGCGGCGACGGTGGTGCCGTTGGCGGATGCAGTGGCGAAGTGGTCACAACTGATTTCGGTGGTGGTCACAAATTATTTGGTTGTTTGTGACCAGCAATTTGGTTAGTTTGTGACCAGTAAACAACATGTGACCAATCAATTAGATGAATTGCGACCAATAAGTGCTTTGTGGCTTACAAATTATTAATTTGTGACCCAAAAATTGATAAATTGTGACCTAATTATAATTAATGTGATGTTTGTGACCTTAAATAAATATTGTGACTTTGAAATTCTGTGATTTGTGACCTATGAAAAAATTGTGACTTTTAAATTTTTAAGTTGTGACCAATAAATTATGAATTGTGACCTAAATAAGTATTGTGACTTATAAATTTTGTGATTTGTGACCGATTAATAAATTTTGACTTTTAAATTTTTAAGTTGTGACCGATGAACGAATTGTGACCTACGAAAATTTTGAATTGTGACCTAAAAAATTTTAAATTGTGACCAAATCGTATAGATCTGTGACCTTAACATATTCGTCGGAATCGGAAAAGTCGTCGGAACGGTCGTCGGAAAAGAGTGGTGATCGGAACGGTCGTCGGAATAGTCCCGGAGTTATAGGGGTGGTGGAGGTGGGGGTGGGTTAATTATTTTATAGTTGAATTAAATATTAATTATAAATTAATTTAATAATTATTATTTCATAATTAAAATTTTAAATAAACCTGATTTTTGAAATTTAAAACATGTTTTGGCATTTTTGAAAGGTGTAAAAGTAAACACCTTATTTATGTATTCTTCCCGATTTAATAGGGGAAATGTGATTTGTTCAAAATGCCCCTTCCTTATTTGTGGAAAAGAATGAAGTTTTTTATTTTGGAAGTCAACTAACGGTTTTTGTAGTCAAACTGACGGAAATAGTCATTTAGGACTTGAGCTGCGAAGTTTTGAAGGTTTGGCACTCATGGTGGGACAAATGAAAGGTTTAAACAAAATCTGCTATTAAATGAAATGTTTGGTATCGTGACTTCAATTTTCCCTTAAATGAAAGTTGAGTTGGCACAGTAAATTCCATTCCAGTCCGCTCTTGTGAATAATATTTCTCTTATAAAAGTTGAATAAATTAAAAAATTGGTAGTTTTATTATTAAAAAAAATAATCATGTTGGTGTCAATTATTTCTCTCTTTAAATTACATTTTTTTTCTTCATTTTCAATCCAATTTATGTGATCTTTCGTTTAACTTTATTACATTGACACAATAAAATATTATACTAGTATTGAACAATTCACCATATGAAAAAATAAAATTAAATGTGCCCAAATTTAATCTTTAACAAGTGCTTTAGTTCGTATACGTTATTAACCTAATTTTGTCAATTATTGTGGCATATAAATTAAATGACCGATTTACTATTTATTTATTGTATCAGGTTCGATTCCAGTTAAACCTTTCGACCCTTGACCATTATCTTTTTGGGGTTGATATCTGGATCGATTTTTAAAACATTGATACAACGTAGTATGTTTCAAATCTTCTATGTATAGAGAAGTATCTTTTGTCTACAAATTGTATGCTACAGTAGACATTTAAATTTATATAATAGAACAATTTACGTTATTCTCTTTTATGTACATGTATATCAATTCTTATATTTTGTGGGATTGACATAGCACCCTATGCTATTCATTTGTTATGTCCTACTTTTTCCGATCTTATCTCAAATTTTAATTGCTATTTTTTTTTTTTTTTTGGGAGATGCTAGAGGTACATCACCTCTTACATCGGGGTGTCCATTATGGACACCCTTGTGTAAGTGGTGATGTACCACTAGAATAATCCTTTTTTTTCCTACATTGAATATCGGTATTTATGAAAAAAATAAAGATTGAAAAACAATATAGAAAAATAAAATCACGTAATAACCTTAAAATTTATTTTGTATAACAAAGAAATGATTTAACTATTGACAAGAGGTCCACAAAATTTATTTTAAAATTCCAAATTGAAAAAGTAAATGTTATTACTGATTAGTATTCTTTTCTTTGTGGTATTGTGTGATATGTTCAATTAAAGATGAAATTTTGCGATTTATTTAATTTTACATTTCATTTAATGACACTTAATAGTACGTAAATTGGTGTTGTCATACCATTGATACTAAATAGCGTAACTTTTTTTTTCTTTTTTTTTTTCAACGTAACCCTAAACTCCCTTCCATCCTATTATGTATTTGAAACTTAGAGTTACTTTATTTTGTGAAATTATTTGAAACTTAGAGTTACTTTATTGTGTCTCCATCTTGTCTAAGTTTCTCGAACTCTTCATGAATCTTTTTAAATTTAAAATCATATTTTAATAATAATATTAAAAAAAATTAATTACTCCTTTTGTTTTATTTTATATTTTTTAAATTTAAATCATATGTAAAAAATAATATTATTATTAAAAATTACATTATTTGATTTTACGAGGCGATTATCATTTGCCCCATCTCTACCTTTGAAAATTCTTGATGGAATGGGATGAGAAGGGCCTCGCCGCCCGAACGACCCGAACCTACTCGGCTGGCATTATTCCCATCTTATTTACGTCATTTGATTTCAGCTAAAGGTCCATGGAATTTTACCAAGTTTCTTGAAACTCATAATGAATGCATGCTTTGAAAAAATATATATATACGACCTTATCTTGTAAAAAATAAATAAAACAAAGGGCCGAAGAAATTGAATTCAAACTTAGCTTCGTTTGACTAGTCGAGCTTCTGACAGCTGTTTCCTAACTTACAAGCCATGTGCTTGCTTGATATTACGTTTGTATTTTGTCTCTTCGTATCAGCTTCTTGTTGAAATTGGTCAAGCATTAAATAATGAAAAAACGATTTTCGTGTTAATTTCGATCAAATATTCGAACTTGATTCGATAATCAAGAGGGTATTTGGCACCCATTTTTTGGAGTATAGAATTTTTAGAATAGTGA
This sequence comes from Fraxinus americana, assembly GCA_035079005.1. Classification (NCBI taxonomy): domain Eukaryota; kingdom Viridiplantae; phylum Streptophyta; class Magnoliopsida; order Lamiales; family Oleaceae; genus Fraxinus; species Fraxinus americana. Next base: position 11,408,292 of record CM068716.1, on the reverse strand, counting down.
TTGATGGGAGAATGTGTGCTGGAAAAGTTATGAAAAGTTTTAGATTTGTGTGTATTATTATTTTATTGGGAGAATGTGTGTTTGAAATGAAGAAAGAAAAAAAAATGAGAATGAGAATGAGAATGAGTGCCAACAGGGGCCAAAATATGAAAATATATAGACAACTTGTTCTATTCGTCGAGTAGATCGTCTTGGTATATTTAGAATCTCCAAACCAATTTTGAGTGGATGAAAAATTACGGTCTACAATTTGAAGAAAAAAGAGGAAACTAACTGAAAATTTGTCTGTCGCTCGCCTAGCGCTCGAGCAATAGGTGAGCGACAGGTTTTCTGTTTCTGACGCTCGAGCGACGCAAGGACGATATGCTAGTGATGGCAATAGCTACGATCCTTGCCAAATGTTACTGAATTTGGGGCACCGCACTTCACTTACAATCTTTCATTCTCTATAAACTAGACCCAAATGTCCATTTGTTTATCCCAATGATATGCAATCATAGTATAATATTAAATTCTATACCTAATTTCTGTATAAAAAGTTGTTTTTCCATTTTCATTTGAAGGAGTACAAAAATCATTTTCGGTTCGTTGTTCATATGTTTTAAAGTGTTACTAATACAAGAAGACTGTCGTTATATCTTAAGAGTCGATTGTCATCATCCATGGGCACCATTGCGGGGTGTGACTTAAGGATAAAGAATTCAACTATTACCTCGACTTTGCATACAATTCTTTTGGCATTGTTTTGACATTATTTTCCTTTTGGTGTTTTCACTCATATCTTTACCGTTACACTATCCAAGTTTTGTTAAGGTTGGTAAGTTAATTTTTGGTTTAAAGTCATCACTCAAATCTATCATATTAATCAACAATCTTAAGTCGAATTTTCATTTGAGTGATAACTTTATTCTTGAGTTGTATTCGGTTAAACTGATTTGACTTCGGTTTATCTTCTTTTACTCTTTCTCGGATTTTGATTTTGATTTATCTTTTATTTTGTGTAAACGGAAATGAATACGGTTAATAATATCGATACTTTTTCGAACGATATTTCGAATATGGGAACTTCGGAAGGAATTTTACCTAACTTGATTCCTACTATCGCCATTCCTCCGATTACGGTTGCCTTCCACCCCACCCCGCACCCCCCGGTTCATACTAATTTCGTTCCATACGGAGAGAAATCAGCGAAGTTTAGTGGGATTGATTTCAAGAGATAGCGTCAGAAAATGTTGTTTTATCTCATAACTCTAAACTTGACAAAACTCTTAAAAGAAGATGCTCCAACCGTAAAAGAATGAGAAAATAATAGGGTATCATTAAACAAGTATATTCAACTCTTCAAAGTGAAGGAATATTATTTTTGAAAATTTTTTACCTATCAAACATTTTTCACGTGCTTATCACGTGACCTTGTACTGTCTATTTAGACATTTTTTTATCGAGTTGAGATAATATACCGACTGTGTTAACATGGAAGGTCACAGACTAACGTTCGGGATATAAATAGGAAAAATTGCAGCCGTGGTCCCAAACCTTTCATTTTGTTGCAGATTACACCGAGACCTTTAATTTTTGTTGCTGAAGTCCCAAACCTTTATATGTAATTGCAGTGTCGGTCCCAAACCTTTAATTCCGTCCATAAAACTGTTAGTCAACGTTTCAACAGTAATTTTGACTCGAAAAAAATTGCAACGCTGGTCCCAAACCTTTCATTTTGTTGCGATTTACACCCAAACCTTTAAATTATCGATTCGATTATTTTAACAAATCGGATCAGATTGTTATCTGATCGGATTTGAAGAAAACAAACATTTTTTTTGGATAACTTGTTTTTACAATTTTGCCCATCAATTAAGATGTCATTTGAATTAAAATTATTGTTTCAATGTTGACTGACGATTTTATGGACAGAATGCGTAAAATGGACAAACGCTGTAATTTTATATAAAAGTTTGGGACTTCGGCCTAAAAAATTAAAGGTTTGGGTGTAATCTGCAATAAAATGAAAGGTTTGGGACCAGCGTTGCAATTTTGTTCGAGTCAAAATTACTGTTGAAACGTTGACTAACAGTTTTATGGACGGAATTAAAGGTTTGGGACCAACGCTGCAATTACATATAAAGGTTTGGGACTTCGGCAGCAAAAATTAAAGGTTTTGGTGTAATCTGCAACAAAATGAAAGGTTTGAGACCACGGCTGCAATTTTTCCCAAATTGTTTTCTTCAAATCCGATCAGATAACAATTCGATCCGATTTGTTATAATAATCGAATCGAAAAATTATTTTTATGGTATGTTGTTTGTAACTAAAATAAATAAATGAGAAAATAAAAATAAATAAACTACATTTAGTACTATAATTTGTAAGTATTATTAATAATTTTTAGATTGATTAAAATTTAAAAATAATATTAAAATAAGAAAATACATTTTTATGTATTTTTATGCATAGGTTTCGTCTAAACTCGTTTAACTTGAAACATTCACTTCTTGCAACATATTACGCCTTTTAGAACACCGTATATAGGCACATTGATTTATTTTATTTTATTTTTATTATGTTTTGAATTTGATGATTTTTTTTTATTCTAAACTTTTTTATTTTCTCATGTATTTATTTTAATGACAGATAACATGCCATAAAAAATGAAAAAATTGCAGCGCTGGTCCCAAACCGGCATGTTTAGACGAAGCCTAGGCATAGATATTATTAAAAAAGTATTTTATTATTTTAATATTATTTTTAATTTTTAATCAATTTAAAAATTATTTAATAATACATATAAATTATAGCACAAAATTATTGTTTCAACATTGACTGACAATTTTATGGAAGGAATGCGTGAAATGGACCAACGCTATAATTATATATAAAGGTTTAGGATTTCGGCCGCAAAAATTAAAGGTTTGGGTGTAATCTGCAACAAAATAAAGGTTTGGGACCAGCGCTGCAATTTTTCTGAGTCAAAATTACTATTGAAACATTGACTAACGGTTTTATGGATGGAATTAAAGGTTTGGGACCGATGCTGCAATTACATATAAAGGTTTGGAATTTCGGTCGCAAAAATTAAAGGTTTGGGTATAATCTGCAACAAAATGAAAGGTTTGGGACCACAGCTGCAATTTTCCCATATAAATATTACTCTTAAGAAGGTTGACGACCCAAATTTCATTAGCACCATAAAGGAATCTTGAACACATAGTTGATCCATCAATGGTTAATACTAGCAACTATGTTGAAATGAAATTCGTAAAAAGTTAGATTCAAACATATTTTGAAAATTGAAACTATTCATAAATTATAGAATACATAATGAAAAATTCAAAAAAGTTTAAATTTGTTTTTTTATCTTTCAATAAAGTTTATAAATTTAATGAAAACTCTATTAAACCTTAAGAGGGAAATATTTGGACAAAAGTTTGACGACTTCAATTGAAAATGACTACCTATATACATAAGTTAGAAACGAACGAATTGGTGGCTTCAACTAAGAATGTGAATTTTAACCTTCCGACTCGAAAGAGATTAACAAATGAAATAGAGTCGTTAACTATAAGTATCAACAGTGACTACTTTTTATCGACAAACGAGCAAAACTCAAGTTACAATTTAAATCAACTTTTTTTCTTTATTAATTGAATATTCATTTCTTCGTTATGAACAATTCTTTTTAAGATTGCATAAAATATCGAAATAACATTTCAGTTCGATCAATTTCTGGTATTTTCAATATTCAAATAGTGTCGAATAGTCTCAAATTGGATATTGAATAATTGTATCGGTCCACATTTTCCTTTGTGTCTCCATTCAACCTACAGGTTTGGTTAAATAAAGAGAGCTATTGGGGAGCAGCCATCTAGAAAACAACCATGAAAAAATGGTCCACTCACAATATGCCATGTCCGGGCGGAGATAGGGGTGGGGTGGGCTGTAGCCAATCCTTGCCCACCTCAGCCCAAGCCAAATTTTGTTAAAAAAAAAAAAATTGGTTATAGTCCATTTTTTTCTCCTGTCCAACCCAGTAGCCCCCCGTACCATTGAATCATGGCTCCGCCATTGAATTGTCCCCAATAATTTGGGACTAACAATGAATATTAGCAGAAAATTTGGTAGAATATGATTTTCATCGATCTCCGAAGTCTTTCAGAATGAAGAAGAATGTTTCGAGGATTAGAAGTCAAGCATGTGGCGGCTAAACTTAATATTCTTGGTATCCAAGGGAAGGTGGGCCGTCATGGATACTAATAGAAATAGGACGGTAGAAAGGTTACCGAGCTTGGACCTCAATAGCCTTTTTGGAGGCAAAGTAATTGTACCTTAAAATCAAACCTCGAAAAGGGTCAATACCATTTGGGTAAGTAGTGACTTGAGGGATCACAGATTGTACAACAAGCATTTGAATTATGGAATGTTGCGAAACAAAATGTTAAATATTCACACAAATATGCTTTCCTTCGAGAAGCGGGTTTATTGGCTCTCCATCACATTTAATTGGCTAATACTCCACCTTTAAAGTTGTAGAAATAATTATTAATACAAAAAATAATAATAATAAAATTCAAACTATGGAAGAGGCATACGACGACCTGACCTCCAGCCAATGAAATATTAACAGCAACAAAATATTTGATGGAGGAAATCAAGGAATCATTGAAGATCAAGATAAATCATTGAAGATCAAGATGATTGCTGATTATGATGATGTGCTTAATTTTAGGAATTGTTATTTATCTTTACATATTTAGTTTATTGAGTTGTACTATAAATTGATGGTTTCTCATGAATACAACAACAACTCCAATTTCTATCTTCTCCATATTTTCTTCTTGGTATCAGAGCAGGCTTCGAGCTTCCGCTTCCGGCGAGCGGCCTAGTGCCGCTCGTCCGGCCAACTTTTTTTTTTTCATTTTCATTTTCTTCTAGTTTTTTTTTCTAAAGCTTATCCATCAATTTTTCTTCTCCATGCCATCATGATTTCATCTACCTATACATAACAATTTGATTTATTCTACTTTGTTCAACAGTGGCCATTGTGCTCAATTTCTCCATGCGAAACAAGAAAATAAATTTGTTAATTTCGAGGGATTTCCTTTAAAACTGACGTTCTGTCTCAACTTTTGAGGATGTTGTAGCTGACTTCTTCAGAATAAGAATAGAAAATCAGCACTTTGTGAAGGATTGCAGGAATCTTTTGGGCCCAACTAGTAACAGATTCTCACGTTATCTTCCTCCAAATATATCCTTCAAGATCCGGACAATACAAATCAATACCCCCCGCACCAAATTCAAACAAAACAGCAACAACAAAAATTCATACCAAAAATCAACGTATGAATCCATTGCCTATCAAAAGTCCGAATCATCGGAACATTCTCGGAACAAATTCTCCGAGACACAACCCATGCAATATGGGATACACAAGATTCGCAAAAAAAAGCGAATTCAAACCATCACAACATGTGACACATCTTCACAAGGATGAAGATTTAAACAACAAACTTTGCCTCCAACCCCGGCAAAGTTTGAGGGAGGGTATTAACAGCAACAAAATATTTGATGGAGAAAATCAAGGAATCATTGAAGATCAAGATAAATCATTGAAGATCAAGATGATTGATGATTATGATGATGTGCTTAATTTTAGGAATTGTTATTTATCTTTACTTATTTAGTTTATTGAGTTGTACTATAAATTGATGGTTTCTCATGAATACAACAACAACTCCAATTTCTATCATCTCCATATTTTCTTCTTGAAATACCTAAAAGAGACCACATTATATTTCATGAGCACTTTTCATGATTTATATCATCTTCGGAGTATGTTAGTATAGATCCTAAATCTCTATTCAGAATGTCATAATACTCGTCAATATCTTCATGTTCATACTCATAACGAATGTCTCGTGTAGATGGAACAAAGCTAATTATTACACCTACCTCAAGTGTAGAGGTCCCTTCACCTAAATTGATGCAATGATAATTTTTCAATTTATTGAATGATTATCAAAACATGTATTATGTCTTCCTCAATACTATCTATGACTGGATTATTCATGTGATCCAAATGCAAATGCAAAAAACTTGTTACTCATATAAATAATCGTGCCTAATTGAATTACGTGGCAGACGGTAAGAGCCCAACACTTTACGTGACAACAAGGACGACCATGTTATACGTATGGAGGCGACTCCTTCCCCTTGGTAAGAAACCAGATCGACCCCATTTGGGCAAACGTCCCATGTAGGAGCGGCCCTGATGAGGTAGGTGGCGACGAGATCCTTGGTAGATTTTGTGGTGAAATGATTGACAATACAATTCACTGTCAACGCCGCTTCTACATACCTACGCGGTCAAATCTCACTTGCACAAACTAGGACTTGTAGATGCAAAATGGGTCCTAGAATTTAATGTCTTGATTGATTGATTGATGTGTGCAGCAAGAAGGGTCAATCACTCTAATGAGGCCACGTGGTTTATAATCCGACGAGTCTCATTTATCCTACTCAAATATAAAAGCTCGCACTTAGTGTTTTACTCCCAAATCGACCCCCTTTTTATCAATTGGAGGTTCACGTTCTAAACTCCCCCACACCATAAATTATTCATCTAGTCGGCTCGACCATTTAATTGACGACTTGCTCAAGTGTGTTGGGATTTAGCCTAAGTAGACGTGAGAAGTTTTGGAATCTGTTGGTCACATCATTGATACAATTTTTGGGGTCAATATAACTTTCCAAGTGGCGGCTACGGACCATCTAACTCCACCAACACTTAGTTACAGGGATAATAAATATTGCATTAATTATAAAGCAAATAAATTATCTTGACTGGATGCAACAATACCAAGATTTCAAATGGTCCAAGGTCAAACATCAACGATAACATAATCCATGCATGGAGGCTGTTTCTTAAACGAAAAAAATGCAGTCAAACGTGTGCAACAAGACCAACGTTACATCAGCTAGCTCAGCCCAGCCCCACACTGCCGCCGCTCTAGAAAAATTAACCATAATTCGAAACTCAAGTATCTCTCTCCCTCTTGCCATAGTATGAAAATTGTTGGAAGATTACTATATATATGACACCAAAAGGTAGGTGATATTCTCATTACATTAAACTTCAGTTTCAGTTCTTTCAAATTAACTGCTCAAAACTAACAATGGAGGCATATTCATATACATATCCACAAGAAGAAGAGAAAAAAGCTAAACAGTTACCTTCTTTTCTTACATCGCTCCATTCAGTTCGTAAGGTTCCAACAAAACCAATGAAGAAACCAATAGCACCATTCCCACCAACCCCACCAAAAATCTACAGTGTGGATCCTGTTAACTTTAAGGAAGTTGTTCAGAAGCTCACAGGTGCAGCACCTGAGTTCCATCACCAGGAGGTGGTGCCTCCCGCACTCGGCCTCTTATCAACCACAACCACCGACGTGGGTCCCAGGCGACCACCTATTGTTTATCCTTCAGTTAAAATGCCGTCGACTGAAGAAGTACTGTATAATGATCATATGGGTGAAACAGAAGAGGGGAAATCTTTTGGAGCAGTTGGGCTGAGTATTTCGCCTTCTTCACTTGCATGGTATTCCTCCCTTTTTCCAAGTCCAAGAACTCTATCCTCTCTCGCCTCGAGTAGACTTTGATTGTATCATAAGAAATAAAATTATATTTTACAATATGCGTAGCCTCCATGGCACCGTAATACGATCTTGCTTCATATTTATTGTTGGAATTAATTGATGTATTTGGATCATTAAATATGTTATTTAATGATGTTTATTTGGGTCATTAAATATGTTATTTAATGATGTGGGCCGTTGTAATTAATTTGGGTGAATTGGAAAAGTCTCCAATATAGGCCCATATGTTATAAGCCCATTTAAGTGTCTTATATATGGTAAGGAATCCCACATCGAAAGTTTACAAGAAAATAGACTTGTTTATATAGTGAGATATGTGTATAAGTTATAATTTAATAAGTGACCTACAACTTGACTAACTATTAGCTAGCCAAAGGCTAGCTAACTAGTCACCACGAGAGTGGACCACCCACGCCACGCCCCGCCCCGGTCCCGGTCCGGGCCCGCGCACGTCGCAAAGTACGCATTGGGCGCTTTAGAGGCGCACTTTGCACTTCGCACGTACGCATCGTCGCGAGGAGCTGAGGAGCCTTATAGTTTTCAGAAATGGAATCATGGCGATGAGAGGCTCGATGAGTTGGCATCCTAGGTGGCACACACGTAAGAGGTCACGTCACTTCGTCCTGCATGGCGGTTGGTCATGTTGGACGTACGCGTGGCAACTGCATGGCTGGTGACTGTTCAGAATTGGTGAATAGACATGATGAATGGACACTACATTTCGTGGTTTAATCTGGTCCGTCAGATTATGAAAGAGTGCGATCCAATGGCTAAAACAGATCAGATCAAGTGGTGCACCAATTCATGAAATGTTACACACCCTTTCAAGGAGACACTTCAATCTCTATAAATAGAGACCTCCAAATTCGTTTTTTGGATACCAAAATCAATTAATAGATTCTTGATTTCTAAATTCTTCTCGCTCCATATTCTGCTAAAATTCCTTCGATATTTTCGTGATTATTTCATTCGAGTACGATCATTATTTGGTTCGACCGTCAAGGTAGGTATTGTGTAATATCGACTTTGGGAAAAGCGTTGTATCTTGGGAGACAGTCGTCCATAATCCTGTTTGCACGTTGTTGGGGGGCGAAATCTGTCTTAAGGAGATTTGCTTTGGCATACCTCGCTTCGTCTTCTTCTTTTTTCCGTTTTTCCTGTTTTTTTTATTTGTTCTTTCGATTGGAATAGTCGAACTTTCGACAACATTTATATCATCTCTTTGCCGAAAAATTTATGACCGAGACTCCATCGTGAGTACAATACTACAATGTGAAGGAGTTGTTGAATGCATTTTAGCCTCCCTGTCAAGTATTATCCATGTTCAATAATTTAGATCATCAAATACACACTCGATCTATTGGCGATTTGGAACAATACCCTTATTCGAATTATACGATTTCCCAAAAACCAGTTATATTTATGATATTTCGTAAGATGTTGACAAGATATATAAAAAATTGTAAAATAAACGTGTAACAGGAGCCTGCCTCCAATGCTTAGGCTTCCTCCATTTGGCAAAATTTTATAAATGGCCAAACTTAATTTTCAACCACACATTACATTGGATTGGATCACTTATCCACTACTCATTACTATTTATTACAAATTTAACCATTTGTAAATTCTTCCCAAATAGAGGTAGTCGTGACCTGTGGGCATGTGTAGTTGGTCAACAAAATCTGATGCAAACATTTATCATACACCAAGCAGCAGCTTCGTAGAAAATTCAGTTGGCTACTCTCTACTCAGGCTCAGGACATCCTGGACGTTCCAAAAGATTTATACATGGCAAGTACATCTTGCTTTCATTGCTAAATCCATGTTACATTCTAATCAATCTCTTCGTTATCCAAAAGATTTATACATGGTAAGTACATCTTGCTTTCATTGCTAAATCCATGTTACATTCTAATCAATCTCTTCGTTATCCCAATAATTCCTAAGCTGTGACATGTGTAAAAGAAGTTCATCTCTTCCCAACCCTGTAACACTGCTAGTCATTATCCCATGGAGGATGGTACCGATAGTTTTCTTTGATCAACTCTAGAAAATTTCTGATGTTCTCATCTGACCTTCTTCCTTTGCCTCCTTTCATTTTGTCACACTTCGTAAAAACAAAAGTTATGGATATCTGAAAAGTCGAGCGAAGAAGGAAAACCATAAGACATAACAGCAATTTGATTTGTAACAATGATTAAACTACAGGTAGATTATTTGAGAATAAAAGCTGCATACATTGTTCCGACCAAGCCAATTAGCACTATCAAGGTCTATCTTCTGAGGTGGGGTTAATTACCCCAATAGTCACTGAACTTTACCGAAAGTTTCCACCAGGTCAGTGAACTTTAAAAACTACGTGGTTAGTCACTGAACTTTCGAAACTGCAACCACATCCATCACTGAACTTTAAAAATCACCCCCATTCATCACTGAACTTTGCAAAAAGTTTCCTAGATGATCATTGATTCAGTGATCATTTGGGAAACTTTTTGCAAAGTTCAGTGACTCCATAGAAATCTTTTGCAAAGTTCAGTGACTAATGTGGTGATTTTTAAAGTTCAGTGATGGATGGGGTTGCAGTTTCGAAAGTTCAGTGACTAACCACGTAGTTTTTAAAGTTCAGTGACCTGGTGGAAACTTTCGATAAAGTTCAGTGACTATTGGAGTAATTAACCCTCTGAGGTGGAACACTTGCATCTATTAAAAGCAGGACTGAGATGAGTTTCTCAATTCACAAAGTAACATTTTGTGAATGAGGACCAGTCCATTCTAGCAGATCCTGCCATCCTGGCATTAGCAAAACCGTAAAAAAAAATTGGCCTTATCAGAGAGAGGGCTTGGTTGTACCAAGGCCAATATTCATTAATCAAATGTACTTTAACATTTGCCATTACAAAGGTACAGAAGTTACATAACAGTCTAATTGTGTAAACAATTAGAAAAAATAAAGAACCAGTAAGAGCACAAGCTAAATCTTTTAAATAGTGTAAACATTTATGGAAAAAAAATAAAAAATGTAGAGAAGAGAACAGCTAAACTCAGAATTTATCTCAAAGCTAGGACTCTGGCTTTTGGGGATGTAACCTATAAAATAAAGGGAATGGACCACCATTTGAATCATATATAAAAAATCACCGCCAATAGTAACCAGTACGGATTTGATTAGTATATCTCTAAATTTAACAATTACACCATTACACACGAAGAAAGATAAAAAATTAAAAGACGATTTCTCAGACAAAACATTTCATCATGCCTCTTGAAAGCTTCCATACATTTCTCCAATTATTCAAGCATATAACTGTTATGGCTACACAGGCCCTTAAAAAATAATACAATAAATTATCCCATTGTCAGGCTAAATATAAGATGGAAGTGTATGATTTTCTTCACTGTCTGCCTCTTCTTAGCCCTGAAGTTTTACAGTCAGGTACTCACCTCAGTGGCCTTGAGTAAACTTTGTAATATAGAATTGGGGCCATTAAAGTTCAAAATAAAAAGATGCATTCAAATTGAATTGAATGAATTCCAATTGCATGGCCCCTATTATAGGCCAGCAACCATAGTGTTGTTGATGCATTTTTCAGCAAAATAAAAATTTACCACAAAACATGCTAAAACTGCCTAAAAGCATATTTTGTTAACTAATTACTGATACCATATGAGTGAAGAAGTCCAACACATGTAATGCAAACAACATACTATCAAAAGCAACTATTTTGAGAGACAATACATTATGTGTTCTCTAACAATTTCATAAACCTATAAAATGAATACTTACTTTCGACCAGTAAAATCTCATGGATAGCACAAAATTGAATTATTCCACAGCTAACCCACCACAACAAAAAAGTGATTGAAGGAGTGAAAACTCAAGGCATACCAGGTAAATTCACAATGTACCAACTTTTGTTCACCAAGAAATGATTAATCTGCAACTAAATAAATTCTGACCAAAACAATTAGATTAAATTGATACCTGGTTTTTTAGAAGTGAGAGCAACCTCCTTTTTACGGACCAAAAAGTTAACTTGCCAAAATTGGACCGACCCAACATGGCAAACTCGGGTCGGTCATCTTTGGGACAATCCTTGGGCCGGTTACTACTCTTCATAAAGTCAACATCTTTAATTTTAGCGTCGCTGGCGTAGGGTCCAAGCATGATATTCGAACCAGGTAGGATCATATCATCGGTGATGTCACCCGGGTTGACTCCGGGAGGCACAAAAAGGACGGTCTGCACGAACTTGACCGCCTCAGATAGCGCCATGGGTCTTTGACCTTTCACAGAGGAGGCATGGCAGCAATTCAGTTGCTGAGAAGTGGAGGTCCCAAATGAAAGCGAAGGTGGATGGGATTTGAGAGAACGAAGAATGGAACGAAACATTGAGGAGACTTGGAAATTGAGTAAGCGAGACCTCAGAGTCAACAACATCCTTTGTCTATTGAGCTAGAGATTATGTCAGGCTAAGTTTAGAAACTTCGATCCTGCAATAAAAAAAAATTAAGTGAGACGATGTATTCCTAACAGGAAGGTCCATAGCCCTTGTCATTGGTCCTTGGTAATGCTTGTATATGTCTAGTGCCGAAATTTTCTCGATTTTGGACCTTTAGGCTATCACCAGCGCTGCACCAAATTTTACACCATTTTGCACCAAATCTTGCACCAAACTAAAATTCATTTTCAACCGTTACATCAAAAGTTACACCAAATGAACAGTGTTTAATCATTTTCGTGTCTTCTTTTATTCTTAATAATTTATTTATTCGAAATATTATTTATTTTTTTATTTTAGAAATACATAAAATTTAGTAATTAATTTAGTAATTATTATTTTCAACATTTAAAATTTATTTTAAATGCAAATAATAATAATAATAATAATAATAATAATAATAATAATAATAATAATAATGATTGTATTAAAAATTATATAATACAAATGATACAAATACCCTCCAACAATTCTTTTGACAAAATGAAAAAAATGGGCAAATTAGACTTTGCACCATTTTGGTGTTTTGGTGCAAAGTGAATAGTGTTACACCTCCAAGATGGTGCAAAATTTGGTGCCACATTGGAGCACTTTTACACCAAATTTTGGTGCATTTTGGTGTCTCCACTGGAGATGCCCTTATAGTGTCATTATATATGAATATAATTTTTTTTTAATGCTGTAAAGTTAATATGATTATCATCATGTAGATAGAATTATAGAAACGTCAAATAGGAAACTCTAAAGATTCGAAATAATGTTTTCACATTAACTTGGAAAATAATTAATAACCTCCCTTTAAGAGTTCTTGTTAATATTTTTCAATATCAAAAATAAAATGGTTCTGACTTTTGGGCCATATTTGGTATAAGATGCCTAGCTGATATAATTCAGTGGAAGGCTCCCAACTTAGCAACGAATGACATTGATCTACCTCTAGTACTGCAATTTTTCTGTTGTAATGTTATGATCTCTATGGATATATATGATTGAAATGTAGAGAAAACCAATCAAATCAGATACACTTGCATCACACCTAGGCCTTCAATAATAATAAAAAAAGACACAAAAAGCACTAACTAGACCTCATTAATTAACAAAAAACTAAGGACAGTACAGAACCTTCAAATTGCTAATGAACTCAAGCAGATAAAGAAAAGAACTCATCTAATGTCTCTTTTGATAGCAATGAAAATTCAAAATTGTTAGGGAGATGAGTACAACTAATGTCTTCCTCAATAAATTACTCCTCATTTTGCACTAAGATGTCACAATTTACCAATTTTATATGTTCCTGTCCTTTTCTCTGTAAGGGAAAGGACCCATATCTGTTATATTTTCAGGTTGAAGCATAAAAACTATCAGAAAACTCGAATTATTTACCTGTTTGAGTAGACTCAAAACTTCCTCTCTCTTAGTAGATCATTCGGCATTCTCATATAGGTCCCTAATCCACCAAAAACTAAAATAAGCCACGAATCAGTCGTCCCGGAAAAATCACAAAGGAAGCAAGAAATTGACATAGAAGAGAAGCTGGGAAAATGGAGCTATTTTTCGTCTATTTGTTAAGCCATATTTTAGCTAAGGTTATTTATGTAATTGTACAACTCTTCATTCATACAAGGCGTGAGTAATTGGTTTATTTTGTATATATATGGGTGCTGTTAACATTTGGTATATATGAAAATTCATTCAACTGATTTTCCCTCAACTTTTTCCTTTCCATATTTCATAAATCTCTGTAGCTCTTCATGGTATCAGAGAATTCAATTGAAGCTTCCGTGTAATGGTGGATGAATCAAGCGTTGCTGCAGATTTACAAAATTAGTGTGATCATAATTCATCTGGCTATTCATCTGTTGGCGAAATGGCTGCAGGAGACACCAATTTTCTTCTCAGTCGATTGATTACTGATCCAGCTATTCCCTACCGTCTTCACTATGGAGATAACACAGGTATGCAGATCATTTTTGTTGTTCTCACTGAAGACAACTACTCGACATGGAGTTGAGTTGTGGTTATGGCGTTGAGTGTTAAAAACAAAGAAGGTTTCATTGATGGAATAATAAACAAACCTCACAAAGAGGATCCTTTGTTCAGTGCTTGGAGAATGTGAAATCACGTTGTTTCTTCCGAGATCATTAATTCTATTCCTAAAGAGCTCCATCCTAGTGTGATGCACAAGGATTCTGCGAGGGGAATATGGATAGAACTTCGAGATAGGTACAGCCAAGGTAATGTCACACGCATCTATGAGTTGAAAAGGCAGATCTCTTCGATTTCACAGGAGAACAGTTCAGTTCTTCTTTAACAGGTTCAAAGGACTTTGAGAAGAGTTAGATAATTATAGACCCGATGTTAACAGCAATTGTTGCAAACATGAGGATCAAGTTATGCAGTTTTTGATGGGGCTTGATGATGAATTCTCTACTGTCAGAAGTCAGGTGTTGTTGATGGATCAACTGCCTTCATTAAATAAAGTGTTTGCTCTTATATTGCAAGGTGAAAAACAGAAGGATGTTGCTGCTAAGAAGCAGCAACACTTCGAGGCAGCAGCTTTTACCAGTAAGATGATGAATGAATCCATTGCTAACCACAGACAAAACTCATTCAATCAGCCTCAAAGGAAAGACAGACGTATGTGCAGTTATTGCGGTATGCTTGGACACATCAAAGCAAAGTGTTACAAGTTTGTTGGTTATCCTCCAGGCCACAAGTTTGCTAGAGGAAAAACACATGTTGCTAGTGCAGTTGCTCAAGCTCCAGTTGAGAGAAAATCTGAGGCTGCTAACTATCAGTCAAATGTGATTTTACTCCAGATCAATGCCAACAGCTTCTGGCTATGCTTGTTCCTCGACTACAGAGACAATTAGCTACTGGCAGTTCAACAATACGGGATGTACCACATGCCTCATCAGCAAGTCCCGAACCATCTGCTTTTTCAGATAATATTCGTTCTAATGGTGGTGTAAATGGAGTTGAGTGGATCTTAGACACTGGGGCATCTGAACATATGGTTTGCTCCATCAGATACTTAACTAATATTACAGCTAAGACAAGTGCTTCTATAAGGTTGCCAATGGAGATCTTGTGGCTGTGACAAGTGTTGGCACAGTAAAGTTATCTGATGACTTGATTTTGACAAATGTTCTTGTGGTGCCATCTTTTACATTTAACCTCATATCTACAAGCAATTTGATTCTGAAGCATAATTGCTTTCTGATTTTCATGTATGATTCTTGCCTTGTACATGATCTTTCAACATGGAGGACGATTGGGGTAGGTAAACTTGAGAATGGATTATACCACTTCCAACTTCCTGATCATCAGTCCAGCAGCAAATCCTTCATCAAATTTCATCAGCCAATTACAAATTCTGTTAAACCTTTCAATGTTAAGCTTGTTATCTCTTGTTACAGTCATGTTTCTAATCTTCATTGTAATAAAATTACTGCTAGAACTTGTAATTCTTTAAACAAGGATAATCTCAGCAGCCACATTGATATATGACATTGTCGGTTAGGTCATTTACCTACTTCAAAGTTATCTGCCTTACATAAATATGTTCCTAACATCAAATTCAATAAACTCATACATTGCCCTATATGTCCCCTGGCTAAGCAACACAGGCTCCCTTTTCCCCATAGTGAGACAAAAGCTTCCAAGACCTTTGATATCATCCATTGTGATATATGGGGCCCATATTCCACACCTTCTTTAAATAGATCTCAACATTTCTCACTATAGTTGATGACTATAGTAGAGTTACTTGGACATATCTCATGAGACATAAATCTCATACTAGACCAATCATTCAAGCCTTTTACTCCCTAATTCAAACACATTTTCACAGCAGTATAAAAACTCTAAGGTTTGACAATGGTATAGAGTTTTTGATGACAAAATTTTTTCATTCTAAGGGCGTTTTACATCAAGTTAGCTGTGTAGAAACTCTACATCAAAACGGCGTGGTTGAGAGAAAACACCAACACATATTAAACATTGTAAGAGCCCTCAAATTCCAAGCCAATTTACCACATAAATTTTGGGGTGATTGCATCCTCACTGCAATACACATTATTAACAGAACTCATTTCTCTATCCTTGCTGATAAATCCCCCTATGAAATGCTATACCAAACTGCACCATCGTATACCCATCTCAAGGTGTTTGGCTGTCTCTGCGATGCGGTCACCTTTAAGAAAAATCGAACTAAATTTGATCCTAGAGCCACACCTTACATATTCATTGGTTATCCTTATAGTATGAAAGCTTATAAATTATATAACCATCATACCAATGCCACTTTCCATTATAGGAATGTCATTTTTCATGAGAATATATTTCCATTTCATCATCCTTCATTCCTTTAGTCATTATCCAAGTTTGTTGACTCTTCAAAGTCCAGTCAAACCTTATTTCCAACTTAGTTGCCCTCACATCATGACATCCCTCGTTCACCTTCAACCCCCAGTTTGCCCGAGGCTCACATTTCACCTCATCATATCTCATCTAGTTCTGATCGTCCTTCTGAAGCTCCATCATCTGTGGTTCAAACTCCTCCACCTTCAATGCCCATTCGAAAATCCAAAAGAGTCCCCAAACCACCTTCTTATCTCCTAGAAAATGACTGCAATCTCGTCTCTCAAGTATCTATCTCCCAATCTGAATCTATGGAAAAAAGGTCATACTTCAAGTAAGCAATACCCTATATCATATCATTTGAATTACAATCAGTTATCTCCTGCACATAAACAATATGCTTTGGCTCTTTCTACTATTTTTTAGCCTCACTCTTATGGTGAAGCATCTAAGTATCCTGAGTAGTGCCAAGCTATGGAGTTGGAGTACCAAGCACTTGTTTCAAATAACACTTGGGATGTTGTTAAGCTCCCAGATCATAAGAAACCTGTAGCTTGTAGGTGGGTGTATAAAGTTAAGCTTCGTTCAGATGGGACTGAGGAAAGAAAGAAAGCATGTTTGGTTGCCAAATTGTTCACCCACAGCCACGATTGGATTATGAGAAAACTTTCTTCCCAGTTGCAAAATTGGTAACTGTCAAAACTCTATTGGCTGTTGCAGCCTAGTTGCAGTAGTACTTACACCAATTAGACATAAATAATGCTTTTCTCCATGGTGAATTGGATGAGGAGGTGTACATGTTGATGCCTCCAGGTTATGAACAGCATGGAGAGAATGGCAAACATTTGGTTTGCAAATTAAACAAGTCTATATATGTGGGTTTAAACAACCCTCAAGGCAGTGGAACACCAAACTTACCTCATATGTTTTATCACAAGGTTTCAGGCAATCAAAAGCTGATTATTCACTGTTTAGCAGACATAATGGCTGCATATTCACTATCTTATTGGTATATATAGATGATATTATAATTGGTGGAAATGACTTGCCATATATCAACCATATAAGAAGGAGTTGAATGATCAGTTCAAGTTGAAAGATTTGGAGATTCTCAAGTTTTTTCTTGGACTTGAAGTTGCTAGAACTGAGAAGGGGATTTCTATATGTTAAAGAAATATGCTTTAGAAGTTTTATCAGATGCAGGCTACTTAGGGGCCAAACTAGCTGCTAATCCCTTGCCACATGATCTGAAGTTAAGCAAGGATGAAGGAGAAAGTGTTGTGGATGTTAGTGAGTACATAAGGCTAGTGGGAAGAATTCTCTACCTAACTATAACAAGGCCCGATCTATCCTATGTTGTACAATTACTAAGACAGAATTGGCAGTCGCCAAAATAGCCTCATATGGAAGCCGCTCATCGCGTTTTGAGGTACATAAATGGTACACGAAAACGGGGGCTCTTCTTTGGAAGTAAACATATTTACATCTCAAGGGCTACTATGATCCGGTTGGACAGCTTGCTCTGACACTATGAGGTCTATTACCGGATATTTCATCTTCTTGGGTAACTCCTTGATATCCTGGAAGTCTAAAAAGCAGCATACGGTCTCAAGATCCTCTACAGAAGTAGAGTACAGATCTATGACAGCTTCTGTGTATGAACTAAGTTGGCTAAAAAACTTATTAGATAATTTGGGTCTCAAACAATCCAAGACAGCCTTGTTATTTTGTGACAGCCAATTCACCATTCACATAGCAAGCAATCTGATATTCCATGAAAGAACCAAACACATCGAGATTGATTATCACTTGATTAGAGATAAAGTTCGGGCAGGTGAAATGAAAATGTTGTACACGGCCTCACAGAATCAGCTTACTGACATATTAACAAAGGCTGTTGGTGGAACTAAATTCAATTCTTTGTTATGCAAGATTGGAGTATTGAATATATACTCCTCATCTTGAGGGGTAGTGTTAAGCCATATTTTAGTTAAGGTTATTTATGTAATTGTACAGCTCTTCATTCATATATTATGCGTGAGTAATTGGTTTCTTTTGTATATATATAGGTTCTGTTAACATTTGGTATATATAAAAATTCATTCAACTAATTTTCCCTACACTTTTCCTTTTCCATATTTCATAAATCTCTGCAGCTCTTCACGATTTGAGAATTAATGAAATTTGAGGAATTGAGCTCCTTGGGAGAGTGAGGAACAATAGATAAATTAGTCCCAGACTTAACATTGATGGGCTGGACAACTTAAAATATATAGTTTCTATCATTTTCTAGATCAAGAGGCGAACGGAACTTGAAGAAAAAAAGTTTAGGCCCAAATGCTGCTCCAACTCTAGCCCATTAAAGGATTGATAAGTGTATTTTTACATACTTATTTTACTGTCAAAATATGCGCAATTGTTGATTAATATGTTGGAATATAACTTAATTCCATGTAATTTATGTTTTGCAGGACAAGTGATGAATGTAGCTAAATTGAGGAGAAAAGTGCGCAAAAGGACTAAAATAGAAGAAAGCAGAAGTCCAGGGACCAAAGTGCAAATACTCTAAACTTGTTTCTAGAGTGTTAGAGGTCAATTAGATGAAAGAAGGAGTCAAAGGGATGAAACATAGTAAAAATATTATCATATATCAACTTTCAAGTTGAAAAGTTTTGCACCGGTTTTCAGCCTTATCTTGAGACTAGTTTTTGACATAGTAGATGATCGAACTGGAAGTTGACATCTGAATCAACATTGTATATCTTTGAGTCAGCTTTCCAACTCAACTTGAATCACCTCAATCGGACATCGGGAGAGGAAGATACGACCAAAATACTGAAAACTGCTCGGCTAGAAAAATACGTACCCATGCGATCGCATGGGGTTATACCTTGCGATCGTACAGAAGCTTCCAGAACTTCTATGGCTGAAATTATTTGTTCCTTGCGACGCATGGATTTATACTTACGATCGCAAGGAGTAAATCTGGAGCGAATTTTTAGGTTTTTCCCTTCGATTTGGAAGCCTAATTTTCTACCATATTTAAACCCAAACACGCCCCAAAACGCCGCAACTTCGTTTCTTACACTTTTTCTCCACATTTTTGGCTCAAGAAACTCCATGGAAGGCTAAAAACCTTGGTGAAGCAAAGAAGGAACTCAATTGAATTGGAGATTTCAACATCTTTTATTCATGTAATGTGTTTTTCATTGTTTAAACAATTCTAGAGTTTATGTTTCCACTCTTTATTAATTATTTTGAGATTTACTTAATTTTTATTAAGTTTTTCATGGATTTAATCATGTTTCTTCCATTGAACAATTAAAATACTTTGTTTAAGTTTCAATTTCAAATACTTTATTGGTGTGATTTAATTATTGCTATATGTTAGAAATATATAGTCACTTTTTGAATCTAATTTCAATAAATTAATGTGAGAATGTGATTTAGGAAACTTAAATTCTAGAATTACATTGTTTTAATGGTTTGTTCTTCTTATCATGAATGTATTATATAAGATTGACTTAGTTTTATTAAATTGGCCATAGAATTAGTCATGCTCTTTCTATGGATTGATTGAAGTAATTACTTAGGTCTTAATCTTAATTATTTTAGTTTATTGGTGTGATTCTCTACTACTTTATGCTTTAGTATATAGTCGATTTTGAATCTAATTTCAATAAACTAAAATAATCCACGTGTGAACATTGCAAATGAAAGATTAACCATTAGAATCATGTTAGAATTAAATTGGTTTGTATTGTTAAATCCTCCAATTAGAAAGTTAGGACAAAAACTTCTAATTGAGTAGAAAATGCATGAATAATTGATGTGATTGATCCAATCCAATTGAGGGAATTCTGACGCTTCACTACTCCAAACTATTGATTTTAACTTTGCTACTTCAACATTGAATTTACTACAAATTTGAGAGGGTAAATTCATTTTTTTTTTTAACCTTTAAATATTTTTCCATCTCCCTGTGGATACGACACCCCAAAACTACACTACAACACCGCGTAACACTTTGGGCGTAATCAAAGATGCAACCCTGCATCACATATGTGCAAATAATCATCTAAACTAGTTTGACACGAATGTAAGAAGAAAAAAGTTTAGGCCCAAATGCTGCTCTAACTCTAGCCAATTAAAGGATCCACCCCTGCATAACATATGTGCAAATAATCATCCAAACTAGTTTGACACGACTTTTACTTCGATTTCTTATAGAAGTGCTTATTGATGAAGTTATCTCATATAAATTTCATATAATAGTTCTTTGGTGGAATTAATCAAATAAAAATTATTCTACAAAATTATTCAAACACGTTTAAAGAAATTATTCTTGATTTCAAAATCACTTTTAACTTTTTCAAAAATCATGTAAAATTTGCTATTAGTATCTCATGGCATCATCAAATAGTAACAAGTAAAATACCTCTTTACATTATTTACAAGGTAATGTGTTCATACTTCATACTAAACTATCAATTTCTCAAATTTCACAAAATCGTATAATTTTTTTTAAATGTACGTATCATCATGATGAACAAAAATGAAAATACATGAATTTTTACTTGTGAAAATTTTGAGGTATCATAATTTAGCACGAACGAATATATATTAAAAAGTTGTTTCAATTGATCCACTCTTGTCGCATCATAATTACTTTTTCATGTTAATTAAAAATATAAACTAGATTTTGCTTACCACTTATAGAGTGAGATACATCTTTTTAAAAAATCACATTAGTCCATGGAGATTTGTGTGGGTGTTTTTTTATTTTTTAAGAAAAAAGAATTGCTCCATTGTTAGCAAGTTAGTTCCTAAACTCAAAAAATGAACAAGTTAATGTTCAACATTTCATTGACGAGGCATTATTAATCCTCGAGATCTAGTAACCATCAAAAGCTGCTCAAAATCTTCAAATCTTATAATTATCTTCGCCTTGTTTGAAAATATTTTTTTCAAAATGATTTTTCCCTCGCACTCATTTTCAATAATATTCTTAAAAGTTTGAATTATTTTTCACATTTAATATTCTTTACTTTTTAATCACTAATTCTCTAGAAATTGAATTTTCAAAAAATTATTCAAAAAAAATCAAATTCATATGTGGACGAGTTTCAATATCTACTTGACGAGACACCTAGAGATTTAGTGGTTGTTTAATAAAAAATTATCAATTTTTCAATTGGTGAAACTTTCAATTCATGAAATTTACAACTTTTATAAACTTTTGTGTCATAAATTTCACCAACTTTTATCAAAATATACTAAAATTTATAGAGTAATGTTACACGCACAGGGAAAGTTTAACAAAATTCATACAGAGAGGCACATAGTACAGTTTCATTGGCAGTTGTCAAAAAGAAAAACACACTTGAAAATCTAAGGGTTCGTTTGATTGGCAATGGTGGAAAGACTTTCCAATTCCACGTGAGTTGGAAAATAAAAAACTCAGGTACTCCATAAGAATGCATTTTCCATGAAATTGGCAAAAAAAAGCTTAAAGTGGTTGTATTTTGGAATTCGAACTCTATTTTCACTTTCGTATCAAACAGTTAAAGTAGAAATTAAATTTTTCGAATGTGACATTTTTCATGAAATTTAAACCAATCAAACGAACCTAAGCCCCCCTTTGGCCCCCTTTTTTTTCCATTTCATTTCATTTTCTTGGGTCAAGAATTGTAGGCGGCTGGACTCGCCATTAACTTTGCTGCAACGTTCAGATAAATGTAATGATGCCTCTGGATTTCTTATTTTTTAAACTCACCATTAAGTTAGCAAATGACGATAATGCCCCTACTTTTTGACAAGGTTGAATGGGAAAATGGCGAAGTGAGGAAGATGGCATTTTCGTCCATCTATTGCCAACAGTAATAATGGTATGGCTCACCTCTGACACGGGATTGGAGTGTTTGAAAATGTTGTTGACGGGTTCTTGTCTTGAAAAGTGTAAAAATGAAATGAAATGGGAAAAAAAGAGAGGCAAACGAGGGTTAAGTGTTGCCTACCCAGTACTTGATAAATTAAAAATTTGTCATACAATCTCTCGACTAACAATTTTCCGGGGTTCTTTTAAAAATAACCTAATCAAAGCCCCTTAATTCCATTTTGACTTTTTTACTTAGCAATATTTCCAAAATGACCAATTTGTTGTAAAAAGACAAAATCGCCCATAAGTGACTAAAACAATTACAAAACATGTTTGTGTTAAAAAGACAATACTACCCTTTTAGTTAACAAATAAAACTACTGTTACGAAAAAAATAATCAGCACAAACAGCTGAAAATTCGGATGTTAACGGCCGAAAAAATCAGCTGTTAACAGCCGAAAAAGTCGGCTGTTAAGCTGAGGCTGCTTGAGTATTTTTATCATAACTTTTGTTTCCGATATCCGATTAAGTTGATTTAAAATGCTTTGGAAAGATAACTCAAAGGGCTACAACTTTGCTAGAAATAGCTATTTTTCAATTCGAACGTTTACTAGTCTAAAAATGGATTTCAATCTCCAACTAAAAATTTAGATATCCTTTTGCGGTGGAAAATTGATTTGTTTTCACTCCTTTTGATCTTTAGTTATATCAATTTGACCCTTAACATTCTCGAATCATCATTGTGAGTTTCGACACAACTTTTGAGTATCTTGACATATAGAACAAGCTAAACGTTGATTCATCTCGATAAGATATGATACTAAGAATTCAATTCAAATGTCATTTGCCATTTGCCATTTTCAATTCAAAATATGAACGTTACTTCTAATATTAAAGTGAATTATTTGTTTAAATTGAACAAAACGCAAATGACACCGATTTGCGTCACTTTAGTGAAGAAGGACCACGCGTAACGTAGAAATTTGCTAATAAAAATATTAAAAAGAAAAAAAAAAAAGAATTTGCTAACATGTTAAAAAATAATATATATTGTTTACTAAATTTGAAAATTTCCTTTCGTTTTAATTTTTGTATAAAAATGAAATAAATAATTTTAAATTTATAATTACGAAAATGAAATATTATTTTTTAACGTGTTAGCAAATTCTTTTTTTTCTCCTTTCAATATTTTAATTAATTTAAAATTCTATAATTAAATATAATTTTTAAACTAATCTTTTATTTTTCAAATGTAATTAAATAAATATAGATTGTTTACGTAATTTAAAAAAAATTCCTTTTGTTTCAATTTTGATATAAAAAGTGATATAAATAATTTTAAATTGATAATTACGAAAATGAAATATTATTTTTTAATGCGTTAGCAAATTCTTATTTTTTTCCTTTCAATATTTTAATTAATTTAAAATTCTTTAATTAAATAAAATTTGTAAACTAATCTTTCATTTTTCAAATGTAATTAAATAAATATATATTGTTTACATAATTTAAAATTTTTTTAGAAAAATGAAATAAATAATTTTAAATTGATAATTACGAAAATGAAATATTATTTTTTAACGTGTTAGCAAATTCTTATTTTTTTCCTTTTAATATTTTCATTAATATAAAATTCTTTAATTAAATATAATTTGTAAACTAATCTTTCATTTTCAAATGTAATCAAATAAATAAATAAATAAATAAATAAATAAATAAATATATATATATATATATATATATATATATATATATATATATATATATATAAAATTAATTTTAAAAAAAATTCTTTTTTTTCAATTTTATATAAAAAGTGAAATATATAATCATAAATTGATAATTACGAAAATGAAATATTATTTTTTAACGTGTTAGTAAATTCTTATTTTTTTCCTTTTAATATTTTAGTTAATTTAAAATTCTTTAATTAAATATAATTTGTAAACTAATCTTTCATTTTTCAAATGTAATTAAATAAATATAGATTGTTTACTTGATTTAAAAAAATTCATTTTGTTTCAATTTTGATATAAAAAGTGAAATAAATAATTTTAAATTGATAATTACGAAAATGAAATATTATTTTTTAACGTGTTAACAAATTCTTATTTTTTTCCCTTTAATATTTTAATTAATTTAAAATTCTTTAATTAAATATAATTTGTAAACTATATCTTTCATTTTTTATATCAAAATTAAAACAAACATAATTTTTTAAATTAAGTAAACAATTACATTTTGAAAAATAAAAGATTAGTTTACATTTGAAAAAAATGAAAGATTAGATTCGATTACGTAAAATATTTAATTGTGTAAATATTTATTTCATATTCGATTTATTCAATTATTAATAACATTTAAAGAAAAAAAATAAGAAGTTGCTAATATGTTAAATGATAATATTTAATAATTAAAATTAATAATTTAATTATATAAAAAAATTTTATTACTTAAAATATTTAATTCTATAAATATTTATTTCATATTCGATTTATTCAATTATTAATAATATTTAAAGGAAAAAAAAGAAGTTGCTAAAATGTAACATATAATATTTAATAATTAAAATGATTGATTTAATGATATTAGTAATTATCAAATTAAAATTAGTTATTTAATTATATAAATTTTTTTCGATTACATCAAATATTTAATTTTATAAATATTTATTTCATATTCGATTTATTCAATTATTAATAAATGTTAAAGGAAAAAAAATAGAAGTTTCTAATATGTTAAAAGATAATGTTTAATAATTAAAATGATTTATTTAATGATATTAGTAATTATCAAATTAAAATTAATTATTTAATTATATAATATTTTTTCAATTACGTAAAATATTTAAGTCTATAAATATTTATTTCATATTCGATTTATTCAATTATCAATAAAATTTAAAGGAAAAAAAAAAGAAGTTACTAAAATGTTAACATATAATATTTAATAATTAAAATGATTTATTAATAATATTAGTAATTATCAAATTAAAATTAATTATTTAATTATATAAATTTTTTTAGATTACGTCAAATATTTAATTCTGTAAATATTTATTTCATATTCGATTTATTCAATTATTAATAAATTTTAAAGAAAAAAATAGAAGTTGCTAATATGTTAAAAGATAATATTTAATAATTAAAATGATTTATTCAATGATATTAGTAATTATCAAATTAAAATTAATTATTTAATTATATAAAAAAATTTCGATTACGTAAAATGTTAAGTTTTATAAATATTTATTTCATATTCGATTTCTTAAATTAAGTAAAATATTTAATTATTCAATTACTAAATCATTTATGTAATTATATTAATTTTAATGAAATTGGTAAAATATTTAATTATATTACTTTTATTAAATTACGTAAAATATTGAATTATATAAATATTTATTTATTATACCATTTATATATATATATATATATATATGTATATATATATATATATGTATATATATATATGGGCCGACTGGTGCTCTGGGCCGGCTGTGGCCGAATAACAGTTGGCCCAGACGGTCGGATCTGGGCCGATGACAGCCGACCAGATTCATGAGTGAGAACCTTCCTTTTGATTAGGATATTTTGACTTTTTCCAAGTAAAGTTATATTTTCACCTTTTTATTTTTTTAAATTCTATTTCTTAGTCAAAAGTCATTTTGAAATTAGTCTTAGTCAAAGAAGATTTTGGAATTAGGCAAGAATGAATATGTCATTTCCTTGTATTTCCTCCAATTTTCCCTTGAAAAGAAGAAGAAAAAAACTAAAAAAGAGACACCCAACTCCCCTTCCAAAACCCTGTCGTCAAAATTCTATCTCTCTGTAAATCTTCCGCTTTTATGCCCCCATCTTTTCCTCTTGTCGATTCCATTATTCTTTGTTTTTAGCCTTTGATTTCCTCATTAATATATTCAATTTGTTTTATTTTTTCTGAGTTCTCGGAACAAAATTTCCGTCTTCACCATCGTTTCTCATTACTGTCTCAAATTCATCCATAGGGTTTTATCTGTGAATTTTTAACCAAGGACCGCAGGTGCGTACATCGAAACATACTGTAAATGCGAATCTCTGATTAGTTATTTGACTGTATTCTATTGTGTTTATCTGTGAATTTGATTTTTGGTTACAAAATTCGAAGACAAAAAACATGGAAAATGGAGAAGGCAATTTAGAAAGTAAATTTGCGGGCATGGTGGTGAGCGATACCAACGACGTCAACGGCAATGACGGATTGTTTCAGGTCATGACAGCAGTAGAAGCTGCCGATGCCACTATCAAGCAGCAGGTATTTTTAGTTCTATCCCTCTCTCCTTTTCTCTCCTGTATTTTAGCTGTATGTACTTTATGTTAGGGCAGGGTATTTTCTGTACTATGAATATAAACATCTTTTGAATAGTATATTTGTATTTATACATGGATCGAGCAATCTCTCGATGCCGTTCCAATATGTACTTGTAGAACAACATTGCAACAAGGGTCTGCTCTTGGAAACCACTGGGAACAAAAGGGATGAGAGTGTTATCCCAACCTCGTGTCTAAAATCATGCCTAGCACACACCCGATGAAGTAAAATAGTAGGCACACATTCACTGAATTGTATAATCTTTTTTTATCTGTAATGACATTTACTACTGGACTAGGAAAACTGTACAAAAACGTTATCAACCAAAAAATATCTCTTCTAATTTGGCATTGGTCCAATATGGTTATGCCTAACAAGTATAGACATGTAAAAGAGAACGCACAATCCTATATTAGACAAATATCAAAGATGCCACTGATCTTCATCCATCCTATGCCACAGTATCACTCCCACATGTATGAAAAAATACGTCCCCCAGAAAAAAGCTTCATTTCATAAAAATTAAGTTTCCTATACTGTCCCACAACGAATTAGTTATATTGAGATTCAGATGATTATATATTTTATTTGTTTTTTCGATGAAGGGAGCTTTGATAATTACATGATAGACAAGGAGGGAGAAACATTTAATGCACATTTCCTTAAGATGTTGTTGGAGTTCTGAAATTGAGCCCTTTTACTAGGATGGACTGAGTAATTAAATTTGTTAAACAAGCACTTAATAGGCATTTGTTTGACTTTGAGAAATAGCAGGCACTTAATAAACACACGACAGACCACTTAAATGAAAATAATCACTGAGTGAAGCTAGTTTGAATTAACATGACAGTAATCCTACATTAAAGAGAGGCCAACCTTTGTATCTTTGGCAATTTGATCCTCTAAGCCCATTTAAGAAATTGCTAATATGAAGAAAGAGAAAAATGCAACGTACTGCAATGCTCATATAAATTAATTGTGTGCCTGAATATCACAAGCAATATTACTAACTGTGCCTTTAGCAAATAGTACTAATGAAAGGAGAAAAGGGAAACATTAAAATGATTTGTCATTCAATATAATGATCTTCTTATGACGAGTGCATTCTAAAATGATAGTCCAAGCTTGAATTTGGAATCTTTGGATTTTTTATCACAGAAATCCCATTTTTTTTGTTTTGCTGGTACTTAGTCATACTCATTATCAGCCCCTTTCCCTTTTTCACTTTTACTAGGTAAGCTTAGATTTTCTCCAATCTAAAAAGCCTTCATTTGGTTACTGATTCTTACAGCACTGAATTCCATTGTTTTGTTATAGATACCGAGGCCAGTCAATGTTCTTTCTCATGATGTTTGTGTCTCATGTCAGGAATAACGAGATACGTATCATTGAATTTTTCTCTGTGATATGGCAAATGAACTTCAGAGTAGATTTATCTTGTGTTTTCTATGAGGCTATTGTTTTCCTGAGCTATGAATAAGATGTTTCGTCTCAGGACCTGTGGTTTTAGTGATGAGGTTGATAGTAAAGTATTCTGGGGGCTTGCATTAATGGTTATTTCTTGGGGACAAGATAGAATCAATAGAGTTTTGAATACAGTGTCTCCCAGTTCCTCTACTTTAGGACAAAGCAGTGTTCTTGGCTTCCCAATGGTGCAGCACTTTTGATGCTTCCTTTAATATAGCTATCTTATTTACAACGTTGTTGGTGGCGTTTCCTAGATGTTAATATTGTCCATTGATTCATTTTATTTTGATCTTTGTCAGATAGGATATTTTTCCTTCCCTCTCGATGGGCTAAACCTTGGGATTTTCCGGCAATTATTGATATTTGTTGTTCGAGAGAACTTTTTGCTCGATTTTCTTTTATTTCCCACTTTGTTGACTGCTCGTCTTCTTTGTAACTCTCTCGATGTTGAAGTGATTTCCTTCTCTTCTTTTTTGTTTATAGTCCTTCAAGATGAGCTGCCTTTATACTTTGTATCCTCATCTATGTTTTTTCTATGTTTCTTTCAAACTAGGCCATATTTAATGTTTAGCTTCAAGTGTATAAATACGTTTAGTTTGTATCTCGCACTCTTCCATGTTTTCTTATTACTTTTGTCGATTGGAATTTGAGAGCATGTTTGGCTAAGCTTAAAATCCAATTAAAATTTAAAATATAATTGTTATTGGGTCTCACTCATCTGATAAAAGTTAACAATAACGGTTAGTTTTTCAATTTTAATCCGATTTTAATCTCTACCGAACACGCCCTGAATTTCTAATGTAAGAGTTTCTCTTGCCAGAGATCAAAATATGCTGCTTCTAGATTTTTTTTTTGTTTTTCATGAAAGAACCTTTACCTTCCTCCAAAAGGACCCTGGCAAGCAATGTGGTGGAGTGCCTTGACTATTGTCACTTAGTCAGCTAACATTCACCATCCTGCTGTATTATAGACCCTTAAGAGTGGCGCGTCACCCACGTCACTCTTCATGGCTCACCAGCCACTTATTTTACAAAGATATGTAGAAAACTTCCCACTTTTTATCCCCTTCTAACTATACTCTATTTACCCTTGCTCCCAGGCTTATATCCCTGATATAGGGGTTTCTGTGTAGATGATTATGCTGCCCTATTTATTGGTTGTGAGATAAGTTTATACATTTTTTTCCCTATCTATAATTGCAGAAAATTCTCAAATGCTTTTATTGCTGATATTAGAATTTTGTGCAACTTGTACTTCTTGGGGGTAAATTATTATGCTATGTTGGTATTTTTTTAATGATACATTATGCTAAGAGAAAAATTCTCTTAGCACTTGTGAAGCCTATGACTTGTGATGGTAAAAAACTAGCCATTTGATAGAACTTGATTATCTTTCATAGGTGGAAGAGAACAATTGATTGAGATTTGAACTTCAGAAGAAAATTCAGGAACTTGAGAAATATGCAAGTGCTCTTGCATTGGATGCTCTCCATGCAAAATTTTCTCCTTTTTTTTCTTTAAACTACGGGTCCAAATTCTGATTTTTTTCATAATTATCACCAATTATTTCTTTCAAATCCTTTTTTTTATGTCCTATATTTTACATTGAATGTGGAAGCCACAATATCTAGAGGCTGCCTTGTGGCAAACAGTTAGGATTAGAATTTGTCTACAAGCAAGATTCTTAAAGTGGCTTGGTGTGTATTTCCTGGATTCGGCCACGGCATTTAATTCCCAATGCTTGGTAATTCTCTTTATGAGAGCTAGCCATCATTCAAATGCACGTTTCATGCTTTATCTTTCCAATCTGCGAGGATTATTTTACTTTCTCTATGGTCTTTATTTTGATCTTATCTCTTTAACACAATAGTATGACCAAAATCCTGTGATCAAAACTTCTTGAAACTTGAAACTTACTCTATCAAATTACCTTATGTGATCATCCATCATCGCCTGCAAGCATCTTCAATTTCCTCAAGCATGTAGGCTTGTTAGTTGATTGTTTCTATCATTCCCTATACGAGTATATCTTGTATCCCTACTAATTATAACTAACTATAGTTCACATTCTGCATTTTTGTCTATAGGTAGATAAAATGTTTCAAATAATTTAAACGATAGATACCACATTTAATTAGCTTACTGATATGGTAAAGATATCTAGGTACCTATATATATCTATTCACGTGGTAATAGGCTGCAAATGAACCTTTGGAACAGTATTCATAACTAACTATAATTCACATTATGCATTTTTGGTTACAGATGGATAAAAAGGTTCAAATTATATAAATGGTAACCCAGGTAAATATATATTAACGTACGTGAAAATAGAGCAAATGAAACTTTGAATTTGGAGCACGACAGATTTCTTGCATCCAATTAGAGGATTTATTATCCTCTTAATATTTGTAGTTTCGCTTATATAAACCATAAATTATGTTTCTTATCATAAAAACATTAGAGAACACCATTATTTCCAACTGCAGTGGATTAAGTTTAGCCCCTGTTTGACATCCATTAGTTTTTTTGGAAAAATGTGTTTTGGAATAGTGATATTTTTGGAGAATATGAAGTTAAAAAGTAAGAAAAAGTATTGAGTTTATATGCAAAATATTTTATTGTGTGAATGTGTGATTAAAAATGAGTTTGAGAAAAAAGAGTTGATTTAATGGATGTTGAACAGGGGCTTACCGTTGAATTATTTTTCTCTTGCTTTTGACGGTGCCATTAGATAAAAACTAGTTTATGCAGTAATTTTGTGGTAGAGAATAATAGTAGTTTATCAGTTGAAGCATCAGAGTCAAGTTCCATCTTGGATGATCACACCTATTGCTTAGAGAGTGACTAACTGATGAAGAGGTCAAGATGGGTGAATTTGAAATAGTGAAGGATATAGTCCTAGGGCTACATGGAATTAAGATCACTTTTTATCTATATTCTAGGAAAGATGCCAATTGTGATTTAGTGATACACCGGTTGTAAGTTCATTATCTTGTTACTAGAGACTAGAGAGGCATGTCAATTAAGGGCTAGGATCTTGACCTATTCATTTAGTTACTACTTTGTTTAAGATTTTGACTGTGTCCCTTTCATAGACAAGTAGAGAAGCATTTATTGTTTTTGTGTCTTAAAATGATTTTGTGGAATATGACAATTTTGATCTTGCTTTTGTGGCTTGAATTTATCATGGACAACCAAAAAACCTAGATACGCCAACACTCCTATTTGTACGGTGTGTCCGACACGCGTCGTGTCGATCACAGACACTCCTCGGATGCTCCAAAACATGTACTATTTGTATTTTTCCTTCCTTATGTAATATATAGTTTATATTTCACTTATTTTATATGACAAATAGTGACTCGTAGATTTAAAAGATTTCATGATAAAAAATAAAAAGAAAAAGTATTAACATAAAGATCGAATAAATAAATTCTACAATTAACGTATCCCCAATGTGTCCGGTTTGAAAAATCACGAGTCGATGTCTACATATTATGTGGTATCCGTGTCGCATGCCCGTGTCTACCGTGTCTATGCAACATAGCAAAAAAAACCTCCAAAAAAGAGGACATTGTTAAAGAAAGGGCTGTTATGCATTAAAATGATAACAAAAGTTACACCTGTTTAAATTCACAAATAACTTGGGCTCTATATTTTTGTTAGCTGAACTGAAATATAAATTGGAAAGTAAATATTTCTTGTTTAATTCTTTATCAATTTCTCCAATTTTACAGTACTTATTTGATAGACTCTTTGCACGCGTTAAGTTTCTTGTCTCAGTGTATAAATCACGACTCAATCTCTTTATCATCTAAGTTGCCTATCCTTCGCAGAAATCAGGTGATCTGAAATCTCAAGTTCCTCATTCAATTGATCTATGGGATGACCATGTTAATGATCCTCGTAGAGTTCATCAATTATTTTTGGCTTATGAAAATCAAATAGGTGGGATTGGAGAAATAGAACTCAATTCTGTTCATGATTTATCAGAAACAGCCGTTCTCCAAAAAGATTTGATGAGAAAAAATAAGGATGGTACCATGCACGCTCATCTTGTAAACCAATTTGATAGTGGCAAGCTTAATGGGTCACTAAAAGTGCTTCCTGGTGGTCAGGCGGCCTCGGATAATTCTGGCTTTTCTCAGTCCGTGTCACCTTCTACAACATTTTCACCTAGCAGGTACATCAGTTTCAATAACTGATTTGCACAATGTGGTCTACAAATGAGATTCCTTTTAAGTACCATGATACTAGCACATGGAGCATTTACTGCTTTTGTTAGGTACCAAATTCAAGAAGAATGGAGCCCTACTTCTAGAAAAGGTTTAATTTCAATGGATGATGTCAACAATACTAATAGCCCAAAGCAGGTATCATAAGACAACCAGAAATAAATATCATTTGGAATATTTCAGTGCAAAGTCTAGTAGCTACTAGTCATATATAATCCTTTTGCTTCTAGCATCATTGTTCCATGCATCTGTGTAGAATCTTGTTGCGAAGGTTCAAGAACATGAAGAAGAGATTTTGCAATCGAAGAAACATCTTGCGGAATTCTCAATGAAGGTAGAAAAGAGAGTGTAATTTTGCAGTACTCTATGATCGCGTCTTTTCCCTTTTAAGTTCCTTTTGTTGTTGCGTTAATTATTCTCTTTTGGTAGGACGCACAAATTCGTAATGAGAAATATGCCTTAGAGAAGCGTGTTGCATATATGCGTTTGGTGAGCAGGATTTGTGTTCTATAACCTTTATAAGAAATTCATTTGCTCCGTTTTTGGAATATTGACAAGTTTTCTGTGCATTTAATTTTGTCCTAAGGCCTTTGATCAGCAACAACAAGATCTTGTTGATGCTGCATCTAAAGCAATTTCCTACAGACAAGATATAATGGAAGAAAATGTGCATCTTACATATGTATTACAGGTATTATCTTCATACATCCTTTATACTGTCTAGTTTTGGTCCTTTTTTGGCTTGAAATTTCTTGATGTCGTTGTCTCACAATTGAATGCAGCATTTGGTTGACCTTTCTCACATATATGATGTTTTGTTCAAAGTCCTCTATAAACTAAAATTTTCATCAATGAGAGGAGAATCATAAATATTAATCAGTTAGAACATGCTTGTCTCATCTTATAAGTAGGTCAAAGTTACCAATAGTTTTTGTTTGCTTAAAATTTACGTTTTAATCCGACATACGGAGAAACATTACTTGTCAAAATACGGGTGGTATTGTAGAAATAAAGTAGGGAACTAGGGAACTTTTATGCACGTTACCAATGAAATGATTCTAATACCCTGAATGATTTGAAAGTATTTCCATCTCTATCCTAACTATACTTCATATAATTTTTTGATAGGTAATCATATAATTTTATTAATAAAAAAAGAATACGCAGACGCAGGAAGTGTATAATCATCTTAAACAAGAAAAGAAAGACATGAAATTAGGCAGCCCCCTCTATGGGATTACTAGTTGCCGCATTAAACCAACTATACAAAGTTAGATAAAAAAATTCTCTAAATTGCTTCGTAGTCCGTGTTTGGTCTTCAAAACAGCGATTGTTCATTTCTCTCCACATGCACCATATAAAGCATCCCGGGATAAGATTCCAAATAAGCTTGCTATCCTTATCACGAAACTTTTTCCTCCATGCCCGCAACACGTCCTCAATACATCTAGGCAACACCCAATCTATATGTTGAGAAGCCAGAATATTATACCACAGCCAACGAACACCGTCGCAGTGAATGAACAAGTGGTCGTGCGACTCCCCATCACTCCTACACATATAGCACCACTCGGTTACATAGAAGCCTTTTCTTCGGAGGTTATCCATCGTTAATGCCTGTTCCCTAATAACCGTCCACAACAAAAATGCCACCCGTGGAGGCAATTTACATTGCCACACCATCTTCCAAGGGAATGAATTCTCGACAGGTCCCAAGAGGGATTTAAAATAAGAGTGAATTGAAAAAAACCATTTCGTGCCAACCGCCACCGGCTACGATCTTCCTCTCCAACTCGAATTTTCACATCATACAAATAGTTTTAAAACAGTGCGTAATCCTCCAATTCCTAATCCTACAAACCCCTCTGAAAGGTAATATTCCAGCTGAAACTCCCATTGTGGATGACTAAAATGTCCTTCATCGTAGCAAATGATACCATAGTTATGCGATACAAGGTAGGAAACCTCATCTTTAGCGGTATATCTCCACACCAACATTCCTCCCAAAAACTGATATTGTTACCATTCCCAACCACAAAAGTCAATCTGTCCCGAAGGTCGCTCCAACCTCGACGAATATACCTCCACAAGCTCACCCCATACGACCCTCGACCCTCACCCGAACACCAACCCCCCTCCATTACTCCATACTTCGCCCCAATGATTTCTCTTCAAAAGCTCTCCCTCTCCACTCCAAGTCTCCATAGCCATTTACCCAGTAATGCTTTGTTAAACAAAATGAGCCTCCTCAATCCGAGGCCACCCATCATCATAGGAGAGCAAACAGCATCCCAATTAACCAAATGAAGTTTCCTCTCTTCTCCCAACCCTGCCTACAGAAATTCCCTTTGAATCCTCTCTAATCTATTTGCCACTGCGACAGGAATCGGAAACAGTGACAAAAAATAAGTAGGGATATTTGAAAGAGTAGACTTAATGAGAGTAAGACGACCTCCCTTTGAAAAATACATACGCTTCCACCCTGCTAATCACCTTTTCACCTTTTCCACGATAGTATTCCAGATGTTAATACTTTTAAACCGTGCCCCTAAAGGGAGTCGTAGATATAACAGGTAATTGCACCACCCTAGAACCCAAATAATAGCTAGTTCCTCCACGTTAGTGACCTCCCCTATTGGAATAACCTCAAATTTCCCAAGATTAATATTCAATCCAGACACCACTTCTAAGCAAAGGAGTAATCGGCGTAAGTTCCTGAATTGCTCCTCATCTGCGTCACATAAAATCAGTGTCAACCAACCATAAAACCGTTTATCAAACTCTCCGGCTCGCTTTCTCGAGCATCCTACTGAAGGCTTCCATAACAATCACAAACAGCAATGGAGATAATGGATCCCTTTGCCTTAACCCTCTGCTACTCTGAAAATAACTCTTAGGGGTACCGTTAACCAAAACAGAGAAAGAGACAGTAGAGATACATAACTGAATTCACTTACACCACTTGTCCCTAAATCTACATCGCCTAAGCATATACAGAAGGAACCTTCAGTTCACGTGATCATAAGCCTTCTGAACATCGAGCTTGCAAAGCATCCCTGGAACCCCTTGGCGCAATCTCGAGTCAATGCATTCATTCGCTATAAGAACAGAATCTATGATTTGATGACCCTTCACGAAGGCATTCTGAAACTTAGACACCACTTTCCCAAGCACCTCCTTAAGTCTGTTCGCCAAGACTTTCGCAATAATCTTGTACACTCCATTAACAAGGCTAATAGGGCGAAAATCCTTAATATCAGTTGCTCCAGGTTTCTTAGGGATCAACACAATAAATGTTGCATTAGAACTTCTCAAAAACCTGCCCCGCTCAAAAAAGTAAGTGAAAACATCACGAATCTCTTGTCGCACCACCTCCCAACACGCCTTATAAAAAGAGAATGAAAACCCGTCTGGTCCTGGAGCCTTATCATCATTCATACTAAACACCACCTTCTTAATTTCATTATCCCCAAATTGTCTCTCCAACCATCCAGTATCCTCCTCCGAAATAGTAGAAAACTCCAATTCCTCCAACTCTGGCCTCCACTCAAACTGCTCCCGATATAGATTCTGGTAGAATCTCACCATATGGGTCCCAATATCTTGTGGATCCCCATAAGTAACCTCATCTACCTCCAACACCGTGACAGAATTGTTGCACCTGTTAGAATCGGCAACCCCATGGAAAAATTTAGTACATTTATCTCCCTCTTTCAACCACGTGATCCTAGATTTTTTGCGCCAAGCAATCTCTTCTATCTCCACCAACCTTACAAGCTCTTCCCTTAATACACCACGTCTCTCCTTCTCATCCCCACCCAACCCTCGACTCTTCTCAATCTTGTCCAACTCTTCAATATCGGAATGACACTGGACCTTACGAAAGTTCACATTTCCCACCACCTCCTCATTCCATCTTTTTAAAGCCCTTTTTAATGCCCTCAACTTCTGATCCAATACAAAATTGGGAGTCCCCGAGAAATCATAGGAAGCCCACCAAGTTCGTACACGCTCCCCAAAATCTTCCACTTTTAACCATATCTTCTCAAACCTAAAAGGTCTTAGACCACTATCCCTAGTGTTCCCAGTTAACAAAATAGGGAAATGATCAGAATACACCCTTCCCAATCTCCTTTGAATAGCATCCGAGTACTTAGCCTCCCACTCACCGCTAACCAAGAATCGGTCTATACGAGATACAACAAGTTGATCCCGATTCGAAGACCAAGTAAAATCTCCCCCAATCAAAGGCATATCCACCACCAAGTTCTCTCTAATAAAATCCAAAAAATCCTCCATAGCCCCAGTAAGTCTCCCACCACTCGACCTTTCAGAGGGAAATCGAACCACGTTAAAATCACCCCTAATACACGTTGGAAGATTCCACCAAGCCATCATACCAGTGAACTCATCTCACAAGCCCCTTCTACTCTCATCAGAATTAGGTCCATAAACTCCTATAAACATCCAAAGAAATCCATCCCCAATATTTCTAAGCGAAAGCGACAGCGACAGCAACAGCGAGTATGTACCTATACTAGTATCCACCATATCAAATACTCTAGTGTCCCACATGATTAGCATGCCTCCTGATGCCCCCGAAGACCCCAAAAACTAATATCCAACATGCTGTCCCCCCCATAAGCTACTGACCACAGCCCTCGATACGAACTCCAATTTCGTTTCCTGCAAACAAACGAGGTCCGCCCTCCATCCCCTCTAACAAACTTCAAAGACCTAATCTTTTCCCAACCTCATTAAGCCCCCTCATATTCCAGCTAATAAGTTTTGGGATCATTTTAACACTCCGCCGTCCCTCCCCAGCAATCCTTTCCTTGACTCGCCACCCTTGGCATCATAATTTACTAACCATTCGAGCCGCTTAAGTTCGCGAACACCCTTTCTTCTTGCCTTACCTTCTTGTGTAGTCATCCCCTACCCCCTACTAGCCTCCAGTTCCTCAAATAATTGCATGAGTCTGCTTTCGTATCCATCGCAAGACACGAACCAAACTATTGAACTCCTGAACCTTTTGAAGGACCCAATTTGAAGGTTGGGGTCCAACTTCAATCGCCTTCACCTTCATTGATTCCTCTGCAAGGCAACACTCCAAATGGTCATACGAATATCCCTCTACATCCTCCACCTGTACAACACCATTGTCAGTCCCCTCCTTCTGACCGCCTCTTACCCACAACACCAAAGCTTTTTCAGTACCTAACTCTTTTCCTTTAAGAGACTTAGCGTGCCTTCTGTTATATGTGTTCCTAACCATAACTGCCTCACGCATCGTTTCACACTGCCAAGACTATCGAATCTGACTTCTTCACCAAAGCATGGGCCATCTTTCGCTCTAGTGAGGATAGTCCATCTGTCAACAAATTCGTGTCCATCTTGTCCAGTGTAGCCGACTCCAGGTTCACCATCTTCGGCACCCCTTCCTTAGACAAGGAGACCCCCTTCCGATTTGCTGCGAACCCCGAAATTGTCTCATCCGTATCCAACTCCACCACTTCAACCCCTTCATCATTCCCGAAGTATGCTGCTTCAATTTTGCTCGGTACTCACAATTAGGCTTAGCCCCTCCCTGCTTGTCTTTAAAGTGAGCTGCCAACGGTGACAACTCCTTAGGGATCAAGCTCGCTTTTTGTTTTTCGGTATCTAGGGAATCATCTACGCCAACCCTACACTACTGACAAAAAACTATTTTGGGGGTCACCTCAGCCCCACCACCCACTAGCCCGATCAAGGTATCCAACTCTTTTTTCAGCACTTGGACTCGGGCCCTTATTTCAGCACTGTTCATTGTTCCACCCTATGAACCTTCTGCATGTGACTCCATCGGCATAGGCACCCCAAGATGATCGTTAAACTCCCTCACATTATACATCTTGTCATTTCGCACTATCCCTCGTTGGTCATCTTTATGCAATGTCTGTGAGTTGGCCGTAACTTCGGCATAAGTCATCCCTTGTCTATTTCTTACATCCATCATTTGGCTCTTAGCTTTATCTCCAGCAACAAATGAATCAACAACCGCCTTAAACACACCATCACAACTCCCTTCCGACGCCCTCCATACTGTGCTATTGTCAGGCACCGACCACGGCTATTAGCACAGCGTTGTGCCAAAAAAGCCCGTGTAGA
The DNA here is from genome assembly GCA_035079005.1 of Fraxinus americana. Lineage (NCBI taxonomy): Eukaryota > Viridiplantae > Streptophyta > Magnoliopsida > Lamiales > Oleaceae > Fraxinus > Fraxinus americana. The sequence continues at coordinate 11,369,699 of CM068716.1, read as the reverse complement.
CTCGTTAAACTTAGAGACAAAATCCTCCGACTTACTAGCCGCTCTCAACTTATCCACCATATTCACCATCCATAGTGCACCAAACTTTCCCATATAGATAGCAGACGACATCCTCGATCCCCACTCTATTATCCTAATGGTACTTGATTCGTTAACAGACACCTCAAACTCCTTTGTCTCAACTCTAACTCGCCGATTAAATACCATTCCATATGCATCCACCCGCTTTTTCCTCTGATTTTGAAGAAACGGAATGACAAAATGGGCCTGCGAATGACGCTGGGGATGGTCTGTCGGATTTTCTGAATTTCCGGCGCCGGCGCGTGGGCTACATGCGTTGGCAGGGGCACCGTCGGAGCAGCGCGAGGTGGTCCCACTGGAGTCGGAATGCACTGCTCGGAACACCGGTGAGGCGCGTCTGCCGGATCTGTGTGTGGATGTTGGTAGATCTGTGTTTTGGTCTCAGTTTTCTTCATACCGTCGCCTGAACCCGCGACAGCCCAGGCACCAGATCGAGCGGCGGCGCTAGGGTTCCCACCTAGGGCCGCCGCCTGTGGTAGTGGGTAAATATGTAGCGTGGGGCCGGGAAGGTTAGGATTTTTTGCCACTGACTCATCGCCGTCAGCAGCATCCGCCGGAATAGGTGGTTGTTGGGTGGGGATTGGCTGGGTAAGAGAAGGTTGGGTGGTTTTGGATTTTAGGGGAAAGGGCTCCATACGCGATCTCTAGTAACTACTTCATATAATTAAGCTATTGAAGAAACAATTTCAACTAATAAATCATTAAACTAAAATAAAATAAAAAATTAAAATATCTAAGTTAGTGTCTGTTTTTTGGCATTCTATATGAGTATTGATTTCTACCAAATTTATTAGTTCTTATAAGCACAGTCCAGAAAATATGCATATTCAAGAACGATCTACCGCGTAATAGCGAAAAAGTAATATTATTTGCAGGTAATTTCTAAGATTACTCAAGTGACGTCTTAGTATTAGTATCATTGGAAGGAACGGATGATTTTCAATGTTAATGCTACATGGATATCTTACATTTTTATATACAAATTTAAATTCACGTTTCTTGGTTTACTTGGAAATCAAAATTTCCAGATTCGTGTTCACTGTTCAGATCTTGCAATTTGCACGTGTGTAAATACACATAAAAACAAGCATAAGCACATAACGCATGCATAGAGGCCCCACATTTGCTTTTTAAGTTTCTAAATCTAATGTGTTCTTTTTTGGATACAATTCAATTATTGTAAAACTTTTATGGTGTGTTGTGTAAGAGTAAGGCTAGTTAATGACATGGGCGAAAGATTGGACAAACTTTAACCACTCCCTTCCCCTTCTACAAACGTGACCAAATATATTCTCAGGTTCATATATTGGTTCTTTCAGGCTGCACAGCAAGAAAGATCAACGTTTGTATCATCTTTAATGCCTCTTCTTGCAGAGTATTCTCTTCAGCCGCCTCTTGCCCATGCTCAATCCATTGTCAGTAATGTCAAGGTTAATATGAGTAGCCATATTAATTGTTTCTTATAATGAAATAAATGACACTTTTTTTCTAGTATTCTTTATTAATCAAATTGTGAAGCATTAAACTGCTACCCTTGACCCTCACCCCTGTCGGTTACCAGAACGACTTGTGCGCTTTTTAAATATTTGGGTTGGACTATCGGCGTATTTTAGTATAACATGGCTTGAATTGTCTCCTCTTAGATGGTTCTGTAGCTGCAAAAAGAACATGCAGAAATGTAACTTTTGAGCCTTTCTAATTTGTTCCGACTGTTTTGGTGGTTTTTAGCTGTTAGCGTGGGCCTACGAGAATTAATGTTTTGATATTGAAAGCAAATGAAATTTGCGATAAGGTTGCTTGAAATTGAGCAACAGAAGAATAAAATCAAATAATAACATACAAGATCATTAATAATCACTTTCAAGTCTAATATTTAGCTCAAAATTTTAGAAGCTAATTACTTTTGTTGATCAAATCCATTTTGGAAAACTGGTCATACATGGAGAACATCAATGTAGTTCCTGTGCATCAAATCTTGAATTTGTCTAATATTTTCTAACCAAATGTAATAAGCTTATTAGAATGATTTTTCCAGAAAAATGATTGGTCCAACTTTTATGGCATAATGATATCTAGATGTGCTCTTCTTGTTCTGCACCTTTCTCATATCACAAATTTTGCAATTACATATTTCCTTGCTCATTCAGGAATGATTACGTTGGCTGTGTGATCAAATCTTTTTGCACACTTGGGTGTTATTCCATTTTTTCTCATTTTGTGGGTTTCTTATACTGGGATTCACCTGAGGTTTCTGAATTGCAAACTATGTAATGCTCACCTCAACCAAACACTTCCATATTTCCATAGGAATTCCATCTTAGCCAATTGCTTTCCTCATCTTCATCCTCTTCAAAGCTTCTCCGTCCCCTGAAACTCGAATTCCTTTCAGTATAATTCAGATTCGTATCTGCAGTGAAGTTTGACAAATTTCCGATATCGACATTATGCCATTCATTAAGTCCTCGAAACAATTCCTCTATTTTTCTGTGCTTTCTATTAAAAAGAACTCTTTTGTTTCTTGTTTAATACAGTTTGCTTGATTTAGAACCTAAAATAAGAATCCTTTAATGCCTTGTCAATTTTGCTGGTTAGCTAACTTATACTTTTTCTAAATTGCACGTTTTGTCCCCAACCTTACTGTTGCCGCACTTTTATCCCTCCTTTTCTACTTGACATTATTACCTTCAACCTTCCATTTATTAAAGTGTAGTTTTTCCCCACTCACAGTTCTGGTGTTTTTTTAATTTAATGAAAAGACATAATTCCCGTGATTCAAACAAACAAACAAGTTCATAGGAAAAGAAAAAAAAAAGCGAAAAATAAAAGAAATATCCTTCTTTATAAGGAAGCCCCTCCCACCCGCTGCATCTTCAGCACTATTCCTGTCTTCATTCCCCACTGCCACAAAGAAAAAAGTCGCTGCTAGGAGTCAGATACGAGGAGTAGAGAGCGGATGAAGAACTGTTCATGCCCGTGATCTTGTTTATACAGTCTCCTCCTGTGTCAATTAAGGTCCTATTTAGTTTTTGCAGTTTTGTGGAAAGTCATATGCCATGAAAATTGAATCAAATCAAAACCAGAAGTTTATGAGAAAGGACCCATAACAAAATATGGTGAAATAGGCTTTAAAAAGAAGCTTGTTTGAACACATGAATCTTGTTTGAACTCGCAATCAATAATTTTCACATTAACTCTATTGAAAATGAGTTACCAACTTATCAACACCAACCCCATACCCCAAACAAGTAGTGGCCACACAGCACTTTCCATTGCACAGACAAAAACCCAGCTCCAACTCCGTCGTTATCTCTGCATCTCGTACACAAATTCCAACTTAAAAGGTCTCTTCGAATCTCAATTTTAAATCTTAAGATCTTGCAACACTCAAAGACTAGATGAGAAGGTAAAATTATTAATACCTACTATAATACTCCTCTTTCTTTTGTGTATACAAGTTTTTTGTAATGTTTCATATAAAAACGCAGTTCAGTTTTTGTTAGCACTGTTGCTACCGTTGGTGGTTGGCAGCAAGGACTGCAGAAGTTGGTAGTGGCGATGGTGGGTTGCTGTTGGTTGGCGGTGGGGGTTGAGGTTGGTTGGGAGTGAGGGCTAAGAATGTTTGGGGAAGATGATTTTGGTTTTCCTCGTTTCTTATTTAATTTTTTTGTTTGAATCAAAGGGCAAATTTTTCTTTAATTAAATTTAGTGCTATTTTCGAATGGAACGTGAGGTTGAAATGCACTAATGAAATTAAGGGTAATGATACCAAGGAAAATAGGTTGGGGACAAAAAAGTGCTACAGTGTTCGAAATCTGAAATACGCTAAGAATGGAAGGTTAAGGGTAATACTAGCCACTTTTAAGATGCTTCCACGTTTTTATATTTTTGTGAGTTTCTATAGCATTCTTTTCATCTTAACTGCCATCCAGACATTCTTATTGGTGGTTTTTTATCCTTAGATTCTCCTAATACCTCGTGCTATTATTCTAGTGCTACTAGTCATATAATTCCATGTTATTCTATTATCTGCGTCTGTATCCTTTACTTCCTTCAAAACTTTACTCTTGAAATTCTCTTTCCTTTTTTTTTTTTGGAATGAGGGCCATAGCTTGTTATATGAACTTGACCCTCTTTGGTATTCTGTTGCACTTCTTAATAACCAAATCACTACCTTATCATAACGCTACCTTTTCTTTCCTTCTTTTGGATTTTTACATTTAATATTGAAATACTTATGTAAATATTCAAAGACATGAGCTTAATAGCTTGCTGATACTTATGAAAGCTTTGCATGTTTTATATGAGCTGAATTTTTGAACAAAGAATTCTGGCTTCCCTCAAGGAGCAGGATTTAAGCCTTCTAAAAATAATAAAGCACCAAGCATGCACAAGCCTCGGCTCATTGTCAACTCTAAATCTATGTGGAATTGAGATGTCTATATTCTGGAGGAGGAAGTTTCTTTAGATTGTCTCATTCATTGGATTTATCTTGGAACCTTTATTGCAGGTTTTGTTTAGACATTTGCTTGAACAAATTCTTGCTATGGAGGTATGTTATAGAGATTTAAAGCACTTCAAAGGGATTTACATTTAGGTTGTCTTTGTGATGATGGACATCCATGCATTTTTCCATTTCTTACATCGTATTTTGTCCCTTGAACTATTATAGGCAAAGCTGAAGGAGTCTCAGTACCAGCTAGCACCATGGCGTTCTGAAGTCAATCCCTCTAGTTTTCCTCAATCATCATCTCATCCTAAGGTTGGGCCGACATTTTATGTGGTCACACCTGTCGCTGTGAGAGAGAATTACTGGTTATTGGTTTAAAAAGATGTGGTAATGATGTCTCATTAACAAGTACACTAAGAATGTTTTATTAAAACCCTAACCAGGAATAGCAGTACGAGATTGACTAAGCACCTTATAGCAAAATTCCTTGTGATTGATTAAATGTATATCATGGCAGTGTATACTTTTTGTAGCATGTCAGAGGTTAACTGTAGCTCTTGACGGATAAATAGATGTTAGGTGTAAAGCACCTTCTGGTGCTTATCCATAAGCATGAAAAGTTTTGAATGCCCAAAATTAGATATAACTAACTCTATCGTAAAATACCATACAAAGGGATGGATTTTATTGTGTCAATTCAAGTATCTTGAAGCAATACATTGATGATGCTCAACTAGTTCATCCGAAACTACATATTGGCTTACACTGATAATTGTTTTTTTTTTTTTAATTGTTTTGAGCATTATGTTCTGTTAAAGATATTTGTAACACCATCATGCAGGCTGGTGAAAAGAAGAAAAGGAGGGAAGGAGGGCTCTTCTTCAATAAGTAAAGAACCAAATCTGGAGGGTGCACAAAATCTGTATGGTGAAAATGTATTTATGTAACACCATCATGCAGGCTGGTGAAAATAAGGGGGGAGAAAAGAAGACTTCTTCGAGTAAAGAACCAACTCAGGAGGGTGCACAAAATTTACATGGAGAATATGCTTCTTTTTTTATTTATATAATAATTGTAGGCGTTAATTTGTAAGAATTTCCAACTCCCTCGGGTGGATTTTAAGTTCACCTCTCTCTCTTCACCCCACGCCACCCCACATTCCTCCCTCCTTTCGCATAGTTTCCTCCTCTTTAACACAGAAGTCATTTCAATAATAGCATTGCTGGAGTACTAAAAATTTTCTCCCAAAAAAGAGGGCTGGGGAAAATTTGAGAATTGAAAAGATTATACTATGCGATGTGTATTATAACCAATTTTAATTTTCTTAATATTATTTCAAAGAGTACGGTATGTAGCGCAGAGAGTGATAAGTATATAACTAACGGTTAATTAAAATTAATTTTTTATTATTGTTTTAAAGAGTAATGTTATGTGTCAGCACTATCGTTATGCATCCGTCTACGTGGTATCAAATGTCTAGCATAGTTAAAAGACAGACGGTGTCGTAGCAACAGATTATTCTGTTTCTAGACTTTAACATTGCCTTTTTCAAGTATTTGTTACAGTTTAAAAACTAATATACTTTATTCATTTATTTCTTCTGCAATGGAAAAGAAACATTTTGCTCGATTTTTTTCTCAACTAGCTTCCTAACATTTTTGAACAACTAATTTCCTAAAATCAGCAATTGAAAAACCAAGTTTATTACCTGGATAACAGAAGTAATGCCCTCGAGTCGCATGCTCTACGAGACCTCTGATTTTTCTTATTTGACAGCAGTCAAAATTAGAAATTCAGTTGCACAAAACTGTACATTTTCGTTCGATTCAACAATCAAACAAACGAATTATTGAATATCATTGTACTACCTCTCCATATCAGAAAGACAATTCAAAAGTTACCATACAATCTGTAGGGTTCATAGACAGAAGTAGAGCAACAATCGGATGATACCGTTTGTGACCAAAAACAATATTGACGAGGCAAACTATTTCATTCCTGCAAATGTGATTATAGCTCACTGTTGACGAAACTTGGGCACTACTGTAATTACCCCAGGCCTAGCATCGTCAAAATGATACCTGCAAACATATCTGATTTTCAGTAAAAATCTTTAAGAACTTTATGTTGTCATTATATTGAAAAAGGAATTAGTTTCACCCGTTCTCTGTAAGAAAATTTCTGACAGCAGGTGGAAGTGCAGCTGCTCCCTTGCTATTATTACCTTTTCCTGTGGGCAGTATTGACACATCAGTGTTACAGAATCTCATGCACATCTAAAACTCAAGAAGTTGGTCTTTATTGTCACAGAGATAGACTAACAGAAGCAAGAGAAAGGAGAGCACAAGCAAAATATTTCTATGTTCCAGCAAGAAGTAATCAGGAACTGCATTGTAACTTCACTCAAAAATAAAGTTTGAGCAAACAATACACAGATTTTGGCCTCAGACGTAAAGGGGAGCTGTGTATGAAGTCCTTCTTTGTGTGGGCATGTGGGCGTATTTGGGAGGGTAAACTTAATAAATTTGTCTAACAATGAAATAACTCTTTTAACATCAAATCTGTATCTCTGTCACACTTGACCTGAAGACATGGTATTCTATATTGTTCAAAAACAATTTTATTGATTCACATCTAACTATCTAAGCATTGTTCAGGCAATGATAACAATGGTGGCCCTTGTATGCACTATATTTTTGGTTTCTTAATTTAAATAACTAAGTATTATAATTTTTTTTTTTTTTATAACCGTGGATGTCCGGGCCAACTTACACGTACCTCGACTAATCCCACGAGGCCTGAGGTTTACGGTCGGATATTCACCTCAATGGCCCTGAGAGGACAACTAAGTATTATAATTTTTTCATGACGTTCAGAGTAATCATCTAATCAAGGACCGTGAAGTCCCATGAACTTCTTTATTAAACAAGAACATAGAAAAATTTACATTTTTAAGTACTTCCTCTTATAAACCTTACTAAAGTTGCAAAATTTCTGATACAATATTTGTTCATGTAGAATCTAATTTTAATGTTCCTTTTCAGTTACCAAGTTATTTTTTTCAAAATCAATTAACTTTAACAGTTTCAATGATTCTAAAGGACTTTTAACTGTTATCAATAATCTGAACTTTCCTTTTCTCGTGTCATTTCTTATATTTTTGAAATTTGCAATGTGTACAATCTTAGTACATGACTTGATTCTATGTATTAGTTTTACTATTCATTTCACTTGTATACTCTTATCAAATTTTATACCACCAGAATCAGTAAAACAAACTTCGTGTTAACTTATACTCTCTCCAGACACATGCATATGATGGTTTCAGTTAAACAGTCTCTTATTCCAAAAGAGCCTCACTTCCAGATGACGAAAATTACCTGTTATGACTTGTACTAGGTTTTGTCTCTGCTTCAGTAATGGCTGTTTCCGCAACTTCTCTAGGTCATTACGAGTTAGAGACTCCATAGACGCAGAAAGCACTGTGGCTGATTCCTTGTGGACTGCATCAGGTGTTGCCAAGCAGTTTGATGACTTCAAGGATTCAACCTTATGTAAATGTTCCTGCAGTGCTTGAACAGCTTCTGCTGCGTGCAGACCATGCAAATCCAATGTCCACCGATCATTTTCACAATTCCTGATACGCAGGATTTCTTTTGCTGCCTTAGCATTAAGCTGTTCTGCAGCATTCCATTCTTCACGGGCTTTCATCGAGAAATGTTGGGCAGATAAGTGATCTCCTCTATGATAGGCATCATTTGCTGCCTTGGAATGACGATATGCTGATCTGTGCGGGATAATGAAAGTTACAAAGTCATAACAAGGTAATCAACAGACTAAGAGCTCATAACCTTGAAATGATGATACGCCGACCTGTCATTTTTACATTTGGAGCTCAAGGTTTTCCTTTTATTGACAAACTTGTTTTATGTACTTCCTCTTGCTCTTATTTTCTTCCTTTTTTTCATTTTTTGCCCTTTTGCTTTGGTGGTGTCATAAATAACAAACTAAACTTACAAAAACGATTGAAGGTTATGATGATTAATCAAAAGGCAATACAAGGTCCATATATGCTCTTTAACATGTATATTCACCATAAGTGTGTGGACTATGACAAGTGAAAATTGAAATAGGCAGCGAAAGGCAGAAGAATGGACAATTCTGAAGACACATGTAAACCAAAAACCATCTAGAAAATCCATAATAAAAGTATAACTTTACAAACAATCATAAATCAAACGAATATAAGTAGCAAATGATAAGTTAGCAAATTAGTGTCACGTGACAAATCGCAATCTACTAATAGGAGAAACTTGATGGCTACTAATAGAATTCAGAATCCTCAACGTAATTGGAGCATGTTTGGGTGAGCTTATAAGGTGCGCTCACGCAAACATGCTCTTGATTCCCATATCATCTCACTCACCATTATCAATCATTATCAATCACTTATCATCCGCCACTTAAAGTGGCGCCTTCCCCTTCACCTTTTCCTTTTCCTTCTGTTAAACGCAGAACCTTTCCATGTAAAGGAAGAAAAATAAATCAAGAAACCATAAAACGTTGTGCAGTATAAAGGATCCGAAAATGCAACACCAACAAGGGAACACTTCAGCCGCCCTGGGGTTTATTCTTGAGGAGTAAGCCACTCAAAGGCATAACATTCGAAGGTCTCAAGACATAAGCCTCATATAGCTTTTAAAAACAATGCTTCTAACAAAGAAGACCTTAAGGCAACTGATGACATGGCCAAGTAACAAGGACCAACTAACTCAAGACAAAAACCAATCAAGCATAGAAATAAAAGATGAGGTCTTGAGCAAGAATTTTCCCCAAACGTGTGTCCTTTTCAGGAAAAAGATGCATGCAGGGACAGTTTCTGTTTATACTCATCCACACACTGAGGCACATGCACATATATTTTTTTATCCTTTTCTTTTTGTCTACAATTTGATCATAAGGCTGAGAATGAGAATAGGCCTCCGGTGAAGATAAATTACCGCTCTTCCAACTTTGTGTGGTGTTAGCAATTGTTGACAATGAGAATTTTCTACCTTTACCATGGAAAGGCATTTTTGGGTTATATATTTTGGATTCCTCATATAAGAATGCTCTAAAAGATGGCCATTTTGCACATTTTCACTCACCATCTTAGTCCGTTTTAGATAAATTCCTCACAATAAAATGAAGGAAAGGAAAACAAGGGTTAATAAGGTGTACAAAATCAGTATACTTGAGATTAATTCTGTCATGTACAAGCGAAAGATACCGAAGAAAAAGTAAGAACATATTGAACTCGTACCTCATCATCTTCACTGCATCTTTTCGATGGATTAGGTAAAAATCATCCTCTTCCCACTCAGGTTCCAGCAGTGAGAACTTGGTAGCATCCAGTTTAAAGTTCGAATTTCTCCCATCACAAGGAAGCATTTTCTTAAAAGAAGCGTGATTGTCCATCATTGCTTTACTAGTTTCATTAAGGCATACATCATTAAACCAGGTAGGTCCTGGATGATCAGTTGTCCCTCCAAAAGAGAAGGCTTCACTAGCCAAGGATGCGATATTATTCTCATGATTCAACTCAACTAGCTTGTTTTTCATATCCTTGTTCTCAGAGCTAACCATAGCTTCCAGTATAGTCGAGGCCTTGTCAACATCATCGCTTACACCAATCATAACATCCTTAATCAAGCTTTCATCAGCCCAAGGGTGAAGCTTGTTAAGCTTCTTACAAAGCTCAACAATATTTCTACCCTTTTCATCTTCTCTGAAGGCAACATTGTTGCTCTGAGTAGTACCCAAATAATTATCAGTAACTGGTACGTGCTTGCCCAAGTCTTTGCTAGAAGTACCAATTGAAGGAAAATTCGCAGAAGTGACTAGGACAGATGAAAAAGGCCTCTCTAACAGCAACTGATCTTTCTTCAAAAAGCTTTCATTGGAAACAACTCCAGATAACATGGGGTACGGCTCTATATCAATTTCAGGGCTTAAACCCTCCTGCTTCCTTTTATGCTTGAGGTCAAATGCTGCCCATCCAGGGTTGTTTTTAATTCTATCCCTATTCATGTTCTTTTTCACGCAAAAATAGATGCAAACTATTCCTTACAAATCGATTCTGCGTGTCCCAATTTTTCTCCTCTAGTAAATAAGTTATTAGCAACCAGAATATCCTTAATTTATGTTCAAACTCCAAAAGTTATTAAAAATAAAAGGAAATAAGGACACCGCTTTTTAATTTTGCTTTTTGCTCAAATCCTGCAGAAAGGGAAAGAACGAACAGTATACATAAACTATTCATCCATTATATTAGCATCGTTTAACTCCGGAAATTAAAACAAAAATGAAATAATTACCTTTTTGCTATGGCGAATTGAGTAGTAGTCGTTATATCAGGGACTGGAGCCTCGAATCCAATAATCAAACGGAGTAGAGGAGGCGTCAATGGTGAACAATTGATCCAACGGCTGAGACGGCGATGATAGCAGATGAAATTGAATCAAGGCGACGGATGATGACATAGAAGAAGAGGAAAATAAAGGAAAATAGCATCTGAAATCCATATACGCCGAAGATCAAAAGCTCGAAGAGGAAGAATTTAGCAGGAATTATTTCGTAATCGACGAGCCCAGAGGAAAACGAAGATAAGCGCTTTTGTTTTTCTAACTCCTAAGGGGCTAATTTTGGGAAATACCCAAATTCAAGGCCATATTTTCAAAATAACCCTTTTTACTATTCAACCATACAAACTACCTAAAATACCCTTAATATAAAAGATTTCAAAACAAGTCATTTTAGTCCTTAAAATTTTAATTATAATTTTGAATTCAACAAAATTATTTGCCCCTTACAATAAAAAATTAACTTTTCTTCACCATCAACTCTTTCCACCTATCTTGAGCCGAAAAATTTGATATTGATTAATAATTTTATTTTTGAATTAATTATATTTTAGGAACCCTCATTTTTGGTATCAGAGCCCTATATCTTGAGAAATTAAAGACATTAGATAATGGAAGATAATAAAGAAATTTGCATAGAATGGTACGTTAACAATTCTACTGAATATTTAGATACTGATAGTTATATTCAACATCTTGTTAATAAATCAAGAAATTTGATTGAAAAAATAAAAGATTCGGATAGTTTTAAAATAAAGAAAATTTTTGAAAAGAAAATTAATTTTCTTTTAATAGATTTTGATGAAGTTTTAGACGAAAACATAGGATATCTTGTTAAAATACCTATTATTATAGAAATGAAAACTTTAAAAAGAATTCAAAAAGTTCTTAATAATGAAATTAGGAGAATTGAAGAATTAGAGCCCTAGAGATCATGAAAATTGAAAATTCAGAAAATTTAGAAACTGAAGTATACGAAGGAGTAGAAGGATATGCCCTAAAAGGAAAATTTGATTGGGAAAAATTTAGAAAAATTAATAGAGCAAAATTAAGTATAAAACCACTAGGAGAAAATAAATTATTTAATATTTTAGGATCAGCCTTTAAAAGAAAGAAGTTAGTCATTCATGATTATCATGAGATAGAAAAAGCCATAGATATTAAACATATACAAAAAAAAAAAAAAAAATTAAATCTTATAATAAAAAGAAATATTAATGAATTCCTAAGAAAATTAAAACAAGAAAAACGAGATAAAATATCTTATATTTACCTTGTTGGAATACAAATAATAATAAAATCATGTTTTAAAAAAAGAATTAATAGTCCTATAATACTTAATCTACAAGATGAAAGATGTATAACTGCAGAAAAAGAAAATTTAGGAATAGTTAAAGGAAATTTAGCCTATAAAAAATTAAAATTTACTTGTTATCCAAGATATTGTGTACATATAAATGATAAAAATTTAGATGATTGTCTTAGTCTACATTTTAAGATGGCTAATAAAATATTAAAAGATGATAATAAAGTTTTTACTATTTTATATCAAGGATTATATTGTTATACAAATAGTAATTATAGAAATATATATAAAGAAAAGCCTTTTATAGAAATTGACGAAAAATTTAGGGACGTAGGAGAAACAATCTTACCTAGAGAACAAGATATAGAGGAAATAGAAAATTTTGAGATAGGACATGATGATACTATAAGTATCGATCAACCTATAATACCAAAACAAATAACATATAAAGAAAATAAAATAATTATTGGAAATAATACAGTAAGACACAGTATTTCAAAAATAATACAAAATAAAAATAATAGTGTTTATAGAATCAAAGGAAAGTTTTTTAATGGAAATAAATGGATAAATGAAATTAAAATACTTATTGATACTGGAGCAAGTCAGAATCATTTTTGCTCTCTTATTGATGAAGGAATTAAAAAGAAAAAAGTTGAACCTTATAGTTATAGAGATTTTGAAAAAAAAATAAACTCTTGTGATATCATAGGACATCCAATATGAAGGAAAAATAATAATATGAATTTTGATGAACATCCAATATTATTAGGAAATTCATTTTTAAATAGTCTTGATAATTATAAAATAAACAAGGAAGGAATTCTTATTATATATCAAGGAATAACTACATATTGCCCTAAAGAAAAATGAGTAGAGAAATCAAATTCCCAATAAGTGTATATATACAAATAACTGTATTTGAATAAAAAATAACTACTTGTGCTCTAATTGATACAGGAGCTGAGATAACTGTCTTTAAAGAATTTTTATTACCAAAATGGATTGAAAATAAACAACAATTAACACTATAAGGAATAACTGGAGTAAGAGAATCTTTAAAATATAAAAATGAAAATATAGAAGTTATAATAGGATCTAAAATAGTAATCATAAGAAATGTTTACAAATATAATATTAATGATTGTGATATTATTTTAGGAAATGACTTTTTACAACAGTTTAGTCAATACAATCAAAATATTTATACTATTCAATTAAAAACACCATGTGGACATTCACTAAAAATTGCTAGAGAATTTAAACCATTCTGAGTTCAGCCAGCTCAGTGTGGTGAAAAAATAGAATTTATACCAAAATTACTCAATTATTCAATCAAAACAATTACTTTTGATCAAATAAAAGATCTTTTAATTAAAAATTATAATGAAAACCCACTTGAAAAATGGGAAAAATAAAAAACAACAGCTAAAATAGAATTATTAGAACCAACAATCATTATTAGAGTCAAACCTATGCTCTATAATTAAGAAGATAAAGAAGAATTTCAAGTACAAATTCAAGAACTTCTGAATCAAAAACTTATAAGAAGAAGTAATAGCCCTCATAGTAGCCCAACTTTTATGGTTAGAAATCATTCAGAAATAAAAAGAGGAAAACCTAGAATGGTTGTAAATTATAAAGAACTTAATAAAAATACTAAATTTGATGGATATTATTTACCAAATAAAGAAGTATTAATAAATATAGCTAAGAATAAAAAATATTATTCAAAATTTGATTGTAAATCTGGATTTTGGCAAATTAAACTAGAAGAAAATAGTATACCGTTAACAGCATTTAATACTCCTCAAGGACATTATGAATGGTTAGTTATGTCATTTGGATTAAAAAATACACCACAAATTTATCAAAGAAGAATGGATGAAGTCTTTAGAACTTATAATTCTCTTATTGTTTATGTTGATGATATACTTGTTTGTTCAGAAACATACGAAGATCATCTTAAACATCTTAGAAGTTTTGCTACACTTTGCTCAAAAGAAGGTATAATACTTAGTCAGAAAAAGGCAGAAATAGCAAAAAATAAAATTGAATTTCTAGGAATAATAATAAATGGTGAAGGAATAAAATTACAACCTTATATTTCTGAGAAGATAATTTTATTTCCTGATAAATTTGAAAATAAGCAACAAATTTAAAAGTTTTTAGGTTGTCTTAATTATGTAGAAGGATTTATAGAAAAATTTGCAGAAAAAAGAAATAAACTCCAAAAACTATTAAGAAAATCAAATAAATTAGGTTGGAATGAAGAATATACTTTTTGTGTCAAAAACTTAAAAGAAAATTGTAAAAATTTACCTAAACTTAGACTTCCTGATGAAAAAGATAAATTAATAGTTCAAACTGATGCTTCAGATTTATATTGGAGTGCTTTATTAAAAACTGATTTAAATGAAATTTGCATGTATACTAGTGGAACATTTAATAATGTTGAAGTAAATTATTCAACCAATGAAAAAGAATTATTGACAGTTGTTAAATGAATAAACAAATTTAAAATGTTTTTGTTACCCAAGGAATTTATTATTCAAACTGATAATACTCAACTTAACGGACTAGTAAATAATAAATTACCAAATTCACCTCAATATAGAAGATTACACAGATGGTAAGTGTTATTATCTTTTTATAATTTTAAATTTGAATATATAAAAGGAAAACATAACTTATTTGCTGATTTCTTAAGCAGGAATCATGATTTTGGACAAAATTGAAGCATTTATCAGGGAATTGCAAAATCTTCTAACAGATTTTAATGCAGATTATCTTGCTATTCAAGATGATCATCTTGATATCAGACAAATTTTGTGCGATTTATCAAACAAAGTTGTTGAAAGTGGAAAAAAGATTGATAAACTAAATGATAATAAAGAAAAAATAACTGAAAAATTGATAGAGTGTTTAGACTTTTTTGTAAGTTGTAGTCAGGAGTACCCTCCTTTGGAAAAAGGTGAATACAGCCAAAAGGCGAGTCATATCCCATTTCGGGAGATTAATACATCCACTTCAAGTGGAGATTCGAAATCTAAGAGAAATGACCCTCTTACCTTGCAAGAGGAAAAAGTCATAACAAAGGGTCCACAACAATTACCGTTCAGTATTGACAAATTGTTGAAAAAATTTACAAGTGGAAAAGAAGCCACTGAGTCCATTACTCAAACATCCTTATCAAAAGGCCCATTGGAACAGTCTACTGTTATCGGTGAATTCCAAGAAAATAAAAAGGTACCGATTGGTGACCTCAAATCACCAAAGGGAATAATCACAACTCATCATGTTCGAACTAATCTACATCCTATGGAAAAGAAGTATTATGAATTTTCAGAATTGGTATATGATTTCAGAGAAGGAAGTTCTCTATATTTGACAGCCCTTCCAACGGCGATTTATCCAAGGATCAGTGCAGTTCAAGGAGCATATCCTAATATTGTTCGAAAATTGGCAGCATTTGGATTTTTAGATCGACTCTTCCCAGGAATAGATCTAAAAGAAATTGAACAGTTTGACAAAGAATTTGTTAATTATGTTAAAAAATTCAGTGATAAACAACCAGTTGAACTGAGGTTTTACACAATTAGTCCTGAATATAAAGGACCGGAATGGTATGGAGAACATCATCTTGTCACTATTCGAAAAAATAATGGAAATCCACTCAAGGAGATTCAGATTTTTAAAAAGTTATCCACTATTAATAAGAAATGGATGATTTATAGAAGAACTCTTGGAATAAAGTCAGTCTGCTCAACTATGCAATTCTTTTATGAAGAAAGATACATGGTATATGGGATGAGCAACAATTGGATTCTCATATGTAGAGGAGATAAAGAATCAAAAATTCTTGAAGAAAAAATTTGCGAAATAATCAACGATCAATTCCTCGGGAGTGAGGAATGCATTAAAGAAGCCTGCCGACTTATGGGACACGTCAACAAGTAAAGGACGATCAAGAAAAACGTGACCGACAGCACCATGTGAACTTTGAAGATAAGAAGACAGCTGTCAAGCTGGAATAAAAAAATTGCCGACACTGGAATAAAGACAACCGACAAGCACTTTAAATATTTTCAACCACATTTGAAATTATTGTACTTTTTACTTTTGTGATGTAAATATCTGATTGGCCAGAAGCTTCTCGGTGAAACGTGAGCCTTTCTATAAATTGAGACTCTACTGAAGGAGAAGATCGTCGAAAATTAGCCATCTGAAATCTCATCCTGAACTACCATTTCAAACTTCCAAAAATGATCTTTATAATCATTCTCTTTAGAGAGTAGAAACCACTCTTCGGAGTATCAATCTTTGTAAAAATCCTTGTATAATAGTTTTCAAACTATCTTCAGATCAATAAAATCTTTGAGTTTGAAATAAATCTTTTATTATGCTTTGAGTGTTGTTCTACACAGTGAGTTTGTTTGAGAGTTTTGTGTGCCTTTGTGTCCATTTTGCTGTGATACTGTCGGACTTTGGCTAACTCTTGTGACGAAGGTGACCAGGAACATATAACATTCTTACTATTTGGCGAAGCGTGGTAAGGCCCTTATTTTAAGCTACAAGAAAATTTATTGTCTGAAAATTTGCATGAAAATTATTTTATAAGAATTTTTATAAGATTGTTTACTTTGAAAAACTTTTATCATGGAAAGTTACGAATTTTATTATAAAACTGTACCTTTTAGATATACTAATAGTATTGATTATAGTCACATGATAGAAATCCCAGAAACTTATGATAGTTATACTAGAGGAATAAATTTCATAAAAAGAGATAGTAGATATTATGAAGAATGTCTTAAAATTGTATCATTTGGATTAAAAGAAAGATTGCCTAAAAAAATAATAAAAATGATTATATTTTTCTGGTTAGATAGTGAAAATAGTGAAAGAACTTTTGAAACTATAGAACAGCATGTAAGTTATAATGAAATTTCTGAATTATATGATTTTGATCTTAGTTTCGACAATATAGAATAAAAACATGCCTTGAATAACTAGAAAATTTTGTGATAATAAAATAAAAATTTTAGAAGAACAAATAATAACTGACAATAATCGTAGAGAAATAGAAAAAGATAAAAACAGAATGAAACATTTACAAATTTGTAATATGTGTTGCCTCAATGAATATTGTTGTTAATATAGTAAATATTATTATATGATGTTTGGAAGTGGAGCTGATAATAATTATTATAAGGAAGTTTTTATTAGAAAATTACCACCACCATGGAATAATTATTTTCAAAATAAGATTAAAGAAAAACAATTAGGAAGAAATGAAGAAGGATATACATTAGAATTTATTATAAGAACTATAAAAGATGAAATAAGTACTATGTGTAGTAATCAAATGATTTATAAATAATCAGGATTTATACAAGATAGGATTTGTTGTAGAGATACCGAAGTACCAGGAAATTGGGGATGTTATGATTATAAAAGAAAAAGAAAAATAAAACTCAAGAAATATAAAAAATATAATAAGTTTAAAAAGAAATATTTTAAACTAAAAAGAAAATATTTTAGAAAAAAATATAAACCTTATAATAAAAAACCATTAGTTAAAAAACGATGTAAATGTTGGAATTGCAATGAAAAAGGACATATAAGCACTGAATGCCCAAAAAAGAAAGTTAGAATATTAATTACGGATTTTGAACAAATTAGAGATGAATGTGAAGAAGTTGATATTGAAGAAATAGAAGTGAATGAAGAAATATTTGAAGAAAAATCAGATTGAGAAGAAACGTCTAGTGATGACAAATAAAAATAAGAATAAAAAGTTTAAGGACTTGTTTTGTAATAAATGCCCCATTTCATTAAGGGTAAAATTGATTTTTTAACAAAAATCTTAAAAAACTACTATCATAGGTCATTTTGAAAAATCCCCCGTAATTTTAAGAGAGCGATAGGGCTGGGCAAAATCTGCGAATCGAATCGAATCGAGCGATTTTTTTTGTATGAAAAAATCGAACGGGTATTTGAATCGAGAATCGAATGGTTTGGTTCGGTTCTCGGTTCTAGACCCAGAACCGAAGAACCGATTTTTTTTTTTTAATATTAGATAAATCAATTTCTTTTATTTTTTCTAAACAATTTAATAATTTTTTTCTTATTAAATCTTATTAGTTGAACAATTTATAGTTTATTTATGTTTGTTAATTGTGTTTTTTTCAATTTTTTCTTGTATAGTTTCTTAGCAGATAGTATAGAAAGTCAAGCAACTGATAATTACACTAAATAGTTGGTAAGCATTATCAATATTTTAAAATATTTTATTTTTACGACTTCTAATTTATATTTCATTTTTTTATGTATACTTGAAGGTTTGAAGCAAATGAATTATTAATATGAATTATCGAAGTTTTATTAGTAATGTTTACTTTTTGATATTTGTATTTGTCAACTTATTATTTATATATTATTAAATTAGATTGCGTTAATTTGTAAAAGTTAAGATTGAATTTGGTATTTGTTTATATTTTTTGTTATTAATATTAGTATTTACGTTCAAGTGTATTTATGTAGTGCCTATCTGGTCTTGATTCTCCATGAATTAAAATTGAAATGATGACCGTTAGTAGGCCCCACATGAGAGATGGACAGTCAACAATTGCGGCTGAGTGCTTAAAAAGGGTCAAAAAATGCTTAAAATAAGGCCAAAAATCTCTACCGACAGACCTGTAGTATTATTTTAAATGTTAAAAAATTTAATTATAGTATGGAACCGAACGGAACCGAACAGAATCGAACCGAATCGAACCGAAACCGAACGGTTCCAAAATTATATTTGGAATCGACGGTTCCATTTACTAAATACCCGAAAATTTCTGGAATCGAAAAAAATCGAACCGAACCGAACCGAACCGAATCGACCCGCGCCCACCCCTAAGAGCGACTACTCTATCAAAAGACTAATATTCAAGTTTATTCCTTGACCACAAAATAGTATTAAAAAAAATTAAAACTTATTTGAAATACTTAAAAAGGTAAAAATGCTCATTTCACACGTGAAAACCTACCAAAAGAAGAGAGAAACCGACCAAAAATATTGGAGAAAAGAAAATCGATCTTTAAATTTCTTGGCATAAACTGACCATTCAATAGCAAGAATTGGACTCCACGCACCTTGAATCGACGAGATAGGTTAGTTTTGAACTTTTATTTTGATTTTCTTCTAATTTTTTTGAAATGTTTTGAGTTTATTTTGTTTGATTTTGTTGTAGATCGGGTAGAATAAGTGATTAGGACCATTATTTTAGTAAAATAGAATGAAAAAATTAAGTTTGGTGGCAGGAAATGGAGTTTTCAGGCTCCATTTCTGACCAAAACGATGTTCACACCGTCGTTCAAACCGCTACTCAAAACCACTGTTAACAGCGGTTAACAATGGTTTGAACTTTAACGGCGGCCCAATTGATTGGGCCGCTGTTAAGGCCCACAAACATTTTTTTTTAAGAAATTAATTTTAAAAAATTAAATATTTTACATAATTAAATAAATATTTATGTAAAATTTATATAATTCAATAATTTACGAAATTGAAAAATATTTATACAATTAAATATTTTAGGTAATTGAATAAAATTTATATAATTAAATATTTTACGTAATTCTAAAATATTTATATAATTAAATATTTTAAGAAATTGAATAACATTTAGATAATGACATCGAGCAATATTAAAAATTATATTTTAACAAATGAGAAAATTATTATTTTTTCTTTTAAACTTTATTAATAAATCGAATATTAAAAATATTTATATAGTTAAATATTTTACGAAATTGAATAATATTTAGATAATGAAATAAATAATTTCAATTTGATAAAATATTAAATATTATATATATTTTTAACAAATTAGAAAATTCTTATTTTTTTCTTTTAAGTTTTATTAATAATTAAATATTGTAGGTAATTGAATAAAAGTTATATAATTCAATATTTTATGAAATTGAAAAATATTTATATAATTAAATATCTAGGTAATTCTATAATATTTAGATAATTAAATTAATAATTTTAATTTGAGTATAAAGCAATATTTTAAAAATATATTTTAAAAAATTAGAAAATTCTTATATTTTGTTTTAAATTTTATTAATAATTTAATAAATCAAAAATAGTTATATAATTAAATATTTTGTATAGTTCTATAATATTTATATAATTAAATTAATAATTTTAATTTTTGAATATCGAGCAATATTAAAAATTATATTTTAAGAAATTAGAAAATTATTATTTTTTCTTTTAAATTTTATTTATAAATCGAATATTAAAAATATTTATATAATTAAATTTTTTACGAAATTAAATAATATTTAGTTGTTACAATTCGATTAACTTAATTTTATAAAATTATGTTGTATTCCATTATCTTATGTCGATGTGCTAATATTTAAATTATTTTTGGTAGCATGGATTATCACTTGGAGTTGACATTGAGACAGATGATTGGTAAAGCTACCTGGAATGGTAATTTTGGCAGTTACAGTTTTTTGTTAGAGCTGTTGGATGAGCAGTATGCAGAGATGCTACGATGTTCATTTCTTTGGCCCTTGTACGAGTTGAGAAATGTATAGTACTCGGGGCAGATCTTTGATGTCTTACTGTGTCGGTTGCTAAGTCCGGTCGATGGCGATGCCCTCTACTTCGACTTCGGGGGGCAAGTTCGCCAGTTTCTCCATGTTCGAGTTTGCGGGTGATGATGCATCTCATGCCGATACTCAGAGAAGCACCAAGTTGTACGAGACTTACTTCCAGGGACAAAGGACTGTACTGTTGTCGGGTCTGATGGACGCGATTTGGAAGTGTGACCATATGTTGGACAAACTGAAACTCGGCCTGGTCTATATCCTTGAGAGCGTGTTGCGATGTCACCATAGGAGGACTGCGATCGACCTGTTCCATCTGCATATCGTCGACGATCTTGATGTCTTCAACACATATCCGTGGGGTCGAAAATGTTTTGAGGACACGGTGCACGTTTTCACCAGATCACCATTGAGTCCGAAGGGTGCCTTACGTAAATACGATACATACGGATTGGCCCTGGCAGTGCAGGTAAATGTTTGACATAATTTATCATAAAAATATTGTTTAATATAAATATGAATATAATAATTGTATGTGCTGTAGATCTGGGCGTACGAGACGGTCCCTGTCCTAGGTGCCCGGTTTGCAAGCCTAGGGGATACACGCTACCCTCAAATATATCATTGGCGAGCATCCCGAGCAGAGGGATATCCAAGGAAAGAGAAGTTATCAGCTCTCCTCGACGACTCTCAGGTGAGACAATAAAATGATTTATGTAGTGTGTAGCTCCAAAATATGATGGCGTGATCATTAACAAGTTGAAATGTTGGTATGCCGCTTGAAGTCATTACGGAGTTGATGCCGTCAATGGAGGAGGAGGGTTGTGGATATGTGCGTGAATTGGCCGCTCCGTATGATGAAGCAGACCGTAATGAGGTACGTGAATTGAATATAATTTTTTTATTACAGTTTTGTATCCGTTAGCCGATTTTCATTAAATATAACTATTTTTAATGTTCCAATTTGTGTAGGAGCGCGGTCCAATAGATCGACCATCACCTCCGTCGAGGGTATCTCCTTCGCTGAGGGCATTACCGCTGCCGTAGGCATCACAGCCTCCGATCAAGTCACCTTCTCCACCGTCCACTAATCTGTACGATCGCCTGACAGTATTTATAGCGGGTTAGATGGACGAGATTCGCCCAGACTTGGTGGGTCAGATGGACGAGATGTGCTGAGATATGGCTGAGTAGATGGGAAAGATGGTACGTGAGTTTAGGGGACGGGTCGATGATTTATCTAATGACATTGGAGTTCTCCGTCGCCATGTGGGAGATCTTCAGGATGAGATCGCAGCCGTCCGAGGCGAAATAATAGGTATGAGACGGGGTGACGGAGGGGGGACAGAGGGGGTAATTTCTGGACTGATGATGCTACGTTGGCTTCATTTTTCTTGTCCTCTGAGGGGGGTAGGACGGAGGGGGTGGCCCCGGAGGAGGTGGTGGTGGAGAGCCCAGAGGCAGTGACCCCGGAGGGTGGTAGGACAGAGACAATGGCGTTGGAAGAGGGTAGGACGGAGGGGGTGGCCCCGAAGGTGGTGATGGTGGTGGTGGGGAGCCCGGAGGGTGGTAGGACGGAGGGGGTGGGCCCGGAGGAGGAGGTGGAGGATGAGCATACGCCTGACGTGGCTGCGGGGAAAAGGCGTGCCGGTGACGACCCAGAGCAGGTGGTCAGCAAGAGGGTCAGGTTGCCTTCACAATACGTCGTTTCTCCCTTCACAGTTGAGGCAAAGAGGAGGACGTTCGTCGACGGGACATACCCCAATCTATTTAGGGAGGTGGACACAGCCAAATGGAAAGCGTTCGAGATCGAGTGGAAAATAATTAAGCTCGGGTAAGTATTTTAAAATTTCAATAAAGAATGCTATACTAACTCATCTTTATCTTTTTTAACATTTGTGTATTTGTTTCAGACATAGCCTCATCGTTGAGGAGATGACGATCTCATATGCTTATAAATGGTTTCACGACATCACCACTTCGGGGACGTGGCTCGCCGAAGATGTAAGTGAAAATAGTTATATTGTTGTTTATTATGTATACATTACTTTTTTGTTTTATGAAATGAAATAACCCTTATATTTTTTATTGGTGTTTCCTGATACAGCACATCGATCTGGCCATGGAGTTATTACGAGATTGACCTCGACGATATCCGCTATCATTCAACATGCATGGCCGATTCATACTGAGCACTGAATATCAGTCACTGCAACGTATGGGCAGTGAGTACGTGCTGCCTGAATATATGGTCGAATGGGTCGTAGGGATGTTGCCGACACTCAAGGGAAAGGCATGGGAGGCTTGTACACATATATACATGTTTCAGATTATTTTTGCTGACTCCACGATGTATATGTACGACTCCGACCATTCATGTCGACACAGGGCCAGGTCAAGCAGTAGTTGGAGCTAATTGCAGTGATCGTTCCGTTGATGGATGCCGAGCGGGTGTTGCTGTTAATAACAAGCTAGCCATCGTGCGGAGTCAGACGACGGCGAGACAGTCTCGATCGTAAGTATTTATATTTTGTTTTTAACTTGGAAACTTAGTTTTTATCTAACACGTTTTTGAACTAACACCTTTATTATTTGACATGTAGGGGCGATTGCGGTATTTTTGCAATAAAGTACATCGAATTTTTGAGTATAGGACATAAGGTTGATGAAATCAATCAGACATGGATACAAATTTGAAGGAATAAATTAGCGGTCGATTTGTACGAATTCAAGTGTGACCCGTAAACGTTGTACATTTAATTCTTGATTCATTTATTTATCAAACGCTCAACAATGAAATATTATTCATAGCTATCAGTGAAATGGGTAATTATATTTACGTATTTTAATTTTCGTTTCGATAAAATTAGTACAGTATTTTAATATTTAAATCTTATTTCGACATAAGTATATGAAAATTTTACGATCTTAAATGGATCTATAATCATTTTTAACAAAAACGAGAAAAAAATTCATCTGTATGTATAATTTCAGACAAATTTACGATAGTCTATAAAATGGTCAACCAGACATCCAGACGGCCCGCCCTTCTGGATCCAGACTGCCCAAAAGTCCGGGCCATCCGACCCTTCCGGATCCAGCGCACCTTGTAGTATTTTTTGGCCATTTCTCTCCTAAGGTCCGATTGAAATGATTCAAGATGCGTTGGAAAGCTAACTCAATGGGCTACAACTTTTCTTCAGATACCATATTCGAATTCAATCGTTTTCTATGTCAAAAATTGGCCTCGATATGAGACTGAAAACTGGTGCAAAACTTTTCAGCTTAAAAGTTAGGAAATTGCTACCGGTACATCACATGCTACATCAACGGATCCATAATGCTGAGCTGGCGAGAAATTGGGTCAAAATCTCGTTCAACTTAAAAAAAAAAAAAAACCCAAAAATATAAAACCCTCGCTGTCTCGCATTTCCCCCCATTTCGAAATTTTCCCTCCCCCCCTGTTCAAGCTGAAGACGAGAAGAAAGAGGGAAGCCAGCAACAACTCCCAACCCAGTAGCTCGATATTCTGTCGATGCTTTTCGGTCTTCGGCTCCGGTGAATGAGAAGAATTTGGGGAACCTTTTTCACATCCATTTGGCACACCCAAAAACTCAACAATCGACTCGGCCCTTTCTCTCTACGACCTGCAGTCGACGCCGAAAAGAAATTGGGGAACTCAAACCTCGTACGACGTGAAGACTTCGACGGAGTACGGCTTCAAGCATTTCTAAGGGTTTCTTGATGGAATTTTTTGGATTTTTTGCATTTTTTTTCGACGTCTTCGTTTTGCTTAGGGTTAGTCGTGTGCTACTGTGAATTGGTTTTGCTTTGCTGTTGTAATGAGAGTGTTATGGGGTTATAAGAAAATGGAGAACATGGTGGAAGGCGATTTGAACCCCATTATTAGTGTGATTTTTTCTTCAGTGAGGAACGATTTGAAAGTGTAGAGAAATTGATTCTTGAAGATACCTTGGACAACAGCCTTCTTTGTTGGTAGTTAATAACCGAAATGGAGCCTCAATTGAGTCCATAAAAAGGAGCTTCAGATTCTGGAAAAGGGCAGGTCACAAAGATGAAGATGTGGAGCTCAAAAATGCATGAATGATGAGAGCTCTGGATTAAGAGAATTCTGGGAAAAAGGAGAATTCTGGAGAGCTCGAAAAGATGAAGATGTAGAGTCCGAAAATACTGATAAAGGAGGAGCTCTGGAGGAGGAGTTCTGGAAAGGAGAAGCTCTGGTAAAGGAGCTCTGGAACCGTAGGAAATCAGGTGGAGAAAGTGAGGTTGTGAGAAAAGGGATTTTTCTGGAAAAATCAACCTGGAGCAAAAATCTTTCTGTAATAGGATCTGATTTTGTATGGTGAATCACTTGAAATGGTGATTGATTCAATGTAATTGAATGTTAAGTTTTCTTGGTTAATAAGAAGCTTGAGGAAGAGGATTTTCTTCCTGTTACTATATTCTGTGTTGCTGGTTTTTTTCTTCTGTCTTCTTCTGCTGGTTTTTTCATATGTTATTCTGTTCTGGTTTCCATTGCTGGTGCATTTTCTTCTTGCATTTCTTGCATTGATCTTGAGCTGGGAGGGGGAAGGTAAAATCCCCAACAGAACGATTTGTAGATCTGCAATTGTTTTGAACCCCCTTCTTAGTGTATTTTTTGTTCAGGCTAAGGAACGATTTTGATTATGTATGTTCTTCATTGGTGTTCGAATCCATAAATTGGATTTTCCTTCCAGTTTATGCATTGGTAAAAAAATCCCAATTCTTTTGCTTTTGAGTTTCTTCATTTCTTCCTGGATGAAGGCTTCGGGTTTTTGTAAAGAGGTTAGGGAAGGAAAAGCTAGATCGAATTCAACTTTGACAGCCATTTGCATGGCAAATACAACTTTGAACAATTCAACCACTGAGTGCAGTTGGATTTGAATGGCACTTCAACAGCATCAAAAGTTTGGTTGTCATCATTTAAATGGTATAAACTGCTAACTGTATTTCATTTATTCTTCTCAAATAGAGTTGAAAGTTGAACCAGCAAGAAGAATAAACCAACAAAAAGAATAAACCAGCACAAAGTTAAACCAGCAGAAGGACTAAACCAGCAGAAAGTTAAACCAGCAAGAAGAATAAACCAGCAGAAATTTAAACCAACAGAAGGAAAAACAGAGAACAGGTTTGAAACAGGAAGAATGAACTTCCTCAGACTTTATTAACCAAGATTTTCTACAGATTTACAACTCCCAAAATAGAGATTAAACATAATTCTGACACTGGCACTTCACCAGTTACATTACAAAATCAAAAGAACTCCCAAAAAATCTGTCACATATGACATTGTGATACAGCTTCAACTTGTTATATTTGCAGCATCAAAAATTATCACTTCATTGTAAATTTGTTATAACTTCCATGCTATATTGTGTCCCAAAAGCTTGAGGTGGTGAAGGAGATGATATGCTCATCACTTGATCCTCCTCTACTGGCAAGTTGTGTGAGACATTGTCTTTGGACAAAGTAGGCCTATTTGAAGATGCCAATTTCAACGTCACCTACAAGAGTCAACATAACATTAACATTGTAACATGTGAATAATGTATTGTGTGATAACTGAATTATGAGTTGAACAACAAACCTTGCCCCTGTTTGGCCCCCATTATTGTAGATTTTTAGGGGGTTGAAAATTTTTAGAATAGTGATTGATGGGAGATGTCTGGTTGAAAAGTTTTAGATTTGTGTGTATTATTATTTTATTTGATGAATGTATGGTTGAGATGAAGAGAGAGAAAAATTTAATGTAATGTAATGAGATATAATGGGGGGCAAACAAGGGCCTTATTACGACCCAAATTAATCACTGTATTGGCTTGTTTCCTTTAAACAATTCAATAACTAATACGATGAACATGAATTACTTGACTTTAGCCCTAATAATAATGTCAATACATGGATTAACAATGAAAACCAGATTTTTTTCCCTATACCTGAGGGTGATTCTTCTATTATTGGTATTTCTTCTTCATCAGTATTTTCATCATCCACACCATAATCAACATCAGGCAGCTGACTGTCTAGAATCTGCTCCTCAGGGTGAATGTTGATGTCCAAAGCTGCAAACAAGTGGCACGTGTCTGATTAACACCAGATCAACCCATGCCAGCATAAGAATGAGCAAAAGTCTAAGAAAATAAAAAATACAGGCAAACAGAAAGCATTCATGGAGTTTGTGAACAACATATAAAAAACTGAACAATAGAGTACGCGCTCAAATATTATCTTCAAATAAACTAAAGTTACGTTCTTAGCATCAAGTATGGGATAAATGAATTGGAATTGGAATTGGAATTGGAAACGGAAATAGAAATTTCTATTTTAACTTAAATTTATCTTTCTACATATTCAATTTCCCTGTTGAAAGATAAAAACTAAAAATTCAATTATCAAGCAAATACATAGCACAAAATCTAATTACCAAAATCCCACGGTTCCTATAATTCAGACTTTTAATACTTTATGTAGGTTCTTGACAGAAATAAAGTGCAAAAGCTGGCAAAACAAACTTAATTTTGAGACTTCTGAAGCTCAATTTTTACGGATCATCAAAGCACTTACTTATACAACTTATCAAAACAGAAAAAGCATAAATAAGGCAGCTAAATCTGCTGCACGTTGCCCAACAAACTTCCAACAAATATGGGCAGAAGAGTAGGTCAAGCCTAACAAACTTTGACAACTTCAATTCAGCATGTGTTTTATTAAACCTCAAGAACTCAAACATTAGCAGCCCACTCAGCTTCACGTCAATAGCTCCTGGGGCATCATTCAACACTTTATTAATCGAGTTTTCTAAGCGATTTCACTTGAATAACAACAAAGTGGCTTCTAACATATTCATTGCTGGGTATGCTTATCTGTAGGGATGTAGGAGATTTTCAATGTGCATATAGGCAGGAAAAAAATCAAAAATTTTGCATAAAAAGGAAACATAATTATTTCACCATTGTTGCCGCCCTTGCCGTTGACTTCATTGCCGTCCATACCGGAAGCCTCCAAAAAATGGACTGCTACCGGAATAAAGGTCGAATCCGAGTGCTACTAGAAGAAACTAACTACTGTAATAGGTTGATCGGTACCGGAAAGCATCGACAAAATTCCGAGCTACACTTGTTTGCGAGCTTCCCTCTTCCAGTCGTCTTCGAAGAAACGGGGAATTTGAAGAGGGAAATGTGAATAAACGAGGGTTTCAATTTTGGGATTTTTGGTTTTTTTTTTTTTTTTTCTTTTTAAATTAAACGAGATTTTGGTTCAAAATCTCGCCACGTCAGGAATTATGGATGCCGTGCTGTATAAGCTGATGTACCAGTAGACTCACTCTAAAAGTTAATATGTGATAACGTTTTGGCTATATTTCATTCATTTGACTCATTTTTCATCCAATTGACCTCCAAAACTCTCGAATTTTCATCACGAGGTTAGAAACAAGTTTAGAATATTTACACTTTAATCCATGAACTATCACTTTCCTCAATTTTGGTCATTTTCACTCTTTTTTTCTAATTTTCATTGTATTCGTTCATTTGCAGCCTAAACCAAAATGCAAGTGTACTTAGAACATTTAGGTGTCAATAAATCATGAAAATGCAATTATTAATGGATGAAAAACGTGATAATTGCACTATTATCACCGCATATTAAGGCTAATTTCCACCAATTCACAATTCTTTACTTCATTTCTTTTTTCTTTCACCTCCTATTCGAATCCAAATTTTATGATCAAGCACGGCTTCATCTAAAGCTCCAAAATACGTCATTTTCTCCAATATATTTAAACTACAAAACGACATGGACACACACATCAAAACGCTCAAAGTGCTCAAGAACTATCTAAAAACTACAATTTAACAGGTATATGTTTAATGAGTTAATTGCACTCATCAGTATATTATTAATTATAATTTGTATGTTGCATAATTATTGTCGTTAAATATTCAGTTATAATTAAATTGCTTATTTTAATTGTTTATATAATATTTAATTATAATTAATAAAATATTAAATGAACAATTGAAATAAAAAATTTAAATAAACAATTCAAACAATTAAATGAAATAATTTATTTTAAATAAATAATTTAAATCGTGTATTTTAATTGTTTACTCAATATTTAATTGTAAAAGAAGAATTTATAATTAAGTTGCATATTTTAATTGTTTATATAATACTTAATTATAATTAATAGTATATTATTAACAATTGAAATATAAAATTTAAATAAACAATTAAATGAAATAATTTATTTTAAAATAAATAATTTAAATCGTGTATTTGAATTGTTTACTTAATATTTATATGTAAACGAAGAATTTATAATTAAATTGCATTTTTTAATTGTGTATATAAAAATAATAAAATATTATTTAGTTATAATTAATAGAATATTAAATAAACAATCGAATATTTCATATTTTAGTATTTATAACTAAATAATTTTTTTTTTATTGTTAACCGATTATTTCATTATTTTAATTGTTAATTGAATATTTTATTTATAGTTTATAATTAATTTAATTATAATTATTAGAATATAAAATAAACAATTGAATATTTCATATTTTATTATTTATAGCTAAATAATATATTTCTTATTTTTTATTTCAATTCTTAATTGATTATTTCATTATTTCTTATTTTAATTGTCAATTCAATATTTCATTTATTGTGTATATAATATTTAATTATAATTAATAGAATATTAAATAAATAATTGAATATTTCATATTTTATTATTTATAACTAAATATTGTTTTATTATTTTAATTGTTAGCATATTATTTCATTATTTCATATTTTAATTGTTAATTGAATATTTCATTTATTGTGGATATAATATTTAATTATAATTAATAGAATATTAAATAAATAATCGAATATTTCATATTTTATTATTTATAAATAAATATTGTTTTATTATTTTAATTGTTAGCATATTATTTCATTATTTCTTATTTTAATTGTCAATTCAATATTTCATTTATTGTGTATATAACATCTAATTATAATTAATAGAATATTAAATAAATAATCAATACTTGATTATTTACAACTAAATAATATTATATTATTTTTTCGTTTAATTGTTAACCAATTATTTCATTATTTCTTATTTCAATTGTTAATTGAATATTTTATTTATTTTTTATAGTTAATTTAATTATAATTAATATAAAATAAAATAAACAATTGATTATTTCATATTTTATTATTTATAACTAAATAATAGTTTTTTATTTTTTATTTCTATTGTTAATTGATTATTTCACTATTTCTTATTTTAATTGTCAATTCAATATTTTATTTATCGTGTTTATAATATTTAACTATACTTAATAGAATATTATATAAATAATCGAATATTTAATATTTGATTATTTATAACTAAATAATATTTTATTATTTTTTATTTGAATTGTTAACCGATTATTTCATATTTTAATTGTTAATTGAATATTTTATTTATTGTTCATAGTTAATTTGATTATGATTAATTGAATATAAAATAAAAAATTGCCTATTTAATATTTCATTATTTATAACTAAATAATATTTTATTGTTTTTAATTTTAATTGTTAACCGATTATTTCAATATTTCTTATTTTAATTGTTAATTGAATATTTTATTTATTGTTTATAATTAATTTAATTGTAATTAGTAGAATATAAAATAAACAATTTAATATTTAATATTTTATTATTTATAACTAAATAATATTTTTTTATTTTTTATTTCAATTGTTAATTGATTATTTGATTATTTCTTATTTTAATTGTCAATTCAATATTTCATTTATTGTGTATATAATATTTAATTATAATTAATAGAATATTAAATAAATAATTTATTTTAAATTGTTTATAAACAATTGCAATAAGTAGTTTAAAATATATATTTTAGATCCATTATTTTTATTCTTTGTAATCAAATTAAATAAGTAATTTAAAACAAAATTTTTTAATAGTTTATTTAATAACCATTATTTATAATTAATAGAATCTTAAATAAACAAACGAATATTTAATAGTTTATTATTTATTACTAAATAATATTTTATATTTTACAAACTCTTTTTTCGTGATTTTTACTTAAATAAGTTAATTATTTATTTAAATTAAATATTAAATAAATAATTAAAAATTCAAGACAAAATTAAACTATAATTAATATTAAATAATAAAATTAGAAATTAATTTTAAATTAAATATTAAATGAAAAAGAAAAAAAATCAACTGAGCCCAGACTCCAGTCTGGACTTTTCTCCTCCAACTGATAGATTCGCTTGAAAACGTCATTTCTGGCGATCTCTGCCCCCCAAATCTCACCCAAATCACATTTCATCTATTAGTAATTGATTCCACAACAATTTCTTCGAAAATAATCAACAAAAATTCAAAAACATGCTTTTTTTCTCTCTCCCAACTTTCTTCCAAGTCACGTGTGAGGGAAAAAAAATGGGAAAATACTAGAATTTTAAGTTTTTTTTTTAATTTTTCCTATTTTTTTTTACTTGGTCAACGACTATTGCGAAAAAGTGGCCGGATCAACCGGATATTTTCTACCATTTCCTCTACCTAAGGTAGACCTCGCAATTCTTGCAAAGAATATGGTGTAATGTCAATTTAGCCCCTATGGTTTTTCGTTTATGTCTATCCTTCCCCCACCACAGGTTTTCATAACCTCCTCGTCCCTTTTTGGGATTTTGTGGTTATAATTTGATTAAAAAAAAAAAAAAAAAGGTTTTTGCTTAGCCCCAATTTGGTTGGATTAAAATTAGACTTTTAGTAGATTGTGATAAAAGTTGATGAAATGTGTGATTGAAAAATTGTGAATCCTATAAAATATATGATTAAAATGAATTGTCGACTTTTGACTCAGAATAAAATTTGAATTTTAATCAGTACCAAACAATGACTAATTATTGCAATAAATCCTATCGAAAACAAAACACTTTTGGCTTAAATCCAACACGCTTTTGGCCTTGTGTACTCTAATCTGTGTGTTGAATATTGACCCTATCGATAATTCTTTGTGACATGGTAATAGTATTACCTAACAATAACATACCATTTTCTCTTCAAAAATGCTAAACTACCCGAAAATGGGTGCCAGAAGGGGTGACCGCCCCTCACATCCGATCGACCCCACATGAATTAAAAATTGCAAAAAAGAGCGGACCCCACCCGCTGTTGTGAGTGTGGGTCACCGCCTCTGTCAAAAAAATTCGGGCACTGCAGCATGGTTGTTTTCTCTTAAATAATGCATGCCGAGCCGAGCGTGTTAGAGAGTGCTTAAAAGCTCCTTATAAGGACTCAAATCTCAAGAATATTTTTCACCCTTCAGAAGCTCGATTATATAGATGATTCTTGTTTGTTCTTGTTCTTAATTAGTAATCGAGCATTTTGAAATTGTAATATCACACAAATATACAAATTTCGGCATCCTCTAGAAGAAGTCAGGGGAGGATCTGAATACAAGCAGCAGCACAATTTATTCAAACCTTGGGGGCATAGTTTAGAAGGAACATCATCTTCATCCTTGGCCCTCAATTATTCAAACCGAGTTTTTTTCGTCTTTTATACATATTATATATGTAGTAGTGATAGAGTTTTCATTCGCAAGGTGAGCTAACTAGCCCTGCTGAGCTGACGTCGAGGTTCGTCATCTTCCTCTCCTCGAAGCTTCACAAGCGCATAGATAGCTGCCCCGGCAAGAGCCCCAAGCGGAGGTGCCACCATGTATATCCATATCGACTTATAATTTCCTGCTGCAACTGCTGGCCCCAGAGTTCGCACCGGATTCATTGAACCACCAGTAGATGTCCTGCCAAATCATAAATATCTTTCTAGTAAATTTTGTAGAATATCCAACAAAGAATAGATAGATGGATATATTTATCTTAACATGTTAATTATCCTTGACAATCTCAAGGACAGAATCTATATAAATGCCAGGAAATTTGTATATACTGATAATGTTGATCAAAGAGTAAGTAATGGCAACAGAAAACAAGAGGGCAACAAGAAGGAATATACACTCACCCAGCCACAAGACTGTTGAGGATAACCGTAGCTCCGACTGCTATTCCGGCTAATTCTCCAACCTGATAAAAAACTGTCATCAGCAAGATATTAATCTTGTTTTGTTTTATGTTTTTTAGAGTCTAATTCTATTTAGACCATGATATTGTTGATTATTAATTACATACTGCGCGGGTATCAGTGGCAACTGCGGTTACAACAAACAGCAGATTAAAGGTAATGAGGAATTCAAAAGCGAATGCCTGGCCAGTACTGACAGAAGGAATAGTGACACCACCAGACAAGAAAGGATGGAATACACCTTTGAGCGCAAAACAAGCACAAATAGATGCAGAAGCCTGTGCTGCAATATAAGCCGGGACATGAATCCAACGGAAATGACGAAAAGCAGCAAAAGCAATTGTAACGGAGGGATTAAGATGAGCTCCAGATAGATGTCCTGTTGAAAAGATGGCTATCATAACAGCCAGCCCAGAGCATACTGCACTCCCTATTAGACCTTCTGCTCTATCGTATTTTTGGTTCACAATTGGTCCTGCTGTTGCTCCAAACATCAGAATAAATGTTCCCACAAACTCTGCTGCAACCTGCTAAAACCAAAAGACCAACCTGATTCTTTTTCCATTCTATATCAAGCTCTACACTACTCAGCACAAACATCAGAAACTTCATTCAAATTATATTTAGTATTTCCTGATAATCACATCACAAGCATATATAATATCCCCTAATTTCCCAATCCACAACCTAATTACTAGACCAGTATGTAAAATATAAGTACATCATAACCAAACTATGCAATTGCTCATCTGTCTTTTATGTAATGAACAGCCACATTATGCTGCAAGCAAGGGTTAAAATAAAATTCTAAGCTGGCCTCCTACTTGTTGATTAGGTTGTAAGGACAATTATGGTTCTATATAAACAACCTTATGTTATTCTATTCGATGTTAGTGAATTATTTTAGCGAATCACTTAAATTATTGTATGTCGATCTTATTATTCTTCTTTTCAATTTTATATTTGACGTTTGCACGATAACTGATATCAAAACCAAATTTATGATGTTTGGGGTTTCTTTTGCGAAGTTCGGTGGAATTGGGAATATCAAATTATGAGTATGATTGTTGTGTTTAAGTAAAGAGTCTTGGTGATGGTTCATTAATTTTCTAGTCGTATGCACACGATATGTTGATTGATGCTAAGATTATGGTTGATGTCGACAAGTTGAAAAACTAGCTAGTTAAGTAAAAATTTTACATGAAAGATTTAAGTGCCGCCAAGAAGATTCACAAGAATTGTGTGATTTGAGTAGAGTTTGACCTATTTATAAACACTTATAAGCTTTGCCAAACATGCATAAGAAATCAATGTGACCATATATATTAATGGTAATATATGTTGGATCCTTAGATAGTGGAACAATAATAGTAATAGTAACAGTAATAATAATGCTACTATCTAACTGAAAAAGTAGTTTCGAATAAGACTCGACTGGATTGATTCTTTTCTCTTTTCCATAAAAGAGAGTATATTTTCCTGGAATTCGTGCATGCATGCATGCGTGTAAGGATATCCAGAAAAATAGTAATTTGAGATTTTTAGGTCCTGCTTGACTGCATCAATTTTCATAAAACATGTCCTATTCGAAAAAAACGAATTCACTTTGACTGTTAGATTGAAACGTGAAAATGGAAACCGAATTTCAAAGTACACCCACTTACTGCATTTTCTTTATTTTCATAGAAAACGAATTCCTCCAAATTTGATGGATTTTTATTTTTCAATTAACATGGAATTGGAATTCCTTTCTGCCTATCAAACTCTTACTATTTGACGAATTCAAGGAAAATAGTGCGTGCGTGCATGCGAGTAACGATCTCAAATCTCAGTGACTCAGAGCGTGTGTGTGTGAGAGAGAGAGAGAGTGAAACCTTGCGAGTGAGAGAAATCTCAGGTGCAGAGAAGTGGGTGAGACATGTGTGAGGTGCAGCCCAAATAGACGCATTCAAAGGCAAGCACTTGCATCTCGGCATTGACTTCCGATCGTACGACAGTGAATCTACTCTCAGAGACGGCATAAGAGGCGTCGGCGTTGTTGGCGTCCCCGGTTCGAAATCGTCCATTTGATTTCCTTCTTTTCCGATTTATCAAAAATCAAAACGAAAACACTTTTTTTTTTTTTTCCCTTTTTTGGAGTAGTTGAGGCAACGACGACTAATTTCAGGGATGAATATTCATGATTTGAAGGCTTTTATGAGGTTGCTGCTACACGAGCTTCTGAATTGTACCCAGATTTAACAACAATCCTTATGGAATCAAAGCACTGCAAAATCAAGAATATACAGCAGGACTTAACATTTTTTTTTTCCTGAGAATGAGAAGAATAGAGGTGTTGTAGCTGAAGCAAGTTACATGCTGGGTAGATATCCAGCTTACACAAAACGATTATATATATAGAAGAAAGATTGAGATATATATGAATACATACATATAATTTGGATTTTTATATTACATGCATGCTCAGAAACCGAGCGGGGATTTTTATATTACAATGCATGCATGCTCAGAAACCGAGCGGGGGTGGCCGCCCCCACTGAAAAAAAAAAAAACCAAATTCAGTTTTTTTAGCTTATTTTCTATCTCGAATGCAGCCAGGATATGGTGAAACTCATGTTTTATATGTAATCTTTTTCTTTTTAATATTGTTACATATTCTTCAATCTCATAGAGTTGGATGGTTAAATTTCCTTTCCACTTAAATATAGCTTGTCAGAAGGGTTTGGAGATGATTTGACAATTGAAGTCCACGATTCGAAAGGAAAGTATTTTGGCCACGTAGTAGTTCAGGACCTCAGGTGGCTAATATTGCTGAAAAATTGGTATGTTATGTAAATCTCATTTTGATCACCTGTGATTGTAAAAACTGTTGCATGGTCAGAGTGAATATATTTGTGGGTTTGATGCAGGGTGAGAGGCTTCGTTCATGGCCTATATAGCATGAACTAGTTGGAAAAATGTAGCTAAATCTAAACTATTCAACAACTCCCAAAAAAAATTTTTCTGGGGCTCTGCCCCCGAACCCCCGTAGGCCCCACCCCTTCAACTTTGGACCCCCCTACTTCAATGGGCTAGCTCTGCCCCTGATCTCACCCCCACTGAAATTTGTCTAGGTCCGCTCCTGCGTATGAGTTATGAAAAAAGATGAAGAAAAATTGAAAGTGAAAAGGGGTTAAATACACAGGTGGCCACCCAACTTTAAATTTTGTGTCCACATGGCCACTTAACTTTATTTTGTCCACACAATTTAAAATAAACTTCTAAAATTAATGAAAATGGTAAAAAGAAGTTAAGTAGGCATGGTGAAATGTTATATGAAGTTGGGTGCCCATAGTGAAACGTTATATGAAATTGAATGATCATGGTGAAATAAAATCAAATTGGGTGGCCATGGTGACACTAAATATAAAGTTCAGTGGCCATGATGAAACAAAATAAAGTTAAGTGGCCATGTGGACACAAAGTTTAAAGTTGGGTGGTCACTAGTGTATTTAACCCAAGTGAAATGTGAAAAGAAGTTGATGGTGTGATGCTATATAATGGACAGATCGACGCCGACTATGCTATTAAATGCAGGAGAGAGGAAAGTCAATGACTATTGTTGTCTCAATGTGCGATATGTTAATTGTTTCAAGCAGATCGATGCCAACTATGCTATTAAATGCAGGAGAGAGGAAAGTCAATGACTATTGTTGTCTCAATGTGCCATATGTTAATTGTTTCAACGGTCATTAAACTTTACAAAGTGTTACGTTTCACTTACTGAACTTTACGATGCACATCATTATTCACCGAACTTAGTAAAACTGCATTCTATCACTCATTGGGCTGATTCTGTCTACACCGTTGGCAGACGTGGACGACAACGTTGACATTTGGCCATTAAATGACTCCAACTGGACAGTGATCAGCCATGTCATCCCCAAACGCATCTCTTGAACGGTTACTGAACTTTAGAAAGTGTTACATTTCACTCACTTAACTTTACATTGCACCTAATCACTTATTGAACTTAGTAAAACTGCACTCCACCACTCATTGGACGAATTTCGTCTACACCGTTTGCAGACGTAGAAGGCGGCGTTGACATGTGACTATTAAATGACTCTATCTCGACAGGGTTCAAGTGAAGTCATATACGCCTCAACATACATGTAGCCTATAGAATCGTTATTGTAACTACATGTTCATAGTCCATTGGTACATTGAGCAATTCAAGGCAGATCCAGAGTGAAAACGAAAAGTATGCATGCTACAACAAAGGAGGACTTGAAGATAAATATTACTAGAAATGTAGTTTCGAAGACGAGAAGATATACTAAACAACTGATTAACGAGATTATCGAAGAACCATTTGGGTCACTAAGGTCGTATGCGGCTGAGGTTTTGAGGACTAATTCAGGATCCACAGTGATGATAGCACTTAGTGTGCGGGTTTTTCAGATTTTTCGACTGGTCATTTTTTTCCCATCTCCAGGACTGGTACGAGGGACATTTGGAGCCAATCAATATAGGCAGGCACGCTTCGGAGGAGAGAAGAAGACATATGAGTAATTGTAATGGCTAATGTTTATCATTTCATTTGCGTGCATGCGTGAGTGCGTGTTATGTTTTCTTGGGAATTCATGAAATGGTTCTTCACTGTCGAGATGGAGTCATTTAACAGCTAATGTCAACGTCATCGTCCACATCTGCAAACGGTTTAGACGGAATTAGCCCAGTGAGTGATGGAGTACAGTTTTACTAAGTTCAATTAGTGACTAGGTGCAACGTAAAGTTAAGTGAGTGAAAAGTGGCACTTTGTAAAGTTCAGTGACCATTGAAGAGACGTGTTTGGGGATGACATGGCTGATCAATGTCGAGTTGGAGTCATTTAATGGCTAAATATCAGCGCCGTCGTCCACATATGCAAACGGTGTAGATGGAATTATCCCAATGAGTGATAGAGTGCAGTTTTACTAAGTTCAGTAAGTGATGGTGTGCAACGTAAAGTTCAGTGAGTGAAACGTGACACTTTGTAAAGTTCAGCGACCGTTGAAACAATTAACTCATGTGACTGTCTTTTATATTATAGTTGTGATGTGGGTACAGTGACGGGGTTCTGGGGGAGGGTGGGATTTTTTTCGCAATTTTTTATTATCATGGGTCCCGCATGCGGTCCGCCCATGTGTATGTAAAACTTTTTTTTCTGGCTTTGTTCTTTATGTTATATATATATATATATATATATATATATATATAAACAAGGCTAAATTTCCCCTTGGGTTCTAGCAATTTGTAAGTGTTATCCCCCACTTTATTTGTTGCATTTATGTCTCTTAACAATTTGTAGGTGAAGTCCAATGATAGCTATTTAAGAAATCCAAAGTGCACAAGTCTGCTGCCTCGATAAAAGTTGAATTAAGCTACTTGTAAATTTTATTTGTATAGATTGGTTGACATTTCATGGTGTGTAAAATTTGAGATCACTGATTACTTTAAGTGTTGTTCGAATTCTTGACAAAATTGTGAATCACATCATGAAATGTAACAAAACTGTCAACCAAAATGTAGGTAGAGAAAAAATGATAAAAGTTACCTTTGGCAGGCCCCATTAACAATCTCTCCTTTGATTTTGGGGCTTCAATTTCTGCAAGTTCATATATTCTTTTCTTTGCTGTTCTTAGCAATGGATCAATATCGTGGCCCTCAATTGTGACTAGTGGTGGCTATTAAATAGAAGAGAGTGAGTAAAGAACAATCTCATTCCTTATCTGTCATCGAAGTGTTTCGTTGAGAATTCGAATTTTTAAAGGAGATTTGAGGTCATCGTTTGAAATATATGATTTCTTTTTTTGAATAATTTCACAATTTCAATTAGACATCATTTGAATGTCATATGGCAATTTAGATATTTCAATAATCGTTTTTCGATAGCTAGGGACATGGTCACACAATTATAAAACATTGAAGACATAAGTACAACATATAATAGGTTGAGGACATGGTTGTCGTACTTATGAATGTTCATAAATCCTTGAATTTTTCAAGATAGAAAATAAATTACTCAACTAATTCGTTCGAACTTGTCTGGGTACAATTAGTTATAAAGTTAAAATAATGAATTTGTGTACAAAGAGTGCTACCACTTTTGTATTTAAGTAATAACTTCCTCTCAATATGCATTAAGAAAACTTCTCATGATGCTGGCTGCGTTACATTTTTTAAAGAATAATATTATTCATCTCCAGTGGGACTGTAATTCCAGTCTATGTAGCTCTAAATGATAGACTAAGTGAAATGTGAAATTAAATGACTTATTTCATTTTACATATCATTTAATGTCATATTAACGCTGCCTAAACTGTAGTTGTAATCCCAATTGGACTAAATAGCATTTTACTCTTTTTTAAATGTAGATTCTTTAAACAAAAATAAATGAACGGAAGATAATATGACAAAAAAATAGTTTTACTTCAGGAACCACTGACCAATCGGGTGGCAGATTTTTTCCATTATCTCTTTTCCTTTCCTAGGTGAGAATTTTTATTAATTTATGAAATGTTTTTAATTTGTGTCCTTGACTTTATACATACCTCTATTTGGAATTATAATATAAATTTTAATTTAAATCGACGTCAACATTTAATTTTAAACATATATTTCATTTTATTCATAATTTTTTAACCATATATTTCATAATTTTTTTATCAAAATCTACTAAAAGTTTGATTTTAATCTCTATCAGACAGGGGCATACGTAACCAACGCATATGTCAAAATATGATATATCATCATGACTATGAACCAACATTTTATTATTGATAGCTTTTCCTTTTGTTTTAAAATTTCTATTAATTATCCCCCAATCTTGACTAATGCTTTAAGGGTGTTGCTATGTGTACATCATGGAATCCATAAAGGGATCCATAATGTACACAAGGCCGACCAGCCGACCCTCCAATGAGGGTCGGCCATGTGTACATTATGGATTCCTTTATGGATCCCATGATGTACACTTAGAATTATCCATGCTTTAATTATATTTCTAGTCGATTCAAAAGGATAGGGATGACAAAAATGTCGAGTTCACGTCTCGTCTACAAATTGAGAAATTGAATCGACAAAGATTTAAGCAACCACAAACTTGTGGAAGATTGGAAATATCTAAATACCAAGAATTTGGTTATACCATTTTGATCGTGTGGGACTTTATTCCCTTGTCAATATTACAAATCTACTCCAACATTAACTGGTAACTCGTCACATCACACCGTAGGGAAAAATCAAAAATGAAAAGGGATTTAGTTTACAATCAAATGCAATATTTGTGAAAAAAAAAAAAAGAGTAATCAAAATGACAGATAAAAGACAAGATGTAGGGTGAGTGTGATACTTTAAAGTAGCATAATTAAATAAAAAAAATAAATGTTAAATAAAGACGTCCGTAAATAATTTATGTTGATCCATTTTCATTTCATTTACATTATACAAAGATTTAAATAATTTTATTACTTTTTTCTTGGGAATATCTTTCAATTTTCCTTTCAATCAAATCAAGCCTTTAACATCGCTTATGATTTGAAAATATCTTCAAAGAGGCCCTCTTGCTACCCATATGCAAGCTCAAGGTGTTGTCTTATACTTCCTAACCAGATTGCTACCGCATCTATAGCGTTCATGATTTGTTACCTCGACTGTGTATTCGTTGAAAGGCAGAGTGGCACAGCCCCAAACCAGGGAGCGCTCATGTCTAATATGTCCTCATTCATGATATGCTATGATGCCTAGGGTGGATTGAAGCGGGTCGAGCGTGAAATTATTGAGCATAATGAAGATAACAGTGTCACTTGACATGTTGTCAACAAGATTATCATTCATGATTGTACACCAAGCATGATTCAAAATATATAGTTATATGAAAATAAAATTTGAAACATGCAGCCAAATATTTACCTTCAAAGTGTTCGAGGGGTAGTGGGATTCCAATTGTCGGAATTGTTTTCTAAGGACTGGGGTTTCTTACATCGAGATCAATGAAATACATCCACAATAGTGCTTTCACCGGCACTTATTTGAGTTATATTACTTGGATTTCATGTCGTTAAATTATTAATTTTTATTTAACTTGGGTTAATTTTCTTTTGTTTTAGTTATGGACTTGTTCGAAGCAATTGAAAAAGGAAGAATGCTGAAATTGAATGAAATCTACAATGTTGGGGATTAAAGTCTACACTATAGTGATTGAAGGACTAAATTGCATTAATTATAAAGATGGGATGACTTGGAGAAACACAAAGTTAATGGGCTGGACATGTATTTGGACTAGGATTTCAATTAGCACTTGGAAGCCTAATTAGACTACAACTAATTGGCGGCTAAGAGAGATTATTTATACACACGTAGACAGAAACGAAAAGCAGATTTTTGGGGCTGAATTAAATACGCTACAGGAACCGAAGCAGCAGAGATAGAGAAGACACGCAGAGAAGAACTAAAGGAAAGAAGTGGCCGCAGCTGGAATTTTAGCTAGAATTAATTACGTTTCGTCAATTTTCGGTGATATCGTTCCACTTTTACTTGTTTAATTTCAATATTATGTTATGCTAAATTATTTTTGAGTGAATAAAAGCATTTTTCCTAATTCGGGTGATTAAGCCGTAAGGGTGGTTTAAAACCTAGTGCCCTATGGTCATCTGATTTAAGAGTCATCGGCCTAAAGTTCTCTACATGGATTATATAGAAAGCAAATGAAAAGATATTTGAAAAAGAGAGAGAGAGAGAGAGAGAGAAAAAAAAAATGAATAAAAAAAATTACATAAGTACATTGATTTAACCCCAAGACATTTGGTTGATAGAATTATACCTGGTATGCGAGACAAGTAACTTAGTTTAGTCTTAAAAGTTGAAGCAATAAAAAAATAAGAGAATCTCGACTTGTTGAAGTGTGAACTTGCAATAGTAAGATATATCCAAATTAAGAGAGGGTCAAGAATATAATTGAATAAGTTCAAATTATGGTACACCCCGAGAAAATGAGTGAAAAACATAAGTTTGGGGGGTGTATATCTCTTGAGTGAAGTAAGAAAATATTTAACTACTATGAGTCAGAATGTTGAGCCAACAATGAGCTTCATATGTTGACATGAGTTTTCACACACACACACACACACATCGAGTTATGCATATGACAAGTGGAGATTGATTTAATTTTGCACTGTTGAAGCTGTTCATTTTTTTAATTACTAAGTTCCAATCTTGAGACACGACATGTTGTCAAATCATGTTTTATGTGAAGTTAAGCTACAATTTTGTTTGAGGACAAATAATAGCTCAAGTTTTGGGGTGTTCGAAAGCTTGTTCACGAAAATATTTGTTCGTTTTAAAACCACTGCAAGTGTACAGTTCGTTAACAAGTAGTGAAATGGATTTTGCCCACAAAGATTGATTTAGTTTTAATTCTAATTATTGTGACCTTAATCGAAAAAATTAAAATTTATAATTTTATTTTTATAAATTAAATAATCTACGTATAAAAACAAGACCTAAATTAATTAAAGTGAATGCAAGATTAAAATTAGGCACTATTTGGTACACATTATTTTTTTCATTCTCATTCTTCTACTCATTTTCAACCACACATTTTTCAATAAAATAATATTTTCCATCACATCAATAGATTTTCCTTCATTTTTAACCACACATTTTCCATCAATCTACTATTCAATAATACATTTTTTTCAAAAGAATGTGTCCCAAGCACACTCTTAATGCAAATGTTGTAAAAATATATTGATGAAAAACGTAATAGGATTCCGAATCATCTTATATTAATCCTCTTTAACTCGAACCTTTTAATTTGACGACACGATTTAATTATGAAGATCAATATTCATAATTTGTTTAACAATCTCCACCATCTTTTCCCCATTAAAGCAAAGCTCCTAATGTCGTAGATTTTTATCCCAATAAGTGTACAAATCGTGAATAAGTAGTAAAGTATACATGAGTTCAAGTATCGATCCCATAAGAAATAAGTATCTAGTCGAGTTCTCAATTAACTCTATTAATGATGGAATGTAGAATCACAAATAATTAGGTGTGGTGATGATTATTAACGACCTAAATCTATATTTATTCTAACTAACCTAATATAAGTTGTAGGAAACGTTATGGTTATTTAATCTTTCTGCCTCT
The DNA here is from genome assembly GCA_035079005.1 of Fraxinus americana. Lineage (NCBI taxonomy): Eukaryota > Viridiplantae > Streptophyta > Magnoliopsida > Lamiales > Oleaceae > Fraxinus > Fraxinus americana. The sequence goes on along the minus strand of CM068716.1, from coordinate 11,326,521 downwards.
TCTGCTCTACTGTAGATTTTTCTTGGGAAGCCTCTTTCTCAGCTGCATTCAAGGCTTCTATTTTCACATGATCCTTTTCCCTGTCATTCAGCTTTTGCATATCTTTCAGAGGATCTTTCTTTTCATCACCTCTCCTCTCCTTTGAGAGTCTCTTTCTTCCCTTGCTATCTCTTTGGTCTCGCTGTTCTTTTTACTTGGTTGCAAGATGTTCAAATGATCACTTCTTTCTTTATTACTTACTAAGGCCGGCCCTGAAAATGTTGAGGCCCTAATCAATAAATTATTATGAGGCTCCCTAAAAATAATTTTTTACAAGCGCAACAATCTCTTTAACATCATCCATAGTCCATTCAAACACCATTTCCTTTGATGAAGAACATTACCCAGAATCAATTTTCGTACATTCAAGAAATAAAATACAAAAGGCTTCTAAAAATCGATGAAATTTAATGATGGTGACTACTATTTATTGTCCAAAATATCTTACATGTAAAAAGTAGAATTTTTTTTTTCAAAAGTAGCAATCAAATCTGAAGAATAAAAATTCACCCCTGAATAAAAAAAGAAAAAAAAAAATCATTATCGAGTAGAGGATAGCTTTATGCTTTATTTGCACTACAACATCTTCGAAAAAAAATTTAATCAAAGAAATTTTCTCAAATTTCCTATACTGTCTTTCCCAATTTTTTTTAAAAAAATGTCATTGGTGTTTAAATTTTCTGAGGTCCCACAAATCTTGAGGCCAAGGCCACTGCCTAGGTAGCCTTGGGCAATGATTGGGTCTGTCCCTTACCTTCCAATCCAAGTGCTTCACTTCTTTCCTCAACCCATCTTTATCTTCTAACTTCCCATTTCAAATCGACCTTGTTTTCTTTAACAGCTTCAGCATAGTCCTTGTCCTCAACATATCACCCTTCCTTTCCAGTGAGCTCGGCCAAACAAGTTGGTATGTGTTGTATAATAGGGATGTCAATGGGCATTTGACGTTCTTTCACGTCTTTCCAATTCAAGCGACTGTATAATTTGGTATGTGTTGTATAATTTGTTACCTTGAAGAAAGTTGTGACCAATTAATTTGATAATTTGTCATCGTGAAATAAGTTGTAACCAAGAAATAATGCGTGACCCATTGATTTGATATCGATAAATAAGTTGTTACCCATTGATTTGTGATCGATAAATAATGCGTGGTCAATTAATTTGATAATTTATAATCGATAAATAAGTTATAACCTATAAAATTTATAATTTGTGTATGTGACATTCTGTGATTGTGATTAGTTTCTTAATTTTGAAATTATATTTTAATGCTACATTATATATGTATTTTTCCCTTTTAAGATTTGTTCACTCTTCTGACTGAAGTGAAACTCATTTTATTTCAATTGAAGAATAGCAGTGGTCAGGGGCAGACACAGAACTTTAAAGTTAGGAGGGCACAATCGAACTTGCAAAGAAGTTGGAGGAAATTTTACAATCAAAAATTTACATCAAAAAAAAAAAAAAAAATCATACCCCATGTAATTTTGCATCCGAAAATTTACATGGAATATAATTTTTTCGAATGTAAAATTTCGAAATTTTTTGATATTATATTCCATATAAATTTTTCTAATAAAATGATGAAAATTATATTAAAAAATTTGTATTGCAAAAATAATAAACGTTAATAAAATAATTGATTTTTTTTAATGCGAGTTAGACGTCTTTCTTTAAGACTTACGTTTAACGTATTTTTAATCATTTTTGATATCTGTTTGGATCATTCAATATGCCCATAATGTAGTTCTCGAAATAAGTTTTGAGATGGTATAAGCAATTTGTAGATTTGATTAGCGTACGATCGTCGAAGAATTTTTAAAATTAGCATGTTATCGAAATTCAAATTTATTGTGATTTTACCCCTGTTTGGTGGAAATTAAAATCAAATTTTTAGTATATTTTGATAAAAGTTAAACAATTATGGATTCCATAAAATATATTATCAAAATTAATTGTTAATTTTTGATTTAGATTAAAATTTAGATTTCAATCGATACCAAATATGATTTTAAAAAAAAATTCTCAAAAGTTGGGGGCACGTGCCCCCGAGACCCCCCGGGTCCGCCCATGGCAGTGGTTAGACAAGAAAATAGATAGAAGTTTGTTGCTATTATGCATTCAGGTTCCAGGTAAATTCTTGCTTTTGGGTTTCAAAATTTGTTTCACTATAAGTAGCCAAAATTACAATGTGATACAAATTATTTGATCATCTTGATAACACATTAGCAACAAAAGGTGCCATGTCGAAGCAAAAGCAACGATGAATATGAGCGATGAAGTGGTTTTGAAGAAAATGGGTTCTTCTTCATAAATTGATGAAGAGTAATACTCTCTCATTAGTGGTCATCATCAATAATGAATTAGACGCTTCATTGTCATCTAAAATAATGATGGTCATCACTAATGATAAAGCATCGCTCAGTTTATGAACACTCTTCTCCTTTAGTAAATCATTGAAGAATATCACAAGGAAATGAAGAAACAAACTCAAAAACAATTCTTATTTTTTACTTCAGTGTAAATTTTATTAGTTCCATCGGTGGATTATGATGGCAAAAAATTGAATAACCTGATCCCCATTCGGTTGTAAGAGAAATAACGTCCCATTTTTTACGTTGCACTTTTTTTTTAATGTTTTTCCCGCCCTGTTGCCATCACTATCGTGTACGATGGCTTCTAATGTTAGTAGAGGCAACAAAACCTTCAATCAAAGTAGAGTTGGTGGTGAAAAAGAGTAGGGGAGGGCATGAACAAATGAAGAAGATGATGGTAGAGTAAAATTTCTTCTTGTTCCTTTTTTTTTAAATCAAAATAAATGTATGATAGGCACTTTGATACACAAACTAACTTTATAATAGTTAAACGTACAGTTTCCTTCATATAAGAATTCAAGTGCTACACAATTAAAAGATTGGGACCTATTTGCTTCTTTTTAAAGGTTGAAAAAGTATTTGCAACACTAAGCAAACTTGGAGATCCCAAATGGAATTTGTCTTTCTTTTTCATTGTCCCCTGCAAGTATTAGTGTCCAATTAGATTAACTGGTTAAGTTTTGAGTAATTATATAAATAGTCACTTAAGCGATCTTTTTATGATAATAGTTACTGAATTTTAACGATTATTAATGATCACTCGATAAAGAAAAACATTAAAGTCATTAAGCGTCACGGTGTCATCCAGCGACATTTCTTATTACACCAAGTTAACAAAAAACGTCATAACAAAAGCGTGATTAACCAATAAGATTTAAGCACAAAAATTGAATAAAAAATAAAATTGTGTTACATTTAATGACACGTTGATACTCAACGATAACAAATAAGATTGTTTTTAACCTAACAACAAATATAACAGTTAAAAACTCTATTGTTTTTAAGAAATAAGTTCAAGGATCATAGGCATAATTTACCCATTTCCAGTTTGCCCAACTTGCGTGGCCGTCTCCAATTCGGCTATATATCCCACTATGATCTCATCGACAATAGCACAATAGTATCAGCTTCGCCGTGTAACTGTGGCGGTGGCGAGGCATTAGATTCAAAAAAGCTAGTTTGGCAACTATCTTTTGCTCTAATAAAGAAAAAAGGAAAAGGGATGGCACAGCCGGCAACAGAAGGTGGTGGTGGTGTTGTTGGTGGAGGAGGAGGAGAAGGAGGAGGAGGAGGAGGGAGGCAGCAACAACAGCAGCAGCAGGGTGTTGGACAGATGCTGACGGGAATTATAAGAGTGGCAGTCTTTTGGTATTTCGCATCCAAATTCTTCGGACCTAAAAAAAGCCCTACTCAAAACTCTAATCAGATCTCCAATCTCTTCCACAAGGGAGAGAAATCCTACTATCTCTATTTCGGGATCACCTTATAATCATACCCAGTTCCTCCAAATGTCTTACAAACTATAGCCCTCGCACCCTCAAAGAAATCCCTCCACTGAAAACTTCAGTAAATCTTTTTCTATTGAATAGCTTAACCAAATTTCCACTTTGCTATACAAAACATGTCTCCATGGATACTTTGATCTAGTTTCAACCAATTTGACTAAAACTTCCTCTTTTATACCAGTTTAGTGAAAGATCCAAGAATAATGAACTATTTAGTTAGAAATTTTTCCTTTTAGCATAACACTTTTAAGACCCCCTTTCATCTAGTCTGTTCAAGTGTTTTCAACAATTTGGATGCAAAGTTTATCTTCTTTAAACAACCACGCCATTAAAAACTTCAAACGTTTCCACCAGCTGAACTGTTCGATCGACATTTTCTAATTGTCAACATTCCACTTCTCCAGAATCTTCAAAACAAGCCCTTTTTACCCCTTTGAACTTAGGCAAGATTCAACTTTATTGCACGAATCAATATATTCAAAACTGCGAATAATTTGATATAAAGCTATTTTACAGGAACTTCTAAAGCAAGTTCTGTACAATTTCAAAAATCTAGTTTTTTCAACATTTTGATTGAAAATTCATCTTTTGAATAGCAACTCTCCTCAAAGTTCCTCAAATTCAAGTTTTTTGAACAATCACATTGAGAATTTACCAATTACATCTCTTCATTAAAGCTGAATTATTAGATTGAGATCCCACTAGTTAGCAGCGCCATTTTAACCCTTTAAAAGCAAGTCTTTTAACAATATCATGAACAATGTGCATTCTCTCAATGACTCCTTATATTTTATAATTTTTAATTGTTAGCATTTTATTGTTCACATTACCTCCATATCAAGAATTTCAATCTTTAATCATCTGTTAGGTAGCAGCATCTTGGTACCATCACTAGTGTGAAAACCCAATTCCATCTTAAAGTTTCCTGATCCACTTATTCATGTAGACACCCCCCAATTCCATCTTTAATCATGCTTTTTCCATTGTTCAATCCGCCAATAAAGTGAAATTGAGATTAAAATTCAACAACTAGTTTAATCTAACGATAGAAGAAGCATGATTGGATCTATGAAGGATATAATAATTGTTAAACCAATCTCAACAATAAATAATTGAAATTGAAACTCAATAAATAGTTGATTGAACAATGGAAAAAGTATGACTGAATCCATGAAAAATCTTGTAAATATTAAACCGATTTCAATATAAATTCAAGAGAATGAAAATCTGAATTCTAGTATTGTTTGACAATGAAAATATCAAATTAAATGAATAAAAGATATGAAATCACCAATTCCAATCGAGTTCCTTCGTAACTTCACCAAGAAGTTTAGTTCTCCATGAGTTTCTTGAGCCAAAGAGGAGAAGAATGGTGTATGGGGGCCTCCTCCATATGTATTTTGCTGTTAAGTATTTATAAGAGTCGAAAATTAGATGAAAATCACGTCCAAATTGGTTTCTAAAAGAGTTCTAATCGAATAAGGAAAGTTCCTTTCGTGCGCGGATTTTTTGTCTCTGCATAACAATCAGTAATTTGGTTATAATTTTCTCTTCCGATATCTGATTTAGACAATTCAAAATGCGTTAGAAAGATAACTCGAAGAGATGCAACTTTGTTAGAAATAGCTCTTTTCCAATTCGGACTTTTACCATGCCAAAAATAGGTCACAATCTTCGGCCAAAAATTTGGAATAATCTTGTGCGAATTGGAAATTGATTTTGATAATATTCTATTCCTTTTTGACTCTTAATTGCTTCCAATCGACCCTTAGCACTCTCGAACCTTCATCGTGAGTCCCGACATAATTTTTGAGTATTTTCACTTTAGTCCCTGAACTCTTTCTTCCATTCTGGTCATTTTTCACTTGTTTCTCCTTATTTCCGCTACATTCATCATTTGTCCTGCAAAACATGAATTGCATAGAATTAAACTATATTCCAACATATTAATCAACAATTGCTCATATTTTGATAGTAAAATAAGTATGTAAAACGTACTTATCAAGAATATATTTCCATTTCATTATCCTTCGTTCCTTTAGTCATTATCCAAGTTTGTTGACTCTTCAAAGTCCATTCAAACCTTATTTCCAACTTAGTTGCCCTCATCTAATGACATCCCTCATTCACCTTCAACCCCCAGTTTGCCTGAGGCTCACATTTCACCTCATCATATCTCATCTAGTTCTGATTGTCCTTCTGAAGCTCCATCATCTGTGGTTCCAACTCCTTCACCTTCAATGCCCATTCGAAAATCCAAAAGAGTCCCCAGACCACCTTCTTATCTCCTAGACTATGATTGTAATCTCGTCTCTCAAGTATCTATCTCTCAATCTAAATCAATAGAAAAAAGGTCATGCTTCAAGTAAGCAATACCCTATATCAGATCATTTGAATTACAATCAGTTATCTCCTGCACATAAACAATATGCTTTGGCTCTTTCTACTGTTTTTGAGCCTCACTCTTATGGTGAAGCATCTAAGTATCCTGAGTAGTGCCAAGCTATGGAGTTGTAGTGCCAAGCACTTATTTCAAATAACACTTGGGATGTTGTTAAGCTCTCAGATCATAAGAAACCTGTAGCTTGTAGGTGGGTGTATAAAGTTAAGCTTCGTTCAGATGGGACTGAGGAAAGAAAGAAAGCATGTTTGGTTGCCAAAGGGTTCACCCAACAGCCATGATTGTATTATAAGAAAACTTTCTCCCCAGTTGCAAAATTGGTAACTGTCAAAACTCTATTGGATGTTGCAGCCCAGTTGCAGTAGTACTTACACCAATTAGACATAAATAATGTTTTTCTCCATGGTAAATTGGATGAGGAGGTGTACATGTTGATGCCTCCAGGTTATGAACATCATGGGGAGAATGGCGAACATTTAGTTTGCAAATTAAACAAGTCTATATATGTGGGTTTAAACAACCCTCAAGGCAGTGGAACACCTAACTTATCTCATATGTTTTATCACAAGGTTTCAGGCAATCAAAGGCTGATTATTCACTGTTTAGCAGACATAATGGCTGCTTATTCACTATCTTATTGGTGTATATAGATGATATTATAATTGGTGGAAATGACTTGCCATATATCAACCATATAAGGAGTTGAATGATCAGTTCAAGCTAAAAGATTTGGGGATTCTCAAGTTTTTTCTTGGACTTGAAGTTGCTAGAACTGAGAAGGGGATTTCTATATGTTAAAGTAAATATGCTTTAGAAGTTTTATCAGATGCAGGCTACTTAGGGGCCAAACTAGCTACTAATCCCTTGCCACATAATCTGAAGTTAAGCAATGATGAAGGAGAAATTGTTGTGGATGTTAGTGAGTACATAAAGCTAGTGGGAAGAATTCTTTACCTAACTATAACAAGGCCCGATCTATCCTATATTGTACAATTACTAAGTCAGTTTCTGCAGTCACCAAAACAGCCTCATATGGAAGCTGTTCATCGCGTTTTGAGGTACATAAAGGGTACACCAGGACGGGGGCTCTTCTTTGGAAGCAAACAGATTTACATCTCAAGGGCTACTGTGATGCGGTTGGGCAGCTTGCTCTGACACTATGAGGTCTATTACCGAATATTTCATCTTCTTGGGTAACTCCTTGATATCTTGGAAGTCTAAAAAGCAACATACGGTCTCAAGATCCTCTACAGAAGCAGAGTACAGATCTATGCCAGCTGCTGTGTGTGAACTAAGTTGGCTAAAAAACTTATTAGATGATTTGGGTGTCAAACAATCTAAGGCAGCCTTGTTATTTTGTGACAGCCAATCCGCCATTCACATAGCAAGCAATCCGATATTCCATGAAAGAACCAAACACATTAAGATTGATTATCACTTGGTTAGAGATAAAGTAAAGTGAAAATGTTGTACACGACCTCACAGAATCAGCTTACTAACATATTAACAAAGGCTGTTGGTGGAACTTAATTCAATTCTTTGTTATGCAAGATTGGAGTATTGAACATATACTCCTCCTCTTGAGGGGTAGTGTTAAGCCATATTTTAGTTAAGGTTATTTATGCAATTGTACAGCTCTTCATTCATACAATATGCGCGAGTAATTGGTTTCTTTTGTATATATATAGGTGATAAGTGTATTTTGTGCACTTATTTAAGTTATATTACTTGGGTTTCATCTCGTCAAATCATTTATTTTTACTTAATTTGTGTTACTTTTCTTTTGTTTTTAGTTAAGGACTCGTTTGAAGCAATTGGAAAGGAAAAATGCTAAAATTGAAGGAAATCTACAATTTTCGGAATTCAAGGACTAAATTGCACTTATTGTAAAGATGGGATGAATTGGAGATACACAAAGTTGTTGGGCTGGACTTGTTTAATTAGGATTATCACTTCAATTAGCATTGGACTTCTAATAAAATAAGAATTGATGGGCAGCTGATTGGTGGACTTCAATTGGGAATTCTGGTGCACTATAGAATATATATATACAGATGCAGACAGTGGGTTTTTGGCGTGGAGGTCCTGGGGCTCAAATTATATAATATACAAAGGACTTGCCGCCGCCGTAGGGGAGAAGAAAAGAGGTTCACGGGCTGAAAATATATATATATACCTACAGGAACCCGAGGAGAGAAGGGAGGAGACGGCGCAAATTATATATACATACGGGACTCCCAAGTTGATGCCGGTAGCTTTGACAGAGAAAATATATATACACGCAAAGCCGGCAGAAGAATTAGAGAGATTGGCGGCTGAGTGGAGAGGAGAAACATACAGAGGCAGCTTGGAAAGAATGATGCTGGAACTTGGATTTTTAAATTGATAATACATTGGCAGATGGAAGGTTGACTTTTCAATTGTTGGTGCTTGCAAAAGATATATTAACAGAGAGAAGAAACAGAATTACGCAGAAAGCAGAATTGGCAACATTTAATTGGAATTAATCACGTTTGGTCAATTTTTGGTGATTTCGCTCCTCTTTTATTTATTTAATTTCAATATCATGTCAAGCTAGATTTATATGTGCTAGGATTTACGATGAACCTCGCATTTTGATCTTTTAATTATTTATTTTGCAATTTGACAGTTAAACACGTTTGATGGTTATTGAATGATTTATATACACTTCTTGTCTCCGTAATTATAGTGCACGATAATTGTGTGAGTTTAGGTGGTTTATTTCATGCATTCGAAAGAAGGGAAATAAATTCAACAAGGTATAAATCGTCGTTTTGTTCATAGAGGATAGAAATATACCGATATGCATTACGTGAATCTCTAAGTGTTTACAAAACTACATGCATTCTTATATATTACATTTGTCATAGAAATATAGTCAAATGGTATACTAGGATAGGTTCAATTCTACTCGAAAGAGATTGTTGAATATGTTAGAAACATTGATTCTTCAAACGATTCATCGTGTTGTCAAATTGTGAGATAGGGGTTGAGAGTGAACTTTGCTTGGTGATTCGGGATCCTAATGCATTTTTTTCACATATTACTTTCTCCAAACTTTTGCATTTAGTTTAATTAATTAATACATTATTGTTTGCATTTAGTTTAGTTACAATTTAGTCATAAAAATCAATCACATTTCATGTTTCGGTTAATGTCGGAATAGGTAAAATCGAACTAGTAAATTTCTGTGGGAACGATACTTGGACTCTAAAATCCATTTTATTACTTGAACGATCTGTACACTTGCGGTAATCATAGTCGAACGCAATTTCGACGTGTTAAGTTTTTGGCGCCGTTGCCGGGGATTTAACTTAGTTTGATTTTATTTACTTTGACACTAATTCGAACTTTTATTTTATTTTATTTATTATTATTTTTTATTGTTTTTATTTTTTTGGGTTAACCCCGTACTATTAATCTGTCTCGTGTTTACACTTCCTCCCTACATTTTTCAGATGTTTCATGATTCTGACTTGGTAAGGTAATGAAACTTTTGCAATGGATAATCTTTACACAGATGATGAAGATATGTTTGGAGAATACCCGAGTTGTTATAATTGCTACTCGATGCATTGTACTGAACAATGTTCGCCCTCGTACTCTTTGTTCGACACGCCGAAACTTATGATATTTAAAGAATATTTAAAGTGTCGGAAGCGAGCAATTGACGAAAACCATGAAGGGTATATGCTGTTCGATGGAGTTGTTAGGCCTGACAATTGGGATGATGACTTCAAACTGGTAGGAGATGGTCCTCCTCTATTTCATGAAAAAGTAATTGCAAAGTATTTTGAAAAATTGGTCAAGTTGGATGAAGGCGAGATGCTTTTAGGAGATTGCATGTACTGGGATGAATTTCGTTATTGGGGGTACAATCCACTTGAAAAGGTCGTCGGGACCGACTTTTCGTTGCCCATGGATTTAGATTGCGGACCAATCATTCCGTCCGATGAGGGTTCAACAATTGAAGTGCCAAAAAAGAGTGAAAATTTAATCACGATGGAGCTAAACGAGGATGAGGCGATCAATAAGGAGGAAATCAACTCACATTTTTCCGACTTTATTGATTGTCCAAAAATTGATTTTGTGATTAAACCTGACGAGGAGATACAAATCTACATAGTTGAAGTTGAGTCAGATGGAATAGACAAGTCCTATTATTTTGAAAATGGCAAGGAAGAAGTGTGGAGATCAAATGAAAAGTGGATCAAAGTCAAAAGAAGAAAGATGGACAAAGAATCAAAAGCCTTCTTTAGGTGTCCATGATCAACTGCCATATAGTCGAGCTATAGACTATAAACAAGCGCTTGTTGGGAGGCAACCCAACTGTTCTTTTCATTTTTATTTTTATTTATTTATTCTATTTATGATATTAACTTAGGAACTATGTTTAATTTCTTTAATTTTGATAATTACAGGTCATCGATTATCTAGTTAGAGCACAGACGTCTCTTGAGTGAAAGTTACATCAATTTCCAGTCAATGACACTTCAACTTTAATTTCTGCCATCATCTGCATCACCAATATCTCCATATTTATCAGGGGAGTATTCGTTAACCACTTATGTGCTAAGTCTATTTTGTCACTCTACTTTACACTGTACAATTTTCATTGAGGGCAATGTTTTATCTAAATTTGGGGGTGGCTGACAGGGTATTCTGGGATAACTATGGATTGTTTGTCAATTGTTTATCATTTTTTTTTATTTGTGATTGTGCGACTAAAAAAAAAAAAAAATTCAGTGTTTTGTTTGTCAATTTTTATCCTTATTTATTTATTTATTATTATTATTTTTTTTTTATTTTATCTGTGTGACTGTGTGTAAAAAAAAAATAATAAATAAATAAATAAAAGTTTTGTTTATTGCTTCATGTGTTTGTGTGGGTTTGATAATTTTACCGATCATGGTGTTAAATATTGGACTATGTATGAACTGCGAATGATGAAAATAGTGCATATTAGATTAATCAATACATGTTTGTGTGAGACTTGACATAATTCGCGCACGACACTCGTGTTTACATATTGAGTTGATTGTTTAGTTCATTACTTAGAAATAGTTGAACATAGAAAAAGAAAAACCCGAATAACCTCTTTTGAACTAAACAATGACCAATTTTTAGAATAGTTTGGAAGTGATTGAACTGTTGCAAGGGAGCATTGAGATTGGTATGGATTCCGTGCATGATATTCTGTGTGGATTTTCTTAGACCAATGAGATGAAGACAAGGTGAAAGTTTTAAGTTAGAGATTAGTTTTAGAAACTGGATGACTAAAAGAATAGGGGCATTACACTAATCATTGAATAAATCAAGACATCTGTTCGAGCCTATATAACTCGAGTGATTAAGTCTGCAAGGGTTTAAAACCTGGTGCCTTATGGTCTTCTGACTTGGGAGTCATCGGCCTAAAACTCGCTACATGGGTTATATAGAAAGCAAATGGAAGATGTCATATATATGAAAAAAAAAAAATTATATCCATTGATGAATAATATACATGCTTCTATGTATGAAATGCATTGATTAACCCCAAACATCCGGTTGATAGAACTACATCTCTAGTACGAGGCAAGTAACTTAGTTTAATCTCAAAGGTCGAAGTAATCAAAAATAGGAGAGTCTCTACTTGTTGAAGTGGGAACTTGTGATAGTACGATACATCCGAACTAAGAGAGGGTAAGGAGTAGATATAAATGAGTTCAACTTTAGAACACATCCCGGGGAAATTGAGTGAAAAGAATAAGTTTGGGGGGATGTGTACCTTTCGAGCGATGTAAGGAAAAATTTGACTACTTTGGGTCGGGTATGAGCTAATCATGATCTTAATATGTTGGCATGAGTTTTCACTTACACACGTGTCAAGTTATGCATGACACATGTGGAGATTTATTTGATTTTGCACTGTTGTAGTTATTCATTTTGTTTAATACTTAGTTCCAACTCCAAAAATATTTTGTTTGAGGACAAACAATAGCTCAAGTTTGGGGGTGCTGTTAACATCTGGTATATATAAAAATTCATTCAACTAATTTTCCCTACACTTTTCCTTTTCCATATTTCATAAATCTCTGCAGCTCTTCACGATTTGAGGATTAATGAAATTTGAGGAACTGAGCTCCTTGGGAGAGTGAGGAACAATAGATGAATTAGGCCTAGACTTAACATTGATGGGCTGGACAACTTAAAATATATAGTTTCTATCGTTTTCTAGATCAAGAGGCAAACGTAACTTGAAGAAAAAAAGTTTAGGCCCAAATGCTGCTCTGACTCTAGCCCATTAAAGGATCCACCCCTGCATCACATATGTGCAAATAATCATCTAAACTAGTTTGACACGAACGTAAGAAGAAAAAAGTTTAGGCCCAAATGCTGCTCTGACTCTAGCCCATTAAAGGATCCACCCCTGCATAACATATGTGCAAATAATCATCTAAACTAGTTTGACACGACTTTTACTTCGATTTCTTATAGAAGTGCTTATTGATGAAGTTATCTCATATAAATTTCATATAATAGTTCTTTGGTGGAATTAATCAAATAAAAATTATTCTACAAAATTATTCAAACACGTTTAAAGAAATTATTCTTGATTTCAAAATCACTTAACTTTTTCAAAAATCATGTAAAATTTGCTGTTAGTATCTCATGGGATCATCAAATAGTCACAAGTAAAATACCTCTTTACATTATTTACAAGGTAATGTGTTCATACTTCATACTAAACCATGTGTGTCAATTTCTCAAATTTCACAAAATCGTATAATTTTTTTAAATGTACGTATCATCATGATGAACAAAAATGAAAATACATGAATTTTTACTTGTGAAAATTTTGAGGTATCACAATTTAGCACGAACGAATATATATTAAAAAGTTGTTTCAATTGATCCACTCTTATCGCATCATAATTTCTTTTTCATGTTAATTAAAAATATAAACTAGATTTTGCTTGCCACTTATAGAGTGAGATACATCTTTTTATAAAAATCACATCAGTCCATGGAGATTTGTGTGGGTGTTTTTTTATTTTTTAAGAAAAAAGAATTGCTCCATTGTTAGCAAGTTAGTTCCTAAACTCAAAAAATGAACAAGTTAATGTTCAACATTTCATTGACGAGGCATTATTTATCCTCGAGATCTAGTAACCATCAAATGCTGCTCAAAATCTTCAAATATTATAATTATCTTCGCCTTGTTTGAAAATATTTTTTTCAAAATGATTTTTGGCAATTTGATCCTCTAAGCCCATTTAAGAAATTGCTAATATGAAGAAAGAGAAAAATGCAACGTACTACAGTGCTCATATAAACTAATTGTGTGCCTGAATATCACAAGCAATATTACTAACTGTGCCTTTAGCAAATAGTACTAATGAAAGGAGAAAAGGGAAATATTAAAATGATTTGTCATTCAATATAATGATCTTCTTATGACGAGTGCATTCTAAAATGATCGTCCGTTTTTCACTTTTACTAGGTAAGCTTAGATTTTCTCCAATCTAAAAAGCCTTCATTTGGTTACTGATTCTTACAGCACTGAATTCCATTGTTTTGTTATAGATACCGAGGCCAGTCAATGTTCTTTCTCATGATGTTTGTGTCTCATGTCAGGAATAACGAGATACGTATCATTGAATTTTTCTGTGATATGGCAAATGAACTTCAGAGAAGATTTATCTTGTGACCTGTGGTTTTAGTGATGAGGTTGATAGTAAAGTATTCTGGGGGCTTGCATTAATGGTTATTTCTTGGGGACAAGATAAAATCAATAGAGTTTTGAATACAGTGTCTCCCAGTTCCTCTACTTTAGGACAAAGCAGTGTTCTTGGCTTCCCAATGGTGCAGCACTTTTGATGCTTCCTTTAATATAGCTATCTTATATACAACGTTGTTGGTGGCATTTCCTAGATGTTAATATTGTCCATTGATTCATTTTATTTTGATCTTTGTCAGATAGGATATTTTTCCTTCCCTCTCCATGGGCTAAACCTTGGGATTTTCCGGCAATTATTGATATTTGTTGTTCGAGAGAACTTTTTGCTCGATTGAGTTTCTTTTATTTCCCACTTTGTTGACTGCTCGTCTTCTTTGTAACTCTCTCTATGTTGAAGTGATTTCCTTCTCTTCTTTTTTGTTTATAGTCCTTCAAGATGCGCTGCCTTTATACTTTGTATCCTCATCTATGTTTTTTCTATGTTTCTTTCAAACTAGGCCATATTTAATGTTTAGCTTCAAGTGTATAAATACATTTAGTTTGTATCTCGCACTCTTCTATATTTTCTTAATACTTTTGTCGATTGGAATTTGAGAGCATGTTTGGCTAAGCTTAAAATCTAATTAAAATTAAAAATATAATCGTTATTGGGTCTCACTCATCTAATAAAAGTCAACAATAACGGTTAGTTTTTCAATTTTAATCTGATTTTAATCTCTACCGAACACGTACCGAACACGCCCTGAATTCCTAATGTAAGAGTTTCTCTTGTCAGATATCAAAATATGCTGCTTCTAGATTTTTTTTTTTTTTTTTTTTGTTTTTCATGAAAGAACCTTTACCTTCCTCCAAAAGGACCCTGGCAAGCAATGTGGTGGAGTGCCTTGACTATTGTCACTTAGTCAGCTAACATTCACCATCCTGCTGTATTATAGACCCTTAAGAGTGGTGCGTCACCCACGTCACTCTTCATGGCCCACCAGCCACTAATTTTACAAAGATGTGTAGAAAACTAACCACTTTTTATCCCCTTCTAACTATACTCTATTTACCCTTGCTCCCAAGCTTATATCCCTGATATAGGGGTTTCTGTGTAGATGATTATGCTGCCCTATTTATTGGTTGTGAGATAAGTTTATACATTTTTTTCCCTATCTATAATTGCAGAAAATTCTCAAATGCTTTTATTGCTGATATTAGAATTTTGTGCAACTTGTACTTCTTGGGGGTAAATTATTATGCTATGTTGGTATTTTTTTTAATGACTAGTTCGACGCACGTGCAATGCACGTGCTACCAGCGTAGTTGGCTATTTAATAGCATAATAGAAGCTTAGTGAAACAAACATCAATTAATAAAGTGCCACGAGATAGATTTCACCATCAATGTCGGCCAAAAATTAAAAATCAAAAACCTACCAGTAAACAAACTGGCAATTAAACACGCTTCATGTCGGCCAAAGCTCAACAAGTAGAAAAAGGATCACTTTCGAAGTGATTCCCTACGAACACGATCACAACTTCAATTCAAATGTGTGCATTTATAAATAAACTTACAAGCTGCGCCTGATTTCAAATTAAGACGTAGTCGGCAGACGACAACAGGGCCCGGGGCTAGCACGATGGGACAGCCGGGTACGACGTGCAAGACTTCAAGGGAAAATGGAGGGATTGAGATTCAATTTGCACAATTGCTCGCTGCGGGTATGTGTTTTCCTTGCAATTGAAATTTGGGGATGGATAAAACAAAAACACCAACATAACCTACAAAAAAAAAAAAAAAAAAAGGAAAACGGAAATGAGAGACGATAGAGAGAAATCTGTGGTTCTGATAAAGATGCAGTGAAAATACACAGATATTTTACATAAATAATCAAGTGAACCAAAAATTGAACCCAAGAAAAATCCTTCAAGATTCAAGCCAAGGCACCAAAGATATAAAAATTAAAGAAACAAAGAGAACATGATACACTCAGAACACAAATATTGAAGTAGCAGTACATAAAATGAAAACTATTCAAAAAAAATACAAATTCCATTAAAGATTCAGCCGGTATAAAATTCACAGAAAAGACACAAATGCAGTAAAATCCAAGATTGAATATCAGTCGAAAAGGACAAATACGTCAAGGTCCATAGCACTGATCACTCCTTAGGCGGAAACCCCATAGCACTCAAATGGTAAAAAAATCTCAGGGAAAGCTAACATTCCTCAAAAAGAACAAGTTCGAAAACCAACTAAAATCAATACTTGAACCTGCTTGTAATAAAAGTCAACACAACAAAATCACCAACTCCTATCTCTTTCATGAAACTTTAACTATTCGACAAACCGTCCAGCTATCCATCAATAGAGCTATCAATTTAAATTTACAACAGAAACTGTACTTACCTGTGAAGTGGTCTCTCAACTAAAAACATATAGATGTAAACACCAAAGATTTATATCTGTTTGGCTCTTTTTTTTTTCTTAGCATCAAAACACACTAATCGTGAAATAAATTTTATTAGAACAGTTTCAAAGATATAGCACACTGTATATAAAACGTAGTAACTCACTTTCCACGGAGGCAAACTGAATAGCAAAAATCTCCTCCAACTCTCCATCTGTATAATCCGCAACATGCCACACACAAAATTTATCATTTCCTTGATGCTCTTGCATAGTCATTGTTGGTAACACTGTTATTACAAGACAAAACAATTTATTAATCAAATAATTTAAATCCATCATTTTATTTTCATTTCTTCTATGCCACTTTGCATAGAAGAAATGAAAATATAAAACTCTTTCCATTTCAAAAAATAAAATCACAAAAACCAAGAAAGATTAAGCATAAAGAAGGCAACTAAAGGAAAATCCAAATTTATGAAATCAGAGACAGTTATTTATTTAACCTTTGCCTCAGATCATTCTAAAACTCTTCCATGTAATGAAATCAGACAATGTAGGTAAATCATTGATCATCATAGGCCCTTGTTAAGAAACACAATGAATTATTTCTCTAGGTAACAACTGATAAGGGTTCAACTAATATCACAGGAAAAGTGCCTGTTTGGGAGGAACAGTGAAAAGAAATTATCTGTAACCTGAGGCCTCAGATTATTTCGATATAAGAAAATTGACTTCTTGAGTCAGTCATGGAAAATACATCAGAAGCCACACATCTCAACTTAATTTTTCCAAGATGATGTAACCAACCATAGAGTTCATCCTGCAATTTTTTTTTTTTTCCCAGAAGTTCAATCTCTACCTATGAATATAAAATGGCAAACATGCAAGCAGAGGGAGGGAGAGAGAGAGAGAGAGAGAGTACACCTTCTTTGGAACCAACTGTATTATAGTAGCCAGCAGAAAAAAGGCAAGGCATGCATCCTTAAGAACAGTACCAAAACCAACTCCCTCTTCTAATATAGTAGGAAACTTAGTTGCCAAAAGGTTGGATTCAAATGAGAAGCAAGGAGGCGGCTGAGTTAAAGAAATTCAGTCATTAACTGGTGCAAGTATCTTCCATGTGCAACATAAAGGTTCTCACATAATCAAAACAGCTATGAACAATAAATGCTAAAGTGAAGTGAGCCAATCGCTTAGTTTACAATCTTCTCAATTCTCACTAAAATTTCAAGTATGAGCACACCTTACACACTTAAGAAACTCTTACAGACAATAGACTGATATATGTACTCTTAAAATTCTTAACATGCTTTCAAAAGTTTCTTGCACTCTCCTTGTTCGTAACTAACCACAAAATAAAAACCAAATTCTCATATCTATGTACACTGATTAAATTCGAAGGATTAACTACAATGTTAATGATGGATTAGGGGCAAATGTTTCAAATTTTAATGTCCAACTCAATTAGATCTGAAAGTTGGCATTCTCATTAGAGGAGAGAAGATAATTCATCATGTAAACCATCACCACTAATGGTTGTAAAAATGACGATAAGAAAAAAAAAAATAGATGATAGTTGAAGAAATTGAGCTCAATGAAAAACCAAATCATTAAGTCCCACAATGATTTTTAAGCACTGACATAATACATTGCTACTGAAGAGAACAAATCCTGAGGATCTTGCTCAAAGTCACTTTGGAATTATATGCCATGCAACTGAAGAATGCTCAAATTCTAGAACCTTGCCTATAATATTATCAGTCTAGTTTAGATGAGTAGCTGAAAAATTAGTAAAAACATGTATTAATAGTAGTAAATATGCACTGTATAGGATGATTAAAAGCAAAAATCTTAGTTGCTATACCTTCTCGTTGCCTGCCCTAAGAGCTAGTTTATCAATAAGATAGGTAGCAACCGCTATCTGCTACTTCGTGAGATCTTTACTTGCAAAATCCTTGGTATAAGCTGCTCTTATACCTTGTATATAGTCCTTCAGTGAAATAGCAAAGAGATAATTATATTAAGTTAGTCCTACAACAAAAAGAAGATGCTACACATCTAAGGATGTTTATTGGTTAACTGCATCTTCAATACCTTCAAAAGCCTTGATTTCTCATATTTCTCTTTGTCACTTAGCCCTTTCAGGGTACTGCTGGCTGCAAGGAAGACATATTTGAACTCCTTTGGATTGATTGGATCATTCCAAAATGCTAACCATGTCACAGTATTGTCATGTCTTATTTCTTTCCAGCTGCCAATAAATAAATTCGTAATATTACCTCCCCGGCCATTTTCCTAATCTTCAAAAGAGAAAACTAATAAGCAGGAAGAAGAACCTTTCACCACGGATAGGACACTCTGGAATTGATGCATCCTTTCCAATATTTATAGTGATGTCGCTAGGACGTATGCGTTTTTTAAGCTTCCCCATCTGTTCAGCGCTTTTTTCTCATTAAAACTCCAATATTGCCACCAATTTTCAAATAAAGAGCCAGGCCATAACAAAAGAGGAAATTTTAGATGAACTATAGAGCTTCAATGCTAGCAGAAAGATGCTTAGTATACCTTTGGATGCTCTCCACGACCTCGGAACAATCCAGGTGGTTCAACCCTGAAGTTCCCAACCTGCAAATGACATAGTTGTCAGATGCCTCAGATATGCAGCAGAAGAAAGCCACAATAGACTGGTCTATGTTGCTATCAGCCAACAACAATGTTTAATAAATAAGGCACCATGAACATCCCAAAAGATGAATATAACTATGCAGGACCCTCATCGTTAATGCTGCAGTATAGACTAAAGCCAGCTGCACTTCAAACGCATTTACTGTCATATACAATTATACATGCCCCGATACATATCTTCAGTAAAAATTATCAAAATTGCAGAATAATTATTGATATTTGAAAATTTTATTTGACCATTTGAAGAAAACAAATATGAAAATATACAGAACCTGCTAAAAAATCAATAGTTAATCACAACTTTGCTTTTTTTACTAATCAGTCGCTCTTCAAAAAATTAATAAAATATGCTCCACTCTCCAGCTCGATAATAGGTTGCACAGCATACTTCTATTTTAGATTTACAATAATACCAAAATATACGCAAAGAAAAGAAAAACAAAAATTATTCTCCCAAGACATTTTTTTTTCGTAGTCATTGAAGAAATATTGAGGATTTTCTATAAGCAGCAAAAGCTATATATACATCAAGCCGTTGAAACTAAACATAAGTTCCCCTTCCCACTCCCACCCCCAAACAAAAGGAGACAAAAAGGTTAGAAAAAATACAAATAGGGACAAAATACAACATAATGTAGATACCACACCTTCTCTGACTCCATTAACAACAGCCCACATATACTTCTCCTCTTGCTTCAACTTCTTGTCTCTTATGGCCTTCTTCTCCTGCAAAGACAGTATAGTTCAAATTAGCTGTTGTTCTTATTAGAACATGTACTACCAATTATGGTAGTACATGTACACCATACAGCTCACCATACATGTACTAAAATTTATACATTGATTTCCATTATGGTTACAGCTCACCAGAACCATTCTGTTGTTGACTGGAGTTCAACACTGCCCCAGATGAACATATTTCATATGAAACAGTCAAAAAGTAATCTTAACATAAACAGCAAATTTCAGTTTTAAAATGCCAGAAAAGTAAGTTCAAATTGCAGACAGACTTTTTGGGCTACCCTAATCGCTTGAACAACTTACCTGAAGCTTTATATTTTAAACTACGCAGTATAGAGATCAAAGATCACTGACTACCAATTATAATACTGGGAGAGTATTCAAAATAGCACGTGAACAGTGGCTTTTTAAGATTTTTTTAAAAAGTCAATTTTACCCTTAATGAAATGGGTCATTTATTGCAAATCATGTCCTCAATCTTTATGATTTTTTAGAAATTAGTTTTATTCTTATTTTTATTCATCATCGCTATACGTTTCTTCTAAATCTGATTTTTCTTCAAATATTTCTTCATTTACTTCTATTTCTTCAATATCAACTTCTTCACATTCATCTCTAATTTGTTCAAAGTCCGTAATTAATATTCTAACTTTCTTTTTTGGGCATTCAGTACTTATATGTCCTTCTTCATTGCAATTCCAACATTTACATCTTTTTTTATCTAATGGTTTTTTATTATAAGGTTTATATTTTCTTCTAAAATATTGTCTTTTTAAACTTATTATATTTTTTATATTTCTTGGGTTTTATTTTTATTTTTCTTTTATAATCATAAAATCCCCAATTTCCTGATACTTCGGTATCTCTACAACAAATCCTATCTTGTATAAATCCTGATTGTTTATAAATCATTTGATTACTACATATAGTACTTATTTCATCTTTTATAGTTCTTATAATAAATTCTAATGTATATCCTTCTTCATTTCTTCCTAATTGTTTTTCTTTAATCTTATTTTGAAAATAACTATTCCATGGTGGTGGTAATTTTCTAATAAAAACTTCCTTATAATAATTATTATCAGCTCCACTTCCAAACATCATATAATAATATTTACTATATTCACAACAATATTAATTGAGGTAACACATATTACAAATTTGTAAATATTCCATTCTGTTTTTAGCATCTTTTATTTCTTCTAATCTTGCTTTAGTGCTTTCATTTACCCAGTCTTCTCCAGCAAATTCTCTATAAATTCTTGTAGCGACTCTATTTATTCCTCCTATTATACTAATTTCAAATCCTGCTTCAATACTATCTTTCCAAATGCCTTTTGTTATTTCTTCTAATCCTCTATACCAATTAAAAACATTTCCTTTAAATGTTGCTAATAAATATTCAGTTCTATTTTTATTATATGTATTACTGCGATTATAATTAAAGTGTGCTATCATCTTAGTACTCCATTCATTTATAGCTTTTCTAACATCCAATTCACAATCTAAATTTAAATATGATCCTGCAATTTTCATTGGGTTTGATTATCTTAATACTGGTTTAAATTGGTCTCTATACATTCTTTCTTTGGTAGTTTTAAAATCTACTTTTGTATTAACATGTCTTCTAGGGTCTATTTCTGTTTCATATCTAGTTGTGCTAGTTTCTCCATATTCTTCTTGTTTAACTGCTCGTGGTCCTCTCGTTTTTCCTACCATATGATTTTTAGTTATTTCTTCACAAATTTTTAAATTTTCTAAGTTAAATATTAAATTTTCAATATTTTCGTTCATTGTTCTTCTATAATTAATTTTACTTCTTCTTTTTTTATAAGATTTTCTTCTTGCTTTCTAAGATCAATCAATAATCTTTCTATATCTTCTTTTAATCCTCCATTAAATTTTATTAATTCTTCATATTTTTCAATTTTCTTTCTGACTTCTTTAAGTTCTTTGGCATAATCTGGTTTAAATGGTTTTTCTTTATTTAGATTTTCTATTATTCTATTTAAAAGATTTTCTATTCTTAAAAAGTTATTTTGTAATTTTTCTTTTTCTTTTTCGTAGTCTATTTCAATTCTAGTTATTTTTTCATCAATTGCTTTTATACTTTTCTCAATTAAATTGATTTTATCATTCATACTCATACTTTAGGTTTTTTATAAGATGGTTTTCAATTTCAAATCCTAATTTATTTAATAGAATATCAAGTTTATAATTAATAATATCTATCTTTTCTTCTAAAATTGCTATTTTATTAATACTATTCTTCTGTGCAATTTTTGATATCCGATTTTGAATTTCTTCAAGTTTAGCTTCATCAAGTATTTTTAAATTATTAATTTGTTCTTTTATTTTATTAAATTGTTTAGACATATTTTTTTAAAAAACTTCTAGTCTTTCTTTAGCTATTTTATCTTTTGGATCTATATTATTTATTTCGTTTATAGCTTCTATATCTTTAGATTTTAATTGTCCTAATTGTTGCCATAAAAATGCATTAGTCCAATTTGTAGTCATATTTAGCCATTCATCTGTATTTCTCCATGAGCTTAAATGTTGAAACAAAGTTGTATTCCATTTTTTAGTTTGATAGCTTCTTATTGGTAATCTAATATTTTATTTCTTGTTTATCAAATCTTATTTTTGTTGGTAAACTCATATTAGCTTGGTAAGTTTAATGAATTAATTATTATATTATTTATTATTTGTCTTATTTCTCTTCTAAATTGTTCTTCTCTTCTTAATTCTCTTGTAATTTCATTCCTTAATAATTCTCTTTTAATTTTATTCCAATTAGAAATTTCTTTTTCTATTTCTCTACGATTATTGTCAGTTATTATCTGTTCTTCTAATATTTTTATTTTATTATCACAAAATTTTCTAGTTATTCCAGGCATATTCTTATTCTATATTGTCAAAACTAAGATCAAAATCATATAATTCAGAAACTTCATTATAACTTACATGTTGTTCTATAGTTTCAAAAGTTCTTTCACTATTTTCACTATCTAACTAGAAAAATATAATCATTTTTATTATTTCTTTAGGCAATCTTTCTTTTAATCCAAATGATACAATTGTAAGACATTTTTCATAATATTTACTATCTCTTTTTATGAAATTTATTCCTCTAGTATAACTATCATAAGTTTCTGGAATTTCTATCATGTGACTATAATCAATACTATTAGTATATCTAAAAGGTACAGTTCTATAATAAAACTCGTAACTTTCCATAATAAAAGTTCTTCAAAGTAAACAATTTTATAAAATTCTTATATAATAATTTTCTTGCAAATTTTCAGTCAATAAATTTTCTTGTAGCTTAAAATAAGGGCCTTACCACGCTTCGCCAGATAGTAAGAATGTTATATGTTCCTGGTCACCTTCGTCATAAGAGTTGGCCAAAGTCCGACAGCATCACAGCAAAATGGACACAAAGGCACTCAAAACTCTCAAACAGACTCACTGTGTAGAACAACACTCAAAGCGTAATAAAAGATTTATTTCAAACTCAAAGATTTTATTGATCTGAAGATAGCTTGAAAGCTATTATACAAAGATTTTTACAAAGATTGATGCTCCGAAGAGTGGTTTCTACTCTTTAAAGAGAATGATTACAAAGATCATTTTTGGAAGTTTGAAATGGTAATTCAGGATGAGATTTCAGATGGATCATTTTCGATGATCTCTTCCTTCAGTAGAGTCTCAATTTATAGAAAGGCTCGCACTTCACCGAGAAGCTTCTGGCCAATCAGATTTTTACAATACAAAAGTAAAAAGTACTATAATTTCAAATGTGGTTGAAAATATTTAAAGTGCTTGTTGGTTGTCTTTATTCCAGTGTCGGCAATTTCTTTTGATTCCAGTTTGACAGTTGTCTTCTTATCTTCAAAGTTCACATGGTGCTGTCGTCAGTCACGTTTTTCTTGATCGTCCTTTACTTGTGGACGTGTCCCATAAGTCGGCAGACTTCTTTAATGCATTCTTCACTTCCAGAGAATTGATCGTTCATAAATTCCACAAATTTTTTCTTCAAGAATTTTTTATTCTTTATCTCCTCTACAGATAAGGATCCAATTATTGCTCATACCATAGACCATGTATCTTTCTCCATAAAAGAACTGCATTGTTGAGCAGACTGATTTTATTCCGAGAGCTCGTCTGTAAATCATCCATTTTCTATTAATTGTGGGTAATTCTTTAAAAATCTGAATCTCCTTGAGTGGATTTTCATTATTTTTCCGAATTGTGATGAGATGATGTTCTCCATACCACTCTGGTTCTTTATATTTAGGACTAATTGTGTAAAATTTCAGTTCAATCGGTTGTTTATCGCTCAATTTTTTAACACAATTAACAAATTCTTTGTCAAACTGTTCAATTTCTTTTAGATCTATCCCTGGGAAGAGTCGATCTAAAAATCCAAATGCTGCCAATTTTCGAACAATATTAGGATCCGCTCCTTGAACTGCACTGATCCTTGGATAAATCGCCATTGGAAGGGCTGTCAAATATAAAGAACTTCCTTCTCTGAAATTATATACCCATTCTGAAAATTCATAATACTCATTTTCCATTGGATGTAGATTAGCTCTGATGTGATGAGTAGCAATTATTTCCTTTGGTAATTTAAGGTCACCAATCGGTGCTTTTTTATCTTCTTGGAATTCACTGATAACAAGTAGGCTGTTCCAATGGGCCTTTTGATAAGGATGTTTGAGTACTAGACTCAGCGGCTCCTTTTCCACTTGTAAATTTTTCCAACAATTTGTCCATACTGATAGGTAATTGTTGTGGACCCTTTTTTATGACTTTTTCCTCTTGCGAGATAAGAGAGTCATTTCTCTTAAATTTTGATTCTCCACTCGAGGTGGATGTATTAATCTTCCGAAATGGGATGTGACTAGCCTTTCGGCTGTATTCACCTTTTAAAGGAGGATACTCCTGGCTACAAGTTGCAAAAAAGTCTAAACATTCTGACAATTTTTCAACTATTTTTTCTTTGTTATCATTCAACAACTTTGCTTGATAAATCACACAAAGTTTGTCGAATATCAAGATGATCTTCTTGAACAGCAAGATAATCTGCATTAAAATCTGTTAAAAGATCTTGTAATTCCTTTGTAAATGCTTCAATCTTTTCCATATTCATGATTCCTGCTCAAGAAATTAGCAAATAAATTATCTTTTCCTTTAATATATTCAAATTTAAAATTATAAAAAGATAGTAACACTTGCCATCTGTGTAATCTTCTATGTTGAGGTGAATTTGGTAATTTATTATTTACTAGTCCGCTAAGTTGAGTATTATCAGTTTGAACAATAAATTCTTTGGGTAACAAAAACATTTTAAATTTGTTTATTCCTTTAACAACTGTCAATAATTTTTTTTGATTGGTTGAATAATTTACTTCATCATTATTAAATGTTCCACTAGTATACCTGCAAATTTCATTTAAATCAGTTTTTAATAAAGCACTCCAATATAAATCTGAAGCATCGGTTTGAACTATTAATTTATCTTTTTCATCAGGAGGTCTAAGTTTAGGTAAATTTTTACAATTTTCTTTTAAATTTTTAACACAAAGAGTATGTTCTTCATTCTAACCTAATTTATTTGATTTTCTTAATAGTTTCTGAAGTTTATTTCTTTTTTTTTGCAAGTTTTTCTATAAATCCTTCAGCATAATTAAGACAACCTAAAATTTTTTGAATTTATTGCTTATTTTCTAATTTATCAGGAAATAAAATTATTTTTTCTGAAATATGAGGTTGCAATTTTATTCCATCACTATTTATTATCATTCCTAAAAATTCAATTTCATGTTTTGCTACTTCTGTTTTTTCTGACTAAGTATTATACCTTTTTTTGAGCAAAGTGTAGCAAAAATTCTAAGAAGTTTAAGATGATTTTCGTATGTTTCTGAACAAACAAGTATATCATCAATATAAACAATAAAAAAATTATAAGTTCTAAAGACTTCATCCATTCTTCTTTAATAAATTTGTGGTGCATTTTTTAATCCAAATGGCATAACTAGCCATTCATAATGTCCTTGACGAGTACTAAATGCTGTTAACGGTATACTATTTTCTTCTAGTTTAATTTGCCAAAATCCAGATTTACAATCAAATTTTGAATAATATTTTTTATTCTTAGCTATATTTATTAATACTTCTTTATTTGGTAAATAATATCCATCAAATTTAGTGTTTTTATTAAGTTCTTTATAATTTACAACCATTCTAGATTTTCCTCTTTTTATTTCTGAATGATTTCTAACCATAAAAGTTGGGCTACTATGAGGACTATTACTTCTTCTTATAAGTTTTTGATTAAGAAATTCTTAAATTTGTACTTGAAATTCTTCTTTATCTTCTTGATTATAGAGCATAGGCTTGACTCTAATAATGATTGTTGGTTCTAATAGTTCTATTTTAACTGTTGTTTTTTATTTTTCCCATTTTTCAAGTGGGTTTTCATTATAATTTTTAGCTAAAAGATCTTTTATTTGATTAAGAGTAATTGTTTTGATTGAATAATCGAGTAATTTTGGTATAAATTCTATTTTTTCACCACGCTGAGCTGGCTGAACTCTGAATGGTTTAAATTCTCTAGCAATTTTTAGTAAATGTCCACATGGTGTTTCTAATTGAATAGTATAAATATTTTGACTATATTGACTAAACTGTTGTAGAAAGTCATTTCCAAGAATAATATCACAATTATTAATATTATATTGGTAAACATTTCTTATGGTTACTATTTTAGATCCTATTATAACTTCTATATTTTCATTTTTATATTTTAAAGATTCTCTTACTCCAGTTATTCCTTGTAGTGTTAATTGTTGTTTATTTTCAATCCATTTTGGTAATAAAAATTCTTTAAAGACAGTTATCTCAACTCCTGTATCAATTAGAGCACAAGTAGTTATTTTTTATTCAAATACAGTTATTTGTATATATACACTTATTGAGAATTTTATTTCTCTACTCATTTTTCTTTAGGGCAATATGTAGTTATTCCTTGATGTATAATAAGAATTCCTTCCTTGTCTATTTTATAATTATCAAGACTATTTAAAAATGAATTTCCTAATAATATTGGATGTTCATCAAAATTCATATTATTATCAATATAGCATTCTATGCTCAATAATAAATTTCCTAATTTAATTTGAACTTGTCCTATGATATCACAAGAGTTTATTTTTCCTTCAAAATCTCTCTAACTATAAGGTTCAACTTTTTTCTTTTTAATTCCTTCATCAATAAGAGAGCAAAAATGATTTTAACTTGCTCCAATATCAATAAGTATTTTAATTTCATTTATCCATTTATTTCCATTAAAAAACTTTCCTTTAATTCCATAAACACTATTATTTTTATTTTGTATTATTTTTGAAATACTATATCTTACTGTATTATTTCCAATAATTATTTTATTTTCTTTATATGTTATTTGTTTTGGTATTATAGGTTGATCGATACTTATAGCATCATCATGTCATATCTCAAAATTTTCTATTTCCTCTATATCTTGTTTTCTAGGTAAAATTACTTCTCCTATATCCCTAAATTTTTCGTCAATTTCTATAAAAGGCTTTTCTTTATATATATTTCCATAATTACTATTTGTATAACAATATAATCCTTGATATAATATAGTAAAAACTTTATTATCATCTTTTAATATTTTATTAGTCATCTTAAAATGTAGACTAAGACAATCATCTAAATTTTTATCATTTATATGCACACAATATCTTGGATAACAAGTAAATTTTAATTTTTTATATGCTAAATTTCCTTTTACTATTCCTAAATTTCCATTTTCTGCAGTTATACATCTTTCATCTTGTAGATTAAGTATTATAGGACTATTAATTCCTTCTTTAAAACATGATTTTATTATTATTTGTATTCTAGTAAGGTAAATATAAGATATTTTATCTCGTTTTTCTTGTTTTAATTTTCCTAAAAATTCATTAATATTTCTTTTTGTTATAAGATTTAATTTTATTTTTCCTTGTGCATGTTTAATATCTATGGCTTTTTCTATCTCATGATATTCATTAATGACTAACTTCTTTCTTCTAAAGGCTGATCCTAAAATATTAAATAATTTACTTTCTCCTGTTGGTTTTAGACTTAATTCTGTTCTATTAATTTTTCTAAATTTTTCCCAATCAAATTTTCCTTTTAAGGCATATCCTTCTATTCCTTCGTATACTTCAGTTTCTAAATTTTCTGAATTTTCAATTTCCATGATCTCTAGGGCTCTAATTCTTCAATTCTCCTAATTTCATTATTAAGAACTTTTTGAATTATTTTTAAAGTTTTCATTTCTATGAGAATAGGTATTTTAACAAGATATCCTATGTCTTCGTCTAAAACTTCATCAAAATCTATTAAAAGAAAAATAATTTTCTTTTCAAATTTTTTCTTTATTTTAAGACTATCCGAATCTTTTATTTTTTCAATCAAATTTCTTGATTTATTAACAAGATGTTGAATATAACTTTCAGTATCTAAATATTCAGTAGAATTGTTAACGTACCATTCTATGCAAATTTCTTTATTATCTTCCATTCTCTAATGTCTTTAATTCCTCAAGATATAGGGCTCTGATACCAATTTTAAAAATGTAAAAATACTATTAATTAAAAAATAAAATTATTAATCAATATCAAATTTTTCGGCTCAAGATAGGTGCAAAGAGTTGATGGTGAAGAAAAATTAATTTTTTATTGCAAGGGGCAAACAATTTTTATCGAATCCAAAATTAGAATTAAAGTTTGAGGACTAAAATTTGTTTTGTAACCTTTTATTTTAAGGGTATTTTAGGTAATTTAAAATGTTAAAATAGTCAAAGGCCATTTTGGAATTATGACCTTGAATTTGGGCCATTCACACGTATATCCTCTATAATACCAACTATTTCTAGACAAAATTTCACTGAAAAGGCAGTGGTTACCAAATTCTTACCCAACATTCAACCGATTAAACAGTAAAGAACGCTACATACATAAGTCAAAGACTACCTGCATCGTTAACAGTGCACAAAGAGTGTTACCTATTAAGAAGCTGGCGCTTATCAAGATCGGAGAAGACAATTTGCCCAAGCCTTGGGCGATCCACTTCTCCATTATCCAGTAAAATATCATCCCCAAATGTAGTCACTACTTTTCTCCATCCACCCTTGCCTTTCTTCAATACATTCTATCATTCACAAAAAACAAATACTTTCACTTAAAGAAAAAGAAGCATAAACAAGGGTTTCTGAATTGCACAAAGTGAAATCTGTACCGTGGGCCTTAAAGTGAATTGCATAAACAAGGGTTTCTGAATTGCACAAAGTGAATTTCAGAATTGCACAAAGTGAAATGACTGAAATCCTACTCGAGCAACGACGTCAGCATCAACAACTGGAATACCGTGGGCTTTAAAAAGAAATCTGTACGGTACAGACGATTGAGAAAGACTAAAAACTTCCATCGATTTCAGAAATGGGCACAAATGGGGAAAGAGCGAGACAAAAGAGAACTAGAATCTAAAAATACATCTAAAAAAATGGAAGAAACATACAGGAGTCTCGACCTAGCAGCGGAGGCTCTTCTTCTTGCAATTGTCGCGGCTTCTACTTCTCGTCAAACCATTGACAGCGAGACGATTTCTAGGGTTCCTTTTGCTGGCCCATGAACGAAATCGCGAGAAAGAGAGAAGGGGGAAGAGAAGGAAAATGAAAATAGAGAAGAAGGAGAAGTATGGATGGTTGTCTCGAAAATGGTGGAGTAAAGAGAGATAGTTGTGTGAGATGATGGTTGCGTGAAAAGTCTGTACTGGGTGTTTCGTGAAGAAATGGAGATGAGAGGTGTGGCGTGAAGAAATGGAGAAAAGGAGAGACTCTCAAATGGGAAACCAACTCTTTTAATAGTGTAGGACCAGCTTACACGGCTCAGCTAGCTGGTTGAAGAAAAATGGCTCGATTTTATTGGCCATATGGCTTATGAACAGTACCATAAGACTCATATATGGCTTATGAACAGTATAAGCAAATTCCCTCTTTTACTTGTGTAGGATACATTATGCTAAGAGAAAAATTCTCTTAGCACTTGTGAAGCCTATGACTTGTGATGGTAAAAAACTAGCCATTTGATAGAACTTGATTATCTTTCATAGGTGGAAGAGAACAATCGATTAAGATTTGAACTTTTGAAGAAAATTCTGGAACTTGAGAAATATGCAAGTGCTCTTGCGTTGGATGCTCTCCATGCAAAATTTTCTCCTTTTCTTTTTTAAACTACGGGTCCAAATTCTGATTTTTTTCATAATTATCACCAATTATTTCTTTCAAATCCTTTTTTTTATGTCCTATATTTTACATTGAATGTGGAAGCCACAATATCTAGAGGTTGCCTTGTGGCAAACAGTTAGGATTAGATTTTGTCTACAAGCAAGATTCTTAAAGTGGCTTGGTGTGTATTTCCTGGATTCGGCCACGACATTTAATTCCCAATGCTTGGTAATTCTCTTTATGAGAGCTAGCCATCATTCAAATGCACGTTTCGTGCTTTATCTTCCCAATCTGCGAGGATTATTTTACTTTCTCTATGGTCTTTATTTTGATCTTATCTCTTTTACACAATAGTATGACCAAAATCCTGTGATCAAAACTTCTTGAAACTTGAAACTTGAAACTTACTCTATCAAATTACCTTATGTGATCATCCATCATTGCCTGCAAGCATCTTCAATTTCCTCAAGCATGTAGGCATGTTAGTTGATTGTTTCTATCATTCCCTATATGTGTATATCTTGTGTCCCTACTAATTATAACTAAATATAGTTCACATTCTTCATTTTTGTCTATAGGTAGATAAAATGTTTCAAATAATTCAATTAGAGGATTTATTATCCTCTTAATATTTGTAGTTTCGCTTATATAAACCATAAATTATGTTTCTTATCATAAAAACATTAGAGAACACCATTATTTTCAACTGCAGTGGATTAAGTTTAGCCCCTGTTTGACATCCATTAGTTTTTTTTGGAAAAATGTGTTTTGGAATAGTGATATTTTTGGAGAATATGAAGTTAAAAAGTAAGAAAAAGTATTGAGTTTATATGCAAAATATTTTATTGTATGAATGTGTGATTAAAAATGAGTTTGAGAAAAAAGAGTTGATTTAATGGATGTCGAACAGGGGCTTACTGTTGAAATATTTTTCTCTTGCTTTAGACGGTGCCATTAGATAAAAACTAGTTTATGCAGTAATTTTGTGGTAGAGAATAATAGTAGTTTATCAGTTGAAGCATCATAGTCAAGTTCCATCTTGGATGATCAGACCTATTGCTTAGAGAGTGACTAACTGATGAAGAGGTCAAGATGGGTGAATTTGAAATAGTGAAGGATATAGTCCTAGGGCTACATGGAATTAAGATCACTTTTTATCTATATTCTAGGAAAGATGCCAATTGTGATTTAGTGATACATTAGTTGTAAGTTCATTATCTTGTTACTAGAGACTAGAGAGGCATGTCAATTAAGGGCTAGGATCTTGACCTATTCATTTAGTTACTACTTTGTTTAAGATTTTGACTGTGTCCCTTTCATAGACAAGTAGAGAAGCATTTATTGTTTTTGTGTCTTAAAATGATTTTGTGGAATATGACATTTTTGATCTTGCTTTTGTGGCTTGAATTTATCATGGACAACCAAAAAACCTGTATATGCCAACACTCCTATTTGTACGGTGTGTCCGACACGCGTCGTGTCGATCACAGACACTCCTCGGATGCTCCAAAACATGTACTATTTGTATTTTTCCTTCCTTAGTGTAATATATAGTTTAAATTTCACTTATTTTATATAACAAATAGTGACTCGTAGATTTAAAAGATTTCATGATAAAAAATAAAAAGAAAAAGTATTAACATAAAGATCGAATAAATAAATTCTACAATTAACGTATCCCCAATGTGTCCGGTTTGAAAAATCACGAGTCGATGTCTACATATTATGTTGTATCCGTGTCGCATGCCCGTGTCTATGTAACATAACAAAAAAACCCTCCAAAAAAGAGGACATTGTTAAAGAAATGGCTGTTATGCATTAAAATGATAACAGAAGATACACCTGTTTAAATTCACAAATAACTTGGGCTCTATATTTTTGTTAGCTGAAATGGAATATAAATTGAAAAGTAAATATTTCTTGTTTAATTCTTTATCAATTTCTCCAATTTTACAGTACTTATTTGATAGACTCTTTGCACGCATTAAGTTTCTTATCTCCGTGTATAAATCACTTGACTCAATCTCTTTATCATCTAAGTTGACTATCCTTCGCAGAAATCAGGTGATCTGAAATCTCGAGTTCCTCATTCAATTGATCTATGGGATGACCATGTTAATGATCCTCGTAGAGTTCATCAATTATTTTTGGCTTATGAAAATCAAATAGGTGGGATTGGAGAAATAGAGCTCAATTCTGTTCATGATTTATCAAAAACAGCCATTCTCCAAAAAGATTTGATGAGAAAAGATATGAATGGTACCATGCACGCTCATCTTGTAAACCAATTTGATAGTGGCAAGCTTAATGGGTCACTAAAAGTGCTTCCTGGTGGTTAGGCGGCCTCGGATAATTCTGGCTTTTCTTAGTCTGTGTCACCTTCTACAACATTTTCACCTAGCAGGTACATCAGTTTCAATAACTGATTTGCACAATGTGGTCTACAAGTGAGATTCCTTTTAAGTACCATGATACTAGCACACGGAGCATTTACTGCTTTTGTTAGGTACCAAATTCAAGAAGAATGGAGCTTTACTTCTAGAAAATGTTTATTTTAATGGATGATGTCAACAATACTAATAGCCCAAAGCAGGTATCATAAGACAACCAGAAATAAATATCATTTGGAATATTTCAGTGCAAAGTCTAGTAGCTACTAATCATATATAATCATTTTGCTTGTAGCATCATTGTTGCATGCATCTGTGTAGAATCTTGTTGCAACGGTTCAAGAACATGAAGAGATTTTGTAATTGAAGAAACATCTTGCGGAATTCTCAATGAAGGTAGAAAAGAGAGTGTAATTTTGCAGTACTCTATGATCTCGTCTTTTCCCTTTTAAGTTCCTTTTGTTGTTGCGTTAATTATTCTCTTTTGCTAGGACACACAAATTCGTAATGAGAAATATGTCTTAGAAAAGCTTGTTGCATATATGCGTTTGGTGAGCATGATTTGTGTTCTATAACCTTTATAAGAAATTCATTTGCTCCGTTTTTGGAATATTGACAAGTTTTTTGTGCATTTAATTTTGTCCTAAGGCCTTTGATCAGTAACAACAAGATCTTGTTGATGCTGCATCTAAAGCAATTTCCTACAGACCTTTATACTGTCTAGTTTTGGTCCTTTTTTGGCTTGAAATTTCTTAATGTCGTTGTCTCACGATTGAATGCAACATTTGGTTGACCTTTCTCACATATATGAGGTTTTGTTCAAAGTCCTCTATGAACTAAAATTTTCATCAATGAGAGGAGAATCATAAATATTAATCAGTTAGAACATGCTTGTCTCATCTAATAAGTGGGTCAAAGTTACCAATAGTTTTTGTTTTTGTTTGCTTAAAATTTACGTTTTAATCCGACATACGGAGAAACATTACTTGTCAAAATACGGGGTGGTATTGTAGAAATAAAGTAGGGAACTAGGGAAGTTTTATGCACGTTACCAGTGAAATGATTCTAATACCCTGAATGATTTGAAAGTATTTCCATCTCTATCCTAACCATACTTCATATAATTTTTTGATAGGTAATCATATAATTTTATTAATCAAAAAAGAATATGCAGGAAGTGTATAATCATCTTAAACAAGAAAAGAAAGACATGAAATTAGGCAGCCCCTCTATGAGATTACTAGTTGCGTCATTAAACCAACTATACAAAGTGAGATAAAAAAATTCTCTAAATTGCTCCGTAGTCCGTGTTTGGTCTTCAAAACAGCGATTGTTCCTTTCTCTCCACGCACCATATAAAGCATCCCGGGATAAGATTTCAAACAAACTTGCTATCCTTATCACGAAACTCTCTCCTCCATCCCCGCAACACGTCCTCAATACATCTAGGCAACACCCAATCTATATGCTGAGAAGCCAAAATATTATACCACAGCCAACGAACACTGTCGCAGTGAATGAACAAGTGGTCGTGCGACTCATCATCACTCCTACACATACAGCACTACTCGGTTACATAGAAGCCTTTTCTTCGGAGGTTATCCATCGTTAATGCCCGTTCCCTAACAACCATCCACAGCAAAAATGCCACCCATGGAGGCAATTTACATTGCCACACCATCTTCCAAGGGAATGAATTCTCCACAGGTCCTAAGAAGGATTTAAAATAAGGGTGAACTGAGAAAACACCATTTCGTGCCAACCGCCACCTGCTACGATCTTCCTCTCCAACTCGAATTTTCACATCATACAAATGGTTTAAAAACAGTGTGTAATCCTCCAATTCCCAATCCTGCAAACCCTTGTGAAAGGTAATATTCCAGCTGAAACTCCCATTGTGGATGACTAAAACGTCCATAATAGCAAATGACACCATAGTTATGCGATACAAGGTAGGAAACCTCATCTTTAGCGGTATATCTCCACACTAATAATCCTCCCAAAAACTGATATTGTTACAGTTGGAAGATATATTAATCTTGTTACCAACTTGTAGCCTTTGTTAATTGTTAGGGACTAAAGTGCAATTTCTTGTTTTTCTTTTCTTTCATGTATATACTTGTAGTTTTACATTGTTCAATATACAAGAATTATTCTCCCAAATCTACTTGGTATCAGAGCCATCGGTTACCTTAGTGCCGGCGACCTCTTTTCCGATAAGCTTAGTGCCGGAGATTTTTTCCCAGCTGCCCAGGCGTGATACGTTCTTCCCGGTTGCCCAGAAGCCCATTTTCCAGCTGCCCGACGCGATCCAGCCGCCAACGATGTCGCATCTGCGCTGGCACTGTTCCGACGCTGGCGTCGCGCCTGGTCCTCACCGCTCCGGCGTCGTTCTCTGTTTGATCTCTGTCGTGCGGTTCCTGTGCTGCCAGGATTCTGCTGCTCGATTTTTGTGGCCATTTGGGAGTGCAAGAAGCTGATTCTTCTTCTTCCCCACCCTGTCCTACCAAACTCTGTGGAGTTGGTGCCCAATCCTCTTCTCCTTTAGGTTTAACTTTAGTGTTTGGTGCTTCATCGTCCCCTGTTTTTGGATCTTCTTCAACTCCTGCTTTTTGGTGGCTCAACATCAGTATTTGGCGGTAACGGTTCTTCTGTGTTTGGGCAGAACCCTGTTTTTGGTAGCTTTGGGTCAAGTACTACTCAAACAAGTCCATTTGGAAGCTCATTTCAACAATCACAACCGGCATTTGGAAGTAATCTATTTGGTTCATCTTTTGTGATACTGTAGCCACCATATTTTTCCTTTGTGGGTAATGTTATTGGGCAGCCATGAGTGAGGTTTGGATTTTGGTCGAGAAATGAAGTGCTTGGTGTTGATTGTTGCTGGTTTAAATTGAGCCCGGATTGTACAATTGAAGATCTTGAGGTGTTAATTTCTGCTACAAATGGTGAACTTGTGATATGTGGGTTGATTAAACCGAGCCCTAAACCTTTGTAGTCGCCAAATCAATCTATTCTTGAAAGAATGGCTTCCTACGTTGCTTGTTCATCTTTCGGGGACGGTATCTTTGGGTTGCACTCTACTTCTGCCGCATCTGATCGTTGGGTTATAGATTCTGGAGCTACCGATCATTTTACCTGTTTTCTTCCACATTTGATTTCTTGACAACTCTGCCTGTTCAGTCTGTTCAAGTGGCTAATGGGACTCCTGTTAAAGTTACCGGGGCCGGAAACGTCTCGTTTTCACCTACTTTTTCTCTCTCGTCCGTTTTGTTTGCACCCACTTTTTCCACTATTCTCTTATCTATTAGTAAAATTACAAAGTATCTTGATTGCTTTGTCATCTTCTCACCTACTAATTGTGTATTTCAGGACAATCGCACGAAGATGACGATTGGCACTGGTAGAGAGAGAGGAGGGTTGTATTTTTTGGAAGGAACAAGGTCGTTGCAACCTGAGGATACCCATGGTCTCCAAGTTGTTAGTAAATCCTCTCCAAGTGATAAGATCCTTTTATGGCATTGTCGATTAGATCATCCTTCATTTACTTACTTAGAACACTTGTTCCCAAAACTATTTAAAAATATTCCTAGTTCTAGTATGCGGTGTGAACAATGCATTTTTTCTAAAAATCATCGTGTACCTTTCAAAGTCAGTTTCCATAAAAGTCCTATCCTTTTTTCCTGTGATCATACTGATGTTTGGGGGCCTTTCTCTACTCCATCTTCTACATGTTATAAATATTTTGTCTCTTTCATTGACGATCATACCAGAGTTTGTTGGATACATTTGTTAAAATCTAAGGGTGAAGTCGTCCATGTTATTCCAAAATTCTTTAAAATGATCGAGACACAATTTCATACACGGGTTAAAGTCGTTCATTCTGACAATGGCCGTGAGTTTGTAAATCAAACCCTTGAAAACTGCTTCTCGACTCACGGCATTCTCCATCAGACCACTTGTGCTTACACACCTCAACAAAATGGCATCGCAGTGCGAAAAAATCGACACATTCTTGAAGTGGCTCTGGTTTTATGTTTCACTATGCGTGTTCTAAAGCGTTTCTGGGCTCAGGCGGTGACAACTGCTGTCTTTCTCATAAATCGCATG
Source organism: Fraxinus americana (assembly GCA_035079005.1). Taxonomy (NCBI): domain Eukaryota; kingdom Viridiplantae; phylum Streptophyta; class Magnoliopsida; order Lamiales; family Oleaceae; genus Fraxinus; species Fraxinus americana. Next base: position 11,289,834 of record CM068716.1, on the reverse strand, counting down.
CCTGATCGCATTATTGACTTTCAAACTCCCTTAAAAATGTTGTCCAAGTTTCACTCTATTTCCTCTGCTTTAAATCTATGTCCCAAAATTTTTGGTTTTGTGTGTTATGTCCACGTGCATTCTCATCTCAAAGATAAATTTGATCATCGTACCTTGAAATGTGTCTTCCTTGGCTACTCTTGCTCTTAGAAGGGCTACAAATGTTTTCATCCACCCACGGGAAAATACTATATTTCTATTGATGTAGAATTTTACGAATCAGAATCCTTTTTTTCTGATGATGTTTCGTTGGTTCCTCTTCAGGGGGAGATTAGTAGTAAGGAAGAGGAACGAGTGTGGTTAGAGGAAAAGAAAGTGTGGATTTCTGGAAAGGAGGGGGAATCCCAAGTTGAATCCCAAAATGAATCTCGAGTTGAGGGTGATAGATCACCTCGATTGTTCCAAAAGTGTTATACAAGAAAAAACCTAGACAACGCTTGTAATCATGTATTAGCCATTTCTGATCATGATAACCCTCATGTTGACTCTACAGTGCCATCTGATTCTTCGAAGATTGAAAATGAAGTACATCTTATCCCTTCTATTCCTATCTCTGTTTCTGATTCTAATCCTGCAGCTTTAGATATGGTTGATACTCGGGATAGGAGATATCCTCTTCGAGTCCATAATAAGCCAGATACGTTTGGTTTTTCGAAATCTTATTACAATGCTATCTTTCCCATCTCTGATTATATTTCGTACCACTGTTTATCTAAGACTAGTTTGGCATTTGCCCTCCAACTATCTTCTGTATCTATCCCCAATCACTTTCAGGAAGCTCTTGATCAACCTAAGTGGAAATCCGCTATGGTAGAAGAAATGAATGCTCTCCAAAAGAACTCTACTTGGGAGATGGTCCTATTACCACCAGGGAAAAAGACTGTGGGATGCAAGTGGGTGTACTCATTGAAATACAGGTCAGATGGAATTGTAGATAGGTATAAAGCTAGATTGGTTGCTAAAGGGTACACACAGACTTATGGAATTGACTACCAGGAAACATTTGCCCCAGTAGCTAAGATGAATACCGTTAGAGTCATCCGTTCTCTAGCGGTCAACCTTGATTGGCCATTGAGGCAATTTGACGTTAAAAATGCATTCCTTCACAGTGATTTGACAGAGGAAGTGTATATGGATCCTCCTCCTGGGTTCACTCATCCAGGGGGTAATGTGTGTAAATTGAAAAAGGCCATTTACGGGCTAAAACTATCACCAAGGGCGTGGTTTGGAAGATTGAGTTGTTCAATGAAAGAATATGGTTTCAAATAGGCCTTGGCTGATTACACTTTATTTTATAAGAGAGATGGTCATGACATTACTATACTTATTGTGTATGTGGATGATATGATTGTTACTGGTAGTAATCCTAGTGAGATTGAGAAACTCCAAAGCCATTTGACAAAGGAGTTCGAAATGAAGGACTTGGGTACCTTGAAGTATTTCTTGGGCATTGAGGTATCACGGTCCCAGCAAGGACTTATCCTATCTCAACGCAAGTACATCCTTGATCTTCTAGCAGAAACTAGTATGTCGGCTTGTGTCCCTGTTGACACACCTATTGAGGTAAACCATGGTCTATCTATTTATCCTGATCAGATTCTCACAAATAAAGAGAGATACCAGAGATTGGTGGGGAAGTTGATCTATTTAACCCACACGAGACCTGATTTGTCATATGCAGTTAGCGTTGTGAGTCAATTCATGCATAATCCCAGTGAGCAGCATATGAGTGCAGTTAATCGAATATTGGCATATCTGAAGTCCTTCCCAGGCAAGGGCATTATGTATTCAAAGGGGGGCCATTTAGATATTGTGGGTTACACGGATTCTGATTTTGCTGGATCGAGACTGGACAGAAATTCTACTTCAGGATATGTATCGTTTATTGGGGGCAATCTTGTGACTTGGAGGAGTAAGAAACAAAATGTGGTCTCACTATCCAGTGCTGAGGCAGAATATCGAGCATTGCATCATGCAACTATCGAGCTTACATGGTTAAAACTTCTCATTAGTGAACTTGGATTTGGTCTGAACAAACCTATGTTACTATTTTGTGACAACACTGCTGCTATTAAAATTGCAAACAACCCTGTGCAACATGATAGAACAAAACATGTTGAACTTGATAGAAACTACATCAAAGATAATCTCGACTCCAAAAATATAGAGGTTCCATACATCAAGATGGGGGAACAACTAGCTGATATAGTGCCTGTTTGGCACCCGTTTTTTTGTAATTTTTGAGGCAACTCCCCATTTTTCTATAGTAATTGTCCCTGTTTTCCTGTCAATTTCCAACAATTGCGGGCCCAAGGTCAGAAAGTATGACTGTGGAACTGACTCATCACTTAATTGCCGGTTCATTTCAATTATCAAAAAATGACATTTTCATTTTTGCCCTTCTAATTGTTTTTTTCATTTCACAAGCCTCAAAAATTTCCCTAAAAATAAAGGGCAAATTAGTCCAATATTTCAACGGCTTTATGATTCTGTGCACATATCTGACAACTAATTCAAATGCTGGCTGTGTTCTCTGACAATTACTGTAGAAAAATGAGAAGTTGCCTAAAAAATCACAAAAAAAACGGGTGCCAAACAGGCACATAATGACACATGGAGTTGCTAGTGGTCCATTCTATACAATGACATCCAAGTTTGGCATGCGTGATATCTATGCACCAACTTGAGGGAGAGAGTTGGAAGATATATTAATCTTTGTTACTAACTTGTAGCTTTTGTTAATTGTTAGGGACTAAAGTGCAATTTCTTGTTTTTCTTTTCTTTCATGTATATACTTGTAGTTTTACATTGTTCAATATACAAGAATTATTCTCCCAAATCTACTGTTATCATTCCCAACTACAAAAGTCAATCTGTCCCAAAGGTCGCTCCAACCTCGACGAATATACCTCCACAAGCTCACCCCATACGACCCTCAACCCTCACCCGAACACCAACCCCCCTCCATCACTCCATACTTCGCCCCAATTATTTCTCTCCAAAAGCTCTCCCTCTCCACTCCAAATCTCCATGGCCATTTACCCAGTAATGCTTTGTTAAACAATATGAGCCTCCTCAATCCGAGGCTACCCATCCTCATAGGAGAGCAAACAGGATCCCAATTAACCAAATGAAGTTTCCTCTCTTCTCACAACCCTGCCCACAGAAATTCCCTTTGAATCCTCTCTAATCTATTTGCCACTGCGACAGGAATCGGAAACAGTGACAAAAAATAAGTAGGGATATTTGAAAGAGTAGACTCAATGAGAGTAAGACGACCTCCCTTCGAAAAATACATACGCTTCCACCCCGCTAACCTCCTTTTTACCTTTTCAACGATAGTATTCCAGATGTTAATACTTTTAAATCATACCCCTAAAGGGAGTCCTAGTTATGAAAGGTATTGCGCCACCCTAGAACCCAAAATAACAGCTAGTTCATCCACGTTAGTGACCTCCCCCTACTGAAATAACCTCAGATTTCCCCAGATTAATATTCAATCCAGACACCACTTCGAAGCAAAGGAGTAATCAGCGTAAGTTCCTGAATTGCTCCCCATCTGCGTCACATAAAATCAGTGTCATCTGCAAATAACAAGTGAGACACCTGCAGTTGACCAACCATAAAACCCTTTATCAAACTCTCCCGCCTCGCTTTCTCGAGCATCCTACTGAAGGCTTCCATGACAATCACAAACAGCAATGGAGATAATGGATCCCCTTGCCTTAACCCTCTGCTACTCCGAAAATAACCCTTAGGGGTACCGTTAACCAAAACAGAGAAAGAGACAGTAGAGATACAGAACTGAATCCACTTACACCACTTATCTCCAAATCCACATCGCCTAAGCATATACAGAAGAAACCTCCAGTTCACGTGATCATAAGCCTTCTGAACATCGAGCTTGCAAAGCATCCCTGGAACCCCTTGGCGCAATCTCGAGTCAATGCATTCATTCGCTATAAGAACAGAATCTGTGATTTGACTACCTTTCACGAAGGCATTCTGAAACTTAGACACCACTCTCCCAAGCACCTCCTTAAGTCTGTTCGCTAAGACTTTCGCAAATCTTGTACACTCCACTAACAAGGCTAATAGGGCGAAAATCCTTAATATCAGTCGCTCCAGTTTTCTTAGGGATCAACACAATAAATGTTGCATTAGAACTTCTCAAAAACCTGCCCCGCTCAAAAAAGTAAGTGAAAACATCATGAATCTCTTGTCGCACCACCTCCCAACACGCCTTATAAAAAGAGAATGAAAACCCCGTCTGGTCCTGGAGCCTTATCATCATTCATACTAAACACCACCTCCTTAATTTTATCATCCCCAAATTGTCTCTCCAACCATCCAGCATCCTCCTTCGAAATAGTAGAAAACTCCAATCCCTCCAACTCTGGCCTCCACTCAAACTGCTCCCGATATAGATTCTGGTAGGATCTTACCATATGGGTCCTAATATCCTGTGGATCCTTATAAGTAACCTCATTCACCTCCAACACTGTGACAGAATTGTTGCGCATGTTAGAATTGGCCACCCTATGGAAAAACTTAGTACATTTATCTCCCTCTTTCAACCACGTGACCCTAGATTTTTGGCGCCAAGCAATCTCTTCTATCTCCACCAATCTCACAAGCTCTTCCCTTAATACACCAAGTCTCTCCTTCTCATCCCCACCCAACCTTCGACTCTCCTCAATCTTGTCCAACTCTTCAATATCGGAAACACTGGACCATACGAAAGGTCACATTTCCCACCACCTCCTCATTCCATCTTTTTAAATCCCTTTTTAATGCCGTCAACTTCTGATCCAATATAAAATTGGGAGTCCCCGAGAAATCATAGGAAGCCTACCAAGTTCATACATGCTCCCCAAAATCTTCCACTTTTAACCACATCTTCTCAAACCTAAAAGACCTTAGACCACTACCCCTAGTGTTCCCAGTTAACAAAATAGGGAAATGATCAGAATACACCCTTCCCAATCTCCTTTGAATAGAATCCGAGTACTTAGCCTCCCACTCACCGCTAACCAAGAATCGGTCTATACAAGATAGAATAGGTTGATCCCGATTAGAAGACCAAGTAAAATCTCCCCCAATCAAAGGCATATCCACCAACAAGTTCTCTCTAATAAAATCCGAAAAATCCTCCATAGCCCCAATAAGTCTCCCACCACTCGACCTTTCAGAGGGAAATCGAACCACGTTAAAATCACACCTATACACGTTGGAAGATTCCACCAAGCCATCATACCAGTCAACTTATCCCAGAAGCCCCTTCTACTCTCATCAGAATTAGGTCCATAAACTCCTATAAACATCCAATGAAATCCATCCCCAATATTTCTAGGCGAAACCGACAGTGACAGCAACAGCGAGTATGTCCCTGTACTAGTATCCACCATATCAAACACTCTAGTGTCCCACATGATTAGCATGCCTCCTGATGCCCCCGAAGACCCCAAAAACTGATATCCAACATGCTATCCCCCCCATAAGCTACTGACCACAGCCCTCGACACGAACTCCGATTTAGTTTCCTGCAAACAAATAAGGTCCGCCCTCCATCCCCTCAACAAATTTCCAAGACCTAATCTTTTCCCAACCTCATTAAGCCCCCTCACATTCCAACTAATAAGTTTTGGGATCATTTTAACACTTCGTCGTTGTAACGCCCCAATTTTCCATTAACACAAGGCGCTATTTAAGTCAAAATATCATGTAAATAAGTATTCTCAATAAACGCCAAAATGCGTAAATATATTTTTTTTTCAACTATACTAGATTAGAAATAAATGCGGAAACGTCATTTGAATAATTTGCTCATATCCAAGTGTCCATACCAAATAAAATAAGTAAAGTGTCAAAATTTGCAAAAATACTAAAACTTGAAATTTAATTGACAAAATGGAAACCAACTATTAAAATACTTGTCTCAAAATTTTATAAATTAAATTGTCTATTATTTAATCAATATTGCCCCACTCATTGCCTTGCCTTGCCGAGCTCCTTAACCTAAAATAGTGGAAAATATTGGGGGTGAGCATAACGAATTATACTCAGTGGGGAAACAGTAATCAGTCCAAGTTAAATCTAAACATGAAATCAAATTATGAATATAATACCAATACAACATACTATAGAAATATGTACTGTGAGACATCCCCAAGGACCTAATTACGATCCCAGATCTATTTACGGTCCCTGACAACATGTTATAGCGCTTAACAATTTTGCACTGTGGGATACCCCCAAGGACCCACTTTCGATCCCGGACCTATTTACAGTCTTTTCTGAGTTATCACGTCTGAATCTTTCTCTGCTTCCTTCTGAGTTAAAGCAAAAAACTCGGGCCTTTCCCCTCTTGGCATCTTCTTTACCCTTGAATTCAGGACATTCATCAGCAAAATGACCAGGTTTCTTGCATCTGTAACACATCCCCTTTCCGAGTAGGCACTCCCCATAGTGTTGCTTACCATACTTCGGGCATACGGGTTTCTCAGTGCTAGCCTTTTCCTCAATTTTTTCCCATGGTTTCCCTTTCTTGTTCTGATCCCATATTCTGACTGTCCCATTTCCTTTTCACTGGTGCTACTGTAGGTTTCTGAGTAGTCTTTTCCAGGTTTAAGCGAGAGGATATAGCTTGTGCTTGCTTAATTGCTTCAGCATAGGTAGTGAGTCCTAAACCTGCCATGATTCCTCCAATTTCTGGGCGTAAACCCCTTTCAAATCTTCTAGCCTTCTTGATATCCGTATCAACCAGATGGATAGCATACCTGGACAACTGGTTGAATTTCATTTCGTATTCCACCACTGACATACTTCCCTGCCTAAGTTCAAGGAACTCTGTTTCTTTCTAATCTCGGAAAGACTGAGGAAAATACCTTTGTAGTATTAATTCCTTAAATCCTTCCCATGTCAGTTCAAGTTACTGTGCCTCAGTCTTGGTGCGCTGATATGACTCCCGCCAATGATCTGAGTCCTCAGCAAGCTGGAACACAGCGCATGACACCTTCTGAGTGTCTGCGCAGGTTATGTGTTTAAAGATCCGTTCTAATGCCCTTAGCCATTCCTTTGCAGCTAGGGGTCCCTCTCGACCATTGAATGTTGGTGGCTTATATCGGCGAAACTGTTCAACAACCATGCTGGTGTTGTTTGCATTAGCATGTGGATTCGGTAAATTAGGGGCACTTCGTGGGGCTGTTGGGACTTGTTGCTGAGTGAACCTCTGGAGAGCATTCGCGAGGTCCCTTAATGCATTATTTCCCGCATCACCAGTAGCAATCTGGCCTGGGGTAGCTTGTCTTCCAGCAGCCCGATTCACAGGAGTTCGATTCGTTCTACGAGACATTTCCTAAACCATAACAATATTAGTCTCAGCCTCCACTTAATTGTGCAATTCACAATGCTCATTCATGAATAATAAAATCTAAAAAGGAATCATCATAGAAAAACCAGTAGAGCTAAAAGCAATTTTATTATTATCTCAAATTTCCTAAAAGGAAAATAAAATAATAAAATTGCAACCAATATCTATAATTCGAAATATGTTCTCCTACTAAATTCCACAAACAATTCTTCATACATCTCTCTCATACGTTCCATTTGGCATATCAATTATGAAAGTAAATTCCATTGAAATGGGTTACTACATGTTTTAGTCTAATTTCAAGGACTAAATTTATAATTTATGATTTTTTTTTTTAAATAGTTCACATCACCAGTTCAACTTCTAAACATAATAGCTCATGGAAAATTTATAACATGTACTGGATACAAACTTTCAAACATTTCAAACTGCATCACTCATAATAAAATTTCTTTCTCATGTAACTTTTCATTGCAAACATTCAATTTCAGATGCAGATATATAATAAATTCATGGTATCCAGCAATTGGAAATTTCCAAATTTCATCAAATAAAATTTTCTAAACATTTTAACTTTTCGGAGTGGCGTGGCACAGCAAGAGTGGGTAGCATTCAAATTAAATATTAAACATTTTCTCATTTATTTATTTTTTTTTTTTTGTAAAATTTTCACAAGTCTACAGAAAGGTAGAACTGCGTTCTGATACCACACTGTAACGCCCCAATTTTCCATTAACACAAGGTGCTACTTAAGTCAAAATATCCTGTAAATAAGTATTCTCAATAAATTGGTTGCCGATTGATGATATTATACAAAGAAAATTTGGTATTCAATTAGCTTCCAAATGCCATTGTTGCTGTCATACTGAGAGCATTAGTCATGTCTTTTTGGAAGGAAGGGTAGCTAGGGAAGTCTGGTCTCATTTTAGCAGGGTTATGAATGTCCAGGAAATCAGATGTGGGCATCCAAGGTCAATGCTTATGCACTGGTTTCTGCAAAAGAAAGCTAATACGGGAGAGATTAGAAATGTGGTTCCAATGGTTATTATCTGGTTCCTTTGGTTGGCCAGAAATAAAGCTAAACATGATCACTATACTATAAGGACAGATAGAATCATCAAGCAAATCTACATTCTTATTAACGCCCTTATACGAGCTGGTAGGTTCAAACAAAATGGGAGAAGCAAGAGAAATAAACCCATGGCAGTCAGGTGGACTAAACCAGATGTAGACTGGTTCAAACTTAATACGGATGGGGCATTGAAGGGGAAAGATTTGGCTGCAGGAGGTAGATTATTGAGGAACAACCTGGGAAACCCAATATGGGGATTTTATGATTATTATGGTGAATGTTCGATATTGGAAGCCGAACTCAGAGCGATTGAAACTGGGCTGAAATTATGCTGGACACAAGGATACAGGAGAGTTTGGATTGAAACTGATTCTAAGACGTCCTTAACACTGATTAATCAAAATAATGGACCTTGGGGAGTGCAATATACTCTACAATCTATTAGAGAGCTCTTGGAGAAAATGGAGTATAAACTGACTCACACTTGGAGGGAAGGGAACCAAGCTGCCGAATGGTTTGCTGCTAGAGGTTGCTGTGAGAGAAGGTTTGGACTGATGGAAGCTAATGAGTTCAGAGGAAGAATCAATGGGATTGTGAAGCTTGATAGAATAGGTATGGAATCTATTAGATTTGTTGCTTAGTTGGATTTTGTATTTTAATCTGGAATAAGTCGTAGATTTGTTTGTTGTTATTCGAACATGATATTGTAAGAATTTTTGATTGGAGGTAAGGCATTTGTCCCCCTCTTTGCATTGTAATCGTTTTTCTTTAATATACTCATATCCTACGGTTTGGATTTTCAAGTTAGGATATTTTACCAAAAAAAAAAAAAGTATTCTCAATAAACGCCAAAATGCGTAAATATATTTTTTTTTCAACTATACTAGATTAGAAATAAATGCGGAAACGTCATTTGAATAATTTGCTCATATCCAAGTGTCCATACCAAATAAAATAAGCAAAGTGTCAAAATTTACAAAAATACTAAAACTTGAAATTTAATTGACAAAATGGAAACCAACTATTAAAATACTTGTTTCAAAAATTTATAAATTAAATTGTCTATTATTTAATCAATATTGCCCCGCTCATTGCCTTGCCTTGCCGAGCTCCTTAACCTAAAAGGGTGGAAAATATTGGGGGTAAGCATAACGAATTATACTCAGTAGGGAAACAACAATCAGTCCAAATTAAATCTAAACATGAAATCAAATTATGAATATAATATCAATACAACATACTGTAGAAATATGTACTGTGGGACATCCCCAAGGACCCAATTACGATCCCGGACCTATTTACGGTCCCTGACAACATGTTATAGCGCTTAACAATTTTGCACTGTGGGATACCCCCAAATACCCACTTTCAATCCCGGATCTATTTACGGTCACTGGCAACCTTTTCATATGTATACGCATTTTATCACAATCAAAATCACACATTAAGAATTAACGTAGACAAAATAACAACAATTGCTTAAATGTAAACCCCACCTCAAAGTCTTGAAAATTTTCTTGAAATTGAACGGATGTGATGTTACCGTGCTTTAAACTTTTCCCGCGACCTCGTCTAGTAAGAACAAAATTAATATAATTTAGGATACTAAGTTCTAATTAATACTTTAAAACTTTTAGGGACTTGATTGAACTTTTTGGAAGTAAAGAAATGAGTAATTTGAAAATTCTTTAAATCTTTAGGGTCTAATTTTCAAAACTAGAATGTTTAGGGCCAAGATGATAAAATTAGAAAATATTTTATATTCAATTTGAAGAATACATAAACTTTAGGGGTAAAGAATTACAATTAAATAAGGGACTAACTTAAATGTTTTGTCAAACTTGGGGATTTAAATATAAAATTTACATATTTAACAACAAGGCCCCCATCCCTAAAATCTATTTTCACGCAGAGAGAGGCAGAAAGTTCCTGGCTTCGAGTTTAAGGAGAAATTTCAAATGGGTTTTCACATTTTAATGCTTTTCAACCAAAATTGATGCCAAAGAATAAAGTCTAATGCAAATGGTTGTTCATGCTACAATATTCCAGGCGAAAGAAGGAGAATAGATGCTGGATTAAGATTCGTTTGGCAAGAAAAGTTACATGCGACTTCAGGTTTTTCGAGTTCTCTGTAAGAGCAAGATTGGAGAGCAAGGATTGGAATTGCAATTGAACCGGAAGGAGTATGAGATTAAATTTTCAGACTCCGTTTTCTGCAACTTTTCCTCTTTTTTCCATTTATAAATATGTAAAGAAATAGGTTATAGAATTCCAAATAAACCAAAGATTAATTTCGAATTACCTGTACAGATTTGCCGTTAGTGATTTACTTGTTCTAGATTGCAACTTGAAATTTGGAAGAACTGTGCACAAAATCAGTATATTAGACGACGATGATGATAAAATCGAAGGGGAATAATTGTTCCAACTTGAGAGATTTAACTTGAGATGAATGTCTTGATTTCTTGTGAAGATTTCAGCCGTGAGAGTGAAATTTTGGAGGTGGAATGAATGTTTTTAGGTTTTGATACTATTGAGGCGTGTAAACCTAGGTTCCAGAATTTGGACACTCGATTGGGCTGTTAATAGACTTAAACTTGGGCCAAATAAAAATATTGGACCAAGAGGAATTTTAAAATAGATGTTGGGTGTCGAATTCGACCCGATAAGGAAATATTGAATTTTTAAGATTAAAAATCGTTTTTAAATTGTTATATTAAATGTTTTTGCTAGACAATTCGACGGACGTAAAATAAATTCTAAAATTTGACGAAAATGTCGTAGCGACATAATTTAAGTTATAAAATTTGCATTTTAAAATTCAGGTCGCTACTGTCGTCCCTCCCCAGCAATCCTTTCCTTGACTCGCCGCCCTTGGCATCATAATTTACTGACCATTCGAGCCGCTTAAGTCCGCGAACACCCTTCCTTCTTGCCTTACCTTCTTGTGTACTCATCCCCTGCCCCCTACTAGCCTCCAGTTCCTCAAGTAATTGCATGAGTCTACTTTCGTATCCATCGCAAGACACACCAACCAAACTACTGAACTCCTGAATCTTTTGAAGGACCCAATTTGAAGGTTGGGGTCCAACTTCAATCGCCTTCACCTTCATTGGTTCCTCTGCAAGGCAACACTCCAAATGGTCATACGAATATCCCTCTACATCTTCCACCTGTACAACACAATTGTCAGCCCCCTCCTTCTGACCGCCTCTTACCCACAATACCAAATCTTTTTCAGTTCCTAACTCTTTTCCTTTAAGAGACTTAGCGTGCCTTCTGTTATATGTGTTCCCGACCATAACTGCCTCACACATCGTTTCACACACTGCCAAGACTATCGAATCTGACTTCTTCACCAAAGCATGGACCATCTTTCGCTCTACTGAGGATAGTCCATCTGTCAACAAATTCGTGTCCATCTCGTCCAGTGTAGTCGACTCCTGATTCACCATCTTCGGCACCCCTTCCTTAGACAAGGAGACCCCCTTCCGATTTGCTGCGAACCCCGAAACTGTCTCATCCGTATCCAACTCCACCACTTCAACCCCTTCATCATTCCCGAAGTATGCTGCTTCAATTTGTGCCTGGTACTCACAATTAGGCTTAGCCCTTCCCTGCTTGTCTTTAAAGTGAGCTGCCAACGGTGACAACTCCTTAGGGATCAAGCCCACTTTTTGTTTTTCGGTATCTAGTGAATCATCTACGCCAACCCTACACTGCTGACAAAAAACTATTTTGGGGGTCACCTCAGCCCCACCACCCACTAGCCTGATTAATGCATCCAACTCTTTTTTCAGCACTTGGACTCGGGCCCTTATTTCAACATTGTTCATTGTTCCACCCTGTGAACCTTCTGCATGTGACTCCATCAGCATAGGCACCCCAAGATGATCGTCAAACTCCCTCACATTATACATCTTGTCATTTAGCACTATCCCCCGTTGGTCATCTTTATGCAATGTCTGTGATTTGGTCGTAACTTCGGCATAAGTCGTCCCTTGTCTATTTCTTGCATCCATCATTCGGTTCTTAGCTTTATCTCCAGCAACAAATGAATCAACAACCGCCTTAAACACCCTGCGAAAACAATGCCCATCCTTCACCATTCACACCTTCTGGCACCATTACAACTCCCGTCCGACGCCCTCCTCCATACTGTGCTATCGTCAGGTACCGACCACGGCTGATAGCACGGCGTTGTGCCAAAAAAGCCCGTGTAGACTCGTTAAACTTAGAGACAAAATCCTCCGACTTACTAACCGCTTTCAACTTATCCACCATATTCACCATCCATAGTGCACCAAACCTTCCCATATAGATAGAAGACGACATCCTCGATCCCCACTCTATTATCCTAACGGTACCTAATTCGTTAATAGACACCTCAAACTCCTTTGTCTCAACTCTAACTCGCCGATTAAATACCATTCCATATGCATCCACCCGTTTTTTCCTCTGATTTTGAAGAAACGGAACATCAGATGACAAAATGGGCCTGCCAATGACACTGGGGATGATCTTCCGGATTTCTTGAATTTCCAGCTCCGGCGCGTGGGCTACACGAGCTGGCGGGGCACCGCCGGAGCAGCGCGAGGTGGTCCCACTGGAGTCAGAATGCACTGCTCGAAGCATCGGTGAGGCGTGTTAGCCAGATCTGTGTGTGGATGCTGGTAAATCTGTGTTTTGGTCCTAGTTTTCTTCATACCGTCGCCTAAACCCGCGACGGCCCAGGCACCAGATCGAGCGGCGGCGCTAGGGTTCCCACCTAGGGCCGCCGCCTGTGGTAGTGGGTAAATATGTGGCGTGGGGCCAGGAAGGTTAGGATTTTTTGCCACTAACTGATCGCCATCAGCATCATTCGCCGGAATAGGTGGTCGTTGGGTGGGGACTGGCTGGGTAAGAGAAGGTTGGGTGGTTTTGGATTTTAGGGGAAAGGGCTCCATACGTGATCTCTAGTAACTACTTCATATAATTAAGCTATTGAAGAAACAATTTTAACTAATAAATCATTAAATTAAAATAAAATAAAAATTAAAATATCTAAGTTAGTTTCTGTTTTTTGGCATTCTATATGAGTATTGATTTCTATCAAATTTATCAGTTCTTATAAGCACAGTCCAGAAAATATACATATTTAAGAACGATCTACCGCGTAATAGCGAAAAAGCAATATTATTTGCAGGTAATTTCTAAGATTACTCAAGTGACGTCTTAGTATTAGTATTATTGGAAGGAACTGATGATTTTCAATGTTTATGCTACATGGATATCTTACATTTATATATACAAATTTAAATTCGCGTTTCTTGGTTTACTTGGAAATCAAAATTTTCAGATTCGTGTTCACTGTTTCAGATCTTGCAATTTGCACGCGTGTAAATACACATAAAAACAAGCATAAGCACATAACGTATGCATAGAGGCCCCACATTTGCTTTTTAAGTTTCTAAATCTAATGTGTTCTTTTCTGGATACAATTTCAATTATTGTAAAACTTTTATGGTGTGTTGTGTAAGAGTAAGGCTAGTTAATGACATGGGCAAAAGATTGGACAAACTTTAACCACTCCTTCCCCTTCTACAAACGTGACCAAATATATTCTCAGGTTCATATATTGGTTCTTTCAAAGCCGCATGCCAAGAAAGATCAACGTCTGTATCATCTTTAATGCCTCTTCTTGCAGAGTATTCTCTTCAGCCGCCTCTTGCCCATGCTCAATCCATTGTCAGTAATGTCAAGGTTAATATGAGTAGCCTTATTAATTGTTTCTTATAATGAAATAGATGACACTTTTTTTTTCTAGTATTCTTTATTAATCAAATTGTGAAGCATTAAACTGCTACCCTTGACCCTCACCCCTGTCGGTTACCAGAACGACTTGTGCGCTTTTTAAATATTTGGGGTGGACTATCGGCGTATTTTAGTATAACATGGCTTGAATTGTCTCCTCTTAGATGGTTCTGTAGCTGCAAAAAGAACATGCAGAAATGTAACTTTTGAGCCTTTCTAATTTGTTCCGACTGTTTTGGTGGTTTTTAGCTGTTAGCGTGGGTCTACGAGAATTAATGTTTTGATATTGAAAGCTAATGAAATTTGCGATAAGGTTGCTTGAAATTGAGCAACAGAAGAATAAAATCAAATAATAACATACAAGATCATTAATAATCACTTTCAAGTCTAATATTTAGCTCAAAATTTTAGAAGCTAATTACTTTTGTTGATCAAATCCATTTTGGAAAACTGGTCATACATGGAGAACAACAATGTAGTTCCTGTGCATCAAATCTTGAATTTGTCAAATATTTTCTAACCAAATGTAATAAGCTTATTAGAATGATTTTTCCAGAAAAATGATTGGTCCAACTTTTATGGCATAATGATATCTAGATGTGCTCTTCTTGTTCTGCACCTTTCTCATATCACAAATTTTGCAATTACATATTGCCTTGTGCTCATTCAGGAATGATTACGTTGGCTGTGTGATCAAATCTTTTTGCATACTTGGGTGTTATTCTATTTTTTCTCATTTTGTGGGTTTCTTATACTGGGATTCACCTGAGGTTTCTGAATTGCAAACTATGTAATGCTCACCTCAACCAAACACTTCCGTATTTCCATAGGAATTCCATCTTAGCCAATTGCTTTCCTCATCTTCATCCTCTTCAAAGCTTCTCCGTCCCCTGAAACTCGAATTCCTTTCAGTATAATTCTGATTCGTATCTGCAGTGAAGTTTGACAAATTTCCGATATCGACGTTATGCCATTCATTAATTCCTCGAAACAATTCCTCTATTTTTCTGTGCTTTCTATTAAAAAGAACTCTTTTGTTTCTTGTTTAATACAGTTTGCTTGATTTAGAACCTAAGATAAGAATCCTTTAATGCCTTGTCAATTTTGCTGGTTAGCTAACTTATACTTTTTCTAAATTGCTCGTTTTGTCCCCAACCTTACTGTTGCCGCACTTTTATCCCTCCTTTTCTACTTGGCATTATTACCTTCAACCTTCCATTTATTAAAGTGTAGTTTTTCCCCACTCACAGTTCTGGTGTTTTTTTAATTTAATGAAAAGATATAATTCCCGTGATTCAAACAAACAAACAAGTTCATAGGAAAAGAAAAAAAAAACGAAAAATAAAAGAAATATCCTTCTTTATAAGGAAGCCCCTCCCACCCCCTGCATCTTCAGCACTATTCCTGTCTTCATTCCCCACTGCCACAAAGAAAAAAGTCGCTGCTAGGAGTCAGATATAAGGGAATCCACATAAATCATGCTCATCTGTGATTGGGAATCCACATCAATCACGCACTGTGATTTCTTTCCTGTCAATATATTTGTATATTCCTTAAATAGCCACAGCCTTGTATTATATATATAGAGGTGCTGTAATGAAAAATATTATCGGAGATCTTTACCAAATTACTTGCGTAATCCTTTTATGGTATCAGAGCGTTTCTTCTCCCACGAGATCAGAAAAACCCTATAACTCCATGTCGTCCAGTGTTGACTCTACTCCTCCTCCGGAGCCCACTGGCTCCAACTCTATGCCTCCACTTCCTCTCGTTACTATCAACATTTCCAGCCAATTGCCCTACAAACTCACCTCCTCAAATTATCCTTCCTGGCGTGCAACTTTTCTCACCATACTCATTGGATATGATCTGATGAAATATTTGGACGGCACCTTTAGGTGTCCTCCTAAACCTGCTGCGGATTCTTCTGCCTCTGCTATAGCACTCTATGCACACTGGTATCGACAGGAAAGAAATCACAGCGCGTGATTGATGGACCCTCAAATCTTAATATGGTATCAGAGCCCATTATGCTCCAACGAGCTATTCGATCCCGATAAGACTCCAAAAAGTGAGCACGTGGATTTCAAGATTGGTCTGCTCAAACGAGCCACCATCTTGCGGGGGCGTGTTAAGGATATATATCCCACATCGAATAATGATGTAGACACAGACCAATTAATAAAGATTCTGGGCTACTCCTCTTAATAAGGTTGACCTTTTGAGATGGACCCCCCAATCTTAACATGGTATCAGAGCCCATTATGCTCCAACGAGCGATTCGATCCCGGTAAGACTCCAAAAAGTGAGCACGTGGATTTCAAGATTGGTCTGCTCAAATGAGCCACCATCTTGCGGGGGCGTGTTAAGGGATATAATCCCACATCGAATAAAGATGTTGACACAGACCAATTAATAAAGATTTTGGGCTACTCCTCTTAATAAGGTTGACATTTTAAGATGGACCCCCAACTCTTAATATCTTTATTCGATGTGGGATTATATCCCTTAACACGCCCCCGCAAGATAGTGGCTCATTTGAGCAGACCAATCTTGAAATCCACGTGCTCACTTTTTGAAGTCTTACCGGGATTGAATCGCTCGTTGGAGCATAATGGGCTCTGATACCATATTAGGAATATTGGGCCTAACTCCACCTAATAAAACTGAGAAAATAATGCAAATCATTGAGATCCTTCAGGGAAAATTTTTCACCTAAAGATTTGACAACATGCTCCAGAAACTGACTGTTATTGCTGGTGAGAATTAAATCATCAACATACACCAACACATATAGCAGAATTCCATTCCGATTGAGGATGAATAAGGAGCTGTCAGACTTTGAATTAAAGAAACCCAACTCAATAAGGCCTGAGCGCAATGCATTGTACCGGCTCTAGGCGCCTGCTTAAGGCCATAAATGGATTTCTGAAGAGAACAAACATGATGAGGAAGGGACTGATCAATGAAGCCAGCAGGTTGCTGCATAAACACTTGCTCAGTTAACTGACCATGAAGAAATGCATTATTGACGTCAATTTGCTTGAGAGGCCAATTGTGTGACAAGGCCAGTGAGAGGATAAGTCGAATGGTGGTTGATTTGATAACGGGACTGAAGGTCTCAGTATAATCTATGCCCGGCGCTGATTGAACCCCTTAGCGACAAGACGTGCCTTAAACCGATCTACTGTACCATCTGGATGACGCTTAATTCGAAACACCCATTTACAGCCAATTAAATTGGAGGCAGATGACTTAGGAACGAGGGTCCAAGTGCCATGTGAAACTAAGGCAGTAAATTCATCTGCCATGGCCTTACGCCACCGTGGGTCCTTGAGGGCCTGAGAGACACAGGTTGGTTCCAATGGCGGTGCAAGGGAGTGCTTGGTAGTGACCGAGAGCTGCTTAGGACAGAAAATATTATTCTGAGCTCGAGTGACCATGGGATGAGTGCGCGTAGGAGGTGCAGGTGCTATGGGTAAGGGCGACTCAAAGGAGGATGGATTACCAGTAGGAAAAGAGGAAACCATACCTGGTGTAGGAGACGGAGTCAAGGTTGCCGTAGCATCAGTCCCTTCCTCATCATGTTTGTTCTCTTCAGAAATCCATTTATGGCCTTAAGCAGGCGCCTAGAGCCTGGTACAATGCATTGCGCTCATGCCTTATTGAGTTGGGTTTCTTTAATTCAAAGTCTGACAGCTCCTTATTCATCCTCAATCGGAATGGAATTCTGCTATATGTGTTGGTGTATGTTGATGATTTAATTCTCACCGGCAATAACAGTCAGTTTCTGGAGCATGTTGTCAAATCTTTAGGTGAAAAATTTTCCCTGAAGGATCTCAGTGATTTGCATTATTTTCTCGGGGTGGAAGTTATTCCAGTTCAGCAGGGTCTGTTTCTTTCTCAGAACCGTTACGGTCATGATCTCCTTACCAGGTTAAACATGACTGGTGCTAAGGAAGTTCAAACACCCATGTCTGTGTCCGCCAAGCTCATGCTTGATGATGGTTCAGCTAGCTGTGATGCTACTGAGTACAGACGCACCATTGGCTCTCTCCAATATCTCTCGCTCACTTGCCCAGACATCGGTTTCGCAGTCAATCGTCTTGCTCAGTTCATGCACAAACCGACGGTCACGCACTGGCAGCATGTTAAACGGCTCTTACGTTATGTCAAACAGACCCATAACAAAATATGGTGAAATAGGCTTTAAAAAGAAGCTTGTTTGAACACATGAATCTTGTTTGAACTCGCGATCAATAATTTTCACATTAACTCTATTGAAAATGAGTTACCAACTTATCACCACCAACCCCATACCCCAAACAAGTAGTGGCCACACAGCACTTTCCATTGCACAGACAAAAACCCAGCTCCAACTCCGTCATTATCTCTGCATCTCGTACACAAATTCCAACTTAAAAGGTCTCTTCGAATCTCAATTTTAAATCTTAAGATCTTGCAACACTCAAAGACTAGATGAGAAGGTAAAATTATTAATACCTACTATAATTCTCCTCTTGCTTTGTGTATACAAGTTTTTTGTAATGATTCATATAAAAACGCAGTTCAGTTTTTGTTAGCACTGTTGCTACCATTGGTGGTTGGCAGCAAGGACTGCAGAAGTTGGTAGTGGCGATGGTGGGTTGCTGTTGGTTGGCGGTGGGGGTTGAGGTTGGTTGGGATTGAGGGCTAAGAATGTTTGGGGAAGATGATTTTGGTTTTCCCTTGTTTCTTATTTAATTTTTTTGTTTGAATCAAAGGGCAAATTTTTCTTTAATTAAATTTAGTGGTATTTTCGAACGGAACATGAGGTTGAAATGCACTAATGAAATTAAGGGTGTGTTTGATTGTAAGCATAGAGTTTACATAGAAAGAAAATAAATTCTAGGCAATTCAATTGCCTAGAAATTATTCGCATGGAAAATACTAATTAAATGTGTTTGATTGACTTAATTTTCAACCTAGAAAATATTGTCTTTTTCCATCTTTTAGTGTTTAATAGTCATTATTTTCCATGAAAATAATCATTTTTCCCAACTTTTGTTGTTTGATAACCATTATTTTCCAAGGAATTTGTTACTTTTTCCATGGAAATTGTAACTTTTCTATGAAAATTATTCAATCAATTTTTAGAAGTATTGTTCAATGATGCCTTCAATCTCTACACAAATATAATTCGGATGCAAGATGAATTTAATACGTAACAAACACTTGAACAAATCGTTGAATATTATATTGAGGTGGCTCGGATCATGAAAGAAATCTATAAAAACACACAATCAAGTGCAATGACACTTTTATTTATGGGGTTTAGTAGCTTTCATATTCGTTTTCTCAAAAGATTTGGTGCCCTCCACAATTTTTGAACAAGTGAAAACCTTAAAATATTAACCAATTATTAGATAACCAAATAATCAATTCAAAAACACAAAGCTGCGCTGACCAGTGTTCCCTTGAAGACTTGAAGTTCAAATGCCTCACAGGGTTATGAAATATTTTTGTGTTAGACACAAAGTCTTCAACACACAGGGTAGCACTCATCAGCACAAGTTTCAACAGATAGATCCTATTCTCAGAGTTAATACTTTCCCCAGCAAGAATCCTCTTTTGCTGCATCTCATATTCCTGTTGGCGCTCACGTATAACTCGAGAAAGCATCCCAATAAGTATATCTGTATTCAGGCTCCTCTCGTGAGCTTCGTCCAAAATGGTGATGGAGTAGCGTTTCAACCAAAAATCATTCTGAACTTCCCGAAGCAAGATTCCGTCGGTCATAAACTTGATGGAGCAATTCTCTCCAATCCTTCTGTCATGCCTAACTTGAAGCCTACCTCCTTACCCAAACGAAGACCTAGCTCGTATGCCACTCGCTTAGCTGTTGCAAGTACAGCTACTCGTCGGGGTTGGGTCACACCAATAACACCGCCTCGAACATCACAAAGGCTTGAACCAAAGCCAGTCTCATAAAGGAACTGGTATGTGGACTTGAGATGTCTATATTCTGGAGGAGGAAGTTTCTTTAGATTGTCTCATTCATTGGATTTATCTTGGAACCTTTATTGTAGGTTTTGTTTAGACATTTGCTTGAACAGATTCTTGCTATTGAGGTATGTTATAGAGATTTAAAGCACTTCAAAGGGATTTACATTTAGGTTGTCTTTGTGATGATGGACATCCATGCATTTTTCCATTTCTTACATCGTATTTTGTCCCTTGAACTATTATAGGCAAAGCTGAAGGAGTCTCAGTACCAGCTAGCACCATGGCGTTCTGAAGTCAATCCCTCTAGTTTTCCTCAATCATCATCTCATCCTAAGGTTGGGCCGACATTTTATGTGGTCACACCTGTCGCTGTGAGAGAGAATTACTGGTTATTGGTTTAAAAAGATGTGGTAATGATGTCTCATTAAGAAGTACACTAAGAATGTTTTATTAAAACCCTAACCAGGAATAGCAGTACGAGATTGACTAAGAACCTTATAGCAAAATTCCTTGTGATTGATTATATGTATATCATGGCAGTGTATACTTTTGTAGCATGTCAGAGGTTAACTGTAGCTCTTGACGGATAAATAGATGTTAGGTGTAAAGCACCTTCTGGTGCTTATCCATATGCATGAAAAGTTTTGAATGCCCGAAATTAGATATAACTAACTCTATCGTAAACTACCATACTAAGGGATGGATTTTATTGTGTCAATTCAAGTATCTTGAAGCAATACATTGATGATGCTCAACTAGTTCATCCGAAACTACAAATTGGCTTACACTAATAATCCTTCTTTTTTTTTTTTTTTTATTGTTTTGAGCATTATGTTCTGTTAAAGATATTTGTAGCACCATCATGCAGGCTGGTGAAAAGAAGAAAAGGAGGAAAGGAGGGCTCTTCTTCAACAAGTAAAGAACCAAATCTGAAGGGTGCACAAAATCTGTATGGTGAAAATGTATTTATGTAACAACATCATGCGGGCTGGTGAAAATAAGTGGGGAGAAAAAAAGACTTCGAGTAAAGAATCAACTCGGAGGGTGCACAAAATTTATATGGAGAATATGCTGCTTTTTTTATTTATATAATAATTGTAGACGTTAATTTGTAAGTATTTCCAACTCCCTCGGGTGGATTTTAAGTGCACCTCTCTCTCTTCACCCCACGCCACCCCCACATTCCTCCCTCCTTTCGCATAGTTTCCTCCTCTTCAACACAAGTCATTTCAATAATAGCAATGCTGGTGTACTAAAAATTTTCTCCGAAAAAAGGGAGCTGTGGAAAATTTGAGAATTGAAAAGATTATACCATGCGATGTATATTATAACCAATTTTAATTTTTTTTAATATAATTTCAAAGAGTACAATATGTAGCGCAGAGAGTGCTAAGTATATACTTAACGGTTAATTAAAATTATTTTTTAAATATTTTTTTAAAGAGTAATGTTAGTCAGCACTATTGTTATGCATCTGTCTGCGTGGTATCAAATGTCTTGAGAATTGGGAAATAATACCATATATAGTTAAAAGACAGAAGGTGTCGTAGCACCTGATTATTCTGTTTCTAGACTTTTTAACATTGCCTCTTTTTTATTCATTTATTTCTTCTGCACTGGAAAAGAAACATTTTGCTTGATTTTTTTCTCGAGTAGCATCCTAACACTTTTGAACAATTAATTTCCTAAAATCAGCAATTGAATAACCAAGTTTATTACCTGTATAACAGAAGTAATGCCTCGAGTCGCATGCACCAAGTTTATTACCTGGATAACAGAAGTAATGCCTCTCGCATGCTTTACGAGACCTCTGATTTTTCTTACTTGAGAGCAGTCAAAATTAGAAATTCAGTTGCACAAAACTTGCACATTTCCGTTCAGTTCAACAATCAAACAAACAAAGTTATTTAATATCATTGTACTACCTCTCCATATCAGAAAGACAATTCAAAGGTTAACATACAATCTGTAGGGTTCGTAGACAGAATTAGAGCAACAATCAGAATGATCCCGTTTGTGACCAAAAACAATATAGAAGAGGTGAACTATTTCATTCCTGCAAATGTGATTATAGCTCACTGTTGACGAAACTTGGGCACTACTGTAATTACCCCAGGCCTAGCATCGTCAAAATGATACCTGCAAACAAATCTGATTTTCAGTAAAAATCTTTAAGAACTTTATGTTGTCATAATACTGACAAAAAGGAATTAGTTTCACCCGTTCTCTGTAAGAAAATTTCTGACAGCAGGTGGAAGTGCAGCTGCTCCCTTGCTATTATTACCTTTTCCTGTCGGCAGTATTGAAACATCAGTGTTACAGAATCTCATGCACATCTAAAACTCAAGATGTTGGTCTTTATTGTCGCAGAGATTGACTAACAGAAGCAAGAGAAAGGAGAGCACAAGCAAAATATTTCTATGTTCCAACAAGAAATAATCAGGAACTGCATTGCAACTTCACTCAAAAACAAAGTTTGAGCAAACAATATACAGATTTTGGCCTCAGACGTAAAGGGGAGCTGTGTATGAAGTCCTTCTTTGTGTGGGCGTGTGGACGTATTTGGGAGGGTAAACTTAATAAATTTGTCTAACAATGAAATAACTCTTTTAACATCAAATCTGTATCTCTGTCACACTTGACCTCAAGACATGGTATTCTATATTGTTCAAAAACAATTTTATTGATTCACATCCAACTATCTAAGCATTGTTCAGGCAATGATAACAATGGTGGCCCTTGTATGCACTATATTTCTCGTTTCTTAATTTAAATAACTAAGTATTATAATTTTTTTTTTTTTTTATAATCGTGGATATCCGGGCCAACTTACATGTACCTCGACTAATCCCACGAGACCATGAGGTTTACGGCCGGATACTCACCTCAGTAGCCCTGAGGGGACAACTAAGTATTATAATTTTTGCATGACGTTCAGAGTAATCATCTAATCAAGGACCATGAAGTCCCATGAACTTCTTTATTAAACAAGAACATAGAAAAATTTACATTTTTAAGTACTCCCTCTTATAAACCTTACTAAAGTTGCAAAATTTCTGATACAATATTTGTTCATGTAAAATCTAATTGTAATGTTCCTTTTCAGTTACCAAGTTATTTTTTCAAAATCAATTAAAACGGTTTCAATGATTCTAATGGACTTTTAACTGTTATCAATAATCTGAACTTCCCTTTTCTCGTGTCATTTCTTATATTTTTGAAATTTGCAATGTGTATAATCTTAGTACATGACTTGATTCTATGTATTAGTTTCACTATTCATTTCACTTGTATACTCTTATCAAATTTTATACCACCAGAATCAGTAAAACAAGCTTCGTGTCAACTTATACTTTCTCCAGACACATGCATATGATGGTTTCAGTTAAACAGTGTCTTATTCCAAAAGAGCCTCACTTCCAGATGACGAAAATTACCTGTTATGACTTGTAATAGTTTTTGTCTCTGCTTCAGTAATGGCTGTTTCCGCAACTTCTCTAGGTCATTACGAGTTAGAGATTCCATAGACGCAGAAAGCAATGTGGCTGATTCCTTGTGGACTGCATCAGGTGTTGCCAAGCAGTTTGATGACTTCAAGGATTCAACCTTATGTAAATGTTCCTGCAGTGCTTGAACAGCTTCTGCTGCGTGCAGACCATGCAAATCCAATGTCCACCAATCATTTTCACAATTCCTGATACGCAGGATTTCTTTTGCTGCCTTAGCATTAAGCTGTTCTGCAGCATTCCATTCTTCACGGGCTTTCATCGAGAAATGTTGGGCAGATAAGTGATCTCCTCTATGATAGGCATCATTTGCTGCCTTGGAATGACGATATGCTGATCTGTGTGGGATAATGAAAGTTACAAAGTCATAACAAGGTAATCAACAGACTGAGCTCATAACCTTGAAATGATGATACGCCGATCTGTCATTTTTACATTTGGAGCTCAAGGTTTTCCTTTTAGCTGACAAACTTGTTTTATGTACTTCCACTTGCTCTTATTTTCTTCCTTTTTTCATTTTTTGCCCTTTTGCTCTGGTGGTGTCATAAATAACAAACTAAACTTACAAAAACGATTGAAGGTTATGCTGATTAATCAAAAGGTAATACAAGGTCCATATATGCTCTTTAACATGTATATTCACCATAAGTATGTGGACTATGACAAGTGAAAATTGAAATAGGCAGCGAAAGGCAGAAGAATGGACAATTCTGAAGACATGTGAACCAAAAACCATCTCAAAAATCCATAATAAAAGTGTAACTTACAAACAATCATAAATCAAATGAATATAAGTAGCAAATGATAAGTTAGCAAATTAGTGTCACGTGACAAATCGCAATCTACTAATAGGAGTAGAAACATGATGGCTACTAATAGAATTCAGAATCCTCAACGTAATTGGAGCATGTTTGGGTGAGCTTATAAGGTGCGCTCACGCAAACATGCTCTTGATTCCCATATCATCTCACTCACCATTATCAATCACTTATCATCCGCCACTTAAAGTGGCGCCTTCCCCTTCCCCTTTTCCTTCTGTGTAAACGCAGAACCTTTCCATGTAAAGGAAGAAAAATAAATAAAGAACCCATAAAACGTTCTGCAGTATAAAGGATCCGAAAATGCAACACCAACAAGGGAAAACTTCAGCCGCCCTGGGGTTTATTCTTGAGGCGTAAGCCACTCAAAGGCGGAACATTCGAAGGTCTCAAGACATAAGCCTCATATAGCTTTTAAAAACAATGCTTCTAACAAAGAAGACCTTAAGGCAACTGATGACATGGCCAAGTAACAAGGACCAACTAACAAGACTACCTGAATATGCAGCTAATATCAGCTCAAGACAAAAACCAATCAAGCATAGAAATAAAAGATGAGGTCTTGAGCAAGAATTCTCCCCAAATGTGTGTCCTTTTCTGGAAAAAGATGCATGCAGGGACAGTTTCTGTTTATACTCATCCACACACTGAGGCACATGCACATATATTTTTTCATTCTTTTCTTTTTGTCTACAATTTGATCATAAGGCTGAGAATGAGAATGGGCCTCCGGTGAAGATAAATTACCGCTCTTCCAACTTTGTGTGGTGTTAGCAATTGTTGACAATGAGAATTTTCTACCTTTACCATGGAAAGTGTAGCACCCCGAAAATTTTAGAATAAAATTATTTTGTTTTATAAATTTTATTTTATGATTTTTGAAAGCTGAGAGACTAAAATAAAGTATGTTTTAAATTCTTATATTTTAAATAGGCCAAATATTTAACTTTTTATAGAATGACCAAAAGTATATCAACATTGGGCTCATTTTGTAGCTCGTATTAAATAATGTAGATTGGGCTCGAGAAAATATAAAATCAGATAAGTTAAGCCCAAGTTATTTCAGTTCAAAGAAGCATGATTTATATGTATTATTTTATTACTTAATAATCGTCCTTTTAGGATAATTAGCAAAATATTATAATATTTAAGTAGATAATCACGTTTATTTTCATAAAGGAATTAACCATTCCTTATTCTATTTCAATTTGCACGTGTATATATATTTTTGGAAGATAATATTATGTTATATTAGCCATGTTTATCTTTAATATATTTTGACATATCAAACATCTAGTTCTAACCAACCATTATAACAAACTTTTATCTATTAGAATAAATATGATTTTTATCAGAGTTATATTATGACTCAACTACTGAACTTTTCCCAAATAAATAGTGTGCCCATATCTCACAATTCATCACACAGAATTTTACACAGTAGTTTTCATATAGAGAACAACTGTAAATTCTAAGTATATTTTTATACCAAAAGCTCGTTTCATCAATCGAGGTAAGATATTTATGTGTAAAGTTGTTTGTTTCCTTGTACCTTTATGTTCAGTAAATTACGCATGAATTGCCTGTGGACTTTCGAATTCTTTAGAAAGAGATAAGAGATCCTTCGAAAATCTAAGATGACCTAGATGGGTGTTTCGCTTGGTCACCGAGATACTCCATAAGAGAAGAGTGGTACGAAGTGTTATTTTATTGCATATAATTGTGTATGGAAACTACACGCATCTTACTGGGTGTTTTCAAAATACTCACTCTTACAATTTTTACAGGCTAGTTCGGGTCGATTGGATCTGTGGCGGGATGGTGCAGCGGACTGCCAAGAGATTTCCACCTACAAGAACAATATTAAGTTTTTCTGCTTTTTATCTTAAAATTTATTAGTTTGCTTTGTCCAATAACAGTAGTTGAGAATGTTTAAATTGTTTTTAAAGACATGATTTATGATTCGAATTTAAATTGTGAATGTTTTGTTTATTTAGAAAAAAAATGAATTTTATAGTCCGGCATTTTAAGTACATAAAAATTATGGTTGGTAACACCTCAAGATGTTTGTAAATTTTGGGGCGTTACAGAAAGGCCTTTTTGGGTTATATATTTTGGATTCCTCATATAAGAAAGATCTAAAAGATGGCCATTTTGCACATTTTCACTCACCATCTTAGTCCCTTTTAGATAAATTCCTCATAATAAAATGAGGGAAAGGAAAACAAGGGTTAATGAGGTGTACAAAATCAGTATACTTGAGATTAATTCTGTCATGTACAAGCGAAAGATACCGAAGAAAAAGTAAGAACATATTGAACTCGTACCTCATCATCCTCACTGCATCTTTTCGATGGATTAGGTAAACATCATCCTCTTCCCACTCAGGTTCCAGCAGTGAGAACTTGGTAGCATCCAGTTTAAAGTTCGAATTTCTCCCATCACAAGGAAGCATTTTCTTAAAAGAAGCGTGATTGTCCATCATTGCTTTACTAGTTTCATTAAGGCATACATCATTAAACCAGGTAGGTCCTGGATGATCAGTTGTCCCTCCAAAAGAGAAGGCTTCACTAGCCAAGGATGCGATATTATTCTCATGATTCAACTCAACTAGCTTGTTTTTCATATCCTTGTTCTCAGAGCTAACCATAGCCTCCGTATAGTCGAGGCCTTGTCAACATCATTGCTTACACCAATCATAACATCCTTAATCAAGCTTTCATCAGCCCAAGGGTGAAGCTTGTTAAGCTTCTTACAAAGCTCAACAATATTTCTACCCTTTTCATCTTCTCTAAAGACAACATTGTTGCTCTGAGTAGTACCCAAATAATTATCAGTAACTGGTACGTGCTTGCCCAAGTCTTTGCTAGAAGTACCAATTGAAGGAAAATTCACAGAAGTGACGAGGACAGATGAAAAAGGCCTCTCTAACAGCAACTGATCTTTCTTCAAAAAGCTTTCACTGGAAACAAGTCCAGATAACATGGGGTACGGCTCTATATCAATTTCAGGGCTTAAACCCTCCTGCTTCCTTTTATGCTTGAGGTCAAATGCTGCCCATCCAGGGTTGTTTTTAATTCTATCCCTATTCATGTTCTTTTTCACGCAAAAATAGATGCAAACTATTCCTTACAAATCGATTCTGCGTGTCCCAATTTTCTCCTCTAGTAAATAAGTTATTAGCAGCCAGAATATCCTTAATTTATGTTCAAACTCCAAAAGTAATTAAAAATAAAAGGAAAAAAGGACACCGCTTTTTAATTTTGCTTTTTGCTCAAATCCTGCAGAAAGGGAAAGAACAAACAGTATACATAAATTATTCATCCATTATATTAGCATCGTTTAACTACAGAAATTAAAAAAAAAATGAAATAATTACCTTTTTGCTATGGCGAATTGATTAGTAGTCGTTATATCAGGGACTGGATAAGCGGGAGCCTCGAATCCAATAATCAAACGGAGTAGAGGAGGCGTCAATGGTGAACAATTGATCCAACGGCTGAGACGGCGATGATAGCAGATGAAATTGAATCAAGGCGACGGATGATGACATAGAAGAAAAGGAAAATAAAGGAAAATAGCATCTGAAATCCATATACGCCGAAGATCAAAAGCTCGAAGAGGAAGAATTTAGCAGGAATTATTTCGTAATCGACGAGCCCAGAGGAAAACGAAGATTAGCGCTTTTGTTTTTCTAACTCCCACCTAAGGTAGACCACGCAATTCTTGCAAAGAATATGGTGTAATGTCAATTTAGCCCCTCTGGTTTTTGGTTTATGTCTATCCTGCCCCCACCACAGGTTTTCACAACCTCCTCGTCCCTTTTTGGGACTGTGGTTATAATTTGATAAAAAAAAAAAATTGCTAAGCCCCAATTTGGTGGGGATTAAAGTTCGACTTTTAGTACTTTTTGATAAAAGTTGATGAAATGTGTGATTGAAAAATTATGAATCTTATAAAATATGATTAAAATGAATTGTCGACTTTTGACTTAGAATAAAATTTGAATTTTAATCAGTACCAAACAAAGGCTAAATATTGCAATAAATCCTATCGAAAACAAAACACTTTTGGCTTAAATCCAACACGATTTTGGCCTTGTGCACTCTAATCTGTGTGTTGAATATTGACCCTATCGATAATTCTTTGTGACATGGTAATGGTATTACCTAACAATAACATACCATTTTATCTTAAATAATGCATGCCAAGCCGAGCGTGTTAGAGAGTGCTTAAAAGCTCCTTATAAGGGCTCAAATCTCAAGAAGACTTTTCACCCTCGAGAAGCTCGATTATATAGATGATTCTTGTTTGTTCTTATTCTTAATTAGCAATCGAGCATTTTGAAATTGTAATATCACACAAATATACAAATTTCAGCATCCTCTAGAAGAAGTCAGGGGAGGATCTGAATACAAGCAGCAGCACAATTTATTCAACCCTTGGGGGCATAGTTTAGAAGGAACATCATCTTCATCCTTGGCCCTCAATTATTCAAACCGAGTTTATTTCGTCTTTTAGACATATTATATATGTAGTAGTGACAGAGTTTTCATTCGCAAGGTGAGCTAACTAGCCCTGCTGAGCTGACGTCGAGGTTCGTCATCTTCCTCTCCTCGAAGCTTCACAAGCGCATAGATAGCTGCCCCGGCAAGAGCCCCAAGTGGAGGTGCCACCATGTATATCCATATCGACTTATAATTTCCTGCTGCAACTGCTGGCCCCAGAGTTCGCACCGGATTCATTGAACCACCAGTAGATGTCCTGCCAAATCATAAATATCTTTCTAGTAAATTTTGTAGAATATCCAACAAAGAATAGATAGATGGATATATTTATCTTAACATGTTAATTATCCTTGACAATCTCAAGGACAGAATCTATATAAATGCCAGCAAATTTGTATATACTGATAATGTTGATCTAAGAGTAAGTAATGGCAACAGAAAACAAGAGGGCAACAAGAAGGAATTTACACTCACCCAGCCACAAGAATGTTGAGGATAACCGTAGCTCCGACTGCTATTCCGGCTAATTCTCCAACCTGATAAAAAACTGTCATCAGCAAGATATTAATCTTGTTTTGTTTTATGTTTTTTAGAGTCTAATTCTATTTAGACCATGATATTGTTGATTATTAATTACATACTGCGCGGGTATCAGTGGCAACTGCGGTCACAACAAACATCAGATTAAAGGTAATGAGGAATTCAAGAGCGAATGCCTGGCCAGTACTGACAGAAGGAATAGTGACACCACCAGACAAGAAAGGATGGAATACACCTTTGAGCGCAAAACAAGCACAAATAGATGCAGAAACCTGTGCTGCAATATAAGCCGGGACATGAATCCAACGGAAATGACGAAAAGCAGCAAAGGCAATTGTAACGGAGGGATTAAGATGAGCTCCAGATAGATGTCCTGTTGAAAAGATGACTATCATAACAGCCAGCCCAGAGCATGCTGCATTCCCTATTAGACCTTCTGCTCCATCGTATTTTTGGTTCACAATTGGTCCTGCTGTTGCTCCAAATATCAGAATAAATGTTCCCACAAACTCTGCTGCAACCTGCTAAAACCAAAAAGCCAACCTGATTCTTTTTCCATTCTATATCAAGCTCTACACTACTCACCACAAACATCAGAAACTTCATTCCAATTATATTTATTATTTCCTGATAATCACATCACAAGCATATATAATATCCCCTAATTTCCCAATCCACGACCTAATTACTCGACCAGTATGTAAAATATAAGTACATCGTAACCAAATTATGCAATTGCTCATCTGTCTTTTATGTAATGAACAGCCACATTATGCTGCAAGCAAGGGTTAAAATAAAATTCTAAGCTGGCCTCCTCATTGTTGATTAGGTTGTAAGGATAATTAGGGTTCTATATAAACAACCTTATGTTATTCTATTCGATGTTAGTGAATTATTTGAGCAAATCACTTAAATTATTGTATGTCGATCTTATTATTCTTCTTTTCAATTTTATTGTTCACGTTTGCACAATAACTGATATCAGAGCCAAATTTATGATGTTTGGGCTTTCTTTTGCAAAGTTCGATGGAATTGGGAATATCAAATTGTGAGTATGATTGTTGTGTTTAAGTAAAGAGCCTTGGTGATGGTTCATTTATTTTCTTGTCACTGTATGCATACGATATGTTGATTGCTGCTAAGATTATGGTTGATGTCAACAAGTTGAAAAACTAGGTAAAGTAAAAATTTTACATAAAAGATATTAAGTGCCGCCAAGAAGAATCACAAGAATTGGGAATCTGGGAGGTTATGTTTATTCAGAAGAACTATGTGTAGAAGGTTTTAGAGAATTTTAGCATGACCAATGCTACAGTTGTGGGTACACCGGAGAATTATTTCAAATTGTCTATTAGCCAGTGCCCAAGTAAAAAGGAATATGTTGAAGATATGTCAAAGGTACCATGTGCTAGTGCAGTGAGATGTTTAAAGTATGCTATGGTCTACACTAGGCCAACTATAGCACATGCAGCTAGTATGGTGAGCAAGTATAGGACATTCAACACTCGGATGTGGTCGAGTGAGTTTTCAGATATTTGAGAGGTACTATGAATTATGGTATCACGTTCGATAGACAACATTATCCACGATTGATGCAGAATACATGGCAGTTGCTGAGCCTGCTAGCATTGTGGCTTGCAGTGCTAGTTAAAGAACTGAGTGTTCAGTTGCATGTGATAGTCATAGTACGATCTATTTGGCAAAGAACCAAGTGTCGTGCAAGGACCAAGCATATAGGTGATGTTTTCAAAAGATCAGAGCGTTGGTTACTTCAAGTGACTTGGATCTTCAAAAGGTACTGAGAATGCAACAGACAAATTGACGAAGGCATTCACTGTAGATAAGTTCAAACGTTGCTTGAACTTGATCAATATCTCTAAGTGCTAAAGAGGAGACATACCTCAACTTGTTTAGGGTCTCTAAGGGGCATATTCGCTAGGGAAATTGTTGATTGACTCATGTTTTTGTATATGGGTCTAGTTGATGGAGACCTTATGTACCCAATTCGAAGTTAGTGGATTATTCGAACGTAGATATATTGTGGACCACTTAATTTCTATTTATTGATTATACTGTTCATGTTTGCACAATACTATTCAAATCACACAATTTGTTCCATATACTAGTTTCATGCCAATAAGGAGAAGCTCTCTGTTCTAACTTTTTTTATTGGCAAAAGCTATATGTTTATTCAATACACTTAACTAATATAATCTATCTCAAAACCAATGACTAAGATTGTAAAAAACAAAATGGTTATCCCAACAAAATTTAAATAGCAAGTCTTCTCATCAAAAAGAAAAAACATTTTAATAGTTTACATCATTGAAAATAGAACGTATAAAAATGCTATTCATCCTCAGTGGGGATGCATCCCCAGTTTATGTGGATGTAAATGATTGGTTAAATGATAGGTGAAATTAAATGACTTATTTGATTTCACCTATCATTTAATGCCACATTAACGCCACATAGATTGGGGATATATCCCCAGTGGGGATGAATAGCATTTCTCTAGAACGTATATCGAACTGCAGATAATAAATGGGTGTATTGGAAATGTGAGTATAAAATAGAGTTTGACCTATTTATGTGACCATATATATTAATGATGATATATCTTGGATGGATAGATAGTGGAACAATAATAGTAATAGTAATAGTAATAGTAACAGTAATACTACTATCTAAGTGCAAAAGTAGTTTCAAATAAAGACTGGACTGAACTGGATTGCTTTTTTTCTCTTTTCCATAAAAGAGAGTATATTTTCCTGGAATTCGTTCGTGCGTGCAAGGATCTCCAGGAAAATAGTAATTTGAGGTTTCTATGCTATGTTTTATTGCAACGATTTTCATGAAAAATATCACGTTTCCTAAGTACAATCACCTTAAGTTGCACTTTCTTTATTTTCATAAAAAAAAAATTAGGTGAATTTTTTATTTTTCAACTAACTAACTTGTAATTAAAATTCATTTCTATCAAACAGTCTTGCTACTTTAGGAATTCAAGGAAAATAGTGCGTGCGTGCGCGTGCGTGCACGTGCGTGTGTAGAGAGAGAGAGAGAGAGAGAGAGAGAGAGAGAGAGTGAAACCTTGCGAGTGAGAGAAATTTCAGGTGCAGAGAAGTGGGTGAGACAGGTTTGAGGTGCAGCCCAAGTAGACGCATTCAAAGGCAAGCACTTGCATCTCGGCATTGACTTCCGATCGTACGACAGTGAATCCACTCTCAGAGACGGCATAAGAGGCGTCGGCGTTGTCGGCGTCCCTGGTGTCCCCGGTTCAAAATCCGCCATTTGATTTCCTTCTTTTCCGATTTACCAAAAATCAAAACGAAAAAACTTTTTTTTTTTTTCCTTTTTTTGGAGTAGTTGAGGCAACGACGACTAATTTCAGGGATGAATATTACATGACTTGAAGGCTTTTATAAGGTTGTTACTACACGAGCTTCTGAATTGTACCCAGATTTAACAACAATCCTTATGGAATCAAAGCACTGCAAAATCAAGAATATACAGGACTTAACTTTTTTTTTGAGAATGAGAAGAATAGAGGTGTTGTAGCTGAAGCAAGTTACATGCTGGGTAGATTTTTATAAATTTGCAGCTACGGAATACGAAAATCTAAGATATCCAGCTTACACAAAACGATTATATATATAGAAGAAAGATTGAGATATATATGAATACATACATATAATTTGGATTTTTACATTACATGCATGCTCAGAAATTAATCTAATGGTGGTATGAGTTATGAAAAAAGATGAAGAAAAATTGAAAGTGAAAAGTGAGAAGAAGCTGATGGTGTGATGATATATAATGGACAGACCAACGCCGACTATTCTATTAAATGCAGGAGAGAGAAAAGTCAATGACTATTGTTGTCTCTATGTGGCCATCAGTTAATTGTTTCAACGGTCACTGAACTTTACAAAGTGTCATGTTTCACTCATTGAATTTTACGATCCACACCATCACTCACCGAACTTAGTAAAATTACACTCCATCACTCATTGGGCTAATTCCGTCTACACTGTTTGCAGACGTGGACGACGGCGTTGACATTTTGCCATTAAATGACTCCAACTGGACAGTGATCAGTCATGTCATCCCAAAATGTATCTCTTAAACGGTCACTGAACTTTACAAAGTATCACATTTCACTTACTTAACTTTACATTGCACCCGATCATTCACTTAACTTAGTAAAACTGCACTTCACCACTCATTGGGCTAATTTCGTCTACACCGTTTGCAGACGTGGACGGCGACGTTGACATGTGGCTGTTAAATGACTCTATCTCGACATGGTTCAAGTGAAGTCATATACGCCTCAACATACATGTAGCCTACACAATCGTTATTGTAACTACATGTTCATAGTCAATCGGTACATTGAGCAATTCAAGGCAAATCCAGAGTGAAAACAAAAAGTATGCAGGCTACAACAAAGGAGGACTTGAAGATAAATATTACTAGAAATGTAGCTTGGAAGGCAAGAATATATACTAAATAACTGATTAACGGGATTATCGAAGAGCAGTTTGGGTTACTAAGGTCGTATGCAGCTGAGGTTTTGAGGACTAATCCAGGATCCACAGTGATGATAGCACTTAGTGGGCAGGTTTTTCAGATTTTTCAACTGATCATTTTTTTTTCCCATCTCCAAGACTGGTATGAGGGACATTTGGAGCCAATCGATATAGGCAGGCACGCTTCGGAGGAGAGAAGAAGACATATGAGTACTTGTAATGGCTAATGTTTATCATTTCATTTGCGTGCGTGCTATGTTTTGTTGGGAATTCATGAAATGGTTCTTCACTGTCGAGATGGAGTCATTTAACAACCACATGTCAACGCCGTCGTCCACGTCTGCAAACAGTTTAGACGGAATTAGCCCAGTGAGTGATGGAGTACAGTTTTACTAAGTTCAGTGAGTGATTGGGTGCAACGTAAAGTTAAGTGAGTGAAAAGTGGCACTTTGTAAAGTTCAATGACCATTGAAGAGACATGTTTGGGGATGACATGGCTGATCACTGTCTAGTTGGAGTCATTTAACGACTAAATATCAATGCCATCGTCCACATCTGCAAACGGTGTAGATGGAATTAGCCCAATGAGTGATAGAGTGCAGTTTTACTAAATTCAGTGAGTGATGGTGTGCAACGTAAAGTTCAGTGAGTGAAACGTGACATTTTATAAAGTTTAGTGACCGTTGAAACAATTAACTCATGTGACCATCTTTTATATTATAGTTGTGCAGTGGGTACAGTGAGTGACGAGGTTCTGAGGGAGGGTGGGATTTTTTTTGGCAATTTTTTATTATCATGGGTCTCGCGTGTGGCCCGCCCATGTGTGTGTAAAACTTCTTTTTCTGGCTTTGTTCTTTATATTATACATAAAGAAGGCTAAATTTCCCCTTGGGGTTCTAGCAATTTGTAAGTGTTCTCCCCCACTTTATTTGTTGCATTTATGTCTCTAACAATTTGTAGGTGAAGTCCAAGGATAGCTATTCAAGAAATCCAAAGTGCACAAGTCTGTTCCTCGATAAAAGTTGAACTAAGCTACTTGTAAATTTTATTTGTACAGATTGATTGACATTTCATGATGTGTAAAAATCGAGGTCATTGATTACTTTAAGTGTTGTTTGAATTCTTGACAAAACTGTGAATCACATCATGAAATGTAACAAAACTGTCAACCAAAATGTAGGTAGAGAAAAAATGATAAAAGTTACCTCTGGCAAGCCTCATTACCAATATCTTGTTTGATTTTGGGGCTTCAATTTCTGCAAGTTAATATATTCTTTTCTCCGCTGTTCTCAGCAATGGATCAATATCGTGCCCCCCTTAACTATGACTAGTGGTGGCTATTCAATAGAAGAAAGTGAGTAAAGAACAATCTCATTCCTTATCGGTCATCGAAGTAGGAGAATATGTTTCGTTGAGAATTCGAGTTTTTAAATGAGATTTGAGGTCATCGTTTGAAATATATGATTTCTCTTTTTTTTAAATAATTTTACAATTTCGATTAGACATCATTTGAATGTCATGTAGCAATTTAGATATTTCAATAATCGTTTTTCGATAGCTAGGGACATGGTCCCACAACTATAAAACATTGGAGACATGAGTACAACATATAATAGTTGAGGACATGGTTGTCGTACTTATGAATGTTCATAAATCCTTGAATTTTTCAAGATGGAAAATAAATTACTCAACTAATTCGTTGGAACCTGTCTTGGTACAATTAGTTATAAAGTTAAAATAATGAGTTTGTGTACAAAGAATGCTACCACTTTTGTATTTAAGTACTAACTTCCTCTCAATAATGCATTAAGAAAACTTCTCATGATGCTGACTGCGCTACATTTTTTAAAGAATATGCTATTCATCCTCGTGGGGTTGTAACCTCAATTTATGTGGCTCTAAATAATTAGCTAAGTGAAAAGTGAAATTAAATGACTTAATTTCACATATCATTTAATGTCACATTAACGTCACCTAGACTGAGATTGTAATCCCAGTGGGGCTAAATATTATTACTCTTTTTTAAATGTAGATTCTTTAAACAAAAATAAATGAACGGAAGATGATATGACAAAAAAATAGTTTACTTCGGGAGCCGCTGACCAATCGGGTGGCAGATTTTTTCTATTATCTCTTTTCCTTTCCTAGGTGAGAATTTTTATTAATTTATGAAATGTTTTAAATTTGTGTCCTTGACTTTATACATACCTCTATTTGGAATTATAATATAAATTTTAATTTAAATCGACGTCAACATTTAATTTTAAACATATATTTCATCTGATTCATAATTTTTTAACAATATATTTCTTAATTTTTTTTTATCAAAATCTACTAAAAATTTAATTTTAATCTCTATCAGACAAGGGCATACGTAACCAACGCATATGTCAAAATATGATATATCATCATGACTATGAACCAACATTTTATTATTGATAGCTTTTCCTTTTGTTTTAAAATCTCTATAAATTATCCCACAATCTTGACTAATGCTTTAATTATATTTCTAGTCCATCTTGGTTCAAAAGGATAGGGATGACAAAAATGTCGAGTTCACGTCTTGTCTAAAAATTGAGAAATTGAATCGACAAAGATTTAAGCAACCACAAACTTGTGGGACATTGGAAATATCTAAATACCGAGAATTTGGTTATATCATTTTGATCGTGTGGGACTTTATTCCCTTGTCAATATTACAAATCTACTCCAACATTAACTCGTAACCCATCACATCACACCGTAGGGAAAAAATGAAAAGAGATTTAGGTTACAATCAAATGCAATATTTGTGAAAAAAAAAAGAGTAATCAAAATGACAGATAAAAGACAAGATGTAGGGTGAGTGTGATACTTTAAAGTAGCATAATTAAATAAAAAAATAAATGTTAAATAAAGACGTCCGTAAATAATTTATGTTGATCCATTTTCATTTCATTTACATTATACAAAGATTTAAATAATTTTATTACTTTTTTCTTGGGAATATCTTTCAATTTTCCTTTCAATCAAATCAAGCCTTTAACATCGCTTATGATTTGAAAATATCTTCGAAGAGGCCCTCTTGCTACCCATATGCAAGCTCAAGGTGTTGTCTTATACTTCTTAACCAGATTGCTACCACATCTATAGCGTTCATGATTTGTTACCTCGACTGTGTATTCGTTGAAAGGCAGAGTGGCACAGCCCCAACCCAGGGAGCGCTTATGTCTAATATGTCCTCATTCATGATATGCTGTGATGCCTAGGGTGGACTGAAGCGGGTCGAGCGTGAAATTATTGAGCATAATGAAGATAAGAGTTTGTCATTTGGCATGTTGTCAACAAGATTATCATCTATGATTGTACACTAAACATGATTCAAAATATATAGTTTTATGAAAATAAAATTTGAAACATCCAGCCAAATATTTACCTTCAAAGTGTTCAAGGGGTAGTGGGATTCCAATTGTCGGAATCGTTTTCTAAGGAATAGGGTTTCTTACATCGAGACCAATGAAATACATCCACCATAGTGCTTTCACCATCCCCCATTAATAAGTGCATTTTGTGCACTTATTTGAATCATATTACTTGAATTTCATGTCGTCAAATTATTAATTTTTACTTAGTTTGGGTTAATTTTCTTTTATTTTAATTATGGACTTTTTCGAAGCAATTGGAAAAGAAGGAATGCTGAAATTGAATGAAATCTACAATTTTGTGGATTAAAGTCTACACTATAGTGATTGAAGGACTAAATTGCATTAATTCTAAAGATGTGATTATTTGGAGAAACACAAAGTTAGACCCTGTTTGGTACACATTATTTTTTTCATTCTCATTCTTCTACTCATTTTCAATCACGCATTCTTCAATAAAATAATATTTTCCATCACATCAATAACTTTTCCTTCATTTTTAACCACACATTCTCCATCAATCTACTATTCAATAATACATTCTTTCAAAAGAATGTGTTCCAAACACACTCTTAATAGGCTGGACATGCAATTGGACTAGGACTTCTATTAGCACTTACTACAGGAACTGATGCAACAGAGATAGAGAAGACACGCGGAGAAGAAATAAAGGAAAGAAGTGGCAGCAACTGGAATTTTAGCCAGAATTAATTACGTTTCATCAATTTTCAGTGATGTCGTTCCACTTTTACTTGTTTAATTTCAATATTATGTTATGCTAAAATATTTTTGAGTGAATAAAAGCATTTTTCCTAGCCTGTATAACAAAGGTGATTAAATCATAGGGGTAGTTTAAAACCTGGTGTCCCATGGTCATCTGATTTGAGAGTCATCGGCATAAAGCTCGCTACATGGGTTATATAGAAAGCAAATGAAAAGATGTTTGAAAGAGAGAGAGAGAGAGAGAGAGAGAGAGAGAGAGAGAGAAAACATGAATAAAAAAAAATTACATAAGTACATTGATTTAGCCCCAAGACATTTGGTTGATAGAACTATACCTGTTATGCGAGACAAACAACTTAGTTTAGTCTTAAAAGTTGAAACAATAAAAAAAGATAGGAGAATCTCGACTTGTTGAAGTGTGAACTTGCAATATTAAGATCTATCCAAACTAAGAGATGATAATGAATAGAATTGAATATGATAAGTTCAACTTATAGTGCACCCCGAGAAAATGAGTGAAAAACATAAGTTTGGGGGTGTGTATCTCTTGAGTGAAGTAAGGAAATATTTAACTACTATAGGTCGGAATGTTGAGCCAGTCATGAGCTTGATATGTTGACATGAGTTTTCACACACACACACATTGAGTTATGCATATGACAAGTGGAGATTGATTTAATTTTGCACTGTTGAAACTGTTCATTTTTTTAATTACTAAGTTCCAATCTTGAAACACGGCGGTTGTCAAACCATGTTTTATGTGGAGTTAAGCTACAATTTTGTTTGAGGATAAACAATAGCTCAAGTTTTGGGGTGTCCAAAAATTTGTTCACGAAAATATTTGTTCGTTTTAAAACCACCGCAAGTGTATTGTTCGTTAACAAGTAGTGAAATGGATTTTGAATCCAAGTATCGTTCTCACAGAGATTGATTTAGTTTTAATTCTAATTATTGTGACCTTAACCGAAACAATTAAAATTTATAATTTTATTTTTATAAATTAAATAATCTACATATAAAGACAAGACCTAAATTAATTAAAGTGAATGCAAGATTAAAATTTAATGCAATTGTTGTAAAAATATATTGATGAAAAACGTAATAGGATTCCGAAT
This sequence comes from Fraxinus americana, assembly GCA_035079005.1. Classification (NCBI taxonomy): domain Eukaryota; kingdom Viridiplantae; phylum Streptophyta; class Magnoliopsida; order Lamiales; family Oleaceae; genus Fraxinus; species Fraxinus americana. The sequence continues at coordinate 11,250,430 of CM068716.1, read as the reverse complement.
CATCTTATATTAATTCTCTTTAATTCGAACCTTTTAATTTGACGACACGATTTAATTATGAAGGTCAGTATTCCTAATTTGTTTAACAATCTTCACCATCTTTTCCCCATTAAAGCAAAGCTCCTAATGTTGTAGATTTTTATCCCAAGAAGTGTACAAATCGTGAATAAGTAGTAAAGTTTACATGAGTTCATGTATCGATCCCATAAGAAATAAGTATCTAGTCGAGTTCTCAATTAACTCTATTACTGATTGAATGTAGAATCACAAATAATTAGGTGTGGTGGTGATTATTAACGACCTAAATCTATATTTATTCTAACTAACCTAATATAAGTGGTAGGAAACGTTATGGTTATTTAATTTTGGATTAGTCTAAATGTACACAATCCATTACCCAATGGATTTCACCCCCCTCACTTGGGGGGGGGGGGGGGGGGGGCACACAATAAAATATTCGTGGGCCCCCTCCATATGAGGGGGGTGTAATCCATTAGGTAATGGATTGTGTGCACATCTAGCACAACCCTTTAATCTTTCTGTCTCTTCTGCTCTACCGTAGATTTTTCCTGGAAAGCCTCTTTCTCAGCTCCATTCCAGGCTTCTATTTTCACTTTATCCTTTTCCCCGTCGTTCAGCTTTTGCATATCTTTCATAGGATCTTTCTTTTGATCTCATCTCCTCTCCTCTGAGACTCTTTCTTCCCTTGCTATCTCTTTGGTCTCGCTGTTCTTTTTACTTTGTTGCGAGATGTTCAAATGATCACTTCTTTCTCTATCCCTTACTAGTTACTAAGGCTGGCCCTGAAAATGTTGAGGCCCTAATCAATAAATTATTACGAGGCTCCCTCAAAATAATTTTTTACAAGCGCAACAATCTCTTTAAATCATCCATAGTCCATTCAAACACAATTTCCCTTGATGAGGAACATTACCTAGAATCAATTTTCGTGCATTCAAGAAATAAAATACAAAGGGCTTCTGAAAATCGATGAGATTTAATGATGGTGACTACTATTTATTGTCCAAAATATCCTACATGTAAAAAGTAGAAAAAAAAAATTTCAAAAGTAGCAATCAAATCTGAAGAATAAAAATTCACCCTGAATTAAAAAAAAAAAAAGTCATTATTGAGTAGAGGATAGCTTTATGCTTTATTTGCACTACTACATCTTCGAAAAAAAATTTAATCAAAGAAGTTTTCTCAAATTTCCTATACTGTCTTTCCCAAATCCTCTACATATATAAAAGAGGAGGATTTTAGGCACTATTCCTAAGCCATTTGGCCACAGAAGCCGAGTCATATTTCGAGTTAGCCGGCTAGCCGAGCCATACTTCTTTTTTTTTTTTTCCCCTTCCCCTCTAGCTTTCTCTCCTGACACACGCAAGTCTCCCATTCTCCCCATCTGACACACGCAACTCTCCCATTTTCCCCTCTCATAGTCTCATTCGATCTTCTCTCTCTCTCTCTCTCTTTCTCTCTCTCTCTCTCTCTCACGAATCGAGCTTTTGCCTTCCCTTTGAAACCCTAAAATCAACAAAATATCACAGAAAATGCTGGGACCGAAGCTAAGTGCCCCATCTGACACACGCAACTCTCCCATTTTCCCCTCTCATAGTCTCATTCGATCTTCTCTCTCTCTCTTTCTCTCTCTCTCTCTCTCTCTCACGAATCGAGCTTTTGCCTTCCCTTTGAAACCCTAAAATCAACAAAATATCACAGAAAATGCTGGGACCGAAGCTAAGTGAAGATTTCGTGCTGGTGATGCTGACGACGTCGGTGGCGGTTATCGTAGGATTTTTTATTTTTATGTGGAAGAGATCGAGTGATGGGAGTAGCGAGGGGTGTGCGGTCGTGGTTCTCAAGCCGGTGCCGTCAAATCTTAATACCAGCAAGAACAAGTGCTACGATGGTGCGCAATTTTTTTTTTCCTATTTCTTTCAATATGCGAATTCTAGGCGATTTTAGTGGAGTTTGTCGCTATCCAGTTTCTTCCTTTTGTGTAGATTTCTTCCAATTTTTTGAGCTGTAGTGCAAGAGCAAGAGCTTCGGGTTTGCTCTTTAGTGGGTGTATGGTGGATTTTGAGCCGTTTGATCAATCATCTTGTAAGGATCTTCATCGCCTTTCTCGCCGTCATGGATTTAGCACTGCTCCATTGTTGCAGAAGACTGGTTCGATACTTTTTCACAATCCAATATGCCATTTTTTACAGGTATTTGCACCTTTTTCAAAATCTAGGTTGAGTATTATTTTATTTTGTAAATCCTTGAGGTTAACGAGAAGTTTAATTAATTAATTTTACTTGTTTTATTTTGATTCGCTGCAGAAATCAGGTTACTCTAAGCATAAGCAATTTTTTTCCTTCCTGCAGCTTCGTACGCGCAATCTTGATTTTACAAGATTCAACTCTGTCATCAATATAATTTAGGAGAAAAGGGTGAGGTAGGTATAACTTCATTGCTGTGACTGTCTATTTAAGCATCACAATTGGTATATTTTACTCAAACCAAAGAATTTTGGTCCTTTTCTATGTGGGATCAACTCATCTTAAATTGTTGTAAGAAATTGATTTTGGTACGTGTGCATGTGTAACCTTCTAAAACAAGTGACCAGCATAAGATAACCGCATTTTCCCGCTTCTATCTCGTTGAAAGTTCTTCTTACTCAAAAGCAAGGCACCGCATTCGCGAGGCATAGCTTCATATGTTATCTTGCTTAATTTGTGTTTTTGTCATGTTCAATAGCTTTTGCAATCTTGTTCGTGGAAATATTTGAGATTTTTTACTAACAAAATTCCACATTTTCTTCAAGTAGGTTTTTATGAGATCGTCAAGCTAGAAATGCCTCCGTATGCAGCTTGTTTCGTGAGGTAAGCTTCATCGATTGATTGAGTTTCTGGAACAAGTTTTCTTAAGATTTCATTATTTTACTTTCCACCAATAATTATTCTTTTCTCGCGAGAGAAATTATTGACAACTGCTTTAGTTGAAATCGATTAGAACTGCAATGTATAAAAAATCAACTTCTGCAAGCTATGTCAAATCGATTTAATGGTAGGCCAAGTTTTGGACAATGAATTTAATTGCTTAATGGCATAGTAAGAGAATCCACAATAGTAAGAATAGTATTTTTGAACTTGTTATATCATACTTTACCTTCTGCTGTTGTTCATAGTTCTGTGTGGTGGATCACGATGAGGCAAAGCTGCTGTCGACATATAGACTAGGCGATTACATAAAAGGAAAGAGGGAACTAACTTCATTTAGCTAAATTTTGGTTCCTTGATTGAGCTGCCTAATGTATTGCTAACCTTCCAAACCATACCAAGATTTGTATATGTAGCCCGGCTTGTAATATTAATGTTCGTGGCTTCTTTCATCTCAGGTTCAAGCAATTGGTAAAAAGTTCCAATAAGCACAACCAACATTTTGAAATGAGGGAAGACTTCCCACAACTTCAGGTCTAACAACATTACCTATTTAACTTTGAAATATTTTGTTTGTGAGATTAGGTTCTACACTAGAGCATTTTATCCTTTTTACCTAGCTCAGAGGCAGCTGGGTTCCTACAAATATCGCTTTCTGGGACATCTGAGCATACGAATGTGGTTATTGATCATGGGGTTGTTCCTATTTTTGTGAAACTTCTTGGTTCTCCAGGTGATGACGTCCGAAATGTGTGATATTCCAAGAAAATAGTTTTTGCCTTTTTAGTTGTGGAGTTAGGTTCTTCTCGCTATTTTGTTTAGATAAGTGTTTGTAATTTGGTCTGATGCAATGCATTTTTTGGAATATTGCATGGAATAACTATTTAGTTAATGAATAATATACTTCTCTCATTTTGATACGTGAATCCAAAATGCGTGAATATGCATATTCATTTTATTTTACAAGGACGATATTTGGTCTCGGTCTGCATTTTTGTGACATATGACAACCTTGTCCGTGGTTCATGTTCTTGGTATAACTTGAGAAGCCAAAAATGAGAGGAGTCAAATTATCTCTGCAATTTTTTATTGTAATGTTTCTGGAAACTATCATCTTTCCATGTGTGGAAGTTTTAAAAATTGCCTGTTTTGAAAGTGGGCTGCTCTAATCAAAATCAGTAAATTTAATTCATTATTAGCCCTAATCCAATCTCCTCCTTTGCATTAGGTATTATTCTGGTACGCGTATGTAGTGTATCACATTCATATTTGTGGGCTGCTTTATGCTACCATTTGATCCCTAATTGTTCTGTGTGTTCCAAAAAAAATTTCGGCCACAATCATGTGTATACTATTCGTTCATAACTTTTGAACACGTGCATTTTTTTTTTCTTACCAAGGTTTGTGGATTTCAAATAGGGTTATAAGTAGATCTATATGAGTTTCATTACTTCAAATTATATCGCCTAAAAATGTGATTACAAATTTGTAGAGGATCATTCATGTGGAAATGTATTGATTTTCTTTGGATATTTCTAAATCTCCAACTGTTACAGTAAGATGTGTTGGCTATTTTCCTTTGGTGATTTAGAACAATATTTTCGATTTCCTAAGCCAGTCTTCTGTTCAAAGATGAAGGAATAAGAACTTGGAATAGTAGGAAGATGATAGTGATTTTGTATAACTATATATATGTGCTGTTTATTTATGGTTATATATATTTTATTTTTTACTTCTATTTAGTTTTGAAGATCTGGCCAGCCTTAAACTTATGATGCTATTTGCTTCAAAGGATTGTGTATATCTACAATCTGAAATTTTATTTACTTATTGGTTTTGTTAAGTTTGTTAAGTTTTTATCCAACTATTGTCGAAGTTGTTACTTTTGCCATTCCTTTTTTTTAGATAGTATTATCATAATAGCTTGTGATTTTGGATTTCTTTTCGGGGGTTAAAAAGATTACAGATGGCAAGCAATATTGGGAATTTGAGCCATGGTAAGTTCCTTTATTACATTGTTTTTATTTCACTTTATTTTTCGTATCGTCGATTTCAGTTACGTTAATAACATTTATCCTTTTAACTAAAAAGTTAATGTAAATACTTATTTGTTAATTGCATGTACCAATTCTCGTTAGCCTATGCTTTGGAGAGTGATCAATGGAAACCGTATTATCATTATTTCCTTTGTCATTTACATCATGTACGGACTATAAAAGAGGAGATGAATTTATTGGTCATCAGCTGAGTTGCCATATAAATCTAGTTATTTTTGGGTTTATACTGTAAACTATATCAATGCTAATTTTGTTTCTGAGGATAATAAATATTAGTCATATGTTGAGCTTTAGATGATTTTATTTTCTTGACTTCAATGTGATCACGTGTATTTTTATGACATTGTGTTCCAATGTTCTTGGAGATTATGGTGGAAACTGTAATGAGTTTTATTTGTGCGTTGGTTATGGTAGTGTAATGGGTTCTATTTATGTATTTATTATGGCATAACTTTCATCATGGAATTGAGCCTATAATTTGACTAATGACAATTTATAGTCTAAGGGAGTATCACTTCATGTAAACATAATGTTCAGATTTGTAACTTGTGTTCGTTATCGTAGGGATTTTATTCACCTTGCAAGTGCAAATGGACGCCAAAGTATGTTCATCGAAAATGTCCTGGATCATTGGCGTGTCAGAAGGTATGTTCTATTAGTTCCAAAAATTTATTGTTCACAAGTATGCCCTTTCAATTTTAGCTTCTAATGATATCCAGCTTGCTTAATTACTTTAAATGTTGCATCTACCGATTTGCTAATTGATTTTGCTTAATCCACTACTCTCTTTTCCTTATTTCATTACAACGTAACTGTGGTTTGATGTGAGATCGATTGTTGGTTTAGCATCTTTAAACGTGAAAATATAATCAGTATCGAACCCCAATTGTAGCTATGGGGCATGTGTCTTGTTCTTCCTTTGTTGTAGATTGCTACTTAACTTGCTTTAATGTGACCCCCGATTTAGCAAATTAGCTCATGATTTCAATTTATTTAAAAGAAAAATTATTAGTTTTACGTAACCCAAATTAGACTATAAATTTCGTGCACCGATATTTTGTAATTTAATACCGATAATTTGTTTTTCTTTTTTATTGTTCTTTTTATATATATTTTTTATATTAACTCGGGGTGAAGTTGATCATTTGGTTAGAAACCGTTCACCTACCTTTCGTCATCACCCAACCACCCTTTATTTGTCATGGCAAAGTGCCTTCAATTGCAATTGCTGGTGAACAACAAGCAGCTCATCAATTTTGTGATGCCCCACATATTAATCAATGTAACTCTCACACCCCATCTCAGTTTTTAAAATTTTGTTCTATTTCTTTTAAACTTTTGATGGATTGGTTATTGTTTGGAAGTGTTGAAGTTGGATTCTTTGTTGTGTTTTGCTCAAAATTCATGGATGTTTCTTTGACACAAATTTAATTAAGGAAATAAGATGAGATTTTTTTGCTCTCATTATATCATCACTACAATATTAAAATAGAGAAGTTTGTGTCACTGTTCAAATTACATCATTGATGACATAATGCCGACGTCATAAAAAAAAATTAAGATTGCTTTAACATAAATAACATAACACGTTTTCTTGGCTTGATATATTCCACTGTTTACTGTCTTTTGCCGGTCTTCTTTGAAGTTGTAAATCTGTCTTTTTAATCTTAATCTGTAATCACATCTCATTAATCTTAATATCTAATTATTTCTAAAGTATTCCTACCTTTTGCATACATAAATCTCTTCATTTATTCCTCTGGTTTTTTTTACCAAAGCAAAGAAATATGTTTGCTCCTTTTTCATCTTTGAAATTTCGACAATCTGCATCATTTTCGACCTTTTTGGATTATATGGAAACTGGTTTGTATTGGTTTTGACTTTAAAAAAAATAGTAGTGTCTCCATGCTACACGGAGACACCGTGTCTCCATGATGCACGGAGACACGGCCTATTTCCGTGTAGCAAGGAGACACGGTCGTCAGTACAATTCCAAGTTGAGAAGCTTCAATAAATGGTTTAGGCCAAATAATTTGTGAGGGAAAAGTGGTGATTCTCCACGCGCTATAGAACTAATCTTATATTACTTTTACATTAACCAACCATTTATTTGCAAAGTAATGGAGCATTGTCAGACCACTACAAAGAAAAGTTAGCATCCGCATTTCTACAGTATTCTTATGTTTATGTATTTTTTTTCCAGGTTTTATTTAGAAATGCAAATTTGACAATTGAAAGGGGGGAGAAAATAGTAATTCTTGGCCCGAATGGATGTGGGAAAAGTACATTGCTTAAACTGATAATGGGCTTAGAGAAGCCCTGCAGTGGTGAAGTTTTGCTTGGGGAGCACAATGTATTGCCAAATTATTTTGAGCAGAATCAGGTTTGTTATACTTGTTACCGGTTTTTACATATTATGGTGTCTAATTCTCATGATGGTTGGAATATCTGAATGAGTGAATCTTTCATTGGTTTTCTCTAATCTCGATTCACCATTTGCAAACCTCAAACTGGAGTGTTTTTTTTTTTCCATTGAAGAGTTTTTTGTTTTATTTTTCCAAGCTGAGGCACTTGATTTAAATAAAACAGTGCTTGAAACTGTTGCAGAAGTTGCAGAGAATTGGAGACTGGATGATATTAAGGGGCTCCTAGGCCGTTGTAATTTCAAGGCCGATATGCTTGATAGAAAAGTTTCCTTCCTAAGTGGTGGTGAGAAGGTAAAATCTGATGAAAAGTCATGCTTATTTCTTGGGGTGTTGTTTTTTTAGCTTTTGGTTTGTAACTTTATTTTATTTCTTTTTTGTTTGTGTGTTTTGCTTCCAAAGTCCTCAACTAAAATGTACTCTATTGATTTTCTTTCTCACTTTATTATTTCTTTTAATTTTTTAGTTAAATGTTCCATAATGTATAACTGAATTAAGACACAATGTATGAATCTCTTTATATTTATTCCTAAATATTTATGATAACTAGAGAATTATATTACCTAACTATTTGGGAACAATGATTTTATTAGATATGGAGCTTTTTGTTACTATACTATTGTTATTTCATGTGTAGAAAAACAATCTTGTGATTCACAAAATTTCCCATCGATTAAATCTGTTTTACATCTTCTATCTTGCAATAGTTTAGTTTGTTTGATTCTCGAATTAGTTATTATAGGAAATTATTTTTTAATTTCCATTTGCATTTTGCAAGTTCATGGTCAAACCTTCAACTTTGCTGGTTTTGGACGAGCCAACCAATCATTTGGATATACCTTCAAAAGAGATGCTTGAGGTTCGAGATTCTTCCATTCTTTCCTTCACTCTACAATTGTTTCCCTTGTTATTCCTCCTTTGATTTGTTCTATGTCACATCAGAGGCAAGAATAAGTACGAGAGCACTGTTATTACAGTTTCTCATGACGGATACTTCATAAAGCAAATTGTTGACCGGGTATTGGAAGTGAAAGATGGAACTCTACAGGATTGTGCTGGAGAGTACAATGTAAGTCTAGGTCCTCCAGTCGAAAATACCACTTTTACAAGTTTTCCCTATGTACCATCACATATTTATTTTCGACTTACATCGCCTTGCAACATGTACGTATGTCTTCAACATTGGTTGTTACACAACACTTTATAGGCGATTTTGAAACTCCACACCGTCATCTTCTCACACAACTTTATGTGCTTTTATTGATTCGGTACCATGCCATGTAACTATGGAGCAGATATTGTATATACATATGTATGCATGTGCCTTAGTAATGGTACGAATGAAATTAAGGAGTCTCAATTACAGTTATGGGAAGCTGAGGTATTGACAAATGAAATTGAGGAGTCTCAATTGTTTGAAGAAGTCTCAAGAATCAAAGAAATTCTTGAGAAAATTTCATGATTCTTGGTAGGTCAAAGGAGAGCCCAATATTTCTTGTATCTGCTCTATAGGTTTTATAAAGCACTCGAGCTTATTTTTGGACCTACAGAATATACTACATCTATAGACATTTGTGTTGTATGGACACTAATCTATCTTCATTTTTCTTGGTAGAAATATGAAAGATGTGAATTTTGATGTCCACGAATTTATGAAGGTTGAACCTGATCTTGAAGAGGAGCCATTATCAGATCTTGAAGAGGAGCCTTTAAAGCTGCCAACGCACTAGAAGAGTTTGGTGAGGGTTCTTTTAATGAGCTACCTGGACAGATTGGTGAGGGTGTCTTTAATGAGTTATTAGGTAGGTATTCTGATGTATCGTTTCCTCCAAGATTATGTTGTATTGTCTCCATTTTCTTTTCCCTTGATAGGACATTGATGTTTGCTTTCATCTTCCCCAATTGTTGTTATTAAGTTTTCATTTCTTCGATATTGGCATTTTAAATGGTGTAATTTAAAGATACCTTGCTTGAAACAATTTCATGTTATTTTCACTATTGTTCAATTCTGGTATTACAAAAATTTTAACGGTTATCGTGCAACGCACGATCCGCACTAGTTTAAAAAAAAAGAAAAAAATGTCATTGGTGTTTAAATTTTCTGAGATCCCACAAATCTTGAGGCCAAGGCCACTGCCTAGGTAGCCTTGGGCAAGGATTTGGCCTGTCCCTTACCTTCCAATCCAAGTGCTTCACTTCTTTCCTCAATCCATCTTTATCTTCTAACTTCCCATTTCACATCGACCTTGTTTTCTTTAACAGCTTCAGCATAGTCCTTGTCCTCAACATATCACCCTTCCTTTCCAGTGAGCTCGACCATACAAGTTGGTATGTGTTGTATAATAGGGATGTCAAGGGGCATTAGGATACAGTTTCCCGTGACGTTCTTTCACGTCTTTCCAATTCAAGTGACTGTATAATTTGGTATGTGTTGTATAATTTGTTACCTTGAAATAAGTTGTGACCAATTAATTTGATAATTTGTCATCGTGAAATAAGTTGTGACCAAGAAATAATGCATGATCCATTAATTTGATATCGATAAATAAGCTGTTTCCTATTGATTTGTCATCGATAAATAATGTGTGGTCAATTAATTTGATAATTTATAATCGATAAATAAGTTATGGCGTATAAAATTTATGATTTGTGGCTGTGAAGTTCTGTGATTGTGACTAGTTTCTTAATTTTGAAATTATATTTTAATGCTACATTATATATGTATTTTTCCCTTTCCAGGTAAATTCTTGCTTTTGGGTTTCAAAATTTGTTTCATTATAAGTAGCCAAAATTACAACGTGATACAAATTATTTGATCATCGTGATAACACATTAGCAACAAAAGGTGCCATCACAATCCAGTGTGTCACGGAACGAATATTTACATTTCGGTCTCCATGTTGAAGCAAAAGCAACGATGAATATGAGCGATGAAGTGGTTTTGAAGAAAATGGGTTCTTCTTCATACATTGATGAAGAGTAATACTCTCTCATTAGTGGTCATCATCAATAATGAACTAGACGCTTCATTGTCATCTAAACTAATAATGGTCATCACTGATGATAAAGCATTGCTCAGTTTATGAACTCTCTTCTTCTTTACTAAATCATTGAAGAATATCACAAGAAAATGAAGAAACGAACTCAAAGACAATTCTTATTTTTTACTTCAGTGTAAATTTTATTAGTTCCATTGGTGGATTATGATGGCAAAAAATTGAACAACCCGATCCCCATTCTGTCGTACGAGAAATAACGTCCCATTTTTTACGTTGGACATTTTTTTTCTAATTTTATGCTTATCCCGCCCTGTTGCTATCACTATCGTGTACAATGGCTTTTAATGTTAATAATAGAGGCAACAAAACCTTCAATCAAAGTAGAGTTTGGTGGTGAAAAAGAGTAGGGGAGGGCATGAACAAATGAAGAAGATGATGGTAAGAGTAAAATTTCTTCTTGTTCCTTTTTTTTTTTTAAAATCAAAATAAATGTATATTAGGCGATTTGATACACAAACTAACTTTATAATAGTTAAACGTACAGTTTTCCTTCAAATAAGAATTCAAGTGCTACACAATTAAAAGATTGGGACCTAATTGCTTCTTTTAAAAGGTTGAAAAGTATTTGCAACACTAAACAAACTTGGAGATCCCAAATGGAATTTGTCTTTCTTTTTCATTGTCCCCTGCAAGTATTAGTGTTCAATTAGATTAATTGGTTAAGTTTTGAGTAATTATATAAATGGTCACTTAAGTGATCTTTTTATGATAATAGTTACCGAATTTTAACGATTATTAATGATCACTCGATAAAGAAAAGCATCAAAGTCAGAAAGCGTCACAGTGTCATCGAGCGACATTTCTTATTATACCAAGTTAACAAAAATCGTCATAAGAAACGCGTGATTAACCAAAAAGATTTAAGCAGAAAAATCTAATAAAAAATAAAATTGTATTACATTTCTTACCTGTGTTACATTTAATGACACGTTGATACTCAACGATAACAAATAAGATTGTTTTTAACCTAACGACAAATATAACAGTTAAAAACTCTATTGTTTTTAAGAAAAAAAGTTCAAGGATCATTGGCATAATTTACCCAATTCCAGTTTGCTCAACTTGCGTGGCCGTCTCCAACTCGGCTATATATGCCCACTATGATCTCATCGACAATAGCACAAAAGTATCAGCTTCGCTGTATAACTGTGGCGGTGGCGAGTCATTAGATTCAAAAAAGCTAGTTTGGCAACTATCTTTTGCTCTAATAAAGAAAAGAAAAAAGGAAAGGGGATGGCACAGCCGGCAACAGAAGGTGGTGGTGGTGTTGTTGTTGGTGGAGGAGGAGAAGGAGGAGGAGGAGGAGGGAGGCAGCAACAACGGCAGCAGCAGGGTGTTGGACAGATGCTGACGGGAATTATAAGAGTGGCAGTGTTTTGGTATTTCGCATCCAAATTCTTCGGACCTAAAAAAAGCCCTACTCAAACCTCTAATCAGATCTCCAATCTCTTCCACAAAGGAGAACCTTTGGTCTGTCTCTTCCTCTCTCTCTAAAATTATGATATTATATAGTTTTAACGTATATAATCATCTGCGGGTGTATATTTATGTGTACACAGACTCATTCCTAATGGATTTATATACATAAGTGCATATACCGACTCTAATTAATAAACAGACATTTTATACAGGAAGTTATGTGTATGCAACCTCTGTGTGTATGCACAAAGATACACGGTAGATAGGGTATTATTCTTGCCATTCACTTACATACGTTTCTGTATTCTGAGAAGGATTTTTTTAATCTATTAATTGGCAAGTTTCAATTTTGAAGAGTTTAGTGAAGCGAGGTCTAATAGAAAAGTAGCATTTGTTATAAAGCTTTTCTTGGGACCTTGATATCAGGAAATTTCTTAATTAATGGGATTGCTCAAAGAAGTAAAATTCTTTAAAAAGAATTGACTTTGATGAGTTGAAGGCGCACAGTGGTTTAACAAAGAGGACTTCTCAACAGACTAAGGTTTTTTGAATTATAAATGTTTCAGAAATCCTACTATCTCTATTTTAAGATCACCTTATAATCATACCCAGTTCCTCCAAATGTCTTACAAACTGTAGCCCTTGCACCCTCAAAGAAATCCCTCCACTGAAAACTTCAGTAAATCTTTTTCTATTGAATAGCTTAACCAAATTTCCACTTTGCTATACAAAACATGTCTCCATGGATACTTTGATCTAGTTTCAACCAATTTGACTAAAACTTCCTCTTTTATACCAGTTTAGTGAAAGATCCAAGAATAATGAACTATTTAGTTAGACATTTTTCCTTTTAGCATAACACTTTTAAGACCCCCTTTCATCTAGACTGTTCAAGCGTTTTCAACAATTTGGATGCAAAGTTTATCTTCTTTAAACAAGCACGCCATTAAAAACTTCAAACGTTTCCCCCAGCTGAACTGTTAGATTGGCATTTTCTAATTGTTAACATTCCACATCTCCAGAATCTTCAAAACAAGCCCTTTTTACCCCTTTGAACTTAGGCAAGATTCAACTTTATTACACGAATCAATCAATATATTCAAAACTACGAATAATTTGATATAAATCTATTTTAAGAGAACTTCTAAAGCAAGTTCTGTACAATTTCAAAAATCTAGTTTTTTCAACATTTTGATTGAAAATTCATCTTTTGAATAGCAACTCTCCTCTAAGTTCCTCAAATTCAAGCTTTTTGAACAATCACATTGAGAATTTGTCTTTTACCAATTACATCTCTTCATTAAAGCTGAATTATTAGATTGAGATCCCACTAGTTAGCAGCGCCATTTTAACCCTTTAAAAGCAAGTCTTTTAACAATATCATGAACAATGTGCATTCTCTCAATGACTCCTTATATTTTATAATTTTTAATTGTTAGCATTTTATTGTTCACTTTACCTCCATATCAAGAATTTCAATCTTTAATCATCTGTTAGGTAGCAGCATCTTGGTACCATCACTAGTGTGAAAACCCAATTCCATTTTAAAGTTTCCTGATCCACTTATTCATGTAGACCCCCCCCCCCCCCCCCTTCCCTTCTTCCAGTAAATCTTATCACGGGATTATTCTTTTTGTGCAGAGGTCCCTTGCTCTACCCTTTCTTAGAAGTCCATGACCAGTGATATTGTTTTAAGTTCCTTCAATTTCAATTGCTATTAATTTTTGGTTCACAGTTTTGGCTCAATTGCTCTTGAAGTCACCTGAAATGCATCTAATAATTATGATGCAGTTGCAGATGATTATTTTCAAAAACATGATATTCAGTGTGTATGCTTGCTTCCAACACAATTTTTTAGCATTTTTTAATATGCTTCCTGAACTGGTTTAATGATACCAAAAAACTTGGCACAGTCCATTTATAAGAGAAAAACACAAACAACTATGTCTTTAAAGCCATTTTCTTAGGAGGGAAAATTGTGATGCATTCCCTCTCTCATGGCTACCTGATCCTTGATCATAACCCCTCCTGTTCTATTAACTAATAGTATCCTCAGTTTACTTAAAAATTGAATAGAACTCTGCCTGTATTGAGGCTTTTGGCTTTAAACTTCTAAAGTTCCATATCACTTCACTTTTTGGCCAAAGTGATCCTCTTTTTTATTTTCCACTCATTATCTGCACTCCAACTTGAAATCTTTGTATATTTATTTCAGGATATGTGGTTATACCTTTCAGAGAAGGAACATTTTAATGATTTTGGAAGTGAAGGATCACTTTTTTGGTATGAGACAAATATACCTTATGCAGTTTGGGGTCCAGACAGTACCAGGTCTATATCATTGAAGTACTATCCTTCTGAGGTATCAATTATGGGCACATTATAGTCATATTTTTCTTCATGCAACTGCTTACAATCAAACTTCTGGATGTTTATTCCATCAAATGCCCCTAGAAGTTATCAATGCTTGCAATGGCTTTGATTTATTTGTTAATCAAAGGTGTTAAATACAAGGATTATTATTTACCAAAAGTGGATAACTATATTACTTGTTATTTGTCTCTCAGGCTTTAAAGCATAATGGGAGTCTTTATGCTCATGTTTTCTTTGCACGTTCTGGTTACCCACCAGATCCCAACGATCCTGAATACCAGCCTTTCGCTGCCTTTGGGCGGACCCACGGTAAGATCATAGTAACCGATAAACTTTTTCCCTCTCTTAGGTTAAAATGTGAAAATTTGCAATGTTATAACAAGATGTGTCCTTGCATTTAGCTGTTGTAACCTATTTGCCCAAGAAAAGAACCAACAAAAGGAAGAGCCTGTTGGGGAATTCAGAAGCCCCTAGTGATGGTGAAAGTATCTCTGAGGTACTCACTGTAATGCTTGTTTGCTGGTTTCTACTCAACCTCCTAAGCCATTTGGTTATCATCCTTGTTTCGTAATTTTCATTTTGGACTATAGATGAAGTTATTAATTTGAATGTATCCTGTGCACATGTTCGTTTTGTCATACCCTGGATAATGTTAAGATTTTCTTGCACATGTTTGTTTTGTCTGTTGTGCGTAGAAATTTATGGCTTTGTTGAAGAATTTAGTCTTTTGCTTTAGGTAACTGACGATGATCAAGTTGAAAACAGAGAACGCGGACCAGTTGAATGGATTTCATATTGGAAACCGAATATTACAATCAATTTGGCTGATGATTTCACGGGGTAAATTTTTTTTAAAGATTGTTTTTGGAATTTGTTTCGAGAATGTGAATGTACTAGTAGTAGTTTTGATGCCATTAGCACTCTTTTTTAAATATAGTTTTCCCGTAAGGATGAATTAACACTTTAAAAATCCTTTTTTAATTCATATATTCATTACCGTTGGTTGGAATTGTAATTTTACTTCTACTGCACCTTTGCAAGAAGTAGGCTTTTTTTTTTTGGGATTATGAATTCGTAAGAATTTATCATGACAGTTGATTTCCTTCGAGATTTTTTCATGATGGTATACAAGCTGTACTTGTAAATTGTAATTTTGAAGTTTTTGTGGATGAGATGATGAACTTACCAGTCTAGCTATCATGATCAAATGAGCTATAAGAATAGTTTATGAAGAGAATACATACATTGTCTTCAAATTAAGTTCTTTTTCATGGAAATATGCCTCTGCTGTATCATTTTTCTTTTCCAAATTGTGGTGGATATGTCGCTTGGAAATGATTATAAACGGGGTAAATAAATAAAAACCCCCTAGAAGATTGGTGCTAGCACAAAAAAGCATTCGAGGTATGCCTCGAGACAAATTGTGTATATTCTTCCACTTGTAAAAGACAACTGAAAGAAGTAGTAAAGCAGGATGTGGATGCCTGTAAACTATCAATAGAAGGTGTAGTGCATACCCGCCTTCAATCTCTAGTTAAATAGTAGTGTTACGTGTCACTGCAACAAATGAAAGAACGTGCTGCGAAGATGCATTTTCACATATGAGGATGAATGCTGAATTGCGTCTCAGGTTGATTTTGTGTAGAGTACGTACTGCAGTCTTTTGTATTTGTGGATTGTGCTGTATCTTCATGAGTTGCATTATGAGTCTATGACTCAAAGAAGTTGTTAAATGTTTATGTTATGGGTTTTCTGTGGATATTGAATTGTAGTTTTTATCCCTTTCACTGAAATTCCGGTGGATGAGATGGATTTATATTGATGTGCCAATCTTTGTGTATTTCTGCAGATATTCTCAAAATGCAGTTCCACCAAATATAGCGCCTTGTATCCTTGAACTATCATCTTTATTTTACGTCACTATTATTTTCATATGGACTTTCTCTTTCACTTCATTAACTTTTGTTATTCTTGCTGCTCCTTCTCAGTGTATTTTGGCTTCCGGTTCGCGCATTGACAAAGTAATTGGTACTGATATATTGTATTAGTTGACTGTAAACCCATACATTTACGTATCTTCAACATATTCTGTGACTTAAGAGTCTTAGAGTTCAGCTGTAGTAAACAGAACGTGATTGCTTTGGAATGGTTGCTCGTGCTTCATTGAGTTTTTCCTAACTGCTTAAAGTAGCGGTATAACAAATACTTTTGATGTATATCTTATAAAATTACTTGTGAATGACTTTTTATGGCACTGTTTGCATGTGTACAATTTTTACTTTTTCCAATCTGATAGAGGGGCTAGTTGAGTAGCGGAGCTTTAGGCTGTGTAACATAGAAAACTAGACGTACCAGTTCTTGATCAACTTAACTTTTTTTCTGATATTATTTTTTTGTCTTTTTAGACAAAGTTCATATATAGCTCCTGTTTGCATTTATTTATTCATGAACCGCATTAAATTTGAAAAGAAAATTGTTGGTGACTTGAAAAGAGAAACATTTGGTGCATCCGATCAACAGGTCATTTACCTTTTCTTTTGGATTAACGGGAAATAAATATTTCATATTTGCTAAAACTACCTACTCCTTTTTGACCCTTAGCCTAGAATGAGGACAAACTTATGTCAGGCTGAAGCTGAGCTGTTTTAGGGTTTGAAGATAATAGAGTAGATTTAGATAGTCTGGACTATGTTACATCTCACATAAAGCAGGGTAAAGGTCTTCTGAAGACTACCTTGTGAATGTGAAATAAATAATCAGAATAACATGGTTGAGTCGGGAACCAGCCTCCTTGTTGCGTAAATCCATTTTGTCTCAGTTTTGATTATTATGGGTTGCCTTTTTCTTTCTTTAACACCACCCGGGGCTGGCACTTACATGAGTACATTCTACTCTTCGTATGTTCATATTGAGTAAATCTATTATGGCAGCATTAACGTTCTTCTCTTTCAAGCTATTTGGTGATTATTGATGATTCTCTCATGTTTTCACCATTAGTTTAATTTATTTTCGTTGAATTGATTAAATTCTATGATGCTTGAAGATGCAAAAAGCGTACTTGTCTGTATATTTATTTGCATATAATATTCCCTTCTAATCAAGTTTGCATAATATGATTCAGTTTTCCAAATTTGTTGCACGCCTCTGTATTCTGATTGGATGCTTGGTTTGCCCTTCTCCCAGTTGTTTCTCGAGTTTTGATTACTTTGTTGATTGCCATTCACGATTGTTATCTCCAAATTTTGCGTTTCCATGTGTTAGCAATTCCCAGTATTTTGCTTATGTTAAGATTTTTCTGTTCAGTTGGTGCTTCTTTAACTAAGTAGAAAGAGATCAATCAAGACTTCTCCATGCAAAAGTTGTTTATTAAAAGTTTTTCAATGTACACACACTGATAGTTGATCCAATTCTATCATCTCACAGTAGGGTGACAAAAGCTTTATGATCAATTCCTTGACTAAATTTTGCAAGTCTTGAACATCGAGCCCAGCACAGGAAACTACTATCCAACCATCTTCTTCAATGAGTTTTGGTTGCTTAAAGATAAGTTAATACCATTAAATGAGACGGTGAATGAGTTGCCACTGCACTTGGAGGTGGGTCCCATAAGCATGACCAAGTGGCAACTATTCTTGCAGATTGATCAATCATTCCAAATTCACCGGAACTATGGGAGCATGCTTGAAGGTGAAGCTGATGAACTCAAGGTATTTCTATCATCTCTTGTTGTACTCATTATGTTCATCTTGGCACGCAATTATTATATTTTAATATTCTTCTCCAAGGAACTTGACATACGTAGAAGTTTAGCTGGAGGAATTTTAAGAGTGCAGTATTAATTTTTTTGTCTCCTGTAGTAGTTCACTCGATATTCAAAATTTTCGAGATTTATTTTAAGCTAGTCGAGTGCAACTGTAAAACTAAATTTGAAGGATTTTTTCAAGAACATATAGTAGATAAAAATGTCAGAACTGGAATATTGAAGTACGAGGTGGTTTTCTAAATCTTTTGATCATTTTACAGAGAGTTTTTCTAGAAGGAAATCCATACCTTCTGGCCATTACCATGGTGGTTTCACTCCTACATTCTGTGTTCGACTTCTTGGCTTTCAAGAATGGTAGTGACTTCAACACTTTTTCATGTTTACCATGAACATCTTTTTACAGTGTCAACATAATTTTCTCTGTGCAGATATTCAGTTTTGGAATAAAAATAAGTCCATGGAAGGACTCTCTGCAAAGTCCGTTATTGTGAACTTTATATGTCAGCTCGTTGTCTTCCTCTACCTGCTTGACAATGAGACTTCATGGATGATACTTGCAAGTTCTGGCATTGGGTGTTGTATTGAGTTCTGGAAAATAGGAAAAGCTATGCACATTGAGGTACTAATTTTAATTGTGAATTGAAGTTTCATCTTGACTTTCTAATCTGAAACTTCTGAAAAAATGAACAATTCTGCTCCAACACCTAGTTCTTTTTTCTCACAGCATCTAATTAAACTACTATGGCCTATATCAAGAATCGAGTTTCATTTATGTCATGCGTCCATAATATCGTCTTGTCCAGATTGACAGGTCTGGTAAGATACCAATGTTGAGGTTCCGAGACCGGGAGTCTTATGCTAAAAACAAGACGAAGGAATACGATGATCTTGCAATGAAGTATCTTTCGTATATACTCTTCTTTCTTGTTGTCTGTTTCTCTCTATACTCTTTGAAGTATGATCGCCACAAGAGTTGGTATTCTTTTATACTTTCATCCCTTACAAGCTGCGTTTATATGTTTGGTAAGCATCGCATCCGCTATTTATCTTCCTGCTCTCTCTTTCTCTTTGTTATGTGTAAGATGCAATGATGATCTTTATATACATGGATGCGAACTTTTTATAGACACATTATGGGTTTTTTGGTATATAGCTTGTGTGTGGAGTTCATCTCTTGGCTGTAAACGTGACTTGCTAAAATGGAATCTTGACTGTGGGATCAAAGAATTCGATTATCATGGATTTTGTCGGTCTATGCAATTTGACTATCCGAAGCATTATATTCTTATTGATAATTAATTTAAAATTTTGTAGCAAATGAGATTATATCCCGATTTATTGCACTGATTATAAATTGATTAAAAAAATTGCATAAATTTTTTAAATATGTATCTCTAAAGAAGGAAAAGCTTTTTGCAGAAATTATATATGGGCCAAAGAGACTATTTCTTGAAAAATTCCATGATGACAGGTGTTTAAAATTAGCAAGTGGATAGAAGTTTGCTCGATCATGTTTAAAGGGTCATTTGTGGTCAGTTCATCGAGTTTTAATAACCTTGAGGGGTTGCTCAATTGGTCAGCCCTTGAATTTGTTCCCCAATGGTCACTAGTTCGAGTCCCCTCAGTGCCACTGAGGTGAGTACCCGGCCGTAAACCTCAGGGCCTCGTGGGATTAGTCGAGGTGCACGCAAGTTGGCCCGGACATCCACGGTTATCAAAAAAAAAGTTAATCGAGTTTTAATGAATTTTTAAGTAACTAAGTTCAATTAATCTTAAGCTGAGCAAGATATACTCTTCAGAATTGAACCATTTTTCTTGTTCTAGAAATTGCCAGACGCATCTTGTTCCTTCCCATTTTTATTATGATCTTGGTATTGTAGCTATATTTCATTTTCTTTGCTGTAGGCTTTATTATGATGTGCCCCCAGTTGTTCATCAACTATAAGCTGAAGTCTGTCGCGCATTTACCTTGGAGGCAGATGACCTACAAGTTTCTGAATACAATTATTGATGATCTCTTTGCATTTGTAATTAAAATGCCAACACTACATCGACTTTCTGTGTTCCGTGATGGTGAGTTCTAGTATAAATTTTGACGTCCGAATGAGATGGTTTACTGTCAGGTTTTATTTCATCTGAAGTGGTTTATATGTATATGTGACCTTTCCCTATTGATTTTGCAGATCTTATATTTTTGATATATCTATATCAAAGATGGGCCTATCCCGTTGATAGGAAACGGGTGAATGAGTTTGGTTTTGCCGCGGAAGGGGATCAGGCTTCTACTACTGATGCAGCTGAACAAAAGGAAGATGAGAAGAAAACTAACTGAGCTGTAGCTAGTTTAGATGGAAAGATCTGATATTTTGCAACATAAGATAGCTTTAAAGTTTGGCCCGAACAGTCATGTCAGTCTAGTTATGTTTTTCTTTTTATCTTCTGAATATTTGTTTATGTCCACCGTGATGTAATCGGGATGATGTTAAAACTGCGTGGCTTTATTAAGAAGATGCAGTGTCAATCTTGTTTGAAATACTTCAATGCAATCACCACCAGACAACTGATTTCTTAGATTCTGTATTATTTCTTGCTTCAAGTCTATGACATGTTGACATGTTAAAAAACCGCGGCCCAGTACCTGTAGAAGCACCTTCATTTTGTCTTCACTTACCTCTGTTACTTGGCTTTTAAGTTGTAATTTCCATGGTGGTCGTGGTTGCTCTTTATGTGGCTGCCAGTCTACACATCCAATTAAGTCGTCGTAGTTTTCTGATTAATTTGATCGTATTTACAGCTGTTAATTTGTATAGGAGGAAATTCATACCTTCTGGCCACTTACAAGGTCATGGCTTTCAAGGATGGTAACAACTTCAATACTTTTTTGTGCTTACCACGAACATCGTTTTATTGAAAAATATGGCATTGGCTGTTGTATTGACTCCTGGAAATTAGGAAAGGGTATGCACATTGAGGTAAAGCTCTTAACTGTGCATTGAATTTTCTGATTGTAGACCTAAAACTAGTTACTTATTGATTAATCGAGTAATTCACAATCGTATCAATATTGCTTTTATAAGTCAAAACCCCCAATTGAGGGACATCAATGCAAAGGAAGAGAATATGGACTGGAAGTGCCAAAAAAAATGAACTTGAGAGGATGAAAGTGCACAAATGTCTAAAGTTTAAGGACTTTGGATGCAATTTATCAGGGCTCGATTGAAATAAAAGTTAAAATTTGATTACCAAAATGTACAAGATCAAAGATGAGGGCTTGGCCCACGCTGACCCCCTTGCTCGCGCTGTTTGGCTCAAGGCGTCACATGAAGGCTTGGCCTGCGTGCGGGGCCATGTTTTGCCTCCATTTTTTAGCTTTAAGTCCTCCAAGAATTATATTAGGCCCCCCGACTTTTATCATATACATTTTGATCCTCGAATTTTATCTTTTATTTCAATCATGTCCTTGATAAATTGCATTTAAGGTTCTCCAACTCTAGGTACTTGTGCACTTTGATCCCCAGTTCACGTTTTTGTGCACTTTTAGTCCATTTTCTCTTCCTTTGCATTATTCTCCCTCAATTGGGGGGGGGGGGGGGGCACCTATAAAAGCAAATAATGACACGATTGTGAATTACTCAATTAATCAATAATTAACTAGTTTAAGGTATAAATGACATGTTAAAACGCACTTATCAATTTCATCCATATGAAACTATAGAAAAATTGAATACTTTTTCTTCTTACCACTTCTAATAAACTATTATGTGGCACTTAAAGAACTGAGTTTTCTATATATTCACAGTATCATCTCGTCTCATGCAGATTGACAAGTCTGGTTGGATAACAATGTTGAGGTTCAAAAACCGCGAGGCATATGCTAAAAACAAGACAAAGGAATACGATGATCTTGCAGTGCAGTAGATTTTCTCATGTTCTGTTCTTTCTCATTGCTTGTTTCTCGGCATACTCTTTGAAGTAAGAACGCCATAGAAGTTCGTGTTCGTGGGTTCTCTCATCCCTTACAATCTGCATTTGTACGTTCGGTAAACATCTTGTTTCTTGATTGAAATCTTAATCTTAACCTAAATCTAAATCAAAATTAACAATTAATTTTAATAATATATTTCACGGGATCCACAATTTTTCTAATTTTATCAAAATCTATTAGAAATGTGATTTTAATCCTCATCAAACATGGGCAAATTTACAATATATTTGAATTTTTTTTTTCTTTTCAAGAACTCTCTCGACACTATCTTCCTTACGTCTTTTACCAAAACCTTTAGCCCTTCTAATTTTTCAAAAATTTGTCTATAATTTCACTACAAATTATCACATCTATTATAAATCTTCACTTCCCAATTAAATTTTCAACTAATTAGTAACACAAATTTGCATTTTTCTCCTATCAAATTGTGTATATAGGCCCCTGTTTGGCCCCCATTAAATTAAATTACATTAAATTTTTCTCTCTTTTCATTACATTCACACGTTCATCAAATAAAATAATATTACACATAAATCTAAAACTTTTCATTACTTTTCCACTACACATTCTCCCATTAATCACTATTCCAAAAATTTTCAACAATCAAAAATGCCAAATAATAGGGGACAAGCAGGGGCTAGAATGTGTTTGAAATGATTATGTCCAATTTGACTTATATTTAACGAATTGTATTTATTTGATTAATTATTAGTATTGAATATTTGTTATATTTTTTTTTTCTTTCGATTA
The DNA here is from genome assembly GCA_035079005.1 of Fraxinus americana. NCBI lineage: Eukaryota > Viridiplantae > Streptophyta > Magnoliopsida > Lamiales > Oleaceae > Fraxinus > Fraxinus americana. The sequence goes on along the minus strand of CM068716.1, from coordinate 11,227,674 downwards.
CTCGAATTGATTTCTTGTATCAAATACACTATAAATCTTTTATACGTAAATATGCATTTTTTTTGTGATAGCAAAATGTTAATAAAATAATTGTTCAAAATCAAATTGATGAAAATAATGAGCAAAACATTAATGAATAGTTTTTTTTTTTAAATGTAATTCTACATTTTCTCGGGTCAAATATGAATAATTCAAAAATCAAGAACAAAGTATTCGATCTGTACAGAGTTTGATTGTGTCCCCTACTCAAAATGTTTGTTTTCGCCATTGACCCCCAATAGTTCGTTAATCTGTTGCGCATTTACCTTGGATGTAGATAATATACAAGTTTTCGGACATGACTAGTACATCTCTTCTAATGAGGCTTCAGATTATAGTCACGTGGCTATCAACTAGCAAGTTCAGTTAAGCATGTACTCAATATCACTATCCTATCTTGATGTGAGGCCATATATAAGATAGTCGAAGTGATGTATCACCTCCTTCGAGGTGCTATGTAGAGACTAACTCTCCATGACCTAGGCGAGATACTATAACATGCTACAAAAGGGATTCGAGATAATTAGCCTCTGTTGATGGAAAACATTACCCACTTCACATCTTCCATGAGATTTTTCGTACACAATCTTTCTATAATTGATTGATATGACATCTCTACAGCAAATGCTTCAATGGTCAACTTGTCAGTATACTTTCCCTATGTTAGACCTAGATTTTAGGATGTCCACTTTTCAAAAATATTAAATGTCAATCAATCTAGGATTGATGGAGTAACGTCCAGAAGGAGATATCTCGCCACCAAGATGAGGCCACATACCTCTTAATCCAACGATGACAATTCCCCATTTTCTACTATAAAAGATCACACTTAGGTGCGTTATATTGCCAATATTTTTCATGAAAATGTGTTTTTTTTTTCACTTAATTTCCTACTTTTATGATATTTTATTAACAATTTTTTTTCACGAAAAATATTTTCCCACTTTTGGTCATGTGACTGTATTTCCCTTGAAAATAAAGAAAATATTTCTTTAGGGAGATGAGGTATTTATATTCTAGATATTTCACTCTCTCTCTCTCTCTCATCTACCAACTAATAAAAAATGACAAATATAATATTTTCTAAGTTGAAAACTAAATCAATAAAAAACATTTAATTAATAATTTCCATACAAATAATTTCTAGGCAATTGAATTACCTAAAATTTATTTTCTTTCCATGCAAATTCCATACTCACAATGAAACGCACCCTTAGGCCATGTTTGATTGGCCATCTTTTCCTTGAAACTTGGAAAACAATTTCCTTTTCCTTGGCTTTGACTTGTTTGATGTGCCATATTTTCCCATCCAAATCATTTCCTTGGAGCTGATCCATGCGCCTCTTTTCCATTTTTTTGGGGAAATCATTTTCCCACCTTTTTGGTGGGAAAATGATTTTCTAGGCTGTTGGATTTTTATTATTATTTTTTTTTATTTTTTTTTTGGGTAATAGAAACAAATGTTATAAACAATTGTAAAAAAAAAATTTACTTTAATTGACAATTTACATGTAAAACAAAGTCAAACGGACACTAAACTTTGATGAAAAAAATGATTTTTTAGGAAACAATTTTTTTTTTCGTTTTTTTTTTTACTTTTTGGCAATGGGTACAAGTTTTATAACCAATTGTGGAAAAAAAATATCACTTTAATGGACAATTTTCATGTAAAATAAAGCCAAACGAATATAAAATTTAAAAATTTTTCGGGTGGAAAATTATACCAATCAAACACACTTAAAATCATTTTCCCTACAAAACATTTTCTAGACAAATCTTTTCCCTGCAAAATATTTTCTTTCCACCTATTTTCCACCATTGCAATCAAACGCACCTTTAGTATCATTTGAAAGTGATGTAACTTTATGAACTCAAAATAAAGTTGTTTTCTATAATTTTTTACTCTATATAAAATCGTTTCTACACCGACCCCCTGTTTTTGAACACTCTTGTGGCCCACGTTCATAGTACATCCTACATCCAAATATCCTTATAAGCAACTGAGCTAACTGTTGAATCTACTCGATCACCCCTCTCACCTTCAGAGAAGGCCACGTGTCCTTAACAATTTGTCCAAACGTGCATGACAAAATGCTAGGTGGAAGTGAGTGAAGCAAGGGTCTATCGACCACGTCAACAACGATTACATATTCTCTCTTTGCATTTGTAATTAAAATGCCTGTATTCCGTGATGGTGAGTTCCAATGCAAAATTTTCACGTGCCTTAAATCTGGGTTTGAGATAGACCATGTGCTATGAATTTCTAGGAATCTGTATGGTTTATTATCTGATATTTGACTTCTGAGTCCATTGCATTATTGGTAAAAAATGCAGGGTCGGTCCAATGCGTGTAAAGGCATCTTCTCTTCATCTTCATTGCCCACTAGTCACTGGCTTTTTGGTCAGCATTAGAGAATATATGAATGACCTCTGGTTAAAAGAAATGATGAAATCGAGTGAGGGTCCCAAACTTTTGATTACTATGACAATGGAGTCCTAAATCTTTTATTTGTGACACCCTAGGCTCTCAACTTCATGTGTTGGAGGGTTTGGATCCAAATAAACCGTCCAATTGAGTCTTAGTCACTGTTTTATTAAAAAGAAATGTATACCCTTATTTTGATTAAAATAAGAAAGGAAAAGAAAAAAAACTAACACAAAAAGTTGAAAAAATCTTTCGACATTTCCCCTTGCGACTGCTGGAACTCGCCTGTGAGACCATCTCCAATGGTTACGCAAGTTTAATATAAATTAGGTGCGAAAACTACTCTAACAGTACACCAAATTTGGTGCAAAGTTTGGTATAATGAATAGTGTTACTCAAAATTTGAAGTAATTATATTCCACATTTTGCCCTCTATTCCCTTTTACAACATTTTTTTTTTTTTTTGTTTCATCTATATCCATTTTTTTAATCTTTTAGAATTAATAGATTTGAATTTATTTATAATTATTTTAATGTGATGGTTATTTTTATTTAACATTTAAATTTTAAATTCTAATCAAGTAATAAGTAATCATTATTGATACAATAAATTAAAAATAATGAAAAGTTAAAATTTTGATAATTTTTGTAAATTTATTAATAAACGCAATATTGTTACTTCATTAAATATAAATTTCAATTTCACGATTTTAGTAATAATATAATTTTAATTAAATAATTTAAAATAAATTTTGGCGTAAAATTTGATGTAAAAAGCATTTCCAATGGTTACACAAAATTTTGTATAAATTTTACGTAACTTCTAACCAAATTTGGTGTAATAATTGAAGAGGTTACACAAAATTGCACCAAATATGGTATAAATTATTGGAGATGGTCTGATGTTGCCAACCACACCAGAAAAATACTAGTTCACCTTCTACCAATAGCCAAAAAACACCGACTCAAACTTAAAAATTTGCCATCAAACCACTACCACCTCCTCCTAGCCACATCCCTGTCGATGTCGATGTTGGTTCACTAACCTAGCCCCAAACTAGTGCCGGGGATGATAAAATTTTGATGCTTTCAATAATTTTTATTTGAAAACTAATATTTAATTGAGCTTCTTATTCCGGAAGTGCTTCTAACAATTCTTCTAACTAGAAGAAACATTTTCATAAATTAGTCATACTGGTTCAAAAGTTCTCAAAAGTGACTTTTCAAAAGTCATGCCAAACATGGGCGGACCCAAGGGGGGATCTGCGGGGGCAGGTGCCCCCCCAACTTTTGAGATTCAATTTTTTTTTTAAATCACGTTTTTTATCGATTGAAATTTTAATTTTAATCTAAATCAAAGTTAACAATTAATTTTAATAACATATTTTCATGAAATTCATAACTATTTAATTTGTACCCAAATTTACTAAAAATTTGATTTTAATCTCCACCAAACAGGAGTAAAATAAAAATAAATTTGAATTTCAAAATATACAAATTTTAAAAATTCTTCGACAATCGTACGCTAATCGAATCTATAAATTATTTGTATCATTTCGAAACTTATTTTAAGAATTACATTATGGACATATCGAATAGTTCAAACATATATCGAAAACAGTTAAAAATACGTTAAACGTGAACCTTTAAAAAGACGTCTAACTCTCATTTTTTTAAACAAAAAATCAATTATTTCATTAACATTTATTATTTTTGCGATACAAATTTCTCAATATAATTTTCATCATTTTATTAGGAAATTTTCAAAAAATTTCGAAATTTTACATCCGAAAAAGTCATATCTCATGTAAATTTTTAGATGTAAAATTACATGGAGTATGATTTTTTTAGACGTAAATTTTCGATTGTAAAAATTCTACCAACTTCTTTGCAAGTTCGATTGTGCCCCCCAAAGTTAAAGTTCTGCGTCCGCCCTTGGTGCCAAACAGACCCTAAATTGAACTTCTGTATTCCATGATGGTGAGTCCCAATGCAAAATTTAGCATGCCTTGAAGACATGTTTGAAAGATGGTTTTTTTTTTTTTTGTGTGTCAACTAAAATGATCTATATGCATGACCGTTCTCTTTTTTCCTGCAGATGTTACATTTTTGTTGTGTGTGTGTATATATATATATATATATATATCAGAGATGGATCTTTTTTGTGGACAGGAAACGGGTAAATGAGTTTGGTTTTGCCGCAAGTGGAGGATGATGTGGCTTATATTTCTGCTGATGCAGCCGAACAAAGGGAAGACGGGAAGAAAATTAACCGAGCTATAGCTAGTTTTGACAGAAAGACCTGATCTATTATTTTCTTGTTTAAATATTTGTTTAATTAATATATCCACGGTGATGTAAGCAAGATGATGCCGATCCGTGCTGCTTTTTATTAAGAAGATGCAGTGTTCAATTTGGGTTTGAAATGCTCAAATTGCGATCATGAGACACTCAATTTCCTGGAATTGTTTATCATTTGATATTGACTTGAAGTCTATGGCGTATGGTTTAAGAGACGGGGCCTCAATCTCGACACTGTCTCGTCATCTTCATTGGCTACAGTCACTGGCCTTTCGGTAGCAATCATGACAAATAATGTACCACTTTTAGTCAAAAAGCTATAAAAGACCAATACCACGTGAAGAATGTAATTTAAGAGAAGTTTCCATGTAAGTGAAGAATTGTAATTTAAGAGAAGTTTCCATGTAATACATGTTGTTAGAAATTGTGTGTCATTCGAATTTTTTCTTTAAGTAATTGAAGAATTTTCATGGAAGTGCACGCATGAGAAATTCATTTTATAATGTTATTGGAGTTTTATTCCAGTTGAAATTCTTTTTGAAAGTCCTATTGGGAGTTTGAATTGTATTGGATTTGAAGAGGTGGACCAGGAAGAAAAATTGCCGCATTTTCACTAGCCTACCGCTAGCTGGCCTCTTGAGCAACACCTGGAGGTTCTCTCCCGAGACTTGGTCACTCGCCTGTCGCCCCCTCGGCACTTGAACGACTGACCATCACTAGTTTATAGCTCGAGCGACATGGTTATCCGACCCAGACACTTTTCGCGTTTCAACACGTTTTTTGACATTTTACTTCAACTACAACTCATCTAGTAGGGTTTGGATGTCGCCCTACATATTCCTTATAAATATTAGGCTATTCTATACAATTTTATTGTGCGAGAAAAATAATTACTAACTTTTCGGATTATTGTAATATTTCTCAATCTTCATTATTTGTGGTGCAATAAAATCTCATAATTCATCTGTCATATTTTCTTGTCTTATTTTATTCTTTTACTTGTGATCAAATACTTCATTATTGTGTCATATAACTTAAACATCTCAATCCGATAGTTAGTTTCATATCAAATAGTATCGAGCAATACGTGATTCTTGAATTCCTAACAATTGATATCATCTGGGCATAATTAACAAATATTAGAAAAGGACTAATCAAAAGACTCGCTCACCAAGTTGGACTCCAGCTAGTTCAGTTCTTATATATACAGGCAACAATGTGAAGCTCATAAATCAGATTTGTAAAGAATATCTGGAAAAGACAAACAAAAATGTTGTTTACCATAGGAGAAATGATGACAGGAGCAGGCTCTGCAGTTGCAGGCCTAATGGTGGCTTATGCCATGTTTCAGAATTATTTCCCCTATGACCTCCGAAAACCTCTGAAGCGTTACAGCCACAAGATCATGAGTGTGCTCTATCCTTACATCGTGATTACGTTTTCAGAATATCAGGGTGATGGGTTCGAACGTAGCAAAGCATTTGCTGCAATCGAAAGGTATTTGAATAAGAATTCCTCGAAGCAGGCGAAGCATCTACAGGCCAACGTTGTAGAAGACAGCCAGGCTATAGTTCTTAGCATGGCAGATAACGAAGAGGTCACTGATGAATTCCAGGGGACCAAGCTTTGGTGGGCTTCCAACCATTTTGTTCCCGACAGGCAGTCGATTTCGTTCTATCCGAGGGAAGATGCTAACAGGTATTTCACACTCACTTTCCACAAGAAATATAGGGATATAATCACCAACTCTTATTTGAAACATGTTTTGAATGAGGGAAAGGAGATTGCTGTTAAAGAAAGGCAGAGGAAATTGTACACTAACAATAAGAGTGATAGTTGGCACGGATACAAGAGATCCAAGTGGAGCCATGTGATATTTGAACATCCAGCAAGTTTTGATACTTTAGCCATGGAGCAGAACAAGAAGGAAGAAATTATCAAAGATTTGATCAGATTTACTAAGGCGAAAGACTATTACGCCAAGATTGGCAAGGCATGGAAGCGGGGATATCTCCTCTACGGTCCACCTGGAACTGGGAAGTCCACCATGATCGCTGCCATGGCTAATCTTTTGAAATATGACGTCTATGATCTTGAATTGACGGCAGTTAAGGACAACACGGAGCTGAGAAAATTGCTGATAGACACGTCGAGTAAATCTATTGTTGTAATAGAAGACATTGATTGTTCACTCGATCTTACTGGCCAAAGGAAGAAGGAGAAGGAGAAGACAGAGGATGAAAAGAAAGAAGAAAAGGATAAGGATCCAGTTAAGGCGGAGATTAAAAAGCGGGAGGAAAACCAGAATAGTCAGGTTACATTATCTGGGCTTCTGAATTTCATCGATGGTCTATGGTCAGCTTGTGGTGGGGAGAGGATAATTGTTTTTACAACAAATTATGTGGAAAAACTAGATCCTGCTTTGATTAGGAGAGGAAGAATGGATAAACATATAGAATTATCATACTGTAGCTTTGAGGCATTCAAAGTTTTAGCAAAGAATTATTTGGATCTTAAATCTCATGAACTGTTTTCCAGGATTGATAACCTCTTAGAGGAAACCAAAATGACTCCTGCTGATGTTGCAGAAAACTTAATGCCTAAATCAGTTGAAGAGGATGAAGTAGCTTGTCTGTTGAGATTGATCACGGCTCTGGAAGAAGCAAAAGTGAAGGCTGAGGAAGAAGCAAAAGCCAAGGCCGAGGAAGAAGCTAAAGCCAAAGCCGAGGAAGAAGCTAAAGCCAAAGCCGAGGAAGAAGAGAAGCTAAAGGTTGAGAAAGAGAAAGAAGAAAATGGTAAAGAAGGTGTTAAAGGAGAAGTGAAAGAAAATGGTGAAGATGCTAAACATTCGGCGGCTAATGGTGTGAAAGAAAATGAAGATGTCTCTCATTGATGGTATTATGTGAAAATGGGGATGGATTCAATGATTTGCAGCAATAAGTTGATGAATTCAGCCAATATGTATCAGATTAATGTTGATGTAGTAGAAATGTTCTGTTCTTGCCTTCAACCAAAAAAATAAAAATAAAAATGTTTTCAATTGTAGCCGTCGATCTAGATTATAATCAAATTTTATATAATCCAGCAATGTTCTATATTTTGACTCTTAATTTTTTTTTCAAGAAAACATTTATTGATTCCTCATCGTATTTTATTTAAGATAAATTTTTATATTCAATAACCAATTAATTTAAATGTGATTTGAATATTTTAAATTGTGGTTTAATGAAATCTATGATTTATTAAATGCAATCATGATACATTAAGAATAGAGAGTGAGTTCGACTCTCTAAATTTGAAGAATCAAATTCACTCTCTATTTTTAAAAGTTAAGTTTATTAGAGTTTATTTTTAAGCATTATCTCTTTAAAATGTAGAACATTTTGTATTTTGAGAGTCTATTGGAAATCTTCTGAAAGTAAAATGATTATGTAATTGTACTTCAATTTTATTCAATTAAATTAATTTCATTAAATAACAACACTTTAATTTGGTTTCAATCAAAGTAACTCGGTAAAATTTCAGTGACGAAAATTGATGTCGTGATAGTCAATTATTGACGATCAACATACGTGGACGTTAGTTGTTGGCATGAGATAAATACATTTTCTATGAAATAAACAATGACCATCACGGTTAATTGCCATATTATCGATTTTTACCAGGTCCAAGTGATGGAATTACCGTATTGAAATAAAACTATTCAAATAGCCTTTGTTTGAGCCTCATTTTTTCATTAAAATGCATTTTTGAATAGTGATTTGTCAACATTACAATCACACATTTTTCAATAAAATAATATTACACGCAAACTCAAAATTTTTTCTTATTTTTTAATCACACGTTCTCCATCATAATACTATTACAAAATGTATTTTTTGCAAAAAATGGGGCTCAAACAAGCCTGAATTACTTGATCGATTGATTGACTCTGTTGTAAAAACATACTTCGCTCACGGAATTTACCTGTAAAAAGAAGATATACTTCCATTCGTTCTTGTAAGTTGATCTGGGATAGTTTTCCTCTGCTACTGTTTGGATTTTTGAAGGAAAAAGAAATCTGCAAAAGTTAGAAAGGTACATTTTTCAAACTTTTCTTGCACGTCCCGCTTTTTCAAATAAGGCTACACCTACTGCACAAGGCTCAACATTTTTAACATCACATAATTATCAAAAGTGATGTGCTGCACGCACGGAAAAAAATTCCACATAATTCCAACAGAATGCTCACACACGGGTGGGGGCTCGCACATTTTTTTTCTTTTTAAATACACGGTGGGACCCCCTTTGTCTCTATTCTGTTGCATTTCTGTGAATTTTTTCTATGCAAGTTGATTTCTCCTTGTCAAAAAGAACATATTTCTTTTACTGAAATTAAGTAAAAATCGTACATTACAAAATAGATGTTTATATAGCCCCGTTTGAGCTCCATTATTCGAAAGCTTAATTTTTTTAAAACTGATTTCTGTCTATACATTCTCCTAATAAAATAATTCGCACGTAAGTTCAAAAAAAAATTCTTACTTTTTAATCTTATATTCTCAAAAAATCATTCTTACAAAATTCAATTTTTGTCACAAGTGAGGCTCGAACCAGGGCATATTAGATTCAGCGTGTAGTATACAACAAAACAATCACTGCACCAATAGTTCTGCTGATACTTTTTACATTGATGGTAAGTTTTGACAGAAATTTTTGATGCCTTAAATTTTTGACATGTTTGAAGAATGCATAGAGTAAAGAATCATGCCTGTGTTAACTTATATATATTGTTCACTTTAAAAGAGACAATATTCATCTTATCACCCACAAATTTCTTTCTCATATTTGAATTCAAGACATTTGCCTTATAAGAGGTTTAAGTTGAATCTTGGTCTTTCATAAAGCTGAAGTCTTCAGTTTGAATCTTGGAGGATGCGAAAAAAATCCGAGAATGGTGACATGGGCACGGACTCTTCCGAAGGCTAAAGGATCCTGTCACGCTAGGTATTGAAATGAACTTATACAACATCCGTATTGGGTCAATAAGAGGATTGCTCAATTGACTCAATTTTTAAGTGATTATATATAGCCTAAGAACCCTAAGTTACAAAGTCATGTTTTTGTTGTATCCTAATATTTTGATTCATTTTGAATCTCTAGCGTTGGGTCATTAGATCTTTGTCGTTCATACATCGTTGGATCATTGTTTTGCCCAAGTATGATCCGTGTACTTGTACATGAGTTTTGATCTATCGTAATTTACATTTACCAATAAAAAATTTGCAAGAATGTCATACAATTACTCATTTTTTAAGTGCTACCCTAAGGCACGAATGAAAATGGTTTACTATGTTTCTGTTAAATCGTGACTAGGTTATACTATATATCATCAAAGTTATCTGCTTGTACAGAATCAATGTTGCCAGAATTCACCAGATGTTACACCTGGTTGGTCCTTTTTTTTGCATTGTCCAGTAGAAAACTGCACAAGTGTATCCTGTCCGGCAGCATTTTTCTGTACACATAGCTGTGTTTGTATATGACCTCAATCTTCTGACTTTATGCAAATCTTACATTTTTCTGTCGATTTGTAATAGAGATGGATCTATTTTGTGGATGCAAGCCAGGATCATGTCTCTCTACTCCGATGAAACCGAAGAAAAGGAAGAGGGCGATTGCTAACCAAACCAACCACTGAAGATTTTAAATTCACAGCGATGTAATGAAGATGATGTCAATGCTAGTCTCTATTACGATAAAGTGTTCAATGAGATCATGAGACAGCGAAGTTTACAAGAATCTGAATTGTTTATTATCTGATATGACTTTAAGTCTATGGGATGGGATAAAATTCATTTGAAAAGTACTCGTATTCGTTCTATTGTATTTCTTTCACAAAACCAGGCCCTAATGTGCACGAAAAGCACCTTCTCTTCATCTTCAATGGCCACTGGTCGGCACTAGGAACAATATATTACTGATGCTTACCAAAAGCATATAATGTTAAAAGAGATATTAAAACACAAATGATTGTTGATAATTTTCGTCTCTGCATGTAATCAACATTAAAAAAAGACCAATATGTAGACTTACCTCCAACTGATGCAGCATCAGCTCCTATATATAACGGCAAAAACAAAGCACGTGAATCAGATATCCAAGAGTGTTTGTAAAAAAGAAAAAGAGCATAAGCACCAAAATGTTGTTTACCATTAGAGAAATGATGACAGGAGCAGGCTCTACTTTTGCAGGCTTAATGGTGGCTTATGCCATGTTTAAGAATTATTTCCCCTACGACCTACGAAAACCAGTCAAGCGTTACATCTACAAAATCATGATGAACATAACCGCCTACAAACTAGCTGTGTATTTCTCTATCTCTCAAAGAATTCAGGAAAAAGGAAAACTTTAGACTGGAAAGAAATCTGTTGCTGGAAACTTGTTGCTGTAAGTTTGTATCTCACTTGTTTTTTAAGATGCACATCACACCTTGTCCAACCTCTATTTATACCCATATAAGAAGAGAGTGGTAATTAATATCTAAACTGATTTCCATTCAATTCTGAAACTGAAGATCAGAGGAACGGTTGAAGGTAGAAACTGATGAAGGTGGTGGAAGGTTTGAAACTGAAGATGAAGGTGGTGGAAGGTTTGAAACTGATTTTCATTTATTTCCAACAATCCCCCACATGAATGAAAATTTAGAGAAATCAGAGAAAGATAGACTAAACGAATCAATCCTGCATAGGATAGGTAGCATGTAGCTTTGAACCTTCCCTTGTGAAAATCTATCGAGTATTACTAGCAAACCAGTGGATCTGATGCCTTGAACTGTTTCGCCATTTGTGTAAACCAAGACAATAGATCTCACACAAGACCATTCTAGACATAGAGTAGTTCTCAATGTTGTGTTCGTTTTGGCCATGAACACGTCGTCTGGTTCTGCAAGTGTTTGTTCAAGGATGTAGCCTTCTCAATCCTTATAGAAGCGGCCCCACTTCACACTCACATAGGTGACCTCTTAACTCAGCGTTTCACAACAATGCTTAAGGGTCATTAAAAATGTTGCTTAACCTGCATCTTCCAATCACTGTGAGCACCATAGGAATGAGTAGAAGGAGAACCTTCTCAGTGATTTACTCAGATATACGTAGTTTAGTTATCCCTTTGAACCTAGATCTTGGGATCTCCATTCAACTAGGTTGGGTTTCCACCATGATACCTTTCAACGTCATAAGCTGCAAACCCATTCCCCTCTATGTTTTTTCAACTAGCTCTCGAGTTAACCATTTTGTTAACGGATCTGCAATATTATCCTTTGACTTCACGTAGTCCAAAGTGATAATACCTTGTGAGAGTAGTTGTCGAATGGTATTATGTCGTCTTTGAATATATCGAGACTTACAATTATACATATTGCTCTGTGCCCTGCCAATTGCTGATTTATTATCGCAATAAACACAAATTGCAGGCACAGGCTTTGACCATCTTGGAATATCCTTAACAAACTGGTGAAGCCACTCTACTTCTTCTGTTGCTTTGTCCAGAGCGATGAACTCTGATTCCATTGTAGATTTCGCGATACAAGTTTGTTTGGACGATTTCCAAGAGACAGTTGCACCACCAAGAGTGAAGACATATCCACTAGTAGATTTTGAATCTGACATATCTGATATCCAATTTGCATCAACATACCCTTCGATTACTGTAGGGTATCTAGAATAATGTAGCTCAAAATCACGAGTGTACCTCAAATAATGTAACACCCTGAAAATGGCTCTCCAGTGGATAGCACCTGGGTTACTCGTATAGCGACTCAATCTGCTAACTGAGTATGCTATATCCGATCTCGTACAAGTCATTAAATACATTAAACTCCCAATTATCCGAGAATATTCCAACTGTGACACACCATCACCAGTGTTCTTGGATAAGTGGAGACTCAAATCCACTGGAGTCCTGGCCACAGTGGTATCTGACTTGTTGAACTTATCTAGTATCTTATCAATGTAATGAGATTGAGATAACACAAGTCCATTAGGTGTTCGAGTGATTTTTACTCCCAAAATGACATCCGCGAGACCCATATCTTTCATGTCAAACTTTGAGTTTAACATATTCTTAGTGGCTTTGATAATCTTATCAGAGCTGTCGACAATAAGCATGTCGTCGACGTATAGACACAATATGACATATCCATCAGTAGTGTCCTTGACATATACACACTTGTCGCACTCGTTGATTCTAAAACCACTAGAAATCATAGCATTATCAAACTTCTCATGCCATTGCTTCGGTGCTTGCTTTAAACCATAAAGCGATTTAATCAGTTTACAGACTTTCCTTTCTTGACCTGGAGCCGAAAACCCCTTTGGTTGCTCCGTGTAGATTTCTTCATTCAAATCTCCATTTAGGAAAGCTGTTTTTACATCCATCTGATGTATTTTCAGATTTCGCAAGGCTGCAATAGCAATTATCATCCGAATAGAAGTTATTCTTGACACAGGAGAATAAGTATCAAAGTAATCTAAGCCTTCTTTTTGCTTATAACTTTTGATTACTAGCCGAGCTTTATATTTATCAATGGAGCCATCCGCTTTCATCTTCTTCTTGAAGATCCACTTGTAGCCAAAAAGCTTACAACCTGGTGGAAGATCTACTAATTTCCAGGTATGATTCTGTAGGATAGAATCGATTTCACTCTTGATGGCTTCTTTCGACAGATGACCATCTGGAGAAGATATAGCTTCTTTATAACTTTGAGGATCATTCTCCCTCAAATATGTGAGGAAATTAGGGCCAAACGTCTTAGTAGTTTTGGTCCTTTTGCTCCGTCTAGGCTCATCCACACCTTCTTCAACTGGATCTTTACTGTTGCCAAACGCAGAAGATTCCATAGTCCGTTTAATAGGAGTTAACTATTTAGGAGATTTACAAGGAAATATATTCTCAAAGAATTGTGCATTCCTAAACTCCATAATCGTGTTTGGATGAATATCAGGTACATTCGAAAGATGTACTAGGAACCTATATGCACTACTATTTTGTGCATAACCAATGAACACACAGTCAACTGTCTTAGGTCCAATCTTGACCTTCTTAGGAAGAGGCACCACATAGCATTCATCATTTCTTTTAACGTTCGATTCTTAAGCTCAGCAATTCCGTTCTGCTGAGGTGAATAAGGTGCAGTAGTTTGGTGAATTATTCCATGTTTAGCACAGAATTCGTCAAATGGTGATTCATATTCATCACCACGATCACTTCGTAGCACCTTTATTTTCTTGTTAAGTTGATTTTCAACTTCATTCTTATAAAGAATGAATTTTTCGATAGTTTCGTCTTTGCTTTTAAGCAAGTACACATTGCCATATCTCGTGCTATCATCGACAAAAGTAATAAAATACTTATTTCCGTCTCGTGTTTGGACAAATTTCAAGTCACACACATCATTGTGGACTAGTCACAATGGTTCGGTACTTCTTTCAATACTATGAAACGAAGACCTAGTAAGCTTAGCCTCAACGCAGGTTTCACATTTATGTTTTAAATCAATTTGAAACCTAGGCAAGTAATTTAGTTTACTTAGTCTACTTAATGCATTGTAATTTATGTGACCTAATCTACCATGCCACAGATTAGGAGACTCAAGCAAGTAAACAGAAGGAGTTTTCTCATTATTCATAATAGTTGGGATTATAGCAATTACATTCAACTTAAACAGGCCATCAGCCATATAGCATTTCCCAACATAAACTCTTATTTTGGTAATCACCAACTTATCCGCCTCAAAGACCATGCGGAAACCATTCTTGCTCAGAAGAGACCCAGAGACCAGATTCTTGAGAATTTCTAGCACGTACAGCACATTAGTCAGAGTAAGCTCTCTGCCAGAGGTCATCTTCAAGATCACCTTGCCTTTACCAAACACTTCAGAAGTTGCAGAGTTTCCCATAAACAACTTTTCACCATTTGTAACTGGTGTGAAAGTAGTGAACATGCTCCTGTTGGAGCAGACATGACAAGTGGCCCCAGTGTCTAGCCACCACTCCTTAGGGTTAGATCCCACCAGGTTAACCTCACTAACCACCGCCGTGAGGTTTAGGTCGACATGTCATCTGCGAGATGATCTCGCTCATTTCCAACCATATTGGCCTGAGGGCGCTGCTTGTTATCCCTTCGAGGCTGACGACAGTCTGCTGATCGATGCCCAACTTTGTCACAATTAAAGTACTTTCCATTGAACTGGAACTTAGGCTTCTTTCCTACCCCACCGGTGGGCTTCAACTGAGACCCTTTCGTAGTCTGCTTTTTGTCTTTCCGATTCCCGTTGCCATGTTTGGCTTTAAAGGATTGACCTTTCTTAGTACCAGAACTTTGACCATGTTCCAATACATTAGCCTTCTCAAAGTAAGAATTCCCTGACTTACGTTCAGCCTTTTTGTTATCCTCTTCAATGCGCAGCTTGATAATTAAATCCTCGAAAGACATTTCTTTCCTCTTATGCTGCAAATAGCTTTTGAAAGCCTTCCACTGAGGAGGTAGCTTGTGAATAGCAGTAGCCACTTGTAGAGATTCTGGCATAGTCAGACCCTCAGCATGTATTTCCTGCAAGAGCACTTGATACTCCTGTACTTGGCTCACCACTGAACGTGAATCAACCATTTCGAAGTCCATACATCGACTGGCCAAGAATTTCTTGGACCCAGCATCCTCGGACTTGTACTTCTTTTCTAAGGACTCCCATAGCTCCTTAGCAGACTTCTTTACCACATACACGTGATACAGAGAATTCTGTAGTCCATCCAAGACATAGTTGCGACATAAAAAATCAGCACTTTTCCATGCATCCCAGGCCGCACGCCTATGCATATCATTGTCGTTTTCAACCACGACAGGAGCATCCTCGGTGAAGAAACGTGCAAGGCCCAAAGTAGTAAGATAAAAAATCATCTTATTCTGCCATGTCTTAAAATCAGTGCCAGCAAACTTATCCGGTCGAATTGCATGATTCATCGAAAATGGTGCCTGAAACGATGGCAAAGGTATCGAGGCTGCAGCCCTAGGTACTGGCAAAGGTATTGTGCCAAACGGGATTGTCGAGGCCGCAGCCGTCGGCAAAGTGGGGTTCACTCCAACATGAGGAATCTCGCCACCAATTGTCCCATCAACGGGAGGAAATCCAGTCGAGGTCTCCATAGGGTTGACAACAGTCATTGCGGGATTTGGTACACCGGTACCAACAGTGTTGCTTCCATTGTTCACATCGTCATTTCCATGTGACGCCATTTAACCTTAGAACAAGCAACAAATAATTTAAAATACTTATAAATTCGAGATCTAAGTTATTCGTTCGAAAAAATAAAATTTTTGAACAGATTATTTTGTCAAATTATTAACAACTTAGCAATCATTAGAAATAATTAAAAATAATTAACCAATGATTAAATCAATCATAAAAAGGAAAAGTTAACAATAATTAATCTAATGATGAGGCAATCATCTAATCATTTGTAAAAAGAAAATAATCATGCAATGATTGTCAAAAGTTCACTAATCATGACCAAATGATATAATCATATAATCATTACCAATTATTTAAACCATGCAAAACCACTTAACATCCATGCAAATTTACAAAACCACCAAGACAATGTAAAGACTTTTTTTTTCTTTCAACTTTGATCAACTGGAAATCAACCTTAATGCATTTTATGTAATTGAGGAACAGAACTGATGGAGAAAGAAAAAAAAAAATAAACCGTAGAACTGAAAAAAAAAATTTAACAGAAACTAACGAACACGAAAACTAATTTTTTTTCCCTCCAAAACAACTAACAGAAAGAATTTGATCCACCAAACGAATTCGATTTAAGCTTGTAGGGAAATAATTGGAGAATCAAAGTATATTACTCAAACCGAAGGCCCGTGTTTACACGGTTTCCTTAAATCGAATTCGCCGTCTCACCGGAGTGCAAGAGGTTTGATCGGTGTTCGATTCCCAAGATACAATCGGTCGTCGGTTCCCGCTGCACTACGTTAACCGCCTACGAACTAGCTGTGTATTTCTCTATCTCTCAAAGAATTCAGGAAAAAGGAAAACTTTAGACTGGAAAGAAATCTGTTGCTGGAAACTCGTTGCTGTAGGTTTGTATCTCACTTGTTTTTTAAAATGCATCTCACACCTTGTCCAACCTCTATTTATACCCGTATAAGAAGAGAGTGGTAATTAATATCTGAAACTGATTTCCATTCAATTCTGTAACTGAAGATCAGAGGAACGGTTGAAGGTAGAAACTGATGAAGGTGGTGGAAGGTTTGAAACTGAAGATGAACGTGGAGGAAGGTTTGAAACTGATTTTCATTTATTTCGAACAGTTTACCCTTATATCAAGATTACATTTCCAGAATATCAAGGTGATGGATTTCATCGCAGCAAAGCATTTGCTGCCATCGAGAGGTATCTGAATGAAAACTCATCAAAGCAGGCGAAGCATCTCAAGGCCGACGTTGTACACAACATCCAGGTTATAGTTCTTAGCAGGGCGGATCATGAAGAGGTCACCGATGAATTCCAGGGCATCAAACTTTGGTGGACTTCCAACCGTGTCACTCCCAACAGGCAATCTATTTCATTCTATCCGTGGGACGATGCATACAGGTATTTCATACTCACTTTCCACAAGAAGCACGGATATCATTACCAATTCTTACCTGAAACATGTTTTAGAAGAGGGAAAGGCTATTACTGTAAAGGAAAGGCAGAGGAAATTGTATACAAATAGAAAGAGTGACAATTGGAACAGATACACGAGAAGAAACTGGAGCCATGTGGCATTTGAACATCCAGCAACTTTTGACAATTTAGCTTTGGAGCCAAACAAGAAGGAAGAAATTACCAAAGATCTGATCAGGTTTACTGAGGCGAAAGATTATTACGCCAAGATTGGCAAGGCATGGAAGCGGGGGTATCTCCTCTACGGTCCACCTGGAACTGGGAAGTCCACAATGATCGCTGCCATGGCTAATCTTTTGAAATATGATGTTTATGATCTTGAATTGACAGCAGTTAAAGACAACACGGAGCTGAGAAAATTGCTGATAGACACGTCGAGTAAATCTATTATTGTAATAGAAGACATCGATTGTTCTCTTGATCTTACAGGCCAAAGGAAGAAAAAGGAGGAGAAGACAACGGAAGAAGAACAGAAAGAAGAGAAGGCAGAGATGAAAAAAAGGGAGGAAAATAACAAGGATATTCAGGTTACATTATCCGGACTTCTGAACTTCATTGATGGGCTTTGGTCGGCTTGTGGTGGAGAAAGAATAATTGTTTTTACAACTAATTATGTGAAAAAGCTAGATCCTGCTTTGATTCGGAGAGGAAGAATGGATAAGCATATAGAATTATCATACTGTAGCTTTGAGGCATTCAAAATTTTAGCAAAGAACCATTTGGACCTTGAATCTCATGAACTGTTTGCCAGGATTGATAACCTCTTATATGAAACCAAAATGACTCCTGCAGATGTTGCAGAAAACTTGATGCCCAAATCAACTGAAGAGGATGAGGAAGCTTGTTTGGTGAGATTGATCGATGCTCTGGAAGAAGCAAAAGCCAAGGCCAAGGAAGAAGCAGAAACGAAGGCCAAGGAAGAAGCAAAAGCGAGAACAGAGGAAGAAGCAAAAGTGAAAGCTGAGGAAGAAGAGAAGGTAAAGGCTGAGAAAGAAGCAAATGGCAAAGAAGGTGTTGAAATTACTGGAGTAGAGAAAGCTATCAGGGAAGATGTCAAACATCCGAGGGCTAATGCTAGTAGTGTGAAAGAAAATGGAGATGCTGCTCATTGATGATATAAAGTGATGATGATCATGTGTAGAAATGTTCTATTCTTGCCCTGACAAAAGAACTAAAAATAATGCTAGTTGTTTCATTTGCAATCGGCTGGATCAGGCATCATTGCAATTGTAGCGCCCCGAGTTCTGTTAACCCGGATTGCCAAGTCATCGTATTTTGCCCTAATTTTGTCAATCAATTTTGCGGAAATGACCTAATTTTAAAATCACATTTGAAATTGAAAACTACTTCGGCAATTAAAATACATTGGATAATTGTTCAAAATTCAAATATCGTGTTTTTGGAATAGCGGAAACGAAAATACGTTAACAGTGTTTCAATACATAAATTCGGAAACTTAATAAATTCGATAATCAAATTTTATGCCACCACTGTCGTATCAATCACGATTGCCTCCGAAGTCTGCAAATATTGTTAAAATAGCAGAATGAGTATTTCGAAGAAATACTCAGTAGACTCATCGCCGATAATTAATTTACAGAATAATTGAAAACACACTCATGCAATATACAACGTGATATCATCTTTGGTTCATTTTCTTGAAAATCATAGGCTCTTTAAAAACATGGGTTGTTGGTAGTCTTTCTTTCTTGTGCGGATGAAGCACGTAAGTTATCATAACATTCTTTCTTATCTCATAAGAGATTCTTTCTTTCTTTCTTTCTCATGCAATTAAGCATATAAGTTATGGCAAGCATAACAATATCATATATCTCATACGATACATTCTCATCCTATGCATAAAGCATATAAATCACGTAATTCACATAAAGCATGCAATTATAATTTAAACTAATTAATGGTGGCGAGTCTACCTCAATTGTTTCGAGTTGCGTGAAAAGTGAACGGGAAAATAACTTCAAGCTCCTAATTGCTCGTACGTATCGTCTAGCCAAAAATAGGAAATAAGTTTGAATTAGTATTTCGAACTTTAAAGTTTTAAAGTGTTGAAATTAAGTTTAAGGACTTAATTGAAAATTATTGGAAATGAAATAAATGGCTTAAAATGATAAAATAAAGTTTAGGGCTAAATTGAAAGTTTATTAAATCGAATTTGACAAATCTAAGGGCTAAAAATATTATTTTCAAAGTATCGTGACTAAATGTGAAAAATAGAAACTCTAGGGACTTAATTGAAAACTATTAAAACTGAAAATAAAAGTTTAAGGGCTGAAATTGATCTTTTATAAGTTAAGGACTAAACTGTAAATCTATTAAAATTGAATATAAAAGTTTAGGAAAGTGAAATGATAAATTTTACAAGTTAGGGACTAAAGCGTAAATATTTTAAAACTGAAATTAAAACTTAAATGGCTGAAATAATAACTTATATAAATTAGGGACTAAATTAAATAACTTCTAAACCGAAAATAAAATTTAAAGAACTGAAATTAAAATATTTAAAACATAAGGACCTATTTAAAACAATTAAAACTTGGGGCTTAAGGGGCAAATTCAAAAATCAAAATAAAATAAAAATAAAACAAATCTCTCTCTCTCTCTCATTTCGAATTCGAGAGAGAGAGGAAGAGGGCGACGGGGGAAGGGCTCTGCCCTTCCTCCGCATCTCCACCACCGACCGACGGTCGGTGGCAGTGCCACCAACGTGGTGGCACCAGTGCTCGGGGTAAGTGAGGGGGGGTTTCATTTTGGGGCTTTTGGCATACGGGTCGAGAGTCGACCGAGACTGGGAGTTCGATTTTCAGGTGGTTCAAGCTCGAGAAATGGGTTAGCAAGTAAGGTACGTTCATGGTTGTTGATTTGGGGTCTTTATTTCATGATTGGGTGGTTTGATTTTGGTGAAATAAGGGCTGCTTGGTGTTGATTTTGGGTTGTAGGTGGTCGGAGGTCTCGGTTTTGGGAGTTGTTGGTGGCGGGTTTGGTGCTTGGTTTTTGGTCAGTGTAGTTAGGGTCTCGATTTTGGAGTGGTGGGGGTGATGGGGCTGAGACTTGCTTGCAGTTGCGGTTGGTGTTTTGGTGGTGTAGCTTGAGCATTGAGTTGGTGGCTTGAGGTGGAGGTGTTCGAGAATGGGTGGCTAGCTAGTGTCGAAAATGGTGACTGAAATGTGGTTTGGTTGGTGTGACTGCTGGTAGTGTTGTTGGGAGTTGCAGTGAGTTGGAGTTGGGGGTGAAAATGGTGGCGACTCGTGTGTGTGCGGTTGCAGGTGGAAATGGCTGCATTGTGCAGTGTTGGTGATGAAACTTAGGTTGAGGCTGGGATTTGCAGTTTTGGTGTTGTTGTGGTGCTGAGGTTGATGGAGTTGGCTGTGGTGGGGCGATTTCTGCAGGAGTGGATTGAGATTGGTTGTTGATTGCTAGAAATTGGTTTTCTAGCATCACACATAAATCTCAAAATGGTTGATATTAGGGATTAAATTTTCTATCACAAATTGTGAACTTCCAAATTGAGGAAGAGGAGATGAATTCTTACCAAAAATGATTTTGGCTGCGTGAGTAGTGGAAAATGGAGGAGAGAAATGGATGAGGTGATGGTGAATAAAATAGGAATTGTTAGGGCACAAATCCCTATGTGCCACTTGGGTCTATTGGGTTGTAAGGAATCCTAAATGGATTGGGCCTAAACATCAATGTTTGGGCCGACATAATTGGGCTTAATTGTAATGGACTAAAATAAATTGGACTAAAATAAGTAAATTCAGATTTGGACTCAATTGATTGGACTTAATGAATTGGGCTAAGAATTAAAATTCAAGGTGTTGGACTTATATAATTGGGCTTAAACATTGGGCTTATGTAATTGGATTTGAAATAAATAAAAATTGAATTTAAATAAAATAAATCGAAATTGAAATAAAAATAATATTATTATTCGAGATTGGATTCAATCGAATAGATTTGAATTCGTTTTTATAACGGCTAGACGAACGTGCTATTTCTTAAAAATTAGGTTAAAGTCGAGCGACACGTTTTTCGAGAATTAATTTTATATTATTCAAAAGTTCTCGGTCGCTACAGCAATCCATTTCTATTCTAAATATTATGTTCAAGTCATCATTTGATCACTTCAATAACGCAATATAACCATCTCGTTGTTATTTGTTACGAATTGACCAAGAAGGCAACTAACAGTCAATGAATACAACACGTCGATGTTAGGATAACTCTAGGATTAAACACCACTAAAATTACTAGAAATACCAGGATAATCAATATTTATATTCACAAATCCAGAAAGTAACATATTCACAAGCACAAAAGTAACAAACTTGGGAGGACTAGTAAATATGAGTAGCTACTGGATTATATTTTGCCTCACATCAAAATGGCAACATGTTTAAAGGGAAGGCAACTGTTCAAATGGATAACATAAGCCTTCTGGATTAGAATATTGATCGAGTCTTCACATAGCAAATAAAAATTAAAAAGAAAAACAGAAAAGTAGAAATCAGAGCAATGTTCTCAGCTGCGTTCTTTACTTTCTAAAACTCCTAGTCCAAGGGCATCTCCCAAGTTTACAGTGTTTCTCATGGTTCTCCTTCCAATGCCTCCATTGCCTTTTCTCATCATTGCTGCAAATTCACCATAATCTATTTGTCCATCCTGCAATCACCGAGCTTTTTTAAAGTAAAAGCACAAGCAAGAATACACAAATTTTTTTGCAGGGGGAAAATATTGATGTGACAGATCTATTTATACATAAAAGCAGCAAGATGGGTTAATGAAAGGCAACTTGGAGTTGATAAAGACATAGGAAAGCCCACTCAGACACCAATTTGTTTTTCATTTTTAATATAGAAGACCGCATCAAAAAATTTGCTCCTAAATCGATATCATACGCCCCCAATCATATCTGAGCTTGTAACTTTGACTTTCATAATGAAGAACTGACAGAAAAAGTTTGCTGTTGACTGGATTCAATAATTTTTACACTGACTTCATTAACGCATCATCTGGTGAGGAAGTAGGAGATTCAATTCCCACCCTTTTTTTTCTCTGACCTAAATAAAATCGTCTCAAAGTTTTTAGATATGATTTTGAGTAAGTTGTTTCAGCATTTTAACTCTGAATCCAACAATGCTCCTAAGTCTTATATATAGAGATATCCAATTCTGTGAAGAAATACAGGGAGTGCACAACTTACATTATCTTGATCAATCTCTCTGATCATCTCATCAAGGTTAAGCTCACTCAAACCAAATTCTTTGCAGGCTTGTTGCAGCTCGTCAATAGTTATGTAACCACTACCATCCTTGTCGAAGAAAGAGAAGGCTGAAACTAGATTCTCCTCTCTCTCTAACTTGTTCAAGTGAACTGTAGCTGCTAGAAACTCCCCATAATCTATTGTTCCACTGTTGTCAATGTCCGCCTGCCAATACCAAGACAGATACATTTTACTAATTTGAAATAGAAGATGACAGTCACGAAAATGAAAACAATGCAGCAGAGAGTTCTCACAGCATTCATGAGATCTTTAATCTCAGACTCCATCAGCTCAGAGCCTACTCGGCTTAAACCCTCTTTAAGTTCATCGAAAGTTATAGTTCCACTATCATCTGTATCTATCATTTTGAACAACTCCTTGAGACCACCAATTTCTTCTTCAGATAATCTCTCTGCAATGACCTGCAGAAGTGCAAAAGAATGTCATTAACACAGCTTCGTTTGATGGCTGCCTTTATAAATGCATTTGTATATGCGGAAATCAGACATGAAATTGAGGTAGAATAGTTCAGCTCTATCATTTATGTGACTATGAAAGCAATAGACAAATAATGAGTGTTAACATCAATTGGTAGCAAGGAAAAAAAAAATATAATAATAATAAGAAGAAAGAAAGAAAGATAAACTGGATGCACTCAAACGTATTATTGAGTAGCTAACTTTTAAACCATCAGTATCGGTTATAGTTCTAAAGATGAGAACTCAACTTTTGTTTAATGAAAAGAATAAAAAAATTATTTTGTTTCCATGGCCTAATTAGACGACATCTTGTTTCGAACGTCAGAGTTGCTACGAGTAAAATTCGGACAAAAGAAAATTAATTTTTTTCCAGTTAAATAAAAAACAGAATATGTACTCACGTTGACTTGAACTCTTAAAAACTAGAGTCTTATTACCAATCAAAGCATATAACTCAAAAATATTCGATTTCCTCGGGGAGTAGGAAAATCTTGGACGGGGAAATATGACTAAAGGTCGATATGACTCTCTAAGAAATTATACAAGTCAAGTCCTAAGCCACAATTACTATATTAACAAGATGTGCCTTCTTCCTCAGTTTTATTACTTTTCCTGTTTTCAAAATTGACATAGGACATAATTACAGCATTCAAATATTGGTATACTAATTTCATACAGAACACATACATACACTTACATCAAAAGTTGAGATCTTTTTGACCATATCCCAAGCCCTAAATTTTGACTATTCATCTCTCTAACATTTATATTCAGTGGCATCAAGCAAAATAGCAAGTGTTGCAATTATAGTTTGTTTATGTGATTATAAAAAAGATCTGAAGTTAAATCCACATTGATAAAAACTAGAGAAAGCCATACAACGTCAGAATTTTTGTAGTTCATAAGATTGAAGTGTCTCTGCCAGATTCACATCAGCATCACTTTACTGCAACAATATCTTTGTTCTCTAGTATGTCTAAACAAGTTTATAGGAACAAGCAAATTAAAAAGATTTTTGCCTCTATTTTCTGTTAGTCTTTCAGGAGTGGAATAGATTCCTCAAAATTATTCTTAGCAACAAATCTCTGTTCTCGTTATTTGTGATAAGCTTGGTGCTTATTATTAATGAACAAATGAAATACCTATGGTTTCACGCATAATAAATTATCCATCGTTTTTTACTTAGAAACGAATGGGTTTGATAATTAATATATATTATATAAAGTAAAAAAAAAAAACCTTACACGTAAAGCCATCTTCTTGAGTTTGTTCATCGCAGAGAACTGTTTGAGGCGTGAAAGAACTGCAGAATCAAGTGGCTTATCAGGAGCCATTCTGTCGTCAACAATCCATGGATGGCCTGAAAAGGAAAAGGAAAACAGTCATGTCATTGTGATAAACCTGCAGAACAAGAATTGTTTCCATGGTTCCAAGACAGAGTTAATCATCTCCTCAGGAAAGTTTCTTACACAGAACTTCATGTGCTGTTAACCTTGTCTTTGGATTCCTATCCAGCATCTTCTGTATCAAATCCTTAGCACTACCTGAAATGCCGGGCCATGGTTCGGATTCAAAATCCAATTTTCCCTTCAATATCTCGCGAAAAATCCCCTTCTCAGTTTCTGGAGTTCGAAGCAGTATGAAAAGGTAAGAGGTGTTAGTTACTGGTAGGATTATAGAAACTGAATTCTTAAAAGACTTTCTAATCCAAAATAAATGAATGAAGCAAGCAGGAACACACCTGCCCAGAAAGGTGGAACACCGCTGAGCAAAATGTATAAAATGACCCCAGCACTCCATACATCTGCTTCATGTCCATAATGCTTGCGCAAAACCTCGGGTGCAACATAATAAGGGCTTCCCACTACATCGCTGAAAGTTTCATCTGAAAAAAAAAAAAAAGAAAAAAAAAAGGAATTTGAATGTAGTAATTTCATCTTAGAAAGACTGAAATGTAGGACACTGACATGGACAAGCCAACACACAATTTTTCAAAAAAGTACTAAGACACATCCCCAACATGTATAATTAAATAATATACTAATATTGTTAGTGAAGAAAAAAATGCTTCTTCGTTGATGATCATTGACTGAAGCCGGTGATTGTTGTAGACGTTACCTTTGGTAATCACCAATGGATGTGCGTCAATAATCACCCATGGCATTGCTGTTTATAATTCCAGACCTATCACCGACCGATATTGATTTTCATCAAGTACCATGGATGATTTTGATGGCGATCACAGATGGTGTTACTATCAATAATTATATACAATCAGTGACACATACTGATTTTCATGGGATACCATCGGTGGTCATTCTTTGTCAATGATCACTTTAATAACAAGATCGAATAGACAAATGCCTAGAAATAGGGGCAAATCCCAAGTTAAAACCAGAGCTCCTAGTAAGAGAAGGATCATGTCTTGTACCCATGAACATCAAATGACCAATCAATCACAGACAAAAGATAATATCTCACATCCAAAACTAAATATGGATTGCACAAGACTCGGATTACCCAGCAATTCAAACACAATAAAATAAAATAAAATCAAAACTTACAAAAATTAATGAAGAATTATACGTTACTAAAATGATTCCCATGTATACCTGGCTTGTAGAAGACAGAGAGGCCAAAATCAGTTGCCTTGAGAGCAGCATCCTCATCAGCTCTAGTAAACAAGAAATTCTCAGGCTTAAGGTCCCTATGCATAACCCCTAAAGAATGACAAGCCTCGACCACCCCAACAATAGTCTTGATCAATTTGGCAGCCTCCTTTTCACTATAATGCCCTTTCTGCACAATCCTATCAAAGAGCTCCCCACCTGCACACAATTCCATTACTATGTGCACAAATAGGACATCCTCGTACGTTCCCTTTATTCTCACAACATTTGGGTGCTCTGACAAGTGGTGCATTATCTGAATCTCCCTCCACACGTCCTCATAGTCCTCTTTACAAATCAGCTTCTTCTTGGGTATAGATTTGCAGGCATAAAGACCGTTGCTTGATTTCTCAGTGCACAGAAAGGTTGTCCCAAACTGGCCTTGGCCTAGCTTCTTGCCTATGGTGTATAGACTTTGAAGGGTTTGGGTCCTGTATGGGAGGACCCATGTGGGCTTCTGCATATGTTGTGCTATGAAAGTTGGTTTCTTGATCTCTATTGTGGGCTTTGGTGTCTCAGTGCTATTATTGTTATGTGAAGATGATGGAGTAGATGAAGACATGATTATCGTTTATGGGTGCTTTCTGATGAATCTTGAATTGAATTGGGGAAGAGATGAAAGGGTAGAACGGGTAATAAAGGCCGAGTCTTGACTTGACTTTGCTTTCTCTGATCTTTCCTCCTTGAAATATTCTCTCTAGATTCACTCAATTTCTCCTTTTCTTGGTTGCTTCATTTTCGCAAACTGAAAATATTCAGGTTCAGTCGTTCTTACTTGGAAATTTGTACTACAGAAATATGAAGGAAAGTTCAGGAAATGGAAATTTTAGGGCTGGACCTTCAACCTTCCAGGTAGTGCGATTATAGGTCTTCAACTTAATAAAATTGTGAATCTAGGGCCCTATTTGGGAGGAATTAAATTTTTCTACAGTAAATCAATTCTCATTTTCAACCACACATTCTTCAATAAAATAATATTTTTCATCACATCAATAATTTTTTCTTCTTTTTCAACCATACATTTCCCATCATATCACTATTCAAAATCAATTCTTTTCCCAAAAATCACTCCCAAACAAACTCTAGATCTTTTTGTGTTGGAATCAAGTTAAAATTGCATGCGACTTTTCGTTGGATTGAAGAGAAATATTAGGAGTGTGTTTGATTGATTTTATTTTTCATGAAAAATATCACCTAAATTTCTACTTTTTTTGGTGTTTAAATGATAAATTTTTTTATGAAAAATGTTTTCCAAATTTTGGTCATATGACCATATTTTCTTCAAAAATAAGGATAACATTTTCCTTAAGGAGGGTTGATTATTATTTTCCAGACAATTAACTCTCTCTCTCTCTCTCTCTCTCTCGTCTTTCTCATCTACCAATTAATAAAAAATGAAGGTTTGCTCCCCAATGGTAATCAGTTCGAATCCCCTCAGGGCCACTGAGATGAGTACTCGATCGTAAACTTCAGGGTCCCGTGGAATTAGTCAAGGTGTGTGCAAATTGGTCTGGACATTCACGGTTATCAAAAAAAAATAAAAAATGAACAAATATAATATTTTTTAAATTGAAAGCTAAAGCAATTAAACGCATTTAATTAACAATTTTCATATAATTAAACAATTGAATTACTTAAAATTTATTTTCTTTCCACGTAAATTCCATATTCGCAACGAAAAGCATCCTTGTTGATTTAATGATTTCGTCATCTATTTTAAGTTACATGAAAGCCGTATAAACGGTTTTAAATTTCATATTTGAAGGTTGAGCACTCATAATCACCATCAGGTGAAGATTTGGGAGTCGTCCATAATTCTCCCTAAAATGTTTTTTTTTTATTTTTTTGTGGAAACAATGGTGAAAATTTTCATAGATGCACAGTTTTTACCTAATATTAATCATCAATCTTTGGCCTTGGGTTGGAAATGCAGATGAAATTAGGAATCCAAAGAATGGGTAAAGAATGAAAATTTTCTATTTAGACAAGAAACAGAGAATCTCTGAATATGCCTGTTTTATTTTATTTTTAAAAATCTATACAAATTCCAGACAAATCTGGCAACTGCAAGAGGCCACATCACGAGACCAATTAAGACAACCTTGTTAAATGAATTATACCCATCCCATTGTACGTTAATGCAAGGTTCAAGGTACCAGCACATTTTTAATTGAAAAATGCTACACTTACTTTGTAGGAATTTTTGAGGGAAAAATTAATTTTTGAATAATGATATAATGGGAAATGTGTGATTGAAAAAGAAGAAAAAATTATTGATGTGATGGAAAATATATTTTATTGAAGAATGTGTGGTTGAAAATGAAAATCAATTCTCAAATAAAAAACAAACACCCCCACAGTAGTGATGGCAATGGGCCGAGCCGAGCCGGCTTGGCCCATTGCCCCACGAGCTCGGTTCGTTGCCCTACGAGCCGAGCTTCTGCTCGGCTCGTTTGCTCGTGGGCGAGCTCGGCTCGGCCCACGAGCTCATGATTCACGAGCCACGAGCCGAGCCGGCTCGGCTCGGCTCGTGGCTCGTCAATTTTTTTTTTTTTTTTTAAGTTTTTCTTAGTGTTTTTTTTTTCAATGTTTTTCACGAGCCCACAAGCTCGGCTCGTGGGCTCGTGCCCCACGAGCGCTCGTCTCTTAACGAGCCGAGCCGAGCTCGGCTCGTCTATGAACGGGTCCGCTCGGCTCGAGCTCGGGCTCGTCAACGGCTCGTGGATCGCTACAGTACGAGCCGCTCGGCTCGATTGCCATCACTACCTCCACAGTCTTTTTACACATACATTTTGATAGCCTTCTCACATGGGGGTGGGGCCCACGACACCGATGTGAGAGCTGCCAAATTTACTGTGTAAAAAGGCTGTACATTTAGCCCTTTTCTTCTTAATTTGTAAACCAGAAACAAATAATCATGAGACAAGATGGCTTTTAGTTAAGGTAAACAAATATATTGCTCTTCCACTCGAAGGGGTTGGAAAAGAAACTAGAAACGAATAATCATGATCATCAAAGAAGAATCAAAAGGCATAAACATGAAAATTATATCGTTATCGATATTTGCCCCCTCACAGATTGAAATTTGGTGCTTAAAGGGTTTTTTTTGCAAATGGCTTGTAGAATTTATCAAGTCTTGTAATAGAAAAATATTTAAACACTTAGTATTTTTTACCAAAACTTCAAGAATCCAAGAAGGAATTTGAATATGAATGAAAAGAATTTTATCTTTTTCTATTTTGGAATGGAATGTAATTTCAAATGATTTCAATAATGGTTTTTATAATGTAATTTGTGTTGATCATGAGATATCTATACATAGATCTCAATCAACACCCACGAAATGGTGTCAAAAATCCATGAACAGTTGCAAATTTTTCACCAAAAGCCATCAAAAATTCAAATAAGGAAGCCGGCCCAATAGCTATTTTTTAAACCTATGCGACCACATAGATTAATTCAATGCGGTCGCATAGAAGACTCAACTACAGGACTTGAACCTTGCATGTATACATGCGACCACATCCCTCTTGGACTATGCGGACGCATAGTGCTTACTTTTGGCTTCCAAATCCATTTTTCAATCCAAATCCATTTTTATTGATTTTGAACAATAATTTAAACATAAACCATAATTTGTATATGTTTTATCGTGAACTAACAATTCGTAATCATATCGATAAAAGCTTTATTCTAGTTATTCGTTCAGTACTTGACTATTCAGCATTTATCTGTGCAAGATAACTGATATATCACAAGTGTTTCCTTTTCGATCCTCTTGTGTGAGGAAAGTTCCTCTAAATGCTCCAACGTCCATGCCGAATATGAAATATTGGAAGAATCAATTGAGGCTTCCAATATCAATAAATTGATTATTTCGTTCATATATCTTCTAGAGGGAACAACATCCACATTTGATCGTTCCTACAAAAATTTCGAATTTGTAAATATAGGATTTGTTAGAATTAATATAATGCGAGCCAAGAGTCTTTTTATATGATTATTATCAGGATCGTGGCTACATCCTCGAAGTTGACTCTATCCCAATCTACCAGACCATTTTCAGATTTGACGCCTTGAATCTTGGCCAGTATTGGGTGATTGGTTGAATATTCAGTCGGTCAGCTAGTGGTCCTATTGGTATTGACTTGGGGTGGTGGACTTTGACTTGTAAACTGGAAACATAAATATTGCACAATTTTCATATCATGTTGGATAATTTTAAGTTTCAAAGAGCGGTGACAACTTTTTTTTTAGAGAAAATTGCAGCAGCAGTCCCAAACTTTTGAATTTTTAGCAGACTTTACCTTAACCTTCAATTTCGATCACTAGTGAACCCAAATCTTTGAAAAATTAGCACCGGGGTCCAAATGGATGAATTTGACTGTTAGTTGACCACAAAAATGTCTTTTGACCAAATCTAAAGAAGGAAAATTGGCAAATTCATTATTATTCCACATAAAATAATTTTTAAAAAAATTAAAAGGAAAATAGAACCGTTCATCTTCCTTAACACACCTCATCCCACCCCTAAACCAATCCTTATCCCCCCAACCTAATCCAACCCACTAAATCAAAACCAAATCAACTCAATCCTTATCCCCCTCAACCTAATCCAACCCACTAAATCAAAACCAAATCAACTCAACACCGTCGCTGCCTTCTTCCGTAGCCACCACCATTCGTCGTCATCGGTTCCATGTGCATTTTGTTATGAAAGCGTTTGCTGGTCAGACGACAATTTCTCGTTTAATAGATTACCGTTTTCTGATAATAAAAATCATCCACAAGCACTCCCCAAATTAGAGAGTGAGAGTTTCTCAACTGTTAAGCCACATTAAGCTTCTCATCTGCTGCAAGACAGTTGCAATGGCTACCCTTGATGCCGCGCTCTATTCCTATTAGCCCAAAATTATGTATTGAAAAGTCAAAATCTATTTGAAATTTGAATTGATTACAATTTCTCAAAACCAAAACTTCTATTAATGCTCTTTTTTCTTCTCGAATATTAAACGATTTGACAGGTTGAGGCATGGAACGAATTTGAACTAATTCCCTTTCGTCAAAAAGTTTCCTTTCAATACTTGGTTTCGAGACAAGCTCGTTGCCATTTAGGCTTAATGGAGGACGCAATGGTGCTCTCCAGCTACCGCCACATCCTGAGGATTGGATTGTGTTGGGTTGGGATGGGATGGCGTAGGTTAAAGAAGATGAACATTTCCAATTTCCTATCTTTTTTTTTTTTGTTTGTTTTTAATTATTTTCCGTGGAATAATGACGAATTTATCATTTTGCTTAGATTTGGTCAAAAGACAATTTCTTAGTAAACTAACGGTCAATTCATCCATTTGGACCCCTTTTGTTAGTTTTTCATTGGGATCATTAGTGGCACAAACTGAATTCATCCATTTGGACCCCTTTTGTTAGTTTTTCATTGGGATCATTAGTGGCACAAACTGAAAGTTAAGGTAAAGTACGCTAAAAATTCAAAGGTTTGGGACCGCTGCTGCAATTTCCCCCTTTTTTTTATATTGTCAGTATAGCCAGAAATGTAATATCATGCGATGAGGAAAACTCTTGTTCGATTGCTGAAAGTTATTAGAGATTCCAAGGAAGACCCATATTCAGTAATTAACTTCTTCACTGGTCCGTGAAGAACAGTTGCAACAACAAATTTGAAACGGTCTAATACAAAACTTGGAATAAATATAGTGTAGTACGTTCAGCAAACCAAAATCATTACAGAGCTCTACATTTTTATTACAAGAAAAGAAATATATGATGACTCCACAATTATGAACACTGCCTCATCCTAACAATTTCAGGTGATTTGTCACGTTTTTTATAGTCAAGATGCAATTTCCGAAGAACCTAAATCTTTAACTTACCCAATAGAACATTACTTTCAAAGAAAATCTACTCTTTTTACTTCAAGATCCATGCTTCCATAGTAAAAGTGCTTTCATGGAGAATCTGGACTAACGAAAAACAAGACTCAAACCATCCGCTT
Organism: Fraxinus americana; assembly: GCA_035079005.1. Classification (NCBI taxonomy): domain Eukaryota; kingdom Viridiplantae; phylum Streptophyta; class Magnoliopsida; order Lamiales; family Oleaceae; genus Fraxinus; species Fraxinus americana. Next base: position 11,195,752 of record CM068716.1, on the reverse strand, counting down.
TGGATCACGAGCTGCAGTCAGATGGTCCTACAATAGCAACAAAATGGTACATTCCCAGCATGAACCCTCAGAAGGATGCAAATCATCAATGAAGGAATGAAAAATTGTTTTATATTGCTATTTCTCAAATATGCAAGATGTAGAAGTGTACATTCCAGCATTGCCCTTTAGGAAACAACCCCTTATCCACCAAGATGCAACTATGATTCATCATACAAAGCGTGCAAGACATTTTCTTGCCCTAAAATAGATAACAAAACTTGAAGTACCACCAGATATGCTGTTCATGCAATGGTAATAATAAATGCCATATAGACAATACAAGAGACATCAATCTATATACAATCACCAGATATAAAACTCACAAATGCAAATTGAAAATACAGAAAGTTTTAATTTAAAATGGACTATGACAAAAAAAATCCAGGTGAAGCACTAAAAGTTCGTCTATAAGTGATGGTTCTCCATACATCACCGTGGGGAACAGACCTCCTATGGTGGAATTCTGGTTTTTGACACATATTAGACATTGACAAACTTCAGACAGAGTTCATTACTCCATGAGGTGCCCTATTTTTTCACTCTTTAATCAGACACACAAGGTCATGTTGCCAATAGCTTGCATGTTGGTCATGTCTCATTGTGCTATTTCTGGGTGTAAATGTTTAATTTCTCAATTCAGTCACAAGACAGGACACACACACACATATAACAAAACAAGGGCACCCACCATACACATAATGCAAGGCCATCAGCCTTTTATTCACTTTCAATGCACAATTTGCATACAAATCGTGCCATGTCTATGGTAAATAAATTGTATTTTTTTTATTTAAGTATTTAATCATTTTAAAAATTAAGTTATTTGACTCTGATTGCGATATTACTATCATCTATCGGTTACTTTCATAGTTGAGCATCGTTTTCCTAAGAAGTTATTGCATTTCCTGTTCCCACTCCACCCTTGATCAGCATTAAAAATAACGAATACTTCAGTACCAAACTACCACATGAACCCAATTTATATGCCTATGAACCTAAAGCTCTATCAAAGCATAGAATGCATTATGGAGATTATGAAAATGGTGGGATCTCCAAGAAAAAGGGAGGCATCTACAGTTGGAGACTTCCTATAAGGTGAATCTTTGATGAACTAATCTGAAGAATCCTGACAATAAACTTGGTAAATTTGACTCAAGCGTAGATATGTTTTTTTGAAGCTTTAGTTGGCATCACCATCACATTGATGTACGGCGAACAAAGAGACAGATAAAGCATACAGGCCAACTCACCGAGATAAAATCAAATGCTTTAGTCTCCTCTTTCTTTGAATCATTCATCACGGAGGATGGAGCTTGAGTAGCATTTATAGGATTAAAAATATCTGGAAAGGGTGAAGAAAACCCTCCATTATATCCAGCAGCATGGCTAACACCAGCCCTTGGTTGCAGGTTCCCTAGCTGCTGAAAGTTGGACATTGTCGCGAGAAACTGTTGCTGAGCGAAAAGATTCCCCATGGAATTGTTAGCCATTGGCTGAGAAACTAATGATGGATTAAACGTCAAGCCAGGGGGAAAATTATATGCCATAGCATCCAAAGGGAACATAGGATTAGCATTCACCCCATTAGCTTGAGAATTGAGTGTGTTGAAGACATCATTGGAAACTGAGCCTACATTTTCAGCATGCTTCTCGGCAGAGCTTCCACTTTGCTTGGCAAATGGGTCATTACCATTTATAGACAAGCCAGTCATCAAGTCATGAATGTCTTTTCTAGAATTACCTTGATCCTGGGAAGCTTCGGAATTGGAACTTAAAATATCAAATGGTTCAGATCCAGTTTTACGAGTCGCTACATGGGCTTCAGTAGCTCCTGACTTACCAACAGTCATCCCAGAAAAGAGATCAACCGCATGGTCCATATCGTTATTGGTGTGAAATGAGACATCTGCAAAAGGATCGTCACCATATTTATGTTCATTGGTGCTTTCATCGGCTCTGAAACCGTCCCCAAATATATCATCAATCAGAGGAGCAGCAGATGTTGCCGGGTTTTCAATTATTTGATCACTCTGCGTTTTAGTAGAATTTTCCACTCCAAGAAGATCATCAGGATCACCAGTATCCATTAAATCCGGCACCGGAAATGCAACCTTCTCAGCCTTCACTGATTTATCTAGCTCACGGACTCCGCTACCAGCTTGTTCACCACCCAGAAGACTCAACACCTGTCCATAAATGACCACGTATTGACTAAAATTACTTGGAAGTACTACTTAATCTAAAAATAATTGTCACCAAACCATAAATTGCATTCAATTCTTCCAAGGAGAAGAAAAATAAGTAACGAGTAGTGAAATCTCATTCAACAAAAGGTGGATAATTTAGTTTGTTGCAGTTGCATATATTGTTTTCACAGAAAATGTCACCTAGTTATTTCCTTCCCGTCTCCTGCTTCTGGAGTAATACTATATGTTGGGGTTGCGATCTTTCAGTATTTGACCCGTCCTAGTTTATCTTGCATCAACATCAAGATTTGAAAGAGGAGATTTCCCAGCAATGTTCCTCCCTCACACCCCTATCCTTCTTCTTTCCTCCTTCTCCCCAACCCCACCCCCCCGGCCTTTTTTCTGACAACTTCTTTCCTTCCCTTTGAACTATGAGTGTTTATATTAAATTAGTAGGGGTTCATTGCAAAGTTCAAATTATGAAATATTACCTTAATTGCTTTCTCCCTCAAAGATGCTTGCGGAGATTCAGAACATTTCACCACAACATCCTTGTTATCACTAAAATAAGATGCTATAACAGAAAAATGTTCATCGTCTGTCTTTCGTAAAATTGCCTCAAGGACAGAAATGGCTTTCATGCGAACCTGACATAAATAGCAATGTTGGAAATATAGTAAGTGGAAACCTCCATTATAGCATTTTGTTAGACTAACATATCATTGAAAAACATCAAATTACATCTCCATAACTGTGTAGGTGGTCACTTTCGTATATATCCATAAACAGAACAGTCACTGAGAGAGCGAACCTGCCACAGAGGTGATTGAAGTTTTGATTCAAGAGCATGCCCTAAAGACAAAGCATCCAATTTTAATGCTTCCACAAGGAAAACCTGAAGTGCATCTCGAGTTGGCTGTAGACGGACACCACCAGATGTCACAATGGTCTCTAACAATTTCTCCTCACGAGTCTTTTCACCATAACTCAAACGTGAATCGCCATTAGTTGTTTCAGCCAGGGATGCACTGATATCTGAACCCCAATTTCCTGAACCAACATTTTTCAAGATGCGCACGCTGCTCTGAGTTTCACCATAAGAGCCAATTCCTTCATATCGATCAGAGTTGTCATTTTCCCTAGTCAATGATCTCCGAAGATTCGGGCTCCTGTAACTCCCAGTCTCAATACTCTTTTTGAGGGATGGAGATTTTGTTAAATTATTTAAACCCTGCTTGATAGTAGAACTTCCAATGTCAACCACCTCACTAAGAAAGGACTTCTTATCTTCTGATGGAATTTCAAAGTTGGTATTCCCAAAACCCTGTATACGACTACCAAGACTATTCTCAGCAGGTGCAGGTTTGTGGTCATCTGAAGAAAATATGGCAGATAATGCTTCCTGCGCAGTTTCACGCACAGCCTTGTTCAATGCATCAGCTTTCATAAGATCTGGCTCTCCCTTGTAATGAATTAATTGACGTACAGCTACAGAGTTCCTCTGCATCTCCCTTCTGAAATCTGGCCCTGACTTTCCCACTGCATATTTAATCACCCTAAGTGCCTAAATAAAACAATTTAATCAGATGGCCACTACATGAGTATTTGCACTGATAATAATTTTTTACTTGAATAAAAAATTGTAAAGATGAATGCACAAACAAGTAGTTCCCCCCATCAACTGTTCAAACCAGTAGGAGTCAGAAATTTTCACTTTGATGGCTGAACTATTAGCAAGCTCTGAACTGTCCACAAATTTGGAGCTAGAATAGAACTAACAAATTACCCAGACAAAATTATATTGACTCAGTTCTCCATGGCATGTTCTCAAACGTATTTACTCTGTTCTCAGTAAGAAATCAAGCCAATCATTGTTCAAGAATTTTTCATAAACCAATACAAAGCTTACCGTTAATACTTCTACTCACTTAGTGCTTGCTTAGTAGTGCTTATAAGTTGTGGGTTCTACGATAAGTAGGTAGTAAGTTGTGGTTCCAACAAAATATGTGGATAAAAAGTATGTTTGACCATCTTTAAAAAATTAAGCTTTGCCAAACATGCACTTAAACAATTCTGTCCTTTTATTCATGTCCGTTCCATTTCATGTCATTACTTTTCAAAGGAACATATTAAGTAAACCCAAAATCTATAGAACCTAACCCACTCCAAAATATTAATCAATCAACTAATTCTCATCCTTTTAACCAATCATCCATTCCAAATGCATGATAATAGCTGTTACTTTTGATAAATCTCTAGAATGTTTTTCTAAAGGTGAGCTCATAGAACCTCTGTTAAGGGGAGAAGAACAAGACTGATTGACTTGCACAATTCACAAAAACAGAGAATTTTTTTTACAAGCCAACATGAAATCCTGACCTAGTTAAATCTTGAGGGGTTGCTCAATTGTTCAAGCCTTGAGTTTGCTCCCCAATGGTCATCGGTTCGAATCCCCTCATGGCCACTGAGGTGAGTATCCGGCTATAAACTTTAGGGCCGTGGGATTAGTCGAGGTGCGCGTAAGCTGGCCCGGAGATCCACGATTATAAAAAAAAAAAAAAAAAATCCTGACCCAGATAACCCATACACCACACTGAGACCCACTGGGCCAATTGATTATCTACATTTGAACTCACTAAAATAATAAAAGAAAAGCCCGAATAGTTAAAAAATGGTCAGGAAAAAAAAAAAAACAAATATTGATGGAAATGCCATGCATAGAAAGAGCGAGTCAGTGTCTAACTTCCTAACAAGCCGTGTTCAAATCAAGTACAATGTATTTTCTCCATTCTAGCAACTCAATTTGCTAAAGAAGCAGATATATTATATATTACATAATCCAATTGAATGGAAATAAATATTCTAGAATTAAAGATAACTATTTCTTACATTATACAGCTTTGGAATATCCCAGGATCAAAAATTCTTACAGTACATCCAATTTCACAGTGAAATCAAATGGATTAAATTAAAAATAATTAAATCAAACAAATAAAAGCAAGTATTTCGTCTCAATTCCATTACAAAAATAAACAAAAAAGATGGGGCCAGTACGAACTTTCTGTTTGACGATGGGGGATTTATGCTGGAGGCGTTTGAGGATAAATTGGGAGACTTCCTTAACGATGCTGACGTGGGCTGACCTCAGAAGCTCGCATATCTCCTCCAATTTGTAGACCGGAGTAACCTTGTCCTCATCCGACGTCGCACCGTCTATCATCTTCGACCTCCAGTAAGAATCCACCGCCCTCCTGCTCTGCTCCATTTTCTCTGATATATCTCTTACTACTACTTATCAATAATCAATCAAAAAAGTTTCACCAATAGATCGATCGATTGATCCAGAAAATATGATTGATTGACCAATTAATCAAAATTAATGATCAGTCGATCGATCCAACTGAGGCCGATTTGAATATTGGATTTGAGAAATACAAAGGAATTGAATGAACAGTTGAGGGATTTGTTCAAGGGGTTTTGTTATTTTATTTTTATTTTTGCAGGAGGAGAAAATTAAATTAATTGTCATGTAAAAATCGTGGAAAATTGGTAGTTGGGTGTCCGTGAAGAAATACATTAAAATGCTATTTCCTAATATTCTGACGCGTCATAAATAAAAACAAAAATGGGTACAAAATAAAAGGGGAAAATTGCAACCACGTATCAAATCTTTCATTTAGCAACAGACTTTACTCAAAACTTTTCATTTGTGCCACCCACAGTACCAAATCTTTAAAAATATCGTGGATGAAGTCCAAATGGAAGGAAATTGTTAGTTTGACCATTAGTTGACCAAATAATTTACATTGGCCATAATTTTGATTAATTCTAAAAGGATAAAATTGTAACTTCACCTTTTTTCAATAAAAAATACAATTATAATATATTAATAATTAAATTTAAAAAATATAAATCAAAGAAAAAAGCGACCCACCCACCAAAATCAAATCCAAAAGCTATCATCATCGTCATCTTCCACTGCCCAGCCACCGGCACCTCAAAAAAAGAAAATTTTAATTGCGTTACAATGAATGTACAAATTGTGAAGTCAAGGCGGTGTTCGGAGGTACATCTTCAAAACCCATCCCCTACTTTCCATTCCAGCATAATCCTTGAATGCGTCCTCAAAACCAGACACCACCATCTCAAAAGGTTTTTAGATTAGGTTTTGAGCAATGTTAATTTGATTATTGGTTGAATTGATAGCCTTTTTCGACGAGCCCTTCACGCACTCGCCTTACCTGAATTTGGCCAGCCCTTCTCTTCTTCTTCTTCAGTAGGTGGTGATGTAAGTGGGTTTTTGCTATGGGATTGTGGGGGTGGTGTTAGTAGGTTCTTGCTGCTGCTGTGACTGTGACTGTAGTTGTGTCGATGATGTTTCGATCTCTTCAGTCAGGGGAATCGTCATAATGGGTGAGATCTGGTTAGTGATGGCAATGGGGCGGGTTCGGGGCGGGGCGGGGCACCCTCACCCTCACCCCACCCCGCCCCACCAAACCACTCCCCCTCCCCACCCCGCCTTAGAGGGGCGGGGCGAGGCTCGGGGCGGGGCAGGACGGGTACGGGGCGAGGACTTGCCCCGTTTCTTGCCCCATTTGTTTTTTTTATTATTTAAAATACAAATTCAAAATTTTAAAATCCAAAGTAAATAATGTTCAAACTAATTATATCAATATTCAAAGCAAACACTTGAAACAAAAAATGTCCAAAACAAATAATGTCCAAAACAAATTTTTTTTCTTTTTTAATTCTTCACAGCGCGGGTTCGGGGCGGGGTCCCCGCCCCGAACCCGCCCCACCCCACGACCAGCGACGGGGCTGCGAACCTCGCCCCGCCCCACCCCGCCACCCGTTCGGGGCGGGTTTTTTTGCCCCATTCGGGGCGGGGCCCCGCGGGGACTCTAGATCTGGTAGGGGTGTAAGCGGTCCGGTTTTTACGGTTTTTGACAAATTTTCAAACCAAACCGTTTTGACCGGTTTGAGAAAAACTCAAACCTAAACCAAACAGTTTTGACCGGTTTGAAAAAAACTCAAACCTAAACCTAACGGTTTGGTCCGGTTTTAAACTGCCGGTTTCGCATATATTTTTTTCCTGTCTGGTGCCTACTTTTATGCCATTAATTCAATATATATTTATATCTTACCAGCAATAAATCTAAAACAAACTAAATATATCTATTATAAATTTAAATACCAACAAAATAAAAGTAAAATCGCAATAAAATAAAGCATAGTTTTTTTTTCGCCATTTTGACGTTTTAGAATAATACTTTAAGATAAAGATACAATATAAGTCCACTAAAATAAATATAAGATCCAAAAAAACGTAATAATGTCCCTTTTCAACTAACGAAAGGAATAAACGAATTAATTTTGTCACAGAACATAAGAAACATCAAATTTTGTCACAGAACTAGCAAATGGAAGAAACATTCACATACTCACGAAGCTACAGAACTCATGATCATTTGTCCTTCATACACCAAAAAAAATTTAATTAGCAAATTAGAAAAAAAAAGAATTAAGACACGGATTCATCTAATAATGGCTTCCAAAAGACAAGCTGCAAATATTTTTTCTCCCACATTACACTATATATATCCACCTTCATCTTCTGCAATTTAACACGGAATTATACATATTCCCTCATATGTAAACAAATGTCTTTTGCGCACCTGATAGCCCGAATTTCAACATTAAGCCTTACTCACGATCAATAAATATGTAAACATTTTTCAACTAGCAAGTGACAAAATTTTAATTTTAAACCTTACTCACGATCAAATAAATATGCAAGAACCTGAAATAATCTAATAATTCGAGATTTCGAGGGCGTTGACGATTTGGGGGAAACCAGGAGGCGCCGCGGGGAGCGAGGTGCGAGTGAAAGAAATGGAAATTAGAAGATTAAGGTTGTGACTTGTGAGTATATGGACTTGGGTTGGGCTGTTTAGTGCTACTTCTTTCAAATTTGGGCCTTTTTTTATGTATAATTAGATTTGGGAGGGTCGTAAATCTTAATAATTAATAGGAAATTAGAAATTGACGAAAATACCTACAAAATGAAAAAATTATTCAATTTTACAAAATTGAAATTTTGGATAAATTTTCAAAAAAAAATCAATTTTTATTTTTTTTATTTTATATATTTTTCGCCGGTCCGGTTTGGTTTCAAACCATAATTAAAATTTCCAAACCTAAACCAAACCGTTTTTGACCGGTTTGGTTTGGTTCAAAACCATTTCGTTGACGGGTCCACGTGGCACCAAACCGCCGGTTTCGAAATTGCGGTTTCGGTTCGATTTTCCGGTTTGACGATTTTTGCTTACAGCCCTAAGATCTGGTATGTTAGTGCGTTCAATCTCTTGCTTTGTTTCAATGGTGGGAGTTTGTTGTTGCAGTGACTGTTGCAGCTTTTTTTACCTAAGATGCCGACGTTGGGTGTGGGCGGTGGTGTCGACAGCTGCTGCTACTGTTGGTGGTATAAGAGTAAGGGGTTAGGGAAGAAGGGGATGATGGTGGGTGATTTTTGACTTTTAAATTTAATTATTAATATATTATAGTTGTAAACTTGTTGAAAAAAATATAAAATTACAATTTTATCATTCTAGAATTAGTCAAAATTATGGTCAATATTAATTATTTGGTCAATTAATGGTCAAACTAACAATTTCCTTCTATTTGAATTTCAGCTGCAATATTTTGAAATGTTTGATATCGTGGCTGCAATTTTCCCAAATAAAAATAATAACTAGTATGAAGATGATTGTTAATAATAGTACTATCGATATAAAAAATTAATTAAGCCCTTGCTTGATGACCATTTTTTTGGATAGTGAATTTATGGAAAATGTGTGGTTAAAGGCTTATTTAAACATCATTTTGCAATAGTGTTAGGATAGAGAATGTGTGGTTAAAAAATAAGAAATTTTTTTGGGTTTGCATGTAATATTATTTTATTGAAAATGTGTGATTATAATACGGTCAAACCACCGTTCAAGAATGCATTTTGATGGAAAAAATGGAGTTCAAACTAAGGCTAAAAGTAGTAAAAAAATTTGGGTCTACTTGTAGCATATTTTTATTATATAAATGTGTGGTTAAAATTGAGATTGTAGAAAAAAGAATTTTGAAGATTGGTTTCCCATCTTCCAAGCTCATACAATTTAGTCCTTCAATTTTTATTTCCTTCAACTTTGATCCTTCAAAGTGTTGATAATGTTCAAGTTGGTCTCCAAACTTCTCCAAGTTTCTAATTAAATCCAAACTTCCCAGTAACTTTTCAATTTCATTTTTCTGTCCAAATTAACCTCCAAATCACTTTGCTTTTCTCAATTTATCTTCATATTTGGAATTTAACCTATAAAAGTAAAAAAACAACACACACTAAGTAGAAATTTGCTCGATTATTTTAAATTAAACATCATTTTAGGCTTTCAATAAGCGTGTGAAATATACTTGTCAACGGTCAATCATAACTTGACTTGGTGATGCTAACTTGTGTCATATGGTAAGGAGGAATCTTGTACAAGTCAAAGTCTTGGTTGAAAGTGATTAGGACACTTGAGTCGTGTTTAAGATGTCTATTAGAATCCTTAAGTCATGTTTTTATGGAAGACAAGTCCAAGTAGTTAGTTCCAAAAAAATGTTTAAAGTTTAAGATACAATGAATCGTTTCAAAACATTTTGTTGTATATTGATGATTTCGACTTGTGATTCTATCTTTAAAAAATTCTATTCGAATTTAATTATTTTCCTCTTACCTACATAAACTCACACACAATTTAGAAGTGAAAGATCAAATAAAACGAGTCTTTCCATACGTGTCTTAATGTAGGGAAGATTTGACCGAATAAGAAAAAAAATATTGTGTTTGATTTTCCTTATTATTACGTTCAAATTTGACTCCATATATTTCCTATCGTGTTCTCAACCTTTATAAAGACTTTGAAATAAAACCCTCAAGAAGCAAAGGTGGCGCGCGCACTGTACTAGGTCTTTCATTCAAATTGGTCTTCTTGTTTTTCTCCTCCATTCTTTAAAACATAATGGTTGAGGAGATCAAGTGCTCTAATTCTTGAAACTTCACATTTCAAGCAAAAAACTAATTTTGCTTTAGATTTCTTTATTTTTTTCAAAAAATGAGTCTAGACTAATTTTTCTTTTTTTAAAACCACCTCCACTTTCACACAAGGAGAAGGTGTTGGATGACACGACCCTGTCACGAGTCACCCTAGTGGACCCAGACGTGGCGTGCGTCGATAATGAATTCCAGCTAGATGCTGGACCCACCACAAAGGTCACATAGACTGTTCTACGACTGTTTGACTATTTTGTGACTAAATATTTTTGTAGAAATTTTGCCAAAGTTTCCCGAATAAATAGGACAAAGCCAACCTGAAAATCAATAAAGAACCTCATATGATCATTAATACCAAATATTTGGGAATCACCAATTCCACTAACACAACCACAACTAATTCAATATGTATTTAAATTCGTCTGAGCAATTCTACTACAAAACATCATGTTTGCATGCATGCATTACAACCACTGAACAACTCATCGACAAAGTGAACATTAAACAAAATATTAGACCAAATATTTTGTGAACATGAGTTCCCAACTAAACATTTACATGCTATGATATGATTAAGATCATGCAACCTAATGATGGGTAGTCAGACTCTTGACTTCAGCAAGCTATCTAGGTATCTCAAATTCAGCGGCCTCCTGATAGGAAAAATATGACAAAATATATGAGCTTGTAACTCAATGAGTGGATAGTTCGCAAATACATATACTTTTTCCATTTATACATTTTTACTGAAAAAATCTGATTTATTATTCTTACAGTTTTTAAGAAATTCTGATAATTTCTTTTATAACTAAAATATGCTAATATCATAAAATTCATACTCTTTACTCTGAATAACCAACTGTAAAAATATGTCAAATATAGACAATCTGGTATCAACATAAATCTGTGTAAATGTGTCATTTCTGTAAGTTAAAACGGTATTTCTGTAACTGAATAAGCTAAATTCTATATGCTGAAATGCTATTATCTGATATTTGAAATTCTGTGAATCTACAACTGAATATACATAAATGATGTACCAAATAATCACACCAAGAAGTACCCAATGAATAGTTTTACTCATGTACATAGTAATCTCGATGTACAAGGTAAAGTCATTCAAATCTGATAATCTGATAATCTGGTCATACGTATGCAGAGCTGCCCCAAAGGCTAATCACCCCAGTACACGGCCCAAAGCCTATGTGTGTACGAGAGTGGGTCCCAAAGACCTCTGATAATCTGGTCATACACTGTTGAAACACATTCACATCAGTGTAGAGCAGGTAAAATCACCTGGATACTTTCTGATGGTTTTAAAATAACTTTAAATATGTTGAAATATATAATTTAAATATAACATGCTAGAGAAATAATTTCAATGAACTGGATTTAACTTTAAAAGAAAACTGACTATAAAATCCATTTGATTCTGAAAATAATGCTGTCAAATCAAATATACGTAATAATTAACTTTCTGATATAGTAGAAAATTAAAAATCATGCTGTCTAATCAAATACAGGAAATAAATTTCTGATATTGTATAAATTTAATAAATATTTATTCCTAAAAAAATAAGATTTTCCACTCACCAAGTTGTAGATCGGTCATGACTCCAATCTTCTCGTTACCTCCTCACATTCAATTAGATATCTTACACTCAACCTCAAGAAATCATATCCCTTCACAAAAAGTTCCTCGAGTATTTTTCGTACCATTAGAAATAATGATTTACTAAAAGAACTTGGAATCTTTTTTTTTTTTTTTCAATGTCATAATCCCAATCAAGTTCACTAATAACATATCCACCTTTACATAAGTTATTTCAACATCTAATCCCAATATTTAACACTAAATTTGGTTTTCACACTAAAATATCCATGAAGGCTAGAATATTGACAAAAATACTATACTTCCATAATACTGAAATGTGACACCTGTTTGTGTATATATTAAACAGTCACTAAAACCATTGACAAAAATAGCACTTTTCTGGGAGGATAGTCAGAAAACAACACCTGTGTACCACAATTGCTCAAAAATGGCTTAGAATTTCTTAAAATGGAGAAATCAAACTTCAAATCCTTGAGTGCTTGACATCACATAATCCCAAGAAAATTAAAGAATAAATATGTATTTCATAACCTCATTTTCAAAGTTTCACTTTCTTAAACACCAATATTCCTAATATACACTTTGATATATATATATATATATATATAGAGAAATGATCTAATGAGCACCGGTGCTCATTTTATTCTAAGCACCGATGAGTTGGCACATTAATTCATTGGTAGATTGGAACTCACAAAATCTTTATCCACCAATGAATTAATGTGCCAACTCATCGGTGCTTAGGATAAGATGAGCACCGGTGCTCATTAGATCATTTCTGTATATATATATATTCTTGTTTAATGCCTCAAATACATGTCAATAACTTATAATTCTTGCTAAACTTCGAATATAACCGAATTGTTCATAAACCCTAGAAATTAACATACCTCTTTAAAGAGTAAAATGTTTGAATGGTCACTGGATTTTAACATGGTTACGACTTACTTACTGAATTTCAAATTGTCTCTTAATGGTCACTGAACTTTCTGTCGTTGCACCACATCCATCACTCACCAAATTCTGTCACCATTGAAGCTGACGTGGCGGACGAAAAACACACGTGGCAGGTGACGGCCGTTAAAAAATGACAACTCAGCGGAAAAATTGTTTCATTACTCATCCAACTTACATTTTGTCACATTTCACTCATCGAATTTCAAAATGCTTCCCAATGGTCATTCATCTTTGAAATATTGCACTCTATTGATCATCCGCATATTTTGTTCTCTTCATTCCTAATGTTCGCACAAAAATTCCACGGGTAAGTTACAAATGTTAAAAAAAATTGTAACTCAACAAAACATAACTCACCAAAATCATCATATATAAAACGTGACTTTCACGGCCCCATCAACTTCTTTAAAACTAAATAAAGCGTCCCCAATGATTCTTTTAGAAATATCATTTTTCTAATTCGAATGATTTGCTATGCAAAAAAATAGGTTTCAATCTAATATTTCTAAAAAAATCATTGGGGACGCTTTATTGAAAAAATTATTCTTTTAGAAAAAACGATTCTTTTAGAAAAAATAATTTTTTCAATAAAGCGTCCCCAATGATTTTTTTAGAAATATCATATTGAAACCTATTTTTTTGCATAGCAAACGTTCGAATTAGAAAAATGATATTTCTAAAAGAATCATTGGGGACGCTTTATTTAGTTTTAAAGAAGTTGATGAGGCTGTGGAAGTCACGTTTCATATGTGATGATTTTGATGAGTTAAGTTTTGTTGAGTTGCAATTTGTTTTAACATTTGTAACTTACTCGTGGAATTTTTGTGCGAACATTAGGAATGAAGGGAACAAAATATGCGGATGATGAATAGAGTTCAACATTTCAAAGATGAGTGACCATTGTGAAGCATTTTGAATTTCGATGAGTGAAATGTGACAAAATGTAAGTTGGATGAGTAATGAAACAATATTTTCGCTGAGTTGTCATTTTTTGTGTGTTTTTCGTCCGCCACGTCAGCTTCAATGGTTACGGAATTTGGTGAGTGATGGATGTGGTGCAACGGCAGAAAGTTCAGTAACCATTAAGAGACGAAATTCAGTGAGTAAGTCGTGACCATGTTAAAGTTTGGTGACCATTCAAACATTTTACTCCCTCTTTAAAATAAGGAGAAATTGTAAAAAAATGAAGAACCCAAACTCACAAAAGTCATCAACCTCTTTCCTTTTTCTCCTCCTTCTCTTCTTTTCCCCTTCTCTTGCCCCGTTTTCTGTCTACTTCTATTTCCTCTTTTTTTTTTCTTTTTCTCCCGTTTTCAGCTCTCTCTCCCTCGAGTAAATTGTTTGAATGGTCACTGAACTTTAACATGGTCACGACTTACTCACCGAACTTCAAATTGCCTCTTAATGGTCACTGAACTTTCTGCTGTTGCACCACATCCATTACTCACCAAATTCCGTTACCATTGAAACTGACGTGGCGAATGGAAAACACACGTGGCAGGTGACGGCCGTTCAAAAATGACAACTCAGCGGAAACATTGTTTCATTACTCATCCAACATACATTTTGTCACATTTCACTCATCGAACTTCAAAATACTTCCCAATGGTCACTCATCTTTGAAATGTTGCACTCTATTGATCATCCGCATATTTTGTTCCCTTCATTCCTAATGTTCGCACAAAAATTCCACGGATAAGTTACAAATGTTAAAAAAAATTGCAACTCAACAAAACTTAACTCACCAAAATCATCATATATGAAACGTGACTTCCACGGCCCCATCAACTTCTTTAAAACTAAATAAAGCGTCCCCGATAATTCTTTTAGAAATATCATTTTTCTAATTCGAACGTTTTCTATGCAAAAAATAGGTTTCAATCTGATATTTCTAAAAAAATCATTGGAAACGTTTTATTGAAAAAAATTATTCTTTTAGAAAAAACGATTCTTTTAGAAAAAGTAATTTTTTCAATAAAGCATCCACAATGATTTTTTTAGAAATATCATATTGAAACCTATTTTTTTGCATAGCAAACGTTCGAATTCGAAAAATGATATTTCTAAAAGAATCATTGGGGACGCTTTATTTAGTTTTAAAGAATTTGATGAGACTGTGGAAGTCACGTTTCATATATGATGATTTTGGTGAGTTAAGTTTTTTTAAGTTGCAATTTTTTTTAACATATGTAACTTACCCATGGAATTTTTGTGCGAACATTAGGAATGAAGGGAACAAAATATGAGCATGGTGAATAGAGTGCAACATTTTAAAGATGAGTGACCATTGGGAAGCATTTTGAAGTTCGATGAGTGAAATGTGACAAAAATGTAAGTTGGATGAGTAATGAAACAATATTTTCGTTGAGTTGTCATTTTTTAAAGGCCGTCACCTGCCACGTGTGTTTTCCGTCCGCCACGTCAGCTTCAATGGTAACAGAATTTGGTGAGTGATGGATGTGGTGCAACGACAGAAAGTTCAATGACCATTAAGAGACAATTTGAAGTTAAGTGAGTAAGTCGTGACCATGTTAAAGTTCAGTAACCATTCAAACATTTTACTCCTCTCCTTTTGAGCCTTTGTTTTGTATGTAAAAAAAAAAAATGAATGCAATGGGTTAAGAAATTTCTAGATAATGGAGCACTAACTCCACTTGCAACCAAGTCCTTCACATTCTATTTCATAAAACATTTGGTCCTTCAATTTCTAATAATTGATAAATACATCCCAACTCTAAATTTTATCAATCTTAAACCCTCAAATATTGTCAATTGTAAAGTAAACCCCAATAAAATAATTCATTCAATTTAATTCTCTAATTAACTTTAACTTTGACTAATCAAACATTTGACTTTGACTTTAACTAAATAATTCTTGACAAACTATAAATGAGTCGGGGTGTAACATTGGAACTAGTCCATAATAATTAGGAAATTTTCAAAAACACCTAGGAGCACATGTCGAGGCTTTGGAAGGCTAGTCGACTCTCTCCAAATGCTTGTGTATGGACTGGCGTTGCATGCAGAATTTTATGCATGCCTTGGGGCGTTGTCCACAAGCTTGGAAGCGCTTCCCTCAGTGTGCAGCGGGAATTCGAACTTTCGATACTCCATAAAGAATCCTTCTATTTTACCAATGTGCCATACCCGTGCGGGCATTTACAATATCCTTCTTGTTGGAAGTTGTTGGAGGCTAGTTGGGATTGTTTGAGAATCTACGAGATCCTTCTTATTCTTTTACTCGTTTCTTGTTTGGTATGGTGCTAATAGGATATATCCTCCCAGCATGTGGTTGGATGAATTCAGGTCGGTCACATGAACTAGACTAAGGATGCTCATGTTAAAGCTTCTCATACCTGAAACAAAAGCGTCGATGGTTACCTGATTGCCCATCCGATTTAGAGATAAATTATAAGTGTAAGACTACAAAGTGGAGAGTATAGGAAACATCTGTTTTATCGTAGTTGTTGTTATAAATCTTAGATGGGTTAGGACTCTCGACTCCTCTACGATTATATCTAGTTGGCCCATTGGCCTGGGAGTCCGCATGAGAGAAGGAGTATTGGTTCAATCTGATCATAGTAGGATTTTGCCTCCTTAGTGAAGGACTAGGACTCCATAGGTAGAGTTTGACTAGAACTAGCAGATTGTAGGGTGCTTGACAACTCCTCGATCATCCCTATGGTCAGGATGGTCATTTTGGTTGTAAATGTGCTCGGTCCTCACGTCGTCAGCTAAGGAAGAGATAATACCAGGCTGGCTAGGCTTTCCTCATAAGTAATGGGTTGTACATGTTTCTAAGGATAGACGTCTTCCCTTCTCCTCAAGACATCAGTCTAACCATCTTGGAGGGACTAGGGCAAGGTGTCATCGCCTAACCATGAGGCTTAGCGGACCACCTCAGGTCCATGACATGTTGGGATGGGTATGAACATTTTTAGCCTTTATCAGAATCCTCGTGAACTTGAGAGTCTTCGTAGAATTATATGTTCTAGTTGTGATAGAAATGTAGTCTTACAAGAAGTAGTACAACTTTGATAGTAAAGTTCGAGTAGTATTATGATGTTATGGAGGTCAGGTATTGTGTGGGAGTCGTGCTCTTGGTCAAGCCTCGAGATGATCCATTGGCCGATTATAAGGCTCCTTGAGATAGAAAGGTCAAGCTATGAAGGTCACGCAGGTGACTGGTTGGGTGTTCTCGAGGGTTGTCATCAACCTAGAGTTTGTTGTGGGTTGTAAGGTCAATGGTGAAGTATGAGTCACCACCCTAGAGGTGGAGATGTAGGCCAGAGGCAAAGATGGCAGTATCTGTATGAAAGTTTTTAATGTCGACCTCAAGGTAGGGACCATTCAAGGCCAAGTCACTTTTTACTAGGAAGCAAAGTGAAATCCTTGGTACATGGAGTCCATAGTCAAATTCGAAAGTGACGGATTTTGACCTTATAAAAATTGATAATAAGAGTCGATGAGTCTATGCCGAAGAGGATTTTGTTACTTTGTTCGGAGAAATGTAACAAATGCAGTGATATAATCCAATGTGGAGTGGATAATTTGATGAAAAAATTGACTGTGTTTAAAACAGTTCAATGATGGAATGTCCTTGGACATTATTTCAAGAAATATATCAAGGAATATGGTACTGTAGCATGATTGTTCCTAAGATGTTCAAATACTAATTACAGTGTCATAGAAATCACTTCAAAGTAAATAATTTTAAATTATAAAGTTGCAAACTCCATAACATCTCTTAAAAAAATAAAAATGAAAAACAATAGTATATTCAAAATAGAAAACCAACTCATAAATCAATGCTTTTGAGTAACAAAAAGTCAAAATTCGTACCCCTCCCTCCTCGAATGGCGGCGTTTTTGGAGATCCAACCCCCTCCCTGGGAACAGCATATGAATGGCAATAAACTAATAGACAATGTAAAATGATTGAGGAATTCAAACTCACCCACATGGAATCCCATATCGACGTCCATTTCTCCATTAAACTTCGCCATGTGCTCTCCATTCACACTCCAACTAATTAATTAATGAGAGCCCTCTCCCTTTTTGTGTCTGTCAGTCTGCGTATCAGTGTGTGTGGGAGAGAGATACGATAATATATACCTATATATGTGTGTGTGTTCATCAACTGGGTGGGGGGCCGGGGCCTTGTGATCTAAGTGCAACTATAAATACATCCACGTATATGTATCTATATATATATAAGCATATCTAGGTTGTCTTCCCAGTTTGATTGATAAGGATACTCAAAAACATCCTAAAATGGACAAGTACGAGGTTGTGAAAGAATTGGGAGCTGGAAATTTTGGCGTAGCCAGGCTTATGAGAGACAAAGAAACCAAGGAGCTCGTCGCCATGAAATACATCGAGCGTGGACACAAGGTGCCAGAATAATTCTTACATTAATTCTTTATGAGTTGAAAGTTAAAGGATCTGATCTATGGTATTTGGTTGGCAGATTGATGAAAATGTGGCCAGGGAAATTATTAACCACAGATCATTAAGACATCCCAATATAATTCGTTTCAAAGAGGTGGTTAATTGAGTTTTAAAGTGTGAATAATTATTTTTTTTTATGTTTTTAAGCTTATAAGTAAAAATTTAAAAATAAAATAAAAATTTGTAGGTTGTTCTGACGCCAACACATTTGGGTATTGTTATGGAGTATGCAGCTGGTGGTGAGCTTTTCGATCGAATTTGCACTGCCAGTAGATTTAGTGAAGATGAGGTCTGTAGATCCATAAATAATTAATCCACATGCATCAATTTTTCTGTCCAAAATTTAAAGTGTTTTTTTTTATTTATGAAGAATTATATATTTAATTTATCTTTCAGGCTAGGTACTTCTTTCAGCAGTTGATCTCTGGAGTCTGTTATTGCCATTTTATGGTATCTTGTACTTCTTCTTTTCCACCACCACCACCACCGCCACCACCACATATAGTCGTATACAATATATGTATGTCTACAACTCGTGTGTTTTTGTGGGCCACTACCATTTAAAAGGATGTTACAAGACGTGCTACATAAAATTGCTTGCAAATTTTAGATTAATTCTTGTTGAAATATTAATTTTGGGTGGCAGCAAATATGTCATCGAGATTTGAAATTGGAGAATACACTGTTAGATGGAAGTCCAGCACCCCGCCTCAAAATCTGTGATTTTGGTTACTCCAAGGTATAGACTACCAAATATTTCCGAATTAATTCTTTTCTCAATGCATATTGACGTATGAAAATGTTCTCCTGCCCGCGGCGGGCAAGCTTATCCTGCCCGCCTGCTGATGTGGCAGGAGAACCCTACGTGGGGTTCTCTCCAAATGTGAGAACCCCACGTTGGGTTCTCTCCGAGTGGGCATTATAAGCTTGCCCGCCGCGGGCAGGAGAACGGGACTGGATTTACGTAATACTAGTCAGAGTTGCACGTGAATTGTACGTAATTTTGAAATACTTTATAAGTATTGTAAAGGTAATATTTAATATCAATTTGTTGAGAGGATTTGATGATTCTCAAACGAACTAAAGAAAAAAAATTAGGATAGAAATTTAAGAAATAAAAATTGTATTCTCAAAACTCAACTTTTATTATTCAATTTTTTTGTAATGATTTACTGCAAATGAGCGACATTTTTATACTACATTTGATACATAAGAATTAATAGCTAATACATGAGCCATTAAAATTCCTACATATGTGAATAGAAATAAATTCATCTATAATTACTCTAGATTTATGTAGATCAAAATTTATCGAGTCAAGATTCATGTGAAATTTAATTAATTAAGAATTAATAACACATACTTCGACAAGTATTTAATATATTATAGATTTTTGTAGTATTTATTACATATTGAAAAATGAAGAGTAAGATATTATTAAAATAATTGAATTATAATAGAATTTATATCGTCCAAAAAATGATTCTTAGTTGACGTGATATTTAACTAATTAATTAAAATGGTATTTACGTTGTTGTGGTGGTGGTATAGTCATCAGTGCTGCATTCAAGACCAAAATCCACAGTTGGAACTCCAGCTTACATAGCGCCAGAAGTTCTCTCCCGCCAAGAATATGATGGCAAAGTAATTCTTTCCTATAGCCCTTTTTCTTTCTAAGTCATTAAACTTACATTTAAGTTTCGTATTTTGTTTCTGATGTTCGTCGCCTAGCTGAAAATCGACTAGTTCTTCTTTGAAATATACGATATAGATAACAATTTGATATAACATGTCAATGTAGAGTTCGATAATTAATGTGAAACTTTGTTGTAAAGTTTTTAAACATGCTATGACTGACATAAATTATTATGTACAATGAAATAGTTGGCAGATGTATGGTCTTGTGGAGTGACTCTGTATGTGATGTTAGTGGGAGCTTACCCTTTTGAAGATCCAGATGATCCCAAGAATTTTAGAAAAACTATTTCAGTGAGTTCCTTTTGATTCTATATAAACACCTCATAATAACAGGTTTTTTTTCTTTGTTTCTTAATTTATTCTCATTCTGCAGAGAATAATGGCTGTTCAATACAAAATCCCAGATTATGTTCATATATCTCAAGATTGCAGACACTTACTTTCTCGTATCTTTGTTGCAAATTCTTCCAGGGTAACATTTTTTTTTCCTCTTCAATCCTGTTTGCTGTCTATTAATGTATAGGTTAACATGTCCGTTATTGATGGCTTGCAGAGACTTACAATAAAAGATATTAAGAACCACCCATGGTTCTTGAAGAACCTGCCAAGGGAACTCTCTGAGTCTGCTCAGGCTGTCTACTATCAGAGAGAGAATCCAAGCTTCTCCCTTCAAAGCATTGAAGAGATAATGAAAATTGTAGGAGAGGCTAGAAACCCTCCTTCGGTATCAAGGCCGGTTGCTGGATTTGGATGGGGAGCTGAAGAAGCAGCAGCAGAAGAAGAGGTTGAGGAAGAAGATGACGACGAGTATGAAAGGCAATTGAAGGAAGTCCGTGCAAGTGGAGAATTTTATGTCAATTAATGAAGCTTGGATTTAGCAGTCACAACATTGAATTCGAATTTTGTGATTGTGTAGCATGCATAATTGTACGATATAAGACCAGATATCACTTAGCATGCACAAGAATTTTTATTTATTTGCACTTCCAATATCACAATTTCATTGATAATTCTGCCAATACTCGATATTTTTTGAAAACAAAACATAAAACAGAGAACGAACACGCCCTGCACTTATGGGTGAAGACGAGAAGAAATTCTTTAAAAGGATAAAACTTGGATAAAATTTGAAATGAAAATTCATGTCTAACTCGAAATACAAATTCAGAATTCATAATTTTGATAAAACACTATGTACTTCTTACATCACACCTATCATCTCAGAACTTTCAGCTATCGAATCCTCCTCCTCGTAATCAGCAATCTAAGCAATGGGAACCTTGAAAACAACAAACCTCCATGTATGTAAAATACTATGGCCTTTTAACCTTTTAAAAGCATTTTTCTCGCAAAAATCTTCACTCAGTCACTGTAATCTAAACTTCCACTGCGAGAGCTGCTGGCATTTCGGCTGTGTAGTGAGAGGTTCCTCACATGTCCATCAAGCGAAGAAACATCTGCCTTTTTCTCCTTGAAGAACCTCTCTCTCTCAACATGTTTAGCTGGTGGTGGTGGAATTGCAACTGCTGGTCGAGCTCCATTAGCTTCTTGATCGGGCTCCATAGTTAACGGCCGCACAAACTCTTGCTTTGGCTCCATAATCAGCGGCCGAACAAGTTGTTGCTTTGGCTCCACAGTTAGTGGTCGAATGAGTGGGCGATGAAGCATTTCTCCAGGAACAGGACAACCCAGAAATCCCAACGGCCGCTCTATTTGGCAGCCTTCATCTTCTGGTCGTAGACAAGCTTTCCCTTTCCTTATCCTGTCCATCAACAGTTAAGAAACCATATTAGATAGAAGATGGAAACCAAACCTGAAGTTAACAATAAAGATGATCATAACAAGCTCAAATAACATTGGAACCGATACGAGAAAAGAAGAATCTCTATCCATGTCACTGAAAGGAAACTAGCTGATATTTTACTACAGTAGTTTTGTGGTAACTGCAATAGTGTTTCCGCAGCCTATTGCTCCACTAGCAAGTTGGTTCCCAAACTTACAATATAATTGAAAAGGGGAAACAGTTCAAATTTCTTTAAAATCATGATCATGGTCCTCCCCTGTCCAACTTTATGAAGCTTGCTTCAGCTTCATAAATTGGACTCTCTCCAAAAATTAGAAACAGGACATGCTTCCATGATGGTCGCGTGACAACAAAAATTTATACAGTTTCCATTAGTGGAGCCTGATTGTGCAGCTATAGTAAAAAGTTGAACCAACACCGCAAGTTCCCAAAATTTGACTAACTGCTATATTTCAGTGTCAATGGATTCAGTAATATACCGTGATTATCAACACACAAATGCATACCTTCTAAAAAGCTGTTCAGCCTCTTCCTCTTCCTGTTCCTTTTCCGCTGCCTGTTCTTGGTCAACATGACTTGATATGGTCATTTTCCGCTCATGGTCAATATGACTCGATATAGACATTGTCCTACCAGAAACAAGTGCAGCATGCCTTCGCAAAACTCTTTCAAGCTGCTCGTTAAGCTCAATTGCTCGGGAGATTATCTTTTCATCCCTGAAAGACAAAAAATAATGCTGCAACTTCAATTATATGAAATACTATTTTACTTTTCAATATGACTAATCACAATCCAAAACAAACTTGGCCTTCTTAAAGTCCATCCAAGTGGTCAAAAAAGATAAGTTCTTGACATAGCAAAGATATAGAAGTACATCCAGATATCCTGTGATGTAGCAGAATTCCCACTGAAATTGAACAACCTTAACATTGAGGGCCCGTTTGATTCTCAATTATTGTAGAATGAGAATGAAAAATATAGTCGTTATTGGGCCCCACACAAGAGATAGAAATTCAAAATTGATGGTTTGATGTGATGGATAACAATCATATTTTTCATTTTTATAGATGAAAAATGAGAAACAAACGAGGGCTGAACATATAATAGTCATGATTTTGGTTTTTCTCTCTGTATTCATTATTACAAAAGAAATTCCATAACAATGTCAAGAAGAATTTTGTCTCTAAACGATATTGAGGCATCCAACATTCTACGTTCGAGAAGAATGCCATTACCATAATAAATTGTCTCCTTTCTCGACAAAAATGTAAGATTGGCAATTGAAAGAAAATAAAGAGAATTACTATTAAATCAAGAATCACGAAATCCAGAAAACAAAGAAAAATGGCTTATCTTAGACAGCCGAAACAACAATAAGTCCTAATAAACAAGAAGCAGTTGGTGGAAACTATTCTGAACTGAGTACATTTAATTCCACTTCACACGATTGGTATGGATTGCAACACTCAGAGCCCTTCCTGTAAAAATCTTATAATGTCTATCCTCTATAAGTTGTGCATGAAAAAAGAAAAGGAAACAGTATAAAGAGCAAGAAATGATGCAGTTTTGGCATTCTTTATAAGCATACATGCCTCCGCTCCGCAAAAAAAGGATTTTGACCAACAAATGTGTGGCAATTAACAGCTTAAGGGCGTGTATGGGAGGGATTAAAATCAGATTAAAATTGAAAATATAGCCGTTATTGTTGACTTTTATTAGACGAGTGGGGTCCAATAACGACCATATTTTCAATTTTAATTGGCTTTTAATCCCTCCCGAACGGGACCTAAATTTCTATGCAAAAGCTGAAGGACAACAGTCGGAGCTATGCAGACTTAAACTGATAGAAGCATTCCCCATTTGATCAAAGGAGGCAGATATCTGAATTCACAGTCCAGATGATATATAGCAGCTTCACTGATTGGTCCAAAAAGGTGCAACCAGACAGCCATTGAGTATTTGACCCAAAACAATGCCATTGAAAAAATTGCAAGCTCAATTTGTTACAGCAACCTTAGTCTGCCACTGCCATTTTTTCTCACATTTAATCATTGTGACTCACTTCACTCATCAAACACACTCCACAACACTCCAGTATATTCATATCAAGTAAAATATTTTTTTTAGGCCAAATTTAGTTTTGGATGGGATATTGGGTGTTTACATGATTCCTCCATCTATATAGCTTTTCACCATCACATGACATACAATATATTTGGATGCAAACATTCAAGTTCTGTTGCTAAACGCAAGAAATGACTATATATGGAACAAATACCAAATTACAATAATCCTGCAGAGTTATTTGTTTCAATATGATGTAGTTAACCTGACGTTTGTTTATTGAAATGAGGCTTAGCTTGTTGTAAGAAGCAATTTAAATATTGTAAGACTTCTATGTTATGCATTGCTCTGCTGCTCTTACATCATGTGATCAAAATCTAGTAAAAACATACAATTCATGGCAATGCAATAACTAGGAAGCTAATAAGGAAGCTTAAGTAACTAAAATGAGTTGTGTTTAACAAGCATATCTACCAGTCTTGTTAGTAAGCTTTTACGAGATGCAGTCATTGTGAGATTATTTTGATGGAAGTAAAAAATGTGTGAAGGTCTTACCGAGAAGTCATTGCAAGTTGCATTATTCGTTGCTTTTGAAAAGAACATTGTTCCACAAGATCAAGTGTGAACTCCTCTTTCGCTCCCTAAAAGAACAATAAAGTAGTACAAATGCTCAGGCAAAAAGAATGAGGAAACAACTCAGAAGCTCCATAATGTGGTGGATAAATCAATCACCAATTGCACACGAATCTCAAAATTTTCGAATTAAGACATGGTAAGTTATTGATCCTTTTTTTCTTGCAATATTCATATGCTGCTGATGCTTGCACAAGTTCACGGTTTTAAGGCTTAAGGAGGATTACAATATTATGGATGGTTAAGGAGGATTACAATATTATGGATGATGCAAAATATTAAATGACAGATGATCTTCGAATAGTGCAACTGGGGTTGGGGAGGTTGGGAATTTTTATTTAACTATTTCAATTTTTTTCTCGTCTTTTTCTTTAAATTCTTGCGATTTAAATGGTTCAAGGCAATTAGTCCCCCCCCCCCACCCCACCACCACCACCACCACACACACACACACACACATTTTTACTACTTAAGCTCAAGTTATAGCTTTGTCATCATTTAGAGCCTGTTTGGTAGGGATTTTTGGGGGAAGAATTGATTTTGAATAGTGATATGATGGGAAATGTGTGGTTGAAAAAGAAGAAAAAAGTATTGATATGATGGAAAATATTATTTTATTGAAGAATGTGTGGTTGAAAATGAGAATTGATTTGAGAATTGATTTGAGAATCAGAAACAAACAGGGCCTTAGTATAGCATTTCCTCCAGGATCGGCAACTACTCCACCTCACTAATATCTAACCTTTTCCTCCCATATTGTACTGCTTCCTGTTTGCTCTTACTATCTACATCTTTAGCATGTCTATAATCCATTACGCTCAGCAGAATAATAAAGAATGCTACAACAGTAAATACCTCAGGATGTTGAGCATCAACAGCATTAAGGACATCCTTCAAGACCTCCAGTGCAGTGCTAGCTTTCTCAAGAATACTGTGATTAATTGAACTAGTTTTATGGCAAGGAAAACTAGGATAATAACCACAAGAAAGCCAAAAAACAAAAAAAATGATACGAAGCTCGACTCTTTTTTCTTCTATGAATAAAGAAAGTACACATGGATACCAAGTCATATTTATGAAGCAATGATGATACCTGTGTTCAGAAACCTTCTTAGGTTGTGTCTTTGGTGCACTTTCACATTTAGTAGCAGATACCTTATCAAGTGAATTATTCTCGTTGGTGTTTGATGTAGCATGAGGTTTGGGGATATCACGAGGCCTCTGAGCAAATTGCACTCCTGCACTCTGCGAACATAGTATCCAAGGTTAACCTAGTCTGCAACATTAGAGTTTTTCCGCCACAATATATGCAAAACATCACAGGTATACACCAGCAGAGACAACAGAAAAACATAATATACAGTAAACTAAGAAATCCTTATTACAATTGAAAAGAAAGACTCTCCAAGCAGGGAATGTAAGATTAGTATACATCTCCAAGGAATGCATACTTTTCTTACGGGTAATTCCATCATTTTAAAATGGGTCCATCAACATCATCAACTTTATACGCAGTTAAAAGTATTATACATCCAAATAGTATCCGAAGACACTAAATTTCAAGATATAGCACACATCCCTGCTGCTTTTATTACCTTATCAGAAAGTTTCCACTTTCTTCTTCCTCGGACCCGATTATCCAAAAATGATTGCTATATTTTATTTGGACATTTATGTATAGATTTGATTTTATTATATTTGTCAATAATCAATAAATGTAGCGAAAAAGGATTGACATATCCTACCCCAAAGTTATTGGGAATAAGACTATTTGTTATTGGGGTTATTTAGAGATGCATGACCCGTTTGATAGAGCTTTTAAAAATCAAAAGCTGTTTTTTAAGACTAAGAAGCTGTTTTTGGGCCTTATTCGATAATTATCTAGAAGTGCTTCGTCTCGTTACAAGAGATTGTAGAGAAAGTTGGTCCGATGTCACTTCTTCAAGAAGCTCTTCTACGAAAGTAGAAGCAGAAGTCGAAACTATCCCAAATAGGCTCGTAATCTTACATATCTTTATCAATTTTATATTCCTTGGGAGGAAAATATCTAAAATAAGGTTTTTGGGTAATAAGTGGAAGGCATGGAACCAACAAATATAAAAAAAAATGCTTTTCTTACAGGTAAGCATTTAAAACAACTAATATTAAAAGTATTCCCTAACAATGTTTGTTTACACTTTTGGAACCAAAAAAATCTGAGGTATAAATTATATGTGGTTTACATGTCACTTTTCTGGTACACTTAGCAAATATCAAACATTATCAGCTGTTGAAATTTTTGAGAAGACCATATTATTTACAAAGTAGATATGGCCAAGATTCTCCATCTTCTGCTTGGATGCTAAATCAGCACAGATAAGTAACAACCCTATCAAAGTACAGATGATGAGGATGGCCAAGGTTTACTACAAATCATATCCATGGTTTAAAACTATAAAGCTTCAGAGAGTAATGGAATACAATGATATACTTGATAATAATGCATGACATACACCAAAGCACAGCAATATTCACAGATTCCTCTTACTCAAGTATTATTCATATTGACCTTTTTCCACTAAAACTATTCTTAAACCAAGTAAAGAAATCGGTGTCCCTAAAATTGTATCTTCAATGGCAATGTGGAAAGTAATGCATTATTAGAAAAAACAGTTTAGAAGATCTACATTCATTTCAGAGGTGTTACACTAACATGATCGAATAGTATTTTCTTGACATGAGCTTTCATTTTATATTGATCGAAACTTGATAAATCAAACACTCAATGTGTACAGTACCTACCACCAATTCATAATATGCAGAATAATATTGAGGGAACCTCCCAGAAGCTCCACCTACAGATGTCTGAGCTGCATCTAAAAGAAGAAAAATCTTTTCCCGCACAGGAAGGTCTGACTGTAAAAAGGACATAAATTATTTCTCACTCGATCAAATCAGCTTATGATAGAGAGTCACATATGGAGAAGCATCAACCTTTTTCTTAACTATTTTAACAAGCATGGGAAGAATTCCTGTCTCGGTAACCTGCTTATGAACAGGTTCTCCAATATTATTCATTAACATCTCCAGCAACTGTATGATTTGAGCACCAGAGAGAACAATAAGTTGGGTTATTGATTATTCCAGCAAGTTGAGGGACATAAACATATCATGCAATTCCAACAATAGGAACATAACCGTACGCAAGCTGGCCCAAACATCCACAGTTATTAAAAAAAAAAAAACAATAGGAACATAACCGGAGCAAAAATATTTTGAACCCTAGAAGTACTCACCAGTACTGCATATAGTTGTGTGTTTGAGTGTTTGCTTCGCAAGCATTTTTTAACAGCTTTTATAACATCTTTAGCTTGCCTGCATTAATAGCACACCCTAAAATTGTTAAATCAAGGTTCAAAAAAATGTTAAATCACACACAACAGCTATGCCTTAAAAATCAGCTCAACATGACTGCTTATATTCTCTCTATTTTACCAATTTCCAAGGAACTTATCTAATGTTATAAATAGCAAAGGGAAAGAAAAAGTTTCGGATTTGAATTTTACCTTCTACATCTACAGTGTAGAAGAAACAACTATCAACCACTAATTTATAGCAAAATGAAAATTTATTAAATTGGATAAAACAAAACAAATATTTTACAAAAACCTTCTGACAAAATACTATGCCCCCATCGAGAAAGAGAACTGACTAACACCTAACCAAGTTGAAGACCTATCAACGCTGGAAAGTATAATGTCTGCATTTAACATATTAAAAAGTAAGGGCTGAATCTTACCTGTAATCATGTGCAACTAATTCACAAATCTCAATGTTTTTCATCCAATCCATTTCAGTAAGTTTATCACTTGTTGCAGAATTAACAAGTTCAGATGCCATATTTACCATCTCTGCGGTAAGACATGAAGAACAAGTTAACAGACTGTAAATGCATTAGAACAATTTACCTAAAAGAATGATGTTAACAGGTTTCCATTGAAAACCTTTACGGCTATAACAAGTCATATAAGAAGTGTATTGGGAAATGTGCAGCTAATAAGATTTGTCTTACATGTGCACGTTAGAACTATCACCGACAATTGACAAAAAGTACACAACTAACTTAAGGCCGCAAAGCTACAGCTTGGAGATACTAGATTCCAACAGGCCATTATGGTTGTGTGATTAATTGAGATGGAAGCATTCCACTGCTTATAGTAAGATATCAGATATTAATTGGAACAGAATGCATTTAATACGTGACACGTTTCTTCTGCCTTTAATTTGCAATATATCACAACGAAAAATTCATTGGTTGACAGCAATATTCCATTTCCTTTAAGCTTCAAAGAAGCATAGACTAACAGCATTAGTTTCAATTCATGTGATATACTAAACCTCTTCTTCTTGAGATAATTTTTGGGTCATCAACTGCACGACCTTAACCAAAATTTGTCCCCACAACATAATAAATACAAGCAGAAAAGCATTGGTATATGAACACACTATGGACATATCAATATGATTATGAATTCCAAGTATGGATCTTTTAGAGATGGAATAACTTGCTTACATAGATAAGATCACATTTTTCAACTGTTTATTCTAATCTTTCACAATTATCAAACACCAGGACATACTGAAATCAAATTGCATCATATCCATTAATAACATTCAAGGGGACAAAAACATATATATAAAAAAATGAAGAAGAAAAAACCATTAGACCAAGATAACAATCTCTGGCAAAATAACAAAAATCACAAAATACTAGCTTTCACACTATTCTTTCATGTATAAAAATCATTTAACAGGCCACTATGCTTTCCATGCTATCAGGAAACTTCAAACTTGGCGAATTTAACAATTCAAAATTCAGTTTATATTATCCCCATTCCACCCCCCCCCCCCCCCCCCCCCCCTCCTCCCTTTACATATTCATATTCAAATCATTTACAGAAAGGATATGGGGATTACTCATTTTAGCTCCTTTGTACTTTGCTTCTCTTCACTCACCACAAAAAAATAATAATAATAATTAAAAAAATCTCGTCTTTTCATTTTACAAAAAACATTCCAACTTTACTTCAGATCTCAAGCAAGCATTTAAGAAAGGGGATACAAAGTAACAAAACTATAATTGATCTAGCAAGCATTCAAGAAAGGGGATACAAAGTAACAAAACTATAATTGATCTCAATATAAATATGATTATTTTTTTATTCGTCACAAAAATCCTAAAAAAAAAAATAATTCATCCCAAATTAAACAAAAAAATTCACTGGAAGAGCAAAGCAAGATGATAAATCAGTACCTGGAGAGTCAGCAAAGATTAAAACGGCTCCTTCAATGGTCCAATTGTATGTATAGTTGTAATCATACGATACACACGACTACAACTGTGCTGCGTAAAAATATATATATATGTATATAATATATATGTGTATGGTACGTATGAATTAACGGTGATAAAGAAAGCAAATAAATTAAGAATCTCTCGTAATTACTTTACCAGTATACAGTGCAATGGACTTTACATTTCTTTTGAAAATTGTACGTTTTCCAATCTTTCTCTGAATAATCTAATAAGATTATAAGCAAAAATAAAGAAGAGTAATCGAGAATCTCTGTGTACTAATTTTTTATCACTCTCTTCTCTCTATGAGAAGATTGTATATGTATATTGTAAGTCTACGCGGGTGACATAGTGTGCTTTATTTGCCCTTTTTATTTATTTATTTTTTAATTTATGAAGTGAAGTGAAGATTTAAATCCATATCGGTGGCGGCGCCATCTTATGCTTCCGGCTTCAAGATATTGGCTTGCTTATGATAACGAGCAATGCTACTAGTACATCGGAGTGTACATCACAGTGTACATCCCTTTCACGTGGATAAGGGGCCCACTCGAATATTTTATTCAACTGAACCCTTCCATGTGAGGGGATGTAGACCTTCATGTACACTTTTTTATGTACATGTAGCATTTTTCATAATACAAACCTACTTAATCTTTTTTATTCAATCTCTCTTTCCAACTTGACTTGTGAATTTATAACTCATTTTACGAAATGGTTACTGTTGAAAATTTATTTATTTCAATAAACAAGATCGTCTAACTATTCATGTGTATATTATATCAAGAATAAAATATTCGAATTTTTACCTAAATTCGACAATTGATTCTTGAATAAATTCTGAATCGCGAACTTCCAAACATTTGGATCACAAGCTCCTAACTTATAATTCCAAGAACTTGATATTCCAAATGTTCAAATCTTCTATGATATTGTCTAAAGTCGAGACTACATTGGTGGGTTGAAAACTTCTTTTAATTAAATAAAGAAATTAATTATTGGATTGGACAATAAAAAAAAATTATTTTTTTTTCACTTTCTGCCTCTCCAATTTGAACACTATGGAAATTATATATTAATAGTCAATATTGTCCAATATAGTAAATCGAGCCGAGCTGACTCGGCCATTAACATACCTATTCAAATTTTACGCTTGCAAATATGCAAGGCTAAATTTGTAATTTTAAATTGTGAAGTCCCACGTCCCACCGCCTACAACAGATGATGAAGTACACGTAGCACTCACGAAATCGCTAAAGTCACCAGGCGTTGAAATGCATACGTGGCAACAGACAATGGTTGATGATTATCCCACGTCTGTGATTCTTTAAGGATGAATAAGGGCACAGACTAAAAGGCAACAGCTCAAACGATTGTCTCCCACGTGTCTGGTTACTGCAATCGAGGTTTTGTTGTTTAACAAATAACGAGTGGGCGGTCCGACAGCTAGATAACACAGAGTTTGCTTTGCTGGCTTTAGGTTCTTGTTCTTGATTGAGCTTACTTCTTGCACGTGCCAACTCGGATTCTCTGTTTTATCTCAATCTGTGTATCTTGATTAATGAACCCTTAGGCTTCGTTTGATTGGCGGAATTTTCCAGGGAAGTAGGAAAATATTTTTCTACTTTTACTTTTTTGACTGTTTGATACACAAAATTTTCTACGAAAAATGTTTTCCTCCCTTTTTCTAGGTACAACCCTTTGATGCACAAATGGTGGAAAATGTTTTCCCACCTATTCGGTGAAAATGTTTTTCACCTAATAGATGGGAAAACATTTTCCACCATTTTTTTTTTTTTTTGTAATGAGAACAAATTCTAGACACAATAGTAAAAAAAAAAAAATTCACTTTTATCGACAACTTTCATGCAAAATAAAATCAAACGAATGATAATCGGTATGGTAAATTTTTTTTTTTCAAAAATTTTTTTTGACAATGAGAACAAATTTAGACTCAATAGTAGAAAAAATTATCATTTTAATGGACAAATTCCATAAAAAACGAAGTCAAATGGACACCAAATTTTCAACATTTTCCATGGAAAATTATACAAATCAAACACAATTAATTACAATTCCTAGTAAAACATTTTCTAAGAAAATTAATTCCCTGTAAAACATTTTCTTTTCACCCATTTTTCACATTTACAATCAAACGGACCCTATGGCAAAATTAATGGTCACAAAGAAAACTGACCATTTCGAGAACAGCCATCTCCGCCCGAGCTCGACCAGCATGGTCTCATTATCGAGCTTGACCTGGTGAGAGTTCAGCCATCTAACCATGATTAGGTTTAACGATCTATTTGACCGCCTCCCTTCTTTAGGCTCCCGCTTCTCACCGATCTTTCTCGTCTCTTGACTGTCAACTTAAGCTAAGACGTGATCAACTCATCAACTATTTGAGAGGGACCTAGATGTCCCCGTTGAAAGGCTCCTAAGGTGGTCTTGTGTCTATCAAATATAATACTGCAGCACATATGTATTATAGAGATTTCGTTCGTGCATACCAAACTTCATTTCGTTTATTTTATATCATTATTCACTTTGATTTTCAACAACATTTTCTGCCATGGAGATGTCAATCCCAAGAATCTGTTTTCAAAACTATATATAAGCATATTGTTGGCTTTTATACAATGGTGCGTGCATATAACACATTCTATCGATGCATCTCTACTAAGCATCAACAACATCAAATGCCTTCTCTTTGCCAAGTACATGATCAACAGTGGTATTATTCACCGGAGAATTTGTCTCGTTTTCTTCAGTAGTTGAAGCTGATGTTGCACTTGAAGCAGCTTTCGTGTTCGATGGCTGATCAGTTTCCCGTGGAGGTGAACTGGCTGGGGATCTGACTACTTGCCTTACGACTTTGCTACTATTGACAAGGGCCTTTGACTGAGTTACCATATAATTAAGCCACAGCAATAGTTCCAGGATATAAGCTTCTGTCTTCTGCCTGTCAGCATGGTGGAGTGTCTCGATTGGCATAATATCAATTGGCCCAACTGACTTGCGATTCAAATCTGACCTGTATTCACGAAAACCACTTAGCATCTACTTTAAATCGTATATCGAATAACCAGATTCATCATACAAACATTTCATTTACTCACCCAGTGTTTCCCCACTCTCCAACCCAACCGAATCCGTGATGGGCCCTGATCGAGTAAATGCAAACACGAACATAATTAACAAACGTCTTTCGCAATAGATACAGGTAAAAAAAAAGGAAATCTTTGAATTCTTACTTAGCCGTGTTTGTGGCGACAGGAACAAGCCATTGTAATGTTTTTTCCATCACTTCTTGGATCTCTGTCACAGTGAGCTGCATAGGATAAGCAAGAATTACATTAAAAGCATCAAAAAATCGAACCAACGGATTAGTTAGAGAAAGCATCACGAAAAGCATCAATGGAAGCCTGGAAATTTTAGCGTATAAGGTAACAGAAAATACCTCCTTCTGGACATGGAAAGATTGCAGTTTGGATTTTAACGGAGATTTTAAACTTGGTGGCAAGCTCTGGTATAATGTATCTCTAGCGTTTGGAGGCATGGAACTTGGACGGGCTACCTAATCACAGGAGAAGCATGCTCATTCAAATTCAGATAACAGATGATGAAAAAAAAAATTGTCACAAATGGAGAAAGGGTCCAACATGATACAAATTGTACTGGCCATTGCTTTGAGATTGATTTATTCATGACTTTGACGGAAAGAGAACGCTTGTAGAGAAAAGTAATTCAACAAAGGTATTGTCAACAGTGACAAGATAATATAAAGATATACAGTAGAGTTTGGCATAACTTCTGAATTAAAAGTCTGCCTTACAGATGAACTTCACAATATGGGCTTTACAAGAAGTGCTTCTGTCTACTTTTTACAAAGTTCTACGGAATTGAAAATAATTGCTCATTGCATCTAATGGGAAGTGAAACTTCAAAATCCATTATTGTTCACCTTTTTTCCAAATAGATTCTCAAAATGACTTCTAGAAATCTACACATAATTCAAATTAAATGTTTTCTAGAGGACTGGTTGCAAACCACCCTTGAGATGTGCCAATCATAATGCCACGCGTCATAAATAATGCATTTATTCATGTGAAATTTATATGTCTTTCTATTGAACCACTTGATTTTAAAGTTTAAGATGCTAGATAAGTCCGCATTTATATCATTTCAACCTTACACGTGCACAATTTTTAATAAATGTGAAGCTGCAAGACTTGAAGATAGGACCTTTGCTTACTCTAATATTACATTGAATCATTTGATCTTTAAGCTTAAGCTATTAGACAAGATTTAAATCTTATCTTCAATACTTTCCTTTGGAGTGGTTGAGATGAATGAGTAATCATAAGAGCGCAAAAACACATGATAACCTTTTTTTCCTCAACACTTTTCTTTGGAGTAGTTGAGATATGAGTAACCGTAAGAGCACAAAAACACATGATAACCTTTTTTCTAAAACTGTTTCTAAATCCAAAATTTTCAATAACAATTAACAATTCTAAAACTATTTCTAAATCCAAGTTTTTCAATAACAATTGACAATTTGATCAAAGTTGAATTGAGCATTTGCAATATTTGCCACACTGTTCCATCGCAAACATAAAGTTAGAATACCAACAGTAACAATTCTGGTATAAAGAAATCCCACAAAATACATAAACTTAGAACACCTAAGAACTTTCTAACACAGAGAACACTATAAGCCAGCCAGTGCCATCTTTTTGGACCTAACCACAACCTCTTTGAAGTATATTGATGACATGACTAGACATGGCATGAGGAATTTTAGTCATGATAGGAAATATTGATCATTGATAATCAATTCGAGATAAAAGTCTAAACACAAAATCATCATCAAGAAGAACGTGATCAAATCATCAGTAATTAAGTATCAGCTAGTGAAGAGTTATATACTTACAATTGAGTCAATCTGGAGAATGATATTAGCATAATGTAATGCAAGCCCAGCAGGCCCCAACCTTTGTTTATTGTTCATGGATCCTTTTTCCACCAATTCACCAACTGCTGGTCATCCACAAAGATAATTTAACCCAACCAAAGAAAACAAGAAAAATATTTAATTGATACCAATATGCACATTCCGAAAATAGAAGTCCAGATGGATATATTGTAGAAGTATGATTTACACAATTTGTTAGAGTTCTCTGAGAAATGAACATAAAGACGGAAACTCTTATAATATACACTGTTTTTGAATCCTCAAAGATTTTCAGTGCTAAGTAGCGAAGGTTGAGTTTAATGCAGTAAAGAACAGGTTGCTTCACAAGAGCATTGCATGTATTTCCTTATTATTATTTTGAGATTATAAAAAACAATCATTTTAGCTGCCTTTCAGACATATAACAATATAACAGTTGCTTTATAAGATTTAAACATACCTGGACTGCCAAAGATATTAT
Source organism: Fraxinus americana (assembly GCA_035079005.1). Classification (NCBI taxonomy): domain Eukaryota; kingdom Viridiplantae; phylum Streptophyta; class Magnoliopsida; order Lamiales; family Oleaceae; genus Fraxinus; species Fraxinus americana. The sequence continues at coordinate 11,160,450 of CM068716.1, read as the reverse complement.
TTATCTCCTGATTCAAGAATAAGACAATATCCACAAGCTTCTCCATAACCTGTAACCCAGCATTTACATTGGAGTCAAATAAGACATTATCAGGGAAGAAATTCTATGAATTACAATCTTATGTTATGGTTTTCAAAACGGGCTAATTCTCCCTTCTGGTTTCGAAAAGACACAAACTATCAAACACCGTGTCGTTCTGAAACCTTCGCTCGTCAACCCCTTTTTGGTAAAGCGTCCTCAAAGCTACTAACGAGTTAGAGCTTGTTTGGTAACACTAAAAGTCCAATTAAAATTGAAAATATAGCCACTATTGGGTCCCACCCGTCTAATAAAAGTCAACAATAACGGCTAATTTTTCAATTTTAATCCGATTTTAATCTCTACCAAACACACTCTTAAATTATATGGCTGAACAGACTTTATAGAGGGGAGCATATAGCAAATATTTTTAAAACGGGAAGTAGATAAAAATCTAACTCCTGAAACCACAAGGAGATCCTCTGTCCAAGTTTAAATAAGTCTCTACTAGAGAGGTGAACAGAGATTCTCCTTAATTGGTGGTGTTATCAGTTTATCTAGTTAATAAGCAAAGGAAAAGAATAGCTACCTCTTCTAAACTTCTGGACCACAACGACTTTTTCTTTAAATTTTTTACTAGTTTCTTTTGGCTTTTCAATTCAGCTGCCAAAACAGCTAGGCCGTCCTTGTCTCCTATAATGAAAGACATCAAAAAAATTGAGGATCATTCAATCTAACTATTATATCCTTGATAGCGTTACATTTTGAACAGTATGTATTAATATGGAAAGAAAGAATTGCACGAGCTATGATTTACTGTCATTTAAATATATGAAGCTTAAAATTTTTTACTTAAGTACACAACACTTGATATAAGATTATCATCATCTGAAAGCTTGATCACAAAGTAAGGAATGCAGAAGAATTAGCTTTAGAGTGGGAGAAGCCAAAATCATCTGGCTATACAATGAATCTAATGGATCTTAGTGTTATGACCCACATCCCAGATCATATAATAGTGGGACTAATGAAAGAGAAGAAAAAACCTTGGCCATAAGAAGAAATTATGGCAGTGAAGATCAAGCAGCAGATAAAGCGCATAAGGGTTGTCAATACTTAAATAGCCTAAGATTGACTGTTTTGTAATACAAGAACTTCTAAACATGCCGAGATATTCGATACAAAGTATTCTCAGCTGATCCAATTGAAGAAGAAAAAAAATAACAAAATCAAGTGGCAAACTTGGCCATAGAAAGCGATGAGATAGTGATATCAAGTAGCAGACAAAGCTCATCAGTTTTATCAATATTCTGATAGCCTAATATTGACTGTTTGATGTTACAATAACTTCTAAACGTGCACAAATATCTGGTACAACGCATTCTCCACTCACCCTATTGAAGAAGAAAAAATCAACAAAACCCAGTGAACTGCTCTTCATTGATGGCAGGGATTTCATATTAAGTGCTAGAATATAAGTCAGCGTAACTAGTATTGACCAGAATAAATTTTTGTCACAAAGAAATACCTAGACACATTTTTCATTCTAGGTGACTCAGGGAGATGGACAAATTCCTTTTTGAACACAGCTATCTTTCTTAATGAGCAAACACAGATGGTGCTAGGAGCCTATCTATGCATACATTCACTATTTGGCCATATGGAATTAGAGTGACATAGTAAAATAGAAAATAAACAGACGAAGCAATGGGGCTTGCAATCACAATTCATCGCTCTATGTATTTAATTAGAAAATCTTTTGTAGAAAGCTACATGCAAAAGGAATGCAAGTAAGCGAATTAAGTGGTCACCTCTTTGAACAATACTTAATCTAATCTCTTCAATACGCTTAAGTTGATAATCTTGCTCAAATGTGTCCAATGCATGCAACTCTTGATATAGATCCTGTGGTCCAAAGAAGTAGATTTTTTTCTTTAGTCTTCGCAAACAAAGACTATTAATCATTGTTAAACAGGAATTCTTTGTTGCGTAATAGCACAGAAACTTGCAAAAATAAACACAGCCCACTTTACAAGTACAGTGATCTTGTCGGCAATCTCAAAGCAATAGTTATAAGACACATTAATTTTGAAATATAGAATGGCACTATGGGAATAAAAGGAGCAACTGGCCTTTGGAGAAAAAAGAATTGGCAGTGATCTTGAAGAGAGATTTAATGAGTTTCATTCTTATCAAAATATTATTGATGACAAAAATTATACTAAAGAAATAGTGGTAACAGAACAATAATAATAACAGCATCAAAAACAATTTTCATGATGAAAAGCCAAGCTCCAAAGACAGGGGGTAAAAATTATCATAACATTGATTGTGACAAAGAGGTAATACTAACAGCTGTTAGTTGAACTAAGATCATCAGTTGCTCCATCACTGATTCTGCCGTCTCCCTCAACTGATTCTGTGGGGTACGATCTCTACTACGTCTGGAAAACAAAAATTAGCATCCAGCAAGTGAAAACCCAAATGACATGACATCCCATACATACAAACACGGGTTAAACACTTCGTTCGTCCCTGAACTTATAGGTGTGCTTGGAAATGGTCCCTGAACTTTAAATATTAATATTTAGTTACTAGACTTTTGACTATTTGCTCCATCAGACACTGAAATGGATTCTGTCTCCCATGGAAAACGTAGTGCTGAGATAACATTGATTCCAAATGTCAAGTGTACAAACAATCCTCCAACAAGGTAAAATCACTGAGATTAGTTAAAAGATCTCATCTGTTTGGATTTTTTAAAGTCAATTCAACGTGACTAAACCAAGCTGAAAAGCAAGTAGGACATTTAAGGTCACATGGTCATGCCTCATAAGCATGCCGTTAGCCAGAAAATAAGCATCAACTTTAGTTGCTGTGGACCGAATCCATTTCAGTGACTAACACAGTAAACATTCAAAAGAAATACCATTTGTGAGCATGCATATAAGTTTAGGGACGAACCAAGTTTTTCGCTCTATGAACATTGATGAATTATAAAGATTCACTAAGTTACTTCTCAAAAAAACGATCCAAGTCATGCCACTGAGGATCTTTACATCGATTTCCAAAACGAACTACTTCTCCTGAGAAAACTTTGAGCTCCTCCCTGTGTACACACTCACATAAATCACATATTCATTGTTTAGAAAGGAATGGGTAAAAATTAAAAATTCTGTCCTATGAAAGTTAAAGTGGTAGACATTGCGAGGAAAGAAGTGTCTCTCCTCATTACCAACCTCTTGTCTGCAGCAACAATCCTTAAAAGTTCATCCATGTCTTCTGATATTAACTGTCGCACGCCTTCTGCAGGAAGCACCACTTCTTTCAGTTGCCGTATACTTCGTCTTGAAAGTGATTGCATAAGACTGGATCCCTTAACAATTGTGTTGGCAATCTCAAATGCTAGAATTGAAAGTTCACCGTTTTTGTTTGCTGCTCCAGAAGCAAATGCAGTGTTTAAAACTCCAGCAGCCCTTTCAAGTCCAGCGCTGCCAGCTTTGCCCAAGAGTGAACCCACTTCCGAAACCTGCAATAATTTTCGCCCTGATATGGTTAAAAGCTGTAGTGTAGTCAGGGTGTTTCATCAGCTTGGTCATTATTAAATTTATTGTTCCTCTCTATTAGTTGTTCATAACAAAACTGTTCGTCGTAATGTAATTCTTGGATATCTTGTCAACACCAAACTCGTTTAAAGATGTTTATGGTATTAATTTCGCTAAACATATATCCAAGCTATTATCTCGTAGAAAACCATGAAATAAGTTTCTATTAAGAAATTGTAATTAGCATCACAAGTCACAGCAGAATGGTTTGCCCTAGTACAATAAAGTCTTTGCAGATATAAAATAAAGACACAAATTCACTTTCAGTTGTATATCATTCCCTTAAAAGTATGACGAAATTATTCCCCCTCAGACTCTTTGTCATTGATATACTTTTCATTTCAGGAAGTCCCAAAATAAGAGCTTGTTAGAAAGCCCAACAATTTGTGCCACAGTTATCCATTATAACCTAACAAGATTACATAGTAGGGAAGACGAACCAATCATTATTATTTTGAATCTCTCTCTTTCTCGTTCTCTCCCTCCCTTCCTCACTCTCCATCATATGATTCAGTAGAGTGAAGATAGGAAAAAGAAATTTGAGTGTCACTATCAGGACACTATGCATAAACAACGTATATGAATCTCTCTCTACCTCCCATCCTCCCTCCCTCTCTCTATCATATGATTCAGTAGAGTAATAGGAAAAAGAAAATTTGAGTGTCACTATCAGGACACTATGCATAAAATATGTTTATAAAATCCTTCTCTAATTATTGGATGAGGGAGTAAGAATGTAACAATTGAATTAGCTTAGCAGACGCATGAGAGATATACTTTGACATTTCATTTTTTTCCAGATTTTTAGTGGGCCCAAAATGCCATTGATCAATTTTCTTATGTCTATTCAACATATAGTCAACTGTATTTTCCAATTTCCATAAAATATACACCCTGTGCAAAATGTCGGTAAGTAAATCTGCTACAGCCTACACGTATTAGCTCTAAAAAGATGAAATGATCCTAAGTTCGAAGAATGGGTGCATCCAGGAGGATCTTTAATTCATCATAAACAAAAGCAGAAATTCGTCATTTTGGTTTTACATTACAGAGGAATTGAATATATGCGCATCACACTTACCCTCATTCATGTAAAATGTCATCTCGCGTGCATTAAGTTTCTAAAGCCAAAGGTGCTATATATAGCCAAGTAAAATGTGATCCTATTGTAACAACTTCGTTTTCAAACTCATCACTTTCCATTAATATAAAACCCCCAATCATTCTCCATATTTCACATTTACGACTCACCTGTTAGATTCCACACTACTCAAGGTTTCCTAACATTCTCATAAGGGGCCATGCTGATTTGGACCATATTTTCTTACAACTGATAACAAACCACGTTCTTCTCTCCTCTCTCATATAAGCTAAGTCAATGAACAATAACCAGAGAAAAAGAATTTCATTCATATTGGCACATATAATAGGATGAGCTCGTGATTCACCAAATTACTATGTTCAATGTTATAACAAACATATTAGGTGGAAACGGACATTCAATTGATCAGACTAGTCTCTCATCATATATAATGCTGAATATACTTTTGTGCAAGAAGGAGAAAGATCCATTATTCTATAACGTATTCGCAAACACAATACCAAATGTTCATGTTAGTTCATAGCTCAAAGTAATGTTATACACTTAACTGACTTCAACTCTCGAATTTGTGTTATATACTGCTACTCGTGCTCAAGAATATACCAACTGCCACAAATAGCATACTAAAGATCTCCAATCAAAACTCGACCAGAACATGGAAAACAATTCAATCATATTAATAACTCTGCAGTCGTAAGGGCATGCATAAAATGACATGAGGTCAAACTTTACCTCATGTTCTAGCACCTATCCAGTGGACACAACTCCTAATACCTAAAGATTAAAGTACATCAATCTCCATTGAACACTAAATTATAAAAATAAATTTGTCCCTCTATGCGAGCTTAAGCTTTGGATGACTAAATTTAAACAAAGTCCCCTCTAAGCTTTTATATGAGGATGATTCAACAATCTCAACTTCAATACTAGTAGGTAAAAGAGAGTGTTTGTTACATACTTTTGCGACCCTCATCGATCTTGATCGTCGCGAAGGACTCCTCTGGTACCGAGGGATCCCATCATAAAATTCATCATCACTGATACTTGAATACCGAGGTGACAATCTTGGAGATTCTTTAACCACTTGATTTTCCACAGTCTCTTTCGCTGTCGGTGAAGTCATCACAATTTTACTAGCATCCACCTGCGCCTGCTGCGTCTGATAATACCGCTTTTCCGGGGCCGTACCTCTCAGAGAATAAGGGTTTGGTGTTGTGGGCGACTTTGAACATAGCGCCCCCATTCTAATTTGTTATTTCTGCTCAAAACCCATCAAAATTAACACCATATAATCATCAAATTGTACACCTCGTGTATCAAAACATACATAGGAAACACAAAACTCACCAATGAATGCTTCAAGATGAGAATTTTGGGTTGATGGGTTTACTGATTTTGTTGTTGAAAGATAAATGTGAACAGTCTAGCCGCCAGCCAAAACATGATATCAGTATCCTAAGAAAAATCTTTATAGAAATAAAAGTAATAGTGCATGGAAATTATAGTTATAAACAATTGCTACAATAATCTACGTTGTAGTTGTATGGTGAAAGAAGAAGATGAACATAATTGATTATTGAAAAAGATTTGTTTGTGAGTGAAAGTGGTCAAAGCAGAGGAAGGAGGGTGGCTAGAACAAATTGCTGAACTACCCAACCGGTTTGACTTTTCAAAATTGGAACCTTCTGAAATAATAATGCTGTCCTGCTCGGAATAAAATAATATTAATGTTTTTTTAATCACTTCATCCATACGAAAAATCATTTAATTAATTTTAAATTATTGAAATTTGAATTTATTGTTTGTTAGGAAAATTGGACAGATGTTACTCAACGACTTAAAATAAGAATTTGAATCCCAAACTTTTCATTATAAATAATAATTACTCAACCAAAATTGTTGGGATGTTTGACAAATTCCGGTGTAAATAACATGAAAACATATGTCATCTCAAATGCCTCATTCAAGTTCAAAAGTAAAATCTATCTTCATAAAATTGAGCATTCGAGCATACGTTGATTTAACATACAAAAGCTAAATCCTTCTTGAAGATCAGTTTGTCATTGGAAGAATAGTATCCTGACCTTATGGTTTAAGGTCAATTAGTTTAGCTTTTGAATCTGAAACTTTTAATCTTTGAGCTTTTTTAAGAAGAGTTATTTTAACTTTTTGACTTGAAAATACTACATATTTATTTGACCGTACATCAATTTTTTTTATCATATATCTCACATTTTTTCACAAATAATATTTATTTCATCAACAGTGCTTCATGTACAGAAGCTATTTTGACAGAAAATTCACAGAAAACACACACATGTAGCCCGATGTGGATCCCGCACATTATTATTATTATTATTAATAAATGGTGGGGTTCCACTCATTATTAGTATTCTTGTGAATTTATGTAAAAACATTTCTGTACAAAAGGATTTTTCCTTATTTCATCTTATAAAATGTATTAAAATTAATACTATAAATAAATTATCATGGCAATTATCCTTGGGGAAGTGAACTAGTGATTGATGTTGTTGCTAAGTGTCTTTCAGTTGGGGATGTACAAGCATTCAAAAAAAGATCATTCTTGCTCGAATAACTGTATCCACCTTGAACAAGTAGAGAACAAAGTATTTAGGGGGCTGTTCTCTTTGGCCGTTTTGGGTCATCTTCTGTTCGATTTTCCAAAAGATTCTTTCCTATTTTCGAAAACTCGTTTTTGAAAACGAAACAAAAATTGTACACAAAACACAAAACGAAAAAAACATCGTTTTGAATGTTTTCAGCCAAACTCACGAAAAAAACTTGAAAACACGGGAAACAGCCCATTTTCCACTTTCCAACCCTCTTCTGTCAAAACAATGGAGCAGCCACTTCCAACCTTCTAAACTCTGGCCATCGTCCTCCACCACCATCACCACCGAATTTGCATACCATTGTGAAGCCATCAATCCATTCTTCAATAACCACACAAACCACTACTCAAACATATACCAAAATCAGTCAAAAACCATCCTCAAAAATTGAACTGGCGCAAACTGCTTCTGCTGAAATCTCCACCTCCGACGACACCCAAGGTCACGCACCACCACCGGTCGATTGCCCACCCCCAGACATCTCCAGCCATAGCTCCAATTTACCCAAAATGTCGACTCAACCACAGGCAAAATGGCAACCTTATTTAAGTTTATATCTTTACTTAGGTTTTTTTCTTGTACTTAATGATGGTGATAGAGACCTCATTTAAGTCTATATCTTTATGCCTCTGTTTTTATTTTTTGAGCTGATGGCTATGATTGTAAGATTTTCTTTTGTCAAACTTGGCTTCAATTATTTCTCTTATTTCCTTGGGAAAGTATTAAGAAATCATGTTACTGATGTGGATGATTGACAATTTGTTTGTTAAACTTTCAGTAGAATTGAAATAGAATGTTACTTGGTCACCCGAGGATTGAGGAATAATAATATAAATGGTGTTTTTAATTCTTTGTCAGACATGAATCATAATTCTGGAGTTCATTTGAGGTTTGTAAACTGTAGCGAGCTATGACATTTTTGCACCCACATTGTGAATCCTGTAGAATTTTGTAAATGAATCAAAATGAAAATGTCAGCAGCAGCTAGAATTGTGCTCTGGTGTAATTGAGGATACCATCTTCCGAGTCATATTTTTGACAAGCCACTAGTGGACAAAAGTAGCCAGTGAAAACTGGAAGAATGTTCTTTTTCTTTATATTGTCATGTATGGCTTTGATTACTTGAAAATTGGCTTGTTGACAACCTTTGGTTACTGATGTTTTATGGTGATACAATGTTCTTTTATTTTATTTTTATTCTATTCATTCTTGTTTTAATTTAGAACAATCATCATTTGTTATTCAGAACCTGCAAACTTGATGATTGTCTTGATGATTGTGACAGAAGTTTTTAGAAGTAGATGAGATCTTGGTGAATACTTCTGTTTGCATAGGATTACCAATTTTTTTTAATTTTTTTCTGATTGGTTGGGGTAGGTGAGTGCCTTTGTCATGGAAAATGTAGGAGCATCTACATATTTTGGCGGGATTGGGTTGTTGGGGGTGGGGGAGAGAGCTTTGGCATTTGTTCGTCCCTTGAAAATATAGCAAGCATGGTCAATATGAGTGTCTGTGTGTGTATTACCGTGTTTTGTTGGTTCTCCAGGAATGTCAATTCAATTGTTTAGTTGGTAAGTTCTACAACTACTACAATATCGTAGTCCCAGTATTGATCTTTGTAATTGGAATTAATTCTATTTTTAGTTAAAAATTCAGTTCCAAAAGGTAAAAATCGTGGAACATTTTTTTGTGAATAATTACCAAACTTGAGTAGTTTCACTATATGCCATTAAAACTGACTACCTAACTAAGTTAGTCTTCTTTAGAACCATCTTCGTTCCACATCAGTAGACAGATTAACTTGGATGTTTTGCCAAATATTTGAATAATATCTTATTTTCTTTGCTTTCTTTTTAAAATGATTACTTTGAGTCCTCTGTTTTGTCTTTTGATAGGGCATACCAGAATAATATTACCTGTTTTTCTCATCAAAGCCTGGAATGGTCAAAAACTCTTCCACTATCGAGAGATTTTACTTGTCTCTGTCAATTCTTCCTTGAACTACGCTTGATATTCATGTGAGCCTTTAGTTTAGACCTACATTAGCTTACAAGTCATATGACTTAAAATGTTTGACTTTAGATGTGTGTAGAGACTGAATACTGCATTGATTTTCATGTTGCAGTGTGGAATATATTGTTCTAACCAGTGTTGACCGTGATGATTTACCAGATGGTGGCAGTAGCCATTTTGCTGAAACAGTCAAAGCCATGAAGGTTTGAGCATTTCTATGTTCATGAAACTTGATTTGCTTTCAGCTTATATGTCATAATCTTATGAAGTTGTTTCTAAGTTTACCCTAGTGTTCATACTAAACTTGTTGGGGCCTATCTCAAATTTGCTGCTTTGAGATAAAGTGAATCGTTTTTTGAACTTTTTGTAATTCAAAATCTGCTGATGCAACAACCTCTTCAGTTATAAATGGTTAGGTGTCGAAGTCAATGTAGAATACCATCGTTGGGAAAATAATTCATTTCTATGCTGAAAGCTAATACATTTGGACGCCCATGGCTTATTGGTTTAGGCTTTTACCAAAATGGACCACTTGGGTGCTTTTGATTGCCATGACATTGTATGATCTTGCGGCTGTTTTGTTGCCCGGTGGGGCTTTGAGGCTCTTGGTAGATATCTATTAGTTGGAAGTGGTGAGAACGGGGTTCATTTGGTTAATGCCGAAGATGGTCAGATTTTTAGAGGGGATTCCGAACTCGCTGCACCTCTTATTCAGCATAGAATAATTGTCCATATGAATTCAGAGGAAGATGCAAGTCCAAGTGAAAATTTTGCTCTGGAAGTCATTTGTACTTTGGTTCTCATATTGTGCATGCTATTATTTAGTCATGTACTCCTGTCTGGCAACAATGAAAATAGTAATGGCATATGCATTTTAATTATGATCTGCTTTTTTACTTGTAAGTAGTTTATCTATAATCAATGAGTAATGTTATCTACTATCACTTATGATAGTCATCGTGTTTAGACGATCAAAATTTTATTTGGCAAGAGTTGTGAGAAATAACATGAACTCGATAAAATTGATTTCAAAATATTTATTAACATGTAAACATGAGATTAGTGCTCTCCTTTTTTTGCAAAAATAAGGTTTGATTATGACTTGATGCTAATTAATTATTGATTAGGTTTGATTAAGTTTGATTATGACTTGATGCTAATTAAATATTTATTGATTAGGTTTGATTATGATTTGATGCTAATTAATTATTGTCACAAGTTACGTACAAGGACAAAAATAAAGATTTGCAAAAATTAATTTAGGTTATGTTTTAATATTTGGAAAGAAAATATTTCAAAATTCACCAACTTCAAAATTTTTATGTTATTTAATATTATATTAACATTAAGCTATTAAAACTTATTGAATAATCAGATTTTTTGAATAAAATATTATTAAAAAAATTCTCAAAATTTCAAAGTAAACGCGTTTTCCATTTTTATGTTTTAAGAAATAGTTTTTCAGAATGACAAAAAGAACGCATTTTTAGAAATTTCAAAACAAACACTCAAAACATAAAACACAAAATGAATTCAAAACTCAAAACACAAAACTGAAATACAAAGAGAACATCTCCTAAATTTTTGTGAGTGACACCAACAGTTTTCTATCAGTGACTAAAGCATCGTTGATGATTATCGACAACATCATAGATGACATTGTCGTTGATAATCGTTAATGAAGGTGTATCGTATAATCACCAACGATATTGTTGTCGATAATTTCATTTTAATAACCCATATTTTAATTCCAATCAAAATTAGCAACAATTATACTGTCAGCGATCACCAAAGCATCACTGATAATTCTCGACAAGATCAATGTGACATTGAGATAATCATTGACGAAATTGTATCAGTGATTACTAATGGTACTGTTGTCGGTAATTGCTTCTGAATCATTAGCACATAAAACCACAAACTTTGTACCTCCAACTATTGTCTATGAAACTTTCGGATGTGATCGTTTACTCTTTTCAATTTTTATTTTTATTTTTTAATTTTTTTGGGGTTCTCAAACATGCCTTAGAGACTTCACCTAAGACTAATTGCTTGAGCTGCCCCTGTTTAGCTTCTATTTTGTTGAACGGCTAGACATGTCACAATTTATCTAATATATGACTTAAATTCAATACATAACATTCATGACAGAGAATTGCATTTTCGTTCACGCTAATCTCCTCTGAACATTTAGTATAGTCGCCATTTCTTCTTTCTCGCCACTAAAAATAGCAAATAGATTAACTTTCTTGCTCAAAGTATCATTTTTCGTTGTGTACGATGGAAAGCAATGGTCATTTTCCGCGAAGGATTGATTCAAGTTAACTAATTACTTTCCTAAGAAAATCAAGAGAATAATACTAATACTAATTTAAATAAATGAGGTGATATTCAATAAACTAATATGATGACCAACGAAATGTTACTTTTGATGTTAATTATTCGATAGGGGGATGGATTGTTCTTAATTTAAATACAAATAAAATAAATAAATGAATCAAATGGGATTAAGGGATTTCCTTCACCATTGACACGATTTCCTTAATTTTTTTTAAAAAAAAGGGTTTTATTCCTTTTGAAATTTTCAATTTTGAGACAATTACAAGTTCCATTATCTCCTTCTCTTCTTGCTTATTTATTGAATAAAATAAGTTTTTTACCCAAACTTTCTTTTTACCAAACAGCCTAAAATATGTTCTCTAAGTTTAATTTAATCAAAAGCATTCAATCGAAATAGGCAAGAATTGAATCAAACGCAAAAACACAAGCTCGATTTACTAACTTGAGCGATAATTCATTTACAATCAAAATTCGTGTTCTGAAATTTCTCCTTTTTTCCGGGTTCTGGCTTTTTCCCAAAATTCTGATCCCTATAGAAGTAATATCATATATGTTTAAAACTTTAAATACGTATTTATGTATTAAGGTACCGTAAAACCTTCTCTCCTCCTTTGTACTCTATTCAACATCTGTATATGTAGAATAATGCTACACGTATAGATATATTCTCACAGAAGCCTTACAGAAATTTGAAAAATCTGATGTGGCACTGCTGCATTCCTTTTATCCTGACACACCAACCCGTCCCCCTTTTACCCACCCCCCAACCAGAACTGACAACCCAACACAGCCAACGTGGACGTCTTCCTTTTCTTTATTTTTTCCTTATTTATTGTCATAGATTTCTAAGTTATTGCGTGCATGTGAAACGAAGTCAAAATATTACATCTTGTACACCATTTTGAAGTACTCACGACTTAATTTATTGCATTCATAATCATGTGCGAAACGGTCAACCGTAACAAAAGTTAACACTCATCGAAATAGGCCGTTCCAAAATATATAAATATTTTTTCTTATTTTTATCTCAATTTTCGAGGTTATCACGGGATGTCAAACGAAATCGAAATCTCGTATTCTTAACACCATTTTGAAGTACTCACGACCTAGTTTATTGCATTCCTAACCACGTGCGAAACGGCCAACCGTAGAAAAAGTTACCACTCGTCGAAATAGGTCGTTCCAAAATATATAAATGTCTTTTTTTCTTATTTTTATCTCAATTTTCGGGGTTATCACGAGATGTCAAACGAAATCGAAATCTCGTATTCTTAACACCATTTTGAAGTACTCACGGCCTAGTTTATTGCATTCCTAACCACGTGCGAAATGGCCAATCGTAGAAAAAGTTACCACTCGTCGAAATAGGCCGTTCCAAAATATATAAATGTCTTTTTTTTTTTATTTTTATAGTGTTAATTTCACACTTAAGGTGTTGAACACTCAATCTAGCAATGGAGATAACACTTGTTTAACATCCCGTGATAACCCCGAAAATTGAGATAAAAATAAGCCGTTCCAAAATATATGATTTATATATTTTGGAATGGCCTACTTCGACGAGTGGTAACTTTTGCTACGGTTGGCCGTTTCGCACGCGGTTAGAAATGCAATAAATTAGGCCGTGAGTACTTCGAAATGGTGTTGAGAATAGGAGATTTCGATTTCGTTTGACATCCCGTGATAACCCCAAAATTGAGATAAAAATAAGAAAAAAGACATTTATATATTTTGGAACGGCCTATTTCGACGAGTGGTAACTTTTTCTACGGTTGGCCGTTTCGCACGTGGTTAGGAATGCAATAAACTAGGCCGTGAGTACTTCAAAATGGTGTTAAGAATACGAGATTTCGATTTCGTTTGACATCCCGTGATAACCCCGAAAATTAAGATAAAAATAAGAAAAAGCATTTATATATTTTGGAACGGCCTATTTCGACGAGTGGTAACTTTTTCTACGGTTGGCCGTTTCGCACGTGGTTAGGAATGCAATAAACTAGGCCGTGAGTACTTCAAAATGGTGTTAAGAATACGAGATTTCGATTTCGTTTGACATCCCGTGATAACCCCGAAAATTGAGATAAAAATAAGAAAAAAGACATTTATATATTTTTGAACGACCTATTTTGACGGGTGGTAACTTTTTCTACGATTGGCTGTTTCGCACATGATTAGGAATGCAATAAACTAGGCTGTGAGTACTTCAAAATGGTGTTAAGAATACGAGATTTCGATTTCGTTTGACATCCCGTGATAACCCCGAAAATTGAGATAAAAATAAGAAAAAATATTTATATATTTTGGAACGGCCTATTTCGACAAGTGTTAACTTTTGCTACGGTTGGCCGTTTCGCACGTGGTTAGGAATGCAATAAATTAGGTCGTGAGTACTTCGAAATGGTGTACAAGATGTAATATTTTGACTTCGTTTCATATGCACGCAATAACTTAGAAATCTATGACAATAAATAAGGAAAAAATAAAGAAAAGGAAGACGTTCACGTTGCCTGTGTTGGGTTGTCAGTTGTGGTTGGGGGGTGGGTAAAAGGGGGACGGGTTGGTGTGTCGGGATAAAAGGAATCCAGCAGTGCCACATCAGATTTTTCAAATTTCTGTAAGGCTTCTGTGAGAATAAATCTGTACGTGTAGCATTATTCGTATATGTATAATGAAAATTATGGCATTAGTCCCCAATTTATTGCCCACATCAAAAGTTTGTCCCTAACTTGCAAAATAGTCATCAATAGCTGAACTTGTCATAATCTCAATTAAATTGACACGTGACACTCGTGGGGGGCATGTCTTATTTCAAATTCTAGGCATTACCTGTTTGGACGGATTTATTTTAATGAGGAATAATTGTATAACTATGATGAAAGGTTGATAACTAAATTATTTCTTTTTAAAGGTTGAACATTAATTTGCTAATTGAACCATAGATTATGGATCTATAGAGGAATTAACCCTATATAATAAGTTTATGAGTTAATTTCACAAACAGTGACTGAAGTTACGTCAAAATCACAAAACGGCCACTGAAGTTTAAAAAACTTGCACTAACGGTCACTGAAGTATCATTCGGTTTCAGTGATGGTCATTGAAGGACCTTTTTCATTTTATTTGGAACTTAATTGACCAAAAAAGTTGAAACTTGAATCTTGATGACCTAAATCGCAAATTTCCCCCCAAAACCATTTCTTTTTGGGGTGAAACACCACATAAGAATGGAAGTTGATTTTGGGAGGGATTAGGATGAAAATCATGCTAATATCATCTAATTAATTCTTCTCAATCCTTAGCTTGAGCTTCCAATCAAGAACTCAAATAATCAAATCCTCTTTTCATGATATTTCCAAGAAATTCAAGAAAATGGCAAAAATAGTTTGAGTTTGATTCAAGAAAAAAACCCATTTGATGAAATCAATTCTTTGGACCAAATTTCCTCTTCCCAGTTTGAGAATCTGTCCTTATCCCATTCAACAAATGCTGAGTATTTTGTTTTAAAAGTTAAAACAATGGAAGATCAATTCCCTTTTGACTATTTTTCGGAATATGGAAATTCAATTCTGCCTGAGATTCATGATGGTTTTGGCGATGGGTCATGGATCTAAGACAACAATGCATTTTGGGTGGTGTCGACGATTGTGGAAGGGTGGGATGAGGTGAGGTGAGGTGAGAAGAAGAAGAAGGATGATTTATGACCATTTAATTGGGTAATTGTGATAAGTTAATTTGATAATTTATGGCTTAAAAATAAGTTGTGATTAATTAATTTGATAATTTGTGATCGATAAATAAGTTATAACCCATAAAAATGTGTGATTTTTTACTAAATTTACAATTTTGTCTTTATGATTGTGACTAATACGTAACTGTAACCATAAATTATATTTTATTGTGACATTAATCAATTTAATTAATACCGCTTGATTTTTGAAAAAAATTTCACAAGTACGTCAATTTTAAAAGTAAGTCTTTAAAGGTTGATAGCTAAGTCAAACGGAACCTTATTATTTTAGATAAGCTTCGTGTAATTTTTATTCATACCCATACCAATTAATGATATAGATCCATTATAAGGTTCCTATTAAGAATTAATCTCAGTTACCTTCACTTATTGGACATCGTACGATCATTAAGGTTTTGTCTTATATCTTATTGTAGTCTAAAAATATAGTTACATTACATGTATAATTCTTACTGTAAGCCTATTCTACGCACGAAATAAATAAATAAATAACCTTGTGAAAGACAATAAAGAAAACAAAAATCACTTTTCCAGTGGACACAGATCTAGTGCCTATTCCAGATCTATTAGGTTCTCATATGAGTTCGCAGCTTTACGCGTTAGAATTCCTTTTTTTTTTTTTTTTTATAATCGTGGATGTCCGGACCAATTGCGCGCACCTCGATTAATCTCACGGGACCCTGAAGTTTACGGTCGGATACTCACCTCGGTGGTTCTGAGGAGACTCGAACTGGTGACAATTGGGGAGCAAACCCAATGCCTGACCGCATTAGAATTCTAAGTGCTTATTTTTGCTGATTCACTTTTCATCCATACTGAAAATTCATAACGAAGTAAAATTCATAATTCCCATAATACATACAACTACTACACGTTATTATATACACACACAAACAGAATACACCAAGCTAATCAAGAATATACTGATGGTGGTCGATAACTTATTTTCTGCAGTGTTCTGTCTTTCGATCGTCGCTCTTACTCCGTTTAACTTCGCCCTCAACCCGTCATTGGTCACGACATACACAGAGTTCGCTTGTAAATATATATTCATCTCTCTCTTCAAGCAAATGTTCAGAGATAACGAACAAGAAGTTTCGGTATTTTCTGATCTTTCATATCTAACACTTGGGAACATTGAGAACGAGAATTGTGACATTTATAGTTCAAGGTTGTGTGCACCACAAGATGGATCAGAGGACATGGACGATAACAAGAATTGTGACATTTATGGTTCAGGGTTGTGTGTACCACAAGATAGATTAGAGGATATCGAATTTTTTCCAAACTTCAATAACGATCCAATCTCAATATTTGGATTTTTAGATTTTGATTTTTCAAAATCTGAAACCATCTCTATTGGTGAATTTTCGACATCGAAAGACTTTCAGAACTTCCAAGAAAATGATATGAAAGAAAAACTCAACTTTTGTAGTTCTTTCCCAACTAAAGAAGGGAAAAGGAAGAGCAATAAAATCGAGGAGATCCCGATAACAGAAATCAACAAGAAGCGCAAATTGGAAAACAAAAATCGCATTTATGAAGACCGAAGTTTCATGAATAAATCAATTTTAGGGCAAAATGAGAGGAGATGCAACCATTGTCAAGCTAACACGACACCACAATGGAGAATGGGTCCGATGGGACCAAACACTTTGTGCAATGCTTGTGGTGTGCGATATAAATCAGGAAGGTTGTTTCCTGAGTACAGACCCGCAGCCAGCCCAACGTTTGATCGGTTAAAACATTCTAATTCTCATAAGAAGGTGTTGCAATTACAAAGGAAATATAAGCATAAGCGAATTATTTAGAGGGTTCACTTTTGAAATAGTTTTCTGGGTTTTATGTTTTAGATTCTCAAGCAAAGGAAATATAAGTTCATCTTCCAATTGCAAAGGAAATACAAGCAAGCATTTTTTTTAAGGATTTTCTTTGTAATAGTTTTCTAGGTTATGTTCCCATTAAATAGCACTTTAAATTTTGAATTTATTAGATTCTTTATTTAATATTTATTTCATTGCGATAAATTGGTTCCTATTCTCAACTAAATTTTTTCCCCTCTCTGTATATTTAAGATTGGCCACTTTATATTTTTTTAATCCATTCGCTATGTTCATTGGTTGGAAAAGCCTTAATGCCCCGACTCAATGACCGGGGCATACACAGGGGCGCCATTTGTAGGATTAAGAGCCCTTTTGGCAGAACCTATATTTCTACTTTTTGTCAAAAGCTTCTTGAGGAAGTCAAGTTAAATTTTCAAAAAATTATCCAAACAAGTCCAAAATCAACTTTTTACTATCGGAAGCAGTTTTTGACTTTCAAAAGTCCTGCGTAAGGGGCCCTAAATGTGGTTTTGAAAACCCCCAACTCAAGTAACCCATGTTCAAATGCCGAACATAACGGGGAATTCACTTCAATGGCAACCCTTTCTACGAGACTTGGGTTCAGTTTGCCGCGGTGGACACTTCTCCATACTAAAGTTGAATAGAAATCCCCCCAAAATCATGTGGCCAATGAACATTGATCACGACTAGTGCTGACTTGCGATCATCGTGATGCTTGACGTAACAAGCTAGCATCGGCATTAAACCACATCATGATGGCACATTAGGGAGTTCAAAAACATGCCTAAGTTGCTAGCAAAAGCTGTCAACATATGTATCGTGGCATGCATACATTCTTAGCAAGTGCAAGCAAACTTTGATGCTTGTGTCTAATACCTAAGGCCATCGATCAACAGCACACGTACAATTCAGTGATCATGAATGCCCCTCCGTCACAGGCCGCTGCCGTAGTATTTGAAGATATTTTATAGTTGGTAGGAGAAATAAGTAAATTAGATTGGAAATGTTTGATGATTTATGTGAAGTATATTTTGATGATAAAAGTAGTAGAGAACAATTTTAAATTTGACAAGATAATTAAAGGAGGAAATTTTAATTTATTGGAAACTAGAATTTTACAATGGCAGGAGACTTTGACAATGACAATGCTTTTAGACTTCTTCTCACAACAATTGAAGTGGCAACCAGAATACAAAAGTTGGTGGTATGTCTCTAAAAAATTCATTTTTTTTTTCCATTATTTTATTTTACTTGGTTCTTAAGGAATTTTAAAATTTTCTGATATTTTCATTATTTTATATTTTAATTTTGTTTGCTTCCCAAGAATCTCTAGTGAACATGGGCGGACCTAGAGATTTTATGCAATCCATAACTGTTTAACTTTTATCAAAATTTACTAAAAATTTGATTTTAATATCCACCAAACAGGGACAAAATCACAATAAATTTGAATTTCGATAACATGCTAATTTTAAAAAATCCGTCGACGATTGTACACTAATCGAATCTACAAATTGCTTATATCATCTCAAAACTTATTTCGAGAACTGCATTATGGATATATCGAATAGTCCAAACAGATATTAAAAATAGTTAAAAATACGTTAAACGTGAATTTTAAAAAAAAAACGTCTAACTCGCATTTTTTTTTTAAAAATCAATTATTTAATTAACATTTATTATTTTTGCGATACAAATTTCTCAATATAATTTTCATTATATTATTAGGAAATTTTATATGGAATATGATATCATAAATTTTCGAAATTTTATATCCGAAAAAATCATATCTAATGTAAATTTTCGGATGTAAAATTACATGGGGTATGATTTTTTGAACGTAAATTTTCGATTGTAAAATTTCTCCCAACTTCTTTGTAAGTTCGATTGTGCCCCCCTAACTTTCAAGGTATGCGTCCCCCCTAACTTTCAAGGTATGCGTCCGCCACTGCTGGTGAATCCTAGATAATTCTTTTAACCCTGAAACTTTTCTTATTTTTCAAATTAGTCTAGAGAATTATAGAAATATGCAACAATGCTAATAATATTTACTGGTAAGGGGGCAAAGGACCAGGGCCAGTCATGAAGGAATCAACCTTTAGTAGGGGCATTCGCCTGTAGGCAGGCTGCGTAATGTGGTTTTGGAAGCCCCTAACTTGAAACTTTAGCTGTAGCAGGTGCAGGCCAACAGACTGCTTGCATTACCCTTGCAACAGCATTGAGTCCAGTTAAAATATCTGAGAATAAAGAATAAAGAGCTTAACAAGAAGCTGGAGAGAATAGATATTCAATTGATAAAGAATCAGTACAAGTAAGGTGATACATATATACAAGGAGATGAGTAGAGAGCAAGATAACAACCAGGGAATATACGTGAGGAATGAAATTAGTTACAACAATAAAAAGTGGTCCCTAACAGCTCAAGATAGCAGCTCACGATAGCAGCAATAGCCTCAGGTTTGCTTAACTAACTCAGGTGTGGAAATAATCTTTACATACTCCCTCAAGCTAGAGTTCATTCCTTTACTCCAAGCTTGTCTTTTAGAAACAAGAATCTGGTTTGAGACAGAGGTTTAGTCATGAGATCTGCGGTTTGATCTGAAGATGGAATATATTGTACTTTGAGCTTCCCTTTAAGGACTTTATCTCCGACGAAGTGTATATCTAGTTCGATATGTTTTGTCCTGGCATGGTAAACGGGGTTAGAAGCTAGAGCACTGGCACTGATATTATCGCACCATAGGATAGGGGGTGAAGAAGGTTTCAACTTGATTTCTTGAAGTAGAGACTCAATCCAGGTGATTTCAGCTGAAACCTGTGCTAGAGCCCTATATTCTGATTCCGTGCTAGATTGTGCCACCACCTGTTGTTTCTTTGAGGACCAAGACACCAGGGTGTCTCCCAAGTAGACACAATATCCAGCCGTCGACCTCCTGTCATCAGGGCAAGACGCCCAGTCAGCATCAGCAAAACTCGTGATATCAATTCTGTCTGCCCTTTGTATCCAAATTCCTTGCTTGATAGTCCCTTTAAGGTACGTGAAGATTCTTTTAACTGCTTTCCAATGGATATCAGAAGGAGCTTGCAAAAATTGACTTCATTTGTTCACTGAGAATGAAATATCAGGTCGTGTATGGCTGAGGTACTGCAGTCCACCTATGGCACTTCGATATAGAGAGAAGTTCTGCATTTTCTCACCATCATCTTTGGAGATATACTTCCCTACTGTCATAGGTGTAGTACAAGGCTTCAAATGCTCAAGATTAAATCTTTTTAGTAGGTCCTTTATGTATTTAGTTTGAGTGAGGTGCATTCCCGATTCATCCCTACTTACTTCAATTCCCAAAAATTGATGTAGCTCTCCCATGTCTTTTAGTGCAAACTGGGTATTTAGTTTGTCGATAAACCTTTGCAGTAGGTTGTGATCATTTCCAGTGACTACTATATCATCCACGTATACTAAGCAAAAAATCACCTGCTTGTGATTCATGAGAAAGAAGAGAGAACTATCTGCCCTGGAATTGGTGAATTTCCAGTCTAAGAGCGTCCTTTTTAGCCTTTCATACCACACCCTAGGAACTTGCTTGAGTCCATAAAGGGCCTTTTCAAGCCTGCAGACAAAAGTAGGGCTCTTCTTGTCAACAAATCCTTCCGGCTGATTTATGAAGACAACTTCATTCAGTTTTCCATTTAAAAATGCATTGTTGATATCCACTTGTCTAACACTCCATCCTTTTGAAACAGCAATTGAAAGGATTATTCGTAACGTAGATGCCTTTATCACGGGGCTGAAAGTCTCATGATAGTCTACACCTAAGGTTTGTAGGAAGCCTTTGGCAACAAGCCTGGCTTTGTGCTTCAGAACTCTTCCATCGATATCACGTTTAATCCTGAAAACCCATTTGCTTCCTATCACCTTTTGATTTTCCAGTGGTGGTACAAGTTTCCAGGTCTCATTTCTGATTAATGCCTTGTATTCTTCATTCATTGCTGCTTTCCAATTGGCATCGACATAGCTTCAAGTGCATCATTTGGTTCAGTTCTACTTGGGTCCATTCTGAACTACTGACATTGTGTTGAATATACCTTTGGTTTGAAAATACCAGATTTACTCCTTGTGGTCATAGGATGTGCAATAACCTGTCTGTTTAATTCTGTGGCTTCAAATTGATTTCCCTCATTTTGCTCATGAAATTTCTCAACTTCAACATTTGTAATTGTCACATCCTGTGAACTTTCACTGTGAGTATGTTCATTTGTGCTATCTGAATTTTCATTTGCCTTTGGTATCTGATTTTCAGGCAGTGCTGGTTGATCAGAACCTTGAATTGCTGCAGGAAGAGTTTCACCAGAGTGGCTTGTATCAGTTGAGCACGTCTGATTAGAGTTAAGAGGGTTTAGATAAGGAAGATACTGAACAATGGTTTCAGGACTTTGAGTGTTATTATGTTTGTTCAGGAAGCTTGACTTGAAGGGGAACTCATCTTCATTGAAAACGACATGCCTGGATAGGTAGATTTTTCCTGTTGGACTAAGGCACTTATAGCCTTTATGAGAGTTGCTGAAACCAAGGAAGACACATTTAATTGAGGAAACTGAATTTGTGAGATTAGTAAGGCCTAAGACATGGAAATCAAGCACAACCAAAGATTCTAAGGGACTTATAATCAGGTTGCTCATTAGTTAGGACTTGACAGGGAGACCTCATTTTGAGAGTAGGAGTAGGTAGCTTGTTAATGAGGTAGACAGCTGTGTGAAAAGCTTCCCACCAATAGTGTAATGGCATATGTGCTTGAGCAAGAAGAGTTAGGCCAGTTTCAGTAACATGCCTATGTTTTCTTTCAGCTCTTCCATTCTGAGCTGAGGTATGAGGGCAAGATAGTCTCATTTCAATGCCAGATTGTTGAGCTAGGTTGGTAAATGCCCTGAATTCACCTCCCCAGTCTGACTGGAGAGTCTTTATTTTCTTGTCAAACTTGTTTTCAACTAAATTTTTAAATTGAATGAAAGATGTTAAGGCTTCAGACTTGTTTTTCAAGGGGTATATCCAGGTGTGTCTACTATAATCGTCTATGAAGAGGATGTAATATCGAAAACCAGAGGTGGACTGAATGGGTGCAGGACCCCAGAGATCTGTGTGGATAAGATCAAGAGGTGCTGATGCATGTGAAGTAGATAGTTTAAATGGTAAGGAATGAGATTTTTCCAGTTGACAGGCATCGCAGAATTTACTAATTTCATTTTCAATTTCCTTTTCATTACAGATTTTGAGGACTTGTGACATCACAGGACCTGTAGGGTGTCCAAGCCCCATGTGCCACAATTTTTATTTTGACTCATACCTAGTGACTCTACTTGACTGAACAACACAGACTGAAGAACTCGATTTATTTGGATGAAATGATTGTTGATAGGATGATCTCTTAACTTGATTTGGGAGCTCAATTTGATACAAGCCGTCTTTAAGTTTCCCTTCCAGCAGCACTTCCTTGGTCTGTTGATCCTTGATAGCACAAAAGTTAAAGTGAAATTCCATAAAAACACCATTGTCAGAAGTCAATTGAGAGACACTCAGCAAGTTCTTCTTAATTGAAGGCACTAATAACACATTAGTGAGAACTAGAGATTTATTATTCTGTGTGTTCAAGTGATTAGTGCCAACGTGAGAAATTTGAAGTTCATTTCCATTACCAACAACAAGTCTTTCCTTACCACCATATTCACGTGCATCAGCAAGATTCTCCCTCTCAGCAGTGACATGATTACTGGCACCCGAATCTGCAAACCATGCTGGATCTGAAAAGGTCTTGGATGAGGCTATGAGAGCAGCTGGTTTTGAAGGGTAGGTTTGATAGTTATTGTCAGGTTTGGTACCCATGTACCTATCATTATATCAGTTAAAACATTTGGCTGCTGAGTGATTGTTCATCCCACAGATCTGACATGGCCCTTTGTTTGCAATTTGCCTACCTCCTCTGCCTCTGTTTCTTCCTCCCCTGTAGTGATAGTGTCTTCCACCATAATCAGTTCTTCCTCCTCTGTTAGTGTTTGCTCTGTGGCTGAAGTTTGCTGAGGCTTGGCTTAGGTTGACTGAGGCTAGGCTATTTTTCACAGCACTTAGATGTTCAATCTGGCTTTCATAAGTCATAAGAACTGACTGTAGCTCATGCCAGGAGATTGATTCTCTGCTATTAATTTGAACAACGATAGGAGTATACTCTTCATCTAAGCCAGCTAACACTTGAGTAACAAGATCTCCATGAGTGGTTGCCTTTCCAGCTATTTCAAGATTGTCTGCTAGCTGTTTGATTATATTGAGGTATTGATCAATAGTCATTGACCCTTTCCTTACCCTCTGAAGTTCACTAGTTAGGAAGATAATTTTGGATTTATTCATAACTCCAAAGCTCTCTTGAACAGCTTTCCAGATACTGTAGGCAGTTGATGATCTCATTACTCTCATGGCTATCTCAGATGTCATTGATGAGTACAACCAACCCATCAATAATTGGTCAGTTGACATCCATTTGCCATATTCAGCATTGGGTGTCATTTCCACTGTGACCCCAGCTGATCCATCCATTTGAGTTGCCAGGAATTCTGCTGCACAGCTCTTGGTTCCATCGGTAAAACCTTCAAGATTATGGCCTCTAATGATTGACATAATCATGTTCTTCCACAGGAGAAAGTTGTTCCTGTCTAGCTTCACCTGTGCCACTTGAGTGAGAGTGATTCCAACTGGTGTCATTTGATTTCCTCCCAGCAATGGAGGTATCAATGTACTGGAGCTAGGAAGAACGGATTGGGCATTATCATCTGATCCTGTATTAGCCATTTGTCGCTCTGATACCAAGTTAAAATATCTGAGAATAAAGAATAAAGAGCTAAACAAGAAGCTGGAGAGAATAGATATTCAATTGATAAAGAATCAGTACAAGTAAGGTGATACATATATACAAGGAGATGAGTAGAGAGCAAAATAACAACCAGGGAATATACGTAAGGAATGAAATTAGTTACAACAATAAAAAGTGGTCCCTAACAGCTCAAGATAGCAGCTCACGATAGCAGCAATAGCCTCAGGTTTGCTTAACTAACTCAAGTGTGGAAATAATCTTTACAAGTCCGCTCCCACTAGTTCTAGCGTGACACCAAGCTCCAGTTGTATGAAGTAGATGCAAGGGAAACGAGGATTTCTCATCTTCTCATGTTTGGATAACTCGAGCAAAAGAAGTGTAGGAAATAAAATGTTAAAAGTTTATTGAATCATCCCAAATCTTGCCTAAATAAGCGGGAACTCCATTAACTGGAAAAAATCTCTTCAAAATTGTGAAGTATGTTCTTAAGAGCCTTAATTAACTCTCTCTATGATTTGTACAAGGAAACTATAGCAAGAGAAAACGGAAGATTTTCATCTTCATAGGGTGATGGGGAGATGGGGACATCGCATAAGCTAAATGGAGCAAGTCATGTAGAAACTTTACTTTTACTAAGTTAACATCATTGAATTTCAAGGACTAAAACTGGAAGATTTCTTACCAAAATTCAATAATAAAATAATTTGATCACCTTTTTGCAGATAATGATTCAAGCAGTGCGGCCTCTTCTTCCTGCAAATATAGCAAGAAGTGTGTGGAAACTGGTAAGCTCCTGACTAGTATGTTCAGCGAGTGATGTTTGGCTCATACATACAACTAATGCTTTGAATTCAGTCTCCTCATCAATGGCACTAATTATGGCAGGATCGTCCAAGAGTTCCTCTTTCAGGAAAATATTGACAATAGAAATACCTTTTAATCGTACATATCATTATTTCAAAATCCATTTAGAAGTGTAGAAAAAGAGCAACAGCTAGTGCTAAATATTAGTCTCTTTGGAACAAATAGCTTGGGAAAAGGAAAATTATGATGTAATATCATAGCTTTCGAACCGACCAGGTCACTGACCCAGTTAAAGCACTAGGTCATTGGGTCACAGGTTCAACCAGTGGGTCATTGGTCTAATCGCTGGTCATTGTCCTAAGGGTTTTTGTTAAAACAGCTTGTAATGGTGGACAACGTCCGGTTCAGCCCGATCGTGACCAGTTCAAGCAGCTTTTGACCAGGTCGATTGCAGATTGGTCCATTAAGCAACCCAAACCGGTTTGAGCAGCTGGTTGCCAGTTTATGGGCCTGAGCAGCCGTTCCGGTCTAGTCCAGTTTCAAAAACTATGTAATATAAATAGATATTGGGAGTGTAATTTCTTAATTTTTGTTTGGAAAGCAAACGTTCAAATTAGAAAACTTTTATCTCTAAAAGAATTGTAGTACTTTGAATTACATTTCCAATGAATTTTGAATCATCTCAATTGGATATTGATTAAGCCCAAAGTGTTACGCGGTGTTGTAGTGTAGCTTTGGGGTGTTGTATCCACAGGGAGATGGAAAAATATTTAAGGTTCCAAAAAGAATGAATTTGTCCTCTCAAATTTGTAGTAAATTCAATGTTAAAGTAGCAAAGTTAAAATCAATAGTTTGGGGTAGTGAAGCGTCGGAATTCCCTCAATTGGATTGGATCAATCACATCAATTATTCATGTATTTTCTACTCAATTAGAAGTTTTTGTCCTAACTTTCTAATCGAAGGATTTAATAATACAAACTAATTTAATTCTAACATGATCCTAATGGTTAATCTTTCATTTGCAATGTTCACACGTGGTTTATCGAAATCAAATTCAAAATCGACTATATACTAAAGCATAAAGCAGTAGAGAATCACACCAATAAACTAAAATAATTAAGATTAAGACCTAAGTAATTACTTCAATCAATACATAGAAAGAGCATGACTAATCCTATGACCAATTTAATAAAATTAAGCCAATCTTAGAATACATTCATGATAAGAAGAATAAACCATTAAATCAATGTAATTCACAAATGCAATTCTAGAATTTAAGTTTCCTAAATCATATTTCCACATTAATTTATTGAAATTAGATTCAAAGAATGACTATATATTTCCAACATATAGCAATAATTAAATCACACCAATAAAGTATTTGAAATTGAAACTTAAACAAGTATTTTAATTGTTCAATGGAAGAAACATGATTAAATCCATGAAAAACTTAATAAAAGTCAAGTAAATCTCAAAATAATTAATAAAGAGTGGAAACATAAACTCTAGAATTGTTTAAACAATGAAAAACACATTACATGAATGCAAGATGTTGAAATCCCCAATTCCAATTGAGTTCCTTCTTTGCTTCACCAATGTTTTTAGGCTTCCATGGAGTTCTTGATGTCAAAAATGTGAAGACATAGTGTAAAAAAGGGAATGCCGGCGTTCTGGGGCGTGTTTGGGTTTAAATAGGGTAGAAAAATAGGTTTCCAAACCGAAGGGCAAAACCTAAAAAGTCGCTCCAAATTTACTCCTTGCGATCGCAAGGAATAAACCCATGCTGTCGCAAGGAACAAAAAATTTCAGGCATTTGAGTTGCTGAAGGCTTCCATGCGATCGCATGGTTTTAACTTTTTTTCGCCGGACAGTTTTTAGTAATTTGGTCATAACTTCTCCATAAGATGTCCGATTGAGGTAATTCAAGTTGCGTTGAAAAGATAACTTAAAGGGCTACAACTTATATTCAGATGTCAACTTCCAATTCGATCATCTATTATGTCAAAAACCGGTCTCAATAGGAGGCTAAAAACATGTGCGAAACTTTTCATCTTGAAAGTTGATATTTGATAATGTTTTGGCTATCTTTCACCCATTTGACTCATTGTTTCATCCAATTTACCTCTAAGACTCTTGAATCTTCATCACAAGGTTAGAAATAGGTTTAGAGTATTTGCACTTTAGTCCCTGAACTTTCAATTTCTTCCAATTTGGTCCTTTTTCGCTTGGTTCACCTCAATTTCGCTACATTCATCACTTTGTCCTGCAAAACATAAATTGTATAGAATTAAGCTATATTCCAACATTTTAATCAACAATTGCTCATGTTTTGACAGTAAAATAAGTATGTAAAAACACACTTATCAAACTCCCCCAAACTTGAACTATTGTTTGTCCTCAAACAACAACATAACTCAACTCTAGAAACAACATGGTTTAACAATATGCCGTGTCTCAGGTTTGGAATTCGGTAATCAAACAAGTGAATAATTACAACAGTGTAAAAATTAAATCAGTCTCCACCTGTTACATGCATAACCCGACGTGTGTGTGAAAACTCATGTTAACATCTTAAGATTTGTGATTGATTCAAGATTTGTCCCAAAGTAGTCCAATATATCATTTCCTCGCTCGAGAGATTCACACACCCCCAAACTTATGATTTTCACTCATTTTTCCCGGGGTGCATCCTAGGTTCAACTTTTCAGTTCTATTCCTTACTCTCTCATAGTTTGGATAGACTTTACTCTTACAAGTTTACACTTCAACAAATCGAGATTCTCCTATATTTTTGATTGCTGCTACCATTGAGACTAGACTAAGTTGCTTGCTTCTCATCAAATGTAAAGTTTTGTCAACGGGATGCTTGGGGCATAATCAATGTATTTGAATGGAAATTTTTTAAATTTTTTTTTTAATTTTCATATTTTTTTCATCTTTTTTTTTTAAAGTATCTTCTCATTTGCTTTCTGTATAACCCATGTAGCGAGTTTTAGGCCGATAACTCCCAAGTCAGATGACCATAGGGTACTAGGTTTTAAATGATCCTCACAGGCTTAATCACCCGAGTTATACAGGCTCGAAAAGATGCTTTTATGTATCCAAAGATTAGTGCAATGCCCCCTTTTCTTTCAGACATCCAACTTCTAAAACAAGCCTCTAACTTAAAACTTTCACCTCGTTTTCATCTCAATAGGTTTCAGACAATCCAAACAAGATTTTCACGTATGGAATCCCTATTCATCTCAGTGTTTCCCTGTAACAATTCAACCATTTCCAAACTAGCCTATATTTGGATTTATGGAATACGACATTAGAGGTTATTTGGTTGTATCACTAAGTTCCACTATCCTCTACATACTGAACCGCATCACAAACTCAAAATGCTAACATAAGTGTCGTGCATAGAAAATGTCAAGTTGTACATAAACAAGTATAGACTAATCCGATAACATACCATTTTCATCATTCATAACTGACACATATTCCAACAGTCACATCATAGCTGGCATAATCATTAAACCCACACAAGCACACAAAGCAAGAATTAAAGTTTAATGCTAAAAGATAAAAACTAGAAAGTTTTTTTTTTTTTAAACACATAAACATTCAAAAATTGCAGTTAAAACGATGAATGAAATGCTCATGCTCCACCCCCAAACTTAAGTAAAATATTGTCCTCAATGTAATAACAATAGTTCCAATGGAAGAGAAAGAAAGATATCACCTGAGTATTGCAATAAACGCACAACAGCCGAAAAAAAAAATAGAAACCTGAAAGTACTCAATTGAAATGGTAATGCAAGAAATGAAAGAACCTAACATAATGCAAAACAAACTAAAAAGAGAAATTAAAAATCGAAAATACAGAAAAGTAAAGTGATGGACAGACATGAATGGTGTTAAAGATGGTAAACTGGGTCTGCAAGAGGAGTTTCTTCCTCTGCAGGCACCTGTTGCCCATATGCTATCTTTAAACGCTGTCCATTCACTTTAAATACCCTACCATCTTTAGGGTCCTCGATTTCAATTGCCCCATGGTTAAAGACCTGTTTCACCACAAAAGGACCAGACCACCTAGAACGAAGTTTCCCTGGATGTTTATGGAGTCGGGAATCATACAAGTAAACTTTCTGACTTAGTTCAAACTTTTTTCGAAGAATGTGTCTATCATGAAACGTTTTCATTTTTGCTTTGTAAAGTTTAGCATTCTCGTATGCATCATTTCTCAACTCCTCCAACTCAGTTAACTGAAACTTCCTAAGTTTACTACCTTCTTCTAGATCAAAGTTAAAGTGTTTGATAGCCCAAAAGGCTCGGTGCTCGAGCTCTACAGGCAAATGACAAGGTTTTCCAAAGACAAGTCTATGTGGTGACATCCCTAAAGTGGTCTTAAAAGCAGTTCGGTAGGCCCAAAGTGCATCATTCAATCTCAGCGACCAGTCCTTACGATTAGGGTTTACAGTTTTCTCCAAAATTTGCTTGATTTCCCTATTGGCTAATTCAACCTGTCCACTGGTCTGGGGATGATAAGCAGTTGATATTTTATGAATGACCCCGTACTTTTTCATTAGAGCCTCAAACGAACGGTTACAGAAATGTGTACCCCTATCACTAATGATAGATCTTGGTGTCCCAAACCTAGATAACACATTTTCCTTAAGGAATTTCACAACTGTTTTGTTGTCATTGGCTCGACAAGCTGCTGCTTCGACCCATTTAGATACATAATCCACAACCACAATGATATACATATACCCAAAGGAAGGTGGAAAGGGGCCCATAAAATCAATACCCCAACAATCAAAGACTTCTATCACTAAAATGGGGTTTAATGGCATCATGTTACGTCGAGACAAAGTACCAAGCTTTTGACATTTCTCACAAGTTTTACAGTAAATGTTAGTGTCTTTGAATAAAGTAGGCCAATTGGAAAATTTTTGCAGCAGTCTTTTTCATGAAAAAATGACCGCCACAAGCCTGTGAATGACAAAAATCTAGTACGCTAGGTATCTCTTCATTAGGCACACAACGCCTCAAAATCTGATCAGGACAGTATTTGAATAGGCATGGGTCATCCCAATAAAACTTACGCACCTCAACTAAAAACTTTCTCTTATCTTGTGCACTCCACTCTCCTGGGATTTCACCTATAGCTAGGTAGTTGACAATATGAGAAAACCAGGGTAAAGAGGAAACATAAAACAAGTGTTCATCTAGGAAGTCATCTCTAATGGGCAATTGATTCACATTGTCCTGAAAAGTTAACCTAGATAAATGGTCTGCTACTACATTTTCTACCCCTTTTTTATCTTTAATAGCAATGTCAAATTCCTGTAGGAGTAAGATCCACCTAATCAGTCGTGCCTTAGCATCCTTCTTGGAAAGAAGGTACTTAAGAGCAGAATGGTCTGTGAAGATTGTGATAGGAGAACCAATTAAATAGGATCGAAACTTATCTAAAGTAAAGACTACAGCTAGTAGTTCCTTCTCAGTTGTGGAGTAGTTCATTTGAGCACTATTTAAGGTCCTGCTAGCATAGTAAATAACAAAAGGTTTACCCTCCCTTCGTTGCCCAAGGACAGCACCTACCGCATAATCGCTAGCATCACACATAATTTCAAATGGTAATGACCAATGAGGTGATTGCATTATGGGTGCTGAAGTTAACTTGTCAGTCAAAGTTTTAAACGCCTCTTGGCAAGATGGGGTCTAATCAAAGGTAGCATCCTTGGTTAAGAGATTACATAGAGGTCTGGATATGGATGAAAATTTTTGTATGAACCTTCTATAGAACTTGCGTGGCCAAGGAAAGATCTAATATCTTTGGTTGTCTTAGGTGTAGGCAGTTTGGAGATCAATTCAACCTTAGATTTGTCAACCTCTATCCCCTTAGATGAAACAACATGACCTAAGGCAATACTTGAAGAAACCATAAAATGACATTTCTCCCAATTCAAAACCAAGCATTTCTCCTCACATCTAGTTAAAACTCTCTCCAAGTTCAACAAACATGCATCAAAAGAAGTACCAAAAACAGTTAGGTCATCCATAAAGATTTCCATACAGTTTTCTGCCATATTACTAAACATACTCATCATACATCATTGAAAAGTAGCAGGAGCATTACATAATCCAAATGGCATCATACGAAATGCATAGGTACCAAAAGGACAAGTAAAAGTGGTCTTTTCCTAGTCCTCCAAAGCTATCTCAATTTGATAGTAACCAGAATAACCATCCAAGAAACAGTAAAAAGGATGACCAGCCACGCGTTCAAGAATTTGGTCCAGAAATGGGAGGGGAAATGGTCCTTTTGTGTGGCAGCATTCAACTTCCTATAATCAATACACATGCGCCATCCAGTCACAGTTTTTGTAGGGACCATCTCACCAAGTTCATTTTTAACCACTGTGAATCCTGACTTGTTAGGGACTACCTGTGTAGGACTAACCCATTTACTATCGGCAATAGGATAAATGATTCCTGCATCTAACAATTTTAGCACTTCATTTTTCACTACCTCTTTCATTGTGGGGTTCAGCCTACGTTGTGGGTCTCTTCTAGGATTAGTTCCCTCCTCCAGGTGAATCCTATGTGAACAAATTAGGGGGCTAATACCCTTGATGTCAGCTATAGTCCATCCTATTGCAGATTTGTGCTCATTCAGAATGTTTAAAAGCTGTTTACCTTGAGAATCATTTAATTCTGAAGAAATAATCACAGGAAAAGTATCACCTGGTCCAAGGAACACATGTTTCAGTCCTGGGGGTAGTGGTTTCAGCTCAGGTGTTGGACTCTCAATACTTGATGGTTGCTGCCCTCCAGTTCTAGCTGGTAGTTCTTCAAACTTTGGTTGCCATGGTCTTATCCCATAACCCTGAAATTTAGCAAAAACAGCACAAATATTAGCATATTCTTCATTATGGCAATGTGCAGGAATTTCAGAATTTGTAAGAAATGAGTTTAAAGGATTGAAATCAATGGTTGCAGTTGCATCTTCCTGAGTGAGTGCATCAACCATGTACGTTTGATGACACTCATCATCTTCCAAAAGCTGCTTAGTGATGTGAAAAATATTGACTTCAAGAGTCATATTTCCAAAAGATAGCTCCATTAGACCATTTCTGCAATTGATAAGAGCATTAGCTGTAGAAAGAAAGGGTCTACCAAGAATAATAGGTATTTTGGAGTTCACATTCACATCAACTTTCAAATCTAGGACTAGGAAGTCAACAGGATAGTAAAACTTGTCTATTTGCACCAAAACATCCTCAACTACTCCTCTAGGTTTTATAGTTGATCTATCAGCCAATTGTAAAACTACTGTTGTAGGTTTAATCTCACCTAGGCCTAGCAGTAGATAAATCGCATAAAGCATAAGGTTAACACTAGCTCCTAAGTCAAGAAGGGCTTGTGCAAACTCACAACTCCCAATGATGCAAGAAATTGTTGGACAACCAGGATCCTTATATTTCGGTGGGACTCTTTGTTCAATCACTGCACTCACTTGCTCGGTCAAGAAAGCAGTTTTCTTGACATGATGCTTCCTTTTCACAGTGCACAAGTCTTTGAGGACTTTTGCATATGTAGGAATTCGAGAAATCACATGCAAAAGAGGTAGGTTGATTTTTACCTGCCTAAGGTGTTCTAAGATCTCATCATGTTGGCTATTAGCTTTCACATTAGGCTTTAGAGCTTGAGGAAATGGTGCTCTAGCTAGATTTTCCACTACCTTATCACTGGGCTCACTCTCTTCAAGATTACTAGAGTCTTTCTCATTTTCGTCTGCTTCCCTAGGCTTAATGATTGGTTCTACAACCTTCCCAGATCGAGTGGTGATAGCATTTATCTCTTTAAGGTTGTTTTCTACACCTGAAGTTTGAGCCATATGTTGTCCCTTAGGGTTAGGTTGAGGTTGAGCTGGAAATTTCCCACGTTCCCCTATTGCTAAGGCATTAGTCAATTTGGTTATATGGCTTTTCATTTCTTTACTCTCCTCGACAACTTGATTGATCATGGTTTCAAACTTCTGATTAGTTTTCCCCTGAGCCTCCATAAAAGCATGTAGGGTGTCCTCTAAGGAATTTCTAGAAGTTGAGGGTTGATGTGATGGTGTATTGAAAACTCTAGGTGGCTGAGTAGGTTGCTGGTCATCAGATTTCCAACTGAAATTAGGATGATTCCGCCACCCCTGATTGTAGGTCTCAGAATATGGGGCATAAGGCTTTTTGTACACACCTAAAGCATTACAGTGTTCATCATAAACTCCCCTCATCTCAGATAAAGCTAAACACTCTTGCACTGGGTGATCAAGTCTACCACACACACCACACGGTCCAGAAAACTCAACACGAGCAACAGTAGATGTAGGCTTTGAACTACTAGTGCGTAGGTTCTCAATTTCTCTAGTCAGGGCTTCTACCTTAGCTCTAAGATTGTCTTCTTCCCTAAGATGATAGATGCTTGCACTAGAAGGATTTCCTACGACTCGTGACCTATTGGTGCTACAGTGGCACTAGGGCCAGTCCAAGTATGAGCTTTTTCTGCTAGTTCATCTAAATATTCTATAGCCTCATCAGGATCTTTCTGTAAGAAATCACCATTACACATCATTTCAATAAACTGACGCTCTCTAGATGTTAACCCCTCATAAAAATAGCTCACAATGCGCCAACTCTCATAACCATGGTGTGGACAAAGAGTTTGGAGTTCTTTATACCTTTCCCACGCATGATATAAAGTTTCACTCTCCTTTTGGATAAAAGAAGAGATCTGTTTTTTCATAGCAGTAGTTTTGTGGTGGGGAAAGTATTTGCTAAAGAATACTTGGGTCATTTCAGCCTAAGTGCCAATCGACCCAATCGACCGTGGTCTTAACGAATACATCCAACTTTTTGCTCTATCTTTAAGCGAAAAAGGAAAAAATTTAAGTTTGAATGTATCTGCTGTACCATAGTGATTATGGAAGGTTGCAACTACCTCCTCAAATTCCCTAATATGCACGTATGGATTCTCATTTTCGAGTCCATGAAAAGTGGGAAGAAGTTGAATCATTCCCGGTTTAAGGTCCATACGTGGCATATTAGGTGGAAAAATAATGCATGGCGGTATGGATGTGCGCGTGGGATGAAGATAATCATGTAAAGTCCTAAAAGGTGCATCATGTTCATTATCAGACATTGTGTTATGTGATGTGGTGTTCGTGTCACTAGATGTAGAGTCAAAAGCAGGGTTAAAAGGGAATTCAAACTCTGTGTCAGGTCTGTCAGCAGATCTTCCTCGCTCTCCTCGATACCTACTCATGAAACACAAGTAAAAGGAAAATAAAGTGAAAACAAAGAATAACAAAGAAAATAATAAATTGAAACAAAGGAAAAGAAAGGGAACGAAGTCACCCTTTTCAGTCGATCCCTTAGTATTTTATACCGTCTCCCCGACAACTGCGCCAAAATTTGATTACGCCCAAAGTGTTACGCTCAAAATAATTAATAAAGAGTGGAAACATAAACTCTAGAATTGTTTAAACAATGAAAAACACATTCCATGAATGAAAGATGTTGAAATCCCAAATTCCAATTGAGTTCTTTCTTTGCTTCACCAATGTTTTTAGGCTTCCATGGAGTTCTTGATGTCAAAAATGTGAAGAAAAAGTGTAAAAAAACGGAATGCCGGCGTTCTGGGGCGTGTTTGGGTTTAAATAGGGTAGAAAATTAGGTTTCCAAATCGAAGGGCAAAACCTAAAAAGTCGCTCCAGATTTACTCCTTACGATCGCAAGGAATAAACCCATGCTGTCGCAAGGAACAAACAATTTCAGGCATTTGAGTTGTTGAAGGCTTCCATGCGATCGCATGGATTTATAACCATGCGATCGCATGGTTTTAACTTTTTTTCGCCGGACAGTTTTTAGTATTTTGGCTATAACTTCTCTATACGATGTTCGATTGAGGTAATTCAAGTTGCGTTGAAAATCTAACTTAAAGGGATACAACTTCTATTCAGATGTCAACTTCCAATTCGATCATCTACTATGTCAAAAACCGGTCTCAATAGGAGGTTGAAAACCGGTGCGAAACTTTTCACCTTGAAAGTTGATATTTGATAATGTTTTAGCTATCTTTCACCCCTTTGACTCATTGCTTCATCCAATTTACCTCTAAGACTCTTGAATCTTCATCACAAGGTTAGAAATAGGTTTAGAGTATTTGCACTTTAGTCCCTGAACTTTCACTTTCTTCCAGTTTGGTCCTTTTTCGCTTGGTTCACCTCAATTTCGCTACATTCATCACTTTGTCCTGCAAAACATAAATTGCATAGAATTAAGCTATATTCCAACATTTTAATCAACAATTGCTCATATTTTGACAGTCTAATAAGTATGTAAAAACACAC
Organism: Fraxinus americana; assembly: GCA_035079005.1. Classification (NCBI taxonomy): domain Eukaryota; kingdom Viridiplantae; phylum Streptophyta; class Magnoliopsida; order Lamiales; family Oleaceae; genus Fraxinus; species Fraxinus americana. Next base: position 11,125,093 of record CM068716.1, on the reverse strand, counting down.
TTATCAGATATTTATAGAGAAAGTTATGGCCAAAATACTGAGAGAGACAAACAGAAACGACGAGCGTAGTGAAAGGGCAATTCATTGCGTGCGTGGGGCACCCTACTTTCCCTAACCCAAGAGCCATTTGGTTCTATGGAGCACGGGCGTTAGTTATACCGGTGCACGCGCACTGACCTTTTTCATAGACGAATCTTTAGTTTCCTTTCGCGATTCAAACTCTTTTGGAAACCAAATTGGACGTGATTTTGACCTGTTTTCTGGCTCTTATAAATAGAGAACGAGGGATACACATTGAAAAAACCTCTCAACCTCTTCATACACAATAGTTTTATCAAATTCATCAAAAACAAGAGACTAATTGCTATATCTTGAGAGATGAGATCTAACTGTAACAAGGAATTGAAGGTCAATTATATCAAAATTTTGAAGAATTCAACATTGGATTTGAAAATCAACATCTTTTGATTTATTTCATGATTCGGGTGATTTTTTTCTATTATTCTTCTTGTAATTTATATATTAACATGTTAGGATAGATCTACTTTTATAGTGGATGAAGATGAACCCTATTTGTTTATTTGTTTTAATTCAAGACTAGTAGTTTATTTTATTCTTGCGTTTCTTGATTAATTTTGCATACCCATTGCATTATTTAATTGATTGTCCACCAATTAGATAATTAGTTTCTTATTGTAGTGTTGAAATACTCACAATAAGTTTAGAACCTAGCAAAATTAACATATGTGCAATAGATGTTAATAATAACATTTATCACATGTGCAATCCTATAGATAATCTAAATTTTAATGCATTCTAATAATTCGAATTCGGGTTAGAAATAGATTCAGGTCGTGGTTAGGATATATTTAATTTGTCTTAGAAAAGAAAATTATATATCATAATTTTATAGATTGTGAAGAACGCACGAACGAAACCAGTTTACAAATCAAAAATTGAAATAGATAGCAATAGGCGAATTCGAGATCCAATACAATCATTATTAAATTGATAAAAATCACATTTTTACAGCTTTTTTAATTAGTTAAACATAAAATAAAATCAAACTCTATTTTGTTTACATAATTCGAATCCCATAAAAAGTTAGTAAACTTGATTTAAATTTATTCCCTGTGGGACGATACTCTCAACTCATCAATTCTATTACCTGTCAATGATCTCGTACGCTTGCGGGTTTTGCACGAACAAATTTTTGGCGCTACTGCGTTTTATAGTATTCGAATTTTTCTTTTATTTTATTTTAGGATCTTATTTACATAACTAATGTTTTTGTTTATTTTTTTAACAATTTATGCAAGATTCTAAAGAAATCGAGCTCTTACCATTGGATCTCAAAATCGAAAGAACCCTCAGACAACAAAGAAAATAGCAGAGAGAAATAAGAGACATGGTAGAAAATCAAAATCAAGTTCAATTACCACCAGATACGCCGAACAACCAGATCCAGTTCTTAGGGATTATTTAAATCTCATACCCGATCATGTGAAACCGACTATTATTTATCCACCTTTTGGGCAGGCAAACTTCCATATTCGATCAGATGTCTATCAACTTGTTTCAGAATCATTATTCATTAACAAATTCAAATCTGCGTACAAGACTTGGAACTTGGATGAGAGAGGTTTTGACAATGTTATTCATTGTAATAATGCTATTGTGGGTGATGACAGTCATGAAGTGCTACTATTTGGAGTTTTTTGGAGGCTTGATATTGACGAATGATGATGTAAGATGGTATCATGGCAGATCGACAAGTCATGGATACATGCAATGACATTATCAAACACAGGTTGGTGTTTGGTTGATGAGTGCAGTTCATCAACTATTAAATGTTGTCGCGAGAGGTGATGGTTAGAAAATACATGCCAAGTTATAGTGCCATGGTCTGTGGCATGTGCAGAGCAGAGCAGACTTAAGGTGATTGTGCAAAACCCAGCTTGAATGGATTATGGACAATTCAATTAGGTAATCTTGGGCCAAATGAGTTAAAGAACCTAACTAAATGGCTTATATCATATTAATCCACAAGAATAATTATAAATGTTTGGAGAAAATGGAGTGCCACCTTCAACTTGGCTATTAATTTGCTTTCTAAAAGACTAAGATGCAGGAACTCGAAACAAACAGTGACATAAGAAAATATGAAAGCAGCAAATGAAAGTCGATAAAATATTTGTTGCTCAACGAGCCATAGGCATTAGAGTGTAGACCAGAGTACTACCTGTATGAAATTCAATATTGTCGTCCTCAGTATAGCAGAATCCTCTTCGTGCTGTGTAACGAAATCTGATAACGCACAAAGAAGCTACAAAAATTCAGTTAAAAAAGGCAATACAACACTCTTTCATGATGCTATGAAAGAAAGATGCCCTTAAAATGACGTAATCCTTAGGCATACGCGCTGCATACCAAATGCATATGTATGTTCAACATCTTTGTCATTGACATACAAAATCACTGGATTCTCTTATTCCAGCTTGATAAGTGTAGTTTCTACACTTATTCGAGATCCTAAATGATGATATTTTACTGTTCTTTGGATAAAATACTACATAACTTGTGTTATATTTCATTTTGTAGGTAAAACTCAATATTTGATGAAGGATTGGAGAAAAGAATTTATAGAATTGGAGAAAAGAAAAAAATGGCTCAATTATATCAAATACAAAGTTTAGGGACTGAAATGCAAATACTCAAAAGTTACGTCGAACCTCACGATAAAGATTTGAGAGTGTTATGCATCAATTAGATAAGGAAATAAGCCAATGGGATGAAATATAGTTCAAATACTATCACATATCAACTTCCAGCGGAAAAAGTTATATTTCGGATTTTCAATCTCAATTTGAGACCCATTTTTTGCATAGGAAATGTTCGAATTAGAAAAATTATAATTTTTGAAGATTTGTATCTCTTTGAGTTATCTTTCCAACGCATTTTAAATCACCTCAATTGGATATCGAGAGAGAAGAATATGACCAAAATATTGAAAGCTGTCGGTGGGAAAAAACGTATACGGTATACCTATGCAGCCGCATATGTCTAATTTGATGCGGTCGTATTATGCATTCTAGGGCCAAAATTGATGATTGGACGTCCTTCTATGTGATCGCTTATAAATGTAATATGTGGCCGCATAGTACAAACTTTTGGTGAGGTTTTGTTTTCTTTTTCAACTGAAACTCTACTTTGGTAACAAGATTTTAAGCATCCTATATATATACCAAAGTCGACTAAAACATGGGAGGAGACCTCCTTTTGAACTAAAAAACATATGTATAAGGGTTTTGAGATGAGAAAAAGAGCAATAAAGCGAAGAACAACACCACGAAGCGAAGATTAAAGTCAAGAATTCAATTGGTGATGTCGTTTCTTCATTGTTTTTCTAATTTTCTTCTTTTCATCATGCTAGGCTAGGTTAATTCTGTATTAGGGAACGATGAACTATGTAGTGTGATTTTTATTTCTTAGTTTTACATTATTGACAATAAAAGCACGTTTTGACTATTTGAATGGTTTATATGAATTTATTTTCTCCACAATTATTGTGCACATTAATTGTGTGAGTGTGGTGATCTATTTTATGCATTTGAAAGAAGAAAAATAGGTTCGACGGGGGTATAAATCAACATATGTCCGATAGGGGATAGAAATATACCTCTATGCCTTGTGTAAATCTTTAAGTGTTCACAAAAACTCATGCAATCTTTTATATTTGCATCCGTCTTAGAGATATAGTCGGATCACATATGAGAATATGTTTGACTTTACTCGAGAGAGAGACTGTTAAATAATTTATGAGTATTGATTCGTCAATATTTTAATCGTACGTCAAAGTGTAGAATTAGGTTTAAAAAGATTATTACTTAGAGATTCGTGATCCTAATACATTCATCACAACAAATACGTTATTCTATTCTAGTTTCGGTTAAAGTCAAGATAATAAGAATTGAGCTAATCAATTTTCGTGGGACGATAATATGACTCAAAAAGTCAACTTCATTACTTGTTAACGAACCGTACACTTGCGATAATTTAATTCGAAATATATTTTCGTGAACACAGCTCAAATACTGTAATACTAGTAAATAATTATTTTATACCATTGCCAATAATTAGTCAAGGGTTAGATCCTCCATCTTGCTTTTCTTTTTTTATGCAAAAATTGGTCATTGTTGTTTACGTCAGAGTAGTACATAGAATAACATTATACAGCCAAAAATAAGTTGATACACTATAAGAAATAACATTGCTTAGTGTTGGAAGTTGAAGCCAAAATATTAATGTAAATAATTAAAGCAGGCAATCTTTAAAATACCATAACGACGCTACCAGAAGAAGTTTTAGCCCCAACCGTTGTCCTCACATATCCACAGGATAGAGCAGCATGCATTCATCATCTCTTGAATTTCTAAATACCCTCCTTATGATGCATTCCAGGGGTGAAGTTATTGGTAGAATCCACCTGTCAGCAACTCCTTTAGGTTCACATGATTAGGATAAAACCGGTAAACATGAACGACGAAAATGTAATAAGAGATTGGAAAATCACCATAAGCAATCATCATATCATATGGATATATAACATAACCTTTTGCATCAAACATACAGGACAGTACTATGGAAGCAGGGATATGACTGATCTGCTTTTATCTTCAACTCCCTTTGTACCAGGAAAAGTGCCATTTTTCCCTTTTCTCCTGCTGCCCAAAATTCATTGTGTTTTTACCTAAAAAGATGTTATTCATAGTTTATTTCTATATTTATTTTCACTTAAAAATCGTTTAACAATGAAACTATTCATATTATTTATCACTTAAATCAAACTGAAAGTACCAAGAGTTAACTGCATTTCATGTTCCCATGTAGAAACTATCGATGATAACGAAAATCAAACATAAGAAGTAAATCTTCTATATATTAAAAGTGGTTATGTAACGGAATTTCTTGTTTTTAACGGAAAAACTAACGGAATTTGTTGTTTTAACGGACTATGTAACGGAATTTTTTGTTTTAAACAGGCAAATGCACCTTCCTTCAATGTTTTTATCATAACTTTGTATTCCGAAATCCGATTGAGGCGATTCAAAATGCGTTGAAAAACTAACTCATCTGGCTACAACTTTGATTCAGACATCATTCTCCAAGTCGATCACTTTCTATACCAAAAATAGGTCTCAATATGAGACTAAAACATCGGAGCATAACTTTTCGGTTGGAAATTGATTTGTGATCATCTTTTGACTAAATTTGATTCCATTGACGTCTTCCTTTATCCAATTGACTCCGAGCACTCTCAAATCTTCATCATGAGGTTCGGCACAACTTTTAAGTATTTACATTTTAGTCCCCGAACTTTGGATCCCTTACAATTTAGCTATTTCTCCAAATTTGTCAACTTTTGCTTATTTTCTTCGATCTCGCCAACTTACATCACAACATCAAAATCACACATCTAATTATTTAACAATTACATAAACATTACATCATTAATTATTTAATAACCAAAAAAATTACATCTTTGGGAAGCATTGTACCCATTGCAATTGGGTTCATTGTGGGTGCTAATATCTTAGCAGGTGGTGCATTTGATGGTGCATCAATGAACCCAGCAGTCTCCTTTGGACCAGCTCTGGTCAGTTGGAATTTTACACACCACTGGGTGTATTGGTTTGGCCCCTTGATTGGTGCCACTATTGCAGCACTTGTCTATGATAACATCTACATCAATGGTGAGATCACACATGAGCAACTTCCAGTCACAGACTACTAGCTAGATAGACGTGTTGAGATCTGTTGTTCTTGTTTGGCTGTCTTTTTAACTGTTCATCGGTAAATTTCATATTTTGACACATCAATACTTGTTAGACATCGTTTTAACGGTGATATTCCTTTGAAGTATTGACATTTTTTACTTGCTAATAAGAGTTAACGTGTCGAGTCGTCAAAAATTTAGTATAAGACAGCCAAAGAGAAACATCAGATGTTTCTCTTTTTTTTTATCTTTTTTTTTTTTATGGAAAACTTGTCGTTTTCCATTTGAGAAGACCGGATTAGATTATCGATTAGAAAAAAATAAAACCATCAAGGATTTCACATCTGTTATGAAATATTTCTTTCACAAAGGAGTGTCCTTGCATCTCTGTTTTTATCAACCTAATCATATCATTGGTTTACGTGCGGATTGTTTCGTAGAGTAAATTATATAATAAAAGCTTTTTAAAATGAGGATAAACTTAACAAAATATGCTGAAATCATGATAAATTTTTAAAGTAGACACACATGGCCCCGACATAATGAAAAACGGATGCATGGTTAAAACTTTATATATATATATATATATATATATATATTAAAAGTGGCTATGTAACGGAATTTCTTATTTTTAACGGAAAAACTAACGAAATTTGTTATTTTAACGGACTATGTAACGGAATTTCTTGTTTTAAATAGGCAGCTGCACCTTCTTTCAGTATTTTTATCATAACTTTGTATTCCGATATCCGATTGAAGCGATTCAAAATGCGTTGGAAAGCTAACTCATCTGGCTACAACTTTGATTCAAACATCATTCTCCAATTCGATCACTTTCTATGCAAAAAATAGGTCTCAATATGAGACTAAAATATCGGAGCATAACTTTTCGGTTGAAAATTGATTTGTGATCATCTTTTGACTAAATTTGATTCCATTGACGTCCTCCTTTATCCAATTGACTCCGAGCACTCTCAAATTTTTATCGTGAGGTTCGGCACAACTTTTAAGTATTTATATTTTAGTCTCCGAACTCTGGATCCCTTACAATTTAGCTCTTTCTTCAAATTTGTCAACTTTTGTTTATTTTCTTCGATCTCACCAACTTACATCACAACATTAAAATCACACATCTAATTATTTAACAATTACATAAACATTACATAATTAATTATTTAATTAACCAAAAAAAATTACATCTTTATTAATAAAAAAATTATTATTAAACAAAACTATTAAATATAAACTAGGCAAACGTGCATTGCACGTTGCTTGCACCTAGTAGATATATACAAACACGTATTTTATCTATTATGAAATTCATAGTAAATTTGAATTTTTTCTCGCTTTCTCTTACTCTCTCCCTCGAGCCTTTTATCGGGGGCGGACACAGATTTTATATGTTGGGGGCACAATAAAACTTTTAAAAAGTGACGAAAAAATTAAAGTAAGAGATATTTTATTACAATTGTTCTCTACGTGTTCACTTATTTTGATAACTTTCTATAATTAAAGTGAGAAATAGAAAAAAATTTAATGTAATTTCATAATTCAAATCAACAAAGAAATTGAGTATACAATCTTGGTCATCAAGAGCTACACAAACTTTGATAGAATCACAGCCACAGATTTATATGCACATTTTTAAAATGTAAACTGTAGTGGAATTACAAAGGAAATTACAAAGTTTGATTGAGCATTTGAGAGGCTCGACTCGCTCCCCAACCCATTCCCTATTATCAAATGTCAACCGCAGTATTATACGTATATTAATTGAATTCAACTGGAATGAAATTGCAAAGGAAATTACAAACTTCCGTCAAGTATTAGAGAGGCCCGACTCGATTTGAAATGGAGAGAACATTGATTTGAAATGAATGAAAATTCATTTTCCTTTTATTAAAAATAAAAAATAAAAATTTGGGAGAGAGGGGAGGGGGGGCAACACCTGCCCCCCAGGCCACCCCCCAGCCCATGCCTTTTACCAAAACCTTAATCTTTCTAATTTTTTAAAATTTGTCTACAATTTATCTACAAATTATCACATCTACTGCAATGGACCTTAGGCTACTTCGTATTGAGATGAGTAAAGTAGGGTCAACTGATTGATTGGGTTAACATAGCTTCTACGTAGACTGCTGCTATGTAGAATTAGTCTCAGTTTAAGACTCTTTTTTTTTTTTTTTTTGTGAAAATGTGTTTTGGAATAATGATTTTTTTTATAGTGCGTGGTTAAAAAAATTGATAAAAATTTTGGATTACATGTGAAATTATTTTATAAGAGAATGTGTAATTAAATTTGAATTTTAAAAAAATGAATTCCGAGAAAAATGGAGTTCAAAAAGGGGTCTTAAATTGTATTTAGGATAGTTTAATGAATATGTATCTTTGACAAGATTTTTGTTTAGATTAAACTACTCGTACACAAAAAATGTACACTTTAATTGACACCTTCCAATGTGTCAAAAATTTGACAGTTGGCTGGAAAACGTGTTGTCAAGATCGATGTGCTAAAATCTGTCAACTGTAAATCATTTTGTCAACCTTCATATTCATCTAGTGTGGTCCTTGTTGTTTTCCTTTAATTGTATATATGGGTAGGTGAAGTTTCACTTCAATGACAGTATGGTCCACTTCCAGAATTTTTAGCATATTGTACCAAATTTAAGAGAGTATCTTTTTTTCTTTTAATTAAGAAAGATGTATAAAAAATTATTGGATTGTCAAAAATATTAGAGGGATTAAACTCATTATCAATTAAATATCTACACCTCTATTTGTATCATTCGAAATCGATCTCCTAAGCTCATGTTAAGTATCAAGTGACGTGACACACTATAATAAGTAGTATAATTATTTTTGTAATCAATTATTATTTTCCAATACTTATTGTAGTGTGTCATGTCACTCGACTTTGTCTTTGTGGACCTTTTTTAAACAAATTGCAATAAAAAAAATTAAAGAAAGAAATACTTTTCTAACCTTTAAATAATTCAACATTGCTTTATCTCCTTTATTTATCTTAAAGTCTTTACTTATTTACTTTTTGCTGCTCACTCAAATCACCAATAACTTGTGAGCTTTACAATTTTCACTTCCTTTAACAAAATCCAACCAAAAATGTAGAGGCGAAATATGTAAAATAATTTCTACCTCAATTCTATAACAATCTTCAATATTTTTCCTCAATTCGGAAGAAATATGAAATAAATTATAGTTTCAAAAATTACAATTTGTTAAAAGTAGCATATCCTTAGTTCTTTTTTGTTTATTATCACATTCTAAGTGAGGATTGAGAAGATTCGTGAAAAAAGAATTTTAGGTAAGCTTGAACAAAACTCCTGAATTGAATCAAGCGGTTCAATTCAGTTCTTCTTAAATTAAATATTCGAATGGGTATCAGAATCGAAAATCTACGGGTTTCATTCGATTTCTAGATCAAGAACCAAATAACATAATAAGATTTGAATCTCCCTAATTTTTTAAATTTTTTATATTAAATAAGCTAAATTATTTTAATTTTTTCTAAATAAATTTGCCAACTAATTATTTGAGCCAAAAAAGTTTATTTTCTTGTTTCATTTACTAGCTAATTAATTGAACCTAAACTCAAAATATTGTTTTCTTGTTTTTAGCCCGAACCAACTTTGTAATTCAAATTTCCAAAAAAATCAAAGTGACATAAGTTTTTCTCAAATCCCAATCATTCTGATGTTTTTGAGCCTATCTTCATCTTACTATTTTTCTACAGGGATTCAGTGAATTTCCTCCACTTTGATTAAGGTAAGCTTCATCCCATTCCTTTAATCATTTCTAATAATGTTTATTATGAGCTCACGCATTTACGTGTTTTCCTCTATCTTAGTGGCTACATTCCCTGCTATATTCTTTATGTTCAACCCAATGTTTTAAAATCCGGACCGGACATTGACCCGGAAAAGGGAAAGGGTCAATGGTTAAATGGTCGAATCGAAGTTGAACTAGATAGTTAAATAAAGATCAATAAATATATTTTCAAATAGTAAACAATATTAAATAATAGTATAATATTGTTAATAGAAATATTTGAAGAATTTCTACTTTTTTATTAATTAAAATAAGATAGAAAAAGAATTGATGAACTCATTAAAATAAATAATAAAAAATTAGAGGATAATGGAAGATAGCAACGAATGACAGCAAGAAGAAAAAATAATAAAAAATTGGAATTTGCTTTGAAGTCCAAGTGGTTGCTTGCTTGTCCTTTTCCCACATCGAATTCTCACAACTAAACAACTAGAAATGTGGTCCACAAATTGGTGGGCCAAAAGCTGAGTAGGTAGCATTATTTAAATGAATAGGCTAAAGATCGGTAAAGTTGTAAATTTTAAATGTTTGGCAATCCGGGCAAACTGGAGAAACCGGTTCCGGTTCATCCGGTTAGTTAAAAAATAGGTCAATTGACCAGTTTTTTACCGATTTTAAAATAAAACCGTTTTTAAGCTTAAACCGATCTGACCGATTTTAAAATAAAACCGTTTTTAAGCTTAAACCGATCTGGAATTTGGACCGATTCCCAATTTTTCCGATTGAACCGGCCAGTCCAATCAGATTTTTAAAACATTGGTTCAACCTTTCTTAGTCAATATTAATCAGCCGATACTTATGAATGTCGGCCAATAAAATATTTTTAGGCCATTTATCATAGAAACAACCCCCATTTGCTTATTTTCAACACAAGATTTGAACCCTGAAAGAAGATAGTTCAATTAATATAATAACTATTTGTATAATTTTAAATTATAATACGTTATTTTGTAATATTTAGATTGATCATGTTATTAGTTTGATTAATGTAGTGTTGTTGTAAATGTTAAAAAATTTAATTATGGTACGAAATTGAATCGAACCGAACCGATTCCATGATTAAATTTAGACCCAACAGTTTTACTAACTAAATACTCGAAAATTGTGGTTCGAACCAAACTGAACTGTATCCAGCCCCAATTAGGGCTGTCCGTGGGTCGATTCGGTTCGGTTCTGAAGAGACTCGAATCGACCCAAAACTTTCGGGTATTTAATAAATGGACCCGTCGGGTCCAAATATAATTATGGAGCCGTTCGGGTTCGGTTCCGTTCGATTCGGTTCCATACCATAATTAAATTTTTTAATATTTACATCAACACTATATAAATACAACTAATAACATTTCATTCGTAACTTTTACAAATTAACGTAGCCCAATTCAAAAACATATAAATAACTAACCGTCCAATAAGATTAATTCAATGCATACAAATACCAAAAAGTAGATATTAATATTATAACAAAATTACATAAAGTATATTCATTTGTTTCAAATTAAAATGGACTAATTGATTTTAAAAATGATTTAGGCTTTAAAATTAAAATTATGAAATAATCTGATTTATTTAATTAATTTGCTAATTTGTATTAAAAAATAAAATAATTTAATTAATTCATTATAAAAAATAAAAAAATTATTTAGTTTCGGTTCTTATTCGATTCTTCGATTCTTGGTCTAGACCCGAGACCCGACCCAAACCCATTGGTTCTTGATTCGGGTACCCGTTCGGGTATTTAATTTATGAACAACCGCTCAAATCGAGTTCGATTCGGTCCGGTTCGGTTCGGGACTTTTGGACACTCCTAACCCTAATTTTAGGATAATCTGCAATTTATAATGACAATTTTTTATAACATTCATGAGCTTATTCTCTGTTTCTTTGAACATTTTGCGAGGTTTAATGTATGAAGGGTTGGAAGTAATTTTGAAGTGATTGAGAAGAATATTGAGAATATCTTTCGGGTTTTCAATTTTGGAGAAAAAAACGTTATTAAAATTGAGTAATTATGGGAGAGGTAGCTCATAATTATAAGAAACTTACAAAAACAATATTTTCTGGGTAATGCTAGTGGTACATCACCACTAATATAAGGGTCTACATAATGGACACCTGACGCTCTTTCATTGGAGGGAGGGTTGGTGGGGTCGGCACTCCCTCCAATGAGAGGGTACCGAGTGTGCATTATGGACATCTTGATGTACAATGTGATGTACAACAAGAATTATTATATCGATTATTTCATTTTCATCATTTATTGGTTAAAGTTTAATTACAGTTTCCAGAATCCTTGCTTTAGGCTTATATTCACATTGGCCAAGGCAGCAGTGATTTCATTCTTCACTTCAAAAATGCAATCCCGGAAACACCATTAAGACATAACGAACCTATATTTATTGAATTTTTTAAAGTATGCACGTGGTTGCCTGCACGTACACGTAGCAAACGTCAGATTGTTCGACCATAGACCTGATCAACGTTTGATCTTTTAAAATGAAACTATAATATCAATTGTGAACCTTGTCATTATGGTCACTATCTTCCTTCTTTTCCGGTAACTGTCTGGCTCTAGTCTATGTAGCCTGTTTGGTAGGGATTTTTTGGGGAAGAATTGATTTTGAATAGTGATATGATGGGAAATGTGTGGTTGAAAAAGAAGAAAAAAGTATTGATGTGATGGAAAATATTATTTTATTGAAGAATGTGTGGTTGAAAATGAGAATTGATTTGAGAATCAGAAACAAACAGGGCCGTAATATAAAAGTCCAACCACGCGAGAGGTTTGTCCTAAGTTCAGGGTGGACGCAGACTTTAAAAGTTAGGGACACAATCGAATTTGAAAAGAAGTTGAGAGAAATTTTACAATCGAAAATTTACGTCCAAAGAAATCATACCCCATATAATTTTATATTCGAAAATTTACATGGGATATGAATTTTTCGGATGTAAAATTTTGAAAATTTTTGATGACATATTCTATATAAAATTTTCTAATAAAATGATGAAAATTACATTGAGAAATTTGTATCGTAAATAATAAATGTTAATAAAATAATTGAATTTTTTAAAAAAATACGAGTTAGACGTCTTTTTTTTAAGACTCACGTTTAACATATTTTTAACTATTTTTGATATCCGTTTGGATTATTCGATATGCCCATAATGTAGTTCTCGAAATAAGTTTTGAGATTACATAAACAATTTGTAGATTCGATTATCGTATGCTCGTCGAAAATTTTTTAAAATTAACATGTTATCAAAATTCAAATTTATTGTGATTTTACCTATATTTGGTGGATATTAAAATCAAATTTTTTAGTAAATTTTGATAAAAGTTAAACAGTTATGGATTTCATGAAATATGTTATTAAAATTAATTGTTAACTTTGATTTATATTAAAATTTAGATTTCAATCAATGTCAAACACGATTTTATAAGAAAAAAAATTTCAAAAGTTGGGCCACTTGGCGTGGAACCCCAGTTCCGCCAATGGTCCTAACTCACTCATTGAGTTTTGAACGTGGAATCAATAATTTCATGCTGTTTATTGGCTAATATTGTGCTAGTTCTTCAAAAGGATTAGTTTGAAAATGGCTTTTGGGCCCTGTAGAAGTCGTATGCATGCCGATTAGCCGACCAAACCGGAGACCCATTAGCCAAAGGAGACTTAAATCTTAAATGGAATGTGTTGTCATAACTGGGAATAAATACTTTTTTAAACTTTGCTATGTGTACACCTTTTTGTATAGCAACTTACACAGCCGACACACTTTGTGGGCCCCACCCCATGTGTGTGGACTGTGTAATTCACTGTACAAAAATGCTGTACAACAAGCTTTTTTCTACTTTTTTTGGGTTTCCAAAATACATTTTTAAGTTTTGAAAAAGTCTCAGTTTTCAAAAGGTATTAAAAAATTGAATATTGTTATGTCAGAGCATCATTCTAGGTGACTGACCACACTTGGTAAGTTCAATTAAATAAATTACGTGACGTTATTTTAAATAAATCTATCATTTAATATCAGACAGTTGACATCTAAACTGATATTTGACACCGTGATAATTAATAATATTATTCTAAAGAGTTGGACAACAAACTTTAGGACAGTAATCTTGAGATCGGAAGGTCCTTAATGAAGCCACGAAAAGAGTCGCTACTTCTTCAACCCTAAGGGCATGTTTGGGAATTTCGCCGTACCGATAATGAGCATTTTTTAAAGTACCGATTTGAGAATTGATGAGCAGATATGTTTTCAACGGTTTTAACGGTAATTTTTAAAATTGTCAAACCTATGCTTTTAGAGTTTATTATCCATCGGTTCTGAAAGTTTTTTAAGGAATAAAATTACATATATATTCTTTAATTAAAAAAATTTATATGAAATTTTTTTACTCATCAGTGATAGTTTACTTATAGATAATTTTTTTTTTACATATAAGTTAATATTTAATTTAAAAAATTAAATAAATTTAAATATTTACTTAAAATTTTAAGTTATATTTTTTACTTATAAGTAAATTTTACAATTATAAGTAAATTTTATACTTTTAAATAACTTTAAGTGAATTTTTTACTTGCAAGTAACTTTTTTTTTATATTTTTTTTAAGTAAATTTTTGTCTATTAATAATTTTTTTTTTATAATTTTTTTGTTTTTACATAAAAGTAGTTTTACTTATATCTTACAAGTAATACTTATAAATATTTTTTTAATTATACTATGATTTTTTAAATGATAAATATTTTTTAGTTAATATATTTTTATTTACAATTTAGTTTTGAGCTAAAATAAGTTGGTTAGAAATAATTATTTTATACATGGTAAAATTAGAAGAGAACATGAGAAACGGTCAAAACCGACCGATTCGTGGATTAAGAGAACCGTTCAAAATTACACTACAATGGTTTTTTGGCGGTTTTTAAATTATCCAAAACCGGTGCACAATAAATACTAACAAACACCGATTTTTTCGAACCTTTATCAGTAATGCTATCCAAAATCGGTGAAAATAAACTTCCAACCCGGCCCTAATAGGTTTAAAAATTGTGAGCAACAAGCTGTCAAAATAATAATAATAATAATAATAATAATAATAATAATAATAAATTCTGACTCGCAACTTCTTTAAACCTAATTTGTGGCGTGGTCACTGGGACAAGTAATGGATTAATTTCTATACATGCGTTATGTTGTCAATTAATTTTGTCCATCGTAGCGTATCATTTGAATTTCTAGTTTTAAAGATAAAGTTATACGATGATGCACATTTTCTATCTCGATGCTACGTGTAAGTGACAGTGACGTTTCGTGTTCCATATTAAATTTTCGCATTAGCTTGACTCATTTCTATTTTTTCTTCTATTATCGAAAATATAAATCCAAAACTTTTAATCAGTTATATTTCAACGTCAACTTTTATAGAGCATAGAAAGACTTGTGACACAATCCACACGACCAATCAATTTTGATCTGATTAGTTCAACTACAATTTAGAGCAAATGAAACTATTTCATTTATGCATAAATCCCTATGCACATTTAATTAGGTCCATTCATTTCTATCCAATCAAAAAATACTTTCGGGGAGTTTGGTATATTCATTTCCGGAATCATAAGATAAAAAATATCAATTATTTGATAATTATTTAGTAACAATCTGGGTATTTTGATTACTACTATTGCTCAGGCCGCTGGTAGTAGACGAGAGGCTAAAGAATGGTGAAATTTGCCCAAAATTCTCTTTAGCGGGAAGAAAAGCCCTAGTCTAAATCTTAGATGCGAAGAATTTTCCGTTAACATATGATTTATCTTCGTCGATAGCAAGCTTCTCATCGAACATAACTATAGTCTATACTAGACACGACATGACATTATACATGCAAAATATGTGGTCACATTGTTTCGACTTCAATGTTTTAAAAAGCACGTCTAGTTGTGAAGTTTGATCTTATCGTCTAATCACCTATATAATGTGCTAAACATCATAAAAACAAAAATGCTAAACGGACAGAGTCGGTGACCGACAAGAAAACAGGGCGCCACCTCGGCCCTTGATTTTTACATTTGAAAATCAGATTAAGGGTCGAGATGAAGCCACCTCAGCCTCCTGATTTTGGATCAGTTACCGACCCTATCAGTGTAACGCTTCTCCATAAAAAATCACGATACTTTTGTATTGTGCCAATTCGAAATATGAACTGGTCAGTCAACTCATTGCACATCATGTTAGTGCACCCATTATTGGCCCCGATGAGAACGTAAGCGCGTACGATCGTTTGAATATAATGTGAAAAGGATTGAAGTACCTTTGTATTAGTGCATCCACACATTCTGCTCCCTAAGCCAACTCTAAAGGCAAAGTCAAAGTCAAGTCATTTTATATTTTTTAACCTCTGAATTTCAGTGCCTCGCTATATTTGAGTCAATCATGCAGTGTTTTTTGTCACTTACTACTATCAAGTATCAACTATCGTGTTTTCTAGAATCTCGATAAAATAATATTACTAAAATTTACAAAGATATGCATATCGATTGATAATTATTCGTCTATCAATAACAAATATTTATTTATGCGGATAACCCATAATTGATGGAAATGTGACAAGATAATAACTGTACCAAGAAACTCGTCTTGTGCAAAGAAGGACTCAGAGTTTAGGAGAGAAAATTTTCGATAAAAAGGTCTTATAAGTACAGTGATAGGGCCGTCTAATCAATTGATGACTCGAGATCGTATGTGTAAAAATTAATACCTACTCCAATTCGTTTTCTTATTTATTACAAATCGAGCAGTCAAAATGACTACAAACGTTGTTAATAAATTTTAATCGATCAATTTATTAATGATCCAATAAAATACATGTCTTCTTTACTTGAAACAACCTATGAATTGATGTCCAAAAATAAAAAAATAAAAATTATCAAATACCATAATTGTATAATTGTCGAGACAAAATAAAAACAGCCTAGGTGATTATTAATTGATAAAATAATAAAAGAAGTAACTACTGTTTTTTTTAATTTAATAAATATGTCGATCAATTACGTGGCAAAATAGTCTTTACCAATCTAATAAAAGAGGTAATTTAATGAATTTTGTTTTTAGTCTACTAGTTCATACGAGTCTATATTATTCTCATAAAAAAATAAGCAAATTCAAAATTAAATTTTGTGAAAAGTAAGAGAGGAAAACAAACTAAAATAAAGATTAAACATCAAAGAAGTAGATATTAATTATGATGCAAACGATTACGCATCTTTAATTTGATGTCAAAAATAATGTACTTATAGCATTATTGTAACTTACACATCTATCACCGTGAGTAGTCGATTCTATCACCGTCCATACTGAACTATCCTACCCAATCTCTCTCTCTCTCTCTCTCTCTCTTTCCCACACATTACATGATTTTAAAAAAAAGCAACCCTAGAACTTTTTGCATTACAAAAAATTAGAAATGAGAAATAAGTTGTCATAAATTTCAAGAAGACACGAAGAACACTATATAGATAATTTACGAAGGTCTCCTTTGAATATCATATAAAGTTAATTTCATATTAGTTTATGTAGTTAATGAGAATTATACGAGAGTGCAAGGATTTTTCCATAATTTATTAGCTTCAAGTTCATCGAACTATAAATTTAGCACGTTAAAATCCAATAACGGTAGATAAAAAAATATCAATTTATCAAAATTCTGCGATACAATCAATTCTTTGCCAACAACCATAGAAAAGTCCTTTTTTTTTTTTTTTTTTGCACGATCAAAAAATTTGACAAACTTAATGTTAAAAGTGGTGTCCATTCGAAATGGCATTTTAGAAAAGTTGCTTCTAACTACTGGACACAAAAGTGTCGATACTATAGCATTCTTGGACAATTCTACATGCAATTCTCTTCTCCGAGAGGTGAATGATGAAAAGCAGTTAAATGTGTATTTGAGCCTTTCTCCTTCGTTGATTCTAAAATCTTATGAGCTCTTCCATTAAAATTGAGAAACCTAAATTAATATTTTTAAAATTTACCTTGGGTCAAAAAAAAAAAAAAAAACTAATGGTGTGTTTGGCGCACTAAATTATACCACATTAAGAATTTAGTATAAGCACGTTTGGTACAGTTAAAGAAGTAAATTAAAGCCCCCCGGGGCACAACTCAACTGACAGAACAATCAGCACATAACTCGCTTCCAGCGATGGTGGGAGTTCAAATCCTGGTGGGAACCTGCGGCCAGATTTAGCAATCACTTTGGAGGATGATCCCCTGTGAGCAGAAGTGCACAGTTGGTGAGGGGAACTTGGGAACCAGTTGAGGCATATCTCGCGATTTACCTCCTCCAAAGTTCTAGGGGCAAGAGTCAAAGTTGGAATACTTGGGTATAAAAAAAATGTAAATTAAAATTTAAGTCAAAATCAATAATTAATTTTAATGACACATTTAATGGGATTCATAATTTTTCAATTTCACATACTTATCTACTTTTATCAAAATATACTAAAAAACTAAATTTTATACAGTATTTCTTATAAAATCTAATACGTTGTGTCGAACAAAATTTTAATGCAATCATGTTATAGTGTCTTCGTTGTTGACAGATAGGTTGACATAAAATCATGTGTCAATCCGACATTGGATAGTTTTAAATATTGTTATAATTTTTAGAGAGATGTTACTTGTACAGGGGGAGACTGGTGGGTTTGTTGACAACCTCACATATGGGGTGAGTGAATAATTTTTTTCTTTTTTTAATCACAGTAGGGTCGATCACTGTAAGTAGTTGTCAATCACTTCGGTCAATCACTTAGTGCAAGTAGAATTATTATAATTTTTATCCAATTATTTACACCTATCTAAAAATCTGTCAACCTTTATGTCTCAATTCATTTGACATAGTGGTTTAACTCAATAATGATTCTGTTACAAAAGTGTCCCCCTCTACACGGCAATTGGATTTCCGTACAACGTTTTTTTTTCAGCTGTGCTATAATCACATCTTTTAACCTGGATAGAAAGTCGCGTTTATACACTACCATATTAAAAGTAATGTAATAGCATGACTTTTGTGTCAAAAGTAGTTTGCACTTTTATCCAAACGTTGGATCCCGTGCAAATAATAATAATAATAATATTTTTTAATAGTGTAAAAAGAACAATCATGTTCGATATACACCAAGTTTGACAATTTGACAAACTGTCATTTGATAATTTAAAAAATATGTATTTTCTCTAATAATTTATTTTAAAGGGTTAATTCATTTGTACATAATGGATTACCCCCTATCACATAATGCGCGGGGTCTGCGTGTATTTAAAAATTTTGACAATATGGTTCTCATCCCCATTGTAAGTAGTGGGTAAAAAATCGGGTAAAAAAATTCGGTATAAGTTGTATGATCCAAATATATATATATATATATATATAGACAATTTCATTACATCAACAAGATTGATGATGTGAGATTTAACAAATGACAGTCATCATAAAGAGAACTGGGTAAGGGGATAAGAAGCTCTAAAATGATAAGTCTGAAAGTGCAGGATCTAATTTAGAGTGAATGGGCCAATCTGGACAAATGAGAAAACGTTTGGATTCGAGGTGAATAAAACAACACAAGCCAGACAATCCCATTTTTTTTTGCTAGAATTCAGTGTCAAGGAAAAGACTTTTAAGACTTGGGCTTCCGTGCATCCGATTGCCTCTTATGATGCACGGTATCCAAGATGAGTCTCATAGTTCTGCTTCTCTTGCTAGTTAGAAATGGGCAGAGCTTTGTAGGAAGGAGAAATCAGTTAAACATGTCATGTTCAGTTTAACTGTGTTGGTAGAATTATCCTTCAATGTACTGACATCCGCCTACAACGAAAGCAGCCATGAATAGGAGGAAGATGGCAAAGTCGCCTTAGAGCATTTTTCTCATCTTGATGGGGAGGCTACCAACTGTCTTGAAAACGTTAAATAAAAATAAATGGCGATCGTTATTTATATCAGGTAACCAATTTAAGAAAAAGGTAATGGAGTGATTAAAATAAAACTTTTTAGTCTATTCATCGGTTATGTGGAGCACTAAAATTGCTATGAAGCCCCTGTTTGGCCACCATTAGGGGCCGACCCGAGGGGGTCCTGAGGGGCACGTGCCCCCCTCCCCAACTTTTGAAATTTTTTATTTTTATTTTTTATAAAATTATGTTTGATATCGACTGAAATCTAAATTTTAATTTAAATCAAAGTTAACAATTAATTCTAATAACATATTTTATAGAATCCATAACTATTTAACTTTTATTAAAATTTACTAAGAATTTGATTTTAATTTTCACCAAATAGAGGCAAAATTACAATTGAATTTCGATAACAAATTAATTTTAAAAATTCTTTAACAATCGTACGTTAATCGAATCTACAAATTGCTTATGTCATCTTAAAACTTATTTCGAGAATTACATTATGGACATATCGAATAGTGCAAACAGATATTGAAAATAGTTAAAAATACGTTAAACATGAGTCTTAAAGAAAGACGTCGAACTCGTTTTTTTAATTGATTATTTCATTAACATTTATTATTTTTACGATACAAATTTCTCAATGTAATTTTTCATCATTTTATTAGGAAATTTTGTATGGAATATGTCATTAAAAAAATTTCAAAATTTTATTTCCAAAAAAAGTCATATTTCATGTAAATTTTCGAATACAAAATTGCATATAGTATGATTTTTTGGAAGTAAATTTTCGATTGTAAAATTTCTTCAAACTTCTTTGGAAGTTCGATTGTATCCCCTAACTTTAAATTTTTGCGTCCGCTCCTGGCCAACATTATTCTCTATTGAATTATAATTTATTTTTCTCTATTTTCACAAGCTACACATTTTTTTATAAAATAATATTATATGTAAATTTAAATCCTTCTTTTTTTAATAACACAATTTTTTAAAAGATGTTTTTTTATTATTATTATTATAATGTGAAATAATGAAAGCGCGGATGCTAAAAGTAGAAACTATAATTAGACAAAAAACGTGGCCACATATTTCAACATAACCGTTCAAACTTTGCTTCCAATCACCAACTCAAAGGGAGGTTCCGAAGAAGGAAATTATCAATGGAAGACGAAGTTTCATCGTAAGTGAAACACTTCAAATTTCCTAGTCCAATTTGACTTGAGAATTTTCTATGTATCCATTCAAAATTATTTCAAATCTTTCGCAGGTTTGAGTCAAGTGAAATGTTGGCAACATTTCTGGCCTCGACGCCGTTGCTCGAGGAGTCATGGAAGCTTTGCCGCCACGCCAACGCCTCCACGGTGCAGGATTTCATCTGGAATCGAGTGGGGGACGTGACATACGTTGCCTTTCCGGGGCTTCAAAACGTCGGATCTGATTCCTGTACCAGAGAATTGGTGGCGCTGGGAACGGCGGCTGAGGGAGTTTTTACCGCGTTTGATCGTCACGTCGTTGAAAGCGAAGAACCGCCCATGGTTCATATTGGATTGCTGCAACTCTTCCTGTCTCTGTACAACACCCAAACTTTCCGAGCTAAGGTCAGTGTTTTCGTTTATGAAATTATTATTATTTTTCAATATAAATCAGACTTTCGTGAGTAACAAATTATAATTATTTAGCTTTGGTAATCGCACCAACTACGAATTGATAAAAATATCACATAAATTTTGATGGTGATAAAGTATCTATTAGATATATTGATTTTAGGCCCAATATAGAAATGTAATAATAAAAATCAATGATTACTAATTAGAAGGAAAAAACCTAGCTTTTTCAGTCTAAAATCAATACCAAATTCATTTCACAAGAAGTAATGGTCACCAGTTCGAGTTTTCGATCAGAACCACTGAAGTGAATATCCGTTCGTAAATTTCAGAGTCTCGTGAGATTAATTAAGATGAGCACAAGTTGGCTCGAACATCCCGATTACCAAAAATTCATGTCACGAGAAGTAAAAAAAAATAGAATAATGCTATCAGGAATAGCGCCGAACACTGGTTTATATGATATTTTATGAAATGTTCTATTAAAAGTGAAATTACATGATTCATTTAATGTAACCAGTCTCTTGTTTTTGACTCACTCCGAACTTTTCAATCTATGTGGCTAAATTTCAAAATTAAAGTCCGATAAGGATAGCCACCCGCAAACTACTGCCAAAATTTATATCAATTCTTGTTTATATTCTAAACTCTCAAGGATGAACAAGTACAAATGTGGCAGATATTCTTATCACTATCTGAAATAGGAACGCGTTTAGCCCTATGTGATATTTTTCTCTTTTTTTTTTTTTTGCAATCAAATATTTTTTAATAAAATAATATTACATGTAAATTTAATTTTTTTCCTTAATTTTGAATCATACATTATCTGTTAATTTACTATTTCAAAATGCATTCTTACCATAAAAACGGAAAACAAACAGGAACATCAACAAACATCTCACTTATCTCATTGTCTTAATCCAATTTAGTTTGATGCAATAAACGTGGTTTTATTAAAAGGGATCATCATATTCTCAACTGCAAAGTGAGGGACACGGAGGACACACTTCGTATGCCATGTTCAATGAATCTAATCATGAATCCCATATAATCTTGGTGGGGCAAGCTAATTTGTTGCATTTGCATCTTATCGCATCAAGCATGCCTTTTCACACACATAAAGTTTTTCATAGTGATTTTGATAGTGTGTCATCTGTAGTGTTCTAAAAAGTTCGTGTAAGTGGTATTTAGTGCTTCGCGTCTAAACATTTTTCTTTCCTATTCATAAATGGTTGAATTTTTTTTACTTCCTCTCTTTCCTCTTTCCTATGCGGGCTTTATTAATTTTTTATTTTTTAAATTTTTTATTTGACTTTAGCTTATTAATTTTTTATTTTTAAAGAAACTTTTTATTTGACTTTAATTTCAAATTTTTAAAGATTTTATCTGTATAAAAGTTAAAAATGATTTTATCTAAATAGTTAAATAAGATTTAAGTTATGGTACTATTTATATTGTGTAATTATGATTTTCAGACTCGTTATTTTGTCACAAACTTTAAAAACACGTATGACGTTCCTATAAATCTATTAAGTATGACTTGTCTAGTAGAAAATTGAAAGTATGGAAAATATCTCATTTTTTTTTACATTTTGAAAACTTAAAAATTGTATAATTAATTAATTAATGGTAGGAGTTATTAATTAAATATAGTATTTTATAATTTTAAATGTTTGATATATATTATTTTAATTATTAAATGATTAAAAATTTAAAATAATATTAAAAATAAGAAAACGCTTTTTTTTACACCTACGTCTCGTCTAAACTCGTAAAGTTTGACTTACTATTGGTGCATAAGATTCGTTTTATAGTAATTGTGTATCTAACACAAATTTTCAAGGTACAGAGGCCTTTTGGTCTTTAGTTTGAGCCTTTTGTTGATAAGAATTCGAATGATGTGCCAAGCAACCTAATTTATTCGCGTGGTTTTGTCGTTTTCAATACGCGTGGTTACTAAAAGATTGTCCTTAAGCGAAAGACTACAATCCATATGTGTAGCTAGGCTGATTGATTATTATCAAAAATATAAAATTGAATTAATTAAAATTCGTAATTTGACTAGTCAAAAGACACTTATCGTGTGTGTTGGTGTTGGATGTCTTGTATGGCTGCCGAACATTTTGATTGGTCTTTTCACGTATTTTTTCTTTTCGTAAAATGCCATTTTGTCAGAATAAAATTGACACTTTTGTTCACATCATCACACATTTGTGATAGAATAATGCTAAGTGTACACAATCTTTTACACAATCTTTTGCACCCACCTCACATGGAAGGGAGCCAACACATAATAAAATAATTGTGGACCCCCCTTCATATGAGAGAGGTGTAAAAGTGTGTGTACATGTAGCATTACCCTTTGTGATAGGACCCATGCGGGACCCATATGAATTAAAAAAGAAAAAAAAAATCCCCCTCCACCACAATTGTGAGTGGCTCCCGGCAGCCCAGCATTATTAATGATATCACTTTCTTGGGGACCAGAAGAAAATATTGGAAGAATCTAGGAGAGCGAAACACCTCACTTTTTTGAATTTAAAATAGAATCAGAATTGAAATTGAAGAAATGTTGTATGGTTCAAACGATAATTATCTAAATTGGACTACTTTTATCACTTAGGCCTTGTTTGTTTCGACTTAAAATAAGATTTTAATCTAAATCAAAGTCAAACAATTAATATTAACCACATCTTTTATGGTCTCACAGCTTTTTAATCGCACATTTCAAAAACTTCTATCACAATTTACTAAAAATCTAATTTTAATTTCCACCAAACACCCTCTACTAGACATGTGGAACCCATGAAAAATGTGGTTAATATTGATCGTTTGGCTTTGATTAAAATCAGATTTTAATTTGTACCAAACATGCCCTTAATAAGAAAACTTGACAGTCTACTAGGCAAAAAAAAGATCTAAAATTATTGAAAAAAAGAAAAAATTGTTCCCCGATGAATGATGTATATCAAGCTAGTATATCACCATGGTGAGTTATATAGTCCTGCAAAGTGGCCATTAATCGTAGCTGCAATACTAGGGATTGCAAGTTTACCTAGACACTGAGATGGATTAAACTGGAATCTCGTACCATTAAGAAACGTTAGATGGAACAATTACTCAAGTTTTATTATTACTTCAAAAATTTCTGGGTCAATTATCTTCTTATGTCTATTGTTTCTAGCTTACAGATTGGCTTCTGGTAAACTATGAAACATTATGAAAGACATTGAACTTTAGAGACTTTATACAAATGATTTTTTCCTAGTAACGTTGTTGTGTGACTGCAGATGACAGAAATCATGAACGAAAGCAAATCGATTGTTTTCACGGGCCACTCCATGGGAGGATCGCTTGCCTCGCTCTCAGCCCTTTGGCTTCTCTCTTGTCTAGGAAACACTTCACTCTCCACAGCAGTTTTTTGCATCACCTTTGGCGCACCTATGCTAGGAAACGAATCCCTTTCCCGAGCCATCCTCCATGAAAGGTGGGGTGGAAACTTTTACCATGTCGTGGCACAGCATGACATTGTACCAAGGCTGCTCTTTGCACCAACTATTCCATTTATTGTGGAGTTGCATGCCTTCTTCAAATCCCTGCAGTTTTCACTAACAACCCCGTACTATGAACAACTAGCTGTCCAATTGTCCGATGAGAACAAAGCTGAACTATTTCGTACAGTGTTGGCCTGTCTTGAAGCAAGTTCAAGAGCATTAAATAATCAGGAAAGAGTACCCTTTTGGCCATTCGGGAGCTTCATGTTTTGTACAGACAAGGGATCAATTTGCGTGGACAATGCCACGGCTATTGTTAAGTTGCTTTACTTGATGCTAGCAACAGGTTCGCCTAGTTCCTGCATAGAGGATCATCTCAAGTATGATGAGTATGTAACGAGAGCTTGCTGGCAGTATTTGATGAAAACAAGCTTCATGGAAGGCAGTTCGACTGAATCGAGCTATGAAGCAGGGGTTGCATTGGCTTTGAATTCAGCAGGAATAAGTTCCCATGTAAAGTCAATATACGACATGGTCCCTTGTTTACCATTACCACTGAAATTCGTCGTGTTCCAATTAGTCAGTGAGTTTATTTCAAGTTGATTACTGCACTTAAAACTTTGTTATTATTTGGTCAGCATATCAATATCCCTTGATTTGACAACAGAAAAGCTGTCGTGACAGTCCTGCTAGTAAATAACTAGATTGTCAGGTTAACTTTTCTGTTCGTCAAACTTGACCAACAGATATTGACTGAGTGATCTTGTAACAAAGTTTAACTTCAGTAAACAATTTAAAATGAAATGCAGTTCAGTGAGTAGCATGAAATTTAGCTAAGAGTAGCGCATATAACCCTCCCGTAATTTAGGCCAACTAATGATAGGACTGAGGGAAAAATCTTTTCTAACTAGTTTTCTTCCTGGTGTTCTCACAGGAACCAGCTTATGGACTCGCAAAAGATTGCCTCAAAATGGCAAAGCAAGTAGGTTGTAGACGCAACATTAACAATGCTAAGCTCGCTGTTGATTTATCAAAAATCACGCCACTTAGAGCTCAGATCGAGTGGTACCAAAAATTTTGCGATGATTCTGATGATCAGATGGGATACTATGATTCATTCAAGCAGAGAAGTGCTTCAAAGAAAGGCAGCAAAGTTAATATGAACCGTTGTAGGCTCGCACTGTTTTGGGATAAAGTGATCGAAATGCTGGAAACAAATCAACTTCCTTATGATTTTGATAAGCAAGCAAAGTACGTGAATGCTTCTCAATTCTACAAACTCCTTGTCGAACCTCTGGAAATTGCTGAATATTATAGAACTGGGATGCACAAGATGAAAGGCCACTATATTGAGCATGGCAGGGAAAAAAGGTTTCAGATATTTGACAAATGGTGGAAAGACAGAAAAGTCGGTGAGGAAGAAAACAGTCCGCGGAGCAAATTTGCCAGTTTAACACAAGATTCGTGCTTTTGGGCAAGAGTAGAGGAAGCAAGAGAATGTATTTATGAGGTTGCATCTGAAATGGACATGGGAAGGCATTTGCTATTGCGGGAGAAAATCGAAAGGTTTGAACAGTATGCGAGCCGAATGATTGACAGGAAGGAAGTGTCCAAAGATGTTATAGCCAAAAACTCAAGCTACAATTTGTTTGTGGGAGAATGGAGAGAACTGAAATCTCATGCGCAGCCATGTCCATTTCAGTTTCCTAGTCTTCAAGATGGGGGGAATATGGTTCCTTAGAATAATGTATGAAAATAAAACCTTTTTCATCTTCTTTCAAGGTGGAAAAGTGATTCAGTGCAGGAATAAGTCTTTTAGTGCAATTCTAATGATATCAGTTAATGAAATGGCTTGTACAACACTGCCTGTTCTAAGTTCAAATCATTAGAAAGATGTATGTTGCTTTATATAACTTGCCTTTAATAAGTTTCCTAACGTGAATGACCCGTGACATTTTCATGACGCCGGAATTTTGACCATGCCAGCAATGAAGTCCATTTTGTCTGCAAGCCCTGTACAACACCATATATGAATGGCATTACAAAGGATGACAAAAAAGTTCATTGGCGAGACGAGCCCCATTTTGTTGGGCCGGCCCGTAATTAATAAAAAAAAATTTAAAAGCTGCCTAGAAAGAAAAAAATAAAAAATTAATTAAAAATTGAGTCGGCTCGGCCTGTCAAAGCTGGGGTCGAGCCTTTTTTTTTTGCCGGGCTTGGCTAGGCTCGGGCCCGAAAAAAGCTCGACCAAAAAATCTCGAGCCGAGCCCGAGCTTTTTTTTTCAACTCGGCTCGTTTCGTTGACATAGCTAGGCATTAATCTATGAGATTTTAAAATACGATTTTGTTTTTAAATTTAGCATCCATCGTATAGGTGGCATATCTACCGAGATATGTAAGACATATCGAATTGTTGTCAACTTTTAACTTTCATGTGGCATATCCAATTGAGATTCACTGAAAGTTGAGTGACTAAATATGAAATTAATTTGGTTAGATTTACTGAAAGTTGAGTGACTAAATATGAAATTGACTTGATTAAATGGCCACAACAGAGGCCGTCGCTAGTAGGGGTGGGCGTGAGTTGGGTCGGGTCGGGTCGGTTTTTCATATTTAGTCACTCAACTTTCAGTAAATCTAACCAAATTAATTTCATATTTAGTCACTCAACTTTCAGTGAATCTCAATTGGATATGCTACATGAAAGTTAAAAGTTGACAACAATTCGACATGTCTTACATATCTCGGTTTGGACAAAAGCGTAATTTATTACCATATATTCAAATAAAACCAATACGTCATCCAAATAAGATTAATATTTAATGCAACGTACATCCATTAGAATAAAACGTCACCCAAATACAATTAATACATCCATCCACTGAGTAAATATTGCATCTCAAAATTAATTTAGTAAACTTGTGGCACAACAGTCGAGAAGAAGAGCTTCCATCCACTGCAAAAGAGCTGCCAGCTTACAACTCAAAAGAGTTGCCATCCACTGTCTGCAATCTCCAAATAAATCCCAACAAAAAATAGCAACGGTTGATTCTAAACTGCACAAGTAAACAAATCACATAAAATGAAAATGATGGAAGCTTGATTTGTCTGCATAAATAGTAGAAAACTTGATTCACTTAAATTAAATAATTTCCATCTTGTGTGCAAGTATATATCCAAGATCAATGTGTGTTGCTATATTTTGGATTCACTTAAATTAAACATGTCCTTAGAAATGAAACCTGTCACTTAAATTAAACCCGTCCTTAGAAGTTTTCAATGAAGAAACTCACATTTAGAAATGCAGTTCTTATTAGTCTTGTGCAGTAATTAAATACTGATGGTAACATAAATAGTAGAAAACTTGATGTGATATGAAGTAAAACTAGTAATGGAATAATGAGGTTCCAGACACCTCTTTTAAAGCATATAGTTTGTCTATTGAAGTTGCCAATCTTCAGAGATTCTAAAAACACATAGCATAACACAGTGATTCCAATTAAAAGAATTATAAGAAGAAAGGATTTTAATAAGACCAGATACATAAAGTTTTTTACTTGCAAACACAGCAGGAATAGCAATTATGACCAATAACATAAAACAACAAAAGATAAACAGCGTACATTAGCATCTCAAAAAAATTGATTTACATTGTATGACAAGAATATTTCTGTAAAATGCAAACATAAAATAATCAATAATCAATAAACACAATTGCAACTAGAAAATTAGTACCCCAGGATGGCTTCTTGTACTGTGATCTTTTCCTAGGAGGTTGATGTCTATATATATATCCCAATTATGCCGCATAAAACGTTCCGTGATCATAGCTCCAAAATTTGTAGAACAAATTTGAAGAAAGAACGAAAAAGAAAATTCGAGGAAAAAAAAAACCAGGAAGAGGATTTACAGTACAGCCAGCCGAATGATATGTTGCATTATCATAGATTTCATATGCCAAAACATGGTCTTCAATTTCATCAACAAAACTAAATCTACAGTTTCTTCAGCTCTCCAGAGTCTTCATCCTCTGCTTAGTGTGGGAACTAGGAGGAAGAGATGATATATTTGTTGCCTAATCTTGAAGTGTTGAAAGATTAGGGCTTGAGTTTGCGGCGGAGGCGGAGAGACGGGAGTAGATGGAAAACAGAAGAAATGAAAAATGAAAATTCTAGAGCTTCTTTTTTTCCCAGTTTCCCTTTTTATCTTTAGCTTTTTTTGTTTTTTGTTTTTTTTTTTTATGTTGGTCAGGTCGGGTTGGTTTGGGGTTTATTGGGTTATCTTGCTTAACCCACAACCCGACCTGATAGCGTAACCCACTACTCGAAACCAACCTAAAAACACCAAAAAAGGGACCCAACCCGGTCAGGTTGGGTTGGGTCGGTTGGTTTACGTGGGTTGGATTGGGTTTTGCCCAGCCCTAGTCGCTAGAAAGACGTCACTCCTCTTATTCAAGCCAACATAATTAGATCCATGGACGTGCTTCGGTAAATTAGCCTAATTTGGGCCTGAGTAATTTAAAATGGGAAAATTGATAAGTACAATGTTATATATGAAAATGAAGTAAAAAATCTATTATAAAACTTAAGGAACAAAAGAGAAATATAAGAGAAGAAACAGAGACTCGAAAACTCAATTATTTAATTTATTGAGAACCAATGCTCCATATTTATAGGATTCAAATTGAGAATTACAATCGGAGTAAAATAATTTTTTTCTAGAGTGGATAGAACTCCTCTAATTAGTGTCATAAGACCAAAATTCTTAATAATTATTCCACAATTTTAGATCACTTCCCATTTGGTGATTATTTGTACAAATATTTGTCTCGTTAAAAACTTTGTTCAATAAGAATCCAATGGCAAAAAAAAATAAAAATCAAAGGTAAAAAAGGTACAGTTAATTTTTTAAAATTTTGGAGTATAAAGAAAATTATGTCTCATTAAAACCCTGTCATGAAAACTCAGTGGAACAAAACTTAAACTTAGAAAAAAGAGTACAACTACTCCCCTTAATTTTAATCAATAAGGATTTTTGAATTGGCGCATTCCAATCTCGTGTGCCAATTTCTTGAATGCAGATGTCGGCAATGCTTTTGTGAATAAATGAGCCACATGTTCTGAATTTTTTTAACATCGATATCGTCATTCTTCTAAAACTCATATGTATAAAAGAATTTTAGAAAAATATATTTCGACGTGTCCCCTTTGATATAACTCAATACAAACTGCATTGTTTTCATATAAAATTGTTGGATTATCTTTTATTGAAATTAATTTGCATGATACTTGAATATGATGGGTCGTGTTCCTCAACCATACATATTGTCGACTTGCTTCATCGATTGCAATAATTTCAAAATGATTTGAAAATGTTGCTACAGACGTTTGCTTCATCAATCTCCATGATATAGATATTTCTCCACCTGCAAATACATATCATGTTTGCGATTTAATTTTATGTGGATCAAAAGGGTAACATGCATCTACATATCCTACTAAAAAAATCACGACTTTTAAGAATAAAATAATTCCAAATTAATAATATCTCTTAGGAAATGAAAAGAAGTGTTTAACACCATTTAAATATCTTTGAGTTGATGTAGAACTATGCCCATGTTTGGTAGAAATTAAAATTTAGATTTTAATCTGAGTTAAATTTAACAACTAATTTTAATCACACATTTATGTGACATAAAACTTTTTAACCACATATTTCATCAACTTTTATTAAAATCTACTAAAAATCTGATTTTAATTTAATTTCCATTAAACAAGGGTTATATATTGTAAAGAGATTTATAGAAAGAATTATATTAGGTCGAGTACAATTTTTAAGATAGGTCCAACTACATTAAGATATGATACATCGGGATCAATAATCTTTTCTCCATTTTCAAGTTGATGAAATCGATCTTTTTTTTTACATCTAGTGATTGAAAACATTACTGGTGATGTAAATGGATATGTTTTATCTATATTAAAAAAAAAAAACGTTTTAAAATTTTTGTATATGGACATTGTTGAACAAATAATCATTCTCATAAATGTTCAATCTGTCATTTAATGCAAAATTTGATTTTTCCTAAATCTTACATTTCAATTTCATTTTTCAAATAATTTGCAATTTTGTTGAACACTTCAAGAGTTTAATAAGATTTAAACCATCAACATAAATAGTCATAATCATAAATCTAATATTCATTTTTATATTCCTCCTTCAACAAATATTTGTTAAGGAGATTATACCACATGCATCCTGATTGTTTCAATTTGTATAATGATCGTTGCCATTTAATTGAAAATATAGTTATGAGGCACGTATCATTTATTCCCGACACTTTTAGTTTTTCGAGGGTTTTCATGTATATATCACCATATATCAGTTATTACATTAATAAAGTGCATGTCGAACTTTTATGAGACAATCATACTTTTTAAAAATCTAAAAGTGATGGTGTGCATTACGGGAGAATATGTTTCCTCAAAATTGATCTCAAAACTTTGTAAAAAACCTTGTGTTACAAGTCGGACTTTGTATCGTGTAATTTCATTGTTTTCATTTATCTTCCTTACAAAAATTCATTTGTACCCTACAAAGATTATATTTTAGGGGTTCAAACTGCATGACTAAATACTTTTCTTTTATTTAAGGAATTCAATTCCGTTTGTATAACTTCTTTCCATTTTGGTCAATTGTTTCTACATTAACAGTTTTTAATTCAAGATTATTTTTTTATAATCTCAAGAGGTACAAATTTTTTAGCACCAACTAGTCAATCACATTTTTGACATATGTGAGATTCATTTCTTACAACATATTGTTCTACAAGGACATCAATTTTTCTTGGAGTATTTTATGTTGGTACATATGACATTGTCATTTTTCTTGTGTCAACAAATACATTAGATAATTGATTTGCAGCTCTTTCCAGGTAAATATTTTTTAACCTCCTGCTTACATTGATTACTGCGAAGATCAAAATGAGATAGAGTTGTTTTATTCCAAAAAAAATTATTATTTTTATCTGGATATAGTTTTGCCACTCTCAAAATTGGAAAAATCATTTAATTAAAATGCTAATATGCAAAACGTGTAATAAATAAATCACATGTTAAATGTTCAAAGTATTTAATAATGGATTGAAAATCAAAATCAACATAAATTCAAAGTCTTCGATGATGACCCATTTTTGTATATTGTTGGTGGGGGGTGGGGGGGGGGGGTGGAATTGGAACTTGGACAGCATAATCAAAAACTCGTATATAAGAAATATTAGGTTTGTTAAACATACGAGTTGTAAATGTGAGTATTTATAATAAACAATGGATCTTATACAAACCAATGATGTAGAATCAAACCAATGATGTAGAATGAAATATGGCATAACCCCAAACAAAAACTGGGAGCTTTGATTCATAAGAATATTCTAGAGATGACTTGAATATGTTTAATAAACAACTTCGATAAACCATTTTGTGTATAGATATGTGCAAATGAATGTTCAATAACAATCCAAATTGATATACAATACTCATCTAATACTTGTGATCTAAATTTATCAGCATTATCAAGATGAATTGTCTTGATTGAATAATCGAGAAATTGAGCTCGTAATTTTATAATTTGGGCAAGAAATCTAGCAAAAACTACATTTCTACTAGAAAGTAAGTAGAAATGTGATCATCTATTAAGATAATCAATTAAATTATAAAATAATGAAATAGTTCACATGGTGGGTTTATAAACCCAAATATATCTCCATGAATTTTTTTCGAAAAAGTTGGAGATTCAATATTAATCTTTATAGTTAACGACTTAATGACTAACTTACCTTGCAAACAAGTACCATATGGATAATTATTAGGTAATTTTATTTTTTTTTTATTCTTTAGGAGATATCCACGTGAGTTTTTTATTATTCGATTCATCATTATTGCTCCTAGATGTCCAAGTGAATCATGCGAAAATATAAATTTTGTGGGTCAACAAACTTTGAGTTCTTGATAATATTTAATTCAATCATTTTTATAAATGTATAATACATAGCGGATGGAGTGACGGGAGTTTTTCTTTTATTTGCATCTGACCAAATATAAAAGAAATTATGTTAAGTATTTAATATTATTTTCTTGCATCGTTCCAATGTAATATCCATTGTGGCGAATATCTTAAAAATAAGTAATTTTCTTTAGGATTTGCTTGAATAAAGTGTATCGTCATTATATAAGTTTGTTTTATTTGGTAAGATAATACAAACTATTTCGAAACTTCCAACGATATCCAATGTACTTGATATCATATTAACAATATTTTTTTATTAATGTGAATTTCAAAAAGTACTTTTTATCTTGAAGAATTGTGTGCGTAGTTACTCTATTTGCTAAATAGATCATTTAAAAACTTATTAGTATTATAAGATTCATCCCTTTTCAGAAGTAATAATATAATATTATTCGAGAATGTTGAAACACTGAATGTTATGCTCTTCATGAGCGATAAATCAATATTTTTCTTGAATATTAATCAAATAAAAAAAATATTTTTTCTTCAATGAGTTGATTATTTGTGCTTTTCAGGAATACAGTGAGATATATACTTCAAGAGTAATAGATTTTAGTTTATTTATATTGATGTTAACAATTCGTTTTACTTTTTGAGGTAAACAATACAATATTCTTCTAGAATATTGATTGAATATCATCTTCAAGAGTAATGACACAGTATTTAAGAATTGAAATAGATTTAGATGACTTTAAATATTCTCAATTTTAAAAAAAAATACAAATCTAAAATTTTTGTTCTCAAAAAATTCACAATTCCCATAGTGATTTTTTACAAATAAACCTTTTGATCTTGATCTTAACCATTGAATTTGAAGAGAAATAAGTTGTGAATCAGTGTCCAAAATTTCACGACGACCGGACCAAAGTTACCAATATATCAACGTTTGACCATAGCTATTGCATGCAATGATACCAATTGATAGAAAAAAAAAAAAAAAAAAAAAATTTATGTAGGATTTTTATTAGATTGTGTATCAACAAGAATAAATAATTGGGAACAACAATAAACACGTAGGTGTTTCAGGAATTACCCTTGTAGCGTGCCTTACAAAATTCATTTATCTCATTGATTCCACCTCCAAGCCCCTTGTTTGAAAATCCTTTCTTCAAACCCTTTGGCCTTCTCCCATGTTCTTCAAGAACCCAATAGAAAATGTAGAGAGATGTTTTTATCTTGTGTGTGGGCACAAAACAAGATACCTTTTTATTTATTAATTAAACCCACTAGCATGTACGTGTTGGTTTGATTTACAAGACACCACATCCCACTAGGACACTCTCTCCTCTTTTGATTGGATTATAGGTCCTTATCAAGTAGGAATCTCATTTTTGTCTTTATCCAAATCATAACCTCCATAGTACATGTTTGGCACATGCAAGACATAATTTTTGGTTTAATTAATTTATATTTGTACATTTAATAAATCATAACTCTTATAATTTATTCCGGTTCTTATTTTGAAGCCACTGAAGGGACCAAACGGACCCAATTAAATCAAGCTCCAATAAATTAATCTTGACCCGATCAACTCTTGATCGATCTAGATAATTTATTAATCACTATCTATTTCACTAAAAGAATGTCATTGCACTCTTAATTTAATTGAAATTACTGAAACTACAATAATTATATCCTCTGACAAATTGCTCTTATATATTACCGCCGTTAATCACGTAGAACATTTGGAACTAGGTAAAATTGACCAAAAAAACCCATTTTCCAAATATGCATTAAATCCTCAATCCCATTTTCTATTTGACAATTCCTTGTGATCACATCACAACATTAATTCAACAGTTACGTCGAAGTACTGAGCTCAGATTTAACTGTTCCTTAGAAAAACTCTTGAGGTCGTGATCGTGCCTATTAAATAGGTTACGGATTCCATATCGCGAATATGTGTTCTCCGATTATTTTACTTTAATTTCCAAGGCATCGAGATATTGATCAGTAATTTAATCTCACTCATTGATACCTCAAAAAACTTCAAGTTAGTAATCAAAGTTCATTACTCGCTCAGGATTAAGGTACTACATACAATAGTCAAGTGAAATTAAATTCAAGTGGTCAACTCTATAAATTAATTTCACGTGGTCCAGTCCAATACATTCCAAAAAATGTACAATCAATTTTATTGCTAAAGTCAAGATCAACTTTAAATAAAAATTGAGACAATCTTATCAAAATGAAGTGTTCATCTTCATTTACCGATTGTGGACAATAAACTTTTAGATCGAATTACAAATCAAATCTTTCCATGTTTAACAACTTAAACACTTGATTTATAATATCAAGCAATCCATGAACAAAATGCAAGCTCGAATTAATACAAGTAATTCACTGGAAAAATAAATTATTATTTCAAAATGTCAGAAATAAATTTACTCGAAGGGCTAAAACTAACAATTCAGATTTTACAAATTTTCTGTAGTCGAATTCTCTCTATTTTGGATGAGCTCATTCATTCTGATAATGTGTTATAAAACTAAACGAATAATATCAAAATATAAGGGAAGAACTAGAGAGTTAAAATTCAAGTGTGTATTTTATTAAGAAACGATACCCCATATTTATAGGGTTTAAAATGAGAATTACAATCAGATTAGAATATACTCTTTTAGAGTACATAGGACTTATACATGTATTCTCATAAGACCAAATAATCATCAATATCCTACAATTTTACAACAAAATCAACTATAATCTTGTAATTTACAAGAATCCTGGAAAATATTGTCACTACCACATTTTGAACGAATTAAATGGAAAAATAAATTAGAATAATTAAGCAGAAGTTAGTTACCTAATTTAATAGATTGTGAAAATCACGAAGATTATCACGAAGTTCCATAATGACATTTTGGGAAATATGATTCGTTACAATCAATTGAAGCCACAGTTCAGGAAACTTCACATCGCTTATTAGCAATGAACCATCAATTCTTTTCTAAACATGATTCATCGCAACCAATTGAAACCACATTTTAAGATAATTTCACATCGATTAGTTATAAGGAACCACATGACCATCAATTTTTTTCCCTAAACGCGAAGTCACAATGGTTAAATAAAACATAATCGCAAATCGAGCTCACAAACACCTATTTCGCTTTTTGTTCTTCATTTTTCATATGTCGTGCCTTGATATCTAGCAATCCTTTCGAAGCTCCAAGTGATTGCTATGTGTTAACGAAAATATATTTCAAATTAAAATTATCGCAAGTGTACGGTGTTGGGAATATTTTCCCCATGAGAGGAAATGGAGAAGAAATCAAAGATTAAAACAACAACATGATGAATGAAACCAAGACCAATTAAATTCAATAATGAAAATAAACAAAAATAAGAAGAAGAACTTATCTTTATGTTACCGAACATCGCAAATTCTCAAACCAGAATCACAGTAGAAAGCTTGAATGAGATATGATTAAACAACTTCAATGGTATGAAAAACT
Source organism: Fraxinus americana (assembly GCA_035079005.1). Lineage (NCBI taxonomy): Eukaryota > Viridiplantae > Streptophyta > Magnoliopsida > Lamiales > Oleaceae > Fraxinus > Fraxinus americana. The sequence continues at coordinate 11,088,910 of CM068716.1, read as the reverse complement.
CAAACACGTGATCGTTGTCCTTAAACGATATTTGCCCCCTCTCCTATGAGATTTGGTGCTTAAAGGATCTCGCAACAAATAGTTCGAAGGACTGATCAAGCCTTGTAGAGAATTCATACTCAAATACTTGTATGATTCTGCAAAACTTTAAGAACACGAAGGAAAAATTTTGAATATGGAAGAAGAAAGAATTGATTTCTTTCTTTGTGCAATGAATGATGATCATCACAATGATCTCAAGTGTTTTTACATGTTTTTTATATGTTTGTATTGATCATCTTATATCCTATTTATAGACATTGATCAACACCCCATGAATTGGTGTCAAAACTTATGGAAGAGTTGCAAGATACCCTCCAAAAGCCGCCAAAGTTGAAGCAAAAAAACTGTGCAACGGCCATTCGGCGCAGGGGGCTCCTCATGGTAGCACATGTTTGCCTATTCCTTCTATAAATCCATTTTTCATTCCAATTTCAATTTTTGATTTTGAACAACATTTACAACAATCCCCCACTTGTTCAAAACTCAATAAATGCTCATATTAAAAATATACAATACTCATGCATAAAGATTAGATATTTTTTCAATTTGAATCTAACCATATTGTAATTTAAAAAAAGTAAAGTCGAATTAAAGGTAGCATGAAAGTTTTGAACCAATTATTTCATGTGACAATACCGGTTCGAACACACACACACACACAAGTATTACGTGTTCTCAAATTCCTCAACTTGCTTAGTGCTAATAAGGCCTTGAGCTCATCCTTTTCAATAAACTTTTAAGAGAGAAACTCTAACTCTCTATTGAGGCGGCATCACCTCAAAGTTCGTTTAGGTGAAATTCTTTCAGTATCTTTGTTACTTTTAGAGATACTTGTACTTAATACTGAATTTCATTAAGAGCTTAAAGCTCAACCCTCACTTCAGTAACAACCAGCATTATATACTTAGGATAGGATTAGTAAGGATTTTATAATGCTGAAACTATCTACATATCGAATGATTTGTTGTTACCCTTTGAATCAGTGGATTACCTTTTGAGTAATGACGGCAGGATTGTCATCATTGATGGATCTTTCTATATTAAGAGTTTCAACTCCGTCCTACTCGAAAGTAGATATTACAAAATCTCTTATTTTAGAGATTTAGTTAAAGCATCTGCTATGTAATCTATTGATTCAACATAATTTATGGAAATTATTCCTCTTAATTAATTTCCTTGTGTAATCATGTCTTAGACTCACTTGTATAGACTTTCCATTATATGTGACTTAGTATCTTACTAAATTCAGCTAGCCAATGATCGATTCATTTAATAGATACAACTTGTCACCACCAAGAAATCTTTTTTATGAAGCAACATGCTTTTCAGTGGCTTTATCTAAAGCTTTTTTTACTTCCAAACACGGTTGGAGGATTTCTATCAAATCATTACATTAGTCAATCACTTTTACTAGTAGATCTTATGTATGGGTATTCAATTCTCATCATTGAATCATTACAATGATCTTTAACATTATGAATATTCTTCAAATATTCAAAAGCCATAATTGGCTTTCAACCCATTTCATCCACTTTAGCCTTAGTGCATATCATCTTTTTAATTGTATAAGGTTTACGTTTTCACCTCATAAATATTCTTCTATTACCATAAGGTATAGAGAAATGTCACTTTTTAAAACTAAGTTGCCCCCCACAATTCCTCAATTAGGAATCCATGTGCAACTAGTAATTTACATCCACAAGCCTTGAACTTCTCATATAAGTTTACAAGCATTAATGTTAACCACCACATTTTTTGGGTTATACTTTTGAACTTAGAGTTCATCAACTCTTTCATAGTTCAATGCATTTATGAAGTAGATAATGTCCTCATTGAATGTTTCGTGTTATCCCACTTTCAACCTAGTGGTCGTTAAGTCACAAATTGCTTCAATCCTACCATATTTCATTTTGATCACACATAATTTGATCAAGGTCATCTCATAGACCAACAATGCTTTTCCAAGCATAAACCAACTCAATTGGTTTTACGATTGAAGTCAAATTCAATCAATGAAGAACAGGAAGCAACTTGATTCACAAGATTGTAACTTCTTCAAACATATGCAATTTATCATGTTCGTCACATTTCATAAGATGGTATTAAATCATATCAAAACGTAAGGCACACTTTTACCTTAATCACATTCAGACAAAATCACATTTTTTCATACTCATGTGAAAATGTAATTTTGTATAAATCACTTAATTAATTGAGGCTATCAAACAAGATATGAAAATTTAACCCACTCATTTACCATGTCAGTTTCATTTCCAATAAATCATCCTAATGCAAAATGTCCTCGTGACATATAAATGGATACCCATATGTAAGAATAATTCTCTTACTCATAAGTCACTCATCATTTGAATCTCTCATCAGTGAACTTCCTTTGCAACTTATATGTTAAGCAATAAACATCACACGCATAAGGAATTAATCACCAAACAGTCATCATGCCAAATAGATCTCTTTGTTAGCATGATTAAATCAAACAATGGCTTAAGTCGGTATTATAACTCTTCCAACACAAATCAATCTGGAAAAATCAGTCCTACTGCACCGAGCATTATTTGAACTGCATACTCCTTTGGAATTGAAGGAATTCAAAGGTAATGTTAAACCATTGATTAAATAAACATGCCAAACGGTTTTTGTCACTTTCATCTTTCCACTTTCTTGAATATGTTATCAACACATGCAACCATGATTTTCAAGTTTGTTCATGAAAATTATAAACAGATTCATGCAGAGATCAGTCCATGCATATGAACAATTCTAATTGTCATAATAAAGTGAGAATGGTAAAATTATTTCTCTGCCTCAATTTAGTGAGTTTTGTCATTTTCATTAAGTCAAAACCAGATTTAGAGTAGACTACAGGTGTATGATGGAATCCGATGTTCAATCCATTTTACGCATATAAAATCAGATTTAGTATGTTGTCAAAATTCACGTGAACAATCTTTTGCATGTGCGAAGATCCAATATAAAATCGACTTACCAAAATGGAATCAATCATTTCATTCTTCAATGGAAAAGATATCTCTTCAAAACGTACCAGATTTCCTTTTGTTGAAAGAAGTGTTGATTCCGATAGTGGCGCCAAATCCTTTCATGAGATTTGTCTCATCAACCGATCCAAACAAGATCTTGATTTTGTCAACATGATTGTCGCCAAAGTATTTCCATTCTCAATCTCTAAAATATCGTTTGAGATTGTTGGGAATATTTTCCCCGTGAGAGGAAATGGAGAAGAAATCAAGATTAAAACAACATGATGAATGAAACCAAGACCAATTAAATTCAATAATGAAAATAAACAAAAAGAAGTAGATGAACTTATCTTTATGTCACCGAACATCGCAAGTTCTCAAACCGGAATCACTGTAGAAAGCTTGAATGCGATATGGTTAAACAACTTCAATGGTATGAAAGGCTTAAACACGTGATCGTTGTCCTCAAACGATATTTGCCCCCTCTCCTATGAGATTTTGTGCTTAAAGGGTCTCACTGCAAATGGTTCGAATGATTGATCAAGCCTTGTAGAGAATTCATACTCAAGCACTTGCATGATTCTCCAAAACTTTAAGAACACGAAGAAGGAATTTTGAATATGGAAGAAAAAAGAATTGATTTCTTTCTTTGTGGAATGAATGATAATCATCACAATGATCTCAAGTGTTTTTACATGTTTTTTATATGTTTGTATTGATCATCTTATAGTCTATTTATAGGCCTAGATCAATACCCCGCGGATTGGTGCCAAAACTTATGGAAGAGTTGCAAGATACCCTCCAAAAGCCTGGCACTGAAGCCAAAAAACTGTCCAACGGCCATTCGGCGCAGGGACGCTACTATTCTCGGGTTAATGGCACAGGGGCACCTAGTTGGGCGGGGGCGCCTATTCCTTCTGTAAATCTATTTTTATTCCAATTTTGATTTTTGATTTTGAACAACATTTACAACATACGGTTCATTAACAAGTAATAAAGTGGATTTTGAGTCCAAATATGATCACACAGAGATTGATAATTTCAATTTTAATTATCGCGGCCTTAACAGAAACAAGAATAATGTGATGTATTTGTGATTGAATTATATCTAAATTAACATACTTATGCAATTATGAGTGAATTAATTAAATTAAATGCAAATTATGTTGAGCGCAAGTTAATGTGTTTTAATGAATGCCAAACATACCAGGATTTCGAATTCCTATGCAATAATCAGTTTTAACCATAGTTTTACACGTTGACAATATGATTGAATTTGATGAATCAATGTTCCTATTTTATTTAACAATATCTCTCGAATAATGTTAAACCTAATTTTATATATGACTCAACTATATTTTTCTTATGTATTCGAACATACAAAAGTGCATGAATTTTTATGAACACTTAAAGATTCATATAAGGTATAGCGGTATATTTTTATCCTCTATCGGGCCCTACGATAATTTATAGATGTCGAACATATTTTCATTTTTTTGAAAACATAAAATAAGTCACTACATTCACACAACTACCGTGTACAATAATTGTAAAAAAGTAAAATCACATAAATCGTTCACTATTCAAAAACGTGTTTTAATGTCAAACATATAAAAACTAAAGATTAAAAACTCATCTCAAATGATTCATCATTCTCCTAGTACATAGAAAACCAGCATAACATGTTATGAGAAAGAAACAAAAGGAATATTGAAGAATCGACATCATCCAATAATTCTTGAATTGATTCTCATGTTCTTGGATTCGATTTTCGTGTTCTTGGCTTCTTATATGCTACAAAAGCTCTTCAAAATATATTATATTGCATGGTGGTCACTCTTGGACGGCCCTAGTTCTTTAAAAGACGTCTCAAGATTTGTTTCCATAAGAATTGGAATCAAATTAGGAAACCAGAAATGCTTTCCCGATTTAGACTGGGCGAGCACCTCGTAGAAAATGGAGGCGGTTGCCCAGGCATAGAAAATAGCAGCTGTTATTTGAGTTTAGGGTCGAGCGACCTCCCCTACCAATATAACTGAGTGGATGCCTTGTTATATAAATTCGCGAATTTTCCTTTCAGCCATTTTCTTCACTATTTCTTCCATCTTGGTTCTCCACATCATATTACTTCAATTTTAGTGCTTCAACTTTTACTTAAATGCATACTAGTCCCCAAACTTCCATCCATTTTCCAATTGATCTTTCTTTCTTTTCCAATTGTTTAGAAACGGGTCCAAAATTGAAATAAGATAAAATTAAACTAAGTTAAGTAAAATCCAATACAAAAAGGACATAAAAGCTTAGTCATATGACCCTAAATAAGTGTACAAAAATGCACTTATCAGACACCCATAAATTAAAATCTTTGTTCGTCCTCGAACAAAACAAAACACAACTAAACTTAGGAAATAAACCGAGTTAGATAACCATAGGGCACCCGATTTTAAATACCCCAACACGCTTAATAACTCGAGTTATAAATGCTACGAAGAGAAATGTAAGATGTATCACATTTTCTTTTGATATGGGATTCAAATTTTAACATTGGCCAGTGCTCGTTCTAGACTTCTTAACTTTCAGTATTGAAGTTGGCGAAGAACTCCCTCACTAAGGTAGGATACGCTGCATGAGAAGTCCCAACAACTTTGCCCCAACCACAGTGGTGAACAAGTCTTTCTAATAGACTTCCCTGAAAATCATCAATCACAACTCGCCTCTCTTGGTAGAACTTTTTATCCTTCCGCTTCTCTTCAAAATTTTCATGATTTTCAACATTGGAGAACCTTGGTATATTCCCATAGTCAAGATTTGCGCTTGCCCTCTGACGACGGTTGATGACTTACAAACCTTAGACTTCCATTTTTCTTGAACTATAGCTTTTCTTTTTGGTGGCATTTTGTACCTACATATGAAAATAGAAAATATAGGTATAAGAGGTAATAAACATATAAGTAGGATAAAGTGGGGAATACCCCAAAATTATAAACTCAATGTCAATCTTTTTGTACTAAAATGTAAAAACTCATGTCATGCTCGAAAAAATATCATGATATAGGGTAAGTATCCAATAAATGAAGATACGGCAACTCACATGCCCCTAAAGGAACATTGAAGATGCAAATTCATGTTTTTACCCAAAATCGGTCAAGGATTTTCACCATCGAAAAACGTTAGATGTGAACTTTCCCGGATGATCCTTGGGAATATGAAAGTGTATATGTTGGTCTAACTCATGTTCAAATTTGAGGACAAATGGAGGTTTTAGGGTCAGACATGGGGGGACGAAGTTGGTGACGTGAAATGATTAGTGCCTAGGAAATGTCAAGCCAAAGTGTGCCAATTGGAGCTTATACTATTTCATGTTTTCTAATGCAATTTCATTGAGCCTCAATCACCAAAAACAATCTCAAATATGTATCAATAAATCCAAATGCTAGATTTGCACAAATTACACAAAGAATCTCTATTGAGGCAAATCATCAGACACCTTGAAGGCAACTAGTTTTTCCTAAAATTGAAGGATATCAAAGTTTGAATCAAAGCCCCATTGTTTTTCATCACAACACAATCCAATAAACCACGCCTTATCTAATCCCATACTCTTCAATTATAACTCAAATTTAGAATAAAATTAGTTGCAAAATAATGGAAAGGAAGTAGTAGAGATTAAAAACATACCTTGAATTCCTTTGCCAAGATGATCAACAAGGTAGATAATTCACAATTAAAACAAATGAATATGTTTTATTATTGTAGAGGAAGAGTGTAAGATGAAGTGCAAGTGAAAGAATCACCGTGTTCTTCCATGTTTCTTCTTTAAAAATCGGTTGAATGTAAAAAAAAAAGGGAAGAGTTCAAAATTCAGGTGTTTGGAATGAGGCAAATCAATATTCAGGTTTTAAGTTTAAAAATTCATAAATCAGGTATTAGTTAATTTATTAAATATATTTATTAATTAAATATATTATGGTCACAGTTATAGAATTAATGGTCACAGATTGTTCACAGTTTATTCGTAAGTCACATATTTCCAAATTGTTGGTCACATATTATTTAATGGTCACAGATCAAAAAAATTGTAGGTCACAATTAATTCGCAGGTCACAGATCTAAAAAATTGTAGGTCACATTTTATCGATCGGTCACAGATCTAAAAAATTGTAGGTCACATTTTATCAATCGGTCACAGATCTAAAAAATTGTAGGTCACATTTTATCGATCGGTCACACATTTTACATACACCGAAACATCCCACCCCAATCCGATCCACCACCCATACTTGGTCACAGATGACCAAATAATTAGTCACATATACCAAATAGCGGTCACGTACCACAGTCACCACTACTACCACGGCCACTGCAACTTGCGACCACCCTCACCCGGCCACCGCTGCCACCACCACAGAAATGCACCACCACAAACGCCTGCTCCAACACCACCTCCACCTCCACCTCCACCTGCAACTTAAATCAACAACCAACAGCCAACACTCCACAAACAGCTACCACCTCACAGCGTCGCCGCCTCCACCATCGCCGTCAGCCATTTCCAAACTACAAATAAGATCCAAACCAGATCTGCCACGACCACCATCACCTCCATCACCACAACCACACCTCACCGCAACCACCAGATTCGCCACCCAACACAGCCAACACACTTCCACCACCACAGCACTTCGCACCTCCACCACCGAAACCTCAATCACCACCACTCAAAAAAAAAAAAAAAAAAGGAGAAGGATGGAGATGGGAGGCGTCGCGCCGGCAGAGATGGGAGAAGTCGCTGCAGCATCGCGACGCTACCGTACTCTATGAACGGCAGCGTCGGGGGAGGGGGAGAAGTGAGGAGACGAGAGCCAGCCATACCTCGTCTGCCACGCTCACCGGCCTCACCCACAGGCACCGAACAACCGCACCATAGGCACCCAAAACAAAAACAAAAAAAAGGGGGAAGGAAGGGAGAAGGGGAAGGGGAAGGGGAAGGGGAAGGGGAAGGGGGAAGAGAAGAGGGGAAGGAGGGGGAGGGGAAGAGGCGGCGGGCTGTGGCGGTGGAGGCGGCGGGAGGTGGCGGGAGGTGGAAGAGTTGGGTGAGAGAGGGGAAAGGGATGAAATGAAATGAATTAGGGTTTGGGGAGGGGGGTTTGATATATAATATTTAATAGTTGATTTAATTATTAATTCAATACCTGATTTTTGATTAAATAAAATTCACACCTGAATTTTGAATTTGAAAAATTAAATGCCTGATTTTTTGTAATTTCCCAAAAAAAAAATCCTATTTCGTTACACTGGGCAGCTGTCCAGTTTAGTTTTTAAGAGTCTGTTGGCCCTTAAATGGTCCGGGCCCACGCCCACCCAATTTTGCAGCCGTATTGTTATTTTTATTTATATTTTTTTGTCCAAATTTCAGGTTCCCATATACAACTCAAATCGGCTCCTATCACCCATATCACAAACATATGGTCTCAAAATACGTGATTTTAACACCAAATCATCTAAGTACCACCCAACACCTTCAAACTTGTGCACAACAACTGTAAATTAGTGTAGATCATGCATAAACTTTGTGTGATCTTTAGGGATGATGAATGACCTAATATTACTAAACATGGTCAAAAACACGAAAAATTCATAATCTAATGCATGAAGCGGAATAAATAAAAGGGAAAAAATGTTGGGTTACCTTCCAACAAGGGTTTGTTTATAGTCTATAATTCAACTTTATGGCGATTGATTCACTCTGGTGTCTGAAAATGAACGATTGACTTTTCTTTTGAGAATTTGCTGCTCCAGTAAGGTTTCAACCGCTGTCCATTAACTTTATATGTCCCCTTGTTGTTATGAGTGATCTCCATAACCCCATATGGAAATATCTTAGTAATTGTGTATGGACCTGACCACCTGACCTCAACCTTTTGGGAAAAAGCTTGAGTCTAGAATTGTTTAACAGGACTTGTTGGCCCACCTCAAACTTTCTTCTTTGAATATGCATGCTGTACCACTTTTTGTGCGGTCCTTATAAAGTTTTGCATTCTCATAGGCTTCAAGTCGGAACCAATCCATTTATTCAAGTGAAGTAATCTCTTTTCACCAGCTACTTACAAATCAAAATTTAAGTTTCTGACTGCCCAGTAAGCACAGTGTTCTAATTCAACTTACAAGTGGTACACTTTCCCCAAAACCAAACGATATGGAGATGTGCTTAGCTGTTCTGTACGCCCACAACGTGCCGTCTAGCTTCTTAGACCAATCTTTTCTTGAAGAACTCACCGTCACCTCACGTATCAGCTTTAATTCTCGATTGGATATTTTAACTTGCCCGATGGGTGATAATAAGTTGTTATAAGGTGCCAAAAGCCATATTTAGTCAATAAGGATTCAAATTGCTGATTGCAAAAGTGTTTACCCACATCACTTATGATAGCTCTAGGTGTGCCATAACATGTGAAAATATAATTCTTTAAAAACCCAGTCACCACCTTAGTATTGTTGGTTGGAAATGTGATTGCTTCCACCTATTTGGAGGCATAATCAACTGTAACTATGATGTACTGATTTGAGAACAACTGAGGGAATGGCCGTATAAAATTAATCCACCATACGTTAAAAAGTCATAACTCTAGAATGTGTTTAAAGCCATCTTGTTCCTTATATTGATGTTTCCTATACACTAGCATCTGTCACACATTTCATGAACTCAAAAGAATCTCGAAAGAGTGAATGCCAATAAAACGCAGACTGTAAAACATTAGCAGTCGTCTTTGATGCTCCAAAGTGTCATGCGTATGTAGATGAATGATAATGCTCCAGTTTTGAGATACTTCATCCTCAGGAACACATCGCCAAATAATTTGATCTACCTTTTGCTTGTAGAGAATGGGATCCTCCCAAAAATAATATTTCGAGTCGAAAAGAATTTCTTTCTCTAATGACTTGAATAATCCGATGGAGCGATTGACTTGCCTAAATAATTTACTATATCTGTATACCAAGGTGCCTCTGCCACACTAAATATCTACTCATCTGGAAAAATCTCATTGATCTCTACTGATTCCTTTTGCTCTCCAGGCTCAAGTCGAGATAAGTGATCGTGCACCACAATTTGCACTACCCTTCTTGTCCCTAATCTTTAAATCAAACTCTTGTAGAAGTAATACCCAACGGATCAGTCTAGGTTTGACATACTTCTTTGTCATCAAATATTTTAAAGTGGCATGATCGGTGTAGACTATGACTTTTGATCCAACAAGATATGATCAAAATTTATCAAAAGCATAAACCATAACTAGAAACTCTTTCTCATTGGTGGCATAGTTAATCTATTCGTTGTTCAAGGTTGTGCTTCCATAATAGATCACATGAAATATTTTGTTCTTTCAGTGTCTTAATACAGCTCCCACTGGGTAATCACTCGCATCACACATTAATTCGAATGGCAAAATCCAATTTGGTGCAATGATCACTGGGACGGAGGTCAACTTTTCTTTTAAAGTTTTGAAAGTCAATAAAGACTCTATAGAAAAGTCGAAATTGACATCCTTGGCCAGCAAGTTGCACAGAGGCTTTGTGATCTTTGAAAAATCTTTAATGAAGCTTCAATAAAACTCAGCATGTACAAGAAAACTGCAAACACCATTAACTGATGTAGGTGGCGGGAATTTCTCTATAATTTGAATTTTTGCTTTGTCCACCTCTATCTCGTTAGCTGAAATGGGATGTTCCGATACAATGCCCTATTGTATCATGAAGTGGCATTTTTTCAAAATTCAATACCAAGTTGGTCTCCTTGCATCGCTATAATACCAAAATCTAATGCTCAAAACATTCATCAAAAGACAATCGAAACACCGAGAAGTCATCCATGAAGATTTCTATGATTTTTTCCACTATTTCAGAAAAGTTCGCCATCATGCAACGTTGAAAGGTAGCATGAGCATTGCACAAACCGAATGACATCCTATGATAAGCAAATGTACCATAGGGGCAAGTAAAAATGGTCTTCTCCTGATCATCGAGTGCTATTGAGATCTGATTATATCTGGAATATCCATCAAGAAAGCAGTAGTGTGAGTGCCCTGCAGTATTGTCAACATCTGATCGATAAATGAAAGGGAAAAATGATTCTTTCGAGTAGCAGAGTTGAGTTTACAATAATAAATGCAAAGTGGGAATTAATTCGTTCTTTTCATTTTCCACCATCGTAATTCCACCATTCTTCAGCACGACCTGAACTGGGCTGATCCATGCACCGTCTGATATTGCGTAGATGATACTCACATCTAGGAGTTTCAATACCTCTGCTCTGACTACCACTTTCATATTTGGATTAAGCTTTCGCTGACTGTCTAAACTCTGTCGAAAATTCTCCTCCATGAAAATGTCATGCATGCACAGTGAATGGCTCATTCCTTTAATATCTGCAATGGACTATCATATGGATGTCTTATTATTCCCGAGTACTCATAGTAGCCTTTCCTTGCCCCTTCACCTTGCTGACTGAGTTTAAAATAATTACCGCCAATATATAGGACTCCCCCAATTAAGCGTATCAGAGATAAGGTAGTAGTTGTTTGAGTTACAATTTAAGAAAGCTGCTGAGTGGATGGTAATGACTTTATAGGACCCGTTCTCAACTCCTCAAAATAGCGTTTAAGCGTGTATGGTGGATTGGTCTCCAAAAACCTTTCACATGCCTAGATTTCAAGAGAATTGGTATTAGTAGATTGAGAGTGTGCAATGCATGCCTCATATGCATCTGACGGGTTATGTAGCAGAATGTGTCATGGACCACCTTCTCGATCACATCTATCTGAAAGCAGCTGTCTCACTCAGTAGGGGATTTCATGGCCTTGAAGACATTAAAAGAAATATGCTCTTCATCAAGTCTCAGAATAAGTTGACCCTTCTGAACATCAATAAGAGCTCTCCTTGTAGCTAAGAAAGGTCGGCCCAATATGAGTGGAATATGCTTGTCCTATTTCATGTCGAGAATGAGAAAATCATCTGGAAAGATGAATTTTTCCACTTTAATCAATACGTCTTCTATGATCCCTTGTGGATGAGTAAAAGATCGATCAGCTAGCTGAAGAGTTTCTGTAGTTACTTTAGCCTCTCCCAACCCAAGTTTCCTGAAAACAGAAAATGACATTAAATTAATACTTGCACCTAAATCGCATAAAGTTTTATCAAAGTAGCAATCTCGAATAGTGCAAGGTATAATAAAACTCCTTAGGTCTTTTAACTTTGGAGGTAGCTTTTTTGGCATTCTGGCACTACACTCCTCTGTTAACATCACGGTTTCATGTTCCTCTAGCTTGCGTTTATTGGATAGGATGTCATTTAGAAACTTGGCATAGGTCGACATTTGTATGAATGCATCGGCAAATGAAATGTTGATGTGGAGTTTTTTGAAGACCTCAAGAAATTTCGTATACTGTTGATCCAATTTGTGCTTTTTCAACCCCTGTGGAAATGGATTATGGGGCTCATAAGGATTGATAGGGCAGTTTCCCTAACCCATGATGTATCTGAACTCTCCTTAGCAGATACTTTTGTTGACTATTCAGTCTGTTCCACATGCTCCTCATCTGTAAAATGAATTGTTTCCTTTCTCTCAGTCGGCCTCTTTACATGAATTTTAGGTAATTGTACCCCGCTTTTGGTTGTTATTGCTTTTGCATGTTCCTTGGGGTTAATTTTTTTATTGCAGGGTAATGAACCTGGTGCTCTGCCAGTCATAGAAAGTGCCATTTGCCCTACTTTAGTTTCTAGGTTTTTAATAGCTACACTCTGATCTTGGAGAGTAGTTTCAAAATGAATTGATGATTAGCTTTCATGTATTGATATTTTTTTCTCCATATATTTCGCAGGCATCTCTTCCAACTGAAATTTCTTCTCATGTTGCTGAAACTGATCCTGCGGCCTATTCTGATTCTGATTAGCCCAATAGAAATTTGGGTGTTTCCTCCAACCTGGGTTGTAAGTATTTGAATGTGGATTATTCCGTTGACGTTGTCTCCATTGTGAAAAGTCCACTTTTTCTATTCCTTATGCCAGAATAGGACAATCTGCTGTATTATGATATGTTCCACACTCTTCGCAACTCATTTCTTGGCTTGTACTACATTGGGTGTCTGTAGTATGCTTTCCACCTTATAAAAATAATGAGTCTATTTTCATAGATAAATCTGAGTATGCATCCACCTCCTATATAACCGACACTTTCTTTTGAACCACTCGCTTAGAAGCCCACATGGACGACACTTTCTTTTGAACCACTCGCTTAGAAGCCCACATGGCTGAAGTTGTAGCTACTGTCTCGAATAAAGTTTCGTCAATTGTCTTTGTAGAATCCACCATGCTTTTGAATGATGGAAGCAATCACCCATAAAAATATTGGACCCAGAGTCCTTTGCTAATACCGTGATGAGGACACTTAAGTAGCATGTTCTCGAACCTGTTCCAAACTTCATCAAAAGATTCTGATTCACTTTGGCGGAAGATAGATATATCATGCTTCAATTTTGCTATCTTATCCGGTGGGAAGAATTTTGTGCAGAACTTTTGAACTAGATCATTCCACGTTCTAATACTTGCGATGGGTTGATAATCTAACCACTCAAGTGCATTATCACGCAGGTGTGTAGAAATAGCCTTAGTCTGATAGTATCATCTGAAATACCCTGATATCGAAAATGTTAACACGTCTCCAAGAATCGAGAGACGCGTGTATGAGAATTTTCTTCAGCTATGCCATAAAACTGATGTCCATTTTGGAACAAATGTATAACATTGGTCTTAAGTTGGAAATTAGGCTACCCAAATGGAGGGTAGACGATGTTGGATTGACTTTGAATGATCTATGGTGTCATGAAGTCCCCAACAAGCATATTTCCCTCATCAACAGTTTCCTCTTCATTGACCTAAACTAGTTGATTGTTTCGCTTGTTAGCCATTTGTACTTGCTGTTTTTGGTCTTTTTCTTGTGCCGCTCTAGCTTCCCTTTGTCTACAATGAAAAGTGTATTCGATTTCTGGATCAGCTGGAATCAATTCATCGTCAAGCGACTTTCGCATACAAGATCTAAAAGAACAGTAGCACTCAGACAGCTAAAATGAAATGAAATTTTAAAAAAAATATATGTTCGAATTAGTGTCGAGGTAAATAAAATCAAACTAAACTCAATCCCAACGGCGATCCCAAAAACTCGTTCACGAAAATATATTTTGAATCAAAATCACCACAAGTGTAAATAGATTTATTAGTTTAATTTTAATTATCATGACTTTAACCGAAACAAGAATAATGTGATGTGTTTATAACTGAATTATATCTAAATTAACCTACTTATGCAATCACGAGTGAATTAACTAAATTAAATGCAAATTATGTTGAATGCGATTTAATGTGTTTTAATTAATGACAAACATACTAAGATCTCGAATTCCCATGCAATAACCAGTTTTAACCCTAATTTTACACGTTGACAACACGATTGAATTTCATGAATCAATATTCCTTTTTTATTTAACAATCTTTCTCGAGTAATGTTAAACCAACTTTTATATATGATCCAACTATATTTCTATGATGGATGCGAATATACAAAAGTGTATGAATTTTCATGAACACTTAAAGATTCACATAAGATATAGCGGTATATTTATATCCCCTATCGGACCCTATGATAATTTATGTACGTCGAACATATTTTCTTTTTTTCTAATACATAAAATAAGTCACCACATTCACACAACTATCGTGAACAATAATTGTGAAAAAAATAAAATCATATGAATCATTCACTATTGAAAAACGTATTTTTAATATTAAACATATAAAACTAAAGATTAAAAACTCATATCACATGGTTCATCGTTCTCCTAGACCCTATTACATAGAAAACTAGTCTAACATGTTATGAGAAAGAAAACAAAAGGAATATTGAAGAATCGACATCACCTAAATAATTCTTGAATTGATTCTCGTTTTCTTGAATTCGATCTTCGTGTTCTTGGCTTCTTCTATGCTCCAAAAACTCTTCAAAATATGTTGTAATGAGTGGTAGTTGCTTCTAGACGGCCATAGGTCTTTAAAAGACATCCCAAAATTTGTTTCCATAAAAGTTGAAATAAATAATCAAAAAATTTTCTTTGATTTAGCCTAGGCAGGCACCCATAGAAAATGGGTTGGCCGCCTAGGCCTAGAAAATAGCCCACGTTATTTGAGTTTAGGGTCGGGTGGCTTCCCGTTATGAAAATTCGCAAATTTTTTTCCAGCCATTTTCTTCATTATCTCTTCCATCTTGATTCTCCACATCATATTACTTTAATTTTAGTGCTTCAACTTTTATTCAAATGCATATTAATCCCCAAACTTCCATCAATTTGCCAATTGATCCTTCTTTCTTTTCCAATGGCTTAGAAACCGGTTCAAAATTGAAATAAGATAAAATTAACCTAAATTAAATAAAATCAAATACTAAAACGACACAAAAGCTTAGTAATATGGCTCCAAAATAAGTGTACAAAAATGCACTTATCACGGGTAGATTCTTTTTTGTTCTGTGTGGGGTATGAAACGCAGGAACCAAAATGAATGAAATGAAGATGTAAACCATGTTGAGATGAAAGAATTATAATTTGGGGTTAGTGATTTTGATTCCCAACAGCAGTTTCATTAGGTTTCTTCCAGGGGCGGATGCGGGGAGTAGAGCCCACTGCAGCCTCGGCCCAGAAAGGAATTTTGTTTGTAAGTTTTTTGAAAAAAGAATTATAGCTTGATCCAAATTTAAAGTTAGCCCACCAGCTATCATATTCAATAGTGATAATTACAACTAGCCCTGGTTTTAAAATTTTCAATTCAAAAATCAGGTTTGGAGTTTATTTATACAAAAATCAGGTATTTCATTTTAAATATTAAATATTAATTAATTTATATCTAAATTATAATTATCCAAACCCTAAAATTCAAAAAATCATTCTCTCACATTCTCTCACACCTCTCCTTCACTCTCATCTCTCGCCTCTTTCACTCTCTCTATCGCCTCTCTCTCTTCTTCTCGCCACCGCCGTCAATGTCGAAGATCAGGCGAGGTGATGATGAAAATCAGGCGAAAATGGTTGAGCAGAGGGGTGGTTCTGATGAAAATCATGCGAAGGAGGTTGAAATTGGTTGGATGCGGCTGCGACTGCGACTGCTGAGGTGGTAATGGTGGGCCCCTCGACGGGCGCAGGTGTTGTGCGGTGGTGGTGGTGTGCGGTGGTGGGGGGTTGGGTGCGGTGGTTCCGATCTGGAAGGTTTTTTTTTCGGTTTGGATGGTTTTTTTTTCGGTTTGGATGAGGTTGCGGTGGTCTGTGTGTTTTGGCGTGGTGCGGTGGTTCTTTGTGTTTTGGCGGGGAGGTGGTGGTGAGGTCCTGTTGTTTTGGAGTGGTGCGGTGGTTGTGTGTTTTGGTGAGGAGGTGGTTCTGGATGGGTAGTGGTGGGTTGGGGTTAGGGTGGGGGCGCGACGGAGGTGGCGTCGGCGGCAGCGATATTGTGTGGTGTTGGTGTTGGCGGCGGTGGTGGTTTGTGGTGTGATGGGTGTGGTAGAGGTGAAGAAGATGGTAGAGGTGGTAGTGGTGATTTGTAGATACATGTTGGGATAATTGTGCGGATGAGGTAATGGTTGTGGATTTGGGGATTTTTTTGTTGGGTGGTGGTTGCGGCGGGTGGGAATGGTGGTTGCGGGTCTGAAGATTTTTTTGTTGGGGTGGTAGTTGAAGTGCGGTAGTGATGGTGGTGCTATAGGTGATTGATTGTAGTGAGGCATTGGTTTTGGTTGTTGGAGTGGTGGTGGTGGTGGTGGTGGTGGTGGGCGGTGGTGGTCGTGGCAGTTGGTGTCGGTGTTGTGGGTGTTTGTGACCAATTATTTGGTTGATTGTGACTTTTAAAATTTTAATTTGTGACCGATGAACAAACTGTGACCTATAATATTTTTGAATTGTGACCGTAAAATAGTTAAAACATATAAAAAATTTGATTTTGTAACCTAAAAATAATTTGTGACCTACAAATTTATTAATTTGTAACCAATAAAAGTAATATGTGACCTATAATTTGATGTTCTGTGACCATAAAATAAGTTGTGTGACTTATAAACTTTGTGATTCGTGACCGATGAACAATTGTGACTTTTAAATTTTTAATTTGTGACCGATGAACAAATCGTAACCTATAAAATTTTTGAATTGTGACCTTAAAATTTTTGAATTGTGACCAAATTGCATAGATCTGTGACCTTTATATATTTATTAATTAAATTATAAATAAATTTTAATGAAAACCTGATTTTTGAAATTTAAAACTTCAAACCTTAATTTTGAAATTGTGATACCTAAATACCTTATTTATGTATTGTTCCCTATTCAATATATACCCACTTTAGCCCAGCTTGAATGGATCAAGTTTAAATCTAATATTTGTAATTAGCTCACATACCAATTTATCTCCTTTGAATTGAACCTGTTCCTTCCCAATTCTCAAACCCACCTAATCAAAAACCCTTACCTATGCCTACAAGTAACAGTTTCCCATTCCATTATTTCTGGAAGCATTGAAGGACTCAAGCTCCTCTTTGGCTCTTTAGTCTTTATTATTTCCGGCATTGCGAAATTTTTTCGAGAAATTTGGAGTCTCTGCAGTGCTTTTCGGATTCTGCTTTTCTATTACGATTTTTCGATCTCGCTTTGGAAAGGTAATGAAAGGAATGGAATTTGATTCGTTTTATTGAATTAAAAAACGCCCTACATGATTTTTGATTTAACTAGGGAAGATTTAAATTTAGATTTGGTTTTTAACTATTGTTTTGTGGGTGAAGTTATATTTTACTGGACATAAAAGAATAATAAATTTTTTTTTTTTTTTTTTAATGTTTATCAGTTTATGCATGTTTAGTGTATAATTTTGACATCAATGACATGTCTGCGAGTTTTTATGGATGATGCAGGCATGAAATAAATGCATGTTGCAGTTTTAAGGAGATAGGAGTTTATATTATATGAAGTATTTGAATTGCTTTTTTGTCTATTGCAGATAAAACAATGTTTTTTTTTTTTCAATAAAGATATGGCCTTTTTGTTCTATGATATAATTATGGTCCCGTTCGGGAGGGATTAAAATCGGATTAAAATTGAAAATATAGCCGTTATTGTTGACTTTTATTAGACGAGTGAAACCCAATAACGGCCATATTTTCAATTTTAATCCTCCCATACAAGGTCTATATAAAGTTAAAAGTTCAATTATTTTTGCCAAAGGCTTAAAAGTTAAAGCTATAATTTAATCTTAATGCTGTGACTGCTAAATTAAAATTGCTAATTGCGTGAGTCTAATTTCATGGTATTTAGTTTAATTTTTTATTTTTGTATGGTGTACCAGAAAAATTATGTGAAATTGCAAAAATACAATTCCACGTTTAGAATAATAGTCTTGTGAATATTATTTTAAGTTTTTTATATTTTTTAATCTAATTGAATATGACTTCATCCATCAATTATTTCAGTCAACCAACTTCACTACAGT
This sequence comes from Fraxinus americana, assembly GCA_035079005.1. NCBI lineage: Eukaryota > Viridiplantae > Streptophyta > Magnoliopsida > Lamiales > Oleaceae > Fraxinus > Fraxinus americana. The sequence continues at coordinate 11,070,305 of CM068716.1, read as the reverse complement.
TAAACATGGAACATTGTCAATCTGGTGCCAAGAAAAGGAAAACATTGTTCTCCTTCTGTAAAAAGGTAGATGAATCTACCACAAGTACGCATTCTGTTAAAATTGAAGAGGATATCTTAGTTCATTGAAAAAAAATTTCGAGTGGTATATAAAGCATCTTTTATGGTTTGAATTCATCAAAAAAAAAAAAAAAAAATTTAAATTTCAGTCCACTCTAACGTGTCTTTCTGGCTGCGCCCCTGTTCTTCCTATTAAAATTACAAGGTTGGGTTTTTACTTGTAGTTTAAGCTCAAACAACCTATAACTCTTGCAAAATTCAAGTTTTTTTTTTTTTTTTGGGAAATACACACAACGATAATAATATATATTTAGTACGTCATTTTAAATATCTTTAAACGATACAATATTTAGCTCAAGAAAACTCAACTATAGACCTTTGAATTATCTATTAATCATTCACTTTATATCCCAAAAGATATTGATGTTAAATTATGATGTAATGTTAGCCTCAAAATTACCTATACAGTATAGCAGCCGCCAGAACAATATGAACGTTCGAGGAAAGTGATAATATATAAGAAAGTAGATTAATGGTCAAACACAAGTCGGCTGTATCATCTTTATCTGCAAAATTAATTAAAATAAAGAAAAGAAATCCAAAAAGTCAAATTCACCTCACTTAGACCTTTAAATAATCGATTTTGCTATCGGTACATCAAGGTGTACATAGACGTGTACATCACACTCACATGGGAGATGAGACCCGCTTGAATAAAAAATTATTTTATACAAGTGGGTCCCACCTCATGTGAGTGTGATGTATACCATTATGTACAATTCTTGATGTACAAGTAGCATTTTTGTTAAAGAATTGTGTTAGTACGCAAAGATTATGATTCCCATTTGTAATTAAGATAGGGATTTAATTTAATGGGATCCACATATATATAGGTGTTATCTAGGTTTTGTTATCCACCTCATCCACTCAATCGTAGTGCATGCAAATTCGTATATTTGTCAAAAAGTCTATTACGTAATAGTTTTTTCACGATGAAGGAAGAAAAACGACAATCAAATTTAAGCTATTAAAGATGGACGCAATTTAATATTTTAACGCAAGGTTAAAATCATGAAAAACATCACAAGATTAATACGAAAATACGTCATCTATTTTTTTTTTTTTTTTTTACATTATTTATGAAAAATCAGACTAAATGAGTGTATCCTATTCCGATTTAATGGGAAACAAAGGGGCCCTATTGATTCCTTGAGTAGGATTGAACTTTCTTTGGTCAATTGGGACCAAATGAGGCTTTCTTTGGTCAATGGCTGCTTTGGTCTGACTGATTTTATCTTTGCTATTTGAGTTAGTCGGGGTTGCATGTGCGTCTATCTGGTGAGTGGTATCATCTGCCCTAGTCCCCCCCCCCCCCGCCCCCCTCTCCACCCCTACTATTAGTATTTATTTAATAAAATTTTTGATAAAAGTTTAACAATTTTTTATAAAAGTTAATAAAATATATGGTTTTAAAGATAAAAATTCGAATCTCATGAAATGTATTTAAATTTGAAGTTTAGCAAAATTATATCAATCAAGCGTTGAACTCGAGTATTTTTATTGATTTTTTCAAGCTGAAACATCTTGGGTATGGGTGAAAATATAATCGAGTGTACATATTTCTCGAGTTTAGAGAAGTAAACAAAGCAATTATCAGAAATATCAAATTTGTGCGTTTTAACTTTTAACTTGAGTCGATAAAGACAAATGGGGAAATAGTTGTTAGAGTACATATTTGGCCAGGTGGATTTGATCATAGGCCGATTCAGGAATTTAGTTAGGAGGTTGAAACGGTGATGAATCAACGTGTTACCGTGTCAGTATGTCGAAAATGCCACACGGTATATTTCCTTTTCTTTTTGTATAATTGGACCGTTGGCAATACATCAACAATTAACCAATGCTACAGCTAAAAATTCAACAAAAAGCTAACAAAACAACAACATTCAACAACAAACCGATGATGCAACAACAATCTAATAATTTCATTTCAATATAAAATATTATCAATATACCCAAAAAAAATAGTGACGACACACATAGTACTTGCTAAACGCTAAGGTATCAATATATAACCTAGCTACTTGAAATCGAGCGTGAAATGACCATAGTCAGATTAAGAGAAGACGGAATAAGAAAATTCACTTTTACAAAGCAAAATATACAATCACTTCAAACCCTAAGTTTTAACTTGGAGCTTCTTCTTCTGGTTTTTCTTATTTTACATACAATTATATAAAAAAAATAAAAAATATCGTGCCTAAAATTATTTTTGAGCGTCTTCTTCTTCCAAAATTAAAAATAATATTTTTTTAATTTAAAAATAGCTTAAGTATAAATAATAAGTTTACAAGTTAATTTGTATTTAAAATTTTCATTTAGTAATTAAAATATTATAAATTTTCCAAAAAAAATAAAATTGTAAGAAATTATATTGAAGACCTATGTAAATTCTATTAGGATCCGTTTGATTGCAATAGTGGAATTTGGATGGAAGGAAAATGAATTCTAGAGAATTAAATTACCTATAATTGTTTTCCTGTAAATTGTCAATTAATTGTATTTGATTAATATAATTTTTCACGTATAAAATATTGAAATGTTGGATCTTTAGGTGTTCGTTTAGCTTTGTTTTATATGAAAATTGTCAATTAAAGGGATATAATTTATTACAATTGGGGATATAATTTGTTTCCATTACTAAAAAAAAGTGAAAAACTATTTTCCCACCAAAGTGGTGGGAAAACCAATTCAATGAAATCCAAGAAAATGGGTCACGTGGGGGGTTGAGGGGAAAACCAATTCAAAGGAAAATATTACCTATTAAACAATATAAAAGATGGAAAATGGAAAATGATTTCCAAGTTCCATAGAAAATTGAGAATATCAAACACGTTAAATATTTTCTTAAGACAAGTAAAATATTTTTAAAGGTAATAATTAGTACATAGATTATTTGAACCAAAATAAAAAAACAACTGATGAAGATGACCTAATGGTCCTGGATTTCATAATCGATCCTTAAGTTAGTGGTGCAAAACTTAACTATTAAATTTTGATAAATCAGAAAGCTGCTCACTTTTGAGTTAGAACTTAGCTAATGGTTTGGATTTTATGGCTATGGACTTAGGAAAATGAGCACTGACTGCAATTATATTTGGACACGGATTAAGGCTCGGACCAGCTCAATTGGATCTGCCCATGGCTTTGATCAAATTGTACTACATATTTAAAGGGAAAAGCTCATAATTTCAAACATTAAAAATAAGCTTGTGCAAATGTAAGGGAATAAGTTTAACTTTTCAAAAATCAGATGATAATTACATTTTATTAATTAAATAAACAATTATTTACAAAATAATATTAATTTATCTCTGGTTCGACCGCAATCACGACATCCATCCGCCACAATCTCCTATTACAGTCGTCGACATCTACCACTCGCCAACATTCACTCTCACAATCATCGCTATCGAAATAATTTCGTCGGAGGAAAGATAAAATTTATAGAGATCGTCGACGACTGATCATCTTCTTCATAATGACATGTAACATGTGAATTATAACATTTGATCAATTAATATTAACATATTAAAAGCTGTGACCTAATAATATGATATGTAATTTGTGAATGGTGACCTGTAAACTACATATGACCAATTAATATTGACTTGTGAATATAAATTAGTGATCTGTGATCAATTAGATTTGATCTGTGACGTATAACGATTACACAAAGACACGTGACATGTTATCAAGTCACATGTCATAGGCCATTGTGCACAGATTACAGGTCATTGCATCAATGTCACAAATTATTTATTATATATATTGATGACAAATTATTTATTGGTTATATATTAACCCAATTTATTAGTTACAAACCATATTTATTCAAATCCAGCACCATAACCACCACCTACACCACCATCGCCAGTACTCCCACCACCTCAAAATCCATCACAAAACTACCTCAAAAACCACCATAAAAAATCACAATCTCCATCTTCATCTTCATCTTCATCTCCACCACAACCACAATCACCACCCCCAACAAAAAAACCCCAAACCCTCCTCTGCACACCGTCACCACAACTACCTCAATTAGAAACCAAACCTTGATACCGGCATTTCTATAACTTAAGAATAAATTCCATTTTGTGATTAAAATGCAACAACATGTGTGGACTTAGAACTTTTATTACTTTTTTAATCATATATATCATTAACTTTTATCCAAATTTACTAAAAATTTAAATTTTGACAATATCTAATTTTGTCGTGCAAGTTCAAAATGAGGATAAGAATCCTTTAGTAATGGTTCAATGTCAAAACATATATAAAAATTGGAAGAAATTGAAAAATCCAGCCGCCAACCACTAATTAATTTTGACAAAAACATTTTTTCCTAATTGATAAATGTCCACGTGAAATACGTAAAGTGGATGACGCCTTCAGACTGTAATGACGTGTCAATAAAATCCTTCCAAAAATAGTCCAAGCATTCCACCATACTCTTCTTTCTCTTTTTCTTATTTTTCAAAGCACCTTGCACCTTCGTGACGAACGTGATTCTTCGAGTGGGTAAAGATTTCACCAAAGGTCATCGATCTTTTCTAGTGTGACATTTATGTTCTCTACGATATATTGTTTTCATATCTTTAGCATTTTCAAATTGAAACATGTATATCTGCATCTAACAAACAAAAAAAATGTTCGTGAACCGTGATAATTTTTATCGAATATGTGTTTTAAATGCAAGTTGAAGTCGTCCTCAAAATCATGGGAAGAAAACAGATTAAGGGAATTGATGCGGCTGGCTTATGGGATGCAGAAGAGAACGGTTATCGCATATTGTTTTGGTATAAAAGAAACCATCTTGTACAATTTACTCTGACATGATACGAGTATCACAGGATTATTTAATGTTCAAATAAACTTTTTCATTCAGCCCGGGACATAGACCTATTGTTTCAAGAGGTCAATATAATAAATAGTACGTTGGAAATACGAATGTCACACTGATAAAAAATGTTAAAAATCCCCATGAAATTTACCTTTCTGATTTGATTTAAGCTATCGAGCTTGTGTCCATATAGTATCAATGATCAAGAAGTTTTGATCTAAGCCGTGCCCAAGGCACGAATCGTGAAACGTCTCCTAAAAGTTTAAGAGAATTTGAAGAATAGTGCTCGATCAAAAAAAAAGAATTAAAGATTAATTTTATCTATTATACTGTCAAACTTTATCGATTGCGAGTCGACGATCTTGAAATTAATATTGGGTTGGGACAATTGTGTGAACTGAAGTAGGGACGTAGGGTTGGATTTGCTACTTTTCTTGATTCGCTTTACCTATATTCTCAGCCAACCCAGTCTCGCCGACTTTCCCAATTGCCAGTGACGGAAGCAGTGACATCTTTTCCACGTGGCGTCCCATGATTAGTTCGTCGATATCTTCCACCAGCACTCCCCACGACCGCAGCCCCCGCCACGCAAATATCTTTTTTGTGAATATTCATACGGGGACAAAATGCAATACCCCACGAGAAACACAGTACATGCCCTGCTTATATAAAGGAACGTTGAGGTTCCAAATTATACGTTTCAGAATTCAGACAGCCTTTTCACTTCGGAAACTTTGAGAAAATCAAAGAAAGTTTTAAGAGAAAAAGGCGAATGAACAGTGGTGACCAACAGTTGCATTTACCGGCGGGGTTTCGGTTCCATCCGACGGATGAGGAGCTGGTGGTGCATTATCTATGCCGTAAATGTGCCGGGCAGCCAATCGCCGTCCCAATTATAGCTGACCTCGACCTTTATAAATTTGACCCTTGGGATCTTCCTGGTATTTTTTTTCCCTTTTCTGTTTCTGGGTTTTCTTTCAATTTCTTATTGGTTTTATATGATATTTAATTTTAGTTTTTTCAATAATCAGAATGATATAAATCTTGGTAAATAGTTATGTGGAACAATTTTGGAATTGAATGGAGTTTATTTGATATCTGAACATTATTAATTGTGAAAAACAGGTATGGCTTTGTATGGTGAAAAAGAGTGGTACTTCTTTTCTCCAAGAGACCGGAAGTACCCAAATGGTTCACGGCCCAACCGGGCGGCTCGGACGGGGTACTGGAAGGCCACCGGAGCTGATAAGCCGGTGGGGAAGCCAAAGCCACAGGGTATAAAGAAGGCTTTGGTGTTCTATGCTGGGAAAGCTCCCAGAGGTGTCAAAACCAACTGGATTATGCATGAATACCGCCTAGCCAATGTCGACAGATCTGCCGGGAAGAAAAACAATCTGAGGGTACTAACTCTAATCATTCTTTGATTTCTCGAACTTTTAGGGGCAGAAATTGAAACTTTTTGATTGGCAATCCGAAATTATCTCTCGTAGCAGCTCGATTCATGGTTATTTGTTCTGTTCAATTTTGTCCAATACTGCATACCTGACACACAAGGCATTAATATTCTTATTTCTTGTGCTATGGCAGCTTGATGATTGGGTGTTGTGCCGACTATACAACAAGAAAGGGACTCTTGAAAAGCATTACAATGTTGATCAGAAGACATTGCAATTTTCAGATAGTGAAGAGCAGAAACCGAAATTGGATGGTTTCGTATATAATGGGAAGGTAACACTAGTTCAGCCGGCCCTTGAACCGCAATTAGTGAAGAATAACTACTTGCATTCTGAAGCGTCTGAATCAGTCCTGAAGTTACATACTGACTCGAGTAGCTCTGAGCATGCGTTATCACCGGAGTTCATGGGCGATAAGGAAGTCCAAAGCGTACCAACATGGAATGGCTTCGAGAAACCCCTTGATTATCAGCTTAATTACAAGGATGACTTCCAATATGATCCTTTCACTTCTCAAATGCAGTACAGTGATCAGTTTTCTTTGTTCGATAATGTGTTCATGTACACGCAGGAGCCCTTCTAATTAGATGTAGAATCCAATCATGTACGTCCGTTAGATTACATGTTTGCCAAGGTTGATTAACTCAACTTCACTGAATAGTATGTCCAGTTCTGTCACCAAACATGCCCATATATTTTCGGAAAAAAATTAAAGAAAAAGAAGGATGGACAGAAGAACAATATGCTTATGAGAATGATGTTTCACTAATAGGAGATGGTCAAAGTGTAACAACAAGACCAGTGATGCAATCCAGTGTAGCATCTTGGTGGTGGACCGGGTTACTTGAATTCGATGGATCGGTTGGGACGAGCCATGGAGATTGGCTAGTTTAGCTCGTGGTCATAATCAATGCACAGAGTATATTATTTGTGCTTGTGACAGTAGAATATTCGTATGCGATCAGGATCGAGCATTAGTTTTATTTTGTTTTTTCTTGATCTGGTATTTTATTGTAGCATACTGATATTCCTCTGTAAATATAAATGAAACAAATTCCTTCTGTAACCTGTGTTGAGGGCCGGGGTAAGAGTGTGTTTGCACTGCAGATTTGGCAATGACAGCAAAGTCAAGAATTCACACTTCCATGTTGGATCAGGCTTTGCTTTTGTTGTTGTACTACATTCAATACTCTGCTTGGACACTACTCGTGAATGTGCGGAGTTTTTGATGGAAAAATGTAGACAAATCGTTATTCTCTATCTAACATCTTAAACTTTTCAAAGAATATAGATCATAATCTACATGGATGGAAGGGGATGCATCAAAAATAAAATTTGCACTGCATATAGTAAAATTCAGGTAGCATTCATTAATTAAAACGTTTAAAAGAGAGAAAATGATCGTTCGAATAAACATGTATATAAGAATAATCATTTTGTTTTTCATTTGTTATTTAATTTTGAACTACATTACAATTTATTACTAAACATAATACAAAATTGAAAAATTTATTACTAAACAAAAAAATAAAAAATGGTTCTTAATCTGCCTGGATGGAAGGAAATGCATCAATCGTGAACAAAAAATAAAATTTGAACTACATATAATAAGATTCAAATCGCATTCATTAAAACGTTTAAAAAAAAAAAATGATCATTCGAGTAAACACGTACATAAGAACAATCATTTTCTTTTTTATTTTTATTTAATTTGTAATGTGCTCTAGTTTCATTTTCTCTAGAATCAAACTCCAAGTAGCAAGTGTAGTTTTGAAATTACGCTATAGATGACCTCTCATTTGTTCTTGTGCTCCGATTTTCTGAAGTTTGAACTAAAATCAAGTTTGAACTAAAATCGTGTGTCACCTTTTGTGCTCAAATAAAACTCGGGAGCTCAAATATTGAAATTCTTCTTTCTAAAATAAGAACATAAAAATACTCAAGTAAAATTGAGGGAGGGAGAGATGGGGGGGAGGATGCTGCCATTGAAGCTGGTTCGCTCACTGGTTCTTTCTGATACCAACCCTCTTCTTCTTCCCCAAAATCAGGTTTTCTTTAATCACAATAATCACCATGAAGATGTTGATGATACTAATTTCAATAGCAGTAATATCCCCAAATCAAGAACCAAAATCCCACTAATGCTTTTCAATCCCACCCAAGAATTGGTAAAAGACACATACAGATTAGCCAAACTTGCCAGAGAAATTGGCATGGATCTTCACCGAAACCCATCTCTCTCACACATCATCTTCTCATGGCCATCGTGTTCATGGTCATTGGGAAACGACGCCGCTCCATTGCCATTCCCATCTCTGACCACAGCGTCCATGTCCCACTTGCGCCTCTTTGTCAATCTGTCCAGAGGCTTCTTCAAGCTGGTTTTCTTGAAAAATAATCACAGCCCACTTGAAAAAATCGAGTCTTTGAACAATAACAACTGGGATTGCACCTCAAGTTGTTTGTTTTCAAGAATCGCTGGCGAGAGAATAAACTCAATGGGTGGGTTTTCTAAGGCTCTACTTGGAATGGGATGGACCCTTTTCAAGACTAATACTAATAACCAATCTTTTAAAGATTCTGTTGATAGGCCGGTGTACTTGTATAGAAAGTTGGGTACCAATAAAATGTGTAACACTATAGATCTTCCCAATGGAAATGGAAATGTTGGAAAGTGTTGTAGGGTTAGGGAATTAAGGTTGCCTCCATTGGATTTCAGGAGCCTGCCTTTGAGGATTTTGCAGTACATTCTTCTGATGGCTGGTGATGTTTTTTATCTTGCCTAGACTAATCAGGTCAGTTTTTCATAATTTTTGTTCTTCAGTTTCGTTTCTTTTTTATGTTTATGGTGCTAATTGTTATTGCTGGCGAGAGAATACACTCAATGGATGGGTTTTCTAAGGCTCTGCTTGGAATGGGATGGACCCTTTTCAAGACTAATACTAATAACCAATCGTTTAAAGATTCTGTTGATAGGCCGGTGTACTTGTATAGAAAGTTCGGTACCAATAAAATGTGTAACACTATAGATCTTCCCAATGGAAATGGAAATTTAAGCTGGTAGAAGTATTTAAGCCTATGAAAATTTAGCTCTTTTTTTTTTTCCTCGCATTTTTAAGCATTGAAAGTATCGCTTGAATTTGCAACTATTTGGAGAAGTTCTTCTGAGATTATTTAGGAAATTGCTCTTGGAATGTCATTACAAGCATCTTATGTAAGATCTACCTTTCTTTAGTGTTATAACTTGTGATATTCCTTTCCCTGTAGAAGGGACTCCTTGATGCAGTTGATTTTTAAGTAGAATGAAAGTTTAAACCATGTGAAAAGTTGCATCAGCAGATCCAATCCTATCTAGTTTTGGATTCCTCACTCACAAACACACCGCAAGACAATCGTAGTATTAGTTCATGAAGGCAAAAAAGCGTTGGTTTTGATTGATTGATCAGGTTTATGATATTAATTCTTGAAGATAGAGTTTAGTACATATGGAACAATCTCGCTCTACCAAGGGAGGCTGAGTGGAGGAACATCAGTAACGCATCCCGCTTTTCGCATTTTTATTCTTTGCTATGGGAGCTCTCTGATGATAATCAAGCTTCCTGTCTTGGGGAGGCCTAAAAGAGGCTGAACTGAGAGAAGAAATATATAGTTATTCCAGCAGACTGCATGGTTTTCTACGGAAATTTCTGAAAGTTAGAATGACAAGGCAACATGAACACAATATTTGATTGCTTGGAAACTGCGAAAGACATTAACAGAATTTCTGCTGCTGGATCGACCGTGTCATTATTTTCTCTGCTCTTACTATGTATAAATATTAGAAAATGAGTTGGGTAAGAGATTTTTCAAATATATTTGCATTCCAACTTTTATCGTATTTGATTAGATTTAAGAGATGGCAGAGGAAATAGTTGCACTTTCTGTTGGGTATATATAGGACATAGTCTGTTATCTTTTTTCTTGATCCAGATCTCCCATGAGTAAAAATATTTTCTTCCACGACAAATCAAGACCGTATTAACAATGTAAGTTAGTCCAACTAGTAATTTTAAAGATGTTAGTGACATGTTTAGTATGCTAGACTAGACAAGGCTCAACAAGATTAAAGAAGAAAATTAAGTTAAAATCTTATTCGTTATTTTGTATGTTGTCTGTGTAGTATCAAATCTTAGCACAATATACTAATTTTTTGTAAACAGATACACCCTTGGAATCAAGATCCCAGAGCTTGGCAACATAAAATCTAACTGGCCTAGAGGTGGTAACGAGCCGAGCCGAGCCGAGCTCGAGCCGGGAAAAAAAAGCTCAGGCCGAGCCCGAGCTTTTTTGGACCGAGGTTTTTTTGGCCCCGAGCCGAGCCGAGCCGGGCCCGGCCAAAAAAAATGAGGCTCGGCCCGAGCCGAGCCCGGGCCGAGCCGGCTCGGTCTTTTTTTTTTTTTAAAATCTACATTAAAAAAAAAAATTGTACATTTTATGCGTAATACGTGTTATAAATTAAAGAGATTATGAAAGCTTCATTTTTACTTAAAGTATGTAACTATTATTTCTTGTAATGTCATGGTGAAATTTCCTTGAGGGTCGTAATTCCAATAATTCAAGGCAATAATTATTCTATTTATCATTGAAGAATAAAACTCTCCTCCTTTATCCGAGCTTGGGACCGGCTACAATTATCGTAGGCGGAGTTAAAATTGTACACGAATAAAATATTTCGTGTACAATTTTTTTTGAAACAAAAAAAAAAATTAAAAATTACTTATTGAATTGAAACTAAACAATTTAAAAACTTACAATATCTTATGCTTTAATCTGCTGTAACTCATCGGCCATTATACTATCAACTTGTTCTTGAAGACGTAATTCCGCACATTCCCAGTCCTTCAAACATATTAAAGCCTCCAATATATCTTCTTTTAGTCTTGATCGTTCGTCACTTAAAACTCGACCACCTAAACTAAATGCAGCCTCCGATGCTACTGTGTTTTTATATGTTCTAATCCAGCTTTTACAATCAAATTAATAATGTGGCATACACAACGTTGATGAAAAAATAAACCTCCAAATATAGGGTTCAAATCATCAATAAATTTATCGACAACAACTTTGTTTACACTAGCATTATCAAAAGTAAAACTTCGAATCATTTCTTGCATACCATATTCTTGTATAATATCTTTTAAAACCATGTATATGTTAGTCGCATTATGAGGATATTCTACACATCTAAATGCAATAATTCTTTTATGCATAATCCATAGGTGATCAATGTAATGAGCTGTAGCAGCAATATAACCTTTTTTATTAACACCGGTCCATAAATCAGAGGTAAATGATATAATACAATTAAAAGTTTTTAAACTTTCAATATTAGTTTGTTTTCTTTTGTTATATAATTTTATAGCATCAGAACGAAGAGTATTTCTACAATAAGAATGATACCTGGGTTGGAGATAATTCTGGACAAGACGAGTAAAGTGTATTGACTCAATCATCGTTAGCGGCATCTCTGCTGCAGCCACGTATGTAACCATTCCTTCACGAAATCTTTCATGTGAATATACAAAAGTAGAAAGAGTAGAACCGGAACCAGTAAATGTTAGTTCGGTCTGTATCGGGTCAAGACCGACTGGTTTCGCTTTGCAACTTCTTAATATGTGTCTATTTAAATGCGATGTGCTCGAACTAGGCTTCCAACTGAGTTCTTTACCGCAATAATTGCAACATGCTTTCCAAATATCAACTCCATTTTGAACCCCAACTTTTTTTCGAGTCATATGTTGCCAACAATCTGCAGACTCTTTTTTCGACTTCTTAACCTCGACTACTTCCTCCTCTTCGATATCTTTCAAATCAATTGGAACATTTTGAGATGTATTGTACCCCAATGGAGTACTCGAACTACCTCTAAACTGATTAATCTCATCACTGGTAAAATCCATGTGTACGTATTATAAATTTATAATAGAGGGAAATTGTAGTAAAGAATTAAGAATATGATATGTAAAAAAATAGAAGAGGAGAAATGGAGAATATAGAATATCGTAGTAAAGAATATAGCAAAATGAGTAAATTGAAAATAATACTGAGTTAAGCGATTGAAGAATGAAGAGTGATATGAAATAGAAAAATTTTCTCGTATTTATGGACAAAAAAAAAATATTCAATTTTTAAAATTTAAAAAAAAAAAAAAAATTTGCATGCACGCAAGAAAAAATCTTGCGTGCACGTTAATGCCTAATGTGTCTGACAAACTATTTGTGATATGATTTTTCAGACAGAATTTTTGAAAACACGCAAATTTTTAAAATTTTTTGAATCTGCCTGAAATCAGACAGATGAATCTGCCTGATTTCAGGCAGATTCGTCGCTGCCTGTAGCAGCTGCGTGTAGCAGCTGCTACAGGCAGCTAATCTGCCTGCAAATTGCAGGCAGATTTGAATTTTTTTTTTATTTTTTTTTTTATTTTTAAAACACGGGCCATTTTGGCCCGTGACACGGGCCCGGCTCGGGCTTTTTCCGAGCCGAGCCCGAGCCGTCCGAGCTTTTTTGCCTTCCCTAAACTTGCCTCTGTTCAATCGGAGAAGAATTTTTCTTGAGCTGCCTTTATTTCAACATGCAATCTGCTGTACGAGGCCCAAGGGAAATCGGCGAATCGCTAAGGTGGGGTAGAGCATTACTACGCGACAAGGAATCTTGTAAAGCGATTTAAGGATTAGACTAATAGTACAGCTGTTTAGCTTGTATAAAGCACGTCGTTATAAATCATGATGAATACTGTTGTAGTATAACTGTTTAGCTTGTATAAAACACAATGATAACTGTTGCTGTAAATTAAACCCCAGGCATCAATATTGATCTTCGTAGTCGCTACCATGTATGTACGTACGGTTTTCACTTGCATTGCAGTACATGTTTTCGACTGAGGTTATATCATTTTCAGACAACCTGGTATTTACATGATCCATCCTCACAAGCTCGGGGATGTGGGGTAAATTTTCCCCTCCATCTCCTAGCCACTGGATATGCTGAAGATAGGGAGATGCTGTGTTAATATAATCTTGTCTTCAACACGATCCTTACATGCATGTCAGATTTATTTTCGATATATTTACACAATACTCCAATAGATGTAGAGACTCGAACTTGGGTTTTCGACTTGAATCTATCCGCATGGAAGAACATGTTGAAGCTAGCATTTGAATGATTAGTTAAGCTTTTAGCAAGCTTAGATGACAAGGTAAACACTGTGTGTTATTTACACGCGCAAGTCATTTTTCTCTTAATGCATCTCCCACTACAAGAAAATCGAAAAGGGATCTGAGTTTTTTTCTAGTAAAAGTCACCTTGTATTTAGTTTGTACGATTCTAGACAAATTAGAATGGCAACAGTAGAAAAAAAGAGATTTCTAATTTCCAGAAGACATAACCATATACTGGAATGTAATTCGACTATTAAATTGAAAGGATATGTACCACAGTAAACAAAATCAAATAAAATTCTCATACATAGAAATAAGTCATCTTTAACAACATTATAGTAATAACTAACACAAGTTTATAGTTCGACAGCCACATATCACCCCAAACCTCCTACGAGAAGCTTGTTCTATGAACGAGCAAGTACAACAAACCGTACACAAATCATATTTTCACTAAATACACCTATATAAAGTATTATTTCGCTTAACTGATAGATAAATCGGTAAAAGAAAATACTGGATATGTGCATCGAGTTATCTTTAAAAAGGAAAAAGAAAGGAAAAGGAATCATGTTGCATGAGCACCGTGGGTTCTAGACGCCCATATCCCAAACACGAGAAACCAGAAGATGAACAAAATTGCCCAGTATCGTGCAGGTCCATACTTGAATCTTGTCAGCACAAACTGCATGAGGGAAAATTATTAGCATAAAAATACAATAGAAAATGATTACTCATAAATGTCAAGCTAGAAATATATTAAGTGAACCAAAAAAAATATTGTCCTCCCCAAGCAGAAACATATATGCATGAAATTTATTGCACGATAGGAAATTATGAAAAGGTAAACAGTAACATTCAAAAATAATCTTTCAGACAAACAGTCCATGATTCACAATTTAAACAACATTACTTCTTTGTTGGCGAAAAAGGGTATAATGGAAATGTGGATTTGTTTATTGCCTGAATGACTGGAATCCAAGAACTGAGAAAAAAACAAACATATGAAGTCACCAAATTTCAAAACCTAAAGGCCAGCATAACGGCTCAAAATGCAGAAATTTCAGGGGGCAAAAAAGATGAATGTTTAATGCAATGCTCATCAAACTTATAATTAAAGCCTGCCAAAATATATGCACCAGTTTACAGAATTGTGAGCAAAGACTGGATATATTAAAGGGAAGGAATCAAACTAACAAATACCAAGGCCACAAAAGACAAAATGGAAAACAATAATAGATATAAAAGAGAGAACTAAATTAGATAATTACATCAAAGTAACGTGTTGCATTTTTATTATAATGCTAAAGAACAGAGAAACAAAACCTTGAAAATTCACTAGCTTTACTTCAACTACTAAATTACCAAAATAGATGCATTGTAAAAACTTCAAAACTGTCAATGAAAGATGAGTAATGAACACACTTCATACCAAGAAAACTCTATTTCTTTCTCATCCAAATAGCATTCAACCTTTTCTAATATTCTAAACATTTTTAAGTCAAATATTTTCAGTCACAAAATGCCAAAAGCTAATCATATCCGTGTGGGGTTACCTCAGTTTGTTTGTACTATTATATATCACATTAGATCACTAAATTCTTCCATACGGTTTCAATGATATATTATCTTCTTCAATCTTTTGACATAAAGGAAAGTACGAAAAAATTATATAAACACTTAATTTACTTGTTGGAGTTTTCAAAGGAGTGGACAGAGAAACTGAGGACCAAACCACGAGAAATGTCAAGTGCTGAGTAACTACCATGTGCTCTACATATTCACTATTGACCGAAATAACGTTCTTGGATTTCTGCATTCATATGCATCCATTTTCTATTTAAAGATTTATAAAAACATAAACAGAAATACAGGGAACAGAATACATGAAACAGTGCACATCGGTTAAAGATTCCAAAAAAGATTTGAAATCAGAAACCGAAGCACAAAATATTTAAAAATATCAGAAAAAGGAGAGTTCAGTATTTCAAACACTCTTCACTGTGCTGTGCATCCCATCTTCATGGTTTCTTGATCTCAGTAGTCATTGTGAATTCTACATAATTAAAAACATCCAATCTAATCTGAATTTTCAAGACGAGAGCATATGAAAATAAGTACTTTATAACTTACAAAGCGGAAGAAAACAACAACTGTCAAAGCACAAATTCCACCAAGAAGAATGTGAAGACCATTTTTGGCAGTTTTCTGCAGAAGAAAAGTTGGTCAGCTAAATCATGGCGAGTGTAGCAATTCCTACACAAGGAAATGAATTTGTAAAATGAGAAAACACAATCTAACATGCAACTTCTCTTCACCATTAGTTGATTTAAGTAGTCTCCTTGGCAGTTGATATTGTTGATAAAAAATCATATATAAACCTTTGTCTTGCACAGGTAACACAATAAAGCAACTCTATTGAGGCTAATTCAAATTGATTCAATAATTGATACGTGAGGCCTTGTTTGATATAGTACAGTGGATTGCATACGTATTATTATCTTTCCTTTACAGTTCACTTTCTATCTAGAAAGATTAGATTCAGAACTCTTTCATAGTCCCACATAATGATGTTGCTTCAAAAGCTTGTATAAAAATAAAAAAATGCATGCAATACTAAGAACAAGAAACAATGGCCTTTCTTATATATTCTTTTAACTTCTCGCAGTACATCGATGCTATTTCGATGCCAGCAAAAGATACTAACAGTCCTAGATACAGCTCCTTAGACAAATGTAACAGTGGGACAGGACAATGGCCTAGTAAAGCTTAATATCTCTGAATTCAAAAGTCAATTTACTAAGCCCCTGTTTGATGGCCATTATAAAGAGAAATTGGGGGAAAATTATGTTTTGAATAGTGATTTTTTTTGGGAGAATGTGTGGTTAAAAAGTAGGAAAAAGTTTTGGATTTACGTGCAAAATATTTTATTGCGTGAATATGTAGTTGAAAATGTGTATGAGAAATAAAGAGAGTCAAACAGGGGCTAAATCAAGTGGGCCAATTCAACTCTTCAAGTTCTTATAGCAGGAAAAGTTACTAATAGTGGCTTATCTCTTTCAAGTTTCAGCTATCACACGAGGCACTTTAGCACGTGGTATGTTTCATTTTACGACAATTGTGGAAGGGCCACACTACTTCGTAATAATATGTTAAGAATATCTTATGGCAGTTTGCACTTACCTGATAAACCATTGTTATTAAGCTTTTCGACCACTCTCTCTCTCTCTCTCTCTCTCTCTCTCTCTCTCTCTCTCTCTCTCTCTCACATAACCACACCACATATGCACTTGGGAAAATTCAGATTCCTAGATGCATACTTGTACTTGCATAGCGTTGAATTTAAACAGAGACTTTAGAGTCTGCAAGCATCCTTCCGCTTCTTAAAATTACGATATATACACATTCTACTTATGTTTTTCAGAGAAAACTCACCCATCAATCGTTTAGCGACTACCTCAAGTGAGAACAAGCATTAAAAGTCATAATTATGGGAAGATAAAAATTAGCAAATAAAGGAAACCAGAATCAACCGACACCCTCTTTGGGTCTACCAATCTGTGTCCAATACATGCCAAACACCAACACATCACCGACACGTGTCAAAAATGACAAGAGGTTTGCCAAATTATTTATTTGCAGTAGACACATTGTCGACATGTTGCCCTTTGACACCACACAACAACGACATGTCAAAAACACCTAGTGATGTGTCCAAATTATTTTTTGTACAGTTGAACAAGTCGCCGACACGCTAGGAAATACAATGACATGACAGCAACACGTCGTTGACACGAGTCGACAACCCCAGGTGGCATGTCAAGTTATTTTTTGGTTTTGTACTTCAGGAACACATGTACAACAAGTTGGGAAGTACATTGTAGACCTGCTTGAATTTTTTTTATTTTTTATTTTTAAATCTTTACATTATAAATAATAAAAACTGAAAAATTAATATAATTTTATTCTGCATGTCCGGACGTGTTGCATCGGTATTTTTTAAAATATTGCATGTCAGCGTATCCATGTCGTATCATGTCCGACACTTGTGTCCATATCGGTGCTTCCTAGCAAGGAACTACATGAAAATCAGATAAGGAAATAGCAAAAGTTCCTAAATGTACGTCAGAAACGAAGAAACTCCAATTACCTTTCCAACATGAGGGGCAATAAGCCATGCAAGAGTAACAGTCAAAAGGCCAGTAGCAAGCAAGATCCCAGTGCCTTCGATAGCCCATTTGGTTGCAGCATTTTCTGCAGAGGCACCTTCTTCCGTGACAATATTAGTAGAAGGTGGTTCACTAACCACCTGGGACACAGTTGAAGAGTTGCTATGTGGATTAAACCACAATGAAATTTCACTTAGCCTTTGTCTTCGAATTGCAGCAACGGCATCAGGATCTACACCGAAATTTGTTGGCAGTGGTGCAGGATTAGGCTCCCCATTCACAATCCTTTCCCTCAATGCTTCATACTCCTTCAAAGCACTCAAGACTTTTTTAAAGTCTGCAGATCTTATGTTTTTTGTCAAACAACCACAAATTTCGCAGACAGTTGATCCATGGTTGATAAACCACTTCAGTGCACAAGCATAATGTGCTAGAGCAAGGTCGTTTTTGCAAGCACACCCGAGCTCAATTAGCCTGTCTTTATCATAACCGATTTCTATATCAGAGCTGCAAACGAAAACTTCACCATCCGGGCTAATAAATTCAACGAAGCCAGAACCTTTTTCATCGTTTCTGTAACCAGAATCATTTTCCGCACTTTTTAAGAGAACTTTGGAATTAGGTCTGACCTCAGCGTTGCTATTATTTACATCACAAGATGGTGGAAAAATACCCAAAAATCCCAGTGCAGCATCACCCCTTCCATCAGATTTAACACATTGACATACTCGACAAGTTGCCAAACCCGCCTCCTTGTCTACACTATGATGTGAGACACTGTAAGATCTCGACTCTTCATTTTCAATAGGTAAACACTCATCCATCACGCTCGAACTTGTGCATTTAGAACATGCAGTTTGCCTCTGCCAATACCAGTTAAGCGTTTAAAAAAATTATGAGAATGGAGCAAATTTCCTGATCACAAATATCGAGATGGAAAGCATCAAAATATAGTCCGATTTAAGTGTTTAAAAGATGAAGGAAGTATCAAATGTGGAGGAAATAGGAGGAAATAACCTTCCCATTGTTGTCTAATTCCAAAATGACCTTTGACTAAAAAATAGAATTAAAAAAAAAAAAAAAAGGGTCAAAACATGGGTTAACCTTTAAAAAACCCAAAATACCCTCATTTTCCACAAAAGGCAAGCTCTCACCGACATCTCACTCTCTGACCGACCCCACCTGAAAATCACAAAACCGACCACCTGAAAATAGGCGAAGACGTCACCGGCGAGTTGAAAGGTTGGTGGTTGTCATTAAATGGATTTTTCATAATTTATTTCCAATTTTTAGGTCGAATTTCATGTATTTGAGTTAGTTTAGTTAGTATTGTGTGATTATTGGAGCTTAAATCGCCGGAAATGGCCATTGTTGGAGCTTAAACTCGCCGGAAATGGCCATTTCCGGCGAATCTGGCCGGCGGCGTGCGGCCGTGTTCCAAGAAAACGAATGCAGGCCGGCTTGACGGTAGTGAGTCAACAGTCGGTTAACTAGAATCTGCACCTTTGGGCGGTTTGTTGTGATGACAACCCATGGCCCAGTTCGTGATGCGCATCTGAGCCATATGGCGGTTTGGGCATTGTTGATGTGTGCATATTATGTTATTGATAAGATTGCGATCAACAGCCATTATATACGCCCAATATTTATTTATGTTTTTTTATAAAATTTAATAAAATAAATAAATATTTATATAATTAAATATTTTACATTTCATTAAAATTAATATATTTACATAAATGATTTATGTAATTGAATATTAAATAAATATTTATATAATTAAATATTGTACTTAATTTAAGAAATCGAACATTAAATAAATATTTATATAATTAAATATTTTACATAATCGAAAAAAAATTTGTAGAATTAAATAATTAATTTTAATTTGATAATTACTAATATTATTAAATAAATCATTTTAATTATTAAAATTTATATTTTAACATATTAGTAATTTCTTATTTTTTCCGTTACATTTTATTAATAATTAAAAAAATCGAATATGAAATAAAAATTTATAAAATTAAATAATTAATTTTAATTTGATAATTCCTAACATCATTAAATAAATCGTTTTAATTATTAAATTTTATATTTAACATATAAGTAATTTCTTATTTTTTCCGTTACATTTTATTAATAATTGAAAAAATCGAATACGATATAAAAATTTATAGAATTAAATAATTAATTTTAATTTGATAATTACTAATATTATTAAATAAATCATTTTAATTATTAAAATTTATATTTTAACATATTAGTAATTTCTTATTTTTTCCGTTACATTTTATTAATAATTAAAAAAATCGAATATGAAATAAAAATTTATAAAATTAAATAATTAATTTTAATTTGATAATTCCTAACATCATTAAATAAATCGTTTTAATTATTAAATTTTATATTTAACATATAAGTAATTTCTTATTTTTTCCGTTACATTTTATTAATAATTGAAAAAATCGAATACGATATAAAAATTTATAGAATTAAATAATTAATTTTAATTTGATAATTCCTAATATCATTAAATAAATAATTTTAATTATTAAATTTTATATTTTAATATATTAGTAATTTCTTATTTTTTATCCGTTACATTTTATTAATAATTGAAAAAATCGAATATGGAATAAAAATTTATAGAATTAAATAATTAATTTTAATTTGATAATTCCTAATATCATTAAATAAATCATTTTAATTATGAAATTTTATATTTTAATATATTAGTAATTTCTTATTTTTTATCCGTTACATTTTATTAATAATTGAAAAATCGAATATGAAATAAAAATTTATAGAATTAAATAATTAATTTTAATTTGATAATTCCTAATATCATTAAATAAATCGTTTTAATTATGAAATTTTATATTTAACATATAAGTAATTTCTTATTTTTTATCCGTTACATTTTATTAATAATTGAAAAAATCGAATATGAAATAAAAATTAATAGAATTAAATAATTAATTTTAATTTGATAATTCCTAATATCATTAAATAAATCATTTTAATTATTAAATTTTATATTTTAATATATTAGTAATTTCTTATTTTTTATCCGTTACATTTTATTAATAATTGAAAAAAATCGAATATGAAATAAAAATTTATAGAATTAAATAATTAATTTTAATTTGATAATTCCTAATATCATTAAATAAATCATTTTAATTATTAAATTTTATATTTTAATATATTAGTAATTTCTTATTTTTTATCCGTTACATTTTATTAATAATTGAAAAAATCGAATAGGAAATAAAAATTTATAGAATTAAATAATTAATTGTAATTTGATAATTCCTAATATCATTAAGTAAATCATTTTAATTATTAAATTTTGTATTTTAACATATTAGCAACTTCTAATTTTTTCCGTTAAATTTGATTAATAATTGTAGTAATTGAAAAACATTTATATAATTAAATAATAAAATTGAATTTGATAATTCTTGATAGAATTAGCAAATTCTTGTTTCCTTTTATTTTTTAATTTAATTATTTGTTTTGTGTACTTGTTACAATTCGGTTAATTTAATTTTCTGAGATTATGCTAGATGATCTTCATTATCTTATGTTCGAAGTGCAGATGTGTAATGAGTTTTTTTCTTTTTTTCAGCATGGAGTATCATTTAGAGCGGACATTGAGACAAATGCCGGGCAAGGCTACCCGAACGGTAACCTTGGCGATTACAGCTGTGTTGGAGTTGTTGGATGAGCAGCATGCAAATATGCTTTGACGTTCATTTCTTTGGCCCTTGTACGAGTTGAGAGATGTATAGTTCTCGGGGTAGATCCTCGATGCCCTACTGTGTCGGTTGCGTAGTCCAATCGACGACGATGCCCTCCGCTTCGAACTTGGGGGTAAGGTCGCCAGTTTCTCCATGTTCGATTTTGCTCTCATAACTGGATTGAAGATTATGGGAATGATGCAGCTCGTGCCGATACTCAGAGAGGCAGACTACACGATACGTACTTTGGGGGACAGGGGGTCGATCACGCTATCGGATATGATGGACGCAATCACGCGGTGTGACCATATGTTGGACAGACTGAAGCTCGGCTTGGTCTACATCCTTGAGAGCGTGTTGCGATGTCACCATCGGAGGACTGTAATCAACCTATTCCATTTACAGATCGTCGACGATCTTGATGTGTTCAACACATATCCATGGGGCCGGAGATGTTTTGAGGACACGGTGCACGTCTTCACCAAAACACACTCGAAGCCGAAGGGGACCATGCGTAAATACGATGCGTACGGATTGCCCTCTTGTGCGAGTAAATGTTTAACATTATTTATTATAAAAAAATTGTTATTATATAAATATAATAATTGTACGTATTGCAGATTTGGGCGTATGAGGCTGTCCCCTCCTAGGTACCCGGTTGCGAGACGAGGGGAGACACGATGCCCTCGGATGCATCATTGGCGAGTATCCCGAGCGAGAGGATGTCCGACTAGCAAGAAGCTATCAGCTCTTTTCGACGACCCTCAGGTTAGATAATATGATGACGTGATCAGTAACTGGTTAGATAAATAGCTCTAAAATACGATGACTTGATCATTAACTAGTCGAAATGTTGGTATGCCAGCTTCAAGTCATAACGGAGTTGATGCCATCGATGGAGGAGGAGGGTCGTGGATATGTGCGTGAATTGGCCGCTCCGCATGTGAAGTGAATCGGGATGAGGTACGTAAATTGAGTATAATTTTTTTATTAAACCATTAGCCAATTTTCATTAAATATAACTATTTTTAATGTTTGAATTTGTGTAGGAGCGCAGTCCAATAGATCGCAGCTCACCTCGACCGAGGGCATCACCGTCGCCTCCTCTAAGGGCATCACCGTCTCCTCCGAGGGCATCACCGCCTCGACCGAGGGCATCACCGTCACCTCGGAGAGAATCACCGCCTCGCCCGGGGGCCTCACCGCAACCGCCGTCACAATTGAGGGCCTCACCGCCTCCGATGTCGTCACCGCCGGCATGGGCATCACCGCCTCCGATCAGGTCACATTTTCCACCGTCCACTGATCTGTATGACCGCCTGACAGTATTTATAGTGGGTCAGATGGACGAGATGCGCCGAGAGTTGGCGGAACAGATTGGAGAGATGGCACGTGAGTTTAGGAGACAGATTGGAGAGATGGCACGTGAGTTCGGGGGACAGATTGGAGAGATGGCACGTGAGTTTAGGGGACGGGTCGATGATTTAGCTAATGACGTTGGAGTTCTCCGTCGCCAGGTGGGAGATGTTCAAGATGAGATTGCAGCCCTCCGAGGTGAAATAAGAGGTATTGGAAGGGGTGACAGAGGGGGTGACGGAGGGGGTGACGGTGAGGATGACGGTGGGGGTGACGGTGGGGGTGACGGTGGGGGTCATTTCTGGGCGGATGATGCTACGTTGGCTTCATTTCTTTTATCCCCGGAGGAGCGGAGGACAGAGGCAGTGGCCCCAGAGGATGTGGCCCCGGATGCTGGTAGGACGGAGGGGGTGTCCTCGGAGGAGGTCGTGGTGGTGGAGAGCCCGGAGGGTGGCAGGACGGGGGGGCGGCCCCCGCGGGAGGTACAGAGGCGGTGTCCCCGGATGAGGTCGTGGTGGTAGACGACGAGCATACACTTGCTGGGAAGAGGCATGCTGTTGACACCCCGGAGGGGGTGGTCGGCAAGAGGGTCAGGTTGCCTTCCCAGTACGTCGTTTCTCCCTACACAGCTGAGGCAAAGAGGAGGACGTTCATCGATGGAACGTACCCCCAACTGCATTTCGGGAGGTGGACGCAGCCAAGTGGAAAGCGTTCGAGACGGAGTGGAGGATAATGAAGCCGGGGTAAGTATTTTAAAATTTCTATCAATAAAGAATGCTATGCTAACTCATGTATCTTTTTTAACATTTGTCTTATTTTTTTCAGACATAGCCGCATCGTCGGGGGGAGGACGATCAAAGATGCTTATAAATGGTTTCACGACATCACCACTTCGGGAACGTGGCTCGCCGACGATGTAAGTAAAATAATCATATTGTCGTTTATGTTGTAAACCTTATTTTTAATTTTATGTACTTAAATAACCGCCTCCCCCCCATGATGCAAAGACATCGATCTGGCCATGGAGTTTTTAAGATATCGAGCTCGAAGATATCCGCGATCAATCTACATGCCCGGTCGACTCATGCGAGCATTGAGTTTTTGGTGCTGTTACCATTGAGCATCAGTCGCTGCAATGCACTGGTAGTGAGTACGTGCTTCCTGAATATATGGCTGAATGGGTCGTTGGGATGCTACCAACTCTCGGGGGAAAGGCATGGGAGGCTTGCACACATATATATGTTCCAGCGATCGTGAATCATCATACCATTGCCGTGGAGATTGTTTTTGCTGACTCCACGATGTATGTGTACGACTCCGACCATTCATGTCTGACACAGAGCCAGCTGGAGCAGTTCTTGGAGCCGATTGCAGTGATCGTTCCGTTGATGGCTGCCCGAGCGAGTGTTATTGTTAATAACAGGCTAGCCATCGTACGAGATCAGACGACGGCGAGACAATCGCGATCGTAAGTATTTTGTTTTTAAATTCGAAACTTAGTTTTTATCTAACACGTTTTTGAACTAACACATTTATTATTCAATTTATAGGGGCGATTGCGGCATTTTTGCAATAAAGTACATCGAATTTTTGAGTGTTGGACATAAGGTTGATGGAATCAACCAGTCATGGATACAAATTTGGAGGAATAAATTGGCGGCTGATTTGTACGAATTCGAGTGTGACCCGTAAACGTTGTACATTTATTTGTACTTGTAAATATCATTTATTTATACTTGTAAATATCATTTATTTATACTTCTAAGTGGAACCGTGATTAATTGTGTTCGTTTATTTGTGTATGATTCATATAATTTATCGAATTAGCAAATACAGTTGCGCAACAATCAGTATCCAAATATTGTTTGTTAAACAGCAATACCATTACATACTACACTAATTGTCATGCAGGGGAATCTGACTCGTACAAGTTTTGCGAGTGTGGCCGACTGCTTTACATCTGCTGCAACGACGCGGTCGAGGAAACTCTCCAGTAGAGGGTATTCTAGAAGTTCGTGGACGCCCAGGGCCACGCGGTTCAATTATTGGTGGGGACAAACTATTAAGCGGGAGAATATTGTCAGGAACTTCCCACTCAGATTCGTTCGGTAGGGGAAATACAGTCTCAGCATACGCAGCTCTCCAGTATTCAGCCGTATAATAAGGAGAACATAATGTTCTCGCTGCAAAGCCTCTGTTTAAAGCTACCGCGACTGCATGCTCGCATGGAAAACTCTCCAACTGAAATCGAGCACAGGTACATGTGTTGTCGGTCAGGTCCACAATGTATGCCACATGACGTGCACAGTGTACGGAGAAACGGGACTCGTCTAGCGGTTCCACAATCAACCTCCTCGCATCCTCTGCCGCCTTGAACAGTTTCTCCTCTTGAGCCGGGGCTAGCCAGCTCGAGCAGTTCTGCGATTCCGTACGTCGTTCATGAAACCACTGCTGCAGCTTGGTACGGATGTTCTCAATCATTGCAAGAATTGGCAACTCTCGATCCTTCTTGAACAGTGCATTCAGAGATTCCACATTGTTCGACGTCATCAAGTTGTACCGACGTCCGGGAAAGCGTGATCGCGCCCAATGTTCTATCCCCATTTTTGTAAGATAATCCCATGCCGGGAACGACTTATTTCCTATCTCAACCATAAACTTATTACATTCCTCAACACTGTAAGCTTCGGCCGCCTTCCTGAACAATGAAACAATGCCTTGGCCCCGGTATCTAGTCTTCAGATTACCCCAGATGTGTGCCACATGCAAGAGCCATGATGTGCCTCGGAAAACTTCGGCGATAGCATTTATTAGAGCCCGACCCGATCGATTCTGAAGGCAAGATCCTCGACTTTGCTGATCACTTCCCTGAGCTTCGTAAAGAACCAACGCATTGACAGATCATTCTCACTGTCGACTACGTCGAATGCAAGTGGGTAAATCTGGATGTTGGGATCTTGACATGTAGCAATAATCAGTTTTCCACCATATCTCGACTAAAATTACGGGTCGCATCGCATTTTTAAATCCTCTAGTGCATTGTCCAAGTGCCATGAAAAAATACTTAAAGCAATTCTCGCCCTCCGTCTCAATGGAAAAAGTGGAACCGTGATTAGTTGTCGCCAAATTATGGCGATTCAGCCAATTTAGCATAACTCTCTTCGGGCGAGCCCATTAGATCCTCAAACGCGCATTCTTTGGCCTTCCAAGCTGTATGGTAGCTCATGACCACTCCGTACTCTCGTCGAACATCATTAATGATGTCCGATGGTCTCAGAGATCGTCCGTGGGTCCTGATACATGCATTATCTGTCGACCAATAAACCATGACCGAGCTTGTACTGTGATTGTTTTGACGAATCCCCAATTCGCAAGTATGTTCCGTGTATACTTGCGAACTACAAATGACTCATTCGTATCCATCTTAGTCGCTCGCAAAGACCAACGGCAATCGTCATCGATGCAAGCAATTGTCAACAAGGATTTGGTTGATTTCTTTACCTTGAACTCAAAATTGAATTTCAATGCTAGCTTGTGCAAAGCTTCCACGCAAATCTTTCTTCGTTTCAAACAGTTGCTCAATTGTGCAAATCTTCATCATCGGGAACCACGCGTGAAGAATTAGATGAAGGTCCGCTCGTTCCGGCCCCTGAGCTCCCACCCAGCTCATGTCTTTGACGAGATAAAGCAATTAAATCCTCATTTGTAAATTCATTTACATTATCGCTGTGCTGAGCTACCGATTGAATTATGTGCGTCGCGGTGATGTCACGATGGGGAACAATTGTCTCGGGAATATTAGCGTCATCCTCGCGAGCTATCTCCACTGTATCCCAAAAATCATTTGCATTATTCTCGGCTCCATCCGAATGTTCATTTCTACCGTCCGCGTCGTCCTTCATCACTAAACTCACGTAAATTGGTGTCACTTGCGTTTTGTTCAACTCAAACAGATAATTCACTTCAATATCAGATGTAACCTTTAAAGGTGGAATTGAATATGGCAAATTCTCTCTGAATTGATATCTCAATACCATATTGTATCGAGATTCATCGACGTTCAACTTGTTCTGTATATCACGGTACAACTCCTTGTACGATGTAGTCTCTGTTATATGTGTTGCCATACTACCTTTTATATTGTTCGTCCATTTCCATTCCCATCGATTATTTTCATCCAATTCAAAATCACCAAAATGACAAACCAGGAGTATAATCATATCATCGAGGCATAGAAACAAAGAAAATTAAACGGAATATTCAAAAAATCGACTTACAAATCGAACAATAATTATTACAAAAACAGAGTCGAAAAATCAACTAACACCCTAAAATTAAGCTGTTAACAGACCAAAAATAGCACATTAACATTTATTTTTAGTGTTAATAACTAAAATAGGTCATTAAAGGCTTCTTAACAAGCCTATTTTAGGTCGTTAATTCTTAACAGTCAATTATTAATTAACAAATTTTAATAATTATAACAGTCATTAAAAATGATAACGACCTAAAATAGGTCGTTAGGAGCCTTAAATAGGTCATTAAAGTACATTAATGACCTAAAATAGGCTGCCTTTTAGGTGTTAAAGGTCAATTAACACCTAGTTTAGCCTGTTAACCTAAAAAATAAGCGATTAAAAGCCTTTTTTGGGTCATTAATTTTTTAATGTACTTTTATGGTCGTTTTAGTCACATAATTCAAAAATAGGTCAATTAATAGCCAAAAAGTACGGCTTTTAATATTTGAAAATAGTCTCATTAATGACCTATTTTTTGTTAACAGTACCAAAAAATAGTTGTTAACTATTTTCACTGCTTTTTGCCAAAAATAGAGTTTTCACTGATATGATCGAATACTCATTTGATATGATCGAAAGTTGTCGAGCTTATTTTTTACATTATGACCGAAAATATTTGTTAGATTGTCGTCTGTTGCGACCATTATCTTCACAGACGACAATTTAACCAACTTACAGTAGACAATTTGTAAATAGAATCGAAAAACATTATGCAGATGAATTTTTGTTCTTTTATGCTGAAAAAAATTATACATTTGCTAAAATAGTTAGATCTGTCTAACACCTATATCGATGTTAATTTATCGAGTAAAAACGTATGCACATTTAACGAAAACAAAGTTAAACATATGTAAATATACTTACCGAATCGAAGTAATGGACCAAAAACAATTTTTTCTTCAGCTATCGATATTTTTGAGATTTTCAGAGTCAAGAAGACAAGAGAGTTTTTATCTGTTTGAGCAGATTTTGTAATTTTGAATAGGGAACGTTTGATTCTTATTTGTTAACTAAAAGGGTAATATTGTCTTTTTAACACAAACAAGTTTTGTAATTGTTTTTGTCATTTAAGGGTGTTTTGGTCTTTTTATAGCAAATGGGTCATTTTGGTATTATTGTCTATTGGAAAAGTCAAAGTGGAATTAGGGTCCTTTGACTGGGTCATTTTAACAAGTACCCATCAAATGTGTGGAACAATAGGGAATCGCTGTCGGCTTTTGACGTATATTAGGAGTGACAAATAATATCTAGACTAGATTACCCCCAAACTTCTCTTTAATGCCATGTTGGCTGACAACCAGATCCTCTGTTACTATGTGGCTGTAAAAGGAGCAAAAAATTAAGAAATTTAGGGCATGATCTCTTTACCATTTTCAAATTGTTTTCTGTTTTTGATTTTTCAAAACATTGAAAACGAGCAAAAAATTAAGAAATTTAGGGTATGATCTCTTTACCATTTTCAAACTGTTTTCTGTTTTCGATTTTCCAAAACAGTGAAAACACGTTTTCTTCCCTATTTTCAAAAACGCATTTTTGAAAACAAGTTAAAAATTTACAAAAAAAACCCAAAACGACAAATTTGACATTTTGGAAGTTTTGGAAGTTTTCATTTATAATCAAACCAAAATTTTCAAAACGCGTTTTGACTGTTTTCAAAACAATTTTTCAAAATACCAAAAAGAACACATTTTCAACAATCTCAACATGGACACTCAAAACACAAAATCCAAAATGAATTCAAACTCAAAATACAAAACTGAAACACAAAGAGAACGGCCTCTTAGAGCTTGAGTCCTTTTCTGGAACCAAGCATATATCCACCTGGTAATATTATCTACCATCCATCATCCTTTAAAGTCACATATTTCAAATAAAATCAGAGAGCATCTATTCCAGTCCTCCCACCACTGTTCCACCGAAAGGAAAAAAAAAAAGCATAAAAAAGGGCAAGGAGGAAGCTGCATCAGCATTGCAAATTCTTATACCACCATTGCAGTGAATAATGTAATTCCAAATATTCAAAAACTTAAAATAATCAGGTAAAAAGTTTAAAAGTAGTGAACAGGTGAATTAATTTGTATGTTAAGTTTACAAAATTATTAGACAATACAACATCAATAAAAAAAAAACTTAATGTTAATTAGAAGATGATTTATCAACCTCTACTGGACTCTTCTGACCATCTATTCTCATTCCATTACTTGTAAGATCAATTTGCCGATGAGAGCTGGTTTCTTGATTCATGCCATTTTCTACCAATTCGAGAAAATATGTTGATTTGCAAGGTTTTGTCTCTGTAATTAGCGATAGAAATGTCCAGATGGAATTCTGTGTTGATAACTCGGGCTTCTTACATATGCAAGTTTGCCATTTTAAATTGGGGATGAATAGACAGTTGCTTCCTCACACATTCTATTTGGCACAAGAAACCTATCAGTTTATACTAGCTTCAATCGCATCAGAATATTAACAGCTACCCTGTGAAGAAGCTGGAGACCCGACGTCGTTGAAGAATGTGTAATGAAATCAAATACTGCATTGCAGGCTCTCCTCACTTCCGCAAACTGAATATGTCGTGTTGCGCATTCATTGTGGAGGTGTATGCCTTGTAGGAGCAGTTTCCCTCCACCAGTCCCTCAAGGCTTTTTTTTTAAATCATCCTCAAACAGTCAGAAATCTGCCCTTGAAGAAACAGCCCGTAAGAGCATTATAAACTCAATTTATTTTCAAGTATGTCTCATCCTAAACGTTTCACTCACTTCAATAATGGTTCTCATTGATGTAAAAGATGATCGTGCTTTACTTGAAAGAAAAATTGTTACCAGCCGTAAGAATTATGCGTATGTTGTCATTTCAACAAGCCGAAGTTTCAGAAACTGCAAGAATGGTCTCATGGGACCACACAATTTGAGAATTTTGAACTATACAAGCATCTCACCTACTTTGTATTAGAAAATTATAGACTTCATTTATGATTTTCGTAAACCTTCAACTTGTCCAGCATTTTAGGTATATTTCTCAATCCATCTGATAGAGGACTTCTATACGCAGAAAATATGAAAAAGTCACACCGAAATCAGTTCTAAACATTTGATAAGCTCGTAGACTTTAGAGTTACGTAGTCTAATCTATATTATGAAATCCTGGCGTTTTAGCAAAATCTTATCATCACAAAGTGTAGAAATGCTGAATTGGAAGCTCGAACAAATTCAATAATCCAACCTCATTTCTGAAGCTGCTGAGCAAAAACTGCATGCGGCAAGGCTTAAATATATACGTAATTCCCCACAAATAGTTCCCCTCTCAATGGTTGCAGTTGGGTTTTAATAAAGAACAAATATCTGATATAAACAATACTTTCCAAAAAAAAATATCCCCACAATTGATGAAAAGTGAAACGTACCCTCATAAGAAAACGTAGCAGAATTCTCAGCAATTGAGCATGGATAACATCAACCAAAAATCAATCACAGAATACCCAGCAGGAAATACAAATTTTGGCATCGAGAAACAACAGGAAAGTAAAGCATTACAGTTTTAATAACAGAAAATTTAAAATTTTCGAAACCTTTATCGTATCCATAAAAGGACTAAAAAGGACAATTTCGAAGAAACGAACCTCGGACAGTACGTACAGTAAATAGTATGAAATGGGTAACAGGGTGGGAGATCTAACTCTTGCTGCTCTTTAACAACTTCAAATTTTGGGCACTCTTCACTATAATTTGTTAAGAGACCACTTTACCTTTTGTTAAAGAATCTCTCTTTTTACTGAATCTCGCAGCAGTGTTTTATGAATTATCAGTCTCGGTTTTTGTGGGGTTCAGCAATGAGTGACATGGAAGACTATTTCTACCTTTTAGTTTCTTGATTTCTTCTTAAAATTATTTTCGTGCTTATTGCTTATAAGTAATCTGTCAAAGTTCTCTATTATTATCTACATATTTTGACAACTCATTCCTTGACATCCACTGCTTATAAGATAGGGAAAGTATAAATGTACATAATAGTATCCATAATGTGATGTTGACAAAATCAT